>OZ025302.1:196852051-198155757 GCA_964019185.1 Maratus speculifer | reverse complement strand
TCCTGCAAAAATTTTTTAAATAGCTGTCACCGTTTGCAAGTCATTGAATTTTAAAATCCATCAGTCATTTTTGGGACACCGGGTATGTAACTGGTATCCCAAAACGAGATTTTCGCCAAATTGGCTTTAGAAAAAAACTAACGCCAATGTGATTCGTATATGACATTTGTGCCGCATTTTAATATAGAAACAGAAAAAATTCGTGCGAAAACGAAAATTAAAGTTCATCAGGTTTGTTTTCAGAGCTATTTATATATTTTGGCATCATACCCTACCTTTTTGAAGCCAAAATAGCACCAAGCTTTGGCAAACATATTTATATTAATCAGACATTCATAAAATAAGTAATAATTTAATTGACCTAGAATAATTTAACGTACCCTCAAAAAAAAAGCTGACACATTCTCACGTCCGAATCATCATAGAACGCCCGACTCACCGCTCTTGTGTTGCGCCAAACCTGATTTCTTACCGGTACGCCCTTACCTTACATCTCAAAGGCTCAAATAAATGTAAAACCATATTTTTACGCTTATCTTTTAATTGTCCTGTAGATTTTTCCATTCATGTCTAATTATTCATAAAATAATAACTGTGAAAAGTATTGGTATGAACGTTTGTACTTAATAACTTTTTACATATCTTTTTGTCTTGTACAATTAAAAAAAATAATAATATTAATGTCAATCTTGTGTTAAATCAGTCTTTGAAATAAAATATTACGTGATGGAAAAACACGGTTACGTCGCTTTTGCGGTTAAAAACATTTGCTATTCGGTCTTTCGGCGCCATTTTTGATTTATTCGCCAAACACACCACCAGAATAACTTTAATAATAATGAACTTTTCCGCAAAATCTTGTCCTGATTGCCTAAATTTGTTCATTTCATCTTATGGACCTTCAGATAAGCAAGTAAATAAAATTACGAATAAAAGTATCATATTACAGTGGCTAGCATAAATTTAAGAGAGACTAAACTTTTTGCCAGAGGCGGCTTCTAACTTAAATAAATGAGAAATTAATAAATAAAAAAAAATATTTCACTTCGCTCGTCAAAATAGATAGTGAATATGATACATGAAAATAACAACAAATAAGTATTTTTTCACGTGATTTATCTAATCTATTTATTTATTTTATGTTCATTTAAACTTACGTGCAACAATTACAAGAAGAAGTAAATATAAGAAATATATTATATATAAGAAAAAGACTAAGTTCAGCTGGAAATTTCAGACAAAAATTCGATTTTCTCAGCGACCGACAAACATACAAAGATGAAAAAAAAAACTGTTCTGAGTTTTACCATGAGGATTAAAATAAACCAAAAACGAAGTTAATCCATCCACGGAAACGTTAGCAAGACTTTGTTGAATTTTTTGCTTTCATTTTTTCATTAAAAATTAAATAAAAACTATTCTAAGCTGCAGTAATTTTTTGAATGCTATCATTTTATTCGTCTCGTCGAGTTCTATCTTTTAAAAAAAATTTCACTGCCGTATCTCAACTGGTTCGCCAGAAATTTTAGAAAATCATTCGCACTTTCCATTTCTTAAACATATTATACCAAACGCTACCGCGTTTGCTATGATACATGAATTTCACATGTCAAAACATAAACGAAGAAGAAATTGAAAAAAAAGTTGAAATCTACAAAATTACTTGTAAATGTTAATGAAAGTACAGATAGAATATGGTACTACCGGTATTTTTCCAGTTATGAGAAAATCGTATGTCTTGTTGGTTGGATACTTCGTTTTAGATATAATTCTTGCAATCCAAAAGAACAGATCAAAGGAGAATTGACAAGTCAAGAATTTAAGATAGCAGAGACGAAGATAATTTGGATGAGACAAAAAAAAAATGTTTTTCTCATGAAAGTGAGGGGAGATTGAAAACTCTAGAAAAGCTTAAGGATGACCTAAGCATAATACGTGTAAAGACTAAAATTATGTACAGACAAGACAATTTAGATTTCCTCACACCTATGGTTGTTCCTTCAGATCACGAAGTTGTCAGACGGTTAATTTTATATTACCACCGCAAAAATTGTCATGCCGGTCTTCAGATTCTTTTAAATTTGCTTAGAGAAAAATACTGGATTTTGAATGGAAGAAGAATCGTGAGCTCTGTTTTATCAAAATGTACCATCTGTAAAAGATTTAATTCGAAGAATCTAGAATCATCTCCAGTTTCTCTACCTGAAAATCGAGTGAAAGATGCAGCAGTATTTCAGATTATCGGCATTGATCTAGCTGGCCCTCTGTTTCTTAAAAATAAACAGAAGAGTTGGGTTGTCTTATTTACATGTGCCATTTACAGAGCTGTGCATTTGGAGCTTGTGACTTCAGCTTTTCAGAGGCATTTTTGATGGCCTTGAGAAGATTTGTATCTCGCAGAGGAAGATGTTCTATTGTGACAACGGTTCCAATTTTGTTGGTACAGCCAATTTTTTAAAAAGATTGAACTGGAACCGCATACTGAAGCATGGAGCAATAAATTCTATCACATGGAAATTTAACCCTCCAACGGCTGCTTGGTGGGACGGATGGTGGGAGAGGCTCATCAGATTAATGAAAGATCTATTAAAAAGAGTTTTAGGACAAGCTTGTTTGAACTATGAAGAGATGATAACTATATTGGCTGACTGTGAAAGCATTATAAATTCGCGACCATTAACTTACATGTCAGAAAAGGAGAACATCAAACCCATATCTCCGGACATGTTTCTGAAAGATATTCATGAATGTGGTTTACCAGACGTTGATGCGGTTGAGGAAAGTTCTCTCACTCGAAGACTTAAATACAGGCAAGAGCTACAAAAAGATCTAAGAAATAGATTTAGATCAGAATATTTGGGTCTTCTTATCCAACGACCGAATGGTAAAGGAGTCCAACGTTCAATTGCGGTTGGAGATATTGTCTTGGTGGGAGCAGATAACAAGAAAAGGATTAATTGGCCGTTAGGGCGAGTTACAGAACTTATTCGTGGCCAAGTTGGAAAAGTTCGCCTTTTGAAATTACAAACGTCCCATTCACAAATGATTCGGCCCATTCAAAGAATCTACCCGCTCGAGGTGTCATCGATTGATTGTACTGAAAATATTTTTTCCAAACCAACTTTGCATGAAAACCATGTTGATCCTCCAAAAGACGAGTCACAAATGAAGAAGACGAGATCTGGTAGGATGATAAAGATTCCAGAAAGACTCGATTTGTGATATTTATGTAAATGTATTTATTTAGTGTAACATTTTGATTATAATGTATAATCAAAAGGTGAAAGGATATTAAATCCATTGTCCATGTTTATTTATTTTTAGTTTTTTTATCCTTTCATTTTTAATGCTCGTGACATATTTGTATATAATGTAACGTGAAAAGAAATTGTATTATTTTTAATGTTTTAAAATATTCTTATGGAAAAAGGTATAAGGTTTACTGGTAAATAAATTATTAGTGCTGAAGAAGTTAATTTACTTCTTTTTTTTTTACATTTTAACGTAGTAATAGGCGTCCGCATTATATTTCGAAAGCTGGGGTGTTAAAATAACATCTTTTGAACGCTTTAGTCAACAGTGGGCATTTGAACAGAATTTCTCGAAGCAAACGTGATTGAAGAATCGAGGTTGTATTCAAATAACAAACTGCTTATTTTATGACTCATTTTTAAATTCAATTTTGCTCTCAAACGCATTCATTTGGCAGTTTCTTTTATTTAGTAATTATTAAATAATGTGCCGTATTAGTTGATTTTTTACATAAAGTCAGAATATATTTTTACTTTCTGCTATCTTCAATAGAAGAAAGTATTGTAATCGAAATTTTTTATCGAATTCCGGTTTTCGACGGATTTAGACATTTTAGGGGTCAGAGATTCCAAAAAATATGTTTTTGCAAAATGTCTGTCTGTCCGTGTGTCTCTGTGTGTGTCTGTATGTCGCCATTCTACCATCAAAAAGTGTATGAAATTCTGCATAGAATTGAACCAAATTTTTTGTGAATAATTTTCGCTGTGGCAAGCAAGTCCTCCTTCAGTTGAGAAATATTCCGCCGGAAGGGGGCGCTGCAATCGCGATTTTTGTGCCGTTTTCAATATTGTACCGACCAAAAGTATATGAAGTTATGCATCGAATTT
Source organism: Maratus speculifer (assembly GCA_964019185.1). Taxonomy (NCBI): domain Eukaryota; kingdom Metazoa; phylum Arthropoda; class Arachnida; order Araneae; family Salticidae; genus Maratus; species Maratus speculifer. Next base: position 198,151,618 of record OZ025302.1, on the reverse strand, counting down.
AACCAATTTTTTTGTGAATGTTTTTGGCTGTGGCAAGCAAGTCCTCCTTCAGTTTTGAAATATTCCGCCGGAAGGGGGCGCTGAAATCGCGATTTTTGTGCCGTTTTCAATATTGTACCGACCAAAAGTATATGAAGTTATGCATCGAATTTAACCAATTTTTTTATGAATGTTTTTGGCTGTGGCAAGCAAGTCCTCCTTCAGTTTTGAAATATTCTGCCGGAAGGGGGCGCTGTAATCGCCATTTTTGTGCCATTTTCAATATTGTACCGACCAAAAGTATATGAAGTTATGCATCGAATTGAACCAATTTTTTTGTGTATATGTATGACTATAGCTAGTTGGTTCTTCCTGAATTTGAAAAAAATCCGTTGGAAGGGGGCGCTGCAATCGCGATTTTTGTGCCATTTTCAATATTGTACCGACCAAAAGTACATGAAGTTATGCGTCGAATTGAACGAAATTTTTTGTCTAAGTGTATGGCTATGACTAATTGGATCGCCCTGAATCTGAAAAAAATTCGCCGGAAGGGGGCGCTGCAATAGCGAATTTTATGCCATTTTTAATATTGCACCGCATAAAAGTGTATGAAGTTAGTTCTAGAACTGAACAAAATTTTTGGTATATGATTATTTTTGTGTAAGGCAAGTAGGTCCTCCCTGAATTTGAAAAAAAAATCTGACTATCATTCTATTGTCCATCGGCTAGCGCAGAGACGGAAATTCGTTTTTACTCCGATTAATTGATTGAAGCAGATATTTAAGATGAAAATCAAAGTTGGTATGGTATTGAATTAAAATTATTAAAGCATTAAAATGAGTAACTATTTTTTTTTAAATATTAAAATATACGTATGAGATAGAAGAAAGTTTTGGGTTTGGCACATCCAACTAGTTAAAAATGCTATCAAATCGGGCATTTGACCAAAATTTAGCTTAAGATGATTCTGATAAAACCTGCTCTTACAGAAAAATGAAATTAAAATTTCTCCAAAAGCGGCCAAATAAAATTGTTTTCTCTAATTATATTTTATTTTCTGTTGTTGAAATGACTTAATAAAATCTACCTCCGCCTATAGGTGAAGCCGACAGGGATGTTTTAAGCATGATTTCAAAATTACTTTGAAGAAAAATTTTAAATTTTGGATCTCCTTAAAGTAAGATTTAATAAATCTAAATCCGTTTAATTTACCTGTTTTTATGAAGTTTTGTAATTATTTTTAAGATATAAAGATTTTTTTTAAAATAAAGATTTTTGTGTTTAGTTATTTATTTTAATATGCTTCGCTGTATAACGTACTCAAGTCTTAAATAGTTTTTGCTTCTCAATCTTTTCTTTCTTAATTTTTTTATTTTTTTATGAGTAACTTCTACTCTGTAAATACAAGAACGGAAATAAACACAGATTGTACAAAATATGCTGTAAATATACTGTAAAGAGAAACTCAAACAAACGACTGAATGTAGCTTTTTTTGAAAAGAAGTTACAATTTCCCAGTACCCTTTTTATTTTTCTTTAACATGTACATTTAGAAAATGATAAACCTTTCTGTATATAAAAAAGACTTAAGGGGGGAGGGGGATGCATGTAGAAAGGGAAAAAAGGGTGTTTTTTAGCATTTTTTTTTTGGTATATGAATGCCGATTTAAAAATCCGATTTTAAAAAAAGATTATTTGTTATTATTTGTAAAAGACTTCAAAACTTTCTAAATAAAAAATTGATTATGTACAGTTGTGGAAAAAATGTAAACACTCCCTACTAACTCTGCGAAAACTTAACGTAGAAGAAAGTTGCTTGTACTAAATGACTGGAAATAAAGTCTACTTTTAAATGATATACAGGGTGATCAATAAATAAGTTGGCCACTTCTGAGTTTCTAGAATGTGTTTTTCGGAACTGAAACCTTATTTATTAAATTGATTCATTTTTCATACAACTAATAATATTTCTTAACTTTGATTACAGGGTCTTATGTACACTGTTGTTTGTCATATTTTCTGAAAAGAATTATTTTTCTGAAAAGAGTTTTTTATTAGGTACTCGGAAAATTATAAGCAAAAAAACTTGGCAAAATTTGGGACCGTTTTTATAAAAACCTTAATTTTTCTTCGAGTATACATGCTACATTAATAAAAATGGACACAGTTTATTACAATAGGCCAATGGATCATAATTTGGAGTTTGAACGCTTTTGCTACATTAATTTTGATAGGGTTATCCAAAAGATCATCTTTGTAATTAAATTTGTTGACTGTCCCCTAAGGGATTTCGAGGAAAAATCTTTGCGAAAATATATGACCTATACTTTTATTTTTACACAACTGGAGTTCCAGAATAATTCCATATATATATTTCCAGATATTTAATAAAACGTCAAAAATACCAAATGTCAATATTTTTTTGCTGACATTGTATACTCATCGCAATTGCTCAGAAATATTAAAAGTTTAAATGATTTTTTCTCTATATCCATATTGCCTTCAGTTTCATGTTTTAAAAATGCTAAGACCTTTTTGGTTGCGTTCTAATTTTGTAATTATGTAGCACTAATAGTCGTCATCCAGTAAGGTCCGACAGCACATAACAGATCTAAAAATATACCATCGAATCCTTTAAAATTTAAAACAGATAATTGTAGCATAAATTTGCAGAGTCATTTCAAATTTCATGAAAATCGGATGCATAGTTTAATTACAGGGAATTGTTCAGTTACATTACGGCAAATGGGAAAAAATAATTTCAAGTGCATTTTATGATGTTACACTCTTTCGAATAAAATAACATTAACATGCATCTATGAAATATATACTAAAATATATATTCTGTTCAATCTGTAATGCAGAGAATATTTCTTATTAATTTACAGAATCACGCAAGAAATATTTTATTACATAATGGTTGAGGGGGGAATATCATTTGGGGCGCGTTTTAATTATATTAAACTATTCCACATTTTATGAAATTGTTATATGTTGCTGAGGTTTACTATAATTTAATCGCTGTGTAATAGAAAGCAGATAGTATTTACATTGACACACAAAAGATCTCAGCTACTATACTGTGTTCGAAATACTGTATAGAATTTCGCCGCGATTTCAATATTTTAAAAACTTCGTTATAATACGAATTCACCTCATTTTCTACTAGTTCAGTCACTTTAGCATTTTCTTTCGGAAAAATTTTTAATAAAGGTTTTTTTTCACAGAGCGATTTATTATGTCATTACAAATGATATCTCAAAAGTCCCCGATGTTCTGCTGTACGCTTCCCCCCTTTTGGGGGGCATTTAGGGGGAAAAGGGGGCAAAATATTAATTAAGCTATATAGGCAAGTGATTTATCATTTTTCATGTATTTTTTAACGCTGAATCGAATGAAACTAAAATAAAGTTGATACGACCAATAGTTTCTGAGTTATTGGAGTTTTTATATATTTAAAAAAAATTCAAAATTTTCATGTATGTATTTTTAATGAGTTTTTTTCCTTTCATTTCAAATCTAAACATGCATTATTAACGTTACATTAGACATTACATTATAGAATATATAAAACATTAATTTATAAAGAAAATGTTTATTATATTTACCTTTTTCTACTCTAAAAATAGATACTTCTTCATAATTGTTCTCGATCATGAATATCTGTCACGTCTAATTCTTTGCCGCCAATTATGATATCCCTATCAGAGATCCCCTCTACTGGCGCAATATTTAAACAAGACTTTCCATGACAATTTCCACATGCAGTATAGACCCAAATTTTGGCATCCGCACGCACTGCCGCAACCTTTGGAACATGAACAGAAAAACATGTTCAAAAGCGAATCTGAGGCGGGTGGTTGGGTTTTTCGTATGGGAACTAGAAAATTATTTTTTATAACCCAACCCCATTCCATAGGATCCAGTTCATTAACAAACCATGTCTGCACGTGGTAATATACTCGAAATAAATGTTGTTTTGCTGTACTTGAAGTAAGAGGTAGGGTATTTAAATTGACCGCTTTATTCTTTGTGACTGATTTGGTGAAGTGTACATACCGGTAATCATCTAGAGATTTTTCCTTAGAAGAGGCACCATAAATGGCCAGAAAAATTTTGATGCCATTCTCAGCAATTAGTGTACGAGAAATGTTATTTTGATTGAAAATTTTTGTTGCATTTTTGTAAATCTGGACGCTTTTGTATTAATTTCATCACTGCTTATTTTCCTTTCTAAAAAATAGCAGATGTTCCATCGCAGCCACAAAAAGCATGGAGGAATAAAATGTATTCCCCGTATCTTCCTTCCAAACTTCTTAAATAGTAATTTTTTTTCTTCCACCTGGCCTTTGCCTGGCTTGAGTAAAAAAAATTCCAAGTTTGGTGGAGTTCGAGAGGCCATGATTACCAGTAAATCAATCTCTTCTCCAATTATAACAGTGGCATTTTTGCTAGTTTTTGCGGTCTTGAGTGCTTTTTCAACAGTAAGGACATCTGAATCATCTTTTGCATGCTTGACACATACACTGATGGATTTAAATTTTTCAGACAGCAAATAAATCAACCTACTTTTGTTTTTTGCGTGAGAGAGGAATTTTTCTTGTCTAACTGTCGCAGTCATGTTTTCATTAAATGAATCTCTGTTGATGCCATTTTTGATCAACGAAAAAATTGCTCCATGGCTTTGACACTTTTCTGAAGATTACTATAACCATCAAATACGAGGATAGTGTTTCGACCGTAGTGTATTTCAACATACTGCACATATTTATCACAAATAACCCCGAAAGAATCACTTTGATGTCAGACTACTCGATGAAGCAGATATCTTCCATCAACAATGTAGTTCGCTCTCTCAAAATCAGGATGGACATCTATGGGACTGAAGCCGTTGAATAAAGATGACTTTATGGTTTTTCTCATTCTAATTTCATAGAAAAGGGTTACTGGGTAAGGAGCCAGTTCAAACTTCAAACATTCACTGAGCTCATCGTAGAATCTCTTCATGATACAAATTCTTTGAAACAGCAGCAATGGATCTACAGGTACGGTAACATCATGCACTGTTATGTGACTGTTCACTGTTTGAAGAAAAAGAACTCGTTCGGCACGTGAATTTTTCATCTCGTAAAAATTGCTACCGAACTTTTTTGCCATTATAGTTGCACCAACGTTCATTGCATCATAACAGTTTATTTTTACCACATCACCTGTAACCCCTGTTGCAATGGACATAATCACTTGTATACTTTGAAAAGGATTGTGGACATAAAACCACTCTGATACTCTGTTTACGTCTTCTTGGTCCCACTTTATTCGAGATTCCCGATGTTGTTCTCCCCTTGCAAAGGAAACATCACAGAACTTTTCAGTTCCTTCAGAAATGTTGGTTGCACTTACTAACCCAAAAACAAACTTTTTTAAAACACTTTCTTTTGTGCTCCTTTCATGCACAAAGCCTCCTGGCATCTTTGAGGACTTCATGAGTGATTGTTCAGTTACCATATCACTTGAAGTCCCACAAAAAAAAAATTATCATACCTTTTAATAGTGAAAAAGTGCGAAGTAAATCTTTTCAAGGTTATTCATTGAATTTTCCAATTTTACCATGCCTTGTATGAACAACAAGGCACTTTTAGCGTACAAAAAATGTCCTGCAGCATAGAAATACGGAATAATTCTTTTTATCGCTGTTAAATATGCTCTCCAATCTCCCATCCTCTCTGCTCTAATAAATTCTTTGAGAATTAAAACCATGTCTAAATACTGAACCAAATACCCCTATAAGATCGTACAGCTATGAAATTAGTTAATATGGAAGATAAAACTGCAAAAATAACTTTACAATTGCAAAAGCCTCTCACATAGGAATGGAGGATACGTTGAGCTCTTGAAAGAAAAAAAAATAGATCAACAGTTATGTTTTCTGCTAAAACGTTATAAATATTTGTTTAAAAATAAACATGTATATAAACACGAGCCGGGATGGCACACCCTTCCCCATTGCCTATATGTATGGACGTCCATGCAACTGGGAACTACTAGTCATATCGACCGTGATATTTGGCTTATAAGATTCTAACTAAAAAATATCGTTCATATGAATAATGTATACATAAAATATTTGAATTTTTCAAAATATAAAAACTCCAATAACTCAGAAACTATTAGTCGTATCAACTTGGTTCTAGTTTCATTCGACTCAGCGTTAAAAAATACATCGGAAATGATATATCACTTGCCTACATAGCTAAGTTAATATTTTGCCCCCTTTTCCCCCTAAATGCCCCCCAAAAGAGGGGAAGCGTACAGCAGAATGTCGGGGACTTTTAAGATATCGTTTAAAATGGCAAAACAAAACTTTCTGTGAAAAAAAACCTTTATTAAAAATTTTTCCGAAGAAAGGCCCTTTTTTTGGCTAAAGTTACTGGACTATAGGTTTAATGTGCAATTTTAAACTTGTTTTGCTTTTGAGACAGAGATTAAACTTTTTTGTGCATATTCTTTATTATATATGTGATACATCTGCGCATGGAATTATCCTTTAGGTTTTCTTTTATATTAAAAAAAGGATATTTAGCTGTGTTAGATTTTATCATTTTACATTACATATATCGGTAAAAAATTATATTAAATGTAATATGTAAAATGTATCCAAAAATTCATGCGAAGTCTTGTGTAATACGCATTTGAAAATCTCAAAAAAATTGACCAAAACTATAAATTTTTAAAAAAGTTGTAAAAATTAAAAAAAATTAAAATTTTATAAACTTTTTAAAATTATTAATTAAGCACTTCCTTGATTTTCCCGTACATCATACTGGCAACGTGTTTTTGCCAATCATTATTTACCCGTACGTAGTACGGGTATCCATATTCCAATTATGATTTATTATTCTCAGCAGTAAATTTTTATTGTAATTTTTGCATTATTTAATCCGAGCATTTTTCTAATTCTATTAGAAAAAAAGTTTCTATTTTTAAAAACCGATGATAAAATATTAAAAATTCTGTAACAGTCACATAAAATAACCATTATTTACATAAATATTTAAGTGGTTAATTATGCAGTTGAATGTTTATTAAATATACAGTAAAACCTCCATAACGGACACTCCCGAATAGCGGACACCTCTATTTAACGGACAATTTTCAAATCCCCACTCCCAAAACTTAAATTTTTGTATGTTTAACCTCTGAATAACGGACATTCCGAATAGCGGACACTAATTTTGGCAAAAAAGAATTAAAAATTATTTTTTAACGAGGGGGAAAAATAGAAATCCTCTAAATTTATCGGGGCAATGTTTCACAAATTTTGTGATCACAGATAAATGTGGGGATGAGCTGGAGACAATCCCCTCTCCCCCTACATTTATCTGTGATCACCCCCACCCCCACTCGGATGGTTTGAGATTGTATGCTTTTAAGAAGCAGAAAAATACAGTAAACAATTATACTTTTTTTTTTTTTTTTTTTTTTTTTTTTTGAAAAAGAAGATTCAAAAGGATTAAACCTACTGGCAGAGTTAAAACTTCATATTGAAAAACAAATTACAAGTAATCGCAAGTAAAAGCAAACTTTTGAAAAAAAAAAAGTGTAAGAATGTAATTAACAAAGGATAAAGGGGATAAAGGTATGCAGGGGATAAAGGTATTCAGTTGTATTTCTTTAAAAATTATTTTAATTTCTCGTTAATCACATAATAGTTTTTTTAGGACATATTAAAATCGACTAATGAAACATTAAGCATTCATTAGCAATTTTTCTATCTCTGAGCTTTTCCCAATAGCGGACACCTCCGAATAGCGGACAATTTCTGCGCTCCCAAGCTGTCCGTTATTTAGAGATTTTACTGTACTTTTCTTTGAACATTGAATTGTAGTGAGCTCACCATTTAAATTACATTTTTAACCCTTTGCATTCAAGAGATGACTGATAGTATTTACATAAATAGATTGAATTTTACATAAATTTGACTTGAATAGCAGATTACAATTGTATTAACATAATTAGCTGACACTAAATTGCGTCTCTTGGCAGGGTTGCAAATTTAGCCTCCTATGTATAATACGAAATTTTGATTTTGCACCAGAAATTTCAATTAGTAAAATTTTTTCATGAATGACAGACATTTAGTGACTAGATAAAGTAAAAATGCTTCTGTCTGAACTTTTTTTAAAATTCGGAATTTCTGAATAAAAAAAGGAAGCCATCTCCTATCCTTGATATGCATGTGCAACATTTACGTGCAACATTTTAGTATTTTAATGGCTACATTATATTTCAAAAATATCCAATTCTTCTTTTTGCTTTACACTATAAAAAAATTAACCCTTTTGCTGCATCGTCACTCCCCCGCTTTTATAGAATATCTTTCTCTTGACCCACGAGAATGCTCCATAATAGGGTGAAGTAATCCTTTACTGTAAAAGCGGTGGAGTGACGATGCAGCAAAAGGGTAAAATTTCTTACAGTGTAGCTAATAGGTACTTTGCATATAATTACTAAAATTTGGGACACTAAAACTTTTTATGTACATGTATTTTAAATGTCATTACAAACACAGATCGTCTTTTGTTAACCCTTTGCACTCGAGAGGCAACTCTCCCTCACCACTAGTGTTGTCAGGCACACACCTCGTAAACCGGGACGACTAATGCTTTGGACACCACTAATATTTTACAGTTTATTTCGCCATCCTTTATCACAGATTATTCGGCCATTAGATAAGGCGAAAAAAATTAGTGTAAAATCTTGTCATTCAGAGCATTTGGAGAACCCATTAACGAGGGACACTAGTGGTCAGTGATAATCATCTCTCGAATGCAAAGGGATAATTGTACAAAATTGTTGAAAAGGTAAACTATCTCCTTAACCTTTATCTACCGCATTATGAATTCATGAAAATTTTACATTCTAAAGCATTTTACACAAATTGTTTAAACTAAATTAAAAGAATTTCGTAATCATTTAATAAATATTTGAAGGATTTTAGAAGGATCGAAGGATTTAGAAGAGTTATTTAACCCTTTAAGCGTCCTGCAAAATTTTACATGTAAGCTTCATAATTCATAAAATAATAGCTACCGAAAGTATTGACATGGAGAGTTGTATTTTATAATTTTAGATATTTATTTGCCATATTCAATTGAAAAAATTATCATTAATATCAATTTTGAGTTAAATAAGCTTTTGAATTCAAAAACTATGTGACGGAAAACCCAATTAGGCCGCTTAAAGGGTTAAATTTGAATTTATAGGAATTTAGTGCAACTTTTATAACCCTCACTCAAATATTTTATTTTTTGATATTTTCTTAGTTTTTTGTAAAATTATAAAATGTACAAATATGATGTTCAGTGCAATATAAATATAGAAGTATTTCCGCATTGAAAAATCCCCCTCCCCCTCCCTCAGCGCCGAAAAAGCTGAAAAGATGCAAAGGCAAAAGAAATCATCCTTTTAAAAATATTTTTGTTTTGTATAACCAATAATGTTTTTGGAACAAGGTAAAGTAATGTATCTGTAACTCATTCTAAACATTATTACAACTAACTGACGTATTAAAAGAATTTTATAAGTTATTTTAATGGTACTTATAAGTACCATCGTAGATAAAGGGTTAAAGTATTCTGGAACTTGGGGAAGGTGTTTCATTATGTATGTTTGAATCATCATTTTTCTTTCTTGTTCAACTGCTTTTTTTTTTCGGCTGTTTAAATGAGGAATATGTGAAATATGAAAGAAATGAAACAAAGATTGTACAAAAAGATGAACAAATATGATGAAACTAGAAACTCAAACAAACTACTGGATATAAACTTTCTGAAATGAACTTACAACTTTTCAGTACTTTTTTTCTTTCGACAAATACATTAGGAAAATGATAAAATGGTTACTTAACAAAATGAAAGAAAATAAATATTTACTTACTGATACTTAATACCACAAATATAACGGATATTTTGAGATTTTAGGTTACTTCTGAGTCCAGATTTAGAATAAAATCTATTTGAGAATCTGAAGGCCTTTTTGATATTTTTAATACTTTTCAACATAGTTGAACAAGTTGGAAATTGCACGTGAAGCGTAGCAAATTAGGTGCGTTCGTACGATAACGAAGTTTTAAAAATATTACTTTCATATATCAATATCATAAAATTGTAAATAGTGAATTACAATTAAAACGCTCATTAAACAATGTTCTCTCTATGCCATTACGTAATGAAATACTTTTGTGTGGCCTTGTAAATCAATAACTAATGTTCTTTGCACCACAAATTATGTAAGATGTATATTATAATATGTATTTTATAGTTACATATAAATTCTATTAAGTTCGCATGAGTGTAACACGATTAAAATGCATTTGAAACATTTTTACCCATTGACCGTAATGTAATGGAATACTTTTGATTATCCCTGTAATTGATCTATGCATCCGATTTTCATAAAATTTGAAATAACTCGACAAAATTATGTAATAATTATGTATTTTAAATTTCAAACGTATAGAATATATTTGAAACTTTTTCCCCATTGACCATAATGTAATTGAATACTTTTGATTGCCCCTGTAATTGATCTATGCACACGAATATAAAAAAATTTGAAATAACTCGACAGAATTATGTAATAATTGCGTATTTTAAATTTCAAACGATTAAAATGCATTTGAAACTTTTTTTTCCCATTGACCGTAATGGAATGGAATACTTTTGATTGCCCGTGTAATTGATCTATGCATCGTCATTAAAAAAAGTAAGAAACACTTTAAAAATAAAGTGGTACGAATCGGTCATTTCTGCCGCAGCGCTTGCATCCCTGCATTTACCATTCATTTACAGTAGAGGTGCAGAACCTTTTCAAGAAAAGAGCCACTTACAAATATGTCTGAGTGGTCGAGGGCCACATTAATAACATGGAGAGAATTTGATTTCGAAGGTGATCTGTGACCTATAATCGACAAAAATATGTTTTCAGAGAGAAGTGGAGGAATACCTCTTTAGGTTCGCTTAACCAGTCAAAATATCCAATCCATTTGGTAAGGATATATCAGCAGCTTTTGCGTTTGTATATATAACAGATATAGCAAGGTTTATTCTCAAGATGTAATAATATTCCGTGACTTTATTCGGGAAAGTAAATTTTGTTTCATTAAAAGTGTTAAAAAGACAAAGATAAGTGACTGGTGCTGAAAAAAAATGTGAATTTTGTGAATGGAGGAAAGGGAAGGAGTCGATTAACAAGATTTTTCCGCGCCCCATCACTGAAATTCCCAATTTTTCAACGCCCGATCAACAGAATTTGCCTTTTTTTTATGTCTGATCAACCAAATTTCGGCTTTTTACAAAAGTAATCGACAAAATTAGCAATTTTTACGAAACTGATCGAGAAAATTCGATCTTTCCATGCGTGATCAACATAATTTGAGATTCTTATGAAACCGATCGAGAAAATTCGTGATTTTTATGAAACCAATTGACAAAATTGACAAATTTTACAAAGCCGATCGACGAAAGTTAAGATTTGTACAAAGCTGATGGGCGAAATTCGCTATTTTTCTTCCCATGATCGACAAAATTCGCGATTTTTCTGCGATTGGTCGGCGAAATTATCGATTTTTACGAAGTCAATCGTTAAAATTCACGATTTTTACGAAGCCGATCGACAAAATTCACGATTTTTACAAAACTGATCACAGAAATTCGCGATTTTTCTTCACAAGATCGATAAAATTCGCGATTTTTTTTGCGGATGATCGACGAAATTATCGATTTTTATGAAGCATATCGACAAAATTCGGGATTTTTACGAAGCTGATCGGTGAAATTCATGATTTTTACAAAGCTGATCGGCGAAATTCACGATTTTTATGAAGCTGATCGAGAAAATTCACAATTTTCCCGCAGCTTATCAATAAAATTCGCAATTTTTTCGCGCTTCATCCAACAAAATTAGCGATTTTTACCAAGCCGATCGACGAAATTCGCGATTTTTATTTAGCCGATTGACGAAATTTGCGCTTTTTCCTCACATGATTGATAAAATTTGAGATTTTTCCGCGTCTGATCGAAGAAATTTTCAATTTTTACAAAACCGAAGCACGAAATTCGTGATTTTTACGAAGTCGATCGACAAAATTCGCGATTTTTACAAAGCTGATCGGCTTAATTCGCGATTTTTTTTCTCATGATCGACGAAATTCGCGATTTTTACCAAGCCGATCGACGAAATTCGTGATTTTTTGGAGCCTGGTCGACAAAATTCATGATTTTTTCGAGCCTGATCAGCAAAATTCGCGAATTTTACGAAGCCAATTGCCGAAATTCGCGATTTTTACGAAGCTGATCGACGAATTTTGCAATTTTTACTCGCATGATTAATGAGATTCAGTATTCTTCCATGTCAGATCGACGATTTTCGCGATTTTTACAAACTTTATCAACGAAATTCGCGATTTTTATGAGGCCGATTGACGGAATTCGCAATTTTTACGAACCTGATAACGAAATTTGCGATTTTTGCAAAGCAAATCGACGAAATTTGCGATTTTTCTGCCCCTGATCGACGAAATTTGGGATTTTTGCAAAGCCGACCGACGAAATTCGCAATTTTACTTCACTTGATCTACAAAATTCTTGATTTTTTTCCTCATCGGATAGACGAAATTCGCAAATTTATTTGAGCCTGATCGATGAAAATCGCAAATTTTCCGCGTGTAATCGACAAAATTCGCGATATCCCCATGTCCGATCAACGAAATTTGCGATTTTTGCATCTTTAGCTGACGAAATCTGCATTTTTCTGCGCCCAATCAACAAAATTCGCGATTTTTAAATAATTTTGATGAAATCTGCATTTTTTTACATGGCAAGATGAAATTTGCGATTTTTTTCTCTTGATAAATTTACAAAACTCACGATTGCTTCGCAGCCGATCAACGAAATTTTCAATTTTTCCGCGCATCATTGCAAAATCCGGATTTTCCCGTGCCTTATCAACGAACTTTGCGATTTTTTCGTGCCCGATCTACGAAATTCGCGTTTCTTTTACGTCATAAACCGAGAAAACATACGATTTTCCCGTATGAGTTTAATTTGCAACTTTTCGTGTATCATCCACAAATCTAATGATTTTTACTTGCTACATTAACGAAACGTTCGATTTTTTGCGTCCGACCGACAAAATTTGCAATTTTTCCGTTCCTAATCGATAAAACTCGCGATTTTTACGTGCCTGATCGACAAAACTCGCGATTTTTCCGTGGTGGATCGGCTAAATTTGCTATTTTTTCCCGACCCTCATGGGCTGATAAACGAAATCTGCAATTTTTCCGCATTTTATCAATGAAATTCGCAATTTTCCGTGTCCGATCTACGAAATTTGCGATTCTTAAGTGACTGACAAAATTTTATATTTTTCCGCGGTAGATTAACAAAATTTACGATATTTTTTAACGACTTTTGCACAAAAATTGTAATTTTTTTCTAGTTATAAATTGACGAAGTTCGCGGGCCACACGTTAACCCATCACGGGCCACTTTTGGCCCGCGGGCCACAGGTTGTGCATCAATAATTTACAGGAATCCTGAATAGAATTTCGTTACATTACGCTATACGAGAAAAAACTGTTTATGGTGCATTTTAATGTTATTTCAATATTTTAAACATATTGGAATTTATATATATGACTGAAGTGTAGTATAAGAAGCTTATTGTAAAATGGTGCTTATTATAGCATGACATACAATTTATTGTTCGTTTTCGTGCACAGAAAATGAATTTCGCTACAGAAGAAATTGAACAATAATCGATCTGTTAAAACCTGTGAATAATAATATCTAGAAGTGCATTTTCAATTGTGGTACACGTTTTTAAATTCAACTATTTTTTTTTAAATATTACTTGGTGTATATAACTTCTAGAGTTTACCTTAAATTCTGCAGCACAGTTGACAAGTATTCAAAAATTCTTAATTTCTAAATTTGATCATTAACTAAAAAAAGTAATGATATTAATACAAAAACACTTAACGGGTTGAAATTTTTTCACTTATCCCTTTATCTTAAAGTTTAAAAAATTTTAACTATGGATTTAATATATAATGATATAAAATTTTGAATGACACTATATTATCAATTAAAATATTTTTTTTATTATTTATTTCAACATTTTACTTTTTTCTACTTATAACCGCATTTGAAAAACAATTTTTTTGCATAAAATGGTGGATAAAACTTAATTCGCTAAAGCTCTCTCATGTCTGCATCTTTCATAAATTCAAAATATAAGTTTTAAAAGATATGACATAAAATTTAAGTGACGCCTTGATGTGGCTTTAAAAAAAGTTGTTTTAAAATTCGATTTAAATTATTTTTGGTTTTTAAAAAATACATTTACCCATCTAACTAAATGTATTTATAGCTCCAATACACTGCTAAATATATAACTTTCACTGAACGTATATTATGCATTGTCATGTATTTATTTCGATAAATCGAATTATCGAAAATTGTAAGTAAAATTTATGTAAATATTTAGTTTGCGTCATTTCTATCCAAACTAAGTGAAATGCATGCAATTGGATAGTATGAAGCAAAGAAACTATTTACATAAATTTTACTTCCAATTTTAATTTATGTTCCAACGCCACGTTTTTTTTTTTAAATTTAGAACAATTACAATAATACTGATAATTCAACTGTACTAGTTTTCTATTGAAACATAGTTTACTCTTGTCAAATCTCTGTTCATATTCAAACGGTATAAAAGGTTAAAAAAATAGATCATATCCCTAGTGGCGTCAACTTATATGGGCTAGTGGGGCCCGAGCCCATCCAATAATTTGAACTCCCAGCCTACTCAATTTCAAATGATTTATTTCGTTATTAATTAATGTATTTATTTCTTTAATCGCTGAAATCAAATTTGATTTTATTGGCCTTTTAAAAGTAGTAAAGACATCAATTAGACTTGCAAAAGCACTGGAAAGCCTCTTTAGCGAATGTATAGTTAAATTTTCCTTCAAAAAAGAATTCCTGCATATTTTGTCATGTGTTTTATTGTCTTGAATTGATAAATCACTTAAAAAACTGAAATCTTTCTTTCTTTTTTTCTTTGGCTTTTAGTTTCAATAATTAGCAATATTTAATTTCTCAGTAGTTTATGTATTTATCATAAATATAAATGTATTTATAAAGAAGAAATTATGAAAATAGAATATTATTAAATCATAATAATTTTATATTTTACTTAAAAAAAGTAAGAAAAATCATGCGTTAAGCATAGATTATGAAGCACTTTCCAACACTTAATGAAATCTTTAACAAAACTTTGTTATTTAGGGAAATAATAGTGTATAGCCAAATATACCCAAATATGTATTCCAGTACTTTAGAACAGCCCTGTATTTCATATGTCAGTTCATATAATGGGAAAATTTAGTTTAGCAAGAAAATACCCAGTAACTTGAAAATTTTTTTTTCAGCAATTCATACTATTAGATGGAAACATACTTGAATACTTTTGCCCAGCCCTGTAGTTTACATTGTACTTTTATTACACGTCAGCATTGGGCTAAAATTTATTGTAAACTAAAACACTTTTAAACCAACTGAAATCACATTCTCATAAATCATCATTCATAGGTGTCCATGTACCGAATTCTTTGCGTGGCCCTGTATATCCCTTTATCTATATTTTGCAAACATTTCTCAGTAAATTGAATGGAGCTCAGCGTAAAAATGCATAGCTTATTTAAGAACCACGTTTAAATAATTTACGACCATATTCAGTAACGTTGGTGAGCTCTTTTGGGTAGCCCTGTATATCAACTATAATATTTATACACACCAAAAAATTTGCATATATTTAGCGAAATATAAACTCGAATATCATAATTAAAATGCATTTCATCCCTCCATCACCATCATCGGACACATATACGGTACTTCGGAAAGAATATACTATTTGAAATCTTTTGTATGGCCCTGTAAATGCTATGTACTTCATATTATGCAAGACAGTAGCGTATAATTTATATTAAGCTTCAGTGACATATATCAATTTTATTATACATGAAACTGTTTAATATATTTAAAATATGTCACACACAATTACCCCTTTTACCATTATCTAATGGAATTCTTTTGTGTGGCCCTGTAAATGAATAATAGCTACATTTTCACCTTATATTTTATAGAATGCATATTTGAAGATGTTTGACAGGGTATAACATCTTTGAAATTCCTTTGAAACGATTTTTCCCCATACGCCGTAATGTAATAGGAAACTTTTGATTCTCTCGGTAGATAAACTAATCATGGTAGGAACTTCATTTTCAATAGGGTTCGTGCTAGGGTAAACATCAATAATGTATAAAAATTTCATAGCAATCCGAGTATATTTACGGGAGTTAGAGCGGGGACAGACGGCCAGACGGCCAGACAAACCGAATGCATAAGCACTTTTCAACTTTGTTGGAAAGTGTTAAAAACGTAATTTGACTTCGTATCATACTTATTATTCGATATATACATTCGATATATTTATATACAATTAGCCATTCGCTTCTTCCATCCCTCTGCTCATAAACTAAGAAGAAAGAAAATCAGGTGTTATTTTACTCAAAAACTTTTGAGCGCACCCAATTTCTTTTTCAAAAGTTGGTGCTACTGCGTATCCTTTACTCCATTAGAGTGTACGTAAAAAAGGGATGATACACAAAAATTGTATGGCAGGATTCATACGGAGCTCGGAATATTGTGATCAGGAAATTCTTTGGTACAAGAATTTTCTTATTAAAAATCTCTAATTACATAAGGCGGAATTTCACGTGTTTAGAAGAGATTTATTTTTCTATAAATAAATACAGTCGAACCCCGTTATAACGAACTTCAAGAGACCGAAAGTTTTGTTCGCTATATACGGCAGTTCGCTATATCCGAACCGTTAGAAGAATGTTACAAAATGTTTACAAAATGTGCATATTTTTAGCTGCTACCTTTATATCCAATAATGATGCATTAAGAAAAAAAACGTAAAATCTATTAAATATGATCATCAACGAATTAAATTGACTAAAATCGGTTACTATTGACTAGTAACATTAAACTGACTCAATACTAAATAAATTAATTAAAAATGAAGACATATAGAAATTCAGTACAGCGCTGATTATCCGAATAAGCACAGATGGACCCTAGTTTGAATAAGCAAAAGTTAGATGAGCAGACAATTTAACCGTTTAAACGCCAATGTTCCCAAATGGGAACATTGCATTATTTGTAATACAAAACATATATTTTCCAACATAATAACGATGTCTTTATTTTCCTGTAAAATATAAGCTTCATTTGAACTTTTGAAATGAAAATACTTATGTTTAAGCATTTATCACAGGTATTAAGGAATATGTAAATTCACTAATTTGCATAAAAAGTACATTATTTGCTTTTATCGTTTTCTCTATGTTATTTACATTTGACCGCTAGGAATCTAAATTTTTTTTGGAATTCGGGAATATACTCAAGAACAATATACAATAGCATATAGCGGAAAATAATTTGTTATATTTGCATAGATTGTCAATCAATAATCACAAAATGCAAACACTGAAATGAAAACAGCCAAAAATACTACAGAAATATATTTTTGAGGTATTTTCTAAATTTTTATGCATAAATTAAAACATTTGAAGCTATGATATAGGAAAAACAAAATTATTATTACATTACGATATTAATTCGGCGTCTAAACGGTTAAGGAATGTTCCCGATTCTACTAAAAGCTTTACAGTTTTTCAAGGCTTAAGATTCCAACACTAGTTATTGCTGGCGTGTTTAAAAATCGTTTTATTTTATTATTTTTTTGTTTGTTTGTTTACTTTTTTTTCATTTAAATTTTCTTTTTTTTTATCATCTTCTGAACTCCAGGGATTATAATTTAAAGAAAACAGCTTTTGCTTATTGCTTGCTTCATAGAAGACGTTCTTTACAATGCTACCATATCTCAAATTATTCTTAAATAAGTTAGTTGAATATGTTGGCATTAAATATGTTAATGAACAGCTGTGATAGGAGTAATGTAAAATGACTGACGGGCGGTCGTGGTCACACGTGCAGAATGGCTACAGTTAAATGGAATGCAGTTCTTCTTACACTTTAATAACAATGCTTATCTCTAATTAACACCATGTTTCACTAGACGGCATGCATTTTCGCATTTTCTTATACAATTAGAGCCGAAATCCTTTTTCCACATCTGCAGAAAAATTATTAAAAAAAAAATCATGGTCGAATGGAAAAATGTTCGTTATTACCAACTCTTAAGATTTCTCAGGTTCGCTATAAAAGAATAAATTAGCATTAAATACAATAGGAAAATAGCAGGACCAAAATTTTAGTTTGTTATATCCATAAGTTCGTTATATACCGGGTTCGCTATAACGAGGTTCGACTGTACTGGCATTTCAGCTGGAAAATAATGGTATACCCGTAATGGTACGGAAACGTAACACAAACGGAATTGGCTAAACTTGTTCAAATTTATAGTACCCGATAGGACGTGAAATATTCTCTTTCCCATTATCTGTGAACATATAATAAGTGAAATAACACACGAATGGTACAGGAAAACATTTTTATCGCCTTTTTTTTTTCTCTTTACTAATCGACACAATCAAAATTAGAATTTATGCTTATTTGAAGAAAACTGTGTCAATAATTATATTCAAGTAATTACCGTAATTTCCGGCGTATAATCCGCTGATCAAACAATTGTTTTTTTCGAACTAGAAAATTTTGTAAAAGAAATGTAACCTTTTGGATCGCCGTAAAAATTTGTTTCCAATCACTAAATAAGATTTCTGGGTCCAAAAAGAATTGTTTGATCCACAGATTATACTCCGGAAATTACGGTATAACTTGAAGAAATTTCCACTAAATGGTCAATTATTAGATTCTTTTTTTTTTTTTTTTTAAATCTTTTACTGACTTTTGAATCAATAGTTATTCGTAACTTCTAAAATTAACATTTTTAGGAAATCTGCATCCAGCCTTTACAAATATTATGTAAAAACGACGTTAATGAAATTACATTTTTAATTAAATCTTTGACGTATTATATTTATCTATTTTGTAACGTGTATTGGAAATATTGAATAAAGATTTAAATACGTATTTTCTTAAAGCTTTTTTTAAAAACTTCTTTTTACACATTTTAAATTATGTATCAGGAATAGCAATTTAAATTCATGTCAAATCTCTATTCGTGTTCAAACGGTATAAAAGTTCGAAAAATAGATCATATCCCCTACTCCATTAGAGAGCGCGTAAAAAAGGGATGGTACACAAAAATTGTAAGGCAGGATTCATATGGATCTCGGAATTTTGTGATTAGGAAATTCTTTGATACCAGTATTTTCTTATTAAAAGTCTTGAGAGGCGAAATTTCGTATGTTTAGAAGAGATTTATTTTTCTATAAATAAATACTGGTATTTCAGCTGGAAAATAACGGTACCCGTAATGGTATTGAAATGTAACACAAATGGAATTGGCTAAACTTGTTCAAATTTATAGCGCCCGATAGGACGTGAAATATTCGCTTTCCCATTATTTGTGAACACATAATAAGTGAAATAACACACGAAGGGCACAGGAAAACTTTTGTGTCGCCATTTTTTTCTCTTTACTAATCGACATAATCAACTTTAGAATTTATGCTTACTTGAAGAAAACTGCGTCGATAATTATATTCAAGTAAATATAACTTGAAGAAATTTCCACTAAGTGATTAATTGTTAGATTTTTTAATCTGTTCCTGACTTTTGAATCAATAGTTATTCGTAACTTAGTAAAATTAACTTTTTCAGGAAATCTGCGTCCAGGTTTTACATATCTCATTTAAAAACGGCGTTAACAAAATTGCATTTATAATTAAATCTTTGACATGTTATATTTACCTATTTTGTAAAGTATACTATAAATATTAAATAAGGACTTAAATACGTATTTTCTTAAAGCTTCTTTTTAAAACTTCTTTTTAAACATTTTAAATTAGGTATCAGGAATAGCAATTTAAAAAAGTTCTAACTTGAAAACAAAAGCATTTTTTGCAAAAGTGCCAACAAAATTAAATTAGTTTCCGATAACTATTTGCACAGTTTCTGTGAGGTCCAGAATATGATGAGAATAAAGTATATTAGTGCCATATGCCAAGTGAAATTTAGATAATGTACTACATGGATCTTATCCAAAAAAGAAAAAAAATCAGACTTCTGCCTTTTTTTAAACATACTTATGCCAGTATTTTGTAATTATGTTAAAATTGAGAGCTAAAACAATCTTTGAAGTTTATATTAACTCTTTCCGCACAGACAAATTCTGTTTGTAAAATGAGAACGTATTGACTAATACCGGAATTTGCAAGCGACTTTTTTTTTTTTTTTTTTTTTTTTTTTTTTTTTTTTTTAAATAAATTAAGAAATCCTCAATTCAAGCTTTCACTGTAAAATCAAAATTTTATTTAAATATTCTTAATGCCGCTTTCAAGTTTAATATTGAAAATAAGGTATTCCCGGAGTAGGACCACAGTGCTAGAAAAGGTTAAACGATAGAATTGCTTATTAGCCTTAACCCGTTTGCGACGAAAGTCCTTTGTTTCATTTTTAATCTATGACCACCGGTTTTTTTCAAACAGAAAATGTCTTGTACTTGAATCACGAAAATGCTCTGATTAATTAAACACTTAATCTTCGGCCCGAGGCATTCACGGGCTGGAAGCTTCTCGGTTTTTATTCAAAAATGTTTGATTCCCACCATTTTTATAAAACAGAGTAATTGGTTTTATTCTAGTATTATTTTACTTGTCATTAAATAAGATGAATATTTTTTTTCAAAAAAGTGGTGGCAATAATGAATTGGAATTTTTGAACCGTAATTTAATGCGACCATTAAGGGGTTAAAGTAAACTTTACACTAAAAATTAACTGAATCAGGGACTTGAATCACCCAACCGGAGCGCCAACCAAATTTGGCATAGGCAGTTTGCTCCGGAGGAAAATCCCCCTGCGCCACCAGGTTTATAAACGTAACATTACCAAACTTTAACTGAAATTTATAAACTTAAAATAGATATGTAATAAAGGAATAATGTTTAAGTTATTATAAATCTGACGTAGATAATTGTAGTTTGCTCTAGAAGACAAAACATTAGCGATATTCCATTCTACTGATCTATTTTTAAACTAATAAAACTGAAATTTGTAACGGTGCATTTATCAAATAGTAAATGTCGGACATCACCTATTTTTCCGCAAATACGCAAATCATTATCTCTTTTTCCTATTTCTATATAAGTATACTGGGGAAGAGCCATGAGACGTGTAAAAATATAAACAAATTTGAGAATAACACAGAAAATTAGGATTAACTTTTCGTAGCAATTTATAAGTATATCTTCCTTTAGTACTGTTATCCCAATGTGTCTGCCAATCTATATACATCTTCTTTGTCAGAACAGGTTTTAGATAGCTGATAGGCATTAAAACTTCTTCTGTATCATATATGTTATCTGTTATGACTGACTTTGCCAGGTAATCCGCACGTTCATTTCCTTCTATACCAACATGTGCTTTAACCCAGCCTATATGGATTGTTTTATTATTCATTAATCGTAAATTTTCAAATATTTTAAAGAGAAGATCAGCTGTTGGAAATAGTCGTTGAAGAAATAAATAAGAAGAAAGGCTATCTGTATGCAAATGAAAAACTGAAAAGAGAGACGAACCACACCAATCTATAGCCGATGATATAGCAACCAATAGCTTGGTAAGTTGAGTTGAACTCTTTAAGGACTAAAAATAGAGTAATTGGTTAACTAAAAAATAATACACTAAAAATTAACTGATGAAAATAATGAAGAAATATAAGCAACTGATGTGGCGTGTTCTATTGGCCGCTCGTTCCCAAGAGATTAACCCCTTGAGAGGGGCTGGGATATGTTTTATCCCATCTACGATTAATGAAAATTTGCATCAGAATAAATTTATCAAATTTTACTCTTCTAACTTTGATGGAAAAAAAAAAGAAATTGTGAAATGGCTTTTCCTTACTTTGAAACATTTTTTTCATATTTCCGCATTGAGTTCAGAATTGCGCAAACGCAACTGCTTGCCCCTCAAAGGGTTAACCCTTGGGGACGAGCGACACGTATACGTGCCGCAAATAGGCTTAAGAATCCTTGTTTATTCCCACCAGTAAAATTATACTGTAAAATTTGCCTTATTTAATCGGAGCATTTTCTCCAATTAATAAGGTACGATTTTCTCTTTTTAACAAGTTGGAAATTGCACGTGAAGCGTAGCAAATTAGGTGCGTTCGTACGATAGCGAAGTTTTAAAAATATTACTTTCATATATCAATCTCATAAAATTGTAAATAGTGAATTACAATTAAAACGCTCATCAAACAATGTTCTCCCTATACCATTATGTAATGGAATACTTTTGTGTGGCCTTGTAAATCAATAACAAATGTTCTTTGCACCACAAATTATGTATGATGTATATTATAATATGTACTTTATAATTGCATATAAATTTTATTAAGTCCGCATGAGTGTAACACGATTAAAATGTATTTGAAACATTTTTTCCCATTGACCGTAATGTAACGGAATACTTTTGATTGTCCCTGTAATTGATCTATGCATCCAATTTTCATAAAATTTGAAATAACTCGACAAAATTATGTAATAATTATGTATTTTAAATTTCAAACGTATAGAATTTATTTGAAACTTTTTCCCCATTGACCATAATGTAATTGAATACTTTTGATTGCCCCTGTAATTGATCTATGCACACGATTATCAAAATATTTGAAATGACTCGACAGAATTATGTAATAATTGCGTATTTTAAATTTCAAACGATTAAAATGCATTTGAAACTTTTTTCCCCATTGACCGTAATGTAACGGAATACTTTTGATTGTCCCTGTAATTGATCTATGCATCCGAGTTTCATAAAATTTGAAATAACTCGACAAAATTATGTAATATTTATGTATTTTAAATTTCAAACATATAGAATATATTTGAAACTTTTTCCCAATTGACCATAATGTAATTGAATAATTTTGGTTGCCCCTGTAATTGATCTATGCACACGATTATCAAAATATTTGAAATGACTCGACAGAATTATGTAATAATTGCGTATTTTAAATTTCAAACGATTAAAATGCATTTGAAACTTTTTTCCCCATTGACCGTAATGTAACGGAATACTTTTGATTGTCCCTGTAATTGATCCATGCATCCGAGTTTCATAAAATTTGAAATGACTCGACAAAATTATGTAATAATTATGCATTTTAAATTTCAAACGATTAGGTTGGGTAGTTTTTGCGTTGTTATATGCGGACGGACAGACGGACGGACTGAACGACCACTATAGGTGCTACGTATTATATAATTACGAACGCACCTAAAAACCGGTGACAAAACATTAAATATTTCATAAAAGACTCCCGTCGCGAAGGGGTTAACCCTTTACGGCGCAGTGTGTCCGGTCTGGACACACCTAATTTTAATTCCAAACTTGCAATTGACACCAATAACATTTTAATAAAATCTTGCTTTTACAATAAAAGCTTAAATTAAGGAGTTCTTGATTTCTTAAAAAGTCGTTTTTAAATTCTGGTGTCCGTCGATAATTTCTCATTTTACTAACAGAATTTGTCCGCGCCGGAAAGGGTTAACCCATTAAAGTCCAACATAAATGAAGCAGCTTCATTTTATATCAATATAATCTGTCAGTGACATCAATTGGTTCTTTTAAATTTGTGTTTTTATCACAGATTTCCTCTCGCGCTTCCATTCCACTAGCAACTAGTATAGTGAAGTTTTGTCGGCTGTATATGGAGTGTATAAAACGGTATTTATTTAATTTTGTAATTAGTCGCTACCTTTTTCCTTTGAAGTTCTGCAATTAATACTTACAATGGCGTAGCTAGAATGGGTGACACCCGGGGCGGATGTAAATGTTGTCACCTCCACTTACCAGGGTGTCACCCCCCCCCTGCAGCATTCAAGTTTGTTGATACTTGAATCAGTGTTGCCAGATGGGCTGCTTTTTTTAAAATTCGGATTCTTGATTGGCACTACTTTTTAGAAATGTTTAAGTATGTCTTATTCAATGACATGACGAAAACAAAAGATAATTTACCGTTTCAAAAATGTGGTTCCAATCAAGAAAACTGAATTTTTTAAAAGTAGCCCGCTGGCAACACTGACTTGAATGATAAACTTTTGACAGGCGACTAGACCCTGGCCGTCCACATAACGTAAGTCTTCTCTGATTGGCAAGTAAAACTGACCTTTTCTAAAAAAAAAAAAAAAAAAAAAAAAAAAAAAAAAAAAAAAAAAAAAAAAATCTAAGCAATTCTAGCTTAATGAGCATGCGCTGTGGCAAAACAACTTTGCTCTCTTGCAACATTGGATCATTGGAACGTATTTGCTTACTGAATGCTGCGTGCACTGTATTCAAAAACAGTTACTGGATAGAAATTGAAATTCGAAGTTAAAATTTTTTACTGCAAATGCAATTTTGTGTTTAGAAATTTCTTTAGTAGATATTCCATGAAATAATGGATAGCGGAGATTAATTAATTTTCAATTATATTGGACCACAAAATGGGTAATAAACGTGTCGCTGAATTTGGGGACGCTTTGGTTCGGCTGTTTAAATTAAAGGTCTTCCTTAGTGCTTTTTTGATAGAAATGCACTATCTTACGGTCCAATCAGAAGAGACTTGCGTTGTGTGGACGGCCAGGGTTTAGTCGCCTGTAAACTTTTGCACCACTGGATTGACTGTGTTGTTGAAGATGGCCTCGCTTCGTTTTCTTGCCTCCCTCAAGGTCACCTGATTTAATCACTTCCTTGATTTGTCTGTACGCCTTATGGGCAGTGTGTTTTTGCCAATCATGATTTGACCGTACCACTTACGGGTAAATGATTTCAAATCATGATTTATTATTCACACCAGTAAATTTCTCTTGTAAATTTCGTATTATTTAATCCGAGCACTTTTCTGATTCGATTAGGCAAAAATTTCTGTTTTGAAAAACCGCTGATAGAAGATTAAAAATTCTGTAAAAGACGCAAAAATAGGCAACATTTGAAAGCTAAAAGATAAAAAAAATATATTGATTAGTTAACCCTTTAACGATCAAAACATTTTCATTGCTAAGATGTCGAAATAAATGTATGACACCGGTAATTAAGAACAAATATATTTCTAAATAAGAAAACGTGATTTTTCGCATACATAATAAAAGGGATATTTTTAGATAAAAATACCGGTGTCAGTGTTGCATATTGGAATTAAAATTTTGTGGTTTCGTGGCGAAACCAATGAACGTTAAACGGTTAAGTGGGTAACACCTTGTGACGTTTTCATGTGAGGGCACATTAACGACTTTGTTTAAGACCAGACACTAGTCACAGAAAAAGACCTGGGTGATTATTTAAAATCTATGGGAGCGTTCTTTTTAAATATCTCGCTCAAATTTTAATATTTTTACATGATTTTTTTGCATAGGATAGATCAGGACGATTCACAACCGGCCTAGTTTTTACTTTTTCAGTTTTGGTTTCAGATTAAAAAAATACTTTAAATTTCAAAACCGGTTTAAGCCAGTTCTGAAATTAAATCTATCATAACATAAAAAAATATATAAGCAAAATCGAAAAAGTAAAAACCAGGCTGGTTGTGGATCGTCCTCAGCTATCCTATGCAAAAAAAATCATGTAAAAATATTAAAATTTGAGCGCTATATTTCAAAAGAACGCTCCCATAGACTTTACATTATCATCCGGGTCTTTTTGAGTACTTTTTCTGTGACTATTATGGGGCCTTAAGTGGTTAACACCTTGTGACGTTTTCATGTGATGGCACATTAACGACTTTATTTAAGTGTATCCACTACAAAAACAGTAGAAGAATTCATGGAACTTATCAATGCTCCATTGAGAGGATGACACTACAAAAAAAGCTGGAATAAGTTAAACTTCATCCTGGACGTGTGTCTTGTGACCGCACATAGAATATCTGTAGAGAACACAGAAAACGTTGTGAGTCTGTCGTTTCTTTCATGTATCACTCATATTTCTACGTGTAATACTTTTTAAATATATAATCTTTTGACAATGAACTAATCTTTTATAGTAGCCCTGTATCTGCTAAGACAGAAAATTGTCTAAATCAGAATTTTTTCTGATTTAGACAATTTCTCAACAACAATTTTTCTGACTCATATTTCTACGTGTAATACTTTTTAAATATATAATTTTTTGAAAATGAACTAATCTTTTATAGTAGCCCTGTATCTGCTAAGACAGAAAATTGTCTAAATCAGAATTTTTTCTGATTTAGACAATTTCTCAACAACAATTTTTCTGACTCATATTTCTACGTGTAATACTTTTTAAATGTATAATCTTTTGAAAATGAACTAATCTTTTATAGTAGCCCTGTATCTGCTAAGACAGAAAATTGTCTAAATCAGAATTTTTTCTGATTAGACAATTTCTCAACAACAATTTTTCTGACTGATATTTCTACGTGTAATACTTTTTAAATATATAATCTTTTGAAAATGAACTAAACTTTTATAGTAGCCCTGTATCTGCTAAGACAGAAAATTGTCTAAATCAGAATTTTTTCACAGCCTCTAATGATTTCGACTTATGATGTTTTACTGCATTACAGTGCGTCCACTTGGGTCTATTTTAATATTTTATTTGCACCATTAATTTTTTTAAAAATAATTTTTTAACATATTTCTCCTAACGATTTTTTTATGTATTATATAAATTTGTTTTGTTTTAGGAAAGCGACGCCAATAAAGTATAAAAATTGGCGCAAGTGGCAGCCTGGTATTGTAATGAACGGGTCCTAAATTTTAAGGTGCAGAGCAAAGTTAAACAAAATTTTCGCAACAAACTGAGAAGTAGCTAGGCTAGAATTAGATGCTTGGGCTTAAACTATGACGTACCAATGCTCCAACGCTGAGCGAATCAAATTATTCCACGGTCTGATGAAATTCACTGACATGTTGCTATCATCAAATTTGCGAGCCACAGTAGTCAATGAGTTGGAAACGTGCTACAATTAAAACCCCTATTACTCCATGAATATAATCTCTCTATTCTAAAACACTAAATAACACTACATACAGTCATAAGAAAAAAAATTGAACATCTTCCAACAAACTCATTAACAAATTATCGTAGAATATAGTTACTTGTACCTATCCATAGAAAAAAAGTCTACTTTTAATTGATGTGTATAAAAATTAATTAGGGGGCATCTACATATTAAAACGAAGCCAAACTTCACTTTTTTCAGTAGCAATGCCCAATTTTAATAAGATATTTCTGTTCTTCATTTCAAATTATGCATATATACCAAATGTTAAGTAATTTCAATGATAAGGTTTTAATTATAAACATTCTTATAAACAGAATTATAACATTCAAAATTTAATGCTTCAAATGTTAAATTACATTTCATATTTTTATTAATATCTCCTGAAATTATTATTAATGTGAAAATTTTTTTCATGTGATTAAAGTACTAAAAAACCCAAATATATGCATTCAATTTTTAAATTAAAAAATTTCAATATATAAAATATGAAATATGAAATTAGTATTCGAAAAAAATTATGAATTGCAACCTACAATTTTTCTGATGGATTTTGATTTATTAAGGCCTGCTTTATGAAAATTCAAAATTTCAAAAAATTTTTAAGAGTAGTTTTCAAATTATAACTAAAAAAACGGCAAAATTATCGTTTAAGGGAACGTCTACGATAGAAGTGACTTGATATTTTGAAACGTCTAATGTGCTATCTTGTTATCCAGCAATCTTCAATGATTGCTAGAGTGAGGCCTAAGAAGTCTTGATCAAGAAGAGGCCTCCCTTGACAACAATCGAATACGGAACTTCAATTTGGATACGGTTCCTAAAATATGCTCATTTTAAGTACTTAATTTTTCGGAAACTCATCGTACAAATTACATAAAAATTTGTTTTTAGGCTAATTGAAGAATGTAGAATTCATTTATGCTGTCAGAATTGGGTACTGCTATTAAAAAAAAATCAAAGTTAGGGTACTTTTAATATGTAGATGCTCCCCCCCCCCCCCCTAAGCAAATTTTATATACATCATTTACGACACAATTTAACTTTATTTCCAACCTTTTGAAACCAGTAACTTTCTTCTCTTTATAATTTTTTTTCAGAGTTAGTAGGAGATGTTAACCTATTTCTTTACGACTGTGCATACATATAATGTACATAATTTTGTATATTTCATGTAACTATTAAGGAAGAGGACCTGAAATATCCTTTATATAGTATTAGTGACAACTTCCTCGTGTACTTTACTCGCAACTGATAGACAATACATTATACAAGGTGAACATAAAGTCTCAGCCCATTTTTGAGAAATAATTAATGCATGGATTTTATATTAGAGGTGAATGATACTCCGAGAATATGCTAACAATTGAAGAATGAATTGGCAGAGCTGCCAACTTCTACGCCTTTTTAAATGGTATAAACGTGTTTCTAACCAGAAAATTTATTAAATAACATACGTCCTGAATTTATTTCATAATTTGTAGTACTGCATACTTTTTAACTTGTTAAATAAAATTTCTGGTTCGAATGTGTTTATTTGGCTGTAAGAAGGCGTAGTAGTTGGCAGCCATGAATTGGGGTTTTAGCGGCACGTTTGCGTGATCAGACATTCGAGGACGTTAGGGAGACGTTTCGTAAAAAAATTGGAACAGAGGTTCCAACACGAGGAAATATCCGAAAAATGGTGAACAAATTTTTGAACACTGACGCTGTGCGCTCGATTAGAAACGTACAGGTCGATCATTGATGTAAGCTGAAACAGTAGCGAATATCCGAGAAGCCATTGACCGTAGTCCCGATGCATGCCGATGATGTTGGAAAAAGTGTTCCGATCTACACTGAACCGGTGGGAAACTTGTTTCGAACTTTATGGAAATCACGTTGAAAACTACTAGTAAGCTGTATAATACTATTGAAATATAAAATTCATGAATAAATTATTTCTACAAAATGGGCTGGGACTTTATGTTCACCCTGTATGTCTCTTTCAGTTTTATTCAAAATTATTGATCATCTTTGCCACAAAAATTTATCAGATGGAAATGTGCTACACATAAAATCTTTATTACTTCATAAATATAGTCTTTCCATTCCAAATAAATAAATAAATAAATAAATAAATAAATAAAAAATAAAAAAAACTAAAATAACGTTGCGCACATACCGGGTGTACAGTAAATAACTGACCCATTTTGAACTTAAATAACAAATAAACGGTTTGAGATAATAATGCGCGGTTTGCGGTATTGTTAATAGAAAATCAATAAATTTTTAAACATGTACTTTGTTAATATAGTTCAAATTTCGGAAATAAATATCGCGCTGGCGGTAACAGGCTGTTTGAATGGAGACATGACTCTAATTTTCATAAATATGAGATTTTCGGCTGAATCTGAATCTATATGTTGTCGAATCTGAATCTATATGTTGAATCGACTCTCGAATCAGCTTCAGAAATAGGGTACGTTGGTTGGAAAGTGATTTAAAATAATATTTATGATTGAACCATCTGTATTATACTTCACCTCCTCATTCTTGAGACTGAGATATTATTTTAAATATTATTATATTACATTAACAAAGTGCATATTTTAAAATTTATTTATATTCTAATCACAATACAGCAAGCCGCTCATTTTTATCTCAAACAGTTTTTTTGTTATTTACATTCAAAATGGGTCAGTCATTTACTGGACACCCGGTATATACAATGTATGTAAGTCTGTATTTTTATGAATTAAAATAATAATAAGGATAATACTAAACAAAAAGTTTCCATTAGAAATATTTTATATTTATTTGCATGCCTATAAAATCAAATTATATAATCGATTTTAATGCAGCCTTCTTCGTTTTTTTAATATGAGAAACGAACGAAAGAATTCAAGGGGATTTTGCACGCCAAGCTTGAAATTAATGAAGAAAATATTGATTTCTCGATTATACTTACATTTGATAGAAAATATCACAGATGTCAGAAAAAAAACTATTAAAGAATAAATTAAAAATCAATAATCATTTAGTCAATCATTTAGTCTTTTTTTTATATTCTGCTAAGTAAGGCATGCTTATATAATTAATTAGCTAAATAAATTATTTACCAAAGCTGTATGCATTGCTTGAAATTGCAATTTTATAATAGTATATTACAGGTTTTTAAATTTTAATACCAGAAATAAATTAATCAGATGTGGCAATCGCTAAACTTTCTTCGATCTCATCCATGTTAATGCTTCAAAATTCACTATCACAATACAAAAATTAAATGACTATCTATTCCCATCGATTCTAATGATATGAAATTCTGTGCATTAGTTCTATAAACAGGAATGTTATGAATATCGGGGAAATGCAGAATAAAAGCGTCACCTGTTGTGCGATTCACACCGAAACATAATCAGCAATAATATTTATCAAGGTAAACCTGAAATTGGTGTTTGATAAAAAATTGCACATTAGTTCTTGAGATAGAGCTATTGCTGGAATTGGGAAAAAATCAGCATATCAATATCACCTATCGAACGATTGACACCAAAACGGTGTCAGCAACAAATTATATCAAAGACTAACTGAATCTAAAGTTTTATAAGGATCTGTGTATTAGTTCTTGAAATTGCAGAAATCATGAAACTGGCAGCATAACAGCGCAACCTGTTGAATGATTTTTGACAAAATGTAAACATCATCTATTCATGTCAAGGATTAAACAAATCTGCAGTTTGTTGAAAATCCGTGCATTAGTTCTTGAGGTAGAATTGTTGCAGAAATCGTGAAAAAGCAACCTAGCAGCGCCACCTGTTGATCGATTTACTTCAAAAACAAATCGGCATCAATTTATTCCAGGGACTGTCTAAATATACATTTTTATTAAATTCTGTGCATTACATCTTGAGACAGAGAGTACGAAATTTATGTCACATACAGACAGAGAGACTCACAGGCAGATATTTTGTAAAACATATGTTTTGGAATCTCTAAAACATGTAAACTCGTCAAAAACAAGAATTCGAAAATTTTCCCGAATCCAATACTTTTCTCGTGTAAAGATAGAAAAAAGTATAAATATTACTTTGAAACATTTTCACATTTTTTTTTTTTATTTTTTTTTAGTTTCATAATTTAAATTTTCGGATGTGTATGAAACCACTTAATTTTAATTTCCAAATACCACATTGACACCAGATTTTTTATGTTAAAATTTTCCATTTGTCATGTATGTGAAATGTCACGATTTCTTATTTATAAATAAATTTCTTCGTAAATTCTGGTGTCACACATTTGTTTCAAAGTTTTGTTTAAAAATGGAAGTGCTCTGCCCCTGAAAGAGTTAAATGTGATAACATGCAAAGCTTCCAGTTTCCGCTAATCTTCTGTAGTCTGTGGATTTTGGGGCCTGTTTAAAAATGAGAGACCCAGAAAAAATATTTAATGAAGCTTCCTCTTTAGGTGCGTTCGTAATTATGTAAATACGTAGTACCTATTGTCGTTCAGTCCGTCCGTCTGTCCGCATATAACAACGCAAAAACTACCCAACTGAATCGTTTGAAATTTAAAATACATAATTATTACATAATTTTGTCGAGTCATTTCAAATTTTATGAAAATCGAATGCATAGATCAATTACAGGGACAATCAAAAGAATTCCGTTACATTACGGTCAAGGAGGGAAAAAGGTTCAAATGCATTTTAATCGTTTGAAATTTTAAATACATAATTATTAGATAATTTTGTGGAATTATTTCAAATTTTATCAAAACCGGATGCATAGTTCAACTACAGGGACAATCAAAAGTATTCCGTTACATTACGGTCAATGGGGAAAAATGTTTCAAATGCATTTTAATGGTGTTACACTCATTCGAACGTAATAAAATTGATATGCATCCACAAAGTACATATTATAATATACATTTTGCATAATCTGTGGTGCAAAGAATATTTGTTATTGATTTACAAGGCCACACAAAAGTATTCCCTTGCTTAATGGTATAGGGAGAATATTGTTTGGTGCGCATTTTAATAATAATTATTTACAATTTTATGAGATTGATATATGAGAGTGATATTTTTAAAACTTCGTTATCGTACGAACGCACCTCATTTGCTTCACGTGCAATTTCCAACTTTTTTAATTACTGGTTCCTATTTTAAACTTATTTAATTTCATTTCTTGAAAAGAAAATTCTGGTTCAAAACGTATTAAACCTGAGTCAAATTAATCCACATATTATATTATATTATATTATTCACACATTGAGGCGGTAAACAATGTTACGCTACGTTTGTTTTAAATTTTATTTCAGAATTCTTTTTTTTTACTTCGTAATTAAAGTTTTGTTAGTTTTGAATCTTTTATAGGAAATTATGTTGAACAGAAGTGATTTCAGGTAGAAAATATTTGAATTTATACAGATATGTTTTCTCATACACATCTCAAATTGAATATAAACCTACGTGGCTGCATCTTATCGAACACTCGTAAAAAATGAGTTTGCCCGGATTTGTTGCAAATATTGTATTTTGTTATACAGAGATCGGTATAAACTGTTTTTATTTAAAATCTTAGAGAAAGGGTTGGCAATTGAGATCTTGATTTTATTCTATCACTGAAAAAGGAGCTTAAATTCACTTTTATTTGGTCTTGTCTCAGATGTCGGATTGCAACAGCTCTGTAAAACATGGTCTTACTTTGTATAATATTTCATTACTTACTGTCTTTGGAGTTGTTTTATAAACTTTGCTACAGTAAAATTTATTAACATCTTGCGTATATCACTTTGTTCTCTGTCGCGTGTATTGGCGGTCTGAGCTTCGGCTGAAATTTGTAATTTTTTTAAGATCTCAATAAAGGAGATCCGGAAGGACATTTATGCTCTACAGATTTAA
This sequence comes from Maratus speculifer, assembly GCA_964019185.1. Taxonomy (NCBI): domain Eukaryota; kingdom Metazoa; phylum Arthropoda; class Arachnida; order Araneae; family Salticidae; genus Maratus; species Maratus speculifer. The sequence goes on along the minus strand of OZ025302.1, from coordinate 198,118,533 downwards.
TTTCCTAATCTGAGCATTATCTCGTGGGCAGTAAAAGACAATACAATGAAGAATTTAGCCGCAGCTATCGGATAGAAAATCAATCTTATTCCAATATAAACTTCAAACCAGATGAATAAAAATTCTCACATAAAATCGTTTTTTGGAATGCCTTAAATAGTTAACGCTCATCTTGATAATTCCACGGAGAATCTGTACCAAATTTCGCTTATACAGCCGGCGCTTGTAATGATATTTCTGTATGTTTTTGGCTTTGGCAAACAGGTCCTCCTTCCATTTTGAAACATTTTGCGAAAAATGGGTGCTGTAATAGCGATTTCTATGCCATTTTCATATTTTACCAATGAAAAATGTATTAAATTATGCATAGAATTGAACCAAATTTTTTGTGTAAGTGTTCGGCTATGGCTAGTAGGTTCTCTCTATATCTGAAATAAATCGGGCCGAAAAAGGGCCCTGTAACAGCAACGTCTGCGCCGTTTTCATTATCGTACCATCAAAAAGTGTATGAAGTTATATACAGAACCGAATTTATGTAAGTATTTGGCTACGATTAGTAGGTCCTCGTTTATCTCTAACAGAAGAAAGTATTGTTATTGAAATGTTTTTCGACTTCCGATTTTCCGCGGATTTAAACTTTCTAGAGGTCAGAGATTCCAATAACCTGTTTTTACACAATATGTTTGTCTGTCTCTGTGTGTGTCCGTATTATTGTATGTCGCCATTGTAATGCATATGAAAAATGTATGAAGATATGTATAGAATTGAATCATTTTTTTTTATGTTTTTTGCTGTAGCAAGCAGGTTTTCCTTCGATTTTGAAATATTCCTCCGGACATGACGGGCCATGGCCCCTTTATGGCCAACTTAGAAAATTTTAAGTGCGCCTTCTCCAACCTATACGGTTGCGGTGAGCAGAGCACGGCAAGCCATGCCTATTTCCTCTGTGATCTCAAGATGCTGGCACTTAAAACGCCCGGTACTTCCATCAAAACACTTATTTCAAATTTCAATTCTAACTGCGTAGCCAGGGCATGCAACAGTTTCTGCTGCCCCTTCTCAGTTTTACTTTAGTTGCTCATTCATACGCCCATTGTCGCGTAGGGGATCTCTTCCCCGGCGGAATAATTTCTATTTTTTTTATTTTCTCCGCCTATTTTATATTACCTACCCTCTGTCGCGTTAGATTCTTTTACATCTGGCGGGTGCGGCCCTGATACGGGTTTTAATGTTTATAACGCCCACTATCGCGATTCTGACGGCTTCAGCTCTGACTGAATTCTTTTTAAGACTTTAATAAAGGCGACCGGGAGGGACTTTATGCTCTACAGACTTGGTTTCCTTGTCTGAACGGTCCCTCTTAGAAAAACGCTCTAATTCTGTTGTATATCGGCTTGTGAAGAGACGGGAACTCGTGTCCTTCTAAGCCTGTTGTTTGCTAATAGCTGATGCTAAATTTTAATAAATATCATGATCTACCTTAAAATTTTCTTTTTATTCCGATTAATTGACTGAAACAGAAATTTAAGATGAAAATCAAAGTTGGTATAGTATTGAGCTAATTATACTGAAGCATAAACATGTGCATATACTTTTTGAAATTTTAAAATGTACGTATGAGATAGAAGAAAGTTTTTAGATTGACACATCTAACTAGTTATTGGCAATTGTTAAAGATTTTTTACAAAAAACATATTTTTTAAATGCCCATTAGCAATAATAAACAGCAATAATTCTTTTAAATAAAGTTTTAAAATGTGTTAAAAGCGATCGATATCTTTTAGGTTTTTTGCATCAGGATTTAACAACCGAAAACATTGTCTAGGCATTATGCTATTTACAATCAGCATTTTTGATTCGGTTTATTTAAGTGAATTAAGAGCAAAATTCGATTGCATGTCTTAAATTTGTTTTTTATTAATATCTTATTGTTTTACTTATTAATTAGTGGTTTTTGAATTTCGTTATAAAATATAAGCTGAAAACATGTTATGAGCTTTATTCATTAACAATTCCAATTTGAAAAATATTGACTCAGATGTTAGAATGCATCATTTATTAACCATGTAAAAATTAATTAAAAAAAATTAGAACGTAAGACTAAAATATTATTGATTAAAAAACTTTTTTCACATCTACAATAAACTGAAATCGAAATACTTCTCCATATTGTCCATTTTCTAATTAAAAAAAATTAAAGCATGCAAAGTTACCTTTAAAAAATCTACTTTCGGACTTCTCCAGCTTTTTAGGTGCGTTCGTAATTATGTAAATACGTAGCACCTATAGTTTTCGTTCAGTCCGTCCGGCTGTCCATCTGTCCGTTTGTCCGTCCGCATATAACAACGCAAAAACTACCCAACCGAATGGTTTGAAATTTAAAATATTTAATTATTACATGATTTTGTCAAGTCATTTCAAATTTTATGAAAATTGGATGCTAAGATTAATTACAGGGACAATCAAAAGTATTCCGTTACATTATGGTGAATGAAAAAAAAAGTTTCAAATGCATTTTAATCGTTTGAAATTTAAAATATGTAATTATTACATTATTTTGTCAAGTCATTTCAAATTTCATGAAAATCGGATGCATAGATAATTACAGGGACAATCAAAAGTATTCCGTTACAATACGGTCAATAGGAAAAAAAAGTTTCATATGCATTTTAATGCTATTACACTCAATTGAACGCAATAAAATTGATATGAATCTATGAAATACATATTATAATGTATATTTTGCACAAACTGGGATGCAAAGAACATTTTTTATTAATTTAAAAGGCCACACAAAGTATTCCATTACATAATGGTGTAGGGAGACCATTGTTTGATGGGCGTTTTAATTATATTAAATTATTTCAGATTTCATGAATATGATATACGTTGCTGAGGTGTAATAAGAGTCAGTATTCCTTTATATTTGCAAGAACACAAAAAAGTTTTCGACCACTACACTGTATCGAAATACTGTCTACTATAACAGCAAGATCTGAATATTTTTAAAACTTCGTTATCGTACGAACGCACCTTATTTTCTACGCTTTGCGTGCAATTTCCATCTTGTTTAATTTGACAAAATTTTCTAACAAGGAAGGTCTCCATACTGGGCATACTCAGAAATTTTTGTAAAAAATACTGATTAAACTATTCATGTATGTAATAAAGGATCAGTAAAATTTAGCGGCGGAATTACAGAAGAAACTCAGTAAAAAAATAAAATATTTTCGAGTATTTGGCGCGAAAAAACGAAAGCGTCACGCGATTTCGCGAGCAGCATTTTCCCTCGCCAAAAGCAAACGATATTAATGCATCTGAAAATTTCTTGTCAATTAAATTTTAGAATATGTGTAAATAGTATTTAATGAATTTAAATTTGAACAGTGAGAGAGTTTGGTATATAGATGTATTTTATATTACATATTTCTGTTACTTTTGCTGCAGTTATTTAATTTTATCACTTTAAAAAGAATATCTTATATAAAAAATACTTTCATACTGAAAAATATTTTTCACATATTTAAGCGCATGACAAAATAAACGCCAGATGAAGAATGCTGTAGTAATGTATTTCAATATCGGAGAAGTTTTTGTTTCCATAGCAACAAAATTGAATCGGCAGAATATTGGAGTTAACTTTGAGATTGAAGCAATTTTAATTAATTTAAATTTTGTTTTAATTCATAAAATTTCACACTTAATTTTCATTCTAAATACAATATGACAAAAATATAGTGAAAATAAACTAAAGCTGACAAAACTAACATTATATAAATAAAATTTCTTTAAACAAGTTCAAGATGAAACATTTTTACCTTAAAAAGAATTTGACATAAAAAAAGTATTTCGTGAAATTTTATTTTGTCACCAACCGATGATAAATCGCCAAATAAAAGAAATGTTCATTATTTTTTTATGAACATTCTATCGGGGTTCTGCCATTTTTTTTACAAACATATATATCCACATGAGAAGAACATTCTGTAATGTTTTCGGAATTTTCTGAGTATGCCCGTACGGAGACCTTACTTGTAAGTTAATTTTTGTAATATCGAGCTGAAGCTTCTCAAAGGATAACCAAAACATTAGTATGAGAAATCAATTAAAAAAAATCGTCTGTCGAGAATTCTAATGATCAATTTATATTAACTGGTGTGTTGGGAAATTGGAACAACAAATAAAATCGTGTTTTAAAGCTTATTGTTTAATAGGGTGGGCCGAAAAAAACTTTTTTTCGATTTTCGATTATGGCGGGTGCGGAAAAGTGGCCACTGGTGGCACTCAGTTCATACAAAAAAATTGAGATTTTTTGGACATTTCCTTACCCTGCCGCAAACGGCTTGAAGTTTTGCAAAAATGTTCATTTTTGAACTTTTTTCGAAAAAAATTAAAAAATGTTAAATTAAATTTATTTTGGTTGTATTTACTTGAAAAGTCATATTTAATGTACCAAATGTTTAAATAAGATCTGATCATGCATTATTTCATATCTATGTGTATTATAACTTAGGCTATTTTTATAGCTTTTTCGCGTATAATAGGCGAAAGTTGTATTTGTTTGAATCGATCGTTAGTTTCTGTATTATTTATGTCCCTTGGTCTTCTTTATATATTTTCTATGTGTCAAACGTCATATAGTTGAGGAAAAGACAGCAGTATACTTCAAAAACAAATCTGGAAGGTGAGAAAGTGGTGTAGCAGGACTCTAAGCGCGCACAATGATTCGTCGTAATACTCAGGGAGTGAAGGACAAAATAGTTGAGAGCCAAAATGCGATAAAGGATTCTTATTATTTATCCTTGCTAAATTACGTGCGACATTTGTTCAGTGTTTACGTGAAATCCTTTTGTGGTGATATACAGTGCTTTTTGGGTCGTTTAATGTGACACTATAGTGTTTTGTGCGTTTTATTACAACGAGCTTAGAAATGGCTAGTATAAAGGGCCATGACAATGCAAAGACACGCGATAGCGTGAAAAGTAACTCTTTGGAGGCATCATGCATATTGAAAGAATTGCAATTGCCAACTTATGCTGATAATCATGCGCCACTAATACTGGTTGCTTCACCATGTAGAAGTTGTGACAGCAGCGAATACGAATCTCGTCATCGATAAAAACAAGGTCAGAAGAGAGAAATAGAAACTTGGAAAGAAGATACAGGCAGAAGATGTTATTGAAAGAAGGAAAATTAAAAGCATATTTTTTGATGGTAGAAAGGATAAAAGTATATTCAGAGGAAAAAAAGAACAAGCGGCACTGTCAAAGGAAAGAGGACGAACACATCACCATGTTGTTTGAACCTGGTTAGGAATACTCGGGTCATTTGATACCTTGTTCTGGTCACGGAAAAGAAATAGCAAAATCATTATACAATCTTCCAAGTCACCACAAGTTAGACTTTTATGAGCTGACGAGGCATCAAGTGACACAAGTATTCCTAACTAGGTTCAAACAACACGGTGATGTGTTCCTCGCCTTTTTCTCGACGATGTTGCTTGTTATTTTTCTTCCTCTGCATATACTTTTATCCTTTCTACCATCAAAAAATATGCTTTTAATTTTCCTTCTTTCAATAGCTTCTTCTGCCTGTATCTTCTTTCCAAGTTTCTATTTCTCTCTTCTGACTTTGTTTTTATCGATGACGAGATTAGCATCCTCTGCTGTCACAACTTCTACATGGTGAAGCAACCAGTAATAGTGGAGCATGATTATCAGCATAAGTTGGCAATTGCAATTCTTTCAATATGCATGATGCCCCCAAAGAGTTACTTTTCACGCTATCGCGTGTTCTTTGCATTGTCATGGCCATTTATACTAGCCATTTTTAAGCTCGTTGTAATAAAACGCACAAAACACTATAATAGCACATTAAACGACCCAAAAATCACTGTATAATCACTACAAAAGGGTTTCACGTTAACACTGAACAAATGTCGCAGGTAACTGAGCAAGGATAAATAATAAGAATCCTTTATCGCATTTTGGCTCTCAACTATTTCGTCCTTCACTCCCTGAGTATTACGGCGAGTCATTGCGCTCGCTTAGAGTGCTGCTTCACTACTTTCTCACCTTCCAGATTTGTTTTTGAAGTATACTGCTGTCTTTTCCCCAAATATATGACGTTTGACACGTAGAAAAAATATAAAGAAGACCAAGGGACATAAATAATATAGAAACTAACGATCGATTCAAACAAATACAACTTTTGCCTGTTATACGCGAAAAAGCTATAAAAATAGCCTAAGTTATAATACACATAGATATTAAATAATGCATGATCAGATCTTATTTGAACAATTGGTACATTAAATACGCCTTTTCAAGTAAATACAACCAAAATAAATTTAATTTAACATTTTTTAATTTTTTTCGAAAAAAGTTCAAAAATGAACATTTTTGCAAAAATTCAAGCCGTTTGCGGCAGGATAAGGAAATGTCCAAAAAATCTCAAATTTTTTGTATGAACTGAGTGCCACCAGTGACCAATTTTCCGCACCCGCCATAATCGAAAATCGAAAAAAAGTTTTTTTCGGCCCACCCTATTGTTTAAGTACTATTGACTTTTGGATACATTGCAGATCTGCAACACGGAGATATAAAAGGGTTAACTTTAGTCAAACAGATTTACATTTCATAATCTTCTGCAAACGTACAGAAAGATTTAAAAGATATATTCACGTTTGGAAATTATTTTTTAAAAAATAAAAATTGAATAAATAGCGATATAGTAGTAAAACCAATTATGATATAGTTTCCAGACAAATTGCAGCTGAAAGTACATTTTTATCCCGATTCGACGATGGAAAAATGGAAAATATGCGATGATTAGAAGTTTAACCGTTTAATTGATTTGCCAGTACGTCGTATAGGCAACGTGTTTTAGCCAATCACGATCAAAATTCCAACCATGGTTTATTTATTCGTAGCAGTAAAGTTTTATTGTAAGTTTTGTATTCATTAAACCGAGCATTGAATTTTACATGAACATTTAGAGCGAAATTTTTTTTCCGCGCACCTTCGTCGTTCCAAGCCCAAGCTCGCACTCTGATTGGTTGTTGCTCTCGGCACTGTTTTCATGTAACTTGGCGATAATCATACTTGGCGTAGCCATAGATGCTTCCGTTCGTAGAGTTTGATTTCCTTCCGAACCGAGTACTAACAAGGGGACCACCAAACATGGTGCTCACAGATTTTGATGAATTCAAAGTATATTGTAGGGGTCATACCATTAATTATTCGGCTGAAAGGGTTCTTTCAAATGGGCCTTGGTTTTTGAGAAATTGGGGGTCAAAGTTCAGCGTATATTTTAAGTACTTATTAGTAAAGCTGTCTGTCAACAGCTTCGTGGCTCCGCGGTAAAGTACGAGATTCCAGACCCGGAGGTGGCGGGTTCCACTCCAAGTTGGAGCTTTTTTTTTTTCCTTCTTTATATGTTTCGTATATGTTAAATTTTTAAAGCAGAATTTGAAATTCTACAGCTTTCAACTTATTAATATTTTCTTATGGGGATAGTTTACTTTTTCATTTTTTTTCTTATTTAAAGAAATATGGTTCAAATGATAAACTAATTACACTTCAAAATTCATAAAATAAATAAAAATAAATAAAAATGCATATATAATTAAAATTTTCAAAAGTATAAAAATTTTGAATATTTTAAAATCACTTCTACTTTAAATATTAATAATTTTGCTCAATTACATTTATATATATTGCTAAGTAAAAAAAAATCATACCTTTCTAAATTCATTAAATTCACATTCTTCATTCAATATCCGTTCATCTGCCTCAATAAAATGTCGATTATTTCATATTTCTAATATTAAATTATGAAATTCTTCAGCTAAAGCAATAGAAGAAAAGGAAATATCATCCGGTTGGGAATTTGTAAGCAGATTATCATTTCGTAACAACTTCTCGCAATATTTTAATGCATTCGTAATTTCGCCTTTTTGTTCCTTTTCCAAACGAAAGTTTTCTGTACTAGTGCTGCTTCCTTCTATTACAGTATTTTTAGCAATCAACCCATTTTTAGCATTCGATACAAATCTACCAATTGCATACTCAATTTTCATACCATAATTTCAGCTATACATATACATACCAATATTTCAAATATTTTATTTGTCTGCAAAAGAAACAAAATGACAACCGCAAAAACAATTTCTATTTTTGCTTGATTTTACCGAGAAAATAAAAGCAGACGAATAAAATAAATATGTATCATTTTATGTATCGTAAATTCTAATTTCATTAGCAGACGACTTTCCAATCTAGTTGATTTTTTTTATTAAACGTTAGAGATAAATGTATTTAAAGATCAGTAAAAATTTGGATAATATTTTAGCACTACTGCATTAATATTTTATTACACTTTCGAAGACATGCATTATTTGAATTAACTAATAATATAAACGTTTGAGAAATTGCACCTGAAAATTATTTTGTATAATTTATAGAAAAAAGGATAAATTTTCATTTAAAATATTCCACAAAAAAAGCGATAGAAAAAAGAAAAATTATTATTTCAGAATTGTGCTTAGAAAAGAAATTACATAATCATTAATAAAAAAAGGTTAAAGACATAAATTCGTTATGCAGTTTTGTCAATAAAAATATTAGTTTAAAAATTGCAGATAAAAAGAAATTTTCATGAAATAAATTCGGAAATATAAATTTACTTTATTAAGAAAATATCAAAAAGTTCAAAGCTGTAGAATTCCCAATTGTGCTTAAAATATGTAGCATGTAAAAAATATATAAAGAAAGAAAAAAAAAGGGCCAACTTGTTTTTTTTTTTTTTTTTTTTTACTTAGCAATATATATAAATGTAATTGAGCAAAATTATTAATATTTAAAGTAGAAGGGATTTTAAAACATTCAAAATTTTTATACTTTTGAAAATTTTAATTATATATGCATTTTTATTTATTTTTATTTATTTCATGAATTTTGAAGTGTAATTAGTTTATCATTTGAACCATATATTTTTAAATAAGGAAAAAAAAAATGAAAAAAGTAAACTATCCCCATAAGAAAATATTAATAAGTTGAAAGCTGTAGAATTTTCAATTCTGCTTAAAAAATTTAACATATACGAAACATATAAAGAAGAAGAAAAAAAAAAAAAAGCTCCAACTTGGAGTTGAACCCGCCACCTCCAGGTCTGGAATCTCGTGCTTTACCGCGGAGCCACGAAGCTGTTGACAGACAGCTTTACTAATTAGTACTTTAATTATACGCTGAACTTTGACCCCCCAATTTCGCAAAAATTAAGGCCCATTTGAAAGAACCCTTTCAGCCGAATAATTAATGGTATGACCCCTACAATATACTTTGAATTCATCAAAATCTGTGAGCACCATGTTTGGTGGTCCCCTTGTAAGTAATTTTTCTCTTGGAGCATTGGATTGGATGGAACGTGTCTTACTGAAAGCTGTACTCTTTAAAAGTTTTTACACACAAGAGCACAAGACCACGAGGATAAGAATGAAGGGAGAATAAGAATGAGTAGGTTAGGTTTTAGGTTTACTCGTTCACTTATGAGCGAAGTATTTTTCGCCAAGTATGGTTACCGCCAAGTTACGTGAAAACAGTGCCGAGAACAACAACCAATCAGAGTGCGAGCTTGGGCTTGGAGCGACGAAGGTGCTCGGAAAAAAATTACGCACATTTAGACATGAAAAAATAGACATTATTTGAAAGACTTTTTCAATAATATTGATCAGTTAAGTATTTAAAAAATCTCAGTAAAAGCGAAATTTGATCGCCTGCTGTTGTTATTTGCGAAATGGCGTCAGCGTTTCGAGCCATGGAGGATTAAGATAGATAGAGGTGCAGTATGCCGTAAAATCGGTTTGCAATATGATGCGCGTTATCATTTAAATTTAAATGCTCTCATTAGGCCAAAACAAACGAATCACGTAGAACACGGACCGAATTCTTTCACATGAACCGTGTATTTTTTCTCTATATGAAAATGATCTGCTTTTTTTTAAGCATTCTAAAGTAGCATTTCATCATATTATGAATTGAAAACTGCATTATTAAAAGTTTTTTCTTTTTTGCGAAAGCACATGGTTGTGTTTGGGCTTAATGCTATGGATTTTAAAGTTACATTTTTGGCTTTATCTCCAGCCACTATACTTCACTCCTATTCTTTCTTTATTCTGTGGTTTCGAACAGACACGTACGTTGCTTATAATATCGATTTAAGTGTAACGTATTCAAATGGAACATTAAATAATTAGCTATTGTAAAATTGTTAGTATATAAAGATTCATTATATTTTACTCAGCTGAATAATAAGTTTTAGCATATTTTAGAACAGATTGTGACACATGTGCTCACTAATTATCCAAATGGAAGAAGCTGTCATTTACAGGTTTTGGAGTATATTGAGTAAAAGGTGATTAGGAATAAAAGCTGTGAAATTCAACCGCTTCCAGAGAGGGGGGAAAAGGTTCTGTCTCAAAAGGTATTTGAATAAAATTGCCTAAATGCCTTTTTAAGTTTTTGATAACTTTGTACATTATAGTACGTTTTTCAATATATGCATATTTAATTAATACATATTTTATGTTATTATTTTTACGAAAGAAGCTTATTTGATCGCTAAAGTGATGTATCATCCTTTATTTTATGTTCTAAAAATTTTCATTTTTTGAATTCACATAAATTTTATGCTATTAAAAAAATAAGACAAGAGTTTTTAGATGCTTCTCAAGTATATAAATACGTAGCAACTATAGTCGTCGTCTGGCACCATGATGAAAAAAGACAGATGGAGATGCAGCATGCCGTAAAAAAGGTTTGCAATATGAAACCATTTATTGCTCAAATTTTAATACCCACATTAGCCTGAACAAAACAAGCACGCAGAACAGGGACCGAATTATTTGACATGAGCCGTATATTTTTCTTCTAACTGAAAATGAGTTGCTTATATTTAAGCATTCTAAAGTAGAATTTCATTCTATTATGAATTAAAAATTGTATTAGTAAAAGTTTTTTGCTAAAGCATATGGTTGTGTTTGAGCCTAACGTTGCGGATTTTAGGGTTACATTTTTGGCGTTACCAACACCCGCTATAATTTACTTCGATTCTTTCTTTTTATTCTTTATGATATTGATTTAAGAATAACGTATTCAAATGGAACATTATATAATTAGCGACTGTAAAACTGCTAGTATATAAAGATACATTAAATTTCACTCAGCTGAATAATAAGTTTTAGCATATTTCGTAAAAGATTGTGACATCATGTGCTCGACTAATTATCCAAATGGAAGAAGCTGTCATTTACAGGTTATGAAGTATATGGAGTAAAAGGTGATTAGGAATAAAAGAGGTAAAATTGGACAGCTTCCAGAGAGAGGAAAAAAATATTCTCTCTCAAAAGGTTTTTGAATAAAATTGCGAAAATGCCTGTTTAAGTTTTAGATAACTTTATGAGATCATAGTACATTTTTAAATATTTAATACATATTTAATGTTATTATTTTTACAAAAGAAGCTTATTTGATTGCTACAAAGGTTATCATCCATGATTTTGTGTTCTAAAATTTTTCATATTTGCCTTTCACAGAATTTATAGTTATCAAAAAAAAAAAAAAAAAAAAAAAAAAAAATAATAATAATAATAAAAAAAAATAAGACAAGAGTTTTTAGGTGCATTCGTAATTATATAAATATGTTGCAACTATAATCGTTGTCTGGCACCATGGAGGAAAAAGATAGTACGGTTCGTTGTATATCCATACACATATGAAAAAGAATAGGATTGTCAAACGTTGGGGTCGTCTATATTTTAGCATTAAATAATTTTACTCATGTCAAAAATTGTGGCCCACTTTTACTTACCTATTAAACATTGTATAGGGTAAGTCTTGCAATCGTTTTGAAAATCGAAAAAATTTTTTTGACGGATTTACACGTTTTAGATAGTGGAGATTCCGAAAAAAATATTTGTAGAAAAAAATTTTTGCCGTCCGTCTGTCTGTCTGTCTGTCTGTCTGTCTGTCTGTAAACGCTTTATCTCCTGAACAAATTGAGATAGAGACTTGAAATTTTGTATGTAGTTAGTATGTAAGAATGAGACGAACCCTATTTAATAGCAGCAACCTCGATTATCCGGAACTGTTTTTTTCGGACTCTCGAAAAATTCGTTCTGATGAAAGATATATAAAAATTTTCGAATTTTTTTGTTCTAAGGAATGGATGCAAAAGGCAATAATATAACACATATTTTGCATATAGAACGAAGTCGATCGGATTATTAGTTGCCGAGATATTTGTAATCCTGTTTTCCACATTCTTCGATTTTTCATGACCTTGTATATCATTCAAATTTCAATTCAGAAGTATATTTTAATTGGAAATGAGACGCTTCATCCGACGCACTTAATTATTAGTTAATAGAATTATTATTTTTGGAGTTATAAGGATGTTTCTTTTACGCAGTTCGGTACTACTTGAGTAGTTTGGCGTTTTATATAATTTGTCAAAATTGGTACATCAGCAGTTCTTTAATATCGCATTACTATGTATATTAACAATATTTAAATTTTGTTTATGAATTGCAATGCATTGTATAAATAGTTTCACATGTTTTATTTTCATATACTTATCCATGATGGATAAGTATTACGGTGGCCCCCAACTAGTTATAATAATTTAGTAACTTAAATAATACCGTTGTATTTTCATAAAAATAGATAACGGGATAAAGAAAAAAACATATTATTATTAAACATATAATACATTATTTTTAGCCAAAGTCCATGTTACAAGTAAAAAAAAAAAAAAATGGCTGCATCAAAAATGATATCGATATCAAGAGGCACACCCCCCCCCTTCTTCCCTCTAGAGATATCTTATGACATAACGTACCAGACCCCCCCTCCCCGCTAAAATAATAACATTATATTTGCACAGCCTTTGATCTAAAAAATAAACTTTTTAAAGCTTTCCAAACTTTTCTTTTACTGTAAAAATGAAAACTATATTACATGTTGTTTGGTTCTAAATTTAACATATACGTGTAGAACATGAAATATTAATTAATTATAGAAGAGTTAGAAAATAAAGCTTTATTGACCTTCACTTAATCGGATACGTTTTAGAATATTTTGAAATACTTTACAGTAGCATATGTTCGATTAATTATTGAAATGAAAGGAACTGTCATTTTCAGATTTTGAAGCAATTTGCGAGCTGATAGGAACAATCGCTGTAAAATGGACAACTGCCAGAAAACAAAACTCCAATTCAAAATTTAATATTCCAATTAAAAATGTATTTCTTCTTTTTTAGATGCATTTATAATTATGTAAATGCGTAGCACCTATAGTCGTAGCTCAATCCGTCCGTCTGTCCATCCTTCTGTCTGTCCGCCCGTCTGTCCGCATATAACAACTCAAAAACTTTCCAACCGAATTGTTTAAAATTTAAAATATACAATTATTGCATAATTTTGTCGTGTCGTTTCAAATTTTATGAAAATAAGATGTATAGTTCAATTACAGGGACTATCAAATGTATTCCGTTACATTACGATCAATGGTAAAGAATAGTTTCAAGAGCATATTAATGATGTTACACTCTTTCGAACATAATAAAATTGATATGCATCAATGAAGTATATACTATAATATATATTCTGTGCAATCTGTTTTGCAAAGAATATTTTTTATTAATTTACAGGGCCACACGAAAATTTTCTATTACATAATGGTATATTGGGAAAATAGCTTGGGGAGTTTTTTATTAATTATATTAAACTGTATCACATTTTATGAAATTGATGTACATTGTGGAGGTTTACTATAAGTTACTTCCTGCATAACAGAAAGCAAATAGTATTTACAAGGACACACAAAAGATTTCGTACACTATACTCAAATCTGTCACCACCTCCCGCTTTTTTTGACTCAGAAAAATTAAATAGAATTTTTTGCCTTATTTAATCGGCAGATTATGATGATTTGAAATGGCAAAATTTACTATAAAATTTTTTCGCCCCCCCCCCCCCAAAAAAAAAAAAAAAAAAAAAAAACGGGAGACGTTGGCAGCTATGTTTTACTGTATCCGAAGTACTGTATACTATTACACCAAGTGTGAATATTTTAAAAACTTCGTTATAGTAGGAACGCACCTCATTTTCTACGTTTGATGTGCAATTTCAGACTTGTTTATTTTCCTCTATCTTTGCAAGAAGAAAATATTGAATTTGTATGAAGTTTAAAATTCTTGTTTTCGGGGTTATTTGTGCATTTTAGGGGTCAGAGATAACGAAAAACATGGTTTTAAAAAATGTTTGTTTTCGAGTCTGTCTGTCTATGTGTATGTGACACAAATTTTTTATGTGCTCTATCTCAAGAACTAATGAACGGAATTTAATAAATCTTCAGATTAAAATAGTTCCTGATATAAATTTGTGGTTATTATTTTTTGTGTAAAAGGCCTAAAAAGTAACTCTGCTTTGTTGCATTTTCACGATTTCCGTAATAGCCATATCTCAAGAACTAATGCACGGATTTTCATAAAACTTCAGATTTATTTAGTTCTTGATTTACAGTCGAACCCCGTTATAACGAACTTCAAGGGACCGAAGTTTTTGTTCGCTTTATCCGGTGGTTCGTTATATCCGAACCGTTAAAAAATGTTAGAGTTTACAAAATATGTATATAATTACCTGATACCTATATGTTCAATAATCATGTATCAAGACAAAAACGTAAATTCATTTATATATGATCATTAATGAATTAAATTGACAAAAATTAATAATATTAAACTGGCACAATACTAAATAAATTAACTAAAAAGGAAGACAAATAGAAATACAGTAAAGCGCCGATTATCTAAACATTCGACACCAACCCTAGTTCTGATAAATATTGGTATAAATGAGCAGACAATTTAAAGAATGATCCTGACTATACTAAAATCTTTACACTTTATCCAGACTTAGGATGAGTAACACTAATTATTAGCGTGTTAAAAATGGTTTTATTTTTATTTTGTTTGTTTACTGTTTTTTCATTTAAATTTTCCTTTTTTTTCATAATCTTATGTTCACAAGATGACACAAGAAACTATAATTTAAGGAAAAAAGCTTTTGATTATTGCTTGCTTTAGCAAGCAATAATCAAAAGCTTTTTTAGAAATGTTCTTTTCAATGCTGTCATGTCTCGAATTATTCTTAAATACATTAGTTAAATAAATTAACTTAAATGCGTTACTGATTTGCTATGACATTGGTAATGGAAAATAACTGACGGGTGGGCGTGATCACACTGCCGAATGGCTACCATAAAAGAGAAAGAATGCAGGTCTTACTACTCTTTAATAAATAGACAGTTAATTTGCACCATGTTTTATTAGCGGCATGAATGTTCTTATAAAATTAGAGTCGGAAACCTTTTTTCCCATCAGCAGAAAAGAAAAAAAATCATGGTCGACTAGAAAAAAAGTTCGTTATAACCGATTCTTAAGATTCCGGAGGTTTGCTACAAAAGGGTAAAATAGCTTTAAATACAATAGGAATACGAGGAGACCAAAATTTTCGTTCGTTATATCCGGGAGTTCGTTATAAACCGGGTTCGCTATAACGGGGTTCGACTGTAATTAGGTGCGGATTACATTTTGGCGTAAATCACCGAACATGTGGCACTGCTAGGCATCATTATTCATGTCTATCACAATAGTTCTATCTCAAGAATAATGCAAGAATTTTCAAAACTTCAATTTCATTTCGAATGTGATATAAACTAGTGATGTTTAGTTTTTAGTTTCAATCGCCAAACAGGTGCCTCTACTATGCTGCATTTTCACGATTTCAGTAATAACTGTATCTCAAGAACTAATGCATGGATTTTCATCCAGTTTCAGATTTATTTAGTGCCAGATAAAATTGGTTCTGATTAGTTTTCGGTATAAATCGTCCAATAGGTGGCGCTGCTATGTAGAATTTTTAACAATTTGAGCAATAGCTCGATCTCAAAAACTAATGCACGGATTTTCACGAAACTTCAGATCCAATTGGAAGTTGACATAGTTTTTGTTGATTAGGTTTTGGTGTAAGTCACCTAACTGGTGCACTGTTATGTTACATTTTACAGATAATATTAACATGAATGAGATAGAAGAAAGTCTTGGGATTGCCACATCTGACTAATTTTTTGTAAAAACAAATTGTAGATCAAAGAAAATATTAGTTTCTTCATTAATGATTGATATTTTAATTTCACGTGTTTTATATTTATTGGTTACCACTTAATTAATCAATTAAAAAAAGCTTTTATAAAATGACTATTTTATTCATGCTTTTTATAAATTTTTTAATCTTTTATCCCCGGTTTTTAAAAACAGAAATTTTTGCCTAATCTAATCGTTAAAATGCTCGGATTAAATATTACAAAATTTTACTAAGGACAGTAATAAATTAATTGGAGTATGGATGCCCGTATTATTATTGGCAAAAACATGTTGCCCGTATGATGCACGGAAAAAAAAGGAAGCGGTTAATTCTTTCAGGACAAAGCACTTTAAATGCGTAAGTGTTGAAAAAAAACGAATGGCGCCAGAGCTTACTAATAAAATTATTTCTAAATATAAAAAAAGGCTATATTTTACGCACATATAAAATAGAAAATATTATAGAATATTCAGGTATCATCCTGCTGTTTGGGAATTAAATTAAGTGATTTCATAAACGTAAAACTGCTCATGAAATATTTAAATGGCATGGGAGAATTCTGTTAGTAAAATGAGTAATTATAGACTAACATTGGAAATTATATACGACTTTTTTAGAAATTAAGATCTCCTTAATTTTAACTTCCAGTGAAAAAGCAAAATTTTATTAAAATATTATTAGTGCTGTTTGCAAGTTTGGAATTATAATTAGGTGTGCCCGGACGCATTTTTGCCGATCCCACCGAAGCTAGCACAGGGAAGAAAATATTGGGCTGGATTGGTTGAATAATTAATTTAAAGAACATTTTGTTTTAGCTCATATTTGGGTATACGTTTATGTAATCATCAGTTTCTGTTTGAAAACATTTTAAATGATGGATTCTGATCAAGTTCCTTCTGATTTTACATACTTATTAATAGATAAAAAAAATATTTCTGGTTTTAGAATTAAAGAAGTCAGTGATGAAGTTCTCAATCGTTCTGTATTACTTAAAATAAATAAATAAGTAAATAAAGGTAAAACTTGCATTTCTTCTTAATTATTTTAACATGATATTAACATATATGTCTTTTATACGTACATCGACATTTAGAACAATATATTTACAAACAATAATCATATGACCTTTTTACGGCATCAATTATGCGATATTTACAAAACCAATTTGTTCTATATTACTTTTTTTTTAAACTGTCATTTCGTCTTATTATTATTTTAACATGATATACCTACATACACCCGTAATACATACACAACACATTCAAAAAGATTTATTTACAAGCAAAAATTGATCTTTAAATTATTGAACCAATCAGAAGCCTGTATTTATTTCCATATGCAAGCTTTGGTGGTATCGGCAAAAATGCTGCCCGGACTGGTTAGTTTGCTGGTAAAGATTTGAGTGGAGGGTTTTCTGAGAGGAGGGTTGACCTTTTGAGAGGAAAATAATTACGTTTGTTTAATTCTGAACTCCCACAGTAAATTTGAAAAAAAAAAAAAAAAAAAAAAAAAAGAAAATCAAAATAAGGAAAAGCAGTTTCGCTACTTTTCTTTCCACCAGAGTTAGAAATTTTCTCGTGCAAATCTTCATCTATCATATGTGGGATAAAATACTATATCCCACCGCCGCTCAAGGTGTTAAAGAGCTTAGTAAATGTCTGTTACCCATACTTCTCGCTCTCAAAAGTATATTTTTAAAATGTTTATTTCATGTTTTAAAAATTAACTATGTGCAAACTTTTGAGAATAAATATGTTAATCCGTAAGTTGCCAACTTTTACGCTTTTTTTTACTAAAATTCAATAACTTTTTTTTGCCTTATATAATTGTAGATGCGGTTCCTGAGTTTTATTTCGGTTCTATTAATTGTGATAGTTTAGCTAATTTCAGTATACACATTTTTTTAAAAAATTTAATACGACTTGTATGCTATAATTAAAGATCTCATGTAAATAATGAAAATGGGCGGTGTTTTAATTTATGTCTCGAATAATTCATATTTCATAAGTATAAATTAAATTCATTCTGGACCAGCATCTTTTACACGAATTTTATTCGTTTGGCACAACTTTTTGTTAATTGTTTAATTTAAACGAAAAAATACCGAAAATGTCACTATTAATTTCTTGAGGGGCAATCAATAATATATCTGGAATATTAGATCGGGGGCGGCAGCGCAGACAATCATCTCATCTAGTTCACGGATGAAAATCTAGGATTAGTTAAATCTCCATTCTGACATTAAAATGCAATTGATCTGCCAAGGTTGGTGGGAAACACCCCAAAAAACGATTTTAGAGGTTGACTGGTGGATTTACCATTGTGCTTTCCTGCACCCGAATGTATAAAAATATGGAGGATTGGAAGCAGGAAAACATAATGATAAACCTTTGAGTCGAGCACTAAAATCTGTTTTTTAGGTGGTTCTCACCAAGATACGACTTGGCATACCAATTGCGTTTTAATATGCCAATCGAGATTTAACTGAACTTGGATTTTCATCCGTGAACTAGATCAGGTGATTGTCTGTGCTGCCCTTCTCCCTGGCTATGTTGAATTCTGACCGGAAAAATCGAAAATTATTTTGTTTTAAAACATGAAAAAGCAATTTTCTAATATTTTGTCCTGAATATTAAAATTATAAAATTTCATTAAAAGTTTCTGGTGCGAATATCATCTAAATTAAGTAGGATAAAATTTATTCCACCGCCTTTCAAAAGATTAAATAAAATTAACTTTATTCTTTTGTTATCAAACTCAAGCATTGTTGGCATTTTTCGAAGACGCATGTATGCATCTATAGTCTCGAACGGGTTAAAATGAAAAAAACTTTTTTTTCTGTTTAGTGGCGAACATATAGCTACTCAAACATAAGAGAAATTTAGATTTAGCATAAAGTCCTCAGTTATCAAATATTTCTTCATTTCTTTAAAAGCTTTCTGGAAAACAATATATATATGTGTAAAACTGCACTCGGAAAAGAAATTCTGTTAGAAGAAAAAAATATTGTAACCTTTTTGGTTGTTTACTATATTAAGAAAGAATACTATTTTTTCTCTTCCCATCCGGTTGTAAATTAAGTATTTTATTACAATATTACAAATCATTATTTATAAAGAATTTTGAGTTTATCAAGCTCAACAAAGGATGATTAGATCTACAAACTACCAAACATATGGATATATAACCACAAAAAATATTTCAGTTATATATTCGATTTAAGATTCCTAGACGTCAAATCAATTTTCATTTAGTTAAAAGCTTTCTCTAAAATAATATGAGAAAAATGTTTGTGCACTTTTTAAAATGATGCCGTATCATATTAGATTTTTAACAGTCTTTACATAAGCCTAATATATTTTTGAAGTAGGAGTGAATCTGGATTAAGCAAGTTCTTTGTTATATTAAGGAAAGAGAAGATTATTTTCATTTCTCATCTTGATGTAAATTAAATATCTTTTTACAATGTACAGGGTACACAAAAAATAACGATCCATTTCTATGGAAACACTAATGTATTTATTTCTTTCACAGATGTTAGGAGAAATGCTCTATTTAGAAGAAAGGATAATAGTACAAGAGCCGACCGCACAAAACCCTAAGTCATCGAGCACAAAAAAAATCCTTTATTATTTTATGGAAGAGTAGTAACAGGGGAATCAAATCATCCATGACTGCTGGAAGCGAAGTGGTGCATAAGCCAAAAATGAATACCACTAGTGGTTGACTCGTAGACTTAGCATTATGTTTTCCTGCTACCAGTTTTCCATGTTTTCATCTTTTAATTGTACGGCAAACATAGTGATAAATGTTTGAGTGAACCACTAGTGGTATCAATTTTTGACTTATGCACCACTTCGCTTCCGGCAGACATGGATCATTAAATTCCCCTATGACTACTCTTCCATAAAATAAAATATTTTTTCTTGTGCTGGACGACTTAGGGTTTTGTGCGGTCGGCTCTTCTACTATAACCATTGTTTCTTGGAAACTAGCTGATAAAACATATGAAGTGGTGCGTCAACTGTACCAAAGAAAATACGGAAAACAGCTCTACGATCAATGGATAACATCAGGCTACTTGCGAACAAATTGAGATAAACCGGTAACGTGGCAAATGAAAAACGTCGAGCAGTCATGAAATTGTTGAAATTGGCCCACGTTCACAAGCAGCCTGATATTGGCTCTTGTTGATGGCCATTAGTGCAGCCAGGGTGGGGGTTTCGAGGCACTGGGTACCACTTTTTTGTTACAGTTTTGTTTCACTTAATTAAATGAAAAGAATTCTGCAAATACGTTTTACAAAGTTAACTGTGGTAAATTTAGTAAAAATAGTGGTACATTGAGCTTGAAAACCCTCACTTTGGCTGCGCCACTGTTGGTGGCTGTTTTCCGTATTTTTGATGGTACAGATGGCGCTTTTTTCATACTCTTTCTGTCCCAAATTAGTTGCTACATTTTAATAATTTTGTACTGATTATTGAAACTGATGATTTTATAATTTTTTTTGAGCAATCTTCAGAGATTTCAAGGTGCTATGCTATCGGCCAACGAAATTTCCTTACCAAGTATTCCCTCTTTAAATATTTACAACTAGTTTATAAAAAAGAATCCAATATTCGCACGCTATTAAGTTACACCCAATTTTCTAAGGTATCTTACACCAGTAATTGCATAAAATTAACTTCTAGTTTTTATTCTTTAGTTAGAAAATGGTCTTTGGGGCCATCCATAAATGATGTCACACATTTTCCCAGTATTTTGACCCCCTACTCCTCCTTTGTCGCAAAGTATCACACTTTATCATACCCCCCCCCCCCCTCTCTTGTCACATGTCACGTTATATTACTTAAACATATACTTACAGTTCAGGGACAAAGCACTATGTTATAGATCGTATTTCAAATTTTATTTTTAAACTTCAACTATGTGTTTTAATGACATTTGTGTGTATAACAATAAGAATGATTTGTGTACTTTTTTTTGTATGATAAGATTAAGGTTTACAACAAAAAAACATAGTTAATATGCAGTAATAATAAAATATTAATGTGAAAAAAATAAAAGCAGTGGTATTTTGGAAATTAAAAAAGAATTTAATATATACATTTTTAAATCTTATCTTTACTTTATGAATACAAATTTTATAATTTAATCTGCTGACATTTAATGTTTTTTATTTTAACCAAAATGTGTGATGTCACACTTCTTCTTACCCCCGCCCAACCCCTTGTCACAAACTGTCACAATTTCATGAACACTCCTCCACCCCTTCAAGCGTGACATCATTTATGGACGTCCCCTTTCTGGTATATTGTTGGTAGAGTCTTTACAAACTGGGGCGTGGCTTAAGGCGTGAGAACTCTATAAATTTGCTTCGAAAATTTCGTCCGAAAATTTTGTCCTAAAATAGGTATTACATTTATGGGAAGTAAAAATGAGAATGAAAAAACCAAGTTGCAATAATTTTAATCTCAAATTGAATAATTTTAATTGATATTTAAGGAATTTCTTGTAGATAATGTAGCTTCGGGATTATAACCCAGGTTTCGCATCGGGAAGTTATTTTAGACTCCATCCACTTGAAATGTAGCAATTAATTTGGAACAAAATTTCAGATCTAAATGTATAGCTAAATTGGGATGGAAGAAATGTATGCTTTATCATCCTGTTTCCAGGAAACGATGGCTATTCTTATTTCTAAGGAAAACATTTCTTCAAATACCAATGAAAGAAATCAATACATTAGTCTTTTGACTGAAATGAATCGTTATTTTTGGACCACCCTGTATTAATACGTATGTTGTACCAGTGGGTATAAAAGAGTTTAAATTTCTCAAGCTCAGTTAAGGATTACTAAACTTTTAAACTTCCAAGCTGCAGCAATAATTACACATAGAGATGTTTATTTCTTGATTAGCGCCGTTTCCCAAAACTGAGAGAAAGCTACGAGCAAAAACTATGAGCAAAACAGAGGCGTAGCTACAGATATTTTTTGGGGGGGGAGAATTTAAAAATTTCCCAACTTGAAAAATATTGTTCTAATTTCCAATTAAAATTATACAATGCAATGTGCTTATAATGATAACAATACTTATGCATTAAAAATAATTTCTTTTCCAAAAAAAAAAAAAAAAAACTAGATTTATTGCTATTTTTTCAGCATGAAAATAAAGATCAGAAGAAAAAGAGATAAAGATTATACTTTTACCACAAAGGTTAAAGAAACAATTTCAAATAATGCAATAAATGTAAGATTCAAAGTTAGAGACATTGCATACATTCAAAAAAAAATTATATAAATATATGAAATATGAAACAAAAAATGTTACATAAAGAAAAATTGTAACGATTGCTAATGAACACTTACATTGTAATTTTTTTCATTTAACACTGATCCTTCTGTTCTTCAAAGAAGCCCACCTAATGATCACATCGTCCAGTTTAAGTAAGTCCGCTATTTTATTTTCACATTTCAAAAGCATTAAGCTATCCAGTCTGTCATCGCTCATGGTAGCTCGTAATTCATTTTTTATAATTTTTAGCTGACTAAATGTCCTTTCATTTGACGCAACACCATAAGCTGCTGTGAATGTTAAAATGCACAGTTTGAAGGCTTGACCTAAATAATTTTTGAATTTTTTGGCATGAACGAAAAGTCCGTTAAGAGAGTCAACATTATTGTTTGAACACAAGTCAAAAAGTATTTCCATTTGACTCTGCAAGTCGTGTATGTCAGGTTTATCAGATCCAGGAGGAAACATGTTAATAACTTTTTCTAGATTACTTATGCTCAAATTTGCTTTGGTGAATGGTAGCTTAAAAATCGAATGTATCGGTTCAATAGTATCTTTGATATATAAAACATTGTCATTGAAACCCATTATTAATGTGTCCAAAACTTCTTTGAATTCTTTCCTGTAAAAAGTATTTAAATCTATGTCCATTGCTGTTCTATTGTTTTCATCAATTTTTTTAGGTGGAACCCTTTTTCTATGGTGTTTTCGGAAGTCTGATTCAACATCTATCCCCATTTTTTCAGCGAATACAATTGAACTTTTTATAAGATTATTCATTCCAGTGGAATCATCACTAATTGCTTGTAAGCTTTGGACAGTACTTTTTATTATCGCAATGCAGTCAATGACGTTAAAATCAGGTGTCTCCAGAATTTCAGTTAAAATTTTTATTTTGCTTAAGATGTTTTTCATGAAAAAAAATGATGCAATAAAATCAAAAGTTTTCATTTTTTTATAAATTCCAAATGCTTTTGTTCTAGTAGAGGAATCAAAAGTCTTTTCATTGAAAATATTTTCTAATAGTTCTATTACCATTTCAAACGATTGAGTTAAGGCTTTGACCGATTCAGCTCTTGCGGTCCATCTGGTTTTTGATAGATTTTTAAGTTGAATTACTTTATCAATGTTCTCTACACTTGACTGATAATGCTTAAATCTTTTTGTACTTGATGTGAAAAAGACATAGAGCTCTTCAAGGATGTTAAACAAATCTTGAATTAATATGCTAACATTGCAAGCATGTTCTAGAGCAGTATTAGTGCGGTGATCTTGACAAGGTATGTAAGGAACACTGTGACCGACAATCTCAGATATATGTTTTTGTACACCATTGAACCTCCCGGACATATTTTGAGCAAAATCATAAGACTGGAATGCAAGCTTCGAATAATCAATTTCTATTTCATTTAAGCACTGTAAAATTAAATCTGCCATTCCCTTTCCAGTTTTGTCACTACATTCAATTGTTTTGACCAATCTTTCCCTAATTTCACCTTCATTACTTACACTTCGGATAACAATAGACATTATATCTTTGTGTGACAGATCTGGAGTTGTGTCGGCCAAAACTGCAAAACATAAACTATTTTTTATTTCAGAAGTGATTACCTGACGAATTTCAGATGCTATTAAATTTATCATTTCATTTTGAGATTCTGGACTCATATATGTAACATGATATGGTCTCAATTTTTTATCTTCAAACCAACATTTCATTGTAGTATTGTGCCTTGAGATAAGCTGTATCACTTCGCAAAAATTTCCTTTATTAATATCATCGGTGTTTGACTCTCGAAATGCTAATCCTTGCTTTCCGAATATTTTACAAGTATCCATTAAAATTTTGATAACTTCTCTGTTGTGCATTCGAACTTTTTCTTCCTGAATTAAAACTTGTCTTTTTGATTTGTCAATTAAGACATCAATATGTTTTTTCTTTACAAGAAAATTACAAAAATCATATAGAGCAGACTTATGAGCTTGAGATGAGAAATGTTGTTGGAGCTTCCCTAATTTATCTTTTCCGCAACTTTTCATTTTACCCCATACTTTTACTCCGGTTGAAGTCCAAGCATCTTCTCTTTTTTCACGACCTATACCAACAGGAAAAAGACAACATACAAAGCAAAAAGCAGCATGCTTTGCTGTACTGTACTCTAAATATTCAAATTCTGTATACCAGTGGGGATTAAACCGGTTTTTTCCATCAGAAGGAAAACATGCTAATTTAGGTTGATGTGGACCTAACTGAATTAAATAATTTTTCTGATTTTCATTTAAAGTATCTGGACGTAGACCAGGATCATGATTTACTATTTCAGAGGCACTTCCACTGTCTTCAATTGAAAATTCTAACTCATTATTCAGTTTATTCAATACTCTGCACCCCTCTTCAAGAACTATATCACAGGTTTCTTTAATTGAAGAGATAAAGTTAACAATCTCAGTTATTGCCAATTTCTCGTTAACTATGTCAGATTCATTATATTGAGAAAAAATAGTTTTGCTCTCAGTTAATTTTTCGAGAATAAAAGAAAATTTTCCCATAAAAGACACCCAGTCCGACTTATTTTCATTTTCTTCTTTAGTTTGGTTTTCATTTGTGAAGCTTGCAGTCTCGTTTTGAAATTCATTATCCATTTCAGATTGGTTTTGAGTTTTGTAATTCGTAGCCTCATGTAGAAATTCACTTTCTTTTGAAAAATCCAAATTACACTGTTGAAGAAGTTGATCTTCGCTCTCGGTGTTGTTTATAGGAAAAGAAAAATCTTTTATTTCTTCAGACTTTTTATTTAAGTTCAACACATCAGTATTACAACTTATGCTGATTATTTCTTCATTTGACGGACTGCTGACATATCCATATATTTGTTCCGATTTCACATCGTCCACTTTTTTCCTTTTACGTACTGAAGCATCGAATGGATTTTTAGGGGCTCCAATTTCCTGCACAGAAACTCTATTCCCATTATGATTGTTTTTTTCATGCTGAGATTTATAGTCATTATTAAATACTGCTTTACAATTACAACATTGAACTTTATATCGCTTTGGTTTCATATTTTATAAACCGGTAAAAATATAGCAGTTTTTTTATCCGCACACAAACAAAGTAAAAAGGAACACATTTATCAGAATCAATAATTTTTTGAAATCACATTTGCTTTTATGATTATTTTTTCTTGACGACAAAGGGTTACCAGTATTTTTTCTGGCGAAAACTCATTGGATATTGTTGCCCAGTTACGTAATATAGCAGGTGTAACTACTATTATAGAAATTAGGACTCCAGCTTTTCTTTTTTTTTTTTTTCTTTTGGCGCCTGAATAAATATTTTTAATATTTTTTTTTTTTCAAAGTTACTTATTCCAAGTTCTTTTAATACTATTTGAGATTAGCATAAAACGGAAATACAAATTGCATTTTTGTTTTACAATATTAGAATAGATTGCTATTTTGAAATAAAATTTACAGATTTTTAAGCTTAGATTGACTCGACGACTAATGCCGTTGTATAAATTCTCCGGCGACGCGACGACGACGGGTTAAATATGAAAAGATGTGAATATTTTCTTGTTTTATTTTCATTTTGACAGTAGAATATGTTATAATTGGAATTATTAATTTTATTTTTAAAGATCTATTGCGATTTCTTTTCTTTCGTCAACCATCATTAGTTTAAAAATTCCCTTTTTTGTTTACTGTCTTTGCTATACATGTCTTTTCCGGCTGGAATTTCCAGATCAGAGCACGGTCCCGACTACATATAAGCTATTTTGGCCCAGCACGGCCCGATTTGAAAATTAAAACTTTGGCTCGAGCCGGATCTATATTTTCACAGTTCAGGGGCCGGCCTGAACAAAAATCTTTGAAAACAGGAACAGCTTGCGTAAAAAACAATTAAACCAGGCCCGATCCGGCCCAATTTGATAGCTACAAAAAATTCGGATTTTTCTTAACGTACAATTAAGATTTTTCTAAAGAATGCTGATAAAAAAGAATCTAAAATAATTATTTTCTTGCGCATTTCTCAATTCACTTTTGTTCGGAAACGCATAAAATTGGCAGATGTTCTTATTTAGAAAAAATGTTATCGAATGGCGCTTTCTTTTTTCTTGGAATGAAAGCAACATATATTTCAGAAAAGGCTGTCAAATATTAGTTTTTGATTCGATTTTCAAAACGTCATAGCAAGTAAAGAAGAGAAAAATGTCGTTGTGTGACAATAATCGCCTGTAATTGGATAAGTAATTTATTTATCGAAAAATGGAAAACGCTATTCAATTCGAAATCGTTTCAATCCAATCACTTCAGGCCTGTCAATGTTATGCATTTTCTTTTAAAAATGAGTCAGAAAATGTTTCAGAAAGTTTTGTGTTATTCAACAGGGAATTTGAGAACCACCTCAAGATACATTTCCGATGATTCCCCTTACCAAAAGTTCGTTATCATTATTACTTATTTTGCAAAGCAAAACTGTCCGCCCGACACATGCCAAGAGCAACCAAGTCCAGTTCCGTCCCGACTCAACTATGCAGAAAAAAATAATCCTTACCTCGGCCTAACCCGAGTCCAGGAGAGTCATTTGGGGAGGGCAGGGGAGACATCCCCCCCACAAGAAAACAGACATTTTTGATCGCAGCCTCTATTACAAAAAAAAAAAAAAAAAAAACTTCCGGAAGAAAATGTGAGAGATTAATGTTAAGATGTTTGTTATTATATGACTATGAACAAGGTAATAAACAATCTGGAAAGCCATTTTGGGGGACCTGGCGATGTGAGGGGAATCCCCCGCCAACTGTAGGGTGTTTGATGTTGCACAGTGTCCTCCTTTCATACTCCTGACGTAAAAATTGCTTGAAAATTTCCCGCCAAAGATAAAAATCTGTCTAAAGTGAAAGTTTTCATCAGTCCTTTGCGACTTCATATTCGACATTTTTACTTTTTTTGCATCTATGATTTGATAATTTTTCTGGTTTGAGGATTAAAAAGGGGGAGGGGTAATAAACTGACGGTGCTCCTGCCCGAGTCTGCAAAAAAAGCTAAGCTCAGGCTCAAACATGATTAACTATCCGATGACGTTCTCTACATTTTGGACAAAATATATTTTTGCATTAGTGTTGTTAAAATAAAATCGGCTCATGCAGCACATTTATACGCATTCTTGTGAAACTCATATTTATTGAAAATAATTCAAATTTTATGAGCTTCTTTTAAATTTTTATATCAGAATGGTGGAAGCACTCTGTTTGAAAGTTTGCCTGCTCGGTCCACGGACCATGCCAGTACCTTGGACTAAGCCCAGGCCCGGACAGACTTCTAGTATATGAGCCATTATGGATTTTCATACGAAAGTAACATAAAAGTCACGGACTATAATTTGAAATTTTTCAGAAATGAAAGTTTTGGAGGAAACAAAGGAGTGGAGAAAGCTGTTTAGAGTCAGATATTGATACACAGGAGCAGAGACATTTAGGTCTAATAAGTGTATGATGTTTTCATAGAACAGAGAAATACAATGACAAATTGAGTCTGGTTGATTTCTTTTGATAATTTAACTTGTTTGCTAAACCATTGTCACCGAAAGAATAAAAAGTTCATATATTTCTTGTAATTATTAAAAAAAAAGAAAGTCTTTCAAAAATCTAAATTTTCCCAACTCTAAGCTCAAATTTCCCAACTTCACATATATTGGGGGGGGAGGCTCCCCCCCCATACCCCCCCATGGCGACGCCCCTGGAGCAAAACATCCCTTTTCTTTCATTATTAGAAAGCTAAAACGTGTAAACTGTTATTTAAAAGCAAAAGAAACTGGAAATTCCATTTGATTTTGTGTAGAAGCTTTTTCGTAAAATGACAAAAATTTGGAAAAGTAACCATAACAATGATTTTTTTTTGGCCCCAAATATTACAAGTTTTGTATAAATTTTTTAAAAATTGAAATCTGCATCTTTTGATGTATTTACCGCGATAATTTTAAGCACATCCATATTTTAGTTGCAGAAATACCATTTTTTGAAAATTGAATTGCAGTTTAAAAATACATACTACGAAGCACACGATATGAGAAAAATTATTAAATAGTTATTGTTAATAATTATCAAATTTATCAAATTACCCGTAACATATATACAGGGTGTTTCGCTACCAGACCGACAAACTTTGAGGGATGATAGTACACATGAAGACAAACATTATTAAATAGGAAACCATGGGGCGCAAACGTCTTCTGTAGGAGCTAGGGGCCGTTAAAGTTTAGGGTCCAAAACTTTAAACGATGATAGAAAACGGAAAAAAGGGTCGATTCGTTTGCGGTTTTCACTAAAATCATTCCTTATATTACGATTTCTTTAGAAATTTTTTTTAAAAATTACTTTCAAAAATTATCGATAGAGGGCGCTTTAGACTTTAGAGTAATGAACATCTACTTTTTACCGTTATTTTTTGCATGGGGTTGAAATTATTCTAAAGTTTAGACTTTAACTTAAATTTTAAGCCCAAAATCGAAAACAATGGGGTGGGGTAACTTAGGAAAATTCAACTGTGAACAGGGGGGGGAGGAGATTTTAAGCGCTCATAAACATTAGACAAACTAATCGATTTTATTGCGGTTTGCGTGAAAATCATTTGCTTGGTAATTATTTTATTCAAAATGACGTACAGCTTTGGTGTCCTCATTTTTTGATAGAGGGCGCTTCCGACACATATCCGACATTTGAATAGCATTACTCCTGGGTGTTTTACTACCAGAGCAACTTACTTTCAGAAAGTGTTAGGGACACAAAGATGACTCGAAATCACATAGGAATGTAACGTTGGAAATACCTTTTTTGAGAGTTAAGGTTAAAGGAAGCAGAAAAGATAGCAACAGTAACAGCTGAGAAAGAGCAACACGTTAATGGGACAGAATGGGTGCTTATTTAAAGGTTTTACCACAAAAAGTGTTCGAAATTACGACCAGAAGTAGTCCGGCAAGTTTAACAGCGACGGTAGATGGCGCTGCGGTTTTCTTGCGGTAGATGGCTCTAAACGGTAATGCATGTGAACAGCGATCACTTTGAAGTGATCATTCGCGAACCGACTCCAAAGGTAGCAGAATTAAGTACTTCAACGATGAGCAGCCCAATCAGGCTCCTCCACATTTTACCAACGTTTGCAGACACTTCAAAGTAACATCTGGGCAACGGTGGATAGGTCGTGGTGGCCTGCCGGATCGCCGGACCTATCATGTATCGACTTCTTCTGCTGGGGTCAAATGAAAAGCTGGGTGTATGAGACTCCCGTATCATGAGTTAAAGACCTCGCATGTGGTATTTCTGTAGCTTGCCAGAAAGCTATCAGAGATGCCAGGAATCCTACAAAGAGTGAGGAATTCCATACGACGCCGCTGACAAGCATGCCGAACTACTTCTGGTCGTAATTTCGAACACCTAATGTTGTAAAACATTTAAATAAACTGCTTTCTCTCACATTAACGTGTTGCTCTTTCTCTGCTGTTTCTGTTGCTTTTTTTTCTCTGCTTACTTTAACCGTAACTTACAAAAGAGACATTTTCAACGCTACATTCCTATGTAATTCCGAATCATCTTTGCACCCCTAACACTTCCTGGAAGTATGTTTGTCTGGTACTAAAACAGCCAGGAGTAATGCCATTGAAATGTCGGAGATGTGTCGGAAGCGCCCTGTATCAAAAAATAAGGACACCAAAGCTGTACGTCGTTTTGAATAAAATAGTTACCAAGGGAATGATCTACACGCAAACCGTAATAAAATCGATTTATTTGTCCAATGTTTATGAGCGTTTAAAATATACCCCTTTGTTCACAGTTAAATTTTCGATAGTTACCCGATCCGAATGTTTCCGATTTTGAACTTAAAATTTAAGTTAAATTCTAAACTTTAGAATAATTTCAACCCCAAGCAGAAAATAAAGGTAAAAAGTAGTTGTTCGTTACTCTAAAGTCTAAAGCGCCCCCTATCGATAATTTTTGAAAGTAACCTTTAATTTTTTTTCCTAAAGAAATCTTAATATGAAGAATGATTTTAGTTAAAACCGAAAACGAATCGACCCTTTTTTCCGTTTTCTATCATTGTTTAAAATTTTGGACCCTAAACTTTAATGGCCCCTAGCTCCTACAGAAGACGTTTGCGGCCCATGGTTTCCCATTTATTAATGTTCGTCTTCATGTGTACTATCATTTCTCAAAGTTTGTCGGTCTGGTAGCGAAACACCCTGTATAATAACAGCTTAAAGTTTCACTAAGGCGAGTATCGTAAATAATAACAGTAATAATAATAAAACTAGTCAGATGTGGCAATCCCAAAGCTTTCTTATATTGAATGTATGCTAATACTTTCTGAAAACTGCGGCATAAAATCGCCACTTGTTAGGTAATTTACACCAAAAATGATCAGCAGCAACTTAGTCAATTTTAACTGAATCTGAAGTTTAATAAAAAGACGTGCTTTAGCTTTTCATGTAGAACTATTGCAAATCTTTTAAAAAAAATCTGAATAACAGAGCCATATACTGGGTGCTGTACATTAAAAACTAATCAGGATAATTTTTTTTTATCAGATACTAACCGAATGCAATCAGCACTATGTTATATCAGGTATTTACTAAATATAAAGTTTTATGAAAATCCATGCACTAATTCTTGAGATATGGCTATTGATGAAATTATGAATAATGTAGCATAGCAGTGCTACCTGTTGAGCGATATACATCAAAAACTAATGAGATCTATTTTATATCAAGGTCTTACAGAGTCTAAAGTTTTGTGGAAATTTGTGCTTTAGTTCATGAGATAGAATGCAAACAGAATTTTTGTCACATACAGACTAATAGACAGATATTTTGTAAAACCATATTTTTCGGGTTCTATGACCCCTAAAATGTGAAAATCAGTCGAAAACCGGATTTCGAAAATTTTCACGAATTTAATATTTTTTTCTTGTAAAGATAGAAGAAAGTAAAAAATTGAAATTCGGTGTTGGTTAGGCTTGGATCGACTTCTGAAATAGATATAGCGTTTGTATGCTCCAGGGGATTCAGGAGATTTTAGGTTTTTAGTACCAAAAATTCGTTTAAATACATCGCTATATCTGAAAATAATTTTTTTTTTATGAAATAAGGCAAATAATAGTTTACAAAAATTTTGTATAAGGCTTTGAAGCATTCAAACCTCGTAATAGCGTTCCAACTCAATCTGTACGCTACCCACAATGCATGATCTTTTGCTTTTTTCGTGTAATTTTTTAAAAATTAAAACATCTTGCAAGTATTATGATTAAATAATAAGAAAGGTGAACAGTGCATGCTTTTTTAGGTGCAGTCTTAATTATATAAATTAATCGCACCAACAGTCGTCGTTCAGTCTGTCCGTCTGACATCATACAACGGAGCAAAAACCACCCAACTGAATCATTTGAAATTTAAAATATGTAACTGTTGCATAATTTTCCAGAGTCATTTAAATTTATTTGAAAATCGGATGCATAGTTTAATTACAGGGATAATCAAAATTATTCCATCATAATTAGGTCAAAAAGAAAAAATATTCGTAAGTGTATTTTAATGATATTACACTCTTTCGAACATAAAAAAATTGTGTAATTATTTTAACACAATCAAACTTATTCGTAAATTTATCATACGAACTGAGTGTTTCCAACTGAGTGAACCATTCAGTAGGAAATATTCAATTCGCATAATAGAATTGATATGTATCTGTGAAGTATATACTAAAAAATACATTTTATCAATCTGCGGTGAGAAGAATATCTATTATTAATTTACGTGGCCACAGAAAAGTATTCCATTACATAATCAATGATATAGGAGGAAACACTGTTTGAAACACGTTTTAATGATATTAAACAATTTCATATTTTATAAATTTTTATACGTTGCTGAGATTTATTACAAGTTACTTTCTCAATAATAGAAAGCAGGTAGTATTTGTAAGAACACACAAAAGGTTTCGACCACTATACTATATTTGAAATTCAGTATACAGAAAGATGTGAATGTTTTTAAAAACTTTTTTCCCAATACGAACGCACCTCATTTGTTACTTTTAATATGCAATTAATGACTTGTTTTAGATGTTTGTAAATGATTAAATGTTGTAAAACATCCTAAACAAAACGGTGTCAGTCGGTGGAGTCCTTCCAACTTACTCCTACGCACATGCAATTTATCTTTAAAAACGTAATCAAAGTAACTTCAGATAGTTTTCATGTTTGTGATTATGCTAAGTACTTCCCGGTGTCAAAAATAACTTTTCGTTTACATATTTATCCATCGTAATTAAAAAAGAGAACACAGTATTTATCAGAATAGCATAAACACGTCCAAATGCCGCGACACTTCTGATAATTTAGGAGGATAATTTGACAGGAAGATTAAGAGACATGACATTTTTCAGTAGACGATATATTCGTAAGTTAATTTTAGTGCGTTTGAAGCATTGCATAAAAATTTGTCGCTTACAGTTAGTACTTTTTGAAGGATTCTTTTAATCTTTTCCAACATAGTTGAAAAGTTTTAATAATATTGGTTTATGTATCTCCTCTGCCGCCTATTTAACGGACATTGCTCTAAATCTCGTTAAGAAACTCATATTTCTGTGGAATTAAGCCTTTCGAGTCTAGTGTACTATTAATAATATATGTCTTTTAATCGAATATTACTTTGCTTTAACAAGTACTTTTTTTACTGTTTACTCGGAGTAATGTTAGTATGTGTCTATTCATTTACTACTTGACTTCATTAACGTTTCAGTATTTAATAACAATAATAATAATAAATATTTTATTAGTTCTCATTGCACCGTTTCGGATTCCTTTATTTTAACCACTTAGCACTAGAACCGCCGGCTATTTTACTCAAGTTTTACAAAAAGTATTACTCACCAGAATTTTAATTTTAAAGTATTTAACTTATTTGATTAGTCTATTTTTCTGCTGTGTACATTTAACATAATTTATGAAGAAATTTCTGGTTCGAATCGACTATTTCCCATCTGATAAGGGTCATTTCGACCCCCTAATGGCGGTTCTAGTGTTAACTGATTTGCCCGTACACCGTTCGGGCAAGCGAGTTTGCTTAATTCATCATTTAAAGCTTTTTGATACCACTAATTTTTTAAAAAATGGAATAGCATACTATTCAAAGTTAGAAATGTTTAGAATAAATAATACGAATATTGTACCTTAAAAATGTGGTATATACCAATATTTTAAATTTATTGCACGTAAAAAAGGAACCCGTTAAGGGGTTAAACGTACATCACACCCTTTAAATTTAAACTAGAGGTTACTTTCCTGAAGAAAACATGTCTAATAAAGCATAAAAGTATTAGTTATTTGTAATATCAGTTAAAACTTATTGTAATATAACATTTCAAAACATGTCCAAAAATTCTTCCTTAGCCTATTGTGATATGAATGGGAATTGAATAATACACAAAACAACAACATTCGGTATATTTCATTCAGTGAAACATTCGTTAAACTTTAATTAATCTACAGGAAAAGATAGGGTTAATGTTATTAACGTAAAAGTAATTTTTTTCTAAAAATTGAAAAAAAAATCTGATTCGAAAGTGGAAATTCGGATATCAAAAATAACTTTTCGTTTATATACAGGGTGTATCTAAACTACTGGGCAAAACTTTAAGGGGTGATAGTACACATAAAGACAAATAATATTAAATGGGAAACTAAGGGTCCCAAACGTCTTCCGAAGGAGATAGGCGCCATCAAAGTTTAGGGTCAAAAATTTGAAATGATTATAAAAAACGGAAAATTGGTCGATCCGTTTGCGGTTTTCACGAAAACTATTCTTTATGTCAGTATTATCTTGAAAATAAATTATAAAGATAAATTTCAAAAAATGCCGATAGAGGGCGCTTTAGACTTTGAAATAACGAACAACTATTTTTTACCGTTATTTTTTGAATCTCAATAAATTTTTTTAGAAGTTTAGACATAAACTTAAATTTTGAGCTCAAAACCTGTGGTTAAGTATCGCAAACTGAACTGTGTTCAATAGGAGTGGGTAGGTTCAAATTTCAAATGATTATAAAAAACATAAAAATTGATCAATTGATTTGCGGTTTTCACTAAAATTATTCTTTACGTCAGTATTGTCTTGAAAATAAATTACACAGATAAATTTCAAAAAATGCCGATAGAGGGCGCTTTAGACTTTGGAGTAACGTACAACTAGTTTTTATCGTTATTTTTTGCATCTCATTAAAAATTTTTAAAGCTTAGACATAAACTTAAATTTTATGCTGAAAATCTGAATCGTTGAGAGTGGTTAAGTAGCGCTAGCTGAACTGTGTTCAGTGGGGGTGGGAAGGTTCAAATTTCAAATGATTATACAAAACGGAAAAATTGGTCGATTCGTTTGCGGTTTTTTCTAAAAACATTCTTTATGTCAGTATTTCCTTAAAAATAAATTTTAAAAATAATTTAAAAAAAAATCCGTTAGAGGGCGTCTTAAACTTTAGAGTAACCAAAAATAATTTTTAACTGTTATTTTTGTATCTAATTAAATGCTTGCTAAAGCTTAGACTTAAAATTTTAGCTTAAATTCTGAATCGTTGAGAGGGGTTAAGAAGCGCAAACTGAACTGTGTTCTGGAGATGAAATGTTACTCTGCCCACCCTCCGAACACAATTCAATTTTTCGCTACTTAATTACTCACAACGATTCAGATTTTGAGCTCAAAATTTAAGTCTAAGCTTTTAAAACATTTATTTAGATAAAAAAAAAATAACAGTTAAAAATAATTGTTGGTAACTCTAATGTTTAAGGCGCCCTCTAACGGAATTTTTTGAAATTTATCTTTAAAATTTATTTTCAAGGAAATACTGACATAAAGAATATTTTAGAGAAAACCGCAAACGAATCGACCAATTTTTCCGTTTTTTGTAATCATTTGAAATTTGTACCTCCCCACCCCCATTGAACACAGTTCAGTTTGCGCTACTTAACCACCCTCAACGATTCAGATTTTCAGCTCAAAATTTAAGTTTATGTCTAAGCTTCTAAAAAATTTAATGATATGCAAAAAATAACGGTAAAAACTAATTGTACGTTACTCCAAAGTCTAAAGCGCCCTCTATCGACATTTTTTGAAATTTATCTGTGTAATTTATTTTCAAGACAATACTGACGTAAAGAATAATTTTAGTGAAAACCGCAAATCAATTGACCAATTTTTATGTTTTTTATAATCATTTGAAATTTGAACCTACCCACTACCATCGAACACAGTTCAGTCTGCGCTACTTAACCACAGATTTTGAGCTCAAAATTTAAGTTTATGTCTAAACTTCTAAAAAAAATTAATGGGACGCAAAAAATAACGGTAAAAAATAGTTGTTCGTTACTCCATAGTGTTCCTTCAACCTTCGGTAAGAGTTGCGACATGATGGCAATAAATTCTGATTGGTCGAAATCTGTTTTCAACCGCCGCAGGCGATCGACTGCACCACTATCATAGACTTTACATGGGATGAAAACAGAGGGTTTTAAAATCCTCCTCATTCATAATATTTTAATGCTTTTTTCGATTTTTAACATCAATTTTCAGGTTCAGAAAGGTTTATATTATGGATATAAATACACTTTTGTCTACGAATTTCGCAATTTTCATGAAAAAATATTTTTTTTCTTCCATAAGTTTCGTTTTCGTACTGCCAGCACTAGCAATATCCCATCATTTTCTCGTTATATTTTAATATATATGCATATAATTTGAATTATTTTTATTTGTATGACTAAATTGTATATATATCCTTGCATTGTTTTGATGGAATAGCATCACAAGTATTTTTTTTTCTTTTTTCCGTCACAAGTAATCAAAATAAGTTTGGCGAGGAATAGAAAAACGCCAAGCGCCAAATGCGTTTATGAACTTGTGTTGTCGTTTAAAAAGTTGTTTTGCGATAAACTTTGCAGATGGTTTGGTGTAATGGTTAGCATACAAATCTCGTAACCCAAACATTGTGGGTTCGATCCTCGATATTTTAGATTTCTCTT
Source organism: Maratus speculifer (assembly GCA_964019185.1). Classification (NCBI taxonomy): domain Eukaryota; kingdom Metazoa; phylum Arthropoda; class Arachnida; order Araneae; family Salticidae; genus Maratus; species Maratus speculifer. Next base: position 198,081,966 of record OZ025302.1, on the reverse strand, counting down.
TTTTCTTTTTTTTTCTTTATTGATTTATTGAGATTACCATATTTTTTTAATAATTTATTATCAGTTATTAAAATATATTTTTTTAGACTGATTTTTTTAAAATGAAACTAAGTTTTAATGTTAAATATCATCCAACGGCTATATTTTGATAATTAAAAAGAAACATTTTACTCCTTTTTTTCCTTTATTGATTTATTATAAGTTAATGTATTTTTTTAATTAGTTTTTTTCAAAAAAAAAACACTATGTTTCAATATTTAATTTAATTTATTTATTAATAATTTATTATCAGTTAATAAAATATTATATTTCTTTAGATTTATTATTATTATTATTAATGAAACTAAGTTTTAATAAGAAATATGATCCAAGGGTTATATTTTGATAATTAAAGAGAAACATAAACTTTAATGCAATAACATTGAATAAAATTACATTTAAAATATATCTATGTCGTAATTTAATAACATAAAAAAAATCTAATTACTACAGATAACTTATTACAGTATTCATTTTTATTGAATTAATCCTTCACTGCTCGATTTTTTCTATTTTTATGATTAAAAAAATATATTATTTTAAATTTATTATCGGTCTAATAATGGGAAAAATAGGAAAAAGAATTCAATTTAAAATTTGATATTATATGGTGTGTACGGTATGTACACATTTTGGGTTTTAAAGTACTGTATTGCTTTATTTTGTTACAAAATGAGCTTATTTTTTAAAAAATCATTTTTTTTCTTTTTCTTTTTTAAATGGATTTATTTACTCTTTATTTATTTAATTATTCTTTATTTAATTACTCTTTTTTCCGATTCTTCCAAATAACTAAGTTTTAATATTTTATTTTATTTATTTATTTTTAATAATTTATTATCAGTTAATAACATGTTATATTTCGTTTGATCGATTTTTTTTTAATGAAATTAAGTTTTAATATTTATCATGATTCAAGTGCTATATTTTGATAATTAAAAAGAATTGTAGTTTTTAAAGCAGTAATAACATCGAAAAAATTACATTTAAAATAGTTTATGCTGTAATTTAATAACATAAAAATATCTAATTACTAGAAATAACTTACTACAGAGTTCATTTTTATAAAATTAACCCTCAACTGCACAATTTTTTTCTATTTTTATCTATATCTGTTGAATAATGGGGAAAATAGTAATTATAATTAATATTTATTTGCATTAATATTGATATTTTTAAGTATTCGGTAAAAATAACTCCTACCATAATAGCTTCATCGACATTTTTTAAGCCAAATTTATGGCACATAATAAAAATTATAATTTTTTCAGGTATGTGCTAGATACGGCACATGGTGCAGTGAGGGGTTAAGTAGGATGCTTCATACATCAAATACGTATAAAAAAAAAAAAAAAAAAAAAAAAAAAAAAGGAAGTTGGGAATATAAATAGTAAGTTCGTAAGTTGAATTTTTTTCTAAAAATAATTTTACATGGAGAGCGAGGAATGTCAAAAGTGATTAAAGGCGAAAATTTTATGAAAAGTTATTTAGAAGACCGAATTTTTTTTCTTACTGCACAATACCAAATAGAGCAATTAAAAAAGAAAAAAAAAAGAAAGAAATTGTAGTTAAAAAATTAGCCCTTTCCATTCGACAAATGAACCTCTATCAGCCGCCATTGAGGAGAGGCCAATTATAATTGAAAATGTAATATAAATGTTGAAAATCTAAAAACGCTGTTCGACTCTAAAGAACTGGAATATAAAATTCCACGCATGACTATCTGAAAATTTCATGCATTGAAGATGCGGTTGGTTGGTTAATTTTTGTCGTCCGATTATCTACGCTAATGGGATATAGGACCAGGCGGAGTGCCCTCCGTGGGGGTCTTTCTAAGGGAACCTAACCCGTATTTACGCAAGGTTCGAAGAAAACCACGGAAAACTCCGAACGGTTAGGCCGACAGCCGCGATTGGGTTCGAACCCAGCACCTGCCGTCTACCAGTTGAGAGGTCCGAACCTCTCGGCCACTGGTGGGGCCGCATTGAAGATGCGCAATGAGATCTTAAATGTGTGGCTTCTTGATATATATTTATTTATATAATTATTTATTAATGTCTTAGGCATCCTAAGCATAAAATTTGCATGGAAATAAGCAATACACATATTTTAGAAACACATGATTACTTTTTTTTTTTCATTTTGTTTTTATGTGTTTCAGGGCTGTAGGAAAAATGTTTTTTAATCTAACGTCGTATGAAGTAAATGCTTATATTCTGTCTTAAATGTATCTGTGAGCTCAGTTTAAACCCCAACCTCAAAATCACCGCCCACCCCCTCCCGCACACACGCGTGCACCCAAAGGTTTGGTTTGATTTGGTTTCTGCCGGCCAATTATCTACGCTTGGGATATAGGACCTAATGGGTGGGATGCCCTCCGTGGGGGTCTTTCTAAGGGAACCTAACCCATATTTACGCGTAGAAATCCAAGGTTCGAAGAAAACCACGGAAAACTCCGAACAGTTAGGCCGACGGCCGCGATTGGGTTCGAGCCCAACACCTGCCGTCTACCAGTTTTGAGGTCAGAATCTCGCGGCCACTGGTGGGGCCGCAACCAAAGGAAAAATGTATTAATATTTATAGCCGATAAATTGCCACTAAAAATCTCTTGAAAATATTTTTTTAATAAAGTGTAAAACATTAAAATAGTAAATAAATAAATATGTTTTATCTAAGCACAAGGCATATTTTAAAAAATTGTCGGAAATTGCTTGCTTAAGCAAAGTTATATTCTGCTATTGCAAAAATTATTAGAATTTTTTTTTCTTTCTTTTGTGAGTCTGATACTAGTTGTTCAATCTTGTGTAATTTTGACAGGTAATTTTAAGCATTTTATTTTCCGTGAATTTGTTCGTCTCTCAGTTTGGTATGCTTAAGACTGTTCTTAAATACAAACCGACTATTTTCCGACACATTTTTAAATTTATTTTCGTTCAGAAACGTATCAAATTAATGTGTTCTTTTATTTAGAAACAATTTAATAGAAATGTTTCCCCCCTTTTTTGGTAAAAAAAGAAGTTTTTCGGCAAATGCTGTCAACACGCACGACGCGTGTTGACGCATTCGCCTAATTTCCGGACGCGACACCGCAGAAAAGGAAAACATTGTCTTCTAAAGCAAGGATCATTTATAAAAATATAGTTAGTTTATGAGTAAATAAAAAACTTTTAGAATGTAAATCATTTTAGTAATAATACCTGAAATATCCTGTTTTTATGTTTAAAAAGGATTTAATAAGTTTTGCGTTGTTCAGTGGGAAGGGGGAGGGAAATATTTTTTGGGGAGCCACTTGTTCTCAAACTCAAACTGATTACTTTTTACCGTATTCACAAGGTTATTTCTATTAGCAAATACATACGACTTTACGTTTTTCTTTTTTCGATTGTAAGAAATCGAATAACGTTTCTCGTTTTCCGATATAATTTTTGGAAAATGGAAATAAAAACTGCACAGTCGAGTTATTGATTGAATATGACAGATGATAATAAAAGAGTAATATAGGTGTTAAAGTTTTTTACGGAAAACTGGAGGAATGGTGCATTTTTTGGCATTTAAATAGTAACATCTGCAGATTTCATGCTTTTCCGTATAAAAATGAGGTCGTGAATATGCCAAAAGTATTTGCATTGTTAACGAGGTTAAAAGAAAGAAAGAAAGAAAAAAAAAAAAAAAAAGGTGGAGACTATTTTTAATGCAATCTTTAATGGCATAGGTTGATAGTTTTCATATTTTGAACAATCTATACAAAATCCACTCTAAATGTGAATATTCATAAAAATATGCACTTTAGTTGAAAAATGCTAAATTTGTAGTTTTTTTTTTTTTTTTTTTTTTTTTTTTCAAAAATAAACGCTAAAAATTTCGTTAAAAAAATTCCGAAGTTCGAGGAATATTTAAAAATATCTATATTAATTATTTATGCAATTATGAATTCCTTTTCTGTAAGATTACTCAATGATTCTATTTCTTTTATTTTTTTTTTAAATAGAAATTATAGGGATGAAGACAATCGATATTAAATTTTTGAATACTTATAAAAATATATGCAATGCATAGAATTATAAAAAATAATTATTTTTTATGCAACGCCTAATGGGGTTAATGTTTATATTTGGTATTTTTAGGTCCAAATAAATAGATCAATCATAACATAAATGTTGAATTCACACACACTCAAAAGTTAACAGTTTGTAGGAGGTGTTAAATTCAAAACATCTGGAAAATTAACAATGTAGCATACCCCCCCCCCCCCCGCCTCACCCGTCCCTTCCGCATTCGAAAAAATGTTATTGATTAAAAATTTGCTTAAGCACATGTATAGTTTTCATTCCTTTAAAATGTACTGTGACATAATACTAAAATGTATAATCAGTATTTCAGTGATTAAATTCGATAAGTTGAGGGACTTCCTTTTACAAATAGTCTAATGAGAAAATCTGTAAGTAAATATGTATTGTTGTATGCTAAATAACCAATTTAAATTAAATATTAAATGTATTTGAATAAAAGAATTTCATTTGATATTACTTTTGTCATAATAAAGACAAAAACAGAAATAAATCGTTTATTTATAATATCGACCTAATAAAAGTAGAAGAACTATTTTGTTTATCTCTTTCGTCTCTTTTGAACGATCATTAAAATAATAATATTACTGTTATCAAAAGTAACCAAAGGGCGAGGAAGCGCCAAGCATAAAAATCAGGGTTGCACGCGTTTTCTTCCATCCTCCACTTTTCTTCCACTGAGCATGCGTACTTGATCTCATGACGCTACTCTTACAAACAAGGTCCAGGTATCCTATTACTCCAAAGTCTAAAGCGCCCTCTAACGGCATTTTTTGAAATTCAACTTTATAATTTATTTTCAAGACAATACTGACATAAAGAATAGTTTTCGTAAAAACCGCAAACGAATCGAGCAATTTTTCCGTTTTTTATAATCATTTCAAATTTTGGACCCTAAACTTTGATGGCGCCTATCTCCTTCGGAAGACGTTTGGGACCTTTAGTTTCCCATTTAATATTATTTTTCTTGATGTGTACTATCACCCCTTAAAGTTTTGCCCAGTAGTTTAGATACACCCTGTATTTATCCAAAGTAATTATCAAAGAAAACTCAGTTATTATCAAATGCTGCAACACTTCTGATAATTTAGGAGGATAATTTGACAGGATGATTTAGAGACATGAAATTTTTCGGTTGACGATATTCGCAAGCTAATTATATGGCAATGGATGCGTTCGATACAAATTTCTCGCTTGGATTTAATATATTTTTATGGAATCTTTTAAGCCTTTTCAACGCAGTTGAAAAGTTTTAATTATTTTGGTTTATATATATCTGTCTACCGTATAAGTAACTGTCGTTGCTCTAAATATTGTTAAGATACTTAGATATCTGCGTAATTAACACATTGAGTGAAACATCAGTCAACGGTGACTTACAATCTAAAATATAATATAAAACTTTAAAAAAAAGTATATTATTTTAAGTAATTATCGAAAATTTACTTAAAATTTACTTAAATTTTATTTATTACAGGATTATACTTTTTTTATTATTACTTAAAACAACTTGAAGTTTTAATTTATATCATTTTTTACACTGTCAGTCACCGGCCTAAACGGGAAGTTCAGGCCGATTCAATGTGTTTACCGCTTATTTGTTTTGATCGTACGTCACATGGCAAACGTGTTTGCGCCAATCGTGATTTGTCCATGTCACGTACAGCCATCCATATGCCAATCATGATTTATTATTCTCACCAGTAAATATTTTTTGTAAATTTTGTATTATGTAATCCGAGCATTTTTCTGATTCAGTTATTCAAAAAAATTCTGTTTTAATAAACCGGTGGTAAAAGTTTATAAATTCTGTAAAAAGACATAAAAAAAATAGGCATTATTTGAAAGTTTTTTCCAATAATATTGATCAGTTAAGTGGTTAAATAAGTCAAATAACTTTATAAAATTTCTGGTAGAGGGCCCTTGAAGCTTACGGACTCCGTAGAGTTCTAATTCAATTTGTGCATCATCTACAAAGCATAAATTTTTACTTTTTTGGATTTTTTTTTTAAATTTAGACATATTATAAGTATTATGATTAAATATTAAACAATAATAACATAATAATAGAATAAGAGAGTTCCAGTTTAATCTGTACACCCTCTACAAAGCATAATTTTTTACTTTTTTGGATAATTTTTTTTTTAAATTTAGACATATTATAAGTATTATGATTAAATAGTAAACTATAATAATATAATAATTGAATAATAGAATTCCAGTTCAGTATGTACACCCTCTACAAAGCATATTTTTTTACTTGTTTGGAATACTTTTTAAATTTAGACATATTATAAATATTACGATTAAATTGTAAACTAAGTTCCCAGGCACGCTTTTTTAAGATTTTTGTAAATGTAGGCCAGTCAAATTGTCAGAAAAAAGGGCCGATAGATGCAAAAATTCTGCTAGAAGATTTTATGTTTTTAAAGTGTTTATGGGGATGCTAGTAACAAGAATTAATGGTTTTCCAACAAAATATCTCGAAGCTGAACTTTGTGGAGCCAAAAAAACCACGAAATTTTTGAACTTTTTTCGTTTTTTTGCCTATAACTTGAAAATTATAAACTTTTTGTGTATCATACTTAATTACAAAAAGAAAGAACATTAAGTTTTATACAAATTTTGTTATGAAAACGTTTTTCTAAACCCATTATTAAGTGCGCTATGGCTTTTTGAAAATGTCACTTTTTTAACTTTACAGAAAGTGACCTATTTTTCACCTTCCATCCCAAAAAACTTAATTTCATCACTAACAATGAAAATTTAACACACCTAGTGATGGAAGAGAAGTGAAATTTTTAAGAAAGGCAAGCAGAAGAAGCACAAATTTTGGAAATCCTATAAGAAAAATAATTACGAAGGGAGAGAGTAGCGATTCTTAAAAACTGCAAGATTTGTTATCAGTGCATCATTCTTTCCCCGAAAATAATTTCGTAATGTCCATCAGTAGTGGGATTATTGGAGGGCTGACGCTGCCGTTAATTGCAATTTGGCTGGAGAAGTGGGAAAAGCAAGAGTCAGAAAATTATGGTGAAAATTCCAAAATTCAAGAAAAATGATAAGGTAGTAACTTTGGCTTTTGTTGTCAGCAGTTTAATATTCGGAAACGTTACAGTTACGTCTGTTCATTCATTGACTCTATTCTAAAGGGTTTGTTTAATGAAGCAGAATGATGAAGACGTGCAGAATCTACTACCATATGAACTTGTCCCTATCCGATCTTTCTGTTCTATGATGAAGGGATGAGAAAGCGAACAAAATCTTCGTTCTACAGTGCGTTTATCGAATTAGACAAGCTGGATCTCATTGAAAAATATAAGTTTTTGGTTGTTCATGGAGAGTTTGCCTCGAAATCTTTCTTTTAAATTTATTGTTAAAATTTATATTTCTTATCTTCAGAAAAATTTTGGATCAGATTTAGCGATTGTGCTCGATGAATATTCATCTGAAGGAGAACAGAATGGAACGAAAAGTACATCGATCTAGAATGCATACTTCTCCTGAAGTCATTGTTGCAGCAGAAATACTGAACAGAGTCCCTCAAGACAAATTTCTTGCCAATGACAGAAACAAGAACCGCTTCATTTCTTTGCTTAAAACAGAATTTCAAAATAACAGAATTCAAGTTTATCAAGCGGAAAAAGACGCTGATGCCATGATTGTTATCTCAGCCTTTTCAAGAGTCGAATCTTTTGAAATCGTCGTAATTTTCAGAGAAGACATTGACCTTGTTGTGATTATGACAAGCTTGGGTTATCAGCGCAAAAATCTGTGTTTCTAAAACCCAGGCAATCGTAACATCGAAATCAAGTAGTTTTCAACCATTGTAGCATGTTATAAAAATACAATTACAACAATGTCCTTTCACTCATGCAATCAACGGATGCGATACAACATCCGCTCTTTTTTGGGCAAGGAAAGTCAAAGTTTTGTAACACTTTGAATAAACATGATCATCTTGAAGAAATAGCCTGAGTTTTCTTTAAACCAGATTCTACCCGTTAAGAAACCATCAAGGCCGGAGAAAAGTTCAAAATTGTGCTATACAATAGATTCACAGATACCACACTTGACGTTCCAGTTACTTGCGGAATCTGCCACAAAAAGCATCTTGCTAGAGTATTCCCAATGCAAGAGGCTGCGCAACATAATTTCCTCCGATGTTATCATCAGGTACAAGCTTGGCTTGGAAACAACATCCCTCCTGAAGAATGGTGGTGGGTTCACAGGTCGAACATTCTCATTCTGCAAATTCAAATATACCAAGACCCAGTATCTGAATCCTTGTTTTATGTTGTGTCATATAGCTGTAAAAAAGGGAGCAGCAGAGCATGGTCTTGCCAAAAATCAGGACTCAAATGCTCGGCAATTCGACTAATGAGTAGGGGAAGATGGGAATACTTAAGCCACTTTTTAAATTTTATTTTTTTTAATTTCTTAGAACAAAATAAAATATTAAAAATGAAAATGTGATCATTTTTCTTCAACTGAAAACCACTTTCAATTAATTTTGAACTATTTTTCTATGTCTAATTAATTTTTACTTTTTTTTACACCGTGGCTCAATTATCCCCATGAAGGAAATACTTGAGCCATGGTGAAGGGATACTTGAGCCAGTACGGAAAAAAACCTACAAAAGTAATTTTTTTCGCTTTATTTTTGCTCAAATATTTTACAGATAAATTATAATACATAAAGTCCTTCAAAACCAATTGAGAAAAGAAAGCTAGTAATCCGATAATTTTTTGTCGATATAGCTGGTGATCGAAGGATCATTGCAAAATCTTTTTACTTTTAGCTACATGGTAACTTAGTAGGGCCCTCTGTTGGTGACAATAGTCATTTCTTTGATTAAAAAAAACTTACAGTAACAGATGATGATACAATTTCACTATAAAATATTAATCTTAATATCCTTATATATATTATAAATGTGAAAGTGTGTCCGAAAATTGGAATGAACTTGGCTTCAAAACGGATGGATTAATGTCTTTGAATTTTTGTATATAGGTAAATTATTGGCCTGAAATGAACATAGGCTAATTTTTATTTATTTTATTCAAATATTTTTCTTAATAATTGAATATTTCACTATTTTTCATACAGAATAAATTGAAAAAATTTCCGTAATATTTAATTAACTTTCTTTTTTCGTTGCCAAAAAATAAAAAAACCGGAATAATTATTTCTCTTCTGTAATTAATTTTCAACTGAAAGATTTTCACGTGATAAAATAAAATGAAATAAATAAATGAACTCTATTCTGTTTTTCGGTTCGAGATTAAAAACCGCAATTTCACCAATTGTGACGTCAGAGGAATACTGTTTTTCTTCTTATATCCCGCAAACGATTATATAAAATTTCTTTTACACTTAGAAGACTTTACAAGAATATAACTTCACACTTTACAAGAATATAAATATTTTAGTAGTTTTTCCAGATATTAATCCGTAATCAAAATGAACCTTTTTCTTTTTTTCGATTCGAGGCTATAAAATTCAACTTTTTACCAATTGTGACGTCAGAGGAATACTTTCCATTAAGAATTTTAAAAATATCAATGTAACGTCATATATAAAACAAAGTATAAGTTTTCAAGTTTTCATTTTTAATAACACAATGTAATTTTGAGTAAGTGCTAAAAAGAGACGACTGTGACGTCACATATTGAAAATAAAATAAATATATCTGATGTTGTAATAAAATGAGATTGAATTATGATATCAAAAGTTATTATTTAAAGAAAATTAAGTTTATCGTCTGAGCGTGGTTAATATTTAATTTTAAAATGAAATAAGTTTTTTTTAAAGGTTAAATATTAAACGACTAGAAAATATTAATAATTTATACATATCGTAAATGACGTAATAATCAATGAAAAAACTTTTTATAATTTTTAAAAAGTAAGAAAAGCTCAACTAATCAAAAAAAAATATTTTTGTGTGTTAATTCTGAAAATTGTTCAATTCTGAAAATATAAATAAATATTACTTTAAAAATGCACTTTCGGGCTTAAAATCTAAAGCTTTAATGTAATTGTGAGAAAATACATTCCCTCAGTCAACATCTCAATTTGGCATAATGTGCTCAAAGTATACTGGAAACAAGTTTGTAAATGGATATTAATTGCACATTTTTTTTTAGCTCTTAAAAAGTAAAAATATGTTGTGAGTTTTAAGAATGTTTTTTATAATAAATTTCTATAAATTTTTATGGTATGCAGAGCATATATGTACAAATTATACAAAAATGCCACCTAAAACAGTTTTGTAGTATATTTTTTCCTAACACTGTTTTTTTTTTTTTTCGTTTTACGGAAACTACCCGCTTTTTGACACTTTCTAACATGGTCTAAAAGTGTTTACGACTTCAACCTGTCTGTATACCGGATGCCGAGTGCCTGGGGTCTGCCGTCTGTCTGTCCGTTTTTCAACTTGGGTAAATATAGTGGAATTCATACGAAAATAACATACGAAAATAACATTGAGATTTACCATAGCATATGCGGCATTGAAAATGGACCAGGTAGCAGTTATAGCTGAATCACAGGAGCACTCAAAAGGAAACTTTACATTATGGTCTAAGGCAAAAAAATCATTTGTGGTGTATTTTGATAATGTTACATAATTTTAAATGTAATGAAATTTACATGCATTTTTAAGGTTCAGAAGAACATGGTTACTATCGAATATGTTAAATGTAGTACTTATAGTGTGCGTACAGGGAGCTCAAAAGTATTTCAATATATTATGGTCTGTGAAGAAAAACCATTTGCAACGTATTTTAATAATGTTATTTTATTAATGTTATTTTAATAATATTGAAATTGATATCAGGTTCTGAAGTGCACTAAAATAGGATTTCTGTAGAAAATGGGGTGAAAAAATTTAACATGCACTTACAAGATTACAGAAAAATGTTCGGTAATATAATAGTCTACGGAGAAAAAAATATTCCCAGCGTATTTTAATTGTGTTGCGTTATTTCAAACATGATGAAATTAATATACTGAGATAATCAATACAATGATAAATACTGAAATTTACTACAATAAGCTTGCAGTTAAGTATCATTTGCATCACATTTGTTGTTCATTTACAGAGACGCATAAAAGATTTTGGACCTGTGTCCAAATCTCAGATATTGTAACCAAAGTACGGTCTATTAGAAAAGATTGCTGAAGAGCTTTTTCAATTATCGTATGTATTTGGAAAACTAATGCATCCTGAAGTTCAGCTACAGTTGATATAATAAGAGATGTTTGTAGAATTTAAATAAATCATGTATCGGACTATACAATAAACTGGATTGGTCACCAGTACAGTAGCGATTCCCGGAAATATGAATTCAATAATTTTAATCGGGTTTTTTGCTTGAATAATTTAAGCTAAATATGCGATCGTATACATATTTGCACGTAATATACAGGACTGTAAAAAAGAATTCAAGTAAGTTTCTGTCTATAATTAGAAATTGTTAAAGGTGAATTTTAATATTCGTTATACTTTTTCTCACTAAGCAAAATTTTAGCATTGTATTTAGAATATTTACAAACACATAGATCATATACTAAGCTGCAGAAAAAATATCCCGGTGAAGTTATGCATTATGGAAATGTTGGCTATTTTTTTTATAACCTAGGTTTAACACATGATTTTTCTTTCTTTGATATGGAATTCTGAAATGCACTACAACATGATTTCTGTACAATTGGGGTGCGTTACAGTTGTTCTACATTATAAGTGGTTACAATTTCATTTTCGCGATTGTTCATATTATCTAACACATTTTCCTTTTATTTGACTGAGCTCTTGAAGTCCCCTATAAAAAAACTACTGCATAGCCTTTTATAAGATAAATGTTATATATTTTTTAAATTATTGTTAATGAACCGTTTTGTTTAATTAAAGCGTTTATCTTTTTTTTTAATGCTACGTGAACGACGTCACGGGTAACAGCTAGTATTATATTAAAAATAAATATTTTAATATGTTGGACCTGACTAATTGAAGTATCAGAGATTATGATTTTTAAAATAGTTTATTATTTTTTTAATGTAATAAAAATTAAATTAAAAACTATGTTTACATTTATTTAAACAGGCTATTTTTTTTAGTCAAAATGAAAAATAAAATGGATATTTTCATTAAAAAATATACATTTTTAATTTTTTTTTCTAAGTCATTAGTTTTAGAAGAAAAAATTATCTATTAGTGAATATAAGGACGCAATTTTATTTTTTGTTTGTTTCATTCATGTCTAATTTCCTAGTGGGGATGGTTGAGCCATGGCTCAAGTATCCCCATTCTCACTGGCTCAAGTATCCCCATTACCACCATTTTTGTTTATCAGAGTTTTACTAAGTAAAGCATGCAGCTATTTGAACTTGTTTAGATTCAAAATACAATTGAAATTATACTTATTAAATTTATCCATATGATTGCAACTTTGAACAAAACTTTTAATACAAAAAAAAAAAAAAAAAAAAAAAAATCCATGCACCTAAATATTTACTTTAGATAGGTGAAAACAACTATTAATCACCATACTTTCAAAATGGTACCAAGGTATGTGATTCCTTTTTTACATGTTCAGAACTATAAATATGTTACCATATTGCCAGTTTTAGAAAGAAAAATTGTAAACTGTAGAAATAACAGGGGTGGCTCAAGTATCCCGTATGCTCAAGTATCCCCACTCTCCCCTACGTAACTTTATGTAAAAACTAATGGGATCAACTGCGAAAATGTTGAAGACATTATTTATTTAGAAAAATAGGATGATGCTGCTGAGGTTTGGGAAACTATCGAAACTAGTAACGGCGATGACGTTCACGTAGATGATGTCGCAACATGCTCAAAAAATATCAAAGAAGCTATTGAAGAACAAGAAACCTGCTCATTTGCTCCTCAAGCTGAATTTGACAAACCAAATCCATCAACTCGAAAGCATTCAAGACGTTATTAAATACATTAAAAATGTCACTGTAAATGTTTTTTTTTACTTACATTCAGTTAAATACCTAAAATTAATGTTCTCCACTTAAGCTCAAAATACAAAAAAATGTTACGATGTTCTTAATTTTTTCACAATATTACCTTTGTAATTAATTACAATTGCTATCATGCAAATGCTTGTAATATAAATAAGTTACATTAAAGAGAATAAAACAATGAAAATCGATGTCAAATTTTCGTTTTCGCGATTTTCTACAAAGTTAGAAAAAAAGAGTCATTTTTAGAAAGATGTAGCGCATTTAATAATGACTTTAGAAAAACAATTTTGTTATGAAATTTGTAGAGAATTTAATGATCTTTCTTTTTGTAATTGAATATAGTACACAAAATTTTATAATTTTTGATTATAGACCAAAAACAAAAAAAGTCCGAAAATTTTGGAGTTTTTTAGCTCCACAAAATTTATCCTCGAGATATTTTGTTGGAAAACCATTAATTCTTGTTACTAGCATCCTTATAAACAGTTTAAAAACATAAAATCTTCTAGGAGAATTTTTGTACCTAATTATGACAATTTGACTGGCCTAATGATTAAATGCTTTAAAACATTCTAAAACAAAACGGTGTCAGTTGGTGAAGTCCTTCCAAGTTGCTCCTACGCACATGTAACATATCTTGTAAAACGCAATCAAAATAACTTCAGCTAGTTTTCATGTTTGGGATTAAGCTAAGTACTTCCCGGATGTAAAAAATAGCTTTTCGTTTACATATCCATCCATCGCAATTAATAAAGAAAACTCAGTGTTTATAAGAACAGCATAAACATGTCCAAATGCTGCAACACTTTTGATAATTCAGAAGGATAATTTGTCAGGGTGATTTAGAGACATAACATTTTTCGGCAGACGATATTTGAGAGTTTATTTTACAACGATGGAAGCATTTCGTACAAATTTATCGCTTAAACTTAGTGGTATTTAAAGGATTCTTTTAACCTTTCCCAAAATAGTTAAAAATTTTCAATATTTTTTTCTTAATTAATTTGTTAATAATAAAATTGATATGCGTCTGTGCAGTATGCACTAAAATATACAATATGCATAATCTGTGATGCACAGAATATTTGTTATTAATTTGCAGAGCCACACAAAAGTATTCTATTACACAATGTTATAAAAGAAAACAATGCTTGGAGTGCGTTTTAATTATATTAGACTATTTTACATTTTATGAAATTGATATACGTTGCGGAGGTTTACTACAAGTTACTTCCCGTATAATAGAAAGCAAATAATATTTACAAGGGCCCGTAAAAGATTTATTTTACTATACCGTATCTGAACTTCTGTATACTATTACACCGAGATCTAAATATTTTCAAGTTTTCGTTAAAGTACGAACGCACTTCGTTTAATATGTGTGACGTGCAATTTCCGACTTGTTTCAGATTTTTATAAATGTTTAAATATTTCTAACATCCTAAACAGAACGGTGTCAGTTGGTGGAGTCTTTCCCAGTTACTCCTACGCACATGCAATTTATCTTTAAAAACGTAATCAAATTAACTTCAGCTAGTTTTCATGTTTGTGATTATGCTAAGTACTTTCCCGATGTCAAAAATAACTTTTTGTTTACATATTCACCCATCGTAATTAGCAAAGAAAACTCAGTATTTATCAGAATAGCATAAACATGTCCAAATGTCGCGACACGTCTGATAATTTAGGAGGATAATTTGACAGAAAGATTAAGAGACATGACATTTTTCAGCAGACGATATATTCGTAAGTTAATTTTAGAGCGATGGAAGCATTGCATAAAAATTTGTCGTCTCAACTTAGTAATTTTTAAGCATCCTTTTAACCCTTTCCGACAAACTGTTGAAAGCTTTTAATAATAGATATAATTCTGGCATAAGGACCTTTAAGCATACGATCCCCATATTAGAGTTCCAGTTCAATCTGTACTCTATCTACAAAGGCTATTTTTTTTGCTTTTTCTGTGTAATTTTTTTTAAGTAAAAAATAAAATAAAAGCATTATCATTAAACAACAAACAAAGTGACATGACCATGACAAGCTTTTTCAGCACTTTCCAACAAACTTGAAAAATGCTTATGTTTTCGATTTGTCTGTCCGCCTGTCCACTCTCAAACTCCCATAAATATACTCGGATTTTCATGCAATTGATAAAACTTATTTAGGTTCTCCAAAGAATATTTAGAATTGCAAATAAAATAAGTACGAATAATGGTTCACTTACAGGGATATTCAAAAGAATTCGATTACATTATGGTCACGTGGAAAAATTGTTTGGACGCGTCCATCGTAATTAGTAAAGAAAACTCAGTATTTATCAGAACAGCATAAACGTGTCCGAATTCTGCAACACTTCTGATAATTTAGGAGGACAATTTGACAGGAAGATTAAGATACATGACATTTTCAGTAGACTATATTCGCAAGCTAATTTCAGGCAGATGGAAGCATTCCGTACAAATTTGTCGCTTGAAGTTAGTATTTTTTTAAAGGATCCTTTTAAACGTTTCCAACATTGTTGAAAAGTTTTAATAATATTAGTTTCTGTATCTCCTCTGCTGTTTATTTAACGGACATTGCTCTGTATCTTGTTAAGATATTCAGATTTCTGTGTAACTAATCCATTCGGGTCTAGTGTAATATTAATAACACATGTCTTTTAATCAAATATTACTTTGCTTTAAAAAGTACTTTTTTTACTGTTTACTCGGCGTAATGTTACTATGTGTATATGCATTTACTACATGACTTCATTAACGTTTCAGTATTTAATAACTAGTAAATCTGCAGATCAAGAGCCTCAACGTCAGCTTTTCACATCTTTTTTTTAAAACACACTTAGCGTAATATTCAACTTCCTGGAAACTATAATTTAAAATTTTCGAATTACGTAATTATTTATAAGAATAAGAAATAAGAATAAGGAATTTGAAGCCATTAGAAGCCGTTAAATTAAAGATTTAGTTATGTTAGGATATTCTGAAAAATTCATGATGTATTTTTTTTTATTATACCACAGTAGATTTCTTCAGGGGGGCGGAGCCCCCCTGAACCCCCCGTAGTCTCATTAAATTTAAATTTCTATCTTTCTATAGTCTAATGGTTATCATATATCTTGTATTTCTTTCTACATTTTGATTTATAAGGATAAGTGGCAGATTTAAGTGCATTTTTCATTATCCTCATACTTCTATATACCTGCCCACCAAAAACACCTAAATCTGATGTATCAGGAATTTTGGAAATTGTAAACTCAGTAATCTAGGGTTTTACAATTTTGTTTACGAAAAAAAGAAGTTTTGATTGCATTTTGTGGCAGTTATCGGGGACAGACAGATAGACAGAAGAACAGACTGGGAGATGGAAAACAATAAATTTTGCGTCGCCAAAATATGCCTTCACTGAAGTTTCGGCAATGACGTCATTATTCATGAGTTATTGCTGTCCATGTTTCTTGTATTTTTAACGACAACTATAAAATACCTGTTTTATTTCAATTATGACGTCAAATTTTACCAACTGAAATATTTGTTAAAAATATAATTATTTTTTATTTCTTTTACTTCTAATTATGCCCCCTTTTTTGTCAGAAAAATTCTTATTAACGAAACAAATTTCCGTGTTTAATATTTAACAAAGTACTATTTTTATTTTTATTTTAATTCTGACGTCATATTTATTTTTTCTTAATTTAATTTTTCGAATGGAAATTGCTCAATTGAAACTTATTGCAGTTGAAAAATTGTTCCAGATTTTTTTTTTTTTTTTTTTTTTTTTTGGCAACAATAAAGGAAATTGGTTAAATTTTATCTAAAAAATCACTCTTGATTCTGTATTAAAAAGAAGGAAATTTTGAATTAATAAGGAAAATATTTGAATAAAATTAATAAAACATAGCCTATATTCTTTTCTGGGCTATGTTATATTTATTCGCAAAGATACAAAGACATTAATTAATTCATCAGTTTTTAAATTTTCGTACACGCTTTCAAATTTATAGCATTATAAAAATAAGGATTATGATGAATGGTTGCTTAGCAACCATTAAGTGAAAATAAAGAAAATGGAATAAATACATTTTAAATAAGTAAATCTCTAAAACAAATTAGTTTATATTATTGGAACACATTTATAAAAAATCTCCAAAATTTACAGTAATAACTTTAAAAATCTGACAAATGCATGGGCAAAATTTCAAAACAATACGAATAATTTAACTGGTAAATTTCAATGTCCATTTATCACTGAATTCCATTAATGAAATGTGTCATTTTCTCTCAAGGAAAAAAAATTGAAAATCATTGGATTTGCCATAGAAAAGCATTATTGCGCAAAATAAAATATTCTATATTTTTGGAACGAATGAATCAAATCTAACAAAAAACTATACAGCTTAATCCCAGTGCCTCACTAACATACCCACTTAATTTCAAGCCAATCGGATGTTTTTTGCGTTAGTTATCGCGGAACAGACAGACTGACAGACAGACAGACACCAAAAAATTTCGTGTCTCCAAAGTAAGCCTTCACTGACGTTTCGGCAATAATAATAATAATAAATATTTGATTAGTTCTCATTGCACCGTTTCGGATTCCTTTATTTTAACCACTTAACACTAGAACCGCCGGGTATTTTACTCAAGTTTTAGAAGAAGTATTACTCACCGGAATTTTAATTTTAAATTATTTAACTTATTTGATTATTCTATTTTTCTGCTGTGTACATTTAACATAATTTATGAAGAAATTCCTGGTTCGAATCGACTATTTCCCATCTGATAAGGGTCATTTTGACCCCCTAATGGCGGTTCTAGTGTTAAAGTGATTTGCCCGTACACCATTCGGGCAAGACGAGTTTGCTTAAATCATCATTTAAAGATTTTTGATACCACCAATTTTTTTTAAAAATGGAATAGCATACTATTCAAAGTTAGAAATGTTTAGAATAAATATTACGAATATTTTACCTTAAAAAAAGTGGTATATACCAATATTTTCAATTTATTGCACGTAAAAAAAGAACCAATTAAGGAGTTAAACGTACATCACACTCTTTAAATTTAAACTAGAGGTTACTTTCCTGAAGAAAACATGTCTAATAAAGCATAAAAGTACTAGTTATTTGTAACATCAGTTAAAACTTATTGTAATACAACATTTTCAAAACATGTCCAAAAATTCTTCCTTAGCCTATTGTGATATGAATATGAATTGAATAATACACAAAACAACAACATTCGTTATATTTCATTCAGTGAAATATTCGTTAAACTTTAATTAATCTACAGGAAAAGATTGGGTTAATGTTATTAACGTAAAAGTAATTTTTTTCTAAAAATTGAAAAAAAAAAAAAAAAAAAAAATCTGATTTGAAAGTGCTAATGTAGAAGATGAACTTTTCGATCCAATTAACCCTTTCTAACAAATTTTTTCGCTTATCCGGCGTAACTTCTACAATTAAAATATTTTGTAAATATTATGATTAAACAATAAAAAAAGTTACACATGAGACAGTTTTTAAGATTTTTGTAAATGATTATATGTTTTAAAAAGTTTTAAACAAAACGGTACTGGCTGTTGGAGTCCTTCGATATTGTTACTATGCACATGCAATTTCTCTTTAAAAACGCAATCAAAATAACTTCAGCTAGTTTTCATGTTTGCGACCAAGGCTAACTTATCATAATATAAAGGTTTGTCATTCACGAAGTTTCCTTTGACTGCAGTACAGTGGGCGCTGAACTACATGATTTTCACGTTGGTAGCGCCATCTAATGTTAGAAACTGAAATGTTTTCCATTATTTCCTATGGGATTATTAGCAGTAGTATGCACCAGGTGGCGTTACATACGAGACAAAGCCATATAATAAGTTGGCAATTATAGGGACAATTTCAACAATAGATTTTCTCCTGAATGCGAGGCCTTGATATTATGATAAGGGGGCCTTGTTTGCGACTATGCTAAGTACTTCCCGGATATCAAAAATAACTTTTCGTTTATATATTTATCCACCGTAATTATCAAAGAAAGCTCACAAGGAAGGTCTCCATGCTGGGCATACTCAGAATTTTATGAAAAAAATACTAATTAAGGTTCTTATGTAGGTAATAAAGGATCATTCAAAATTAGCGGCGGAATCACATTAGAAAAAATCTAAAAAAAAAAAAAAAACAAGTTGAATGTAGATTCTGCCATTGCAGAATTGAGTTTCGCCTCCGATTACAAAAAAAAAAAAAAAAAAAAAAAAAAAATCGGTAGAGGTGTTTTAGAAGGGCGTCCCCGTTTAGATTGCAATGAACTAACTTCATTTTTCTTATGTTTATCAATACAATAGCAAACAGAACGGCGTGAAATACCCAATTGAATAGCAATTTCTCTCTGAGACATTGGAATTGCGGAATAATAAAGAGATACAATTTGACGTGCTACTTCTTCATTGTCTAGATTCATCAAAAACGAATTTTTTCTTTAGTTTAAACGCTTTCTTATAGACTCTGAGTAAAAGGAAATGCAATTTAACAATAAAACGAGTGGGATCCCGTCGAATTCGACGAGTGAAATGTTTAAAAGACCCGATCGATTTGGTTTAAAAAAAGCAAAAGTAATTACATTATTGAATCAATATATAATAAATATATTTACAATCTAAATGTCAAATTTTCCAGTTACAATTTTGCATGCAAATATTCGCACATCTTCAGTTAAAATTGTAATCTGAGTGCCGGCGAAATCAAGAAATTTTATTTTATATGCACTCACACAATAATAGTTTTATTAAAAATAATAATAATAATAACTTCATTTTTACTGTGACATTATTTTCACTAACTGATGTCATTTGAAAGTAAAATCTTAATCTCAGTGTCCATAATGAAAAGAAATCTTGAAATATAATATCGGGTACTACTAGGTTATCCCATCGACCAAAAAATTATCGCCAAACTATAAGATTAAATGCCAAAAATGGATGATCGTGAATGTCACATTCAATGACATTAAATACGATTCATGTGTTTAAAATGTCATTAAGTGATTTTTATTAATATTTTTATTAATATTCTACTAATTATTTGTTTTTTCGTTATTTAAAATAAAAATTATGTCAATATGTATAATTTGGCTATTAGTTTGGCGATTTGTATAATTTGGCGAAATTGGTCGACGGGATAACAGAGTAGTACCTAATATCGTTATGAGTAAAAATGCGATGTTTTAAATAGTGACGTCATTTTCTCTTCAAATGTTTTTAAAAGTTACTGTTATTAGTAATATGAAAAAGGCATTCGTAATAATATTGTAATTCCCATTTATCTGGTAGCTGAATGACATCATTTTCTTCATTTGAAAATTTTCTTATTTTGCTTTAGACATTAATTTTTATCATAAATTATTTTCTGTTACTTCATATACATTATTAATATTATTTCTCAGTAAATATCTATACATTTTTTTACCTCAATTAGTGCATAACTATACGTAATCATTTTGGAGAATAAATTTTTATTATCGAGAGAAAAGCTAAACTGAGTTGCCACCATTTTGAACAAATATCGTAAAAAAGCATTTAAAATTAAAAATAAAGTATAAAAATGGAAATAAATTAAAAAATAGCTAAAATGGGCACAACTACAAATAAATAGCTTTCATTTAAAAAAATAATTATCAAAATCGGTTTAGTAGAAAATTCAGGGCTGATGACGACATTTTTTAGCTTGTCTGAAAGAAATAGCATCGGATTCTAATAAAATATTTTCAAATATTCGGCGTGAAAAGACGAGAGTCACTCGATTTGGCGAGCAGCCTTTTTCTTCGCCAAAAGCAAACGATTATAATGCAACTCAAAACTCTTAGATATTTAGAATGCGTGTAAATGGTATTTAATGAATTTAAACATAAACAATGAGATATTTTAATATATTATATGCATATATATACATATTGTATTACATATATATATTACTTGTTGAAGTAATTATTTAATTAATCACTGGAAAAAATATTTTTATAGATAAAAAAAAATAATATTGAGAAAAATTATCTTCATAAATTTAAGCGTATACAAAAATAAAAGATAGATGTTTCCATAGTAACAAAATCTAATCTACTATTCTCAATAGAACTTTGAGCTTGAAACAAATTTAATTAATTTAAATTATGAATTTCGTTTTAAATCTTAAATTTTGATAATTAAATTTAATTATAAATACATATAAATATCGATATAACAAAATTATACTTAAAACAAACTAAAGCTTACAAAACTAAAGTTATTAACATTAAATTTCTCAAAACAAGTTCAACATAAAACCTTTTTTTCTTTGACATAAAGTATTTTTTGAAATTGCATTCCTTCGCCAACCGGCGATAAATCGCCAAATAACGAAATTTTCATTATTTTTTTACGGTTACTGAATGGAGTTTCCGCCGAAATTTTTTTATAAACGTATATATCTACACGAGAAGAACATTCTGTATTTTTTTCAGATTTTTCGGGGTATGGCCGTTTGGAGACCTTCCTTGTCTGTTATTATCAAATGCTGCAACACTTCTGATAATTGAGGAGGATAATTTGACAGTATGATTTAGAGACATGAAATTTTTCAGCAGACGATATTCGCAAGCTAATTATATGGCAAAATAAGCATTCTGTAAAAACTTCTAGCTTCAACTTAGTAATTGATTAAGGATTTTTTTAATCCTTTCCAACATAGTCGAAAAGTTTTAATAATGTTAACACTAGAACCGCCGGGTATTTTACTGAAGTTTTATAAAAAGTATTACTCACCAGAATTTTAATTTTAAAGTATTTAACTTATTTGATTATTCTATTTTTCTGCTGTGTACATTTAACATAATTTATGAAGAAATTTCTGGCTCGAATCGACTATTTCCCATCTGATAAGGGTCATTTTGACCCTTAATGGCGGTTCTAGTGTTAATTTATGTATCTCTGTTTGCCAGATATCTATTTGGCATTGCTCTAAATCTTCTTAAGAAACTCAGATTTCTGTGCAATTAACCCATTAACGCCCAGCGTCCTCATTTGAGGACAGTTACAAAAAAAGCAAGAAAGCGGTTTTCCCACCAGTAAAGAGGAAGATAAATATATACCTTCTTTCACGAAACAAAATCCTCGATAAAATTAGATAAAAGTTAATTTGATTTTAAAAGTGGTGGGAAATACAAAATTTAAATTTTAGCGAAGAAAATAATTCGGGCGTTAATGGGTTAACCGCTTCCCTACATCGTTCGGGCAATGTGTTTGAGTCGATCATGATTTCCCCGTACCACGTACTGGTATCTATAGTCTAATCATAGTTTATTATTCTCAACAGTAATTTTTTATCGTAAAAATTGCACTACTAAATCGGAGTATTTTTCTTATTCAATTAAACAAAAATTTCTGCTTTGAAAAAACGGTGGTCAAATATTACAAATTCTGTAAAAGACATGAAAAAAATAGGCATTATCTGAAAGTTTTTTTAAACAGTATTCATTAGTTAAGAGGTTAAAAAAAAACCAAATAACTTTATAAAAATTCTGGTAAAAGACCTTTAAAGCCTACAGATCCTGTAATAGAGTTGGAACTCTATTACAGAATCAATCAATCTTCATTACAGGACTGCATTAGAGGACTATCGACAAAGTATAATTTTTTACTTTTTTGCTGTATTTTTTTTTAATTATGGCATATTATAATTATTATGATATGTAAATACAGTCGGCTCTCGCTAATTCGAACTCGTCGGGACCACAAAAAATATTCGAATTATCCGGAGTTCGAATTATGGAAAGTATGAAATGAGAACATGCTTAATATGGTACTATTGCAAAGATATTAGTGTTATGGTGTTTTTTTTTACTTTATTATGTTTGTTACCATCAGAATATGACATAATATTAAATTAGAATGTATAAATACATAAACTAATTAAAAATTAGAAACAAGCACAATGAAAAAAAAAATTGAAGCGTCACTGATGGATAGACGGGACACTTCGAAAGTAGATATCAAATGCATGGCCTTATATGTATACTCATTCGGAACAATTTTCACAAAAATCAAAGAAAGAAAGTTATTCAAATTATCTGAAATCCGTGAAAAAGATAGGGAGACTGAAAAATTGGAATTATCGTTAGTTCGCATTAAACGATGTCAAGAGAAAATAAGTTCGAATCAATGAAAAAGTTTAACGTTATTCTGCCATTGAAAATTTCGGGACTTATGTTTAGTTCGAATAAAGCGAAAATTTGAATTATCCCATTTCGAATTAACGAGAGTCTACTGCATATAGATTATAGTAAACAAAGTTCACACGACACGCTTTTAAAAAGTTTTTGTAAATGATTAAATGTATTAGAACATTCTAAACAAAATTGTGTCAGTTGGTGGAGTCCTTCCTAATTGCTCCTACAAGCAAGCAATTTATCATCAAAAACGCAATCAAAATAACATCACTAGTTTTCATGTTTTTGATTACGCTAAGTAACTCCCGGATGTCAAAAATAACTTTTCCTTTACACATTTACCCATCACAATTAGCAAGAAAACTCAGTGTTTATCAGAGAAGCATAAACATGTCCAAATGCTGTAACACTATTGATAATTTAGGAGGATAATTTGACAGGATGATTTAAAGACATGAAATTTTTCAGCAGACGATATTCGCAAGTTAATTTTAAGGCGATGGAAGCCATTCTAAACAAATCTCTCACTTGAATTAAGCAATTTTTCAAGCTTTCTTGCAATCCTTTCCAACAAATTGTTGAAAAGTTTTAATATCTATATTATAAAGGCCCAACGTATCTGTGTGTAACGCATACGTCATTTTGCGAACGGCAACATTTTCAAATTTTAAATGAATTTCGGTATTGCAATTTTTGTTACTAAAGTTTTTAAACTTCTTAATGCCGCACAATTTTAATTTTTACACCATCGTGTAGGGAAAAAAGTACTTTTAAATGAAATTTGTTTGAAAGCTGTATCTTAATTTGTTTTTGAAATATTAATTTTTTTGTAGCTTTTAATACCACTTTTATAATCGTGGCAACAAGAGTACGCCATTTCTATTTAGAGCAAAGGAAAAAAGGGGAAAAAGTGAGTGCTGTATCTTTATGTTGCCATTTTTCATTAAAAGGGAAAAAATAGAAATTTAAATATCTTCTGTTATAAAACCCGGTGAATTTTGACTTCATTTACAAAATTTGTTTTACACGTAAAAAAATATCAACAGTTTAATATCTATTTCAGCTAATAGAATTGCGACTTCAAGTTTTGAATCAAAATTATCAAATTAAAATGCAATTTTTTTTTAAACGTGAACAATTTCTACAACTGCATTTTATAGAAATAGTATTTTGTTAATTTGACGACAAATATCGTTTGTTTAAGAGTTAGACGTACCAATATAAAAAAACATTTTTTACTATAACTAATTTTGTAGGTTTATTGTAAGTTAATGAAACAGTTCCTTCTTAAACATTTTCTTTTGTCAAAATTTAACGGGTTCTACCTTGTTAGTTTTAATTCTGATACAAGGCTCTTGAAGCATATGATCTCTGTGTTAGAGTTTCAGTTTAATCTGTACATTACCTACAAAGGATATATTTTTTTGCTTTTTTTGGTGTTGATTTTTAAAATTAAAACATTTTATAAGTATTAATATTAAATAATAAACAAAGTATATATGACACGCTTTTTTTTAGCACTTACCTACGAAGTTGAAAAATGCTTATGCATTCGGTTTGTCTGTGTGTCTGTCCACGCTCTAATACACATAAATATACTCGGATTTTCATGCAAATAATAAAGCTTATTTAGTTCATCAAAACATGTTTAATATTGCATATGAACGATTGACTGATATGTACGACGTGTAATATGGACGTATAATGTACGTAATATGTACATTATACGTACATAGATATACGTACTATAATACTTAATGTGTACGTAAAATGTACGTATGTGTGTGTGTTATGTACGATTAATTGTTCATTTACAGGGACATTCAAAAGAATTCAATAACATTATGATCCATGAGGAAAAAATCGTTTGGAGAGTATTTCAATGACATTACGCTGTTTCAAATGTATTGAAACTGATATAAATCACTGAATTTCACTTCGATCACGTTTAAACAGAGATTCTATAGCAATTTTTATTAATTTACAGGGACACATAAATGAAAACTGTTACAGCACTGTCTTTGTGTGATAATTTCTGCAGAGTATGTTTAAAAATTCGGTATTGCACTTTTAAATTTAATTAGTTTTTAGCATATTACTCTTTATATACATACTCTATAACTCATATACAAGACTTCATAAAAGTATTCGCATACCATTCTCCTAATTAGAGAAAATTGCTAAAGACGAATTTTCAAATAAAATATATGTAACTCTCAAATGAACTAAATTTTGGAATGCATAGCATAAACATGTCTACATACTGCAACACTTTTGATAATTTAGGAGGATAATTTGACAAGATTATTTAGACTCATAACATTTTTCAGTGGACGATGTTCGCAAGCTAATTTTATGGCGATGGAAGCATTTTGTACAAATTTCTCGCTTATATTTATTAATCTTTCAATGTGTAGGGGGCTCTGCCCTCTGGGAGCTATACTCGCTCTAACCCCGCCCAAACACCCAAGATTCTGAAAGCATGCTAATTTCATTGGCTTTAAAATTTTTGAATAATAATAATAATAATAATAATAATAATAATAATAACAAGTGCGATTGCTCCTTCCGTATCGGACGATTGTTACTTTCAAGGTTGCGAACGGACGAATTTCATTGGCCGGCTGCTTAAATTTCATTGATCGACCCAGTTGTTCGTCGTATCCCCTTGTTTCTCTCTATGAATTCTTTGAATTATTTCTCTAACGATATTTTTATTATTTTTAACTTGTTATTTTTACTAAATTTAACTTTTTGCTAAATTTATTTACTTTATTTTTATTTTTCTTTATTTTTCGATATTCCCCTAAAATTTTTTTTTTAGGATTTAGCTAATTTATATATATATATATATATATATATATAAAAATGTATGGCCCTTGGCTTTTTCGACCGCTTTACCCTGAGACCCATTCGACCAACCTAATGCTACGGAATTTTTGAAAATTCCACCATCATTCTTGCAAAACATCTATGCAATCAGCAACTCGACTCATCGAATCCGATGGAAGGTAAACTGGAGCAAAGCGACTCCAGTAGGCACTTCTGATTATCCTGCATTGGTTCATTGGTTCATATTCCAATGCGTATATCTTTGATTGAAGGCTTTTAAGACCAAATTTAGTTGCAATCAAGAGATACAAAATCTGTTTTCGCCTTTGATTCTTTGATCAAAAAACTAGTTAAAACATTGAAAATTATCTAATATAAAATGAATTAAGTAAAAAGTAAATAGGGCCTCTGTCACTCGGTATTTCCCCTATATATCATGTAGTTTTAGATTTTGAAAACTCATGTACGTTTATATTTCGCATAAATAAAATTATTATCTTTTTTTATTAAACAGGATAAAGCGAATTAAAATGTGTAGTGTATTTTGTAAATTTGGTTTGTTAATTAAAAACCATTTTTTTAAATATCAGAATCGATCCGGATGATTATTATATATATATTTTTTAAATTACATTTAAAGTTACTGTATTCTCCCGGATTATCCAGCACGCCGCAAAAATCAAGGGAGACCAGATTTTTTTAATATTATTGCCTGGTCTTTCCCGGCTCGAAAAAGGCGAGGATTTTCAATAAAAAGAATATTGCCCAGTTAAACTGATGGCATTGAGCTCACAGGCTACGCATACTAATTGTACATTGCACCCTTATATTTTCAAGGGTTAATTCCGTTCGAAAAAAATTAAGAAGGGGAAACAGCTCTCCCCTTTCCCCTTTTTTATACTTAATCATTGAACCTCCTAAACTATCAAGGACATGCTTTATCATATAAAAAATCTATACCCAAAATTCAGAGCAAATCGGATAATTCTTAATAAAAACCCATTTAGCATTTATATAATTTAAGAGGAGTTATCCCCCTCTTTTATACTTAACCATTAAACTTCTAAAACTATTCAGAGATTTGAACGAAATCGGACAATTATCTGCTTGAAAAACACATTTATATAAATTAAGGGGTTGGACATTAGAATCCCCGTTCCCCCTGTTTATACTTATTCAATGAATTAAAACTAATAACAGTCACGGAATCACCTCACCAGAATGATCCTATATCTAAATTTTGAACGAAAACTTAATTCTGCATGAAAAACCCACTTATATCAATTAAGGGGAGGGGCATGAGCCCCCTATTATACATATCGAATGAACTCCAAAAACTTATCAGGGAAGCGCTTTATCAGGATAAGCCTATATACAAAATTTCAAGTGGATCGGATATTTTTATCATGAGTTATCGCGTTACGCACGAACGTACGAACGAACATACATACAGAACGGGCGGGGACATAAGTTCTCAGGCTATGATAGCCTGTGAGCTAAAAACAGAAAGGCATGAGGTTCATTAGTTGTATTCAGTAGCAGCAATTGGTTTTAGGGAGGAGAAGTGCAGTACAGAGTTTATCGTCATTTTTCTAATTATTTAATATTCTCTTTTCATATTATCAAGAGCAAAAAGTACGTGTTTCGTGTGTCTCATACTATTTCACCACCATGGGAAGATGACTGCATCACGAGTTACAAACCTACTCAATCAACCAACTTAAATGTGGGTGTGGAGAATTCAGGTTCACATGTAGATTCCGGTACTGCAAATTCGCATTTAGTGTCAAATTTTACTAATGTAGCAGTAGAAGTAAAGGTGGTTTTTAGCTCACAAGCTATCATAGCCTGAGAGCTTATGTGCCCGTCCGTTCTGTATGTATGTTCGTACGTACGTTCGTGCATAACGCGATAACTCATGATAAAAATATCGGATCCACTTGAAATTTTGTATATAGGTATATCCTGATAAGGCGCTTCCCTGATTAGTTTTTGGAGTTCATTCGATATGTATACGAGGGGGAACGGGGGGCTCATGCCCCTACCCTTAATTGATAGAAATGGGATTTTCATGCAGAATTAACAGTTTTCGTTCAAAATTTAGATATAGGATCATTCTGATGAGGCAAGTCCGTGGCTGTTATTAGGTGTTCATTGAATAAGTATAAAAATGGGGAACGGGGGCTCTAATGCCCCTCCCCTTAACTTGTATAAATGGATTTTTCAAGCAGAATTGTCAGATTTCGTTCAAATCTCTGAATAGTTTTGGAAGTTTAATGGTTAAGTATAAAAGAGGGGAATAACTCTTCTTAAAATATATAAATGCTAAATGGGTTTTTATTAAGAATTATCCGATTTGCTCTGAATTTTGGATATAGATTTTTATATGATAAAGCATGTCCTTGATAATTTAGGAGGTTCAATGATTAAGTATAAAAAAGGAGAAAGGGGAGAGCTGATTTCCCCTTCTTAATTTTTTTTCGAACGGAATTAACGAAAATACAAGGCTGTAATGTACAATTAGTATGCGTAGCCTGTGAGCTCAATGCCATCAGTTTAACTGGGCAATATTCTTTTTATTTTCGAATCCACCACGTAGCTGATGCTATAAACGTCTGCGAAAGCTTATGTTACCAGTTTGATACTGCTTGCATATTGAAACGGGGAGCTGGCTCCTCCCGCTTCGAAATGAAATCTGGAATGTCAGCTGAAGAAATGTTTACCACAAGAGGCAAATAGGTAATCTTGGTTTCAGAAAAATTTATGATTTAATAATAATTATTGTCGGGCAATTAAATAATCTTAAAAAAGTCCTTCCGGCCAGTAGTGGGAGAAAGAAGTAGCTTTCATATTCTTCACCTTTTTTTTTTTTAATTAAGTTATATTATTCAACCATATAAAGCTAAAGTTAGTGGAACACGATAATAGAAGATTCAATACCGTAATTTCCTGCGTATAATCCGCGGATCAAACAATTCTTTTTGGACCCAGAAATCTTATTTAGTGATTGAAGACAAATATTTACGGCGATCTAATAAGTTATATTTCTTTTTAAACAAATTCTGGGTCGAAAAATAATTATTTGACCCGCGGATTATACGCCGGAAATTACGGTACTTGTTTTTGTCCGTACTAAATATAAATGGGAGTTTCGTGGAAATAATCAATTTTATACAAGCTAGTTTTATTTAAGGGTACAGTGGATTTTCAAAATCGCAAAGAATTATCAAATTGTCAAATTTTCATTATATGTTATAACATATATGGATATATTCATTATATGGAATAACATTATATGACCTCCCTGCAATTGAACACAAAAAGAATTTTTCAATTTCGACTATTTTTACTGGAGTTACAAGCATTTTTGTCCAATCAGCTGATTCTGCCACGCCCCTTTGTTTACTTTGTTGCCGATTCACATCCGTAAAATTTAGCCTAGTTTTTAGATTTACCTTACAAAATATTATTATTTTGCACTGTATACTTATTAATTTTCTAGTTTCGCTAAACAATACTTTAACTGTAACTTTTAACTGGTTCTTTTAGCGTTTGTTTACAATGCATTTAGAGGAATTGCTTTTTGTCCCAAATCTTTTTACTGTAAAGTAAAAAAAATATTAATATATTTAATATGTTAAAAATATTTAATATATTTAACAAAAATTGGTTCAGTAAAAGGTATTTATACCATGAATATTTCTAGAAATTTTTAAAAAAAAGTCATTAGAAAATACAAAAAGTTATTTTTGAGAAGATTTTTTAAAATTCAGATACTTCAGATCCTTTGCATGAATTACTGTCGAAGCCGCATATTTTATGTGAATTTACCATAAAAACATAAAACACTTACATATAAGCTAGAAATGATATTAATATATCCCTTATATATAGCTGAAACTGTGTCAGTAGGAAAATATTAAGCAATTATAACCACTGTAGTTACTAAAATCTGTTTTTCTCAGAATGAGTATTTTCGTCGTTTTCATGATTTCAAAATGTTCCATGCGAAATTCTTTATGTCCAATTTTTCTGATTTTTTGTTTAAAATGCTCTCTATGTATGTGTTAACAAATGTTACTAAAAATAAACTTTTCTAGACGCATTTAAATTTTAAAAATTTCAATTATATAGAATCTTTAATGATTTTTAATTTTTTTTTTAAAAGAATTAAGTTAAAATCATTTTTTTAATGTTTTACAAGTAATATGCTAAACATGCTTAGTAACATTTGTTAACACATACATAGAGAGCGTTTTAAACAAAAAATCAGAAAAATTGGGCCTAAAGAATTTAGCATGGAGCATTTTTCGTTAATTAAAAAAAAAGAAAAATCTGTATCTCAAAAACTATTGAATATATTTAAAAAAAAAATTGTGAAATAAGAGGTATATATGCTATGACTATTTCCAGAAATTAAAAAAAAATCATTGAAAATTAAAAAAAATTAGTTTTGAGAGTCCACTGTACCCTTAAAGCAATTTACATTTGATCGCCAAATTCAGCGGTATAATGAAGTGCCAACCATTTTAAAGCAACATGATGGGTGAAATAAACCACTGAGCTTGATATAGATCTCACTAAGTCCTTTGTACATGGTCACTCACATCGAAATTGGTGCGTCACAAATAGATTTTTCAAAATGTCATTTACTTTAGAAATTCAAACTGTAATATGTAAGCCAATTTTCAAGATAAAGACAAAACAAAAAAAGCTCCGAATTTTTTGTAACAAGGTCAAATACATAATAAAAAAAACTTTTTTCAATTTCTATTTTTTTACCTTATTTTAAATTTTAAATTAAAAAAAATTAAAAAAAGGTAAATGACCCCCATTTTGAAAAAGATGGTGGATGAAGTTGGCTAGCGAACTCGGTTGAGACATATTTATGTACTATGTAGTACCAAGTTACATCCAAATTGGTTCATTAATACCCTGTTTTGACGTGACAAAAATCAGATCATTCCAAAATGTCAGTCATACTAGAAATTTAAAGAGCTATAACTCAGCCATTTTTTAAGATACAGACGAAACAAAAAATGCTCTGTTGTCTTTGTATCAAGCTAAAACATATAAAAGAAAGATATTTTTTAACTTCTGATTTTGTGTACCTAATTTTAAATTTTAAATAAAAAAAATTAAATGGCTACCAATTTGAAACAAGATATCAAATGAAACGGGTCAATGAACTCCGTTCAGACATCGGTGTATACTATGTACGCACCAAGTTACATTCAAATCAGTTCCTAAATACGCATGCTATTACGAGACAAAAATCAGACCGTTTCAAAATATCAGCCACACTAGAAATTCAAACTGCTATAACTCAGCCATTTCTAAAGATACACACATAACAAAAAATACTCTGAAATCTTTTTATCAAGATCACACACATAGAGGAAAAATATTTTTTAATTTCTGATTTATTTGTACAAAATTTTAGAATTTTAATTAAAAAAATTAAATGACCATTTTGAAACAAGATGGCAGATAAAACTGACGGTTCAGACATCGGTATATATTATGTATACACCAAGTTACATCAAAATCAATTCATAAATACGCGTGTTATTACGTGACAAAAAAATAAATCAGACCGTTTCAAAATGCTGGTCATACTAAAGATTCAAAATGCTGTAATTCAGATATTTTTTAAGATATAGGCAAAACAAAACAAAAAGAAAAATTTTCTGGAATCTTTGTATCAAGGTCAAATACATAGAAGAAAAATATTTTTCAATTTCTAATTTTTTTGTATTTAATATTAAATTTTAAATAAAAAAATAAATGGCCGCCATTTTTAACAAGATGGTGGATGATGCTGGCCAACGAACTTGGTCGGGATATTATTATATTCTATGTATACACGAAGTTTCAATGAAATCGGTTCATAGATACGATAGTTACAGCATGACAAAGATCAGATATATGTATGCCAACATTTGAATGGAGGATTGTTTTGAGGTCTGGGGGTCATGGTCGGTAAAAATATACCAAAATTTTCCGGAAGTGCTTTCCTCCGGACGGCTGCAATAGGTAGGTTTTTAGTTTTTGTAATGAAAGCTTCATGATAAATAGGATAATAATTTTTTGGAACAAGTTAATATGCTTGGAATTTTAAAAGATTGCAGTACATATTATTTGTGTCTTGTACCCTTTTGAGGTCTGCTGGGTAAATTTCTTAAAAATTCCAAAAGTCACGTTTGTAGCAGTATTCTGAAAAAAAAAAAATGGTGTACGATATAAACGAAAAAATGTATTAACCCCTTAATTGGTTTGCCCGAACGCTGTTTGGGCAAGACGGATTTGCTTATTTCATTATTTAAAGCTTTTCGACACAACTATTATTTTAAAGAAATTTTTCATACGATTGAAATGCGAAAATGTTTAGACTAAATATTACGAATATTTTATTTAAATAATAGTGGTGTAAGTCTGCTATTTTAAATTTATTGAACGGAAAAGAATTAACCAGTTAAGGGTTTAAACATTTTTCAAATAATTTTAGTTCAACAAACCGATTGCAATGTGACATTTGGGAATTAAAATCAAATGGTAGAAAATTCCACAATCAGAACTCAAAGAATTAACCACACAATCATACATCAGCTTCGTTTTACAGCTTTCTTATATAACATTACATTATTTATTAGGGATGACCCTCAATCGTGCCCTGAAAGAAGTAGCATATCGGAGTTAAAAATTGCATTTAAAAAATGCATTGTCGTTTACTTATAGAGGGAGGGAGGGCGCTGGTGTTTACGTGAAATTTCAACCTTTTAACCCTTTCCGGCGCAGTGTGCCCACTCTGGACACACCTAATTTTAATTCCAAACTGGCAAACGGCACCAAGAACATTTTAAAGAAATTTCGGTTTTACAATGAAAGTGTAAATTTAGGAATTTCATTGTAATGTGTGAAAGTGTAAATTAGGAATTTCTATAAAAGTTCTTTTTAAATTCCGGTGTCAATCAATAATTTCTCAATTTATGAGTAGAATTTGTCTGCGTCGGAAAGGGTTAACTGGTTAATTCTTTTTCGTTCAATAAATTAAAAATAGCGGATTCACACCACTATTATTTAAATAAAATATTCGTAAAATTTAGACTAACCATTTTACCCTGTAAACAGTATGAATTTAAAAAAAAAAAATAGTAGTGTCAAAAAGCTTTAAATGATTAAATAAGCAAATTAGTCTTGCACGAATGGCGTTCGGACAAATCAGTTAACCACTTCGCGACGGGAGCCATTTATGAAATTTGTAATGCTTTGTCACCGGTATTAAAATACAGAAATTTGTTCCTTCTTAAATCGAGAAAACGCTCCGATTCATTAAGGCAAATTTTACAGCATAATTTTACTGGTGAGAATAAGCTAGGATTCTTAAGCCTATTTGCGGCACGTATACGTGTCGCTCGTCCCCAAGGGGTTAAGGGGTTAATATTACTTTTAGCGGTATAGCTCATAATGGAAGTGAGGCCCTTTGAAACACATGCAACTATATTCGACACTATCTGCTTTCAAAGAAGAGCAGACGGTCACGAGGAAAATTAAATTAATATACCAAATTGCATCTGAGATCCTAATTTTATTACTCTTAACAATAACTTAATTTTATTTTCGATTTTAAAATTTATTTATTTAAGTTTTTATTTTCTCTGTTTCGCACTGCTATCAGGCAATCCAACCCAGTCTACTCGATTTAAAAATCTTTGATATACTGTCCGATGCACAGATTGCAATTGAAAAAATTGAAACTCGATTGGATATTTTACATTTTGTATAATTTTTTTTTTCGTTTGCACATCTACATCCAAAAGTATTTTTGGTATTTTGGTAATAGACGTATGTCAATCACGAAACATTTCACTAAGCAAAGCAGCATTTTTTTTTATTCTGATTTTTTTCCATGTTTAAACGTGGAATTAAATTACTTAACTGATAAATTTTTATTATTAATAATTTATTTTATTTATTTAATAATTTTTTTATTTATTTACGATTCTCTAGCAATTTTAAAGAAACAAGATCATGTAAAATTGTAATTTTTGTTAAAATGGGTTTTGAGTCTTAAAATCATATACTCACAATTTATGAACAAATATTGTATAGTATAAATAAATAGTTACATATAATATATAGACTTTCTTCTCAATTAAAATTAAAAATTTAATTTATGTCACATGTCTTACAACTGTCACAGAATGTGTTGTTTTAAATAGTACAATGATATTCCCTTTGAAAAATATTTACACATCCCCCCTCCCCACGCATGCTGAAAATGGCATAGTTTCAATTTCATTTATAATTGACATACAAGGACTATTTTTTGTTGCTGTTTTGTACCAAGCGAGTTTATTCCTGTTTCTCTCATTTTGTAGTTTGTTGTTTAATCTTTTTGCACTTTAGAAAAAGCTTTTACTCACTTTAACATCCAAAGATCTCAACACATATATAAAACTGTACAGCTTGCCAATATTTCTAACCAATAACGCTGTTGTTTATAAATATATTTTTTAATTATGTTTTATTGTAATTTTTCCAACTGAGTGAAAAGTGTCCAGATCAGGGTTTGAACTAGGGACCTTTGTCACAAACTGCCAATGCTCTGTCAACTGATCTATCTTGGATAAATCTGGCGGACACAATTCACAGAGTAAATATGAATCTATACTTTTCAATATTATATATAACTTTATGTAATATTACTTTTTTTCCATACTAGCTGTATGAATAACACATACTATTCGTATGAGTATATAATAAAACTTCTCTGAGTGAACTGTGTGCGCCAAATTTTTCGGGGATAACTCAGTTAGCAGAGCATTGGCAGCATAAGTCAAGGGCCTCTGGTTCGAATCCTAACTTAAACACTTTTTCACTCACTCAGGAAAATTAAAACTTGTTTGATTAATTTACCAATTAAAAACATTCTCTTAAAGTTAATGTAGAATTATTTTTTGATAAAACTACGTGAAGTTTATGCCCAATATTTTTAACATGCAGATTTTAGCTGAAAATCTTGAGTACAAATAAAAACAATGCAGCTACATCTGGTAATACGCTTTGGCACTTCCCTATTATAGTGGAGGAATTTCTGTTAAGACTATTTTTTAATTAATAGTTACAATTATTAGATTATATTTTTCCCTTAATATATTAATCTTACAATAATATTTAACTATTCTCATAGTTTCACTTCCCAATATTAAACAAAATTTTAATGTAAATAATAGAAATACATCAAAACGCCTAAAATTCCAATAATACACTCCTCAAAAAGCACTACATATAATTGTTTTATGACTATTTAGAAACAAAATTTTATGAACACATACCAATGATACAAAATATCTATTTTCAAAAGAATTTAACAATTAGGATATAAGTAATTAATAAAATATATCCGAAAATTACTTATTTTTTAAAATCAATTATTATGATTATCACAAGATCAATATTTTAATTATTTTGATACATGGTGTCAAATGATAAATGTCACGGAATTACAGTTATGAAATTATTAAATCTGTGGGAGATTAAGAAAGGTAATAAAAAAAATTAAAAAAAAATAGTATTGGTGCAAAAAAATCGTATATTTACCTCTAGTTTATCAGTTAAACACCCCGAAACTACTTGATATATTACTAATAACGTGAACTGTTGATTTCGATACTTTTATTTTGATGTAACAAATTACTGTTGATTTCGACACTCTTTTTAATTTATGAAAATGGGATTTTAACATGTAGTTATAAAAAGAAAAAAAAATGTGATAAAATGTAATTTAAATAAATGATGTTAACTATCTAAATCAAATCGTTGTCATAAGGTTATTTATTTCAACAAAATAAAAGTTAAATTTATTGAATTTATTAACGTTATTGAATTCATAAAAGTTAAATTAATGATATTTATTGTTTTCGTAACATGTTATTACCCAAAATTAATAGAAAAAGTTATAAAAAAAGCAGGAAAAATAATTTTTGCTTACCTATAACTTATTGACATTTTCCTCAGTAATTCTATTTTAATAATCCAAAAGTGAAAAGCTTCTTTCGAAGAATTATATCCGAATCTGTACAATGAAATTGACGAGCTTCCATTAACTAACGCCACTGACATTGTACATTTTTCAGACTTATATTTTATGTAAACTATATATTGGTTTCATTGCTTTATAACTTTTTAAACAATTTAAAATTCCGCAACCAACTATAAACATTCCTGTCA
Source organism: Maratus speculifer (assembly GCA_964019185.1). Taxonomy (NCBI): domain Eukaryota; kingdom Metazoa; phylum Arthropoda; class Arachnida; order Araneae; family Salticidae; genus Maratus; species Maratus speculifer. The sequence continues at coordinate 198,045,605 of OZ025302.1, read as the reverse complement.
TAACACAGCTACTTCTTGCTGCCAACTCTGTTCGAAATAAAAAAAATACATTTCCCTCTTTCGGGTTTTCGCAGACGATAATCTCGTAGCGAGGATAATGTTATTTTCTTTTTATATTCTCGTAGATTAAGAAATTAAAATACATAATTCCTTTATAGGAATGTTTCAAATTAAAGTTTTCGGTTTGAATGTTTTTTTTCCTTTTGCATGTGTTTGTGTGCGTGCATTTCACATTTGCTTTTAATTAATTTCAAAGCAATTTAAGTTACAACAGATTGTAAAGTTCTTTTTCTGTGAATTGTAAAACTATAATAGTCATAATTAATGTGTATGAAATAAAATATTATATAAATTTTTAGTGCATATAAAATCAATTTAATTGACAATAATGAAAGGTGTTTTGAAAAGAAAAAAAAGGTTATATCACATGCAATAAATACAAATATATTTCTAAAAAATTAATAAAAAAATTACCGGGTAAAGAAAGTCTTTTCTTTATGATTTTTCCCCTTTTTTCCCCTACAAATTGCAGTAGAATAAAACAGCCTGCAAATAGCAATTTTTTAAAGAAAATGTTTGGAGAAAAAAACTGAATTAACATGTTATGCATTATATATACATTTTGTATATTATATTTTATATTCAGAAAATGCTAAATTTATTCAAAAATTCAGAAACAAACAGCAACAATTATTTTAAAAGAATCAGAAAAAAGAAAATATTGTTGAAAATATAAAAGTAACTTTATATATTATAATAAAGCTAAAAATAACTTTATACATTATGATATTTTTGGAAGTATATTCCAAAATCAGTCCGGTCGAAGCTACCAAATGCATTAAGACGGCCTGATTAAAATAGTTCTCTTCATTTTCAAAGATCTTTGAAATTCATATTTTGTGTGTAGGATTTTACAATATAGAAGATTCTTTTTTGGCACATACGTTACGGGACGTATGTTACAAGTAGTAATATAATAATGACATTACAAAAAAAAAAAAAAAAAAAAAAAAAAAAAAAAAAAAAAAAAAGTACCCAGAAAAAAAAAACATTTTTACTCTAAATAACAGGTATTGGATAAGTTTTGTAATTTTTTTAAATTTTTTCAAGAAGTTCACATCTAAGTCACAATATGACGTTACAGAATGGTGGCATTTTGGTCACAAATGTGATGTGACCACAGTGAAATGGAGTAACGTAAGAATGACGTCACTGTGACCATGCGTGCTATGAGGGCGGCTTCGTTCTAAAACTGCATTACATTATATAACGTTATTTATTATGGATGAAACTTAACTGTGCCCTGAAAGAAGTAGCATATCGCAGTTAAAAATTGCATTTGAAGGCGTAATGTCGTCTATAAATAGCAAAAGGCGCTAATCTCCAAGTAAAATTTGAATATTTCTTTTAACCTCTTCCATTCTGAGACAAATATTACGAGGTATTACAAAAGCTAGTTTAAAATTGTTATGAAACATTTTCAATGAAATAGAAGTCTGTAGATGGATTCTTATATAAGCATGCACTTATTTAAAAAGTCTGGAAGAAATTTTAACAATTCCGTAAAGATTTAAATTATATTAATCAGTTAATGGTCGCATTAAATTACTGTTTAAAAATTCAAATTCATTATTCCCACCACTTTTATGAAAAGGAAATATTCATCTTATTTAATGACGAGTAATTTGATACCAGAAAAAAACAATTACACTATTTTATAAAACTGGTGGGATTTAAACAATTCTGAATAAAAGCCGTGAAGTTTGCAGCTCGTGAATGTCTCAGGCGCGACGATTAAGTGGTTAAATGGTGTTGTTTATGTCTTTCATAAAAAAGCAGATTTTCATGTGAAAAAAAAAAAAAAAAGAAAATGCCATTCATGTTCTACATTTAGTACTCTTAACAATAACTTAATTTTATTTCCGGTTTTGAAATATATTTATTTAATCTTTTATTATATTCTATTTTACGCCTTTACCAGGCAATCTAACCTAGTCTACCTGATTTAACCCTTTAACGATCATAGCATTTTCATTGCTAAGATGTCGAAATAAATGAATGACACCGGTAATTAAGAACAAATATATTTCTAAATAAGAAAACGTGATTTTTCACATACAAAATAAAGGGGATTATTTTTAGATAAAAATACCGGTGTCAGTGTTGCGTATCGGAATTAAAATTTTGTGGTTTCGTGGCGAAACCAATGAACGTTAAAGGGTTAAGATATTCGATATACTGCCTATTTCAGAGAATGTAATTCAGATTTTTTAAATTGAAACTGCAATGGACTATTTTCTTGTTTGACCATCTACACCCGAAAGTATTTTTGTTAGTTTTATATTAGGCGTATGGAAAAAACGAAATATTTTATTATGTAAAGCAGCATATCTTTTTTCTGGTTAATTCAATGTTTAAACGTGTAGCATACTTAATTGATAAATTTCTATTATATTTAATCGATTAATTTTTTACTTATTTCTAGAAATTTACTACCTTTTAGCAATTTAAATATTACACTAAAACAAACAAACGATCGACAAAGAAACAAACAATGTGAAGTACAGTTTTTAATTAAATTGTATTTGAAAAATTGTATTTTTTCTTTTTCGTATTTAGCGCTGTCGGTACATTGAAATTGAGTAATATTTTAAGCTTAGGAAAACATGATAGTAAAAATATCATTTATTGGTCAGGTCGTTGCGAAAGTCTATATGCCGCCAGCGTTACTCATGGACATGATTTTGCAATCTAATGTACAGTCCTGTAAGCCAGGATTGGCATTGAAATGCTCTGAGTACTACCTGTTTCGTAAAGGTATTTTCTTTGATTAAATTGCTGAAAAATATAATGTAAGATAAAAAAAAAAAAACTAGTTGGATGTGCCAATCCCAAAACTTTCTTCTATCTCATACATACATTTTAATATTAAAAAAAAATAGTTACTCATTTTAATGTTTTAATAATTTTAATTCAATACCTTATCAACTTTGATTTTCATCTTAAATTTCTGCTTCAATCAATTAATCGGAGTAAAAACGAATTTCCGTCTCTGCACGAGCCGATGGACAATAGAATGATAAGCAGATTTTTTTTTTCAAATTCAGGGAGGACCTACTTGCCTTACCAAAAAATAATCATATGCAAAATATTTAGTTCAGTTCTAGAACTAAGTTCATATACTTTTATGTGGTGCAATATTGAAAATGGCATAAAATTCGGTATTGCAGCGCCCCCTTCCGGCGGATTTTTTTAAGATTCAGGGCGATCCATTTAGCCGTAGCCATACACTTACACAAAAAATTTCGTTCAATTCGATGCATAAATTCATGTACTTTTGGTCTGTACAATATTGAAAATGGCACAAAAATCGCGATTGCAGCGTCCCCTTCCGGCGGATTTTTTTAAAATTCAGTTAGGACCAACTAGCCATAGTCATACAGATACAAAAAAAAAAAAAAAAAAAAAAAAAAATTGGTTCAATTCGATACATAACGTCATATATTTTTCAATGTATAAAATTGAAACTGGTGTTATACACAATTGAAATGAAAAAAACTTCTTTAAACACCATAAAATAAGTTAACTGCGCAAGGCCTTTCGAAAGAACTTAGTCTTTCTTCGTCAGGCGCAAAAAAGACGTGCGTCCTCAATGAATGTAGCGGCACGTACGTGCCGCTACATTCATTGCCAAACTGTCAAAATTTTATTTTCATACCGGAAACTTCGAGAGAAGAATATTTATTTACTTTATGTCCGAAACTCTTATTATTAAATACAGTTTAAATTACTATTCTTCATTTCTTTTGCGTATTCTTTTGAATCACTTGTTACATTTCTGAACAACAATGTAGTTCAAACTGGCAACTATTTACATAAAGGATAAGTCTCCCATTTTTTAGGAATATTTTGAAAAAGACTAATCTTTTGTAATCTGGTTCAACTGATTATGCAACTTTCCCTATAATTATATAATTAAACAACTAGGAAGAAATGGTTTATGCTACAACTTTCTCTAAAAAATTACATTATTAATAACACAAGTTATTTCGATAGCCATATAGCAGAAATATTTAAAAGACTGAGCCTTCAGAATAGGTTACATAAGAATTTACAACTTATTCCCCATAATCCTCAACCAGAGGCCGTTATTGTCCGGAGCATCCTTGGACAACCTAACATAACTCCTTCCTATCATTAGTTTCCGAGATTTATCAAAATTTTACTATAATTTGCAAAGAAATATCACTTTAAATATTTGCAAAAACATTCATTTTTTTAGGCTTAGCGATGACTTAATTTAATTTAACGTTATATCTCGAAAAATTTACATTATTAACACAAAATTATTCTGAAATTAAATGAAAATTCTTTGTGTCTGTGAAATCCTAATCATACACGTGAATCTTTTCAGTATCAAGGCAAAACTAGCTGGATGTGCCAATCCCAAAGCTTTATTCTATCTCATAAGTAAATCTGGCTATTTCAAAAAGTAGTTTCACATTTTATTTCTTTAACTATTTTTACTTCAATATTACACCAATTTTGATTTTCATCTTAAATTTGTGATTCAATCAATTAATTGGATTAACAACGAAAAGTTTATGTTACTCATGATATTTTATTAAAATCAATAGTATTCCCTTATTCTGTTGTCATTAGTTTTTGCAAATAACCGGATTAGCAAAACACGTTTTTAGGTTTCTCCATTTACCGATGGACAATACAACCACGGAGAATCAAGAAAATGATACAAAAAGTGCTATTACAATGCTCCTTTCCAATGGAATATTTCCAAATTAAAAAAAAAAAATCTGCTGGCCATAGCCCCGCCCCCCCTCCCCCCCCCCCAAAAAAAATTGAATCTATTCAATACGTAACTTTATACACTTTTCGATATTAGAATAATAAAATAGCACAGAAATTGCATTTACAGCGTCCCATTCCGGCCGATTTCTTTTCAAATTCAGGGAAAAAGTGCTTGCTGTTGCCATAAACAAACAGAAGAAAAATTAGTCCAGTTCTGTGCATACTTCAAACATTTTTGATGATGCAATAATGAACACACAGACATCACGATTCAGAACATCGCGCGAAAAGTGAAGTTTCAAAAGCAGGGCTATCGCGACGATGACATTTCTCACAACTAGCGAGAGCAGCGCAACGGCGCCTCTAAGTACTAAAAGTGTTAAAATGCACGGAAATCGCTATTACAACGCCTCCTTTCGACGAATATAATATAGGACCAACAAGCCACACTTATTCAAAAAATATGGTACAATGACGACACACGGAAAGACAGACAGTTTATATAAATATTTTTCTTGGAATAATATATGAATCCGTCAAAAACCGGAAGTTGAAAAATATGTCGATTACAAGTTAAGGTATGGATAACATGATATAAAATCCCTTTTTGCAAAGCAGAAACCACGCCTCTGATGAACAATTATTTTTCAATAAAAACGAGAATGATCATTTACCGTCGCGAATATGCTAATAAAGCTAAAGACAACGCTCGGGTTTTTCGGGTTACAGTATAAGTGAATTTTTTTTAAATGAAAACTGTAATTCATTTTTTGAAATTTATTATACTCTGTTAGAATGCAGACAGCAGCCATACTAAAAACCAATTTTATAGAAGCTATTATGCATTTAACTAAGTTTTAAAATTTACAAAATAAAAAACATATTAAATAAATAAAATAAATAAATAAAAAAAATGTTTATATTATTGCTTAAGCATCTTTCCAGGTGTTATAGGGAATGAAAAACATATCGTCAAAGATCTCTGTTTGCAGTAAGCTTCGGTGTCTTAATTCATTCATCGGCAAAGTAGGTAATTGCAATCTTTAAATGTTGAAATAATAGAATGATATCGGTATTTAAAAAAATAATTGTTTGAAAAAAAGTTGATATATATTTTCGAATATTTAATAAAAGTGAAAGTTTTATTGGAACAGTCGGTTTCCAAGGTGGCAATTAGGAATCAAAATCAGAAATTATCATAATTACATCACTGCCTTTCAAGTTCTTAAACGAGCAGTTCTATTAAATGACTTAATTTTGTGCCTTAATTATATTTTATACATCTAATAGTGAAGTCTGTAATTAGTTATAGAATATAAGTTTAAAATAAATGCTGAAATATTTATATTGATGTAACTAAAAATGTATTTATTTTTTAGACTTTTCTGCACGCGATAGAGATCGATTTACCAAAAACATGTTTGAAAACTAATTTAAAACCAATAAAACGTAAGTAAACTGCGACAAAATTTTCAAATTAATTTCCATTAGAATTTTTTACCTATTAAACTATGGTGTAAAAATTGATAATGTGCGATTCTTGGAATAATTATAATAAAAATAGAATAATAATAAAAAAATTCTATAAATTTTTTTATAGAATAATAAAAAAAAAAAAATGGAGAGTATTTAGCCCCTTTGCGACGAGAGCCTTTTATGACATTTTATGTTTTGTAACTGGTTTTTAAACACGGAAATTTGAACTTTATAAAATTAAACACTTTAAGCGTCCTGCAGAATTTTACATTCAAGTTTAATGATTCGTAAAAAAATGGCCATGAAAAGTATTGATATCGAGAATTGTATTTTACAATCTTAGATATTTATTTATCATACGCTGTTTATAAAATTAACAATACAGTGAAACCTCCAAATAAGGGACACCTATGGGACCGGAAATTTTGTCCCTTAAATAGAGGTGTCCCTTATTCGGAGTTTTTATTACAGTGCAACTTCCAAATAAGATACAACTATGGGACTGGAACTTTTGTCCCTTAAATAGAGGTGTCCCTTATTCGGAGTGTCCCTTATTTGGAGGTTTCACTGTAATATCAATTTTGAGTTAAAAAATCCTTTGAATCCAAAACAACGTGACGGAAAACCCCCGTTAGGCCGCTTTAAGGTTTAAAAGAAGCTCCGATTAAGTATGCCAAATTTACGGTAAAAATTTTCTGGTGGGGATAAACAAAGATTCTTAAGTCTTTTTGCAACACGTATACGTGTGGCTAGTCTCTAAGGGGTTAACCATTTGAGCACTGCTTGGTAAATTGATTCAAAATTTCAAATATCACGTAATGCTTTTTGTAAAGGAAAAATTCGTTTTACGATATACAGTCGGCTCTCGTTCTCACAGCTCGAACTCGTCGGGACCACAAGAAATGTTCGAATTATCCGAAGTTCGAATTATGGAAAATATGAAATAAAAACATGCTTAATATGGTACTATTACAAAGGAAAAAATGTTATAGTGTATATAATCTGGTATCATCAGAATATAACTTAATTTTAAATTAGAATGTATAAATACATAAACTAATTAGAAAATTAGAAACAAGCACAATGGAAGAAAAATTTGAAGCGTCACTCATGGACAGACGGGGCACTTAGAAAGTGGACATCAAATGCATGGGATTATATGTATACTCGTTCGGAACGATTTTCACAAAAATCAAAGAAAGAAAGTTATTCAAATTATCTGAAATCCGTGAGAAAGAAAGGGAAAACGAAAAATCGGAATTCTCGTTAGTTCGAATTAAACGATGTCAAGAGAAAATGAGTTCGAATTAATGAAAAATTTAACGTTATTCTGCCATTTTAATTTCGGGACTTCATGTTTAGTTCGAATTAAGCGAAGATTCGAATTATCCGATTTCGAATTAACGAGAGTCGACTGTACACGAAAAATTGCATTAGCTTCTTCGCGACGGGAACCTTTTACGAAATTTTTAATGATTTGTCACAGGTTTTGAAAAACAAAAAATTGTGCCTTAATAAATCTAGAAAATGCTCCGATTAGTAAGTAAGGTAAATTTTACTGCAGAATTTCACTGGTAGGGATCAAGAAGAACTCTTAAACTTCTTTGCGGCACGCATGCGTGTCTCTCGTCCCCCACCATTGACTTAACATTATGATCCAGATTTTTTTGAGCGATTCGAGTGACGACTTAGCCACTAAATGATACATCAGCATAGTTTTACAGCTGTCTTTTGTAATATAACGTTATTTACTAGGGAAAACACTTAATTGTGACCCGAAAAAAGTAGCATACCGGAATTTAAAATTGCATGCGAAGACGTATTGTTGTCTACTAACCGAAAGGGACGGTGCTGTGTATGTGAAATCCTAACATTTCGATTAATGCCATCGCACATACAACAAAAATGAAGCCCTTTGAAATACTTTATGTTACAGACGTTACTATCTGCTGTCATAGGAGAGCAGATGTTTACGAGAAAAATGCAGAAAAAACATAAAAAAAATTTGTTTCGCCGTCCCAGAGTTTAGAACTCTTAACAATAACTTAATTTTATTTCCGGTATTAAAATTTATTTATTTAAATTTCAATTTTACCTGTTTTGCACTTTTACCAGGAAATCGAACCTAGTTTACCCGATTTAAAGATGTTCGTTGTACTGTCCAATACACAGTACATGTTGGTGAAAATATTTTTAAGTGAGATCATATTGGATTTTTTCCATTTTGTAAAATTTTTTCAGTTTTCCAACCATCACCCACAAGTATTTTTGATACTTTCGTATTAGATTTAAGCCAATCACGAAATGTTTCATTAAGTAAAGATGCATTTTTTTCTGAATATTTCAATATTTAAACATGTAGCACACTTAACTTATCAATTTCTATTATACATAATTCATTAATTGTTTACTTATTTCAGGAAATTTAATATCTTTTGGCAATTTAAATATTACACTGTAATAAACAAATGATTAACAAAGAAACAATTTTAAGTACAGTTTTAAATGAAATTTCATTTGAAGAAAAACATTTTTGTATTCAGCGATGTCGATAAATTGATATTGAGCAGTGTTTTATGCTTAGGAAAAGAAATAGTAAAAGTAACATTTATTGGAAAGGATGTTTCAAGCGTCGATATGCCCGCAGAGTTACTCCTGGACAGATTTTTGCATTTTAATACATACATGGCTGCCAACTACTACGCCTATTTGAAGTCAAATAAACATCCTAAAAGCAGAAATTTTTGTAAATGATTAACAATATGTGCTGTAATGCATAACATTGAATATATTTGGCATACATTTTACTTAAACATTTTTCTGGTTCCAAACATGTTTATATGATTTAAATAGGCGTAGAAGTTGGCAGCTCTGTACATCTATCCTGAAGCGGGGATTGGGATTTCGAGGCTCTGAGTATTACCAATTTCTTAAAGTTATTTTCTTGTTATTAAATCGCTGAAAAGTACAATGCAAGATAAGGAAAAATAAAGTATGTTTTAAATTAGTGGTATCGAAATCCAGGATATAGAACGTAGACTCGATATCAAACAATGTGCTATACCAAGGCTACCTACCTGACTTATAATTTTAATCCAAAATTTTAAATTCAAACCGGTAACTTCGACAGAAAAATATTTTTATATATGGTCCGAATCACAGAGTAGTAACAGAGAATCAACTTTCATACCCTGTAATGGCAACTTGTTTAACATGAGATTACGCATAGACAGTAGCGAGACGAGCGGATGACTCTGAAACTACGATCATAACATGAGAGAGGTTGATAATTCGGCGAAACATCTCTTCCTTGGCGACAAATGATAAAAGAAAAAAGAAAAAAAATACAGCGAAGGCTTGCTGCTTCTTGTTTTGAAATTTATGAAAGAATTATTTTAATATGAAATAACTTTGACGTATTCGTCTTGCGAACAATACATGTGTCTCTTCGTAACATAACAACCTAATAATTTAAACTTGAAAATTCAAGAATAATAACAGTAATAATTACGAATCAATATAAGCGTGGAAATCTAAGATCAAATAGCATAAGCACCCGTGCAAAGATAATCAAATCAGCATTCAGCAATAAGCGTTAAACCAGAATAGGGTTACAGTTAAACAGAAATCACGAGGATAAAAATCGCCAACGCGATGGTTTAGTTTTTAATTCATCCACTGAGGGCGTTCTTTTCAAGTCGAGTTGAGGCTCTGTTACGTACTCTGTAGTCCGAATGTCTTTATATTTAGTGCAGCATAAAATACTATTCTTTATTTATGGTATGAACACTATATTTGTGAACAAAAAATAAGAGTTTCAACTGCAGCCCTGTGTAATTTCCCTTCACTATTTACCTAAATGGTACTGTAAGTCCCATAAAAATGTGTTTATCAGAATATTTTTAAAAAGGCTAACCTTTCATAATCTAGTTCAACTGATTTTGCAACGTTCCCTATAATTTGAGCGTTTGATTTTATAATTAAGCATCTAGAAAGATACGGTTTATGCTAAAACTTCGTATGAAAATTTACTTCGTTAATAGTGCAAGCTCTATCGAAATCCACACAGCAAAAATATTTAAAAGGCTGGACTTTCGGAATCGGGTACGTAATTTACAACTTATTCCCTATAATATTAAACCAAAGGCTATGTTTCTTCGGAACATCCTTGGAAAAACTAACATAATTTGCTCCTATCATTAATTTCCGAAATTTAGCTAAATTTTACTATAATATGCAAAGAAATCTTAATTTAAATATTTGCAATAGCATTAATTTTTGTACACTTAGCGATGACTTCATTTAATCTAACGTTATATTTCGAAAAATGCGCATTATTAACATAAAATTATTCTGAAATTAAAAGAAAATTCTTATGTGTGTGAAATCTTATTCATACATAGGTATCTTCTCAGAACAAGAAGAAACTAGTTGGATGTGCCAATCTCAAAAGCCTATCTCATAAGTAAATCTTAATATTTCAAAAAGTAGTTTCAAATGTTAATTTTTTATCAATTATTAGTACAAAACTATACCAATTTTTATTTTCATCTTAGATATCTAATTCAGTCAATTAATCGGGATGAAAAAAAAAGTTACTGTCGATCATGATATTTATTAAAATGAATTGTATTCCCTTATTCTGTTGGCATTAGTGTTTGCAAATAGTCGAATTAGAAAGGCGTTTTTATAGTTCTGCATGCTACGATTTAAAATAAAACTACGGAGAATCGAGAAAATGATACGTAAAGCGCTATCACAGAGATCCTTTCCAACGAAATATTTGCAAATTCAAGGAGGCAGTGTTGCCAGCCAGGCTACTTTTTTTAAATTCAAATTCTGTATTGACACTACTTTTTAGAAATGATAAAATGTGCCTTGTTCATTGACATGATAATTCAGACGAAAACAAAAGGTAATTTAGCGTTTCAAAAAAGTGGTGCCAATCAAGAAAATTGAATTTTAAAAAAGTAGTCCACTGGCAACACTGCAAGGAGGATGTGTCGGCTATAGCCAGAACATACACAAGAAATTTCATTCTATTATTCTATATACACATTCGATGACAGAATAATAAAATAGCACAGAAATTACTTTTATAGCGTGCCATTCCTGCCTATTTCTTTCAAATTCAGGGAGAACTTGCTTGCTGTTTCCTCAAAACAGACACAAGGAAAATCGGTTCAATTCTATGCATAACATCAAAAACATTTTGTTGGCGCAATAATAAAAATGGCACAAGCATCCGGATTATAAATCTTTCTTCTGCTAGATTTTTTTTTAAAATTCAGGGATAACCTGCTGGCGATAGCCAAAAACATTAACAAAATTTGGTTCAATCCTTTGCTTAACATCATAGACTTTTCGATGGTAAAATATTAAAATGACACAGAAATTGCTATTACAGCGCCCCGTTCCTGCATATTTTTTCAAATTCAAGAAATACATGTTTCTATTGAAAAAAAAAAACATGTAGAAGAAGTTTAGTTCAGTTTTATGCATGACTTCATACATTTTTTGATGTTACAGGATCTGTATAAGCGAGGGTGAGGAGGCTTACCAAGTTGCTGAAGCTCGACAAGTCCCAACCCTTTTCGATAAATAATAATAAAAAAACTCAGACTTCCCGATCATATCACGTTTTATCCAGCCGTAATTTTTCCAGATTCAGGAAGGACACGCTGGCCATAGACAAAAACATACACAAAAATTTTGGTTCAATCTTATGCAAAACTTCATATACATTTTAATGTTACAATTTCGAAAAAGGCACACAAATTGCTATTACAACGTCCTCTTCTGGCGTTTTTTTTTAATTCAAGGAGGACCTGCTGGTCTGGCACATAAAATTTGGTTCTGTTCTAAATGTAACTTCATGCACTTTTTGATGGTACAATATTGAAATTGGCAGAAAAATCGTTATTACAATGCCCCATTTCGACGAACTTTTTTCAAGTTGAGATAGGACCGACTAGCCATACCTATACATTTTCCAAAAAATGTGGTACAATGACAACTTACGGATAGACAGACATTTTGTATAAATATATTCCTTGGAATAACGTCTGAATCCGTCAAAAACCGGAAGTCGACAAATATTTCGATTACAAGTAAATGTATGGATAACATCAGGGCTGTCCAACGTGACGTCCGCGGACGCCATGGCGCCCTTTCCAGGTGTTATTGGCGCCCTTTTGAAGGTGTTTCGTTACTAGTTTTAAAATAAATAAATAAATAAAATGCAATTCCCTTATTAAGGCTACTTTATTTAAAATCTTTGATATTTTCATGAGGGATGTTTTCAATATCTCCACAAGCGTATTTTACGTATCAGCAATTATAATGCTCGCAACGTATTAAAAGTAAGGCAAGATTTAAAGCATAAATATAAATCAGTACAAGATTGTTTTTTTTAAGCTGATCATGTAATGTTGCATTTTTTTTACTAATTTATAGTTATGCTTTATAAATCTTTTTATGGAATTTATGCCGATTAGAGTTAATAAATGTCGGCAATGACTTTTTCAATGCGTTAAAAAATAAAATGTAGAAAATTAATAAGCGATCCTTCTTTTCCTTCGTGCATGAAAGTTCAGTATTTTTGTCATTGTTATTGACGTTGTTTCATTGACCATTTGGCTGTTTTATAAAACGAGATAAAGGCTGCCTTTTTCGCTCCCAAACCTTTAAAATTTTAGGTATTTTTTTTTTAAACCTATAAAATAGTGCGAAAGGATTTCCATTAAATAAAAGTTCTTTCTGGCTCTGTCTTTGAAACCGCCCATGAATTTGTTCCTGTACTTTTTATAACGGCAAATTTATACCTAAAAAGAAAAAAAAAATTGTCAGTGCACGTAATATTTGCGTCTCCAAAAAATTTAACAATACATCTGATAACCATTTTTTTTTTAAATATTAGATGATAATTTATGTTCTGACTCCTACCAGTTCAAAAATGTTTGAGATAAACCCTCACAGAAAAATGTATTATTCGAAACTTATTACAAATTACCAATGTTTTATTCTATTAGCCTCCGATGCTATTTCTTTCAGACAAGCTAAAAAGTGTCATGTCAAAAATTGTGGCCCACTTTTACTTACCTATTAAACATTGTATAGGGTAAGTCTTGCAATCGTTTTGAAAATCGAAAAAAAAAAAAAATGGCGGATTTACACGTTTCAGATACTGGAGATTCCGAAAAACATATTTTTAGAAAAAAAAAATTGCCGTCCGTCTGTTTGTCTGTAAACGCTCTATCTCACGAACAAATGGAGATAGAGACTTAAAATTTTGTATGTACTTAGTAAGTAAGAATAGGACAAAGTCTATTTAATATCAGTAACCTCGATTATTCGGAACTATTTTTTTTCGAACTCTCGAAAAATTCGTTCTGATGAAATGTACTTAAAAATTTTCGATTTTTTTTATTTTAAGGAAAGGACGTAAAAGGCAATAAAATAACACAAATTTTGCATCAAGAACAAAGTCGGTCGGATTAATAGTTGCCGAGATATTTGTAATCCTGTTTTCCACAATCTTCGATTTTTCATGACCCTGTATTTTCTTCAAATTTCAATTCAAAGATATGTTTTAATTGGAAATGAGACGCTTGATCTGCTGCAGTAAACTGTTAGTTAATATAACTATTTTTTTGGAGTTATAAGGATGTTTCTTTTACGCAAACCGGTACTACTTGTGTAATTTCGTGTTTTACATAATTTGTCGAAATGGGTTCACCAGCAATTCATTAATGGAGCATTACTATGTATATTAAGAATATTTAAATATACGTTTAAATTTTGTTTTGGAGTTGAACTGCATTTTATAAATAGTTTTCACACATTATATAATGCATATCCATGATGGTTAAGTATTACGGTGGCCCCCAACGACTAGTTTCGTAATCTGGCCGTTAAAACGAGGCATTCATACAATTTTATTATTAAAATACATTTCGTTTTTCTCAGAGTCTATAAAAAAGCGTTTAAATTAAAGAAAAAAATCCGTTTTTTGATGAATCTAGTCAATGAAGAAGTAGCACGTCAAATTGCATCTGTTTATTATTCCGCAATCCTAATGTCTCAGAGTGAAATTGCTAATGAATTGGGTATTTCACGCCGTTCTGTTTGCTATTATATTGATAAACACTAGAAAAATGAAGTTAGTTCATTGCATTCTAAATGGAGTCTCCCTTCTAAAAAACCTCTATCGATTTTTTTTTTTTTTAATCGGAGGCGAAACTGAATTCTACAATGGCAGAATCTACATTCAACTTGTTTATTTATTTATTTTTACAAGGCGTTTTAGATTTATAGGGACAATATTTCTCATTTGCATATGTATTGTATATTGGTACTAATATTAGAGGACGATTTTCTTGCATGTTTTGAACAATGTTAATAATGACGCCCTTCATTGCTTGCCAAATGCTCAGATGCGCCCCTGTGTAGTAAAAGGTTGGACAGGCCTGGATAACATGATGTAAAATCCTTTTTTTACAAAGTAGAAGCTATGCCTCTGATGAATAATTTTTTTTCCAATAAAAACGAAAATGATCGTTTCCCGTCGCGAATACAACTTAACAACACTTTTAAATCATTTTTTGCATTTATGAAAAGATGAGAAGCATTTCAATTTCTTCATATCTAAATGAAATCTGTGCAAATTATTATATTTTTAGAACTACAGATTCAGTTTTTTTTTTTTTTTTTTTTTGTATTTATGAATGAAAATAAATTAGCAAAAGTATAAGAAAAATCTCCACTTTTAATTTAAGAATAACATTCTATATAACAATTGATCGTGAAGTTATGTGACCCCGTCCCCTCCCCCTAAAACGTGCCATGACCCTCCCCCCTCACTCTGAATTGAGGATTGAATATGCCTTTGCATATGATCAGGGGCGTGCGAAGAGGAAATTGCTCCCGGGCGAAGTTAGAATTCGGCGCCCCCCCACACCAAACTTTTTCTTGTGACAGGCCAAATGTGGACTTGGTAGTATAAATTTGGCGCCCCCTAAATTTCCGAGTAAGGGGCGACCGCCCCTTTCTTCCCCATTTCGCACGAAGCTGGATATGATAAACAGTGCTTTACCAATACATTTTTTTAATTCGATGTTGAATTGTAGTGCTGTAAAAATAACGACAAAATGAATACCCGTATAATAACGTTAATTACGAATTCTCTACCCGTTAAAAAGTATTCGTTTCGTTACTCGTTATTGTTTGGAAATTGAGTATTCACAGTCATCGAACGTACGGCATATATCGTATAGAAGAATTTTTGGAAGAATTCGTATTAGTTATGGTGCTGCCATCTATCCGTAAAAGTTACATTTATTGAAATTTCCGAATTTTATCTTAAAATTGGAACGTATAAATTACACATGGCTGTGATTAGAATTAATAATGGGGAAGGTGTCAAGAAAATGTAGGGTGGGGCTCGTATTTTCATATGATCAATAGCGGGTCTAACGGTGAGGTCACGTCATGACGCACCCCTCCCTCCCATGCGCTAAACTGCAGAAATATTCTAAAAATTACTTTAAAAATTAAATATACCTTTAATCCTTATTTCTCCCTCCCCCCCCCCCCTTGTTCAATAATGCGAATCTTTCTGATTCTGTAAAAGATCTGCTCAAATCAAATAAGGAAACATCTGACACATTTGTGAAAGTAATTTTAATCTCAAGAAATTTGCAAGTGTACTTATTCGGAAACTATGTGCTTGGAAAGTGTTTTCTATTTTTAAAGAAAAGTAGATTAAAAAAAACCTTTTAAAACATTCCATAAAATTTGGCATTTTAAACTAAATTTATGTACTGATATACCATACTTGTAAGGTCCTCACTTGGAAGAATGCCAAACCGATACCATTTAGACTTCGGGGAGTACAGCCTAGATTGCTTCAACATATTTATGGAAATGATATTAAATATTGTTTTCTATTTTTTGTTCTGAGTAAAATTTTATTTTAAATTGAATAGATTGTGCGCCTTCTATCAGTTCTTGGAGTAACCATTCCAAAGTATATATTTTCTCCTACATTTTTGTGAATTTTAATAAAAGCATGTCTGTTTTTTCTTTTTTTATATATATATTTATATTTATGGCTAAAATGCAGATTTAACGATTGTTTGGCATCTGACGTGGGGGCTATGCGAGAAATTCGCCAAGTCTAACAACCTAAATATTCAAAGCACATGTATAGTAGTATGTCATATACTCATTGTGATTTACTTGGCGCCAAAATGGCGTTATTTTGCCTAATATGGTAACCCTAATATTGCTGTTTACTTTTTGATAAACTATTTATTTACCTTTATTTTTCTTTTTTCAAATTATATAAAATGTTTTTTGTTCTATAGTTATTGGTTTTTAAAATTTAATATATTTAAAAATTGTTTTATTTATTGTTATTTTTTTAAATAATATAAAACTAGCAAAAGCCATGCTTTGTTTGGATTCGCGAAGTATTATGCTATAAGATAAATATTTGAAAGTAATAATATATTTTTAAAATTATTTTTGCATCTTTATAAAGCAAAAATGTAATTTTATGTTTCGGCGCATTTTAATTTTAAAATGTATTTCAACCAAATAACAAAGAATTTCCTCAGATTGTTTATTTATGATATAAGACTGGTATAAATAAAAATATTTTCGAAGTAGAATTATACAAAATATTAATTAATTTTATTTGTTTACAATTCTTTTATTGCCACTTCACAAAACATAATGTAATTCTTTTAAAATTCATAAATATCGCCTGCTTAAATCATTTCACAATATAATAATAAATTGTGTATTTGAATTCCTAACACAGAAAAATAGTTTTATAATTGAATATTAATAAGAGAATTTTCACAAATTTTAATTCATTAAAAATATGCTAAAATTTTTCTAAAAAAAAGTATTTTATACATTTTATAAAAGAAATCATGAAACTATACATAGTTAAAGGAATGAACATAGTTTGAAAATCTGAAAGCAGTTTTTGAGATATTTTATCAGAATAATGAAAATATATTTTATTTATTTAATGATGATTCTAGCTATAATTACTGACCCCATGATTTAAGTTTTTCTTCTGAAAATGTACGTGTTTCACTTTTTATTTGAAAAAATGCGTTCGTAATGGAAAAACATGTAAAATAAATTAATTAAAATAATAATTTTTTGAAAAGTATTTCTGTAAAAAAAATAATATTCTGCAAATCTACAGATCATACTATATTTATGTTTAATTTAAAGTGAAAATACTGTATAGTTTTTTTGTAAAGTGTACGACAAAATGTCATTTGAGTGGCCTAGTAGAGGATTCGCTTCGCTCATCCTAATAATTTAAAAATGGTATGTTTAACCAGCATTCGAAAATGAGGTTTTCGCCAAATTAACGTAAGAAAAAAATACCAAACCTTGTGCGTATATGATATTTGCGTCATATTCATATCCAATGTATGCAAATAATGCAAATAAATAATGTACACAATAACGTAAAGAAATAATTTAAAAAAATTGCTAATCTGTTAAGTTTTAAAATCACGCCATGCAGCCGTTAAGCATATTTCAGATGTGTATATTGCTGGGACGATTACTGTTTCTAAACCAATAGGAGAGCGCCATTATCACGGTCAAGTACACGCCTACACAGTTTGATTGACAGGAACTCGTGGACAATTGACGGTGCTAATTATAACGATAATCTGTTGCGGATGAAAGTGAGCTGACTGGCTGAATGGTTAGAGCGTCGAGCTTGAAACCGGAGGATATGGGTTCGAGTACATCGCGGGCCGAGAGTCCGTTGGTGATTTTTTTTTTAAATTATTGGAGGCTGTCTTTTATTAATAAATAAGACATTTAAAAAAAAATTTCAAACCCTTTTAATATTCTAAATATCGTTCCAAAATGATTTATATATATATTAAACAAATGGGAAAAAAAGTATTCTGCGAAAATATCCGTATAAGCAAAATTCTTACTTTAATTTTTATTTATTTCTTTATTTATTTATTTCAGGATCAGAGGAAGTATAATTTCTAATTGAAGTAAATAAAATTCAGTCATTTTGAAAAAAAAAAATTCTTTCGTACCTTTAATTTTTAATTATAGAGTACAAATTCAAACAATCCGAATACAAATAAATAATAAACACACACGATCAACTGTCCACGAGTTCCTGTCAATCAAACTGTGTGGGCGTGTACTTGACCGTGATAATGACGGTCTCCTATTGGTTTAGAAACAGTAATCGTCCCAGCAATATACACATCTGAAATATGCAGCCGTTAATTCTAAAAAAGATTTAGTTACGCTATATTGCGAGGGGAAAAAGTTATTAAGCTATGTTTAATAATCATACCTTTAAATCATCCTTTTCATTATATTTGTCTTTTTATAACTTATTTTAGTGTAACAGAATTACAATGTAGTGTTTAAAAACAGATAATTCAATTACAAAAACAAAAAGGTATTCGCCACAAAAATTCGACAGATCTAGTATGTTTAATAAACAAACTCATCTCGAGATGGTCCGAACTTTCCCATTTTCGATATGGACTCGCTCGTTTCGCCCATGCGCAGTTGTGTCCAGGTTTCTATCAAACGTGGTTCATCAGTACGCGATTGCTAAATATACCCTCGTGACGACATTTCTGTGTCCTAAAAATTATCGTAAAATGCTAACTTAACATAATTTCTAAATCATTTTGTGCATTTATAAGAAAGTGAGAAACATTTCAATTTCTTTATATCTGAATGAAATCTGTGTAACTTATATATTTTTAGAAATACCAATGCAACTTTGCCAATATTTTACTTTATTTATTTATTTCAATTCTTTGTTGAATTTCTTTTAACTGAATTCTTCGCTTGGCACAACTATGAATCACATTTTGATTTACCACTTAATTATCATTTGCTTTATCAAAAATGTATCCACTTCTTATTTCTTTTTCTTGTCTTAATAAAATAAGTAAATGAATAAACAAGCCATATGAAATCCAAATCATTTGAGATTCGAAAATAACTAATGCAAATAGAATGATACTTATTAGAGCTGTTGCAAACCGCATGTATTTGTTAATAAATATTTGAAATAACACGACTGATATACTAATACTATCTCTAATACAAAATACCGAATCGTTTCTTTTGAATACTCGTTGCTGCATCGATGTACTGAAAAACTGAATGAAACGAATTTCAAACACTACCTTTATTTCAGGATTCATACGGAGTCGGCTTGTCTGGAAGATGAGAGTTTGTGTCCGGACTTTAGACTCGGTATAAGTTATTCTCGTATTAGTATCACATACAGGTATTTCATTTAGTTGTTTGAGTATTCAGAAGAAGAAAGATAGAAGGGTGTTTAGTTATTTCACCATCCGCTTTTTTGCCGAATATGTAAGTGTAAATTTGGAGAGAGTTTTTGAAGCAGAAAAAATGCTTTTAGAAGAAAGATTGTTTTGAGATCGCTTAGGGATTGTACTATTTACCTTACAGATATGAAGTTTTATTTACATTTTTAAAAACAAACTTGGACGAAATAATTGCCTTTTTTCTTTCTTTTTTTTGAGATTGCATATTATGCATTAATATTTCGATTTAAAAAAGAGCCATCGATCTAAGCAACAAAAGAACAACGCGTGTTTATCATTTAAGAGTTTAATTAGACTAATTTTGTGTTAATTATGCATTTAATCTATTAAAATTTCCTTATAATTTCACTGCAAAAAGAATGGAAGTTTATAGCAGAATAAAATATTCCTTATAGCATTTTAAGGAATGATGAAGAATTTATGCTTGAAGGTTCACCTCAGCACCGTGCCGATGGGGGTGCGAAAAGGGCGGCCGCCTCGGGCGCGGAGATTCAGGAGGCGCAAAATTTAGAATACTAACGTTATTTTTGGCCTATTACAAGATAAATTTGTTAGGGACGCCAAAATCTAAGTTTTCCCCCGGCGCAATTTTCTCTTCGCACGCCCCTGGTCACCATATAAAAGTATTAGATTATAAGTTGATCTTCAATACAAAATACTATTCGATTTGATATCACTGCTATTGCCATCAGTGCCAATTCTATGATTTCATGCATTAAATTGAGTCTATGAATATGTTAGAAAAATTTTGCGATGTTAATCGGGGAAAACGTTTTTGAGAACTCGGTTAATGCTACTTTCCGTTATCCGCCGATTTCGTAATCGCATGTTTCACTGGTTTCACTAAGTAGTGGACATTTCTATTCAAATAAGCAATAAATATTTTTCTCTTTAATATGTACTTTAATATACTTATTGAGGAGGACTTGCGAGAAACCATGAATTATACAAACGTAAGCAGCGTTTGAAGTTAATTCCACTTTGTTCGGTTGCATATGGACTCCGGTAATGGCTAACGAGTGGTATTTATTAGTAACGATTCGGTATTTCGTATCTTAGAAAATAACCGTTTCTTAGTAACGAATACGTACGGTTTGCAACAGCTCTATTGCATTGTCTTTAAATGCTTAGCATAAATATAAATCACAGTTTGTTCATCATTTGATGCCTCGGAAAACTATCCACAATTTACTTCTTTTTCATTTCATAATAACAGATATAAATGAATTACAAGCCCATGCGCGGTTCGTACGGATACTGTTATTTTCCAGGTAAGATATCACTATTTTTTTATTAAAAAATAAATCTAGTTATACTCGCGAAATTTCTTTTTATTTAAGAATAGCTTTTCATTGAGAAAATGCTAGTACAAAAAATTCTCTGGTCGTGAAATTCCATGACCCATATTACCCTGCATACGAAATCCATATCATTTAACCCTTTGCGGTAGCACGGACAAATTCTATTAGTAACATGAGAAATTATCGACTGACACCAGAAATTAGAAACAAACTTTTGAGAAAATAAGAACCCATTAATTTAAGCTTTTTCAATGAAAAAGTAAAATTTTATAAAATATTATTGGTGCCGTTTGCAAGTTTGGAATTAAAATTAGGTATCCTGGACTGGGCCGGAAAGGGTTAAAATTTAAAATTAACCGATACAAACAGAATGGTACGTATATACAGGATACGGAAATAACTAAAACTGGCGTCTACTGTCAAGAGTCTGAACACAATTTCACATCTTATACCCCAATGGACTGTCTGGTCGAATTCATGAATTACAACAAACGTAAGCAGCATTTAAAGTTAGTTTCACTTTGTTCAGTTGCGTATTGACACGACAACGAGCAGCGCTATGCGAAAGGGAAGATCGAAGGGGGCGATTTCCGGGGTACAGAAATTTAGGGGGGCGCTAAATTTATACAACCAATGCCATTTTTGGGGGGATTAGCGTCAAGTTGGGGGAGGAGTGGGCGCCAAATTGAAACTTCGCCTCGGGAGCAGATTTTTCTTCGCGCACCTCGGGGAATGACTTACGAGTCGTATTTCTAAATAACAATTTAGTACTTCGTATCTTAGAAAATACTCGTTAGTAGGTAACGATTATGTGCGGTTTGGAACAGCTCTATTACATAAGATACTATTCTCTGTACTAAAAATACAGGTATCAAAGGGAAAAAAATGGAGACTTGACAACTCTGCTTTTAATATTTTTCAAATAAATTTGCTCGAACATTTCGATGTCAACGTGACATTTTGGAATTAAAATGAAATGGTACAAAATCCAACCATCAGAGCTTAAAGGGGCCACACAATGATACATCAGCTTAATTTTACAGCTGCCTTTTGAACATAACATTATTTATTAGGGACGATATTTACCCCTTAGGGACGTGCGACACGTTTACATGCCGCAAAATGGCTTAAGAATCGTTGTTTATCCCCACCAATAAAATGTTACTGTAAAACTTGATTTATTTAAACGGTGCATTTTCTAGATTTAATAAGATACAAATTTCTGTTTAAAAAAACCGGTGACAAATCATTAAAAAATATGTAAAAGTCTCCAGGGACGAAGGGGTTAGTTGCGCAAAGAAAGAAGTAGCATATCGAAGTTAAAAATTGCATTCGAAGACGTATTTTTGCCTACTAACAAAAGGTGGCGCAGGTGTCTGAGGAGTAATGTTTGAAATTTTTTTCGTGCGCGTAAAGATGTTTGAAATACTTGATACCATAGTCGTTACTACCTGCTTTCAAAAGAGAGCAGATGCACATGAGAAAACACGAAAAAGATTAAAAAAGCGCCCCATAGTGTGATAGTATTAATGCTCTTCACATTGGTTGAATTTTATTTCCGGTTTTAAAATTTATTCATTTAAATTTTAATTATCTCTGTTTTGCACCTTTACCAGGCAATCCATCCCAGTCTACCCGATATAAATATGTTTGATATACAGATCAGGGCACAGAATGTTATTAGAAATTCTTTCAATAGAAAATTTATCGGATTTTTTACATTTTGTATATATTTTTCAGGTTACTCTTCTACATCCGAAACTACTTTTGGTATTTGACCTATGCCAATCACGAAACATTTCATTAAATAAAAGCAGCATTTTTTTTGCTGAATATTTCAATGTTTTAACGTGTAACATACTTAATTGATAAATTTCTATTACATTTAATTCATTATTTTTTTATTTTTTTCTAGAAATTTAATATTCTTTTCGCAATTTAAATATTACACTCAAACAAACAAACAAATTGTGGTACAGTTTTCAATGAAATTGTATTAGGAAAAAAAATTTTTTTTGTATTCAGCGCTGTCGATAAATTGAAATTGAGCAATGTTTTAAGTTTAGGAACAAATACTAGTAAAAGTTACATTTATTGGTCAGGTAGTTGCCAACGTCGATATGACGCCTGAGTTACACATGCCATGTTTTTGTAATTTAATATACGGTCCTGTATCAAGGATCGGATTCAGAGTCTCTGAGTACTACTAATACTATTAAGTTATTTTTGTTTTGTTAAATTGCTGATGAAGTAAGATATGATGTAAGATAAGGCAAAAAAAGTATGTTTTAAACTAGTGGTATCGAAAAATAGGACATAGAATGCAGACACATTGTCAAAAATTTTGTTATACCAGGGTTGCCAATCTGGACTCCAATTTTAATCTGAAATTTTAAATTCATACTAGTAATTTCGAAAGAAGAATATTTGTTTTATGTCCGAATGTCTTTTAATTAAATACAGCACAAAATACTATTCTTTATTTCTGTTATGAAAACTATATCTCGAAACAAAAATGGAGTTCAAATTGGCAGTCCTGTGTAATTTCTTCTCTCTATTTACATAAATGATATTTTAAGTCCCATAAAAATGTGTTTATCAGAATATTTTAAAAAAGGTTAACCTTCTATAATCTGGTTCAACTGGTTAAGCAATTTTCCCTATAATTCTATTATTAAACAACTAGAAAGATACAATTTATGTTAAAACTTTCTCTGAAAAATTACCTTACTAATAGTGCAAGCTCTATCGAAATCCACACAGCAGAGATATTTAAAAGACTGAACCTTCAGAATCGGGTACATATAAATTTACAACTTATTCCCCATAATTTTAAACCAGGGATCGCACTTGTCCGAAACATCCTTGGACAATCTAACATAATTCCTTCCTATTAGTTTCCGAGATTTTGTGAAAGTTTACTATAATTTGCAAAGAAATCTCAATTTAAATACTTGCAATAACATTCATTTTTGTAGACTTAGAGATGCATTAATTTAATTTTATGTTATATTTGGAAAAATTCACATTATCAAAACAAAAATATTCTGAAATTAAATGAAAATTCTTTATGTCTGTCCAATCTGATGCATATATGTGTATATCTTCAATAGTAAGAAGAAACTTGTTGGATATGATCAATCCCTAAACTTTCTTCTATCCCATTAGTATACCTTAATATTTCAAAAAATAGTTTCAAAAAATGTACACAAAAATATTTGCTCAATTCTATGCATAACCTCATACACATTTTAATGGTGCAATATCGAGACGGGCATAAAAATCGCTATTATAACGTCCTCTTCAGGCTTTTTTTTAATTCAAATTCAGGGAAGATTTGCTTAGGGAAAACATGTACATAGAATTTTGTTCAGTTCTATTCATAACTTCATACACTTTTAGGTGGTAGAATGACGACACACGGATAGACACAGATTTTGTATAAATACGTTTTTTGGAATAACGTATGAATCCGTGAAAAACCGGTAGTCGTAAAAGATTTTGATTGCAAGTAAATATTAAGACAACAAGATATAAATTCATTTTTTTGCAAAGCAGAAACCACGCCTGTGATGAATAATGTTTTTCCAATAAAGACGAGAATTATCGCTTCCCGTCGGGAATATGTTAATATAACAAGAGACTACATTCGGTTTTTTTGGGTTACAGAATATAGATAAAAAAACATTATTTTTTAAATTATAACTGTAATATATTTGTAAAATTTATAATATTCTGTTAGAATGCAAATACCAAGCATACCAAAAATAATTTTTTATATGAAAAAAAAACAATATAGCATTCAACTAAAGTTTTGAAAAAAAAAATCTATATTATCGCATAGGAATCGTTCCTGGAGTTACGAGTGAATGAAAAAGAAGTCCTCATAGATCTCTATTTATAGTAACCTTTAGAGTTTGATAAATTCAGTGTTTTAATTCATTTATTGGTAAAGTAATTGCGTTCGTTAAAAATTGAAATACAAGGTCCGGCTAATTATTTGCAGGACTGACATAACTGTACGAGAAAGAAAAGCCTGAAGATGGGGCTAATGATTGTATATTGAAGAGCGTTTTCTTGCGCATGTGCAGTGCACTCGGAGCCATTCTGAAGTAAGTGGTTCTCGTGTAAAGGCGCATTAAAACGTAGCTCTTAAATTCCTGCCGTCGAAGTGAAAATGGAGCAAAGAATTAAGATTAAATTTTGCTTAAAATTAGGCAAGACCGCTGCGGAAACCTACGAAATGTTAAAACAAGTTTACGGCGAGGAAGCATTATCCCGCTCAAGAACTATTGAATGGTTTAAACGCTTTCGGGACGGGCGCGAAAGCGTTGACGATGATCCCCAGACAGGTAAACCGCAGTCTGTATGTACACCGGAAGCAATTCAAAAAATTCGCGTTGTGGTAAAATCAAATGTCGTCGATTGACTATTCGAGTACTTCAAAAACGAATTCGTAGAGTGAGGCCTAATTTTCAACAAAATGAGAGTTGGCTGCTGCTAGATGACAATGCCCGCCCACACATTGCGTTGTCTGTAATGCGATTCTTAGCCCAGATTGTGTCGTTGAAATGTAGCATCCACCATACTGTCCAGACCTAGCACCCGCAAAATTTTTCTTTTTTCCTAATCTGAAAAAATTGCTGAAGGGAACAAGATTTCAGGATGTCGAAGCCATCAAGAAAATTGTAACGTCACTATTAAAGAGCATTCCTAAAGAGGATTTTAAAACTTCTTTCCGAAATTTGTACATCCGAGCACAGACGTGCATTACGGCTGATGCGGATTACTTCGAATTACATTAAATGGCTATGTGTTTAACCTTTTTTTCTTCTGAGTTATTCCATGAGTCCTGGAAATTAATAGCCGGACCTTGTAATTGAATTACATCAGTATTTACCAGAAAATTTGTTCGAAAACAAGCTGAAGTATATTTTCGAATCTTTAACAAAAGTGAAATTTTTATTGGAAAATTCGGTTGTTAATGTGGCGATTCGGAATTAAAATCAGGTAATACCAAAATTATATCCACTAGCCTTAGAGTTCTTAAACGTGCAATTCGATTACATGACTTAATTTTGTGCTTTAATTCTGTTTTATATATCTAATAGTGAAGTTTGAAATTAGTTTCAGAATGTATGTTTAAAAAAAATGCTGAAATATATATGTTACAGGCCAAACCCGATTTTAGGCCAAACTAGTCTATCCGAACGCCCATCGGATAAACTAGTTTTTCCTAGGCCAAACCGGTCTGTCCTAACGCCCATTGGATAAACTAGTTTTTCCTAGGCCAAAACGGTTTATCCTAACGTCCATCGGATAAACTAGTTTTTCCTAGGCCAAACTAGTCTATCCTAAGGCCCATAGGACAAACTAGATTTTCCTAGGCCAAATTAGTTTGGCCTAACTCTTTTAGGATAAACTAGTTTAGACTGGCGTTTATTAGTCTGAACTAGTTTATCCTAGGCCAATTCAATTTGGCGGGATTTTATTGAATTCAATGACCGCCTCAACGCCAACATTCTTGTTTGTCCTAGGCTGATCTAGTTTATCCTAGGCCAATGTAGTTTTACGTGTTTTTAGCTCACGGGCATCAAAGCCAGAGAAATAATGGGCTCACAGGTACTGTATGTATGTATGTATGTACGCATGTATGTACGTATGTACGTCTGTGCGTAACGCGATAACTCTTGATAGAAATAATGTATTTGACGTGTTTTTATCTCATCAGGCTATCAAAGCCTGAGAAGTAATGCGCCCGTAGGCTCTGTATCTATGTAAGTACGTAATGCAATAATTCTTGATAGAAATACGCGATTTGCATCAGACTTTCAATGTAGATTTATTCTTATGAGGGGCTTTTCTGATTAATTTTGGGAGGTCATTGGAGAAGAATAAGGGGGGGGGACGAGAGTCTGATTCCCCCCCCTTCCCTTAATTCAAATAAATGGGTTTCCGTGCATTTTAGCATATTTTATTCAAATTTTAGATATAGGAGCATTTTCTTGAAGCATCTCCATGATTAGTTGTGGGTGTTCATTGTTTAAGCATAAAGGGAGGGAGGAATAGGGGTAACGCCCCGTAATATATGTAAATGCTTTTTTCAGGCAGAATTTACTGATTTGCTTCAAATTTTATAAATAAATTCATTCTGGTAAAGCGCTTCCTTAATTAGTTTTGGGGGTTAATTCAATAAGGACAATGGAAAGAACGGGGGGATCCCGCCTAATTATGGCAAATGGGTTTTTCATGCAGAATTAAACGATTTGCTGCAAATCTTGGATTTGTGTATTCTAATGAAGCGCTTTACTGATTAATTTTGATGGTTCTTCGGTTAAGTATAAGGGGGAAACCTACAATTTGTTTCCTTCCTTAAATTAGATAAATTAGTTTTAATACAGAATTATCCAATTTGTTTAATACTTTGGACATGAATTCATTTGATCAGGTGCTTCTTTAATTAATTTAGTTTTTTTCTATTGGTTAAGTATAATATGGTAATGGACATTTTATCGCCTTTCTTAAATTAGATAAATGGGCTTTTATGCAGATTTATCCGATTTGCCGTAAATTTAGAATATAGTTTTTTTTTTATAAGGCGAATCCCTGAATTGTTTTCAGGGTTTAATGATTAAGTATAAAGGGAGGAATAGGGGATTATCCTCCTTAAATCAGATGAATTGTTTTTTGAGCAGAATTATCTGATTTGCTTCAAATTTTGGATAATTGTTTAATTTTATAAAGCATATCTGTTATTAGTTTTGGGGGTTCAATGGTTAAGTATAAATGGGAGAAATGGGAAAAAGTACTCCAAGTAAGTCCAACTTACTTCATTTTTTGAGGGTGTTATTCTCTAAAAAAATAAGACCGTAATACACAATTAGTGTAAACAGCCTGTGAATGCAAAGCCATTAATTTAATTGGGCAATAGTATTTTTAATATTGATCCCGACTACTGCTCCATAGCTAACCTTGTGCAAAGTGGTTTTGTCATCACCCTTATATAATGTATTTTATTCGAAGGGTTGTAGAATACTGTCAGAGGTTTTCACAGGCCGGAATTTCGAGGCCCAGGCCCCGCCCTTCCCGAAGGAAAGTTATTTTGCCGTGACCCGGTGTAAAAATTAAAAATTCAGCCCGAGCCCTGCCGGTACAAAAATTAGTGAAAAGCGACTCAGTCCGGCTCAGTCTGGCCCTACTCAATTTCTTTAAAAAATTGAGATTTTACTTAACATACAATTAGGATTCCTTTAAAAAATATTGCATACATATTTATTGGATAAATTTACAATGTATTTTTAAATTACGATGCGTTCACAGAATGGTAAACACACAATGTATTATTGATTATTTAGATTTTTAAACCTGTCAATATTCAAATATGGATTCATTAAATAATTAATGTAGTTTAGAATAAAAGAAAAAATGGAGAGTTATAAACATCTTAAATATTGAATCTGTTCAGTAAAATTAGATTTGTGAATATGTTTCACTGTCATTCCTTAAGGCTTTTCTTAAATCCAAAAGAGCTACATCCTAACACATTTAAGAACTAATTTTTTTTCGGAAATGCATAAGATTAACAGGCATTCTCACTCAGAAAATCTGTAATCGAATGGCGTTATCCATTTTTTTTTAATATAAAAACGATGTACCTTTGAGAAAATACTATTACAACCACGTTTTGAATCTAATTTCCGCTTACGACTTTACGGAAAAGAAAAACTTGACGCGGTGACAAGAATAGCTTATATGTCGACAGGTAATTAATTTCTCAAAAATGGAAAACGCTGTTCGATTCCAAATTATGTTCAGCTTCGATCTGGCTCGAATATGAAATAATAATAATAATAAATAATAATAATAATAATAATAAATGCAAGTCTGATCTCAGTTCGCCCGAGTCTGCAGAAAAAAAAATAAGCAAACACCATGTCCAATGCATCATGTCTCTACGGTGGAAATGTTAAATTTCTGTATTGATGTTATAAGCAATGACTCTTTATACACACATTTATATTTATTCTTGTGAAAGACATGTTTTTTACAGGCCAAACCCAATTTCGAGCCAAGTTATTTTATCCTAACGCCAATTGGATAAACTTAGTTTTTCCTCGCCAAACTTGTCAATCTAAATGTCCATAGGATAAACTAGTTTTTCCTAGGTAAGAGGGTAATCCTTCATTTTTCCCTTCATACTTAACCATTAAATCCCCAAAACTATTCAGGGAATCGTTTTATTAGAAAGAATCTACATGAAAAAAGTTGAAACAAATTCATCAATTCTGCGTCAAATACCATTTATCTAAATTATGTTGTGTTACCTACATTGTACTTTCTTTTAGACTTTTAAACAATAAACATCTACAATTAATCACGGAGGCGCCTTGTCACAATGATCCTATATCTAAAATTTTAAATGAAAACTGATAATTCTGCATGATAAATCCATTTCTCTAAATTAACGGTGGGAGATTAGTCTCCCGTTCGCCCCCCTTTATTCTTATCCAATGAATTTCCAAATTTAATCAGAAAAGTACCTTATCAGAATGAACGTACATCCAAAATTTGAAGCAAATCGGATATCTCTATCAAGAGTTATCGCGTTACGTACTTACGTACGCACATACATGCATACATGCGTACATACATGCGTACATGTATATACAGAACCTGTGAGCCCATTATTTCTCTGGCTTTCACGCCTGTGAGCTAAAAACACGTAAAACCTCATTGGCCTAGGATAAACTAGATCAGCCTAGGACAAACAATAATGTTGGCGTTGAGGTGGTCATTGAATTCAATAAAATCACGCCAAATTGAATTAGCCTAGGATAAACGAGTTCAGACCAATAAACAGCTGGCTAAACTAGTTTATCCTAAAAGAGTTAGGCCAAACTAGTTTGGCCTAGGAAAATCTAGTTTTTCCTATGGGTTTTAGGATAGACTAGTTTGTCCTAGGAGAAGCTAGTTTGTCCGATGGGCATTAGGATAGACCGGTTTGTCCTAGGAAAAACTAATTTATCGGATGGGGGTTAGGATAGACCGGTTTGGCCTAGGAAAAACTAGTTTATCCGATGGGCGTTAGGATAGACCGGTTTGGCCTAGGCCAATCTAGTTTGGTCTAAAATCGGGTTTGGCCTGTAACATATATATTAATTTAATTATCAGTGAAGAAAAAAGAAATCGTCAAAGATCTCTATTTACAGTAACTTTAATATTCTGATAAATTCAGTGTCTTAATTCATTCATCGGCAAGGTAATTGTATTCGTTAAATGTGTAAATGATTGAATGATATCTGTATTTACAGAAAAATTTGTTTGAAAGCAAGTTATAGTATATTTTCGAATATTTAACCCCTTCGCGACGGGAGTCTTTAAAAGGAGCCGATTTTTAAAAGGAGAAATGTGTACCTTACTGAATCGAAAAAATGCCCCGATTAAATAAGACAAATTTAAAATATATTTTTAATGGTGGATCTAAACAAGGATTCTTAAGCGTATTCGTGTCGCTCGTCCCCAAGGGGTTAATAAAAGTGAAATTTTCGTTAAAAAATTCGGATACCAATGTGGCAATTAGGAATTAAAATCAGGCAATACCATAATTACATTATTGCCCTTCAAGTTCTTAAACGCGCAGTTCGATTACATAATTTAATTTTGCGCTTTAATTATATTTTATATATCTAATAGTGAAGTCTGAAATTAGAAATAGAATATAGGTTTAAAACAAATGTTGAAATATTTACATTAATTTAAATAAAAAAATATTTGTTTTTTACAATTTTTTACACGCGATAGAGATCGATTTAACAATATATGTTTGAAAATTAATTAAAAACCCACAGAAAGTAAGTAAACAGCGATACAATTTTCAAATTGTCATCAGAATTACTTTTTTCAAATAAACGATGGTGTAAAAATAAGTAATGTGCGATGCTTGGAATTAAAGAAAATTGAAATAGACATTATTAGTGTTTAACCCCTCCACGACGGGAGCCTTTTACGAAATTTTATGATTTGTCACCGGTTTTTGAAAACAGAAATGTGTGCTTTATAAAATCGAAAGAATAGCCCCGATTAAATATGAAAATTTCACGGTAAAATTTTACTGATGGGGATAAACAAAGATTCTTAAGTCTTTTTGCGTCACGTATACGTGTGACTAGTCCCAAGGGTTTAACCATTTCAGCTCTGCAAGGTAAATTTCTTCAAAATTTCAAATATCATATAGGCACCAGCATTTTGTAAAGAAATTAGTATCAATGTAACATTTTGGAATTAAAATTAAGTAGTAGAAAATTCAACTACTAGAGTTCAAAGGGTTAAAATCCCACACTACTCACCCAGAAGGACCCGGATAATAATTTTAAGTCTATGGGGGCATTATTTTCCAAATATAAAGCTCAAATTTTAATATTTTCACACTTTTTTGCATAGAACAGCTGAGATCGATTTACGACTGGGCTAGTTTTTACATTTTTGATTTTGATTTCAGATTAGAAAAAAAAAACCTTTAAATTTCGGAACTTGTATGAACCGGTTCTGAAATTGAGGCTATCATAATATAAAAATCGTAAAACTGAAATAAAAAAACTAAAAATAAAAAAGAATAATGCCCAGTTAAACTGATGGCATTGAGCTCACAGGCTACGCATACTAATTGTACATTACAGCCTTATATTTTCGAGAGTTAATTCCGTTAGGAAAAAAATTAACGACGCGAAACAGCTCCTTCATTCCCTTTTTTTAATCTTAATCACTGAACCCACCTAAACTAATCAGGACATACTTTATCATATAAAAAATCTATATACAAAATTCAGAGCAAATCAGAAAATTCTTAATAAAAACTCGTTTATATAATTTAAGAGAAGAAGTTGCCACGCAACTAGGTAACGCAATAAGCTGATCACATTGTTCCATTGTTCCATTGTTCCTCTTCTTATCCCCCCTTAGCCATTAAACTACCAAAACTATTCAGAGATTCGCCTTATCAGAAATAACCTACATCCAAAATTAAAAGTAAATCGGAGAATTCTGTATAAAAATCCATTTATCAAATTTAATTGGGGAGTGGGCAATCGCAAGTACCTCTTAAACAAAAAATTAACAAAAGAACCCCACAGTTAATTAGAGAAGCATTTTATCACAAAAACTTGTATCCAAAAATTGAAACAAATCGGTTAATTCTGCAAGAAAAAACATTTTAATAAATTAGGAGAATAATCCCACTGATCCCCCATTTATACGTATCCAGTGAATTCCCAAAATCAACCCGGGAAGCGCATTATTAGAATGAACCTGTATCCAAAATTTGAAGCAAATCGGTAAATTTTGCGCGAAAACCTCATTAATCTTAATTATGAGGGGGGGATCACTGCCCATTTCCGCCCTCGTAGACTTATCCAATGAATTCTTAAAACAAATCATGGCGGTGCCCTCATCAGAATGATCCTAAATCGAAAATTGAATGAAATCTGATAAATTCTGTATGAAAAACACATTATATAAATCAAGGGGAGGGGCATTAGCCTCCGTTCCCCCTCTTTATACTTATCCTATGAGCATTTAATACTAATCATCGAGGCGCCTCATCAGAATGATGCTATGTATAAATTTTGAACGAAAATTGATAATTCTGCGTGAAAAACCCATTTATATAAATTAAAGGGAAGGGTATTAGCCGTCCCCCGTTCCTTTTCTTATACATATCGAATGATCTTCAAAAAGTAATCAGGGAAGCGCCTTATCAGAATATCCCTATATACCAAATTTCAAGTGGATCGGATATTTATCATTAGTTTTCGCGTTACGCATGTACGCACGAACGAACGTACGTACATGCATACAGAATGGGCGGGCACATAAGCACTCAGGCTTTGATAGCCTGTGAGCTAACTAGCCCGGTTGCAAATCGTCTCAGCTAACATATGCAAAAAAAAAAGATTGACCAAGATTTGTTAAAATAACATCCCCATAGACTCATAGACTTGACATTATCATCCAGATCTTTTTGAACGACTCGTGTGGCGTCTTAACCGCAAAATGATACATCATATTCGTTTTACTACTGCTTTTTGTAACAAAACGTTATTTACAAGGGAAAACACTTAATTGCCCCCAAAGAAGTAGGATACCGGACGTATTGTCGTCTACTAGCAGAAGGGGACGATACTGTCTATGTGAAATTTTAATATTTATATTAATGCCTTCGCACATACAACGAAACTGAAGCCTTTTTAAATACTTGATATTACAGTCGTTGCTATCTGCTTTCAAAGGAGAGCAGATGTCCATGAGTAAGAAGGAAAAAAAACAGGAAATTACTTCGCAGTTCCAGAGTTCAAACCTCATAAAAATAACTTAATTTTATTTCCGGTTTCAAAAATTTATTTATTTAAATTTTCATTATCTCTGTTTTGCACTATTACCAGACAATCGAATCCAGTTTACCCGATTTAAAGATGTTCGTTGTATTGTCCAATGCACAGTACATGCAGTTGAAAATTCTTTTAAGTGAAATCCTATTAGATTTTTTACATTTTGTATAATTTTTTGAGTTTGACAACTTTTACCAAAAGTATTTTTGATATTTTCGTATTAGACTTAAGCCAGCCACGAAACGTTTCATTAAGTAAAGCAGCATTTTTTCTGAATATTTTAATGTTAAAACTTAAAGTATACTTAACTGATAAATTTCTGTTATATTTAACTCATTAATTTTTTACTTATTTCTGGGAATTTATTATTTTTTGGCAATTTAAATATTATTCTGAAACAAACAAATGATTAACAAACAAGCAAACAAACTGAAGTACAGCTTTCAATAAAATTGCATTTGAAGAAAAACATTTATGTATCCAGCGCTGTCGATAAATTGAAATTGAGCAAAGTTTGATTCTTTGGAAAAAAAAATAGTAAATGTAACATTTATTGGTCAGGTCGTTGCCAACGTTGATATTCCGTCAGAGTTGCTCCTGGAGAAGTTTTTGCAATTTAATTTACAGCCCTGTGTCGAGGATTGTGATTTAGAAGCGCTCATTACCACCAATTTCTTAAAGTTATTTTTTTCTTGTTTAGTTGCTGAAAAGGATAATGTAAGATAAGGAAAAAAAACGTATGTTTTAAATTAGTGATTTCGAAATCCTGGACATAGAATATAGATTCAATGTCAAACAATGTGTTATACCAGGGTTATCAATTTGACCTTGGCACAACAATCGCTATTACAGTGCCCCTTTCCGGCGGATTTTTTTTCAAATTTAGGGATAACGTGCTGGTCATTGCCAAAAATTTGGACAAAAGATTTGGTTCAATTCTGTGCACAACTTCATACTTTTTTTGATGATACAATATTAAAAATGGCGGAAAAATCATTTTTACAGCGGCTCTTCTGGCGGAATATCTCAAAATTGAAGGTGAACTTGCGTACCACAGACAAAAATATACATAAAATATTTGGTTCAATTCTAGGCATATATTCATACACTTTTCGATGGTACAATGACGAGATACACGAACATAGGGACACACGGACAGAGAGACATTTCGTTTAAATATGTTTTGGGGAATCTCTGACTCCTAAAACTTGTAAATCCGACAAAAACCGGAAGTAGAAAAAAATTTCGATTACAAGGAAATATATGGGCAATATGATATAAATCATGCATCTGATAAATAATGTTTTTTCAATAAAAACGAGAATTATCGTTTCCCGCCGCGAATAGGTTAATATAAAAAAGGGCTACGTCCAGGGTTCTCGGGTTACAATGTATAGGTAAACAACATTATTTTTTGAATGAATACTGCAATACATTTTTAAAATTTATTACACTTGGTAAGAATGGAGACACAAACCATACCAAAAATCATTTTTATATGAAAAAAAGCAATTACGCTTTTAAATAAAGTCTCGAAATTTATTAAAAAAATCTATATTATCACATCAGAATCGCTTCAGGAGTTACCAAGAAAAGAAAAAGAAATCCACTAAGACCGCTATTTACAACAACCTTCTGATTCTGATAAATTCAGTGGCTTAATCTTTTTATTGGCAAGGAATTCGTTAAATGTTGAAATGAATGAGTGATCACCAGTATTTACAAGAAAGTTTGTATATAAACGAGTTAAAATATATTTTCGAATACTTAATAAAAGTGAAATTTTCATTCAAAAATTCCTTTGCCAATATATCAATTACGGATTAAAATTAGGTTATGCTATTTGTATCACTTCCTTTGAAGTGATTAATGCGCAGCTCAATTACATGATTTAACACTAGAACCGCCATTAGGGGTCAAAATGACCCCTGCCATAGTGATAGTAATCGATTCGAACCAGAATTTTCTGCATAAGATATGTTAAATATATGCAGCACAAAAATAGACTAATTAAATAAGTTAAATAGTTTAAAATTAAAATTCTGGTGCGAAACGCTTTTTATAAAACTTTGGTAAAATACCCGGCTGTTTTAGTGTTAATCCTTCGGACTCCGGTGCTCTTATACAAATTTAATTCTATTAGCACAACTTCTTTTAAGAGCTTTCCTTGAAGTAAACAATTTTAAAAACTCTGATTAAATCAGGAAAAAAATTTATTTTCCTTTATTTCTGGTGCAAAAAACAAATTTTTAAAGGAAAGTTGATGTCTCTGCAGCGGAGACACCGTAGTGCCAAGGGTTAAATGTGTGTTTTAACCGTATTTTATATCTCTAATAGTGAAGTTTGAATTTAGCTATGGAATATATGTTTAAAACAAGGGCTGAAGTACTTATATTAATTTAAGTAAAAATGTTTATATATATGAACTCGAATTATTTCCACTGGTTAAAAAGAAACACACAGTCATGGCATGCGAGGGAAAAAACAAAATAAATAAATAAATGTAGAAGATCCAATAATTAGTCATGGGCTGCTGTAAATTCATTTATTAAATTCGTAATAATGAGGAAGGAAAAGCTACTTTTGCAAAAATTCCATCATTATTTCAGCGAGCTGTCCTCATCGAAGAAGCAACCCAAGAAATCTTCTTTTTCATCTCGAGACTTCCACCTTTTTAAACTAAAAAGAAAGTTCTGGAACATTCTGTAACCTCAAACCATCATTCTTTTATGTAAACAGAATTCTTGTCCAGCTACGAGATTATTTTCCACAAACGATAAATTTATTTAAAAAAAATATTATTTAACCAATTTATAATTGACTCAGAATTTTAAATATCTTAGGCAGACGATTTTTGTAAATGATTAATTTTAAGAGAAAAAGAAAAGAAATGAATTTATTAATGCACACATCAAAGGTTGACGGCGGAAAAATAAATAAATAGATAAAATAAAATAATGATATTTTTTGAAAGGTATGGTTTTGGAATAAATTTAATAAGATTTTCTTAAAAAGGGTTGATATAAACATAGAAGAAATCAGTTTTATTTGGAATATTAAGAAATAAAGTTTTAATTAAGAATATTTTTAATTTAGAGCCATCTTTTTAAATTTACGCATACTGGAATAATGTTTTTTAAGGCAAATTAAGAATTTATATCGTCTGCATACAGATTAACAGATTAGATCTAGAAACAAGATTTTAATTTAATAATTTGAAGTAAGTACGGAATATTATTATAAGAAAATTAAGATAGTATAAAGGTTAGTTTTGGCGAAAAAATTTTTAATTTGTAATATTATCCCCCCTCCCCAAGACTTTGTATGAAATTGATAGTTAAATAAAACTACAAGTTCAGACAACAGAAATATAATAATTTAGAAAAGTTAAATTTTGGAATAAAACTGTCAAACTCAGGAAGCCAAGAGATGGAAGAAAAGAAAATTAACGCAATATAAAAAATATTAGCGATTAAAATAAAATAGTTAAGAGGAAATTAATCTGAATTAAATTTAGGTAGGAGCATTTCCCTGAAAGAGATACAATACTGTTACAATATCACTTACTATTTGTAAGTGCATAGGAGATAATACATACAATAACAGTAAATAAGTTATAAATATAAATAAGCAAGAGGTAAAAAATATAATAAAAACAATAACAATTCGTTCTCATGGAAGTTTAAATAATTACAATAACTTAATGCATAGGTTATTTTAAATAAAGTTCTTCAAGTGAAAAAAGTCTTTCCATTGTGTATAAAAGTCTTTTCCAATGTTCACTGAATACAGTCTCTTTAATTAAAGATCTCCAAATCTAGTTTAATCTTTGTTTTTTATGTTATGTTGGATCCAACATCTTTTAACAATCAATCAAATTTTTCTTTCAATAATATATCAATTTTTTTAATAATAAATAGCATCACTCTCAATATCAATAATAAATAATATAGAAAAATTTAAATAATAACAATAACAACAATAATAAGTGATAGTATAACAAGACTCCATATCCTAATATTTCTCAATAAGAGTACAATTAATACTAAACTTCATTATAGAAATCATAATGATAATAATAATAAAACAAGAGTATAATCAAAAGAAAATATCACAATTTGTTTATTATTGATAGGGAAAATATTGGTTGAGGATAAAAATAATTACATAGCAACTAAATAATTTTCTTATCTTCTAATAGCATAAGAAAGTATTTTTTGCTAGCCGAAAGTATAAATAAAAAAAATCATAATAATTCCAAAATCCAAATAAAATTAAATCTAACTATTTAGAAAATGGACTCTCAACCAGTATTTCCTTACAATAATTCCTCTCTGATACTTTTTTACAAAATTGTCAAATTTGGTTATAAGTTTTCAAATGCCAAATGTAGAATAATGTTTTATCTACACATGGTTTATAAACTTTAATAATAAAATACAATAGGAATAAAAGGTGTCATTCTTATTTGAGAAATGGAAATAAAAATAGTGTGCTTTTTTTGAAAAACTTTTAATATCTGTAGTTTTCACAATCACTGAAAATCACATATTATGTTATAGGTTAGAGTAGAATCAGATTTTATAACTATTATCACATAATATCTGCTGAATAAATAGAGTAATACTAATGTCAAATAAATGAGTAAATATAGTTAGACTTATATACACTTAAAATTAATTTATCAACATCAAATTGAAAGCTTTTACAATCAAAGTGTTCACCTTATGCCTGCATAAGGAGCCCAATTTAACCCCAAAAACTCCCAAAAACAAGTAATATTCTTGTAGGCCTCCAAGAACATACCTGCTAATGTTGAAAATTATGGTGATAAACTATTTAAAGAATAAGAATTAAAACTTAATCTACTGTCTTGACTTTAGTTTGATCTAGTGATTGTGATTGTATCTGAGGTTTTGTTTGTTTTTTGGGTTGCTCATGAAACAGTTTAAAATCTTCTATTGAAAAATAGGGTCTTAATTTAGAAACATGCACAATAATGGAATTCTGTCCTGTCTTATAATTAAATTTATCTATTTCATAAGTTACATCAGAAAGTTTATTTATAATTTTGTATGGTCCAGAGAAAGTAGGTTCTAATTTTCGAGTGTTAGGGTATTTAAATTCTTCATAAATTACAGAGTCTTGTATTTTTAATGGGCATTCGACAAAATTTCGATCATAGAGTCTTTTACTTTTAAGGTGAAATTCCTGAGTTCGCGCTTTCGCAATTTTGAGGTCTTTGTCTACTGGTGTTGTACACATTTTAACTGCCTCACACAGAACCATTACCCACCTTTTTAAAAATCTGAATCAAAATTATCGTGAAAATTATAACTATATTTAGCTGCTAACTTTAACCAGAAATTTTATCTAATAAAACAGAAATTGTAAATATCATAGATATCCCTTAAATTGGGATCAACTTTTAATTCTATTATTTTATAGATCATAAACAGATTCAAAAATTTTAATTATACGTAATTTCTTACTTAAAATCACAAAATTTACTGAAAAAATTAATCATATTTATCAGTCAAAATTCTAGCAACAGCCTTGCACAGTTCCATATTTCTTACTGAATTTAAATAAATTATAAGAATCCGGGAACCAAAGCTCACTGTCAGTAGAAATTCTAACAAATAAAGGAAAAAAATAAATGCTAACTTAATTTTCAGCTCAAATGTTTAGTTGTAGGAACATTACCATGAAAATACTGTATTCTGAGAATAGTTCTTGATAACAAACAATATCAATAAATTAGAAAATGTACCTTTTAAAAAATAACTTGAGCTTCTAAGTTCTTTTATACTTCATTATTATTACGAACTTATCTTTAAACGTGCATAAAAATATCATAATAATCTTAATAAGTAACAGTAAATATCTTAAGAACATCATACTCCTCAATTAAATCCTTAAGAATAAAAATATTTCAATCTTCAACACATAATAATGATAATAAAAATACTCATAAATAGGTAAGTAAGTAAGATTCACAGATAA
Organism: Maratus speculifer; assembly: GCA_964019185.1. NCBI lineage: Eukaryota > Metazoa > Arthropoda > Arachnida > Araneae > Salticidae > Maratus > Maratus speculifer. The sequence continues at coordinate 198,006,251 of OZ025302.1, read as the reverse complement.
ATAATCAAATAAATAAACCTGACAAACAGAGAATAAATAATCTACACAAATACAATAAAAGGATACACAAAATAATTAAATACATCTAAAAATAACTCACTAATAAGAAGAAATTCTGAAGAGGATCCTAAGGGAGACAAGAACCCCGAAAATTATCCAGGTAATTAGCAACCGACGTTCAGCTGTCCCTGTAAGTTTTTTTTTCTTTTTCTTGTCATCACTACCAGTAATACTTAAAGTCAATGATCGCATATTTGGGCCGCAACAAGATGAATGGCAGTTCGTCGTGGCGCTTCTATTCCTTATTAAATCCACTTCGAAATCACCAGGTCTCAAAAATTTATCATTATGACGAAAAATATCAAGCTTCAGGAATTCACGAGAAGTCAATTATCGGCGATTCACAAACCTATCATCATTTCGTTCCACAGCCCATTCCATTAGCAAGTTGAAAATACCATATAGACTGTCCTTCAATCGAACTTCGGCGATAGCATGCTTTTTTTTCGTTCCATCGCAATTTTCTTTAAATATCATTCATTAAAAAGGCAGCACAGATAAAAAATCCTGTCCGACTTTTCGATTAGTTGTGACGATTTAAGGAGAACTCGAATTATATCCACTGGTTAAAAAGAAACACACAGTCATGGCAAGCGAGGGAAAAAACAAAATAAATAAATAAATGTAGAAGATCCAATAATTAGTCATGGGCTGCTGTAAATTCATTTATTAAATTCGTAATAATGAGGAAGGAAAAGCTCCTTTTGCAAAAATTCCATCATTATTTCAGCGAGCTGTCCTCATCGAAGAAGCAACCCAAGAAATCTTCTTTTTCATCTCGAGACTTCCACCTTCTTAAACTAAAAAGAAAGTTCTGGAACATTCTGTAACCTCAAACCATCATTCTTTTATGTAAACAGAATTCTTGTCCAGCTACGAGATTATTTTCCACAAACGATAAATTTATTTTAAAAAAAATATTATTTAACCAATTTATAATTGACTCAGAATTTTAAATATCTTAGGCAGACGATTTTTGTAAATGATTAATTTTAAGAGAAAAAGAAAAGAAATGAATTTATTAATGCACACATCAAAGGTTGACGGCGGAAAAATAAATAAATAGATAAAATAAAATAATGATATTTTTTGAAAGGTATGGTTTTGGAATAAATTTAATAAGATTTTCTTAAAAAGGGTTGATAAAAACATAGAAGAAATCAGTTTTATTTGGAATATTAAGAAATAAAGTTTTAATTAAGAATATTTTTAATTTAGAGCCATCTTTTTAAATTTACGCATACTGGAATAATGTTTTTTAAGGCAAATTAAGAATTTATATCGTCTGCATACATATTAACAGATTAGATCTAGAAACAAGATTTTAATTTAATAATTTGAAGTAAGTACGGAATATTATTATAAGAAAATTAAGATAGTATAAAGGTTAGTTTTGGCGAAAAACATTTTAATTTGTAATATATATATATATATATATATATATATTTGCAATCTTCTGCACGCAACAGAGATCGATTTAACAAAATATATGTTTGAAAATGATTTTACGGCTTCTCTGATTTGCCCATACCTCATTACGGCTAATGTGTTTTTGCCAATCATGATTTATTATCTTCACCAGTAAATTTTTCTTGTAAATGTTGATATATTTAATCTGAGCACTTTTCGGTTTTAATTAAGGTAAAATTTCTGTTTTGAAAAATCGGTGATAAAAGGTTAAAAATTCTGCAAAAGACACGAAAAATAGGAAATATTTGAAAGTTTTTTCATAAATATTGATCAGTTAAATGTTTAAAACGCACAAAAAGTAAGAAAACTGCGATAAAATGTTCAAACAAATTGCAATTAGAAGTACTGTTTTTGTGCTAAATAAAAGTGTACAAATGAAAAATGTGCGATGCTTAGAATTTTAAAAGATTACATTATATATTATTAGTGTTTAATCGTATAATGATATATGAGCTTTGTTCTACAGCTGCATTATGTCATTTAATGTTATTTATTGGGGAATACATTTAATTGTTCCCTTAAAAAAGTAGCATATCGGAGTTAAAAAGTGTATGCAGTAATATATTGTCGTCTACTAATAGCAAAAGGCGCTAGAGTCATGTAAAATTTGAATACTTCTTTTTAATTCCTCAGTTCTAAGAAAAAAAAATATTACGAGGTATAATAAATTAGTTGAAAATTGTTATAAACATCTCCAAGGATTTAGAAGCCTATATATGAATTCTAATGATAAGCATCGATAAAAAAAGTCTTGAAGTAATTTTAACAATTCTGAAAATATAAAATTTAACTTAAATAGTGTTGTTTAGTGTCTCCCATAGGCGCCATCAAGACTGAAGAAGTTATTGCTTTTGCACATAACGGAATCAAGGCCTTCTGAAATACTTGATGCTACAATAGTTATTATCTGCTTTCACAGGAGAGCAGACGTTCATGAGAATTAAGAAAAGGATTTTTACCTTGGCTCTGTTCCATTTCCTAAATTTACTACTCTTAACGATAATTATATTTTATTTCCGGTTTTAAAATTTATTTATTAAAGTTTGGATTTTTTCTGTTTTGCACTATTACCAAGCAATCGAACCCAGTCTACTCGATTTAAAGATTTACTGCCCCAGTGCACAGAATGTACTTGGCAATGTTTTCAATTATAATTGCATAAAGATTTTTTTATTCTATATATTTTTTTCAGTTTGCCCACCTACACCCGAAAGTATTTTTGGTATTTTCGTATTAAACTTATGCGAAACACGAAACTTTGTGTGACATAATCGGAGCATTTTCTCGATTAAGTCACACAAAAGGCAGAAATTTCTGTTTTTAAAAAACAGTGATGAAACAATAAAATTTTCGTAAAAGGCTCCCGTCGCGAAAGGGTTAACTGATAATTTTTTATTATATTTAACACTAGAACCGCGGGAAAATTCAATCAAGTTTTATAAAAATATTTCTCATCGGAATTTTTATTTAAAACTGCTTAACCCTTTCCGGCACGGGCAAAATCTGTACTAAAATGAGAAATAATCGACTGACACCGGAATTCACAAACGAATTTTTTAAATATTTTGAATTCCTTAATTTAAGCTTCTATTGTAAAAGCAAATTTTTACTAAAGTAATACTGGTGCCGTTTGGAAGTTTGGAATTAAAATTAAGTATCCCAGACCGGGCACAGTGTGCCGGAAAGGGTTAAGTTACTTATTGAAATTATTTTTGCTAAGCATATATTTAGTTTATTTTATAAAGAGTTTTCTGGTTCGAATCGACATCTCTCCATATGATACGGGTCAAAATGCCCGTCACCGCGGTTCTAGTGTTAATTCATTCATTTTTTACTTGTTTTTGGAAATTTATTATCTTTTGGCAATATGAATATTACCCTGAAACAAACAAATGATTAACAAAGAAATTGAGGTACAGTTAAAAAAAATTGTTTTCAGTGCTTTCGATAAATTGAAATTGAGCAATGTTTGTAGCTTCGGAAAAAAAATAATAATTAAAGCAACAATTATTAGTCAGGTCGTTGAAAACGTGTATATGAAGCCAGAGTTACTCATAGACATGTTTTTGCAATTTAATGTACAGTGTTGTAGCGATGATTGGGATTCAAGTGCTCTGCATACTGCTAATTTCGTAAAGATATTTTCGTCTTGTGAAATTGCTGAAAAATATGATGTAAGATAAGGCAAAAAATGTATGTTTTAAATTAGTGATATCGAAATACAGGATATAGAATGCAGAGTTCGTGCCAAACAATGTGTTATGCCAGGGTTGCCAATCTGACATCTAATTTTAATCCGAAATATTAAATTCACAACGAAAACTTTGACTGAAGGATATTTACTTTATATCCGACAGTCCTATCATTAAATAAAGTTTAAAATAATATTCTTCATTTTTGTTATGAACACTTTTGAATCACTTCTTGCACTTCTAAAAAAATTTTGTTCAAACTGACAACCCTGTATAATTTCCCCTTGCTATTTCACCTAATGATATTGTAAGTCCCATAAAAATTTGTTTATCAGGATATTTTTTAAAAGACTAACCTTTCATAATCTGATTCAAATGATTATGAAACTTTCCCAATAATTCTATAATTAAACAACTAGAAAGATATAGTTTATGCTAAAACTGTCTCTGAAAAATTACCTTATTAATAGTGCAAACTCTATCGAAATCCACACAGTAGAAATATATAAAAGGCTGAGTCTTCAGAATCGGGTACATGTGAATTTACAACTTATTCTCCATAATCCTAAACCAGGGATCGTACTTGTCCGGAACATCCTTCGGCAACCTTCCATAAATCGTTTCTATCATTAATTTCCGAGATTTAGCGAAGTTTTACTTCAATTTGCAAAGAAACCTGCAATTAAATACTTGCAATGGCATTCCTTTTTTGGAGACTTAGCGATGACTTGGTTTAAGTCAACGTTATATTTTTCAAAAATTCATATTATTAACACAAAATTACTCTGAAATTAAATGAAAATTCTTTATGTCTGTGAAACCTTATTCATACTTATGTATATTTTATATTGTAAGAAGATACTAGTTGGATGTTCCAATCTCAAATTTTTTTCTATATAATAAGTACAATTTAATATTTCAAAAAGTAGTTTTACGTGTTAATTCTTTAATTATTATTAGTTCAATACTATTACAATTTTAATTTTCATCTTAAATTTCTGCTTAAGTCAATTAATCGGAGTAACAAAAAAAGTTAATGTTGATCGTGTTATTTATTAAAATCAATAGCATTTCCTTTTTCTGTTGTCATTGACTTTTGCAAATAGCCAAATTAGCAGGACGTGTTTTTACGTTTCTGCATGGAACGATGGACAACAGAAATACGGAGAATCGAGAAAGTGATACAAAAAGCGCTATTACAGTGCTCATTTCCAACGGAATATTTCCAAAGTCAAGGAAGAATGCTGGCCATAGCCAAAAACATTCACAAGAAATTTGATTCTTTTCTGTACATAACTTTATGCAGTTTTCGATGATAGAATAATAAATAACACAGAAATTACTTTTACATCCTCCCATTCCGGCCGATTTTTTTTTTAATTTAAGGAAGACCTGCTTGCTATTACCAAAAACAGACACAAGAAAAAATAGTTCAGTTCTATCCATAACTTCAAGCATATTTTGACGGTGCAATGATGAAAATGGCACAGACATCGCGATTATGGAGTTCCTTTCTGGCGGATTTTTTTTCAGACTCAGGGATATCCTGCTGGCGACAGCCAAAAACATAAAAAAAATTGGTTCAATTCTTTGCATAACATCATAGACTTTTCGAAGGTAACATATTAAAATGACACAGAATTTGCTATTATAGCGCACCGTTTCGGCAGATTTCTTTAGAATTCAGGGAAGACCTGCTTGCTAAAGGAAAAAACATATAGAAGAAATTTAGCTGAGATTTATGCATGACTTCGTACTTTTTTTAATGTGACAGGTAAGGATAAGGCAAGGTGGGGAGGCGTACCAAATGGCAGAAGCTCGACAAGGCCCAACCCTTTTTGATGGCGCAATAATGAAAAAACACAAACATTCTCTTCATAGCACCCCTTCTCAGCGGAATTTTTCCAAATTCAGGAAGGACTTTCTGGCCATAGACAAAAACATACACAAAAAACTTGGTTCAATTCTATACATAACTTCATATACATTTTAATGGTAGAATATCAAAATGACACAAAAATCCTTATTACAACGTCCCCTTCCGGCGGATTTTTTTTCAAATCAGGAAGGAGCTGCTGGTCCTAGCCAAAAACTTGCACATAAAATTTGGTTTAATTCTATGCTTAACTTCATACACCTTTTTATGGTAATATACTGAAATCGGCACAAAAATCGAAATTACAACGTTCTCTTCAGGCGTATTTTTTTTTCCAAATTCAGGGAGGACCTGCTGGTCATAGCCAAAATCTTCACATAAACTTTTGTTCAATTCTATGCATAACTTTATACACTTTTTGATGTTACAATATTGAAATTGGCACAAAAATCCTATTACAACACCCCCTTTCGATGAATTAAAAAAAATTTAGGTAGGACCAACTAGCCATAGTCATATACTTACACAAAAAATTTGATTCAATTATTTGCATAATTTCATACACTTTTAGGTGGTACAATGACGACACACTAACAGGCAGACATTTTGTATAAATATTTTTTTTAAACAACGTGTGAATCCGTCAAAATGCGGAAGTCGAAAAATATTTGAATTACAATTAAATATATGGACAACATGATATAAATAAATTTTTTACAAAGTAGAAACCACGCACCTTTTGAATAATATTTTTCCAATAAAAACGAGAATTATCGTTTCCCATCGCGAATATGTTACCATAAAAAGGGGCTACGCTCTTTAAAAGTTTTTAAGTTTTAAATTTTTTTTAAGTTTTGAAATTTATAAAAAAAAATCTATAAGAACCATAAGCATATAATCATAATCATATCATAAGAGTCGTTGAAGTGGTTAACAGGCTGTTCGATTAGATGACTTAAATTTGTGCTTTAATTATATTTTATATATCTAATAGTGAAGTTTCAATTTAGTTATAGAATATACGTTTGAAACAAATGCTAAAACATTTATATTATTTTAAGTAAAAATGTATTTATATTTTACAATCTTCTGCACACGACAGAGCACGATTTAACAAAATACATGCTTGAAAATTAATTTAAATCTCATAAAAATTAACTAAACATGCGATTAAAATTTAAAAAAAAATTGCTGTTAGAAATACATTTTTTCTGCTAAACGAAGGTGTAAAAATGGAAAATGTGCGATGTTTGGAATTTTAAAAGATCGCGGTAGATATTATTAGTGTTTAGCCCTTTGAGCTGTGCTCATTTCGCTAAAATTCCAAATATCTCTTTTGCATCAGTATTTTGCAAAGAAAAAACTCGGTTTACGATATACACGAAAAATTGCATTAACAGAGACTCCGGCTTTTTGAATACCGCTATTGTTTTAAAGAAATTGTTATTCTTTTAACCCTCTGGATCCCAAACCGCCCGAGATAATTTGAGCTATTTTAATTCGTATATCTTAATTCCCACCAGAAAATTAAAACAACAATATTTGCTTTATTTAATAACAAAACATTCCGTATTTAAATAAAACGACATAAGCCATTGAATTTGTCTCGTGTAAAATCAGATTTTGTGAACTACATAATTTCTATAACGTGTTCTAACATGGGATTTAAAGGGTTAAATCGCTCAAATGTTCTAATTATACTTCATAGGATACCAATTTCTGTATTAAAATACAGATATCCAAAAAACCAGAGGCTTAACAACTCTGCATTAACCCTTCCCGGCACGGGCAAAATCTGTAATAAAATGAAAGATTATCGACTGACACCGGAATTCACAAACTAATTTTTTAGATATTTTGAAATCCTTAATTTAAGCTTTTGTTGTAAAAGCAAAATTTTAGTAAAATATTACTGGTGCCGTTTGCAGGTTTGTAATTAAAATTAGGTATCCTAGACCGGGCACAGTGTGCCGGAAAGGGTTAAACGTTTTTCAAATGAATTTGGTCGGACATTTCGATGCCAAAGTAACATTTTGTAATTAAAATAAAATGGTCCAAAATTCTACCATCAGAGCTCAAAGGGTTAACTACACAATGATACATCAGCTTACTTTTACAGCTGCCTTTTGAACATGACGTTATTTATTAGGGACGATACTTATACCTTAGGGACGAGCGGCGCGTATACGTGCCGCAAAATGGGCTTAAGACTCCTTGTTTATCCCCACCAATAAAATTTTACCGTAAAACTTGACCTATTTAATTAGAGCATTTTCAAGATTTAATAAGGCACAAATTTCTGTTTTAAAAAATTGGTGACGAATCATTAAAAATTTTGTAAAAGGCACCGTCGCAAAGGGGTTAATTTCTCCCAGAGAAACAAGTAGCATATAAGTTAAAATTGCATTCGAAAACATATTGTTGTCTACCAATAGAAGGTGGCGCAGGTATCTATAAAAGAAATTGTTTTTTTTTTTTTTTTTTTTGAGCGAGTAAATGAAAGCATTGAAAGTGAGGCTCTTTAAAGCACTTGATATTATAGTCGTTACTATCTACTTTCAAAGGAAAGCAGAAGTGCATGAGAAAGCACGAAAAGGAGAAATAAATTGCACTCTAGTTCCTGAGTTTAGTACTCTTAACAATAACTGAATTTTATTTCCGGTTTTAAAATTTATTCATTTAAGTTTTCATTATCTCTGTTTTGCACATTTACCAGGCAATCCATTCCAGTCAACCCGATTTAAAGACGTTCGATATACAGCCCAGTACACAGAATGTCATTAGAAATTCTTCCAATAGAAAATATATTGGATTTTTTACATTTTGTATATATTTTTTTTGAGTTTGCCCGTCTACACCTGAACGTATTTTTGCTATTAGACTTGTGCCAATCACGAAATATTTCATTACATAAAGCAGCATTTTTTCCCGATTATTTCAATGTTTAAACGTGGAGAATATTTAACTGATAAATGTATATTACATTTAATTCATCACTTTTTTTACATTTAATTCATCACTAAAAATTTAACATATTTTGGCTATTTAAATGTTGCACTGAAACAAACAAAGAAATTGAGGTACAGTTTTCATCAAAATTGCATTAAAAATAAACATTTTTTTGTATTCAGCGCTTTCGATGAATTGAAATTGAGCAATGTTTTAAGATAAGGAAAAATATACTAGTAAAAGTTACATTTATTGGTCAGGTCATTGCCAACTTCGATATGTCGCCTGAGTGGCCATGGCCATGGCCATGTTTTTATAATTGTCTGAGCGAAGCGAAGTCTTATACTCAGAGTGCGTAACGATATTAAAAGTCAAAAAAATTCTTTCGTCAAGCAAATCTCAAAAAGTACTTGTCGGATTTTGATTCTGTTTGTACCAGTAGGTACCTATGAAGGTAATCTGGTGAATGCACTTACTACGAAAAATTAGTTCCAAATAGTTTAAAAGTTATATTTAAAAAACTGATAAAAAAGCACAATTTATTTGCCTACGTCACAGAAACTTGGTATGCGTCATTTTTCACCGGCTTGATATTTTCATAGACAACCGAACAGAACACATGGAGTAAATAGTAATTGTCTGAGCGAAGCGAAGTCATAACGATATTAAAAGTAAAAAAAATCTTTCGTCAAGCAAATCTCAAAAAATACTTGTCGGATTTCGATTCTGTTTGTACCAAAAGGTACCTATGAAGGTAACCTGCTGAATGCACCTACTTTCAAAAATTAATTCCAAATAGTTTAAGAGTTATATTAAAAAAAACTGATAAAAAAGCACAATTTATTTGCATACGTCTCAGAAATTTGGTGTGCGTCACTTTCCACCGGCTAGGGCTAGATGTTTCCGTTAGATTCCCAAAGCACATGGAGCAAGAAAAATACGCAGACAATTTTAAGTACAGTAAATTATACTTAAACTTACAAATAAAAATACAAATAAAAGGTGGGATAAAAAATCACTTGATGATGTTTTAAACACGTATCGTATTTAATGCGATTGAGTACGAAATTCACGATCATTCATTATTGGCATTTTATCTTACTGTTTGGCGATACTTTTTTGGTCGATGGGAAAATCAAGTAATACAAAAATAAAAATAATAACAAGATGAATGTAGATTCTACCATTGCAGAATTCAGTTTCGCCTCCGATTAGAAAAAAAATAATCGATAGAAGTTTTTTAGAAGGGCGACCCCCTTTTAGATTGCAATGAACTAACTTCATTTTTCTTGTGATTATCAATATAATAGCAAACAGAACAGCATGAAATATCCAATTGAATAGCAATTTCTCTCTGAGACATTGGAATTGCGGAATAATAAAGAGATACAATTTAACGTGCTACTTCTTCATTGACTAGATTCATCAAAAACGGGTTTTTTCTTTAGTTTAAACGCTTTTTTATAGACTCTGAGTAAAAGGAAATGCAATTTAACAATAAAACGAATGGAATCCCGCCGAATTTGACGAATGAAATGTTTAAAAGACCCGATCGATTTGGTTTAAAAAAAAGCAAAAGTAATTACATTATTGAATCAATATATAATAAATTATATTTACAAAGTAAATGTCAAATTAGCCAGTTACAATTTTGCATTCAAATATTCGCACATCTACAGTTAAAATTGTAATATGAGTGCCGGCGAAATCCAGAAATTTTATTTTATATGCACTCACAGAAAAATAGCTTTATTTAAAAAAAAAAAAAAAAAGGAAAAAAAAAGTAATATTGGGTACTACTAGGTTATCCCATCGACCAAAAAATTATCGCCAAACTATAAGATTAAATGCCAATAATGGATGATCGTGAATGTCACATTCAATGACATTAAATACGATTCATGTGTTTAAAATGTCATTAACACTAGAACGCCCGGATGGAGTCGATTCGACTCCAATCATGTAACTAAATTTCAATTCGAACCAGAAAAATTTTCTTGAAATAATTTAAATCTAATCCACGCAAATTTACGTTAAATAAATCAATTAAATAATTTTGAATAAAAATTCTGGTGAGAAATATTATTTTCAAACTTGAGTAGAATTTCCGGGCGTTCTAGTGTTAAGTGATTTTTATTTCGACTTTTTATTAATATTTTTATTAATATTCTACTAATTATTTATTTTTTCGTTATTTAAAATAAAAATTATGTCAATATGTATAATTTGGCTATTAATGTGGCGATTTGTATAATTTGGCGAAATTGGTCGACGGGATAACAGAGTAGTACCTAATATCGTTATGAGTAAAAATACGATGTTTTAAATAGTGACGTCATTTTCTCTTCAAATGTTCTTTAACAGTTACTGTTTATGAAAAAGGCATCCATAATAATATTGTAATTCCCTTTTATCTGGTTGCTGAATGACATAATTTTCCTCATTTGAAATTTCTCTTATTTTGATTTAGACATTAATTTTTATCATAAATTATTTTCTGTCATTTTATTTACATTATTAATATTATTTCTCAGTAAATATATATATATTTTTAACTCAATTAGTGCATAATTATACGCAATCATTTTAGAAAATAAATTTTTATCATCGAGAGAAAAGCTAAACTGTGTTGCCACCATTTAGAAGAAATGTCATGAAAAAGCTTTTAAAATTAAAAATAAAATATAAAAATGGAAATAAATTAAAAAATAATTAAAATGGGCACAACTACAAATAAATAGCTTTCATTTAAAAAAATAATTATCAAAATCGGTTGACTAGAAAATTCAGGGCTGATGACACGACATTTTTAGCTTGTCTGAAAGAAATAGCATCGGATGCTAATAAAAAATAAAATAAAATAGAAAATAAATAAAAAATAAAATAAAAAAATATAAAATATATAAATAAATAAATAAACATAGTTGAAGCGGTGAATAAACAGTTATAAATTATAAACATAATAATAAATCTAATAAAAAATATAACTATCACAATAAATCGTAAATCGTAGAAATCTTATAGCAATATTCAAAAACAACGTTTTCACCAGTTTGGCGGGGAAAAATTCGCGCTAACGTGTAGCTTATATTTTTACACATAAATGACACCTGTGCCATATTTATGAGTAAAAATAAACATAAACGATCCTCAGGTTTGAAATCTCAATTTCTGAAGCCCAAACTGGACCATGATTATAAAAACGCCAAGGTGAAGGTATTGGAAAAGTACCATGAAATTACGGCAGATATATCATATACGCATCGGGTTTGGCGTAAATTTCGCGAAAATCATTTTTTAATTCATTTCTATTACTTTAAAAAGTAAATAACAATTTTAAAAAACACGATTAAATCTAGATTAAATGAATATAGAAAAAAAAATTAATAATTTTTTTTTTAATAAACAAACAACAATAGCCAGATTACCATGAAATGTAAATAACGATATCTTGGCGCCAATTATGTAAAAAAGTGTACCATATCCTGTTCTAAATTTTTTGGCGAGCTTTTTTTTTTCTTTTTGGCATTAAATGAATTGTTGTGGTTGCGATCTTCAGCCTGTGAGGTTGCTTTTTTTACACTTTACAATAAAGCTGAAAAGTGTCTATTCATTCGTTTTGACTATCCGTCTGTCCACGCTGTAACATCGGTAAATATACACCGATTTATATGCAATTAGTCAACCTTATTTATGGTCCCCTAGGCATGTTTGGTATAGTATATGAAGTATGTGTGATCAATAGTTTATCTACAGGGGCACCCAAAAGAATTTCATTACATTATAGTCTATTGGGGGAAATCCTTTGCAGAGTATTTTAATGAAATTACGCTATTGCAAATTTGTGAAACTTATATAAACTACTGAATTTCATTACGATTACATTGTAACAGGACATTCAAAGCATTTTTAATCCAATTACAGGGACACACGAAAGAAATCGGCTTACAATACTGTCTTTGAGCAATAATTTCTGGAAATGCGTTTTCAATTTTTGCATGCGATTTTAAATTTAACTGTTTTTTTAGATGCGTCCCTAATTAATACAAATATTTAGTAACTGTAGCCGTCGTCTGATCGGTCTATCTGTCTGTCCGCATATAACAGCACAAAAACTATCCTACCGAATCGTTTAAAATTTTAAATATCTATTTTTTGCCGAATTTTGTTGAGTCATTGCAAATTTTAATAATAAAATCGGATAAATAGTTCGAATACAGCGACAATCAAAATTATTCCGTTACATTACGGTCGACGGAATGAAATAATTCCAAGTACTTTTTCATGATGTTAAACACGTAGAAACATAATGAAATTGATATGCATTTATGAAGAGCACTAGAATATATATTTTGTAGAACATGCCGCGCAAAAAATATTTATTTTCATTTACACGTCACCGCAAAAGAATTCCATTGCAAATTAGTATGGGGGGAAGACATTAACTTTTCAGATTTACTAATCTAGGGATTTTATCATGGAGTTATTTTCTCAATTTCACTAGCAGGTCTTTTAAATAATAATTTTTTCAGGTAAAACTGCATAATCAAGTTCACATTGGCGTATTTGAGCCAGCATGTTATACTGAAAAAGTATGTCCAGATTTGTAAATCACTTGTAAAGACACTTGACGGCTCATAGCTTATGCAGACGAGATATTCGCGTTCGTAACTTATACTATAGACATTGCCAACAGTGGAATAATCGTAAAAGAAAAACAGAATTTACGCTCTAATCACAGAGTATACGGTCAAGTTAGAGAATATACCCTAGATCCCTAGAATGTATATACTGCAGTTTTTTGAGAAAGAGGGAGTATACAGTGGCTCTTAAAAAATCCAGAAAGTATACGGCGAGTACCTCTGTAAACTCTCTATCACATTCATGATTGTCAATTCTTTTTATTTTATGCATGCTTAAGCGAAATACAGCTCAATTTCATGAGAATTAGTTTGAAAAAAAAAGAAAACAGCGTATGTAGTGGCCAGCATGCACGACTCATTTAAATAAGATTGAGAATATGTGGAACACACTCGAAAGGAATTGTCGTGTAATATTTTGCAATTGTACCATTCACTTTGCTATTTTTTTGTCAGTTCAATTTTTGATAATATATAAGAAATCAAAAATAGCTTTTTTTTTTCTTTTTTAGCATATTATCATTAAAACTCTGTTCTAAGCAATATCGCTCAGACTAATCCCTCTGAGGGAAGTCCTAGTTTAATATACGGTCCTGTATCTAGGATTGAATTCAGATTCTCTGAGTACTACTAATTCCATTAAATTATTTTCTTCTTGTTAAGTTGCTGAAAATATGTTGTAATATAAGGCAAAAAAGGTATGTTTTAAACTAGTGGTATTGAAATCCAGGTAATGGAATGCAGTCACAGTGTCAAAAAATGTGCAATACCAGTGTTGCCAACCTGGACTCCAATTTTAATCCGAAATTTCAAATTCAAAGCAGTAATTTCGAGAGAATAATATTTACTTCATGTCCAAATGTATTTTTATTAAATACAGCATAAAAATCTATTGTTTATTTCTGTTATGAAGACTATATTTCGGAATAAAAATGGAGATCAATCTCACAACTCTGCGTAATTTTTCCTGACTATTTACATAAATGTTATTTTAAGTCCCATAAAAGTCTGTTTATCAAAATATTTTTAAAAAGGCTAACTTTTCAAAATCAGGTTTAACTGATTATGCAACGTTCCCTATAATTCTATAATTAAGCAACTAGAAAGGTATGGTTTATGCTAAAACTTTCCCTGAAAAAAAAACCTTATTAATAGTGCAAGTTCTATCGAAATCCACACAGCATAATAATTTTAAAAGGCTGAGCTTTCAGAATCGAGTACATATGAATTTACAACTGATTCCCCATAGTCCTAAGCCAGGGGTCGCATTTGTTCTTAATATGCTTGGGACAATCAAACATAACTCATTCCTCTATTAGTTTCCGATATTTAGCGAAATTTTGCTATAATTTGCAAAGAAATCCCAATTCAAATATTTGCAATAGCATTTATTTTTGTAGACTTAGCGATGACTTAATTTGATTTAACATTATATTTTGAAAATTTTCATTATTAACACAAAATTATTCTGAAATTGAATGAAAATCTTTTATGTCTGTGAAATTTTATTCATGCATATGAATCTTTTCAGAAGTAAGAAAAAACTATATGGATGTGCCAAACCCAAAACTTTTTTCTATTTTATAAGTACATCTTAATATTTGAAAAAGTAGTTATATTTGCGAATTCTTTAATTAGTATTAGTTCAATACTATACCAACTTTGATTTTCATATTCAATCAATAAATCGAAGTAGCAAATAATAATACAGTGAAACCTCCAAATAAGGGACACTCCGAATAAGGGACACCTCTATTTAAGGGACAAAACTTCTGGTCCCAGTCCCTTGATATAGGACGTGTAATGTATTACCTCTGAATAAGGGACACTCGATTTAAGGGACACTTGAAAATGAGATTAAAGGCACAGGTTTTTGCATTTTATGTAGCAAAGTAGTCTGTGGTGAAAATTAAAATACATATTTTTGTGAACTTATCAAACAGATAGACAGTCATGCTGATACAGAGTAAATACGACACAGTTAACGACAATTTATTTACCCACAATTGTGATTCGACATCAGTGCGTTTATCCGCATTGAAAATTATGCTGAAAATTGTGAGGATTATTCTGAAAGTGGAAAATAAAAGAAAATTGTGAAACAAAATCAATAGACTTCAATTAATAGACAATAAACAAAATCTTTTAGACTGTTCTCAAATCCAAAAAAGTAACTTTTAAATTTTAATTTATTTTCATTCGGAAATGCCTGAAACTAGGAAGTGTTGTTGTTCAGAAAATATGTAATCGACCAGGTTTTTCTTTCTCATTTTCTTTTTTTTTCTTTTTTGCAAATGTGATAGATTTTTTAGAAAATATAATCAAAGTAGGCGTTTTGAACCGAATTTCCATGCGAAAGAAGAATAACTACTCAAGAAAGGGTAAGAAACGTCTTTGTCACATGATCAAAATCGTTATAACTCAATAGATAATTTACTTAACGAAAAATTGAAAACACATTTAAATTCCAAATCGCTTCCATAGTCAAGCATTCCAGTTTTAATTGTGTCAAAACATTTTCCACTTGCTGAGCAGAGCAGTCGAGATTTGTTGCCTTAAAATACGCAAAACAATTGAATATTGGTAATGAACTAAAATATAGAAGTATGATAAATGAACACTTGAAAGGTTTGTACTGAAAAATTGAAATTTGCGAAACAATCCCTCTTGACTGATTACTTTAAATAAAATTCTTTCAAAATTTTTATACTTTTTGCATGTACACAGTTTGCAAAACAAACAAAAAACAAATATTCTACAAATTCATTCTACATTCATTCTACAAATTCATTTTATCATTCTACAAATCATTTAATAACTTAGTAATTAATTGAAAATTTCAATTAATTAATTCTCTTTTACTTATTCTTGTCTAATTAACGTAATTTTTACATTTAGATTTCACCTTCAATGCTTTGTTATTTTTATATTCTTTAACAATCAATTAAAAATAATATAAAAAACTCCGAATAAGGGACACCTCTATTTAAGGGACAAAAGTTCTGGTCCCATAGGTGTCCCTTATTTGGAGGTTTCACTGTAATAATAATTTTGGTCATGATATTTATTTAAATAAATATTCTTCCCTTATTCTGTTGGCATTAGATTTTTCAAATAGCAAGATTAACAGGACGAGATTTTACGTCTGTACCTGCAGCGATGGATAATAGCAATGGGAAGAATCGAGAAAATTATACTAAATGCGCTATCACAGTGATCCTTTCCAACGGAATATTTTCAAATTCAAGGAAGATCTGCAGGCCATAGCCAAAAACACACACAAAAACTTTGATTCCATTCTGTACATATATTTATACACTTTTCGATGATAGAATAACGAAAATAGCTCAGAAATTGATTTACAGCCTGCTATTTCGGCCTAGTGTTGTCATATGGGCCACTTTTTTTAAATCCGGGTTCTTGATCATCACTCCTCTTTAAAATTGTTAAAATCGCCTTATTTAATAACATTTCAATCTAGGCGAAAAAAGGGAATTTTACCTTTTCAAAAAGGTGGTGTCAATTAAGAAATGTGCATTAAAAAAGTAGCCCACTGGCAAAACTTCCGGCCGATTTTTTTTCAAATTCAGGGAAGACCTGCTTGCTATTGCCAAAAATAGACACAAGAAAAATTAGTTCAGTTCTTTGCATAATTTGAAAAATATTTTGATGGTGCAATATTGAAAATGGCACAGACACTGCGATTATAAAGTCTCTTTCTGGCGGATTTTTTCTTAAATTCAGGAATAATCTGCTGGCGATAGCCAAAAACATTACAAAATATTGGAGCAATATTATATTACAGTAAACTTTAGTATAATATCGAAAATGGCAAAAAAATCGCTATTAAAACGTCCTTTTCCGGCTAATTTTTTTTTTCAAATTCATGAAGGACCTTCTGGTTACAGCCAAAAGCTTGCACAAAAAATTTGGTTCAATTCTAAGCATAACTTCATATTTTTTTTGTTGGTGCAATATTGAAATTGGCACAAAAATTGCGTTTACAACACGCCCTTTCGACGAATTTTTTTCAAAATGAAGTAGGACCAACCAGCTATAGCCATACACTAACACGAAAAATTTGGTTCAATTCTTTGCATAGCTTCATACAAGTTCAGATGGTATGGAGATACACGTACATACGGATACATGGACAGACAGACATTTTGCATAAATATGTTTCTCGGAATAACGGGTTAATGTCAAAATCCGGCCGAAAAATATTTCGAATGCAAGCAAATGTATGGACAATTCTTGTCGCGAATATGTTAATAAAAGAAGGGACTACTTTTGGGGCACAGAATACAGGTAAAAAAGCATTATTTTTAAATGAAAACGGCAATACATTTGTAAAATTTATTATATTCTGTTAGAATGCAGACACCAATCAAACCAAAAATCATTTTCATATGTAAAAAATAGCAATTATGCATTTAACTAAAGTTTTGAAATTTATAAAAAAATTCTATAACTATAAACATTCTATATTCTATAATAGATAATAACTATATTCTATAATAGATCTATAATAATAACTATAAACATTCTATATTCTATAAACATTCTTTAAATGTTGAGAAGACTCTTAATTGTGCCAAGAAAGAAGTAGCATGCCTGAATTTCCAGTTGCATTCAAAGCCGTATTGTTGTCTACCAACAGCATGTATTTTTGCTGTCAATGTAAAATTTCAATATCTTTTTAAGTACTATCGCACATATAAGGACATCGTAGTCCTTTGAAAGACTTGATATTGTAATCGTTACTACCTGCTTTCAAAAGAAAACAGATGTTCCTGAGCATAATGATATAAAGTGTAAAATATCGCATTGCAATCTCAGAGTTTAGACCTCTTAATTATAATTTAATTACATTTCCGGTATTAAAATTTATTTTTTTAAATTTTCATTTTATCTGTATTGCACTGTTATGGTTATCAGGCAATTGAACCCAGTTAACATGATTTAAAGATGTTCGCTGGGATGTCCAGTAAGCAGTACATGTATTTGAAAATTCTTTTACCGCGTGTCGCTCGTCCCCCCCCCCCCCCAAGTTATTAAAACTTTTTCAAAGAAGTTTGATGGATCAATCTGATGCCAATGCGATACTTTAAAATTAAATTAAGTGGTTGAAAACTCGACCATCAGAGTTGAAAAGGTTAAAATCCTACACTACTCATTCGGAAAGACCCGGATACTAATTTTAAGTCTATGGGGGCATTATTTTCAAATATCCAGCTCAAATTTTAATATTTTTACATGATTGTTTTGCAGAAAAGAGCTGAGATTGATCTCCAACCAGGCTAGTTTTTACATTTTCGATTTAGGTTTAAGATAAAAAAATACTTTAACATTCTGAACCATTTTTGAAATTGAAGTTATCATAATATAAAAAACATATAACCCAAATCAAAATAGTAAAATCACGCACAATCAATAACTCTCAACACAAGATCATGTTCACAGGACTCACGCAAACTGCGGGGTATGTTTTGTATGAAGACAATGGTGGACAATTTTGGAATTAAAATTACTACTTTTCAGAGCACAGGTATATTCCTTCAGGCGAATTTCAAAAAATCTGCCAGTTTCATCTGTGTATACACTTTCACAATCTCCAGAGGAACAACACCGGTAACAGTAATAGCTTTTTTAACCCATTAGTGCCTGAATTATTTTCTTCGATGAAATTCGAATTTCGCATTTTCCCACCACTTTTAAAGAAAGAATAATTTGTATCTTGATTTATTGAGGACTTTGTCTCAAGAAAGAAATTACTTATTTATCCTCCTTTTTACTGGTGTGAAAGGCGCTTACTTGAGATTTTTGAAACTGTCCCAAAAATGGGACGCCAGGCACTAATGGGTTAAATTCACATGTTAACACAGGAAAGACGATAATTTTTGCTCAAAATTCATAAAAATATTTAGTATCAGAATTTTTATTTTAAACAGCTACAGCTATTTAATGTATTCATTTTCCCTTTGTTTCTATTAAATTTATTTTTTAAAGAGATTTCTGGTTGAAACCAAACTATTTACGTTTGGTAGGGGACAAAATGGCCCTCACTGTCATTTTAGAGTTAAATGTATATGTATTGCAAACTGTATCAATGTTATTACATTTAAAGTTGAATAAGTGAGTCTCCTCAACAATATTTATTAATCCACTAATTAATAGGGCAGAATATTTTCCAGAATTAGCGTAAAACAGAGACTCGAAATTCATACAAGAGAATCTAAATAGAAAATTTTGGGTCACGCAACAATGAAATGTCTCAAATAACTTGAGTAAAGTTTCTATTTTAATTACCTATTTTAAATTTCAGTTTAAATTTCTGTGTAAATACGGATTATCTCAATAAAAAAATTCACTATATTAAAAACACTGATGGTAGCAAGAATAGCATTAAAAAAATATAGAAGGATTTACATAAAATTACAAACCAATTTTACATGTAAATGCATGTATGAAAGACATGAATAGCATTAAAAAAATATAGAAGGATTTACATAAAATTACAAACCAATTTTACATGCAAATGCATGTATGAAAGACATTTTATTTAATGTAAAAAACATATTTGTAACAAGAATATTAACTGTACAGTGATCTCTTAAGATTCGAGAATTTAATATTCGAGAGTTTTGATTATTCGCGAAATTAAAAATTTGCAACATTTCAACATTCGCGTATGCTGAACTTGGTTATTCGCGAATATTGTTTTATAAAGAGTTTTTTTTTTTTTTTTGCAAAGGAAACTCAGTTTCTTATAACAATTCAATAAACTATGTGACACTGACAGTTATTTACTGTATAATCTTCTGTATTACTGTATAGCCTAAGTTGCTAAAGCTTCAATCCTTTTAGTGAGGAAAATAGCAGATAAGTAATTTTTGTAAGTAATTTTACATGCAGATTTTTTCTTTCTTTTTTTTTTTAATTTCTGATATTTAAAATTTTTATTGCCGGTAAAATATTTTCTGCAAAAATTGTAGTAGAAGTTTTAAACCATAAACAATAACTTGTCGAAAAAGCAGCATAATACGGTTCTTCACTGGTGAGGATTTTTAGGTTTCAAATATAAATGAAGTCGCAATTTTTCCTTACAGGGAAATTTATAAACATAGGATTTGTTCTGCCAAACAAGCGCACATAATTTAAATTTTTTCCACTACACAATAGTAAATAAATTTTATAGAATGTATTTATAATTATTCAAATTCTTTTAAAGCATGTACTTTTAATTTATAGCGATTAATAAATGTTTTCTTGAACTTCAATTAATCTTTTCTATTTAAAAAACTAAAATCTATTTTATGCACTGAACAATGGCCTCTATATTGGCGATTTCAACATTCGAGGTTGTTCTCGGGAACCTAACCCACGAATGTTAAGGGTTTACTCTATAATTGTTAAAATATCTGAATTGAAGTTTCACCCTTTTAAATTCTTCCCATGTGAATAAATTTTAATTTATTATTTTATTTTTCTGTAATATATTAAGCAACATTGCGAAGGAGAATCATTACCGTTTTAGAAATGCGTTCTTGTAATGCGGCCAAAAGAGACAATAATGTATTACGGTAGCCTCCGACGATTAGTTTAAAATTTACTATAATCTGTTAGAATGCAGGCACCAACCATACCAAAGATTATTTTTTATTGAAAAATAGCAATTATGCATTTAAATAAAGTTTTGAAATGTATATATATATATAACAACTATACTATCGCATTAGAATCGTTCTAGGCGTCACCAAGAAAAAGAAATTGCGAAACATCACTATTTACAGCAATCTTTTGATTCTGATAAATTCAGTGTTTTAATCCTTTCATCGGGAAGGCAATTGTATTCTTTAAATGTTGAAATAATTGAGTGATCATCTGTGTTTACAAGAAAATTTATTTGTAAAGAAGTTAAAACATATTTTCGAATACTTAATAAATGTGAAATTTTTATTCAACAATTCGGGTGTCAATGTGACAATTAGGAATGAAAATCAATTGATGCCATAATTGTATCAATTCCCTTCAAGTGATTAAACGCGCAGTTCGATTACATTACTTCAATTTAATCATATTTTATACATCTAATAGTGAAATTTGAAAATTTTTATAGAATATAAATTTAAAACAAATACTGAAATATTTATATATATTTAAGTAAAAATGTATTTATGTGTCAAGTATCCCTCTTGGTACGCTTTTTGAACACCACTTTTTTCTAAAGAAAAAATTTATTTACATATTTCGTCGAAACATTTCGTCGAAGAGCGTTTTTCTAGGAATTGCTGAAAAAACCTACCGCCAATTTCTTTCAAAAAATTACTAATTTTTAAAAAGCTGACCAGTGAGAGCCCTAATTTATTTTTTACAATCTTCTGCTAAAAACAGAGATCGATATTAGGAAATACATGCTGGAAAATTAATTTAAAACTCACAAAAAAGTAAGTAAACTATGAACAAATTTCGAACAAATTGCCGTTAGAAGTACTTCTTTTTCTACTAAACAAAAGCAATGCTTGAAATTTTGAAAGACTGCAAACAACTATATTATCGCATTAGAATCGTTCTAGGCGTTACCAAGAAAAAGAAATTGCCAAAGATCACTATTTACAGTAATCTTTTGATTCTAATAAATTCAGTGTCTTAATTCTTTTATCGGCAAGGCAATTGTATTCTTTAAATGTTGAAATAATTGAGTGATCATCTGTGTTTAGAAGAAAATTTATTTGTAAAGAAGTTAAAACATATTTTCGAATTCTTAATAAATGTGAAATTTTCATTCAACAATTCGGGTGTCAATGTGACAATTAGGAATGAAAATCAATTGATGCCATAATTGTATCAATTCCCCTCAAGTGATTAAACGCGCAGTTCGATTACATTACTTCAATTTAATCATATTTTATACATCTAATAGTGAAATTTGAAAATTTATATAGACTATAAGTTTAAAACAAATACTGAAATATTTATATATGTAAGTAAAAATGTATTTATGTGTCAAGTATCCCACTTGGTACGCTTTTTGAACACCACTTTTTTCTAAAGAAAAAATTTATTTACGTATAACTACTAAACAAAAGCAATGCTTGGAATTTTGAAAGACTGCAGAAGATTTATTAGTGATTAAACGCACAATGATATATCAGCTTCATTTTACAGCTGCCTTATGTAACATAACATTATTTATTATGGACGACACTTAATTGTATAATAACATAAAATAGCTAATTACATTCAAACACGTGTTGTCTACTAACAGAAAAGGGCGTTAGTGTCTATGTGAAATTCGAATATTTCTTTTAAGACGCAACTCTAGGCCCAGAAAAAGACAAGGTTGATAAAGTAAAGTCTATGGAGGCGTTCTTTTCAAATATTTCGCCGAAATTTTAATATTTTTACACGATGTTTTTGCAAAAGCTAGCTGAGGACGATCGCAACCGGCCTAATTTTTACTTTTTTCAGTTTTGGTTTCAGATTAAAAAAAAAAACATACTTTAACTTTCGAAATCGGTTTAAGCAGGTTCTGAAATAGAAACTATCGTAATATAAAAAATATTTAAACAAAATCGAAAAAGTAAAAACTAGGCTGATTGTGTATCGTCCTTAGCTATCTTGCGGAAAAAAGCATGAAAAAATATTAAAATTTGAGCGAGATATTTGAAAAGAATTGTCTCATAGACTTCTCATTATCATAGGGACTTTTTCTATGTCTAGTGCGGGGCTTTAAAGTTATTCCACATAACGGAAATGAGTCCCTTTTAAAAACTTGATACTACATCTAGGGTCGTCACTATCTGCTTTCAAAATAGAGCAAATGTCCATGAGCAAGCTACACCAGGAACTGCTTATTGACTTTCGGTACTTGAGTTTAGTACTCTTAACAAAAACTTAATTTTATTTCCGATGTTAAAATTTATTACAGTTCAGTTTTTATTTTATTTAGTTTTCAGTTTCTATTTTAATATTCATTACCTCAGTTTCGCACTATTACCAGGAAATCCAACCTAGTCTACCCGATTTAAAGATGTTCGATATATTACCAAGTGCAGAATGCAATTGGAAATTATTTTAATTGAAACTGCAATGGATTTTTATGAGATATCTGAAATTAGTTATAGAATATAAGTTTAAAACAAATGTTGAAATATATATACAGTGAAACCTCCGAATAAGGGACACCTATGGGACCGGAACTTTTGTCTCTTAAATAGAGGTGTCCCTTATTCAGAGTTTTTTATATTATTTTTAATTCAGAAGGATATAAAAATAACAAAGCATCACAGGAGAAATTTAAAAGTATCTGAAGTGTACAAATTACGCTAATCAGACAAAAGGAAGAAAAGAGAATTAAATAAAATTTTCAATTAATTACTAAATTATTTGTAGAATTATTGATTTGTATTTTTTATGCATATTAGGTACAGACAAAAGTATAAAAACATTTGAAAGAATTTTACTTCAAGTAATCAGTCAAAAAGGATTGTTTTGCAAATTTCAATTTTTCTAAAGAAATCTTTGAAGTGTTCATTTACCATATTTACAATTCTTCATTACCACCAATATCCCCTCCTCCCCCCCAAAAAAAGTATTCCAATGCTTTGCGTATTTTAGGACAACAAATCTCTCCATTGCCCTACTCAGCAAGCGGAAAACGTTTTGACACAAAATTCATTTATTTTTTATTTAATTTGTTTGAGTTAAAAATTCATTTTCAATGGAAAAGGATAAAATTGGAACGCTTAAATAACCTATTGAGTTACATGCAATTTTGATCATGTAACAAAGACGTTTTTTTTTTACCCTTTCTTGAGTAGTTATTCTTCTTCTGCATGGAAATTTGATTCAAAATGTCCACTTTGTCAATATTTTCTGTAAAATCTATTGCATTTGAAAAAAAAAAATCGATTACATATTTTTTGAACAACAACACCTGCTAGTTTTAGGCATTTCCAAATAAAAGTAAATTAAAACTTATGTCTTAAAAGTTGCCATTTTTGGAATTGAGAACAGCCTAAAAGCATCTGTAATGTTCATTGTTTCACAATTTTTTTTCATTCTCCTATTTCAGAACCATCCCCACAACTTCCAGAATTACTTTCAATGCAGATAAACGCATTGATATCGAATTAGAATTCAGGATAAATGAATGGCCCTTAATTGTGTCGTACGCCTCTGTATCAATATGACTGTCAGTCTGTTTGATAAGTTCACAAAAATCCGTATTTTAATTTTTATCAAAGACTACTTCATTATCTGAAATTCAAAAACGAGTCCCTTTAATCTCATTTTCAACTGTCCCTTAAATAGAGTGTCCCTTATTCAGAGGTAAATACATTACACGTCCTATATCAAGGGACTGGGACCAGAATTTTTGTCCCTTAAATAGAGGTGTCCCTTATTCGGAGTGTCCCTTATTCGGAGTGTCCCTTATTTGGAGGTTTCACTGTATTAAAGTAACTAAAAATTTATTTTTTTTTACAATTTTCTGCACGCGATACAGATCGATTTAACAAAATACATGTTTAAAAATTAATTTAAAACCCACCAAAAGTAAGTAAGATTCCTAAGCCTTTTTGCGTCACGTATAAGTGTGGTTAGTCCCAAGGGATTAACAGTATGAACTCTGCTGGGTAAATTTTTTCAAAATTTCAAATATCACCATATACATGCCTGTTTGTGTTCCGGGGAATCCCCGGAATTCCGGGGATTTTACTATAAGTGCCCCGGAAATTCCGGAGTTAATTACAACAAAGCGGCATGCTTTTTTTTTTACTTTTCTATGAAGCTTTCCTTTCATCTGGACATTAATAGCTGGGAAGCTTGATTCGAAAGTAACAAATCGCCCTTTAGTTTAAAAAATAGTGCCCCTCTTGCTTCTCATTAAAAATCTAGCGCCCCTCTTGCGCTCATTCAAAAAAATAGCGCCCTTCTTTCCCCTCATTTGAAAAAACGCGCTTACTGCTGTTGCGTCCGAACTGAATGCGCGCCTGCTAGTTGTCTTCTCATTCATACATTTAAGACCGCGCGTTCTCAAAGAATGCATTGCGGTAGACAAGTCTTTGATAGGTCAAGGTTTTTTTTATAAAATTTTGTTCCGAAATTTCCAAGAACTAAAAACATTCTGTTCTTTTTTCTTATATGTATCATGAATCAGAAAATTGAGGCATAAAAAGTATCGCGAATTTCAACAAATGATTGCCGAAAATTTTCGTCAATCGTTCACACACACACACACAAAAGAAAAAAAAAATGAAAAGAAAGAAAAAAAAAACGCGAATTTCATCAAGGAATCGTGGGGGAAAGCGTATTTCGTTTTAGAATTGCGAGAAAAACGCTAACCTGGACAAAGGATCACCGAAAAAGCGTTAATTTAATCAAAATGCAGCAGACAAAAGTGTGAATTTGCAAGAATCGGAAAAAAACTTCGAAGTTCGTCAAGGAGCCATCGAAAGGATGCCAATTTTGTCAGAGTATCGGGTGTAAAATAGAAATTTTGTTAGAGAGCCACGGAAAAACGCGAATTTTGTTAAATGACCGCGGACAAAAGACTAATTTCATCAAATGACCGCAGAAAAAATGCTTGCCGAAGGGCCGTTGAAGAAACGCGAATTTTATCTAAGTATAGAGACAAAAAGCGCGAATTTCATCAAAATGCCTCGTAAAAATGCAAATTTTATATCAAAGGGCTGTGGAAGAAACTTTTTTTTTCGCGACTCTGCGAAATTCACGTTTTTTTTTTTTTTATTGTAATCCCTGAACGAAATTCGTATCTTTTCACGATTCTCTGTCAGAATTCGTTTATTTCATGCGATTCTATAACAAAATTTTTATTCCCCCCCCCCCTATAATTTGTCAAAATTTGCGATACGTAATACGTTTTATATTCGAATTTTCGGAGTTTTGACCAATTTTTTTAATTTCCGAAATGACTGACGCAATTTTTCTTGATTTTGTGAAAAATCTGATTAGAATCACAGAGGTGAAAAAATATGAAATTCACAGCAAATTTTCTGAAAGGTTAGAACAGAAGTGGGAGAAGGGAGCAATTCCATTCCCGGTACAAAGTTATGTGCTTTTTTTTTTCGCGCCCCTATTTTGAAATTTGCGTCTTTTTGCGATCGTTTGTCGAAATTTACCGTTTTTTCTTTTATCAAAACTTGCCGTTTGCTTACGATCTTTTTACAAAATTTGCCGTTTTTGCGATCTTTTAATAAAATTTGTCGTTTTTCGTGATTTTTAGCAAAATATACCGGGTTTTTTTTTACAATCTTTTAACAAAATTTGTCTTTTTTTCATGATCTTTTAACAAAATTTTCTGTTTTTTACGATCTTTTTAAAGAATTTGTCGTTTTTCATGATTTTTTAACAAAATGTGCCATTTTTTTACGATTTTTTTAACAAAAATTTGCCGTTTTTTCGCGATCTTTTAGCAAAAGTGCCTTTTTTTCGCGATCTTTTAGCAAAATATGCCGTTTTTCGCGATCTTTTAATAAAATTTGCCGTTTTTTCGTGATTTTTTAACAAAATTTGTCGTTTTTTCGCGATTTTTTAACAAAATTCTTTTTTGGTGAATAGGAATAAATGTGCAAGGAGTGAAAAAAGGTAACTTTTTTTGATGATTTTATAGTTTATAAATATTATAGGAGTAAAATCCTCAAAAGAATAAAATATTTGAAAGTTAAAAGCAATTCTATGTAATGGCTCATGCGATACTTATGAAGTTAATCGGTGATTATGATTTATATACTATTGTAACTTATTAAAAAAAAAATGAAGATTTATTTTTTCAGGGGATTTAATCAAGTGTTACAAACAGGCATGCATATATATGCATCATTTTTTTGTAAAGAAAAATTCGGTTTATGATATACACGAAAAAATGTTTTAATTTCTTCGCGGCAGGAGTCTTTTCGAAAGGGCATAGCCGGATAAGCATTGAAAACACGCCTTTCAATAAAATTTCTTGATTTTTTCCCCAGGTGTATCTACATATCTGACAATCTATTTCCCCTATTATTAGCTTATAAATATTGATATTTTACGAGATAAAAATGTTTTTTCGATTTTTTAAAAACCTCATTTTCTCAAAACTACTGTACCGAATTACCTGGGATTTATTGAGTTTATATAGACATTAAAGATGCATAACTGGTAAGTTTTGCATAATTTTCTGATTATAAAAAGTATGTGAAAAAGCGATTAAAAATTTTTGAAAGATAAAAATCATATGTTATAGATGTAGGAAAATTACCATTTTCTAGTAAAAAATTCCTCATATGTGCCCATATATTATATATAAAAGCTGTAAGTTTGCATTGGGTACTACATATAAATATTTACAAAGGTATTTATAAAATAAATTAAAATTCATTTAAAGGCGTTACTTTGGGCGGAGCTACGCAACTTTGAAATCTGGAGAATTTTTGGAATGTATACTTACAGAATTGGTGTATTTTAAATTTTAATGAACTCATGAGCATCATTCTCGACACTGACGATTCCGTGTCGATAACAAAATTTTCAATATGTCACATACAAAAACAAGGAAGAATATTTTTGTCATAGAAACTAACTACATTCTTCGATATCGAAATGTAAGAACAGTGATCACAGCCAATTTAAAAGAAAATGGATTTCATTAGTTTTTATAAAGAGAAATTATAGTTAGTAGTTTCAAGCTTTTTAACCGAGCGATGGGTCCTGATTACCATCATGTTAAACGTTTATGTCTAAGTAATGGTTAACCGCCGCGATCAGAAACATATTTAATGCAGTGAATGATTTCTATTTCTTATGATGTTTTCTAAGAATTATAATTCGAAATGTGATTGTTAAGGAAGTTTCTTGAAAAAACTCGTGATTACAGAAAGAAAAAAAATTTAATATTTATGTATAAAATAATGTAATACATTATCAAGTGTCAGCTGTTTTTTTTTTCCTCATAAAAGTCACTGTTCTTGACAGTGAGGCCTAAAGCACTGAAACCGACTATATATTTACATATAAGATTACAATGTATTCTCATAAAATTAGCTGTGTCTTTACAATATTTTATATTATGTTAATTTTTCCACTGCTTTTTTGCACTATATTTATTTAAAAAGCATTTTTCATCTCATCAAATATAAAACGGCTCAAAATTGTATAAATATATTTTTCAATACAAAATATCATCCAGTGCTGTGAGCTTTCTTTTTTTTTGGTTTAACTCACATTGTGAACCCTTCAGTAATAATTATCTTCGGATTAAATAGCTTTAGAAATCTGCTATTAGAAACAAAAAGTTATTAGCATATATCTTGAATAAAAAATTGTCTATTACCACCCAATCCTGATGATACCTCAGAATTAAAACAGTGCATTATGCTCCAATTCTAGCTATATAATATTCATATTAGATTTGCATTGCTTGAAAAAAACTGAACTACTTACTCTTATTACCCTTCATTAAATGTAATGAGAATGTTCGAATAAAAATCATTATAGTAACTGTTGTAACATTTAGATATCGAAGAGCGTGGCTGTTTTCCAATTGAAAATATTTTTCAGAATATTGTCTTCGATAGAAATCATCAGTTTTCGATATCGAAATAATATGGACTGAGTTGAAAACTATGACCTATACTATTAATGAAATCTAAAATACATCAATTGACACATTTTCTATTGACATTGTTCCAAAGATTTTTCGGATTTCAAAGTTGCGTAGCTCCGCCCAAAGTAACGCTTTTAAATGAATTTTAAATTATTTTATACATACTTTTGTAAATATTTATATGTAGTACCCAACGCAAACTTACAGCTTCTATATATAATATATGGGCACATATGAGGAATTTTATACTAGAAAATGGTAATTTTCCGACAACTATAAGATATGATTTTTATCGTTCAAAAACTTTTAATCGTTTTTTCACACACTTTTTATAATCAGAAAATTATACAAAACTTACCAATTATGCATCTTTAATGTCTATATAAACTCTATAAATCCCATGTAACTCGGTACAGTAGTTTTTGAGAAAATGAGGTTTTTAAAAAATCGAAAAAACATTTTTATCTCTTAAAATATTGATATTTATAAGCTGATAATAAGGGAAATACATTGTCAGATATGCAGATACACATGGGGAAAAAAATCAAGAAATTTGATTGAAAGGCATGTTTCCAATGCTTATCCGGATATGCCCTTTTCAATGATTCGTCGCCCGTTTTTAAAAACAAAAATTAGAACCTTATTAAGTCGATAAAATAGGCTCCGATTAAATTTTACAGTACAATTTTACTGGTGGGGATAAACAAGAATTCTTAGGCCCATTCGCATCAAGTATACGAGTCGCTCGTCCCCAAGGGGTTAAGCCTTTTTCAAATAAATTTGATGGAAAATTCTGGTGCCAATATAACATTTTGGCATTAAAATTAATTGGTAGAAAATTCAATCATCAGAGTTCAAAGAGTAAAGATTCTATAATACACAATGTGTACTGTAGGATGTGTATTACACATCCAGGTAGACCTGGATGATAATTTTAAATTTATGGGGGCATTATTTTCAAATATCTAGCTCAAATTTTATTATTTTTACATGATTTTTTATTGCACAGAAGAGCTGAGATAGATCTCCAAACGGGCTAGAATTTACATTTTCAATTTTAATTTCAGATAAAAAAAATTACTTAAACTCTCTGAACCGGTTCTAAAATTGAAATTATCATAATATAAAAAACATACAACTCAAATCAAAATAGTAAAATCTACCCCGGTTGCAGATTGTCCTCAGATATCCTATGCTTGTATATAGTATATATTAAAAAAAAAAAAAACGAAGCCTTCTGAAACACTTGATATTGTTGTCGTTACTATCTGCTTTCGAGAGAGAGCAGATGTTCATGAGCAAAACGAATGAAAGGCCAAAAAATTACTTCACACTCCCAGAGTTTAGAACTCTTAACTATAACTTAATATTATTTCCGGTTTTAAAATTTATGTTTTAAATTTTCAAATTTATCTGTATTGCACTGCTATCTGGAGTTGAACCTAGTAACCGATTTAAAGATGTTTGCTGGAATGTCTAGTGAACAGTACATGTAAATGAAAATTCTTTTATTGCGTGTCGCTCGTCTCCAAAACTTTTTCAAATAAATTTGATGGAACAATCTGATGCGAATGTGACACTTTGGAATAAAATTAAGTGGTTTAAAACTCAACAGTCAGAGTTGAAAGGGTTAAAATTCTACACTACTCATCCAGAAAGAATTGGATGATAATTTTAATTCTATGGGGGCATTATTTTCAAATATCCAGCTCAAATTTTAATATTTTTACATGATTCTTTTTGCATAAAAGGGTCGAGATCGACCTCCAATCGGGTTAGTTCTTGCATTTTCGATTTTGCTTTTAGATTAAAAAATACTTTTTAATCTAAAAGCAAATTCTTTCTAGGAACTTTCGGAACCGGTTCTGAAATTGAAATTATCATAATATAAAAAACATATAACTCAAATCAAAAAAGTAAAATCTAGCCCAGTTGCAGATTGTCCTCAGCTGTCCTATGTAAAAAAATAAAGTTTGAGTAAGATATTTGAAAATAACACCCCCATAGACTCAACATTATCATCCAGATGTTTTTGAGCGACTCGAGTGGCGTCTTAACTACGAAATGATACATCAGCTTCGTTTTACAGCTGCCTTATGTAATATAAAGATATTTATTAGAGAAGACACTTAACTGTGCCCGGAAAGACTTTGCGCACTGGAATTTAAAATTGCATTCGAACACGTATTGTTGTCTAGTAAGTGAAGGGGCGCTGCTGTCTATATGAAATTTCCTATTTCCTAACATTTCTTTTAGTGTTATCGCACATATAATGAAGTTATATGGGTGATTCTACGATAAGAGGTTCAAAAACATGGAGAATTCGGCCAAAAAGAAAAGTTTGAGTTTGATCAAAAACCTTTAAATTATGATTTTTGCCCCGTTTATTTACTTTTTCATATAAAGGCAAGTCACTTTATACATATTTTATAACTTTTTCTGGTCAGTGACTCGCTCCCCTGGCAGTTATCGTGCCAGGGGAAATACGGCAGGGGATAGACATTTTCGTGTAAATTCAAACTTTTTAACTGATTGAATTAGTTTTTCGGTTAATTGTGTATTTCACTTTAACTATTACCGTATTGTTTAATTAGGGCAGTAAATGCAATTGAATTAAATGAATATTATAAGTTTTATAACTTACCAGGGGAGATACACGATTACTGTGCGAAACCACTACAAAACACGGTCGCGTCGCAACAACTAAAAATGGCGACGCTTAAATGGCTTGCGCGTTTAGTATGGCTAACTTCAAGCCGATAGATGTCCTTAAGCACTACTTCCAATATAGCCATCGTTGAATTTATATTTGTTTCAGCGGAACAAAATTTGACAGGGGAAAGACAAAAAAAAGCGGGACAAAAGTTAATTTTAAAAATTATTTGAAATTAACAAAAATATTTTATTTTTTATTTTATAATACGTAAGTATAATTATTTAAATTCCAATTAAGCATACTTTAGCTAAGCATCTGGCGGAAAAAATATATGTATTGTTTGAAAGTTAAATTGAAACCGGCAAGGGGACATGCCAGGAGAGGGGACTTTTTAGACTTTGTAAGAAATTTCCGAAAAATGTGTTTAAATTAGGCATTCAATCGTAATGTTATTTAATAAAATAAATTAAGATGCGATTCATTGCAAAAAATAGCAACATATAGAATAAAAAATCTGTTTTAAACGGATTGCCGTACAAATTACCTCTTATCGTAGAATCACCCATATACGTATAGAGCACATATAATGCAATTTCATTATACAGTAAAACCTCCATAACGGACACTCCCGAATAGCGGACACCTCTATTTAACGGACAGTTTACCGATCCCCACTCCCAAAATCTAAATTTTTGTATGTTTAACCTCTGAATAACGGACATTCCGAATAGCGGACAGTAATTTTGGCGATAAAGTATGGAAAATTGTTTTTTATCTAAGAAAAAAAAGTAGAAAGCCTCTAAATTTGTCAGGGCAATGTGTCAAAACTTTGTGATCACAGATAAATGTAGACAGTGGGCCGGGGAAAATCTTCCCTCCCACGTCCAGTATTAAATTCAGTAAATGGTCCGGAGGGACATTACTTCCCGGAGCATCACATTGTCCTCCTCCAATCTCCTCCGTAAGATTTAAGATTTTATGCTTAAGAAGTGGCAAAATACAGAGAACAGTTACATTTTTTTTATTATTTTTTTTAATGAATCAGAAAAATCAAAACTATTGACAGGATTAAAATTTCACATTGAGCAAAAAAAAAAAAAAAAAAAAAAAAAAAAAAAAAAAAAAAAAAATAACATGGGCTTTTTAAATGCAAGAGGAAACTTTTTAAATACATATTTTTCATAAGTATATAATAAGCAATGTACAAAGGTATGTACCGTTTTACTTAAATTTTATTGCTTAAAAAATTATTTTAATTTCTGATTAATCATATAGTAGAATTTTAGGACATATACAAGTCAATTAATGAAACTTTAAGCATTTCTGAACAATTTTTTAATCTCCAAGGTATTTCCCAATAGCGGACACCTCCGAATAGCGGACAGTTTACGCGCTCCCGAGGTGTCCGTTATTTGGAGGTTTTACTGTATATGTATATTGAGTTTTAAAATCCATCAGTCATTTTTGGGACACCCGATATATGCATTGCAAACTATATCTAAATTCGCGGATTTAATATTCGCGAGTTTCTATTATTCGGGAATTAAAAAATTTGGAACATTTCAATATTCCCGTATGATGAACTTGATTATTCGGGAATATTGTTTTATAAAGAATTTTTCTTTGGAAAGGAAACTCAGTTTGTTTTAACAACTTTATGAACTATGTGACACTGACGCTTATTTACTGTATAATCTTCTGTATCACTGTATAGCCAAAGTTGCGAGAACTTCCATCCTTTTAGTGTGGAAGATAGAAGATAAGTAATTTCCACAATTTTGTACGCAGATTTTCTTTTTTCATTTTATGATATTTACAATTTTTATTGCAGGTTATATATTTTCTACAAAAATTGTCGTAAAAATTTTAAACCATCAACTACAACTTGCCCAAAAAGCAAAATAACACGTTTCTTTACTGGTGAGCAGTTTTAGGTTTCAAATAGAATTGGAGGCCGCAACTTTTTCTTACATAGAAATTAATAAAAATGATTTTTTTCAGTCAAACAATCGCACATCATTAAACTTTTCCACTACACTAAATATATTAGAAAAATCGCAAATAAATTTTGTACAATGTGCTTATAATTATTCATATTCATTTAAAGTATGTACCTTTAATGTATAGTTATTAATAAATGTTTTCTTGAACTTCAATTAATCTATTCTATTAAAAAAAATTAACTCCTAACCCCCTTTTATCCACTGAAAGATGGTCTCAATATTCACGATTTTAACATACGCGGTTGTTTTCGGGAGCCTAACTCTCACGAATTTTAAGTGGTTACTGTATAATTGTTAAAATATCTGAATTGAAGTTTCACCCTTTTAAATTCTTCCCATGTGAATAAGTGTTCATTTATTATTTTATTTTTCTGTAAGAAATACATGCAACATAGCGAAGGAGAATCATTGCCGTTTTATAAATGCGTTCTTGTAATGCGGTCAAAAGAGACACTAATGTATTACGGTGGCCTCCAAGGACTAGTTTAAAATTTATTATAATCTGTTTGAAGAATGTAGGCACTAACCATACCAAAAAAAAAAAAAAATTATTGAAAAATAGCAATTGTGCATTTAAATAAAGTTTTGAAATGTATATATATACATAAAACAACTATATTATCGCATTAGAATCGTTCTAGGCGTTACCAAGAAAAAGAAATTGCCAAAGATCACTATTTACAGTAATCTTTTGATTCTAATAAATTCAGTGTCTTAATTCTTTCATCGGCAAGGCAATTGTATTCTTTAAATGTTGAAATAATTGAGTGATCATCTGTGTTTAGAAGAAAATTTATTTGTAAAGAAGTTAAAACATATTTTCGAATTCTTAATAAATGTGAAATTTTCATTCAACAATTCGGGTGTCAATGTGACAATTAGGAATGAAAATCAATTGATGCCATAATTGTATCAATTCCCCTCAAGTGATTAAACGCGCAGTTCGATTACATTACTTCAATTTAATCATATTTTATGCATCTAATAGTGAAATTTGAAAATTTATATAGACTATAAGTTTAAAACAAATACTGAAATATTTATATATGTAAGTAAAAATGTATTTATGTGTCAAGTATCCCACTTGGTACGCTTTTTGAACACCACTTTTTTCTAAAGAAAAAATTTATTTACGTATTTCGTCGAAACATTTCGTTGAAGAGCGTTTTTCTAGGAATTGCTGGAAAAAACCTACCACGAATTTCTTTCAAAAAATTACTGATTTTTAAAAAGCGGACCAGTGGGAGTCCTAATTTATTTTTCTGCGAGAAACAGAGATCGATATTAGAAAATACATGCTGGAAAATTAATTTAAAACTCACAAAAAAGTAAGTAAACTATGAAAAAATTTTGGAACAAATTGCCGTTAGAAGTACTTCTTTTTCTACTAAACAAAAGCAATGCTTGAAATTTTGAAAGACTGCAAACAACTATATTATCGCATTAGAATCGTTCTAGGCGTTACCAAGAAAAAGAAATTGCCAAAGATCACTATTTACAGTAATCTTTTGATTCTAATAAATTCAGTGTCTTAATTCTTTCATCGGCAAGGCAATTGTATTCTTTAAATGTTGAAATAATTGAGTGATCATCTGTGTTTAGAAGAAAATTTATTTGTAAAGAAGTTAAATCATATTTTCGAATTCTTAATAAATGTGAAATTTTCATTCAACAATTCGGGTGTCAATGTGACAATTAGGAATGAAAATCAATTGATGCCATAATTGTATCAATTCCCCTCAAGTGATTAAACGCGCAGTTCGATTACATTACTTCAATTTAATCATATTTTATACATCTAATAGTGAAATTTGAAAATTTATATAGACTATAAGTTTAAAACAAATACTGAAATATTTATATATGTAAGTAAAAATGTATTTATGTGTCAAGTAAACCACTTGGTACGCTTTTTGAACACCACTTTTTTCTAAAGAAAAAATTTATTTACGTATTTCGTCGAAACATTTCGTTGAAGAGCGTTTTTCTAGGAATTGCTGGAAAAAACCTACCACGAATTTCTTTCAAAAAATTACTGATTTTTAAAAAGCGGACCAGTGGGAGCCCTAATTTATTTTTCTGCGAGAAACAGAGATCGATATTAGAAAATACATGCTGGAAAATTAATTTAAAACTCACAAAATAGTAAGTAAACTATGAAAAAATTTTGGAACAAATTGCCGTTACAAGTACTTCTTTTTCTACTAAACAAAAGCAATGCTTGAAATTTTGAAAGACTGCAAACAACTATATTATCGCATTAGAATCGTTCTAGGCGTTATCAAGAAAAAGAAATTGCCAAAGATCACTATTTACAGTAATCTTTTGATTCTAATAAATTCAGTGTCTTAATTCTTTCATCGGCAAGGCAATTGTATTCTTTAAATGTTGAAATAATTGAGTGATCATCTGTGTTTAGAAGAAAATTTATTTGTAAAGAAGTTAAAACATATTTTCGAATTCTTAATAAATGTGAAATTTTCATTCAACAATTCGGGTGTCAATGTGACAATTAGGAATGAAAATCAATTGATGCCATAATTGTATCAATTCCCCTCAAGTGATTAAACGCGCAGTTCGATTACATTACTTCAATTTAATCATATTTTATACATCTAATAGTGAAATTTGAAAATTTATATAGACTATAAGTTTAAAACAAATACTGAAATATTTATATATGTAAGTAAAAATGTATTTATGTGTCAAGTATCCCACTTGGTACGCTTTTTGAACACCACTTTTTTCTAAAGAAAAAATTTATTTACGTATTTCGTCGAAACATTTCGTTGAAGAGCGTTTTTCTAGGAATTGCTGGAAAAAACCTACCACGAATTTCTTTCAAAAAATTACTGATTTTTAAAAAGCGGACCAGTGGGAGCCCTAATTTATTTTTCTGCGAGAAACAGAGATCGATATTAGAAAATACATGCTGGAAAATTAATTTAAAACTCACAAAAAAGTAAGTAAACTATGAAAAAATTTTGGAACAAATTGCCGTTACAAGTACTTCTTTTTCTACTTGTGGTATTTTATACTTTTACTTTTCAGGTTAAACGGTAGATGGCGCCCCTTGTCTATTCCATGGAATTATGTAAGGAACATAATGTATCTACGTTCCAGATAGTTGTTCTGTGTTTACAATATGTGTATATGTCGTCTGTAGTGCCGTCAGTTTTATTAAATATGTTTGTGTGTAAAAAGTCGCCCACCTCGATTATTTTAGTACTGTTCATTGCCTTACATTTAAATGCTTAAAGATAGTAAAATGGCGACGAGATGTTAAAAGTTTCTACCGTAAAAATTTTAAAGGAATAACGGCGCGCCCAAGAGAAATGGCTTCTTCTTTCGTTTTTGCGTTCGACAAACATACAAGGTAACAGCAGCTTTCCAGAATATATCAGCAGCTTTAAAACAAGGGGGTGGTAAGTACATTGAATTTTAAAGTACTTTTTTTTTCCTGTGTTATTGCATAAAGAATACGATGTTTTCATTCAAGGAATATGATGATAAAGTAGAAACATTTCAGGCTTATATTAAACGCCTGGAACAGAATTTTATTCTGAATGAATTAAAAGAGGAAAAAAAAGTTGCAGCCCTTTTATCTTGCATGGGCCCTAAGCTGTATAATTTACTGAGTAATTTATGTTTCCCTAAAGAATGTGAAACATTAAAATATTCGGAGATTGTTGATATATTGATAAAGCATCTAAGCCCCGCCCCCAACAAATTTATTGAAAGAATCAAATTTCGTAAGTGTTACCAAAATGAGTCGGAATCAGTTCAAGATTTCGCTGCTAGATTAAAGAAAAATACAACTTTTTGTTGTTTTACGGGTGATACATTAAATGAAAATTTACTTGAACAATTTTTACGCGGTTTGAAAAGCGAAAGCATTCAAAATAAATTGATTACGCAAGTAGAGGATTTAACTTTTGAGAAAGCAGTGGAGAAAGCTTTATCCTTACACAATGTAGATATTGAAATTTCTGAAATTAAAAATAAAAATTTCAGTATTAATAAAATTTCCAGTTCAAAAAATGTACACCCAAAGAAATTTTCTAACGACTGTCAGAAGTCAAATGTCAACAATCATATAAATAATACAATTCCTGAAGCAAATAAAAGTAAATTAAAATGTTATAGATGCGGAAATACTTCCCATCTAGCCAATTCATGTAGATTTATTAATGCTACTTGTAAAATATGTAAGAAAAAAGGCCATATTGGAAAGGTTTGTAGAAGTAAAACTTTCCAAAAACACGTAAATTCGGTAGATACAGTAAATGTATTAACTATAAAAAATACAGGTGCAAATCCTATTAAATTATCT
Organism: Maratus speculifer; assembly: GCA_964019185.1. NCBI lineage: Eukaryota > Metazoa > Arthropoda > Arachnida > Araneae > Salticidae > Maratus > Maratus speculifer. The sequence continues at coordinate 197,968,468 of OZ025302.1, read as the reverse complement.
GTGTTAATTGAAAATAAAGCCAGAGCGGATATGGAATTGGACACCGGTTCGGGAATTTCTGCTGTTCCTTTAAAAAGATTTCGCAGAATTTTTCCTGATTATAAAATATTTCCTCCAGATGTTCAGTTAAAAACTGCAACTGGTGAAATTTTTAAACCTGTAGGTTATGTTGAAGTAAATGTTACTTATGAAAATAAAACAGAAAAGTTAAAATTATATTTGATAAAAGAAGATACTTTTCCATTATTATTTGGCCGCGATTGGGCCTCTGCATTCGATATTTTTCCACATAATTTAAGATCTGTTTATGTTAATGAGACTGTAAATTATTCTGATAAATTACAAGAATTGTTAAATGATTTTTCTGATTTATTTTCTGATAAAGTAGGGGAAATTAAAGGGTTAAAGGCAGAGCTTTACCTTGAAAAGGATGCTACACCCATATTTTGTAAAGCTAGGACTGTTACTTATGCACTACGTGCTGCAGTCAATGAGGAATTACAAAGATTAGAAGAAGCAGGTATAATTAAACCAGTTACAAATAGCAAGTGGGCAACCCCGATTGTTCCAGTGGTAAAATCTAATGGTAAAATACGCTTATGTGGAGACTTTAAAGTCACATTAAATAAATATCTGAAAGTAGAAAAATATCCCTTGCCTAAAATAGAGGATATGTTAGCTACTTTAAGTGGTGGTGTTCATTTTACAAAAATTTATTTAAATCAAGCATACCTCCAATTGCCCATTGATGAGGAATCCCAGGAATTATTAACCATTAATACACCTAAAGGATTATTTCAGTTTCTTAAATTACCAATGGGTCTTAATAGTTCTCCTGCTATATGGCAAAGAAAAATCGAACAAATTTTAAGTGGAATTGAGGGAATTACAATTTTTATTGATGATATAGGAATAACTGGGGAAACGGACGAAATTCATTTGCAAAGGTTAAAGCAAGTATTAGAAAGGTTGAGAAATTATAATATTCGGATAAATAAGGAAAAATCATTCTTCATGGCAGATGAAATTACTTATTGTGGGTATAAAGTGGATAAACATGGTATTCATAAAACACCAGATAAAATAGAAGCAATTGTAAATGCCCCTAAGCCAGAAAATGTTTCCCAGGTAAAAGCATTTCTTGGTCTTGTAACTTATTATGCAAAATTTGTACCGAATTTATCGACAATTGCACATCCTTTGAATAATTTGCTTAAAAAGAATGTAAAGTTCAACTGGTCTTACAAATGTGATCAAGCGTTTAAAAAAATAAAAAGAGAAATTACTTCGGACAGAGTGCTGACGCATTTCAATCCTAAATTACCTTTAATCTTAGCTACGGATGCTTCTCCATATGGTATCTCTGCAGTTCTTTCGCATGTGATGCCAGACAAGACTGAAAAGCCTATTGGATTTGTATCCAGAACCTTGAATAATGCCGAAAAACGGTATAGTCAAGTAGATAAGGAGGCATTAGCAATAATATTTGGTGTTAAGAAATTTTTTCAATATTTGTACGGTAACAGATTCACTTTGTTTACTGATAGTAAACCATTAGTTTCAATTTTTTCACCTTCTAAAAGTATTCCGGTTTTATCAGCTGCTAGAATGCAAAGATATGCCATATATTTACAAGCGTTCCAGTATGACATCCGCTATAAGAAAACTACTGAACACGGTAATGTCGATGCACTCTCACGTCTTCCATTACGTAGTGAAGATTTGCCCCACGAATATAATTCAAATGAAGGACTTGATGAATCGGAAATCATTCAAATAAATCAACTTTCTGTTTTACCTTTAAATGCTAAATCTATTGCTTCAGCTACAAAAACCGATCCTCTTTTGCGACAAATTTTTCATCACCTCATTTCTGGTTCAGAAATTCCTAAGAATTTACTTTTTGGTGGTAAACAAGAAGAATTTACTCTTCAGCATGGTTGTATTTTAAAAGGTTGTAGGGTAGTTATCCCAGAAATCCATCGACAACAAATATTAAAGGAATTACTTTTGGTCATTTTGGTATAGTGAAAATGAAATCTTTAGCCCGTAGTTTTGTATGGTGGCCAGGAATAGACCATGATATAGAAGATATTGCAAGAAATTGCTCTATTTGTGTAAATTTGAAAAATAATCCTCCTAAAGTTGATACACATCATTGGGAATGGCCTACTGCTCCATGGCAGAGAATTCATATTGATTATTTTGGTCCTGTTAACGGAAAAATGCTTTTGTTAGTGGTTGATGCTTATAGTAAATGGCCAGAAGTATTTATAGTTCCTAGTACAACTTCAGAAAATACAATTATTTGTCTTTCTTCTCTCTTTGCACGATACGGTTTTCCTATTTCTTTGGTATCAGATAATGCTAGGCAGTTTACATCTGAAGAATTTGAAATGTTCTTAAAAAGTCATGGTGTAAAACATAAGTTTAGTGCACCGTACCATCCATCTACAAATGGACAGGCTGAGAGATATGTGCAAACGGTCAAACGTGGATTAAAAGCCTTAGCGTCTGAACCAGGTACTTTACAAATGAAGCTGAATAACTTTCTTATGCAGTACAGGAAGATGCCACATGTTACAACGGGGGAAAGTCCTGCATCTTTATTTCTAAAGCGTCACATAAGAACAAACATAGATTTGATCGTGCCAAATGTTGCAAATTTTGTTCATGAAAAGCAAACTGCAAGGAAATCTAAAGTTAAAGTAAAAGAATTTGAAGTCAACCAGAAAGTAGCTGTAAGAAATTATACTCCAGAAGCCAAATGGAAAATTGGTCGAATTGTAGCAAGAGAAGGAAAATTACATTACAGAGTTCAAGTTGGTTCGAATATTTGGAAAAGGCTTGTGGATCAAATAACTAATGTAGGAGAAGATATTTCTTTAACCAATGATCCAAATTCAGAAGAAAATGTTACAGAAAATTTTAGAAGTGAAAATACAAGTGTGAAGCAAGATGATTTTCCACCCTTACAGTCAAGTTTCACAGATCCGCAACCAGTTGACTCTCATGTTCCAGTTGTTCCAGATCCTACTCCAACTGACTTTCATAATCCTGATTCTTCGAGTTCTAATTCAGCTAACTCTGATAATATTCACCAAAAACCGTCGGTTCCTACTAGTGCTACAGTTGATGCCCCTGAACATGTAAAAACTAATTCTTCTTCTTCTCCACAGGTACTTAGAAGGTCCAGAAGACATCGAAGAGCTCCTGACCGACTTCATTACTAAGTGGGGAAGAGCTGTGGTATTTTATACTTTTACTTTTCAGGTTAAACGGTAGATGGCGCCCCTTGTCTATTCCATGGAATTATGTAAGGAACATAATGTATCTACGTTCCAGATAGTTGTTCTGTGTTTACAATATGTGTATATGTCGTCTGTAGTGCCGTCAGTTTTATTAAATATGTTTGTGTGTAAAAAGTCGCCCACCTCGATTATTTTAGTACTGTTCATTGCCTTACATTTAAATGCTTAAAGATAGTATACTACTAAACAAAAGCAATGCTTGAAATTTTGAAAGACTGCAAAAGATATTATTAAAACGCACAATGATACATCAGCTTCATTTTACAGCTGCCTTATGTAACATAACATTATTTATTATGGACGACACTTAATTGTATCATATATATTCTAAAGCAGAAATTCTGAAACTTCCAAACGAGTGTTTTCAAAAACTACCCTATGGATTTTTTTGCAGATTATATCATTAGATAGGAAATTTTTTTGCGGAGGTTTATGATAGAAATATACAGGGATAACTCTGATTTTTCGTACTAAATTTCGTATTTTTCGGTTATTTTTGACGGAAGGATTGCAACAACTAATTTTTTTGCGATAATTATTTTTCAAAAAAGAAATGAAATGCTTTCTCTAATGGAAAATAATATAAACATTTCGATAAAAAACTCTGTTAATTCATTGATTTAAAATAAATAATGATAAAAAGAAAAAATCCGTTTAATGCGAAATAAAATTATGAAAAGAAAATATTTATCTTTAACAAAAAAAAAAAAAAAATAAAATAAAATAAAATAAAATAAAATAAAATAAAAAATATTTATAATATTTAAAAAGTAACTCAATGTGAAAGAAAGTTTTGAAGTGACACAATATTTGGCTATTTATTTCTTTCGAGCCAAATTAAAAGAAAACATCTCAAAAATTTCATTAGGTAAAACATAAGTATTTTTTTTCTTTCTTTTTTTAAAAATATTTTTAAATCTAATTTTCCCGTTATGTGTTTTTCAGAAGAAACTCGCAGAATTAACATTTTTTAAAAGGCTCCAATTGTTATTTGTATGTTGTTTGTTCATTTGGGTGTTTCAATCTACTTTTGTCGCCAATCAATGCGATTCTAAATCAAAAAAAAAAAAAAAAAAAAAAAAAAAAAAAAAAAAGAAAAAAAAAATTGTAATTTAAGAAATTACCCCAACCATTTGAAAAATGTTGCACTCGATACATTCATCTATCATTTTAAGCTAAATACCAGTTGTTTTATTGTGTATTATCCGTGCCACTGCTATAAATGACTTTATACATGCTGCAATTTGAAGGTACGGTTCGTTTAAGTTATATCACTCTATTGTCGCCAAGCATAAAAGTTGGCGACGAAAGAAACATTTCAAACTATTTAACATTGTTGGTGCAAAAGTAATCATTATTAAAATACAGCTTTGGCATATACTGTTATACTTGTAAGACTTTGGCATATATTGTTTGATTTTACAGAGCAGAATTTTGGTGATGGAGGTTTTAAACCAAAATCGATCGCAGCACATGCATCTGTGAATGGGTCCATCAGACATCGAATCAAAAAAGTTTTTTCCCAGTTTTTCCCAAGCCGATTGCTTTTTAGTTTTCTTTTTAGGTGGTGGAAAATCAAGAGTAATAGCTATAACATTTTCCGGCTTGTTAGAATCACTATTGGCACTCAAATTTTCCTGGTTAGAACCGACCGATAGTAAAACGCCATGGCTAGTGGATTGGTCGCCCTGGCGACATGATGTTTTACAATTAATCGGTTCGGCATTAAATTGCTTCCTTTTTCGTGATCGCCTTTCAACACGTAATTGGTTTTCAGCGGCTCAATAATCTTTTGATTTTATCATTTTCTGCATTGAAAGACGTTTTTGCGCCAAACCAAATACAGTATTACTCAGTTATCCCGTCGACCAATTTCGCCAAATGATACGAATCGCCAAACTAATAAGCAACTTATACATGTTGACTAAATTTTTATTTTAAATAGCAAAAGAAGAAATAAAAATCACTTTATGATTGTTTAAGTACGCGTATTGTGTTTAATATCATTGAATGCGATATTCACGTTCATTCATTTCTTTGGCTTCGGCTTTTTCCGTATCTGTTAATTTCCGTCTACCCATTTTTAAATTTGTTAGTTTTCTCCTTTATTACAATGATTTTAACCATTTTAATTTACTATTCAAATAAAAATTCTTCTAAAAGTAAAGAATTTAATTTAAATTCAAATAAAAACTCTTCTAAAAGTAAAGAAATTAATTTAAATTCAAAAGTGACCACATCATTCAAAAGTGGTAACATCATTCAAAAGTGGTAACATCATCGGGTCCATTCTCCCGAAAACAACAACCATTTTTCAAATGGTTAATAAAAATTCTTCTAAAAGTAAAGAATTTAATTTAAATTCAAATAAAAACTCTTCTAAAAGTAAAGAAATTAATTTAAATTCAAAAGTGACCACATCATTCAAAAGTGGTAACATCATTCAAAAGTGGTAACATCATCGGGTCCATTCTCCCGAAAACAACAACCATTTTTCAAATGGTTAAAAAAAGCGTTGTTCGCAAGAACTTTTTTTTTCTCTCTCTCTCTCTTTTAATGAGTGAGAGCATTTTTAGGAAAAAATTTTACATTTAACTTAAATACATATATAGCAGTTAATACCACAAAAATGAATAATATTTAAATTTTAGGGTAAATGTCTTTTCACATACATAGATATTGTAAAATAATTTAACAGCAACTTTTATTAGCCTCCGAGGCTATTTCTTTCAGACAAGCTAAAAATGTCGTGTCATCAGCCCTGAATTTTCTAGCCAACCGATTTTGATAATTATTTTTTTAAATGAAAGCTATTTATTTGTAGTTGTGCCCATTTTAATTATTTTTTTATTTATTTCCATTTTTATATTTTATTTTTAATTTTAAAAGCTTTTTCATGACATTTCTTCAAAATGGTGGCAACACAGTTTAGCTTTTCTCTCGATAATAAAAATTTATTTTCTAAAATGATTGCGTATAATTATGCATTAATTGAGTTTAAAAAATATATTTACTGAGAAATAATATTAATAATGTAAATAAAATTACAGAAAATAATATATGATAAAAATTAATGTCTAAATCAAAATAAGAGAAATTTCAAATGAGGAAAATTATGTCATTCAGCAACCAGATAAATGGGAATTACAATATTATTATGGATGCCTTTTTCATAAACAGTAACTTTTAAAGAACATTTGAAGAGAAAATGACGGCACTATTTAAAACATCGTATTTTTAGTCATAACGATATTAGGTACTACTCTGTTATCCCGTCGACCAATTTCGCCAAATTAATAGCCAAATTGTACATACTGACATAATTTTTATTTTAAATAACGAAAAAATAAATAATCAGTAGAATATTAATAAAATTATTAATAAAAAGTCGAAATAAAAATCACTTAATGACATTTTAAACACATGAATTGTATTTAATGTCATTGAATGTGACATTCACGATCATCCATTATTGGCATTTAATCTTATAGTTTGGCGATAATTTTTTGGTCGATGGGATAACCTAGTAGTACCCGATATTACTTTTATTTATTTTTTTAATAAAGCTATTTTTCTGTGAGTGCATATAAAATAAAATTTCTGGATTTCGCCGGCACTCATATTACAATTTTAACTGTACTTGTGCGAATATTTGCATGCAAAATTGTAACTGGCAAATTTGACATTTACTTTGTAAATATACTTATTATATATTGATTCAATAATGTAATTACTTTTGCTTTTTTTTAAACCAAATCGATCGGGTCTTTTAAACATTTCATTCGTCGAATTCGATGGGATTCCATTCGTTTTATTGTTAAATTGCATTTCCTTTTACTCAGAGTCTATAAAAAAGCGTTTAAACTAAAGAAAAAATCCGTTTTTGATGAATCTATTCAATGAAGAAGTAGCACGTCAAATTGTATCTCTTTATTATTCCGCAATTCCAATGTCTCAGAGAGAAATTGCTATTCAATTGGGTATTTCACGCCGTTCTGTTTGCTATTATATTTATAAACACAAGAAAAATGAAGTTAGTTCATTGCAATCTAAACGGGGTCACCCTTCTAAAAAACTTCTATCATTTTTTTTTCTAATCGGAGGCGAAACTGAATTCTGCAATCGTAGAATCTACATTCATCTCGTTTATTTTTTTTTTTTTGGCACAGATATTTCATACGCACTACATTGGTGCGATTTGTCTCTTACGCCAATACCATATATATATCTGGGTAATTAACTGACGCCTTAGTGTCATTATTTTGCTTGATATGGCAACCTGGATGTTATTGTCTATTTATTAATAAATTGTCTATTTACATTTTTTTTCTTTTTTTTCAGTTATATAAACTATTTTAATCTAGGCACATTTGTCATACATGCGCCACATTTGCGCGACTGCAATAAAATGACGATTTTATGCCTCACTTGGTAACCTGGCTATTGTTCATTTATTAATAAATTTATATTTTATTTTATTTTATTTTTTAAAGGATATAAATAGTTTTGTTTTATAATTATTTACTAAACTTTTTAAAATTTATTGTTATTTTCTATTTAAAATAACTGAAAATAATTGTAAACATATGTAACTGGTATTTTAAAACAAAATTTTCTCCGAATCGGCATCAAAAGTAAAAAAACGCGCCAATGTGGTGCGTATATGTCATGTATACATTTTTTTCACTATACTACAGTATTTAAACCTGCTGTATAAATAACGATTATTGTTTTTTCCAAACATGTTTGCCACAGATATTATATACACACTGAGGTATCTGACTATTGCCAAAACGGTGTTATTTTGCCTAATATGGTAACCCAGCAATAGATGTTTCTGTATTAATAAATTGTTTATTTACTTTCAATTTCTTTTTAGAAATTCTATAAATTGTTTTGTGCTATAGTAACTTTTTTTTTATTTATTAATATTTTCGTTTTAAAATAACGAAAATAATTTTTAAAAATGCACATTTCTTCGCTATTCTAAAACGAGGATTTTGCAGCATTGGTATTGGAAGGAAATCTTGCAAATCTGGGTTTGTGATGGAGTTTTTGTGAAATATGATATTTTCAAATGTAAATTGAGTTCTACTTGATTAACACGTCGGTCAGTTTCGCCAAACTATTCAAATTTACATAAATTCATTTTAAATAATGAAAGAACAATAAACATAAATAAAAAGTACAAATTAAAAGTCGAATTAAAAAGCATTTATGACGTAAAAAAATACGTGCATCACGTGTAATATCAATTGCTATCATACTTACGATCATCGATTATTGACATTTATTCCTATAATCTGCTATTAATTTTTTTCTCGACAGAATAATCAAGTAGTACCGTACATTGTACAAACTGCAGTTATTACAAAAATAGAGCTAAATAACTAAATTTAGGTGCAAATGCACACACCCATGTTGTAAGAAAGAGGCAAAAATGTCATATATGCACCACGTTGGGGTGATACATTTCTGGCGCCACTTTAATGGAAACTTCGTTTTCAAATGACAGATACTTTTCTATTTTACTTTTCTATGTATAGAGCATAACATTTTGTATCATTTTAAAATGCAAATGAAAGTAAATAAATACTTCATTAATAAATTAAAAACAAAGCTGGATTACTATAAGAGGCATAAAATGTTCATTTTGTTTTAATCACGCCAACCTGATGCGTGTATGACATCTGTATCAAAAAATGAATATCACACATTCAAAAAACATTCACTTTATTTTTCTAAGGAAAACTTTATATAACTTTATTTATTCTGCTGCATTCCAAAAACGGAACACTGTAATAGATTTATTTATCAAGAGCAGATGTACGTTGCGAAACATACTATAATATTGATAGAGGATGTATTAAGGTTTCCACAGATACCCATATCCTCCAGTCGAGAGGTTTAGAGTTCAAAAGCTATCAAATGAAAATGAATCACTTGAAAATTGTTTAAATTCAATGGTCAATCTCTGCGATCACAATGCTCGCTATTTTAGAAGTATGGTGAATAGACAATATTTAAATTGCTCTTTTCATACTTGCCTCATTTATCTATCAAACTGTACAATAAATGGTCAACTGAGATATTTTTTTCTTAAAAGCCCGAATTTTATCGAATGCATAAGCTGATACAACAAAATAATATTTTATTATTATTTTAATAAATTTTGGCGTCAACGGGCCTTGATTCCGTTGTTGTTGTTTTTATTTTTGGCTCAGTTTTGTTTTTTCTAGCTCGCTGAGTTTTGCACTGATGAAGAATCCCGACAGTAGATTCGAAACAGCTGTTTGCTAACTTTTAATGCATTTTTGGTGCATTTATAATCGTTGGTTTTCTATCTTTAAATACATTGGCGTTTTGTATGATTTTCAGAATGTGAAAGAGCATTCGAGGTGAAGTTGCTTTAATAAACGCAATCATATTCAATATTTAGTTTGATTCATGTTTTGTTTTGAAAAATAGACCAGCGCAGCTGGCTTAGCCTGCTAGTAATAACATAAAGAAGTAGCTAATTGCATTCAAACACGTGTTGTCTACTAACAGAAAGGGGCGTTAGTGTCTATGTGAAATTTGAATATTTCTTTTAAGACGCAACTCTAGGCCAAGAAAAAGACCCGGTTGATAATGTAAAGTCTATAGAGGCGTTCTTTTCAAATATTTCGCCCAAATTTTAATATTTTTACACGATGTTTTTGCAAAAGCTAGCTGAGGACGATCGCAACCGGCCTAATTTTTACTTTTTTCAGTTTTGGTTTCAGATTAAAAAAAAAAAACAACATACTTCAACTTTCGAAACCGGTTTAAACAGGTTCTGAAATTGAAACTATCGTAATATAAAAAATATTTAAACAAAATCGAAAAAGTAAAAACTAGGCCGATTGTGGATAGACCTTAGCTATCTTGCGCAAAAAAATCATGAAAAAATATTAAAATTTGAGCGAGATATTTGAAAAGAACGCTCCTATAGACTTTACATTATCATCCGGGAATTTTTCTATGTCTAGTGCGGGGCCTTAAAAGTTATTCCACATAACGGAAATGAGTCCCTTTTAAAAACTTGACACTACAACTAGGGTCGTCGCTATCCGCTTTCAAAATAGAGCAGATGTCCATGAGCAAGCTAAACCAGGAACTACTTATTGACTTTCGGTACTTGAGATTAGTACTCTTAACAATAACTTAATTTTCTTTTCGGTATTCAAATTTATTACAGTTCAATTTTTATTTTATTTAGTTTTCAGTTTCTATTTTAATATTCATTACCTCAGTTTCGCACTATTACCAGGAAATCCAACCTAGTCTACCCGATTTAAAGATGTTCGATATATTGCCAAGTGCACAGAATGCAATTGGAAATTATTTTAATTGAAACTGCAATGGGTTTTTAATATTTTGTTTATTATCTTCAATTTGCCCACCTACAACTGAAAATATTTTTGGCATTTTCGTATTAGACATTGCCAATCACGAAATATTTCATTAACAGAGCTGCCAACTTCTACGCCTATTTAAATCATACAAACATGTTTGAAAGCACAAAAATGTTTTAGTAAAATGTATGCCAAATATATTCGATGTTATGTTTTATAGTATACTAGCAGGCTGTGCCCGCTGCGCTGGTCCATTTTTCCAAACAAATCTTGATTCAAACAAAATGGTGATTTGAAATTTCTTTTTTAAAGCAGTGTAGACCATTACCTGGAATGTCCTTCCGCAATGCTGAAAACGATACCAGTGCCAATGTCATTGCGATATTGTACTATTGTATGCCTTGGACAAAATTTTTTTGTAATTAAGTACCATCTCTCTTATTTGATCGTTTATAGTAGAGTTTGATATGAAAATGAGACCGTTGTGACAGCAGGAATCAAAATGTTCTCTACTCATCACATTATTTTGTCAGAAAGCATTGCAATGATTATCAAGCTCTATTAATTTTCAAATAGCACATTATCATTTGTTAGTTCTTAAACTCCCGAATCTGAACTTGCACTATGTGCAGATCTGGTAGCCTAAATGCAATCTCATTACATGTTGCATTACATTTTTTAATAACCGTCCTCTTCTAGCAGCTCTACTATACAGTTTTCTGTCTACCTTGGTCTGTTCCAACAAAGTACATAGCAAAAAAATGTAAAAAAAGAGTGTTTAACTTATATATTTATTAGAATAATGAAGCATAAAAGGTGTGTTTTAAAGCTGAATTATTTGGGTAAAATTAAAATTACATCAGTTTCACTGCTTCTTCATTTTTTTAAACCAGTTGCAGGGCTGCCACAGGCGACTATTTTTATATTCCGTTCGCACCACTATTTTTCTAATATAAATTTCAAAATAAATTTTTCTTGCAAGTGTTGTCAAAGTGTATGTTAAGGATTTCTGTTTAAAGAAAGTGGTGCCAGTTAGAGTTAAAAAATAGTCGCCTGTGGCAGCCCTGCAGTTGCAAACGTGTAGCTGTTAAATCGGGAATAATCTTGATGCTAAATTTTGTAGAAAAATAAACCTTCAGCTTGTAATCAATTCCATTATGATTTTTGGCGTCAAACATTAGAATTGCTTATAACGATTTGTTACAAATGTATCAGACTTATTTCGTGTTTATTGTCAAAGGAAAGTGAAGTTTACAATCATCTATTATTGGCATTTAATCTTATACCTTGGCGATAGTTTTTTTTTTTGACGGGGTAATGAAGTAGTATTTAATAGTTAATTTTTGATAAAATTCTGTTGATAGGGATTAATGTTAATTAAAACTGCTACATAAACATCATAAACAAAATTTTCTACTGTCGGTATTTAATGTATATTTTTTTCTTAGCCAATTTTAAAGTATTTTTTTAACCTAAATGATTGATAAAATAATTGCAAATATATATTTTTAAATTCTATATCATTGATATTCCGAATATTTTTCCTGCACATTGCAAATATTGATTTTTTAGGGATAGTAAAATAACTACAGATGAAAAATACATAATAAGGCCAAAACACAGAATTAACGACAACTTGGCGAACTTAAATATCCAGATAGAATTTTAATAAATAATAGGTGTAATAATATGTCATAACTGCTACTTCAACTTCCACTGTAATTGTAACTGTTGTTGTTCTAAAGTTTGGTTTAAAAAGATTTCATAGCGCAATATGTAGCGCCTGTGTGGTGTATCTTTTATGAGCTTAAATTAACCTTATTAAAAGTAGTTAGTAAACTGTTATGTTTATTTTATTATTAATATAAAGAGCACCACACATTGTGACATGGTGGCAGCGGTGGGATTCGAACCCACGCCTCCGAAGAGACTGGTATCTTTTATGAGCTTAAATTAACCTTATTAAAAGTAGTTAGTAAACTGCTATGTGTATTTTATTATTAATATAAAGAGCACCACACATTGTGACAATAGGTACTACTTTATTATCCCATAGATCAATTTCGCCAAATTATATATATTGCAAAACGATTCACCATATTATACCAAACGAATATAACTTTTCTTTTAAATAACCAAAGAATCAATAAATTACGAAAATATTAATAGAAATACAAATAACGTCGAATTAAAAAGTAGTTAATGACGTAACAAACGCATGTAACATGTTTAATTTCAAATGAATGTGGCATTTACGATCATCCATTATTGACATTTAATCTTTTATTTTGGCGGCAGTTTGTTGGTCGAAGGGATAATCAAGTAGTACCAAATAATATAAAAAATATAAATAATAATATAGCCAATAATATTTTGGTCAGGTGTCATGTATGGATCACGTTGGTGCGATTGCAATAAAATTGTGATTTTATGGATTGCGTGGTAATCTGGTTGTTGTTGTTTATTTACTAATAAACTTTGTTTCTTTACTTTTCTTTATTTTTTTTCTTTCTTTATTGTTTCGTTCTATAATTATTAATTAAACTTCACTTATTTATTATTGTTTCCTTTTTAAAATAATCGAAAATAATTAAAAATAATATAACATATAACTGGTATTTGAAAACGCAGTGTTTGCCAAACTGATGTCAGATTTTAAAAAACGCGCCAAGGTGATGCGTATATAAAAATGGAAAAATGTTTATAATAATGTAAACAAAAAAGTAAACAAATAATTAAAAAATCGCCTTTTCGATTTTTTTTAAAAAATAACGCCAAGCAGTCGTTAATTCTGTAGTTGCATCAATACTAAATTTTCTTTTCTTCGTTTGTTTCATAATGAAAAACCATAAATTTAATAATCTCAAGTAAAATAATGACAAATTTTCTATGATCTCGTTGATGATCTAGAAATCTCCTTAATACATAAACAAAAAGGCAAAGATGTCATATGCGCCGAGTTTGGCGCGATAATTTTTTATGCTAATTTGGCGGAAACATTATTTTCGAATACCAGTTACATGTGTATATTTAAATTATTTTCTATTATTTAAATAATAATAAAAATTTATGAAAAAAGTTTAATTAATAAGTATATAACAAAACAATTTATACAATTTATAAAATAAATAAGCATTTTATTTATAAATAAATATTAATAGTCGGGTTAATATATCTCAGACAAAATAATGCCAATTTAAAGTCTATTAGTTACCTCGGTGATACATAATATCTGTGCCAATAAAACTTTCAATAATATAGTAAATATGCTATTTGGCGGTGTTCAGTTATTGAAGATTTGTCCAATATCATTTTAAATATTATCTAACACAAAAAATATGAAGAAAATTGAAGAAGAAATGACTAATTAAAACAAACTTGTAAAATATTTTGGCACAAATTCCTTATGTGCACCACATTTGTGCTTTTTCCCTTTTTTTACGCCAATTTGGCGAAAACTTCATTTTAAAATATCAGTTGCATATATATTTTTTAATTGTTTTTCTATTATTTTAAAAAGGAAATAAAAATAAATAAATAATGTTTTGTTAATAATTATAAAATAAAACAATTTACATCATTTAGAAAAAATAAATAAGAGTAAATAGTTTATTAATAAATATACAATAGCCGAGCTACCATATGAACATAAAATCGACGTTTTTTTGCAATTGCGCCAATGTGGTGCATATATGACATCTGTGCCATTTTTTTCAGCAGGCAATTTTTATTTCAAAATGTTGAATTTATAGATAGTAATTACGCAAAATTGCATAAATTTCAATTAAATTTCATAAATTCCTTGTTCAGTTTGTAAATTTTAAAACTAATTTTCCCTGGAAGAGAATTTGACAAAATGGCGCAAAAAAAGTATGTTTGTTGATTACAATTTTCAAAATTGCGGTGAAAAACTTTTGAAAAAGAATGACATTACTTTACAATATATATGTGTGTGGCAGAATTTCACAGTAAAGCTAAAATTTAGATATTTGATTACAATTTTTAAAATATTAACTTATGTTTATTGAATTTACAATTGAATACTAAAATATACTCAAAAAATCATCTTCTTTTGGAAAAAACAACATTATTGTGACCTAATGTTAGACATATGCATTTTTGGCTTAATTCTTTGCCGACAAAAGTAAAAAAAATCTCAAAGAAACAAATATATAACTCACAGTTACTTTTATAATTAGATCTGCCTTTTTCTGGAGTAAGTTATATACTATCGAAATTTGATAAAAAAGAGAAAGAAAATAATAGAAAGGAAAATAAATATCGTTCAAAATTAATTTAATCAAATTTTCAAGTTATTATTATTTTTTTAATTCTAACGCAAGGATAGGTCGCCAAATGTTGCATCAAATGTAATATTTCACGTTAAGTTATTTTTTAAGCGTTACAAATATTTCTTTTATTTTTAAAATAAATATTTTTTTTTATAATATTATGCCTCATTAAATGGTTTTTCTTTATTATTGTTATTATTATTATTATTAATTATTATTATTATCAATAGTTATTTTCTGCTTTTATTTGCAAGATGTTTGTAATATTTCTAACAGATATATCATTTTTAATTTGTTTAGTAATGATAATTTTCGCCAAAAAATAACTACTGGCAACCCTTTCATAAAAAATAACCGAAAAATACGAAATTTAGTACGAAAAATCAGAGTTATCCCTGTATATTTGTATCATAAACCTCCGCAAAAATATTTCCTATCGAATGATATAATCTGCAAAAAGATCCATCGGGTAGTTTTTGAAAACACTCGTTTGGAAGTTTCAGAACTTCTGCTTTATAATATATATGATATTGTTAATTATTTATTAAAACTTCTGTTTCCAATATGTTTATTTGACTTTAAATAGGCGTAGTAGTTGGCAGCCATGCATTAAGCATTTTTTTCTGATTATTTCAATAATTAAATGAGAAGAATACTTAAATGATATGTTTTATTACGTTTAATTCATTATTTTTACTTATTTCTAGAAATTTAATATATTTTGGCAATTTAAATATTACATTGAAACTAATAAACAAATTAAGGTACTGTTTTCAATGAAATTGCATCAAAAGAAGTTTGTGTATTAGAGCTGTCTATAAATTGTAATTGAGCAATGTTTTAAGCTTAGGAAAAAAATATTAGTAAAAATTACATTTATTGGTCAGTTCGTTGCTAATGTCGGTATGCCGCCAGAGTTGTTCATGGACATGTTTGCAATTTAATAATTAGTCCTTTAACGAGGATTGAGATTTAGATGCTGTGAGTACTATCAGTTTCCTAAAGTTAATTTTGTCTTGTTAAGTTGCTGAAAATGAAAATTATAATGTAAGATAAGGAAAAATAACGGATGTTTTAAATTAATGGTATCGAAATCCAGGACATGTTAAACAATCTGACCTCTAATTTTAATCCAAAATTTTAAATTCAAATCGGTAACTTTGACAGATGAATACTTATTTTATGCCCGAATGTATTTTTATTAAATACAGTATAATATACTATTCTTTATTTATGTTATGAACACTATATTTCTGAACAAAAATTGATTTCCAAACTGGCAACCTGTGTAATGTCCTCACACTAGTTACATAAATGATATTGTAACTCTCATAAAAAAAATTTTATCAGATTATTTTTTAAAAGTCTAATCTTTCATTATCTGGTTCAACTGAATATGCAACTTTCCCTATAATTCTGTAACTAAACAATTAGAAAGATATGGTTTATGCTAAAACTTTCTCTGAAAAAATATTTTACTAATAATAGTGCAATTTCTATCGAAATCCACACAGCGAAAAAATATTATATATCTGGAAACACTGCGGAAGGGGGCGCTGGCTCTATTGTACATAATGGAAGTGAGGTCCTTTAAAATACTTGATACTATAGTCGTTACTATCTGCTTTTAAAGGAGAGCAGCTATTCATGAGAAAAATGAAAAAAAATGCCGCACTTATGTAGTGGTCTTGAAATGTAGCTGCTTTTCGGCTTGTCCAAGACAGGTCATGATGCACACATGATACGTATAAACTGTCATGTTGTAAACGATGATCACGATCATGGGACTAATGATTAGTAGCTCCGATTTTAGTATTTCATTGTCATTTTCCAAGTCAAATCAAGTTAGATCCATAGTGATGTCATAGGACTAAAATTAAATTTCAAGTGAAAAAGGGGAAAAAAATCCCCAAGTTTTCCCACAAAAACTGTTAATAGTCCTCCAAAATTTTCCCTAAATGCTGAAAATTTCCCAAATTGCGGCCAAAATCCCCAATCTGACAACACTGCGGAAGGGGGTGCTTGCGCTTTTGCACATAAAGGAAGTGAGGCCCTTTGAAATACTTGATACTATAGTAGTTACTATCTGCTTTTAATGGAGAGCAGATATTCATGAGAAAAATGAAAAAAAAAATGCAAAAGAAATCGCCTCCTAATTCTTAAATTTAATACTCTTAAAAATAATTTAATTTTATTTCCAAGTTTAAAATTTTATTTATTTAAGTTTTCATTATCTCTGTTTCGCACTATTACCAGGAAATCCAAATTGGTCTACCCAATTTAAAGATGTCCGATGTACTGTCCAATGAACAGTACATTTAGTTGAAAATTCTTTTAAATCTTTCCGACACGGTCAAATCCTGTTAGTAAAATAGAAAATTATCGATTACCATCGGAATTTACAAATGATTTTTTTTAGAAATTAAGAATTCTTTAAGATTTTATTTTAAAAGCAAAATTTTTAAAAAATAGTATTGGTGCCGTTTGAAAGTTTGGAATTAAAATTAGGTATCACGGGGGGGAGGGGGCGCTGGGCAGAACGTGCCGGAAAAGGTTAATTGAAATCCTGTTAGAAGTTTTCCATTTTGTATATTTTTTTTTAGTTAGCCCATTTTCACCGGAAACTATTTTTGGTTATTTCGTATTAGACTTAACCCCTTTCGGCGCTTTGGTTTCATAGATATACCACTTAATTTTAATTCCCAAACTCCACATTGGCACCGGAATTTTATTTTAAAAAGTACTGTTAATTGATAGCGTGAAATATAGCGTTTTCTTATTTACAAATAAAGTTATTTTCAAATTCCGGTGTCAATTATTAATTTCAACACTTAAGCAATGAATTTGTCCTGCGCCGCAAAGGATTAAACCAATCACGAAACATTTTATTCAGTAAAGAAACATTTTTTTCTGATTTTTTTTTCAATGTTTAAACGTGTAGCATACTTAACTGATAAATTTCTACTATATTAAAAGCATTAATTTGTTACTTATTTCTGGAAATTTATTATCTTTTGCCAATTGAAATATTACGCTGAAACAAACAAATGATCAACAAAAACAAACAAACAAATTACAGTACAATTTTCAAAGAAATTGCATTTGAAAAAAACATTTTTTGTACTCAGCGCTGTCAATAAATTGAATTTGAGAAATGTTTTAAGTTTAGGAAAAATAATAGTAAACGTAACATTTATCGGCCAGATCGTTGCCAACGTTGATATGCCGCCAGAGTAACCATGGTCATGTTTTTGAAATTTAATATACAGTCCTCTAGCGGGGATTGGGAGTCAAATGCTTTATGTAATTGTAATTTCGTAAAGTTATTTTTGTCTTGTGCAATTGCCGAAAAATACGATGTAAGATACGGCAAAAAAATGTCGCCGGTTTTTAAAAGCAGAAATTTGTGCATTATGAAATCGAAAAAATGCTCCGATTAAATATGGCAAATTTTACGGTAAAATATTTCTGGAGGGGATAAACAAAGATTCTTATGCCTTTTTGCGTCACGTATACGTGTGGCTAGTCCCTAAAGGGTTGACCGTTTGAGCTCTGCTGGGTAAATTTCTTCAAAATTTCAAATATTACATATGCACCAGTATGTTGTAAAGAAAAAACTCGATTTATGATATACACGAAAAAAAAAAAAAAAAAAAGCATCAACTTTTTCGCGACGGAAACCTTTTATGAAATTTTTAATGATTAGCCACCGCTTTTTAAAAACAAAAATTTGTGCCTTATTAAATCGAGAAAATTCTCGGATTAAATAAATCAAATTTTACAGTAAAATTTTTCTGGTGCGAATAAATAAGGATTCTTAAGGTTGTATTCGAAAAAATGCTTTTCTACCTTTAACAGCTCGAAAATTTCCGATACAATTTCAGGCACATTTTTAAAAGTAAAAACATGAAACTTGCTGAGAGGCTTTTGAAGGGACTTATGAGGTGCTGTGTGGTGTCATTTTACGCTCAGTTCATTAGAATTTGATTTATAAACAATTACCTTTTCAGTATGATTTTTTTTTTCGTTCCCAGATTTCCCGCTTGGGAAAAATCGGTTCGAAATGCCGTTTTTGATTGCTTTTTTTGCAATATTTTCTGCATTTATCAAAGAATCGACAATCACGGCACCTTGTGTACTTTCCAAATAAGAAATTTTGAAAGTTTGGTGTATTTGAGATCAAAAATGAATTCAAAAATAAATCGGAAAATAAGCAGTTTGAGTCGAAATACACCCTTAAGCCTCTTTGCGGCATAAATACGCGTCGCTCGTCCCCAAGGGGTTAAGCTTTTTTCAAATAAATTCGATGGAACATTCTAGTGAGTGGTAGAAAATTCGACCATCAGCTTCAAAGAGTTAAGATCCTATACTACTCCAGCAGAAAGACCCGGATGATAATTTTAAGTGTATGGGGGCATTATTTTCAAATATCTAGCTCAAATTTTAATATTTTTAATTAATTTGTTTTCTTTTTTTGCATTGAACAACTGAGATCGATCTCCTACCAGGCTAGTTTTTACATTTTAAATTTTGGTTTCAGATAAAAAAAAAACTTTAACTTTCGGAACCGGTTTGAACTGGTTCTGAAATAGAAACTATCTTAATATAAAAACATATAACTCAAATGAGAAAAGTAAAATCTAGTAGGTTGCAGATCGTCCTCATCAGTTATCCTGTGTAAAAAATTAAATTTGAGTAAGATAATTTAAAGTAACGTCCCATAGACATAACATTATTCTCCAGATCTTTTTGAGCAACTCGAGTGGCGTCTTAACCACAAAATGATACATAAGCTTCGTTTTACAGCTGCTTTATGTAACATAACGATATTTGCTAGGAAATCACTTATTTTGTGCCCAGAAAGAAATAGCATACCGGAATTTAAAATTGCATTCGAAGACGTATTGTTGTCTTCTAACAGAAGGAGGCGCTGCTGTCTATGTGGGATTTCAATATATTATCTTAGTGTTATGCCACGTGAAAGCGAAGCTTTTTAAAGAACTTGATACTATAATCGCTACTATCTGCTTTTAAAAAAGAGCAGATGTACATGAAAAAGGAGAAAAGTAAAGAAAATATTGTTTCGTAGATCCCGAGTTTAGGTCTCTTCACAATAACTTAAGTTTATTTCCGGTTTTAAAATTTATTTATTTAAATTTTCATTTTATTTGTACTGCATATTACAAGACAATTGAACCCAGTTTATCCGATTCATGTAGTTGAAAATTCTTTTAAGTGAAATCCTATTGGATTTTTCACATTTTGTATAAATTTTCTCTCTACCTACCTTCACCCAAAAGTATTTTTGATATTTTCATACTAGACTTCAGCCAATCACGAAACGTTGCATTAAGTAAAGCAGCATTTTTTTTTTCAGAATATTTCAATGTTTGAACGTGTAGCATATTAAATGATAAATTTCTATGATATTTATGTAATTAATTTTGTACTTTTTTCTGGAGGTTTATTATCTTTTATCAATTTAAATATTACACAGAAACAAACAAATGATCAACAAAGAAATAAACAAATTGAAGTACACTTTTCAAAGAATTTGCATTTGAAGAAAACATTTTTTGTATTCAGAACTGTTGATAAATTGAAATTGAGCAATGTTTTAAACTTAAGAAAAAAATAATAGTAAGAGTATATTTTTATTGGTCAGGTCGTTGCCAACGTCAGTATGCCGCCAGAGTTACTCATGGACGCTTTTTAGCAATTTAATATACAGCGCGAATTGTGATTCAAATGTTCTGAGCGTACTACTAATTTCGCAAAGTTATTTTCGTCTTATAATATTCTTTCGAAAATTGCTGAAAAAATATGATGTAAGGTACGGCAAAAAATGTATGTTTTAAATTAGTTATATCAAAATTAAGGACAAAGAATGTGGACTTAATATCAAACAATGTGCTATACTAAGATTGCCAATCTGCTTCCAATTTTAATCTGAAATTTTAAATTCATACCGGTAACTACGACAGAAGAATATTTACTTTATGTCCGATTTTTATTTTTATTAAATACAGTTTAAAACACTATTCTTTATCTCCTGTCATGAATACTTTTGAATCTCTCGTTGAATTTCTGAATAAAATTGGGTTCAAACTGGCAACCCTGTGTATTTCCCCTCACTATTTACGAAAATGATATCGTAAGTCCCATAAAATTTTTTATCGGAATATTTTTAAAAAGACTAAGCTATCATAATCTGATTCAACTGATTATGCAACTTTCCCTATAATTCTATAATTAAACAACTAGAATGATATGGTTAATGCTAAAACTTTCTCTTAAAAATTACCTTACTAATAGTGCAAGTTCTATCGATGTCCAGACAACAGAAATATTTTAAAGGCTGAGAATCGGTTACATAAAAATTTACAACTTCTTCCCCATAATCTTAAACTTTGTCCGGAATATCCTTGGAAAACCTAACATATCTCTTTCCTATCGTTATTTTCCGAGATTTAGCGAAATTTGACTGTAATTTGCAACGAAATCTCAATTTAAATATTTAATATCTTTCATTTTTGTAGATTTAACGATAACTTAATTTAATTTAACGTTATATTTCGAAAAATTCACATTATGAACACAAAATTATTCTGAAATTAAATCTACGAGGTACATCCAAAAAGTAAGTTCCGTTTCTATTTCTATCCGCAGCAGCGCTGCGATCGCAATTCCGAGCATGCGAGGCAGATACTCTGACTGAAGGAGAAAAAATGTACGCCATTTTCAGATTGCCGACGTATTATCTGTAGTGCTTCTTTAGAATGTCAGCCTTAAATGAAAATTCCGCCGCTTGTGAAGTCAGACTTGTGATTCGTTTTCTCAATGAAAAGAAAGTTAAACTAAGTGAAATTCATTGTCCCTGAGAGTAAACGCCAATCAATGGAAGGAAGGCACACTTCGTTCCCAAACAAAGTTAAGCTTAAGCAAATCCTGACACCTCGAAAAGTCATATACTCCGTTTTTTGGGACAGAAAGGTATTTTGCTTATTGACTTCTTATCACGAGGCTAAACAATCAATACACATGTTTAACGCAAGACCATTAAGAAATTGCGCCGCGCAATACTGAACAAGCGCCAAGTATTACTGTCAAAAGTTCTTGTTTTTTTACACGATAATTCACGGCCTCACACTGCAAACGTCACAAAAAACGCCTACAGGTATTTCACTTTAATGTATTTAATCATCTTCCGTACAGCCCAGACCTCACTCCAGCGACTTTTATCTCTTCTTACACCTCAAATGTTTACTTGATGGTCAAAATTTCTCCGATGAATGCAAGCTCAATGAACATGTAACCAAATGGTTGAAAACACAGGCAGCAACCTCCAGCGAAAATGTACACATAAGCTGTCAACTTTTACGCATTTTTTCTACCACAAAAATTTTATAGTAAATATTGTCCTATTTAATCGTCGAAATCTCATGATTAAACAAATGGAAAATCTCTATACAATTTTAGTGGTAGCAAAAATGCGTAAAAGTTACCAGCTAAATATACAAAATCCAGTCGCACGCTACGACAAGTACCTACGAAATTTTGGAAGCTATATCCCCTTGAGAGGCAAAGCACTTATGTTCATAAAATGTTCAAATGATTGGTTGACACCGGAATTCACAAACAAATTTATATGATAGAAAATAAAAGATGTTTTTCGCGTACATTGTAAAAAACAAATGTTAATACTAAAATTCTGTTGCAAATGTTGCATAAGGGAATTAAAATTAAGTGGTATATATAATATACCGGTGCCCGTCAAGGGGATATAGATAAGTAGTTTCACAGTCGTAGATTTTTGTACAACAAATACTTTTTGCATCTGTATACATTTTTTTATTTAACTAAACGGAATTTACTTTGTGGATATACCTCGTAAATTTTTTTATGCCTGTGAAATCTTATTCATACATATGTATCTTTTCATTAGTAAGAATAAACTAGTTTGATGTGCCAATCTCAAAACTTTCTTCTATCTCATAAGTGCATCTTAATATTTCAAAAGTAGTTTCACATGTTAAATCTTTAACTATTATTAGTTCAATACTATACCAATTTTGATTTTCATCTTAAATTTTTGCTTTAGTCGATTAATCGGAGAAACAAAAAAAAAAAAAAATTAATTTTGATAATGCTATTTATTAATACCAATTGTACTCTCTCATTCCATTGTCATTAGCTTTTGCAAATAGCCAGATTAGCAGGACGCACTTTTTAGGTGCGTTCGTAATTATGTAAATACGTAGCACCTATTGTTGTCGCTCAGTCCGTCCGTCTGTCCGTCTGTCTGTCTGTCCGCATATAACAACGCAAAAACTACCCAACTGAATCGTTTGAAATTTAAAATGCATAATTATTACATAATTTTGTCGAGTTATTTCAAATTTTATGAAAATCGGATGCATAGATCAATTACGGGGACAATCAAAAGGACTCCGTTACATTACGGTCAATGGGGAAAAAAGTGTCAAATGCATTTTAATTGTTTGAAATTTTAAATACATAATTATTAGATAATTTTGTCGAGTTATTTCAAATTTTATCAGAATTGGATGCATAGTTCAACTACAGGACAATCAAAAGTGTTCCGTTACATTACGGTTAATGGGGAAAATGTTTCAAATGCATTTTAATCGTGTTACATTCATTCGAACATAATAAAATTGATATGCAACTATAAAGTACATATTATAATATACATTTTGCATAATCTGTGGTGCAAAGAATATTTGTTATTGATTTACAAGACCATACAAAAGTATTCCATTGCATAATGGGAAAGGGAGGACATTGTTTGATTTTTTAATAGTTTGACAATTTTAATTATAATTATTTACAATATTATGACATTCATATATGAGAGTGATAATTTTAAAACTTCGTTATCGTACGAACGCACCTCATTTGCTACGCTTCACGTGCAATTTCCAACTTGTTACGTTTCTGTAAGCAAAGTTACGAAAAATTGGGGAAAGGATACAAAAAGCGCAATTACAGTGCTCCTTTCCAACGGAACATTTCCAAATTCAAGGAAGTTCTGCTACCCATAGCCAAAAACATTCACAAAAATGTGATTCTATTCTGTACATAACTTTATAGATTTCTATGACAGAATAAAGAAATATCACAGAAATTTCATTACAGCGTCCCATTCTTGCAAAGTTTTTTCAAATTCAGGGAGGGCTTGCTTGTTTTTGCCAAAAACAGACACAAGAAAAATTAATTCAGTTCTATGGATAACTTCATATTTTGATGGTGCAATAATGAAAATAGCACAGACATTGCTATTATAGAGATCCGTTCTGCCGGATTCAGGGATAATCTACTGGCGATAGCAAAAAACATTTAAAAAAATCGTTTAGTTCATTCTATAACATCATAGATATTTTAATGTAAAATATTAAAATGGAGCAGAAATTGTTGTTATAGCGCACCCTTTCGTCAGATTTTTTTCAAATTCAGAGAAGTCCTGCTTGCCATAGAAAAAAAAAAGAAAACATATAGAAGAAATTTGTTCAGTTTTGCATGACTTCATACATTTTTTGATGTTATAGGATCAGGATAAGGCAGGGTGGGGAGGCCTACTAAATGGCAGAATCTCGACTATTTTTAACCTTGTTTGATGATGCAATAATGAAAAAAAAAACGTACATCACGATCATAGCTCCCCTTTCCGGCGGATTTTTTCTAAATTCAGAAAAAAAACTTGTTGGCCATTGACAAAAATATGCACAAAAAATTTGATTCAATTCCATGCATAACTTTATGTACATTTTTATGGTAAAATATCGAAAATAGCGCAAAAATCGCCATTACAACGTCCCTTTCGGCGGATTTGTTTTCAAATACAAGAAAAACTTGCTGTCCATAGACAAAAACATATACAAAAAATTTGGTTCAATTCTATGCATAACCTCATACTCATTTTAATGGTACAATGTCAAAAATGGTACAAAAGTCGCTACTACAATGTCCCCTTCCGACGGATATTTTTCATACTTGAGGCTGGGCCTCATGGTCATAGCCAAAAACTTGCACATAAAATTTGGTTTAATTCTATGCAAAACTCCATACACTTTTTGATGGTACAATTTTAAAATGGCATAAAAATCGCTATTACAACGCCCCTTCCCACGAATATTTTTCAATTACAGGAAGGACTACTAGCCATAGCCATACAGTTACACAAAAAATTTTATTCAATTATTTGCATAAATTCATACACTTTTAGGCGCAAAGAAGAGATATGGACATACGGACACACAAACGAACAGACATTTTGTATAAATATATTTTTTTGGAATAACGTGTGAATCATTCAAAAACAAGAAGTCGAGAAAACATTTCGATTACAAATAAATATATGGACAACATGACATAAAATCTTTCTTTGGAAAGCAGAAATCACGCCTATGATGATAATTTTTTTTTCCAATAAAAACGAGAATTAACGTTTCCCTTCGTGAATATGTTAATATAACAGGGGACTACGCTGGGGTTTATCGGGTTGTGGAATATAGTTAAAAAAAACATTTTTTAAATGAAAACTGTACAACATTTTTAAAATTTACTATTCTCTATTAGAAATTTTAGTTTTGAAATTTATATAAAAAATCCATATTTTCGCATAATAATCGTTCCACGAGTTACCAGTGAATGAAAAAGAAATCGTCAAAGATCTCTATTTACAGTAACCTTTTGATTTTGATAAATTCAATGTCTTAATTCATTCATCGACGAGGTAATTGTATTCGTTAAATGTTGAAATAGTTGAATGATATTGTGAGGGAGTGACCTTTCTGATAAAGGCACTCTAGCATTTTTTGACATCGTGACGTCAATGATTTAACATTGTGTAGCGTAAAAGCGACATCTATCCTCTCTTTTACTTTAACTTTCTAGAGCGTGTGGTTCTTCCTCGGTTTTCTACAGTTAAGTCGCGGTTAGAAGTATTATGTAAATTTGTAGTATCTCAGTTTGCAGCATATAAAAGCTTGGAGTTTGAGTGTGTGAGTGTGTCCAGCGACGAAAGCCAGCTAAGTGTGTCTAGTGGCGTGTGTCTAGCGGCGAAGGCCAGCTAAGTGTGTCGAGCTAAGTGTGTCTGCCAGGAGTTTTACAGTGAGCCGCCAGCAGTTAGTTCATTCAGAGGAGAGCGATTCGAGAAGTTTGTCGTTGGTAAGAGATAGTAATTATTTACATTAAGTATTACAAAGTTAATAAAGAGCTTCTCACAGCCACGGACTGTTTAATAAAGTTTTATCTAGCAGTTTAGCTGAAGCTTACGTGGGAAGTTGATTCGAAGTGCCCCGATTGAAGCTAGTGCCGGAGCTGTGTGTAAGTTTATGATTCTAATCTTTTAGTATTGTTACTAATTATTAAAATTAAAGAATGAAAAGCTCCACTTTCCTTGAGCCCTAACCGTTTAAATAAACTGGTTTTATCTTATATTCTGAGTTATGTCTGCATTAAACCCCCAGTACGAGTACACATCCGTTACAACATCACTATTTACAGGAAAATTTGTTTGAAAACAAGTTAAAATATATTTTGAAATTTTTAACAAAAATGAAATTTCTATTGAAAATTTTGATTGCGAATGTGGCGATTGGACTTAAAATCAGGCAATGTCATAATTACATCACTGCCCTTCAAATGGTTAAATGCGCACTTCGATTATATGACTTAAATTTATGCTTTAATTATATTTTATATATCTAATAGTGAAGTTTGAATTTAGCTATAGAATAAACGTTTAAAGCAAATGCTGAAATATTTATATTATTTTAGGTAAAAATGTATTTTTTTTTACAATCTTCTGCACACGACATTCGATTTAACAAAATACATGCTCGAAAATTAATTTTAAAATCACAAAATGTAAGTATATATCGATTAAAAAATTAAACTAATTGTCATTAGAAGTACGTTTTTTCCTGCTAAATGAAGGTTTAAAAATGGAAAAATGCGCGATGCTTGGAATTTGATACGATCGCAGTAGATATTAGTTTTTAACCCTTTGAAATCAGGTGGGTTAATTTCTTTAAAAATTCTAAGTATCACATTGGTACCAGTATTTTGCAAAGAAAAAAAATCGGTTTACGATGTGCACGAGGAAAATAATACCTTAAACCTTTTTCAAATAAATTTGGTCGAACATTCAGGTGCGAATGTGGCGATTTGGAATTAAAATTAAGTGGTAGAAAATTCAACCGTCAGAGCTCAAATGGCTAACCGTACAATGATACATACCTTAGTAGCAAACCAATATTGGTTCAACGTTGTGCTAATATTACATTTATCGGAAATACTGTCAATAAAATGCCAATATTGGTTAAACATCGGCATTTCATTGGAAATATTTACAATGAATTCTCAATATTGTAGAAACGTTGGCGTTACATTGGAAATATTTCCAATGAAATCCCAATACTGGCATAATATTGGCTAAATAAGGGCAAAATGTAAACACGCTCATACTGGAGCAATATTTCATGCCCGTATTACGAAAATGTTCCAATATTGCTCCAAGATGTAGCCAATATTGGCCCAGTATTGGTTGGCGAATGGCGATCAGTTTCGTTTTACAGCTGCCTTATGTAACATAACAATATTTACTAAGACGACACTTAATTGAGCCCAGAAAGAAGTAGCATATCGATGTTTAAAATCGCATTCAAGATGTCTTGTCCTCTACTAACAGAAGGGGCTCTGGTGTCTATGAGATATTTGAATATTATTTTTTAAGTGCTACTGCACATACTTGTACTACAGTCGTTACTATCTGCTTTCATAGGAGAGCAGATGTTTATGAGAAAACACGAAAAAGAACAACCCAAGAAACCACTACTCTGTTCTTAAGTTTTTGCATTCAACTTAATTTTATTTCCGGTTTTAAAATTTATTTATTTAAGTTTTCATTATCTCTGTTTTGCACTTTTACAAAGCAATCAAACCCAGTCTATCCGATTTAAAGATGTTCGATATACTGCCTAGTGCAGTGAATAAAATTGGAAATTCTTTTAATTAAAACTGTAGTGGAATTTTTATATTTTGTATATTCTTTTACTTACCCATCATACGTAGTATATAGTAAGTCTTGCAATCGTTTAGAGCATCGAATTTTTTTTTTGACGGATTTACAAGTTTCAGACACTGGAGATTCCTAAAAACATTTTTTTAGAAAAAGATTTTTTGCCGTCTGTCTGTCTGTGTGCCTGTAAATGCTCAATCTCCCGAAAAAATTGAGATAGAGACTTGAAATTTTATATGTACATAGTATATAAGAATGGGAAGAAGCCTATTGAATATCAGTAACCTTGATTATCCGGAACTATTTTTTCGGACTCTCGAAAAATTTGTTCTGATGAAAGATATATAAAAATTTTCGATTTTTTTTTTTATTTTATGGAATGGATGTTAAAGATAATAAAATAACACAAATTTTGCATTAAGAACGAAGTCGATCGGATTATTAGTAACTGAGATATTTGTAATCATGTTTTCTCCAGTCCTCGATTTTTCATGAATGTATTCCATTCAAATTTCAATTCAAAAATATATTTTAATGAATGTATTCCATTCAAATTTCAATTCAAAAATATATTTTAACTAGCAGGCTATGCCCGCTACGCTGGTCAATATTTCAAAACCAACAGTGGATGAAACGAACTGCTGAATTTAAATTTGTATTTTAAATAATTTGGACCTCCAGCAGCACCTTGCTCATTGCTGAAAACGATTTAGACACCATTGTGATATTAAATTATCTTAAACGTTGGACAAAAAGCAGCTATTTAGAAGTAACTATTTTAGTTTATTACTAACAGTGCACATTTGGAAGCGAAATGAGACCATTATGGCAACAGGATTTAAAATTTTCCCTTATCTGAAGAAATATTAATTATTACAGTCGTTATCATGGGACAACGTCTGGAAAATTTCTTCACAACATTTCATTATGTGAAGCCAGGAACCCAAAGGTACTCTCACCTAAAAAGTTTATACATATATGTTAAATTTTGTCCGCGCGATAAAAGGCACAATTATGCAAGAATCATCTTCGAACTCGTCAAGTACATTGAGATGGTTAATATCTCAGTGGGAATTGCAAATGAGCAAAATCGGCCCAAGGGCGTGGTAATTGGGAAGGGTTCAAAAATTTGAATACAATCTTAACATGGCTTTGAGAAAACCAGCTCTTACAAAACAATGGCAGGAAAAAAATAAACATTTTTCGTTACAGCAAGTTAGCAACGATAAAAAAACACACACACACACACATTAAAATTCTCACAACAACAATTTTATTATTATTGCAAAATTTCCTCCTGAAAAATGAAAACAAAATTATTTGCTTTTTCTTATTTAAGCATTTTCTCTTTAGTTGTTTAAGGTAAAATTATGTAAATTTGTATAATTTGGCGAACGATTTGGCGAAATTGGTTGACGTGATAATCAAGTAGTAGCCAATTTACACTTTCCATATTTCACAAAAGATTCCTACACAGACATCATATAGGCAATAGGTTTAGCACGATTTTCTTGCAACTACAATGTGTCAAAATCCTCGTTTTGGAATACCAAAGAAATTTATATATATTTTATTATTTTCTATCATTTTAAACAGCAATTAACAATAAATAAAAAAGTAACTTAAGACCAAAACAACAAATATCATTTCAAAAAAGAAAATGAAAGTAAATAAACAACTTATCATCAGATAAACAACTATAGCATATGAGGCAAATAATGCCATTTTGACGCCAGTGAGATACCTCGATGAGTATATGACCAAATCTGTGACAAAATTTCCATATTTGGAAAAAACTTTAATCGGTATTTATACTGCATTTTCCCTACT
Source organism: Maratus speculifer (assembly GCA_964019185.1). Classification (NCBI taxonomy): domain Eukaryota; kingdom Metazoa; phylum Arthropoda; class Arachnida; order Araneae; family Salticidae; genus Maratus; species Maratus speculifer. Next base: position 197,938,614 of record OZ025302.1, on the reverse strand, counting down.
TATATATAGCAAAAAAACTTTGACACAGATGTCATGTATGCACCAAATTGGCGCATTTTTTTTCTGGCGCCAATTTGGAGAACTTGGTTTTTAATTACCAATTTCATGAATATTTTTTAATTATTTTGAATTATTTGAAAAAAAAAATAAATAAAAAACTTTAATTAATATTTATAGAACAAAATGATTTATATTATTAAAAAAAAAACAAAATGAAAGATAATAAATAGTTTATTAATAAATAAACAACCATAGCCGGTTTACCATGTGAGGCATAAAATCGCCAGTTTGTTGCAATCGTGCGAATGGGGTGCGTACATGACATCTGCGCCAAAACTTTCAAAAGTTGCAATTAAATTATTTTACAGTTTGGATGAGGAAGACATTTATACTAAAATTTAAACATTATACGCATTTTTTTTTTGCTATAACTGCTATTTATATATTTACAATTAAACATAAAAAAATATCCTAAAAATGCTCTCACACATTTAAAAGAGAGTGAGAGAATTTAGTAATTGTGAACATTGCTCCGGCTTATGCCTTGTTGGTATAAAATCGCATTGTTTGATGACAAAAGTAAATTCAAACACCCAAATAAACAAATAACATACAATTAACAGATAAAACCATTTTTAAAAGTAATTCTGCTATTTTGTCCTGTAAGACACATAATGGTAGAATTAGATTTAAAAAATATTTTTTTAAAAAATAGAAAAATGTTATTTACGTTTTATCTAACAAAATATTTAAAATACATTTTTGTTAGCCTGCGCGAAAGAGAATAGCGAAATATTGATTGAGGAAATATTGAAGAAGAAATGGTCAATTAAAAAAGACTTGTAAATTTTATTCAGCGGGAATTTTTTATTTCAAAATGTTGAATTTATCTTTAGTAATAACGCATAATTGCATAAATTTACTTTGAATTGCAAAATATTTCCTTCAGTACTACTTGGTTATACCGTCGATCAATTTCGCCAAATTATACAAATCGCCAAACTATTAGCCACATTATATAGATTATCCTAAATTTTCATTTAAATAACGAAAAACAAATTAGCAGAGCATATATAAAAGTAGAAATAAAATGCCGAATTAAAAATCGCTTGATGACATAATTAATATTTATATTATGCTTAATATCAAGTGAATGTAACATTTACGATCATCCATTATTGACATTTAATCTTAGAATTTGGCGGTAGATTTTCAATCGATGGGGTAATCTTTCCTTCTTCAGTTTTTAAATTTTAAAACTGAATTTTTTCCTGTAAGTGAAATTGACGAAATGGCGCAAGAAAAATTAAATTAACAATAAAATCATTTGCAAAAAGAAATAAAAGAGTTATACTCATATCTATATAATTTAAGATTGAATATTAAAATATGCTCTAAAAATTATCTTCACTTAAAAAAAAAAAAACATTATTGCGACCATTAAGAACCTAAATCAGGCATTAAGTCATTAGTGCATTTTCGGCTTAAAAACACATTCTTCGGCGACAAAAGCAAGATGAAAATGGTATAGAAACGAATAGTAACTCACAATTTACAGTGTCTTTTACAATCAGACCTGCTTTTTTCTGCTGTAAGTTATATTATACGGAAATTCGATAAAAAAGAGAAAGAAAATAATAAAAAAGGAAATACCTATCATTCAAAATTCATTTAATCAATTTCTGAAATTCATGTTTTTATTCTAATGCCAGGGATAAGTCGCCAAAAGTTGAACCAATTGTTATATTTCGCGTTAATTTATTTTTTTAGCATTACAAATATTTTTTTCATTTTCAAGATAAGTATATTTTTATAATATTACGCCTCATTTAAGCGGTCTTTCTTTATTATTATTAATATTATCAGTAGTCATTTTCTGTTTTTATTTACAAGATATTTGTAATATTTCTAATAGATATAGCCATTTTAATTCTTTTAGCAATTATAATTTTCGCCAAAAATAGCTACTGGCAACCCTTTTGTCAAAAATAATCGAAAAATACGAAATTTACTACGAAAAATCAGAGTTATCCCTGTAAATTTGAATCATAAACCTTCGGAAAAATATTTCCTATCGAATGATACAATCGGCAAAAAAATCCATCGGGTAGTTTTTGAAAACACCCGTTTGGAAGTTTCAGAACTTCTGCTTTATAATATATATGATATGATATGATTGGAAATAACATGCTTAATCCGACGCAGTAAACTGTTAGTTAATCTGATTATTTTTTTGGAGTTATAACGATGTTTTTTGTATGCAATTCGGTATAACTTGAGTAGTTTGGTGTTTTATGTATTTGTCGAATTTGGCTCATCAGCAATTCATGAATAGATCATTACTATGTGTATTAAAAATACTACCTTTGACAATAAAGTTCGGTGAATAGTCCTGTAACATTAATGTAGATGGAATATTAACGAAAGTTACCATACCATCCTTCAAAATAGTTATCTCCTATAATTATGCACCGCTGAGATCTGCTATACATGTCCTGGGAAATTTGCAAAAAATCTTCTTTTGGAATGAAGTTCAAAAGCTTCGTCACGTTTCGTTGGATGTCAGCAATATGGTCAAATCTCTTTCAAAGAGAGTTTAAGTCGGGAAAATAGGAAGAAGTCTGGAGGATTGAGATCTGGTGAGTATGGTAGGTGTTCAATTTGCACCATCCATCATGAATTTCATTCGGTGTCTTGCAAATCTTAAAAACCAACTTTAAACTGATCTTTTATTCGTTCAATTTCCTGTTCTCAGTTAAGAACCAACACACTGAACAAGCACTTAGTAAAGCTCGTCTTACACATAACATAAAAGACGCTCAACTGAACAACGGTGGGAGAAGATAGTCTACACTTGCCTCTAAACAGGTGCAGCGTTTTGTTTCCCCAGTGTGACCAGATCGATTGTTCTCAATTCATTCACCGAACTTAATTGTCGAAGGTAGTATTTAAATAATCTCTTAAATTTTGTTTTGGAATTGCAATACATTTTGTAAATAGTTTAGACACATTTTATTTCCACATACAGTCGAGTCTCTCTACATCGAAACTCCATACATCGAATTTCTCTATATAACAAATCTTTAGTAGGAACGGTCCCCTTTTCGCATGATTACATTAAAAGCAATCTCTATATAGCGAAATATCTATCTCCATATAACGATTTTTTTCATAAATTGGTCATAAAAACAGTTTTAAAAAGCTTCGATATCATATGGAATCAATTTTCCATCTCTTATTTTTGATTTATTGCCAGTGCTGAGGTTTTTTTTTTTAATTATTACTTCTCTTAATGTTCTTTAAATCCAACAAATTCATCCCACCTCCCACACACCTTACCACATCCTTCTCAAAACAGAGCCAATTTGATTGATACTACACATGTAAGAGAGGAGGAATCACTGAGAGGCACATAAGAGAGGCCTTCAAATGGAGGAAAATGCCTACAATTTTTCATTCCTTGGTAAAATTTGAGCAATTTTTTTTTTTTTTTTTTTTTTTTTTTTTTTTTTTTTTTTTTTTTTTTGAGAGCGTAGCAATTTTAGGATAAAAAAAAAAAAAAAAAAAAAAAAAAAAAAAACAGATTTCTTCGCCTGAAATTAATGCAAGTCTTCCTTATTTGATTTTCATTAAGCTTTCAAATAAATGTCTGTTCTCTTTTTTGAAACAGCTTAAATAATTAAGAAATAAAATGTTAGGTTAATATTTACTTTTAAACACTTCAAATTCTTAATTCAAAAGATAAAAAATAATATTTGTTCAAATTTCACACATTAATTACGATTTTTAACATCATTCTCTATACATCGAATTTCTCTATATAACGAATTTTTTACTGGAACGGTGGATTTCGTTATATAGAGACTCGACTGTATTATGTAATGCGTATCCATGATGAGTAAGTATTACGGTGACTCCTAACGACTACACTGTTAAAAATCTGCTGCATTTTGCTGCAACGCACTCCACCGCTTGTATATAATATCTCTATTCCAACCAATGAGAAAGCTTCATTTCACGGCCAAGTAACCGTTTTCTATACAAGCAAGGGAGTGCGTTGCAGTAAAATGCAGCAGATTTTTAACAGTGTAGTTTCAGTTTGCCCACCTATATCCGAAAGTATTTTTGGAATTTTCTTATTAGACATATGCCAATCACGAAACATTTTACTAAGTAAAGCAGCGTTTTTTATTCGAATTATTTCAATGTTTCAACGTTAAGTAAAATTAATTAACTAATAATTTTTTATTGTATTTAATTAATTAACTTTTTATTTCTGAAAACTTAATATATTTTGGCAATTTAAATATTATATCGAAATAAACTAATGATAACATATTTTTATTATGTGTAAATCTTTGGTAACGGGATTGTATGGAGATTTAAAAAAAATCATGCTTAAAAATTATTTTAAAAACCATAGAAAATCTGTAAATTAAAATACAGTTAAGAAAACTACATTTGAAAAGAAACTTTTTTATTTTTAACGTTGTCGATAAGTTTAAATTGCGCTATGTTTGAACTTAGGAAACAATTGGTACATTTCTTTGTCCGGTTGTTTCCAACATCGATATGCGACTAAATTTACTATTGGACATTTTTTGCTTTATGGTACATATTGCTATAGCTAGAATTCCGATTCAGACACTCTAAATACCACTAATTTCATAAAGCCTTTTCTGTCTTGCTAATTTGGTAAAAAATTCTGATATAATACAAGGTGGAAAAATGTATGTTTTAAAACAGTGGTATTGAAATCCTTTCTGCCAAGATATAGAATGTAGACTCAATGTTGAACAATGCGTAATACTAGGGTTGCTAGCTTGGGCTCCAAATTTCAGATGTATGCATATTAAAATTATTATTCATGTCTTATTTTCTTATTTTATACTAGGCACATGGCATATTTCAAGGAGAACTTGCGTGCCACAGCCAAAAACATGCACAAAAAAATTCGCTCAGTTTTATGCATGATTTCATACATTTTTTGATGGTACAAATGACAACACACGGACAGGCAGACATTTTGTAAAAAAAGTTTTTTTTTTTTTTTGGAGTCTCTCACCCCTAAAACGTGTAAATACGTCCTGTAAATATTAGGGATATCCACGATGCGAAAGTATTACGCTGGCCCCCAACGACTAATTTAAAATGTATTATACTCTAATAGACTGCAGCCACCAACCGTACCCAAAATCATTTTTTATATGAAAAATAGAAATTATTCTTTTAAATAAAGTTTTGAAATTTATATTAAAAATATTATCGTGTTAGAGTCGTTCCAGAAATTACCGGTGAAAGAAAAAGAAATCGCCAAAGATCGCTATTTACAATAACTTTTTGATTCTGATAAATTTAGTGGCTTAACTCATTCATCGGTAAGGTAATTGTATTCGTAAAATATTGAAATAAATGAATGACATCGTATTTAAAAGAAAATTTATTTGTAAACAAGTTAAAGTATATTTTCAAATATTTAATAAAAGTGAAATTTTCATTAAAAAATTCGGTTTCCAATGTGACAATTAAGGGTTAAAATAAGGCGATGCCATAAATGTAACAGTGCCTTTCCAGTAGTTAAACGCGCTTTTCGATTACATGACTAAAATTTGTATTTTAATAATTTTATGTACATCTACCTGTGAAGTTTGAATTTAGTTACAGAATGTAAGTTTAAAATAAATGCTGAAATATTTATATTAATTTAAGTAAAAAGATATTTATTTTTTTTACAATCTTTTGCACGTGACAAAGATCGCTTAACCCCTTTTAATTCCTAAATACCACATTGACACCAGAATATTGGAATTAAAATTTAACTTTTATTAAGAATGTGAGTCAAAGCTTTAGGTTAGATTGAAATAAATTTGTTTTAAAATACCGGTTTAATTTAGTTTTTTCGATATTTTACAAGTACCTTGTCACTGAAAGGGTTAACAAAGTACATGCTTGAAATTATTTTAACCGCTCCCTGATTTGCTCGCACGCATACGGGAAATGAATTTTTGCCAATCGTGATTTATTATCCTCGCCAGTAAATTTTTCATATATATTTTGCATTATTTAATCCGAGCACTTTTTTGATTCGCTTAAGCAAAAATTTCTGTTTTGAAAAACCGGTGATAAAAAATAAAAAAATTCTATAAAAAACGCAAAAAATATAAATTATTTGAAAGTTTTTTCAAAATTGTTTAGCAGTTAAATGGTTAAAAGCACAAAAAGTAAGTCAACTGCGATAAAATTTTTAAACTAATTGCCATTTGAAGTACTTTTTTTCTGCTAAACGAAGATGCAAAAATGGAAAATGTGCGATAATTGGAAATTTAAAAGATTACAGTAGATATTATTAGTGTTTAACCGTAGAATGATACATCAGCTTCGCTTTACCGCTGTGTTATGCAATATAACGTTATTTATTCGGACTACACTTAATTGTTTTTTGAAAGAAGTAACATATCGGAATTAAAAATTACATTCGAAGACGTATTGTGGTCTACTAACAGGGGGCGATGGTGTCTATGTGAAATTTGAATATTCCTTTTAATGCTATTGCACATGATGAAAGTGATGCCTATGAAATATCTGATACTATAGTCATTAGGAGCTATGCAAATTTAACATTATCAATTATTTGGTAATTTTGGACCCTCTTTCCCCCCTTCCGATATCATATGTTTTCTTTCCTCGAAGACCCCTCCCCGGTAATGATATCGTTATTAATGATAGCGTTATCATGTTTCTTCATTCTTAATTTTTTGGCTCACAGGCTATCATAGCCTGAGAGCTTATGTGCCCGTCCGTTCTGTATGTACGTTCGTTCGTAAGTTCGTGCGTAACGCGATAACTCATGATAAAAATAACTGATCCCCTTGAAATTTTGTATGTAGGTATATCCTGACAAGGCGCTTCCCTGATTAGTTTTTGGAGTTCATTTGATATGTATAAGAGGAAGAGCGGGGGGCTCATGCCCCTCCCCTTAGTTGATATAAATGGGATTTTCATGCAGAATTAAGTTTTCATTCAAAATTTAGATTAGGATCATTCTGATGAGGCGATTCCGTGACTGTTATTATGTGTTCATTGAATAAGTATAAATAGGGGGAACAGGGGTTCTAATGCCCCCCCCCCATAATTTATATAAATGGGTTTTTCAAGCAGAATTTTCAGATTTCGTTCAAATCTCTGAATAGCTTTGGAAGTTTAATGGTTAAGTATAAAAGAGAGGGATAACTTTTTTTAAATTATATAAATGCTGAATGGGTTTTTATTAAGAATTATCTCATTTGCTCTGAATTTTGGATATAGATTTTTTATATGATAAAGCATGCCTTTGATAGTATAGGAGGTTCAATGATTAAGTATAAAAAAAAAGAGGAAAGGGGAGAGCTGTTTCCCCTTCTTAATTTTTTTTCGAACGGAATTAACCCTTGAAAATATAAGGCTTTAATGTACAATTAGTATTTGTAGCCTGTGAGCTCAATGCCATCAGTTTAACTGGGCAGTATTCTTTATTTTCCTTTGTTTGGAGTATCAGTAATCAACTAGGTGGTGAGTCTTTAGCTCAATGATTGGAATGACATGCAAAATTGGTTAGATTTATTTTTTGCATACTTTATTGACTTTTTGTATACATTCTTCTTCTACTAAAAGTGTGAGAGCTTCGGCCGCAGGTATTGCATAATGTTTTTCAGCCACGTTCAAGTCCATATGGAAGAGAAATGAAGAGGAATCAATAAAAAATCGTTTTATAACAAATAACAGTTAAAAGAAATAGTTGCTGCTTAAAAGTATTTTATTATAGCTTTTTGTTGCATAATGCATTCAACAGTAATTAAGTCTTGTTGCACTTATTCCGAAAGGAGGAGGGGTAGGAAGTAGAAAGAAATTCTTATCACCAAAACAATTAGACAACATTCTTTCTCTTTCTCTTTTATTTATTAGTAAACACAAGCTTCATTTCAAATATGGATTCCCGAACTGCGATTTTACATGCATACACATATGAAGAAGAATAAGATGGTCAAACGTTGGGGTAGTCCATAATTTTGAATTAAATAATTTTATAATAATTTAGTGATTTTAATAATAACTTTGTATTTATATAAATATATATAACCAACAAAATATAAGATAAAATATAAGATTTATAAAAAAGATAACATACTATTTTGAACTAAAGATCATGTTACAAATAAAAAGGGAAAATTTTGATGGGATCAAAAATGATATCGATATCAAATGTTACCCTCACACACACACCTAGAGATATCTTACGGTATCGTGTGCAAGAACCCGCCGATCTTGCGTCCCTAAAACGATAAAATTATATAACCACAATCTCTTTCTACCTGCTTTCAAATGAAAGCAGATGTTCATGAGTAGAGAAATAATCAAAAATATTGCCTTATAGTTCCTGAGTTTAGTACTCTTAACAATAACTTAATTTTATTTCCGGTTTTCAAATTTATTTAAGTTTTTATTATCTCTGTTTTACACAACTACTCGGCAATCCAACCCAGTCTACCCGATTTAACTACTTAACAGATTTTTCCGCGTTCGTAATTATGTAAATACGTAGCACCTATTGTTGTCGTTCAGTCCGTCCGTCTGCCTATCCGTCTATCCGCATATAACAACGCAAAAACTACCCAACCGAATCGTTTGAAATTTTAAATATATTATTATTACATAATTTTGTCGAGTCATTTCAAATTTTAAGAAAATCGGATGCATAGATCAATTACAGGGACCATCAAAAGTATTCCGTTACATTACGGTTAATGGGGGAAAATGTTTCAAATGCATTTTAATGATGTTACACTTATTCGAACGTAATAAAATTGATATACATCTATAAAGTAGATATTATAACATACATTTTGCATAATCTGTGGTGCAAAGAATATTTGTTATTGATTTACAAGGCCACACAAAAGTATTCCATTGCATAATGGTATAGGGAGAACATTGTTTGGTGTGCATTTTAATTGTAATTATTTACAGTTTTATGAGATTGATATATGAGAGTGATATTTTTAAAACTACGTTATCGTACGAACGCACCTCATTTGCTACGCTTCACGTGCAATTTCCAACTTGTTTCTTTTCTTTTCTTTCTTTATTTTTTTCTTTTAACTTACAATAAATATAAAATATGGGATAAGCACCACATATTTTAAGCTACAATTTTAAGATTTAGTCTTAACATTTCTCCCATTAAATAGTATGAAATTGTATTTAAAAAAAATTAATGGTGTCAAAAAGCTTTAAATCTTGGACCAAGCAAACTCTTCTTGCCCGTGCGACGTACGGACAAATCAGTTAAGTGGTTAAAGATGTCCTATGTACTGCCCAGTGCATAGAATGTAAATGTAAATTCTTTTAATTGAAACTCTTTTGGATTTTTTTTGCATTTTGTACATCTTTTTCAGTTTGCACACTTTCACCCGAAAGTATTTTTGGTATTTTCGTATTCGACGTGTGCCAATCACAAAATATTTCATTAAGTAAAGCAGCATTCTTTATTCTGATTATTTCAATGTTTAAACATGGAGTTAAATTACTTAATTGATAAGTTTTTATTATATTTATTTCATAAAATTTTTACTTATATCAGTTAATGTAACGGCTTTTGGCAATTTAATTATTACATTGAAACAAACAAATCATCAATAAACAAATAAATAAATTGAGGTATAGTTTTAGCCCCTTGCGGCGCGGTGGTATATCTATGAAACCACTTAATTTTAATTCCCAAAAACCAAATTGGCACCGGACTTTTGGTTTAGAACAATTACTGTTTATTGAATGCGTAAACTATAGCGTTTTTTCATTTACAAAAAAAGTTGTTTTCAAATTCCGGTGTCAGTCATTAATTTCAACACTGAAGCATTGAATTTGTCTTTGCAAAGGGTTAATAAAAATTGCATTTCTAAAAAATATTTTTTGTATTCAGCGTTGTCGATAAAATGAAATTCCGCAATGTTTTCAACTTAGGAAGAAATTACCAGTAAAAGTAAAAAATTTTTTAATTGCATTTACAAAGAAAAAAAAATTTTTTTTCTTTTTTTTTTCGGGGGGGGGGGGGATATATTTTGCTTGGATTATGTGTACATTTCATTTGATTTAAACATCTTTCAAAATTACTAAATAATAAGGTATGTATGAAATAATGATCTATATTATGAGCAAAAAACATATCTTTTAGTAATGAAAACGCCATATTAGCAGTAGTTACCATCTCATCAATAACTTTCGCTTTTATTGCAAATTTATTTAACTTTTCGCTATCATTCAATTTTATTTTTGACATCGTAGAATAATAATAATAATAAAAGATAATAGTAATAATAGTTGCAGTAATAGTTATAATAATAATAATAACAACAACAACAACAACAATAATAATAATAATAATAATAATGATAATAATAATAATAATAATTACAATAATAAAAAATATAATAATAGTACTCATAATACTACTACTAATAATAATAATGATTATAATAATCCTTAACTGCTGTGACAAAAACTGTCGCATAACTACTCTGAGTGGTCTGTCAGACCGTTTGATCTAAAGATCAATAAAAAGTTAAATTAACTTTCAGAATATTATTTATATATTAAACTTTATATACAGGACTATTATAAATGAAATTAAGCTATTCAAAAGTCTCTATAGATAGTAAAGGTGTTCCAAACGAAACGAAATTTGATCAGTATCTATAGTTAAACTAATAATTACAAGTTAAACTGTAAAACTTGAATATCTCAGAGATCTGTGAGACCGCTAACAGAAATTATGAGATAATAGCAAAAAAAAAAAAAAAAAAAAAAAAAGTTCTTTAAATGTAGCTTCTTTTAAAATAGTATCGAGAACTATTGATTGTTTTTAGGTGCGTTCGTAATTATGTAGATACGTAGCACCTATTGTTGTCGCTCAGTCCGTCCGTCTGTCCGTCTGTCTGTCCGTCTGTCTGTCCGTCTGTCCGTCTGTCTGTCCGCATATAACAACGCAAAAACTACCCAACCGAATCGTTTGAAATTTAAAATACATAATTATTACATAAATTTGTCGAGTCATTTCAAATTTTATGAAAATTGGATGCATAGATCAATTACAGGGACAATCAAAAGTATTCCGTTACATTACGGTCAATGGGGAAAAAAGTTTCAAATGCATTTTAATCGTTTGAAATTTAAAATACATAGTTATTACATAATTTTGTCGAGTTATTTCAAATTTTTTGATAATCGGGTGCATAGATCAATTACAGAGACAATCAAAAGTATTCAATTACATTATAGTCAATGGGGAAAAAGTTTCGAATGTATTTTATACGTTTGAAATTTAAAATACATAGTTATTACATAATTTTGTCGAGTTATTTCAAATTTTATGAAAGTCGGATGCATAGATCAATTACAGGGGCAATCAAAAGTATTCCGTTACATTACGGTCAATGGGGAAAAAAGTTTCAAATTCATTTTAATCGTTTGAAATTTAAAATACATAGTTATTACATAATTTTGTCGAGTTATTTCAAATTTTATGAAAATCGTATGCATAGATCACTTACAGGGACAATCAAAAGTTTCCGTTACATTACGGTCAATGGGGAAAATGTTTCAAATGCATTTTAATGGTGTTGCACTCATTCGAACTTAATAAAATTTATATACAATATAAAGTACATATTATAATATGCATCTTACATAATTTGTGATGCAAAGAACATTTGTTATTGATTTACAAGGCCACACAAAAGTATTCCATTACATAATGGTATAGGGAGAACATTGTTTGATGAACGTTTTAATTGCAATTCACTATTTGCAATTTTATGAGATTGATATATGAGAGTAATATTTTTAAAACTTCATTATCGTACGAACGCACCTCGTTTGCTACGCTTCACGTGCAATTTCCAACTTGTTTAAAATAATATTCAAGCAGGCTTTTTTTTAATTATCTTTAGAGTCAAATTATAGAAAAATGTTTAGAACATTTTCTTACAGAAAATATTTGCTTAAAAAAAAAGGACAAAATTTCGCGAGTTTTAATTTGATTCCTTTAACCTTAAAAAAATTACTGGTAACTCACCTGGAAAATTCCCTGTTCCATACGAATCCTGTATCTTGCATAAAAAGGGTTTTTAGATGTGTTCGTAATTATATAAATACGTAGCATCTATAGTCGTCTTCAGTCCGTCCGTCTGTCTGTCCGCATATAACACCGCAAAAACTACCCAACAGAATCATTTAAAATTAAAAATATATAATTATTGCATAAATTTGTCGAGTCATTTCAATTTTTATGAAAATCGGATGCATCGTTCAATCACAGAGTTAGTCAAAAGTTAAATTATGGCCAATGAGAAAAATAGTTACAAGTGCAATTTAATGATGTTACATTCTTTCAACGATAATGAAATTGATATGCATCTATGAAGTACATTCTAAAATACACATTCTATACAATCTGTGGTGCAAAGAACATTATTTTTATTAATTTACAGGGCCACAAAAAATATTCTCTTACATAATGGTATAAGGGGAAACATTGTTTGGGGTGCGGTTTAATTATAAACTATTTCTCCTTTTATGAAATTGATATACGTTGTTGAGGTTTACTATATGCTACTTCCTGCGTAAGAGAAAGCAGATAGTATTTACAAGGACCTACAAAAGATTTCGAATACTATTCGCTATCCGAAGTACTATATGCTATTACACCGAGATCTAAATATCTTTAATACTTTGTTATACTACGAACGCACCTCATTTGCTACGCTTCATGTACAATTTCCGATTTGCTTGTTTTGTTAGGGAAAATAAAAGAAATATTCATTAATTGTAAAATTAGTCGTTGGGGGCCACCGTAATACTTACCCATCATGGATATGTATATGAAAATAAAACATGTGAAAACTATTTATACAATGCATTGCAATTCATAAACAAAATTTAAATATTGTTAATATACATAGTAATGCTATATTAAAGAACTGCTGATGTACCAATTTCGACAAATTATATAAAACGCCAAACTACTCAAGTAGTACCGAACTGCGTAAAAGAAACATCCTTATAACTCCAAAAATAATAACTCTATTAATTAACAATTAACTGCGTCGGATTAAGCGTCTCATTTCCAATTAAAATATACCTCTGAATTGAAATTTGAATGAAATACAGGGTCATGAAAAATCGAAGAATGTGGAAAACAGGATTACAAATATCTCGGCAACTAATAATCCGATCGACTTTGTTCTATATGAAAAATGTGTGTTATTTTATTGCCTTTTACGTCCATTCCTTAGAACAAAAAAATTCGAAAATTTTTATGTACCTTTCATCAGAACGAATTTTTCGAGAATCCGAAAAAAATAGTTCCGGATAATCGAGGTTGCTGATATTAAATAGGGTTCGTCCCATTCTTACATACTAACTCCATACAAAATTTCAAGTCTCTATCTCAATTTGTTCGTGAGATAGAGCGTTTACAGACAGACAGACGGACGGCAAAATTTTTTTTCTAAAAATATGTTTTTCGGAATCTCCACTATCTAAAACGTGTAAATCCGTCAAAAATTTTTTTTCGATTTTCAAAACGATTGCAAGACTTACCCTATACTACGTATGATGGGTAAGTAATAAAAAAGCTATAGAGTTTGCAACCCAGTTTCGTAATCCTAAATCTCGATATCGATACCGTTGCATTGTAACATAAACTTTATATCTTGTAATAAAAATCCCTGTCGGCTGGGCCTATAGACGGAGGTAGATTTCGAAGAGTGCTCATTTCAACAATATGTATATATATATATATATGATTAGAGATAAACCTAGTTTAATAACTTCATTTGGCCGTTTATGAAAAATTTTTAATTTCATTTTTCTGCAAAAACTGGTTTTATTAGAATCATCTTAAGAAAAATTCAGCTCAAATGCCCAATTTGACAACATATTTTGAAACAGATTCTGAATTTATTAAAAAATCGACCAAAACAGTACATTATACAGTTCCTAAATAACAAAAAACTGTCTGTTGAATGCATTTGAGAAAAAAATTGAATTTAAAAATGAGTCATAAAATAACCGATTTGTTGTTTGAATACATCCTTAATTCTTTACTCATGATTGTTTCGGAAAATTTTGTGCGAAATACTCACTTTGACAGCATTTTTAAAAATATATTCTATCTTTATCAAAAAAACTGGCCAATGCGTCACAGTATATAATTCCTAAATAAGAGGATCTGTAAATTGGATGCGTTTGAGAGCGAAAATGGATTTTAAAACGAGTCATAAAACACGCAATTTGCTATGTGAAAACTTCCTTTAATTTTCAAATCACGAAGACTTCGGGAAATTCTGTTCAAAACACCCTTTTAGGTAGCCTTTTTCAAAATATATTCTGTCTTTATCAAAAAACCGATCAGTGCATCACATTATATAGTAAATAAGAGGATCTGTAAATTGGATGCATTTGAGAGCAAAAATGGATTTAAAAACGAGTCAGAAAAAAACGTAATTTCTTATTTCAACACTTCCTTAAATTTTCAGTCACGATGATTTCGGAAAATTCTGTTCAAAGTACCATATTTGGTAGACTTTTTTTAAATATATTCCGTCTTTATCAAAAAACTGACCAATGCATCACATTACATAGTTCCTAAATAAGAGGATCTGTAAATCGGATGCGTTTGAGAACAAAAATGGATTTAAAAACGAGTCAGAAAAATACGCAATTTCTTATTTGAATACTTCCTTCAATTTTCAGTCCCAATGACTTTCGGAAATTCTGTTCAAAATACCCTTTTTGGTAGCCTTTTTTGAAATATATTCTGTCTTTTTCAGAAAATTGACCAATGCGTCACTTTATACAGTTTCTAAATAAGAAGATCTACCATTTGGATGCGTTTAAAATCAAAAATGAATTTAAAAATGAGTCAGAATATAAGCAGTTTGGATTTGAGGTTTTTTCTCCAACTCCTATTTTTGTTTAATTTCTTTTTGCTATACGAATTGGTCCTATGAAAAACTTGTCAATATAAAAGTTGTAGATATTTTTGAGAAGATGTAAAATAAATTTAATCAGATTTGATATCTTAAAAATTGACGGAGTTATGGATTTTTCTCTTTTATCAGCGCCCTTTTTCTTTTCGTTTTTAATTTTTTTCATCGGTAAAAGTTGGTCCTATCAAAAAATTGTAAATACAAAAGTTTTAGATAATTTTAAGAACATTTACAAAAAATTTAGTTGGACTTGATATCTTTAAAATTGACGAAGTTATGAATTTTTTTCTCTCAAAATCCCTGTTTTTTTCGCCCCTTGAGCCCACTTCTAAATTTATCAAAAATCTGTCATACATATACTTTTGGCCCATTTTTAAGAAGTAATATAAACTTTAAACCGATTCGATATCTATTTTAATTAAGAAGTTATGGCGTTTTTTCGGTTTTCACAAAAACGCCCCCTATTCCGACCCCCTTGGTCCGATTTTGCTCATTAACGAACTTGGCCAAGATTTTATCCCCTTTGATTTTATGTACCAGTTTGGTGGAGATTGGTGAAGAATTATAGAAGTTATCGTGTCCATAAAAGAGTGATATATATATATATATATATATATATATATATATATAAACTGGTGCGATTGCAATAGGTAGTATTTCTTAGGAAAAATACCTAAAATTAATTATTTGAATATAAAGTACATATTCCTAATGATTTTTTCATTTCCTACAACTTGCTCATGCAATTGAAAAGATAATTTGCTGGCTACCCAGAAAAGTTCCCGAAATGTAAAATTACTTCCTTTTCCATATTGATGGAAAAAGGTAATAGAGCGGAAAGTATCATTTTTTGGTTATGAAACCTATATTATCATACTCTATATATCAATAATTATAAACGAAAAGAAATTTTGTACACGATGCTTTCTAACAATTTAAATTAATAATAATAATAATAAAAACTTTGAACAGTCTCAGAATTTTCATTTTTATCATGAAAGTATATATTTTAACCACTGTTCAATATCTTTGAAAAAAAAAAAGCATTCAAAGAATGGCAAATTTTTTTTAAGTCTTTTACAGAATTTTATTTTTTTTGACACAAGTTTTTCAAAACAGAAATTTTTGCCAAATTGAATGAGAACAAGTAAGAAAAATTATGCGTTTAGCATAGCTTATGAAGCACTTTCCAACGTTTCATGAAATCTTTATCAAAACTTCGTTATTTAGGTAAATAAATCTTTATTTACCTAAATAACGCTAATATAGCCAAATATAGATAGCCAAATATAGCCAAATATGTATTCCAGTACTACTGAACAGCCCTATATTTGATCTGTCAGCTAATATACATACTATATAATGGGGAAATTTAGTTTAGCAAAAAATGCCTAGTAGCTTGAAATTTCTTTTTCAGTAATTTATACTAATAGATGGAAACATACTTGAATACTTTGTTCAGCCTTATAGTTTGCCTGGTACCTTTATTACACTTCAGTGTTAAGGTAAAATTTATTTTAAACTAAAACACTCTTAAAACAACTGAAATCACTTTCTTATAAATTATCATTCATAGGCTCCATGTACCCAATTCTTTGCGTGGCCCTGTATATCATCTATATATTAAAGCGATAGCGAAAAAGAGTCAGCATACTTAAAACTGGTCTCTACGCATACTGGTCTTGCGCAGATCTCAGACGAATCGGAGAAGACTCGAAGACTGTACTTACTGTCTGTAGTCGTGCTTGCAAAGCGCGTAGCGTATTCTCTCACGCTGTACATACGGTTGCTACCTGTCCTCTTTTTATGTGTATTTTCTTCATGTATATTAGTATGTTATTTATCATTATTTATTTTATTTTAATGTCCATTTCGATTATTTTTCATAACGAGTCCTAGGTTTAATCATTATTTATCATTATTTATTTTAGTTTGCTATCTCGACTTCGATTATTTTTCATAGCGAATCCTAGTCTTAATCATTTTAGCGTTTTACAATCTTTGCGAAATTGTAAGACGAAATTCACGTCTTTTATGATACCTTGGCAAAATTTGTCGTTTTCTCGAGGTCTTTTGGTAAAGTTTGTCGTTTATCTCGAGTTCTTTTGATAAAATTTCTCGTTTTGTCGCGATCTTTCGATGTAATTTGCCTTTTTATTGAATTTATCCTTTTTTCGTGATTTTTTCGTTTTTTAAAATGTATAATCTCTGAAACAGTTTTGACTGTAATTTCGATCTATAATATATATTTAAATAAATATATTGTGGATTTATTCATTTATTTCTGGTGTTGTTTTTTAAAATGTATAATCTCTAAAACAGTTTTGACTGTAATTTCTATCTACAGGGTGTCCCAAAAGGTCGTTTACAAACTTAACATGCTGGTCTCTCATATCATGATGAACAATATTAAATAGGAAACTAAGGGTCCCAAACGTTTTCCAAAGGAGATAAGCGCCATTAAAGTTTAGGGTCCAAAAATTCAAATGATTATAAAAAACAGAAAAATTGGTCGATTCGTTTGCGGTTTTCACTAAAACTATTCTTTATGTCAGTATTTTCTTGAAAATAAATTTTAAAGATAACTTTCAAAAAATGTCGATAGAGGGCGCTTTAGACTTTGGAGTAACGATAAACTAGTTTTTACCATTATTTTTTGCATCTCATTAAATTTTTTTAGAAGCTTAGACATAAACTTAAATTTTGAGCTCAAAATCTAAATCGTTGGAAGTGGTTAAGTAGCTCAAACTGAATTGCGGGGGGAGGTTCAAATTTCAAATGATTCTAAAAAATGGAAAAATTGGTCAATTGATTTGCGATTTTCACTAAAATTATTCTTTATGTCAGTATTATCTTGAAAATAATTTATAAAGATAAAATTCAAAAAATGCCGATAGAGGGCGCTTTAGACTTTGAAGTAACGTACAACTATTTTTTCCGTTATTTCTTGCATCTCATAAAATTTTTTTAGAAGCTTAGACATAAACTTAAATTTTGAGATAAAAATCTGAATCGTTGGGAGTGGTTAAGTAGCGCAAACTGAACTGTGTTCAATGGGGGTGGGGAGGTTCAAATTTCAAATTATTATAAAAAACGGAAAAATTAGTCGGTTTTCGCTAAAACTATTATTTATATCAATATTTCCTTGGAAATAAATTTTACAGACATATTCCAAAAAATTCCGCCAGAGGGCCCCTTGAACTTTATAGTAACCAACAACTGTTTTTAACCGTTATTTTTTGTATCTAATAAAATGCTTGTAAATGTTCAAACTTAAATTTTGTGCTCAAAATCTGCATCGTTGTGAGTAATTTAGCTGCCAAAAATTGAACTGCGTTCGAGGGGTGGGGAAGGTAACATTTCAACTTCTGAACACAGTTCAGTTTGCGCTTCTTAACCCCTCCTATCGATTTAGATTTTGAGCACAAACTTTAAGTCTAAACTTTTGCAAACATTTAATTAGATTTAAAAAAAGGGTTTTAAAATAATTGTTGGTTTAAGTTTAAGGCGCCCTCTAACGGATTTTTTTAAAATTTATCTTTAAAATTTATTTTCAAGGAAATATTGACATAAAGAATAATTTTAGCGAAAACTTACAAATTTTTCCGTTTTTTATAATTATTTGAAATTTGAACCTCTCCACCCCCATTGAACACAGTTCAGTTTGCGCTACTTTAGCACTCCCAACGATTCAGATTTTCATCTCAAAATTTAAGTTTATGTCTAAGCTTCTAAAAAAAATTATGAGATGCAAAAAATAACGGGAAAAAATAGTTGTATTTTACTCCAAAGTCTAAAACGCCCTCTATCGGCATTTTTTGAATTTTATCTTTATAAATTATTTTCAAGATAATACTGACATAAAGAATAATTTTAGTGAAAATCGCAAATCAATTGACCAATTTTTCCGTTTTTTATAATCATTTGAAATTTGAACCTCCCCCGCAATACAGTTTGCGCTACTTAACCACTTCCAACGATTTAGATTTTGAGCTCGAAATTTAAGTTTATATCTAAGCTTCTAAAAAAGTTTAATGAGATGCAAAAAATAATGATAAAAACTAGTTTATCGTTACTCCAAAGTCTAAAGCGCCCTCTATCGACATTTTTTGAAATTTATCTTTATAATTTATTTTCAAGAAAATACTGACATAAAGAATAGTTTTAGTGAAAACCGCAAACGAATCGACCAATTTTTCTGTTTTTTATAATCATTTGAATTTTTGGACCCTAAACTTTAATGGCGCTTATCTCCTTTGAAAGACGTTTGGGACCCTTAGTTTCCTATTTAATATTGTTCTTCATGATATGCCAGACCAGCATGTTAAGTTTGTAAACGACCTTTTGGGACACCCTGTATATATATATTTTAATGAATGTATTGCTTGATTTCACTGTTTTAAAATTTATGTATTTATCGTTTGCTAATTATGAATGCATTCTCACCCTTCCACACGTATTTGGCACCAAATTAAAGAATATCGCCAAATTTGGTACATCTGGCAAAAAATATTGCCTTTCAGAATGTGAAGAAATTTTTAATACATTCTTAATAGGATTCAAGATGTATGGTTAAACCAATGAGAGTCGAGCTAAAAAAGTGATTTGGATCGATGTCCTTTCGTTGTAAATTTTAAAATAATGTAAAATTTATGAACATGTGTATATACAAAGTTTTCTTATTGATTGTTTTTGTAAATAATACTATCATAAATAACGCGTTTTATAGTAGTAATACAGAGAGACTGATACAGTGAAAATACTATATCAAGTTGAATGCAAAGTTAATTTTGACCGAGCTTACTTCGGTCACTCCTACTGGTACAGATAAAGCGAAGGAATGTTGTCCACTTGTTTTGTTGAAAAGAGTTTCTATCTGCCCCCACCCCTACCCTTCCTCCGTCGGCACAAGTGCAACAGGACTTTATTATTGTTGAATGCATTATGCAACAAAAAGCTATCATAAAATATTCGAGGTATGATAATATATGATATCGGAAGGGGGGAGAGCATCCAAAATTCCCATAAAAGTTGATAACGTTGTATTTGCACAGTCCTTACAAAAAACTTAATCGAAGTACAAAATACAAATACAAAATGTTACTACTCATAGCAAGTGCTCAAAATGTGACCCATTAGCGGACTGATGATTGCTCGAGGCGCCAGATGGAATCGAGAACAAGTTCTAATCGGCCCTGTACCGTGGCTACCGCGATTCCCGGATCAAAACCCCTGGATTTCTATCTCTGGGGATATTTTAAGGCTCATATCCCTGCAAACGAAAACACTCGCTAGCTAATGCTATTCCTTTATAAAAGTTATTTTTTAATAACTTGTTTGTATCTCAACATTTTTATTTATTTATATTTATTTATTTATTTATTTATTTGCATTGGATAGTTGAGATTTCTCAACATCGCACCTTTTTCACTTTTTCGATTTCGGTTACATATGCTTTGTATAAAGTTAGTTTCACTTAAAAATTCGATTCCGAAAATGAAAGTGTAATTCTAAAAAATATCTGAAACCAAAATCCAAAAGGTAAAAAAAGAGTGATGTAGAGAGGAGCCGTAGTTGTCCTATGAAAAAATAGAATGTTTAAAACTGTCGAAATGCAAATGACTTATTAGAAAATAACCTCCCCATTGGAATAGCATTAACTCGCGAGTATCTTCGCTTGTAGGGACTGGAGCCTTAAGTCTCAGGTGTACAAGACATCCATTTTTTCGACAATGGACCTCGTGGCAAGGATCGCTGAAGCGGCGGTTCGTGTCTACGACTCTCTGGCCAATTGGAATAGCATTAACTCGCGTTTATCTTCGCTTGTAGGGACTGGAGCCTTAAGTCTCAGGTGTACAAGACATCCATTTTTTCGACAATGGACCTCGTGGCAAGGATCGCTGAAGCGGCGGTTCGTGTCTACGACTCTCTGGCCAATTGGAATAGCATTAACTCGCGAGTATCTTCGCTTGTAGGGACTGGAACCTTAAGTCTCAGGTGTACAAGACATCCATTTTTTCGACAATGGACCTCGTAGCAAGGATCGCTGAAGCGGCGGTTCGTGTCTACGACTCTCTGGCCAATTGGAATAGCATTAACTCGCGAGTATCTTCGCTTGTAGGGACTGGAACCTTAAGTCTCAGGTGTACAATACATCCATTTTTTCGACAATGGACCTCGTGGCAAGGATCGCTGAAGCGGCGGTTCGTGTCTACGACTCTCTGGCCAATTGGAATAGCATTAACTCGCGAGTATCTTCGCTTGTAGGGACTGGAGCCTTAAGTCTCAGGTGTACAATACATCCATTTTTTCGACAATGGACCTCGTGGCAAGGATCGCTGAAGCGGCGGTTCGTGTCTACGACTCTCTGGCCAATTGGAATAGCATTAACTCGCGAGTATCTTCGCTTGTAGGGACTGCACTGTAAAAAAAAATTCAAGAGGTTACTAAAAATTTTTTAGTAAATTTGTATTCTACAGAATTTTTTAGTAACCATTACAAACTTTTTTTTTGCAAACGAAACAAGCATTTCTTTTGTAAACTAAACAAAAGAATTTTTTGTATAACTAACTTAAAAATTTTTAGTATGAGCCACCAAGTAAATTTTAGTAATAGCTCCAAAATTATTTTTAATAACCATTGTGTGGGCCCGAAGGGCAGGAGTTTCCTTCGAGCTGCATCCAGACTTCTGAAGGGGAAAATTTTCGGTAAAACCGCAATAGATGGCAGCACTAAACATTGCTACTGCTCAGACAGTATATTCATAATCCCTTTATTAACGAGTACTTAGGCTACATATATTCGGGGCGTATTTGGCAGTGGCCAGGATCGAAACCGGGGCCTTTTAGCCTGGAGTCTGTTACTATAACCACTATGCTATCAAGGCCACACCAAGTGAGTTTTAGTAATAGCTATTAAAAATATAAAATTATTAACTCTATTCGTTACTAACTTTTTTCTAGTAATTCTTACAGATTTTCTTGTCACCGACTAAGATTACTAAAAATTTTTTAGTAATTACAAGGATCACTAAAGTTTTTTTTAGTAGATCGACACTTTTTTTTTACAGTGTGGAGCCTTAAGTCTCAGGTGTACAAGACATCCATTTTTTCGACAATGGACCTCGTGGCAAGGATCGCTGAAGCGGCGGTTCGTGTCTACGACTCTCTGGCCAATTGGAATAGCATTAACTCGCGAGTATCTTCGCTTGTAGGGACTGGAGCCTTAAGTCTCAGGTGTACAAGACATCCATTTTTTCGACAATGGACCTCGTAGCAAGGATCGCTGAAGCGGCGGTTCGTGTCTACGACTCTCTGGCCAATTGGAATAGCATTAACTCGCGAGTATCTTAGCTTGTAGGGACTGGAGCCTTAAGTCTCAGGTGTACCAGACATCCATTTTTTCGACAATGGACCTCGTGGCAAGGATTGCTGAAGCGGCGGTTCGTGTCTACGACTCTCTGGCCAATTGGAATGCGTTCGACCATGCGGAGCCAATATGAACCATGCATGACGGCTTATAGGGCAAATTTAAAGCACTTGCTATGAGTTGTAACATTTTTCATCTGTACTTTTGTTCTTTCAATAAGTTTTTTGTAAAATTAAAGTCATTTTAACGGTTTGTTATCTTTTCTTTCGTCATGATCAAGATGCAGTTGCACCGTTACGATCGCATTTCTGATCCTTCCAGTTCCTATGTAAATCTTGTTCATCATGATATGATAGGCCAGCAAGTTAAGTTTGTAAATGAAGTTTTGAGACACCCTGTATATTTTGTAATAGTACAACTCATAACTAATTTGAATAAAGCATATACCCTAAATGTTTTTTCTTTTACTCCAACTTGGTGAGACAGTTTAAACTAATCGGATGTGGCAATCCCAAAACTTTCTTCTATCTCATACACGTTAAACTTCCAGAAAAATTAAACATAGAAGGGTCATCGGGTAGGTAATTTACAGCAAAATCTAATCTGCAACAACTTATTTAAAGTTCTAACTGAATCTGAAATTTGATGAAAATCCGTGTATTTGTATTTGAGATAAAATTATCACAGAAATCGTAATAAAAACTAGATAGAAGCGCAACTTGTTGAGCGATTTACTCTAAAAACTAAAGAGTTTAATTTATATCAGGAACTAGCTGAATTTGAAGTTTTACGAAAACCCATGCATTATTTCCTGGGATAGTGCTATTGCAATAATCATGAATAATATCGCATAGCACCGCTACCTTTTGAGCGACATATCCCAAAACTAATAAGATCCATTTTATATCAATGTCTAACTGAATCTAAAGTTTTGTGAAATACCATGCATTAGTACTTGAAATAGAACGCCCACAAAACTTGACTGACAGACTCACTGACATATATTTTGTAAAAATATGTTTTTCGGGTTCTCTGTCTCCTAAAACGTGTAAATCCTTTGACAACCGGATTTCGAAAATTTTCACGAATAAAATACCTTTTCCAGTAAAAATAGAAGAAAATAATAATATACTGACTATCCAAAAACTTTCGGAAACGCAAAATTAGTTTCTTTTCTATGGAGATAGATAAAGGTAATAGAGCATAATGCATTGTAAGTGTTTCTGTAATAAAGCAGAAATTACCAGTAAACTAAGTTAATATATGCTAAAAGTGAATAAAGTATAGTTATAAGATACATAAAAATGCTTTTATTCTGATGTACACGTTCCATCGCTCAAAGGGCGAATTTTTCAAGATTAGTATTGATACAATTATTTTCTCAAAATATTTATAAAAAATATTGTTAAACAAAAATCCTTCAGCGAAAATGTATGAAATGTTTCAATCCCGATTGTACATAAAATTTAGAAAAAGATGCTTTGTAAAACAAAAAAACAATAGCATAAAATAATTCACGTTAACAGATGTCAATTTTACTTACCCACCATATGTAATATAGGGTAAGTATTGCAATCGTTTTGAAAATCGAAAAAAAAATTTTTTTGATGGATTTACATGGATATTGGAGATTTCAAAAAATACAGTTTTAGAATTTTAGTAGGTTCCGTAAGCAAAGAAAAAGTTTTATGACAGGCCCCCTTTATCTCTGCTTGATCATCAAAAGAGCTGACATAATTAGGTTTAGCTTTGATATCCAAGATATACTTGTCAGCATATGCGAAAAAAAAAATTTAAATAAAAAACAGACAGAACTCCAGCAGAATAATTCTCAAAATTCAATGAGATAGAGTCGAACTGGTTTTAAAAATTTGCTATTAATTTTTCCATTGATAATTTTTATTAGAATATATAAAAAAACTTGACAGTCATCTAAAGATGTCATCTTGCAACCAAACAGCGACAATAGTTACTCGTACGAACTGTCTTCAACCACTGAAAAACCGCCTGAAATATACTCATTGTAAGCGGAGCAGAAGCATAGTCTTACTCCAACTGCAACAATATCCTCTCAAAATTGGGCATCATTTGAAAAAGAAAAAATTGTACATAACGTGTTTTTAAAAATATTGGTGCGAATAGAATATAAAAATAGTTGCTAGTAGCCGAACTGCCCTAGACTTGTTGGCGAGCAACTTTGTCCATCGCATTTTCAAAAGTAGAAAGGTCCTTTTTTGAAAAGATTGATTCCCGTGAACGGAAGTTGGATACTTTATAACAACCGGGAATTAAACCAACCCTCATCTAGTCGGCCCCATTCCTGTCGCTATAGCCGGACTCTTACAGAAGAAAGTTTTGGTTTCTATTTGTCGAAAATTGATCTACTACGAGCGACTTCCACCTAATCAGATCATCTATTCTGTAAATTACTACTGGCAAATAGACGAACTAAAGGTAGCAATAGACATGAAACGCCCCGAAATAGCAAGCAAACGAGGTATTATCTTTCATTATGACAAATCCATTCCACATGTACCTTTGACTGTCAGAAACAAACCTATTTCATTGATTAAGACATTCTGACCCATCCTCTTTGTCGCGAATTTGATTAATATTTTTTTAATAATTTCGGTTTGCATACTCTCATAGTGACTCCATGGTCAAAATTTTATTTTCGTGCATTTGATCACGAGCAATGATAAGCGCAACTTACCAAAGTAACCAATGTTACCGACCGATTGTAGGGCAGTACGAAAGCGAATTGTGGCACCAATTAAAACAATCCTGTTGAATTGTAGCTGACGTCACACTTCGTCTTGATTTTCCTTTTGTACTTGTCTACAATCGATAAGTGACCAGTAAGTAACCGGTAAGTTGTGCTGAATACGCCCAAAGAGTAGAATTTTCTGGAATAAAATATGTTAAGTTTTTTATCTGAAATGTTTGCAGTTTTGTTTGTAAGAGAATTAAATTATTTTCACACGTTTAATTTAAAACGACGGTGTTTATATTTTCGGGAATTTATATCATCGACATCGCACTGTCTGCGATACTCTTTACTCTACGAACATTCTTCCGCCCGACTACTATTTGTTTTTTTTTCTCATAAATTTTGTTTACAAAAAAAAAAAAAAAAAAAAAAAAAAAGAACACTTTGAATGACATAAAAAAGCAACTCGGTAAGTATTTTGCCTCCAAATCAAAAAAGTTTTCGAAAGAAGGTGTTATATAGACTATCGAAAAGATAGCAGAAGGCTTGTTCAACAAATTTG
Source organism: Maratus speculifer (assembly GCA_964019185.1). Taxonomy (NCBI): domain Eukaryota; kingdom Metazoa; phylum Arthropoda; class Arachnida; order Araneae; family Salticidae; genus Maratus; species Maratus speculifer. The sequence goes on along the minus strand of OZ025302.1, from coordinate 197,912,951 downwards.
CAAAAGTTTTCTTTAATAAAATACTGACTTTATCAAAATTTCCATGATAATTTTTTTTTTTTTTTTTTTTTTTAAATGCATAAAATTTTTGGCCAAACTAATATATATTTACATACACAATAAATCGATTAAAATTTCATATATTATCTAAGAAAACTCAATTATCAATAAAATGAAATGCATACTTTTTATTGAAAAGAATGAATGGCAAATAAAAATATTCTAAAACTCTTGCATTATTTGAAAGAACATCTAATTTCAATTTAGCTGCCATAGTTTCTTATATTTCTATCTGTTTTCTAAAACAAAAACATTCCACGAATCAAGGGAAATGTAAATATATTTTTCAGTTTTAAAAGCTTTTTTTCTCTATCTCTCAAATCAAATCATGCACAAGAAGAAATAGAAATGTTCATGTACTTTTGATAAATGAGCATAAAATGCACTTTTGATGTTATACTCGGTTTTCTGATTCCATTTGAAGAGATTTAATAGTATATTTTCTGAAATTCTACGAACATTTCGCAGCTGTTAAAAAAAAAAAAAAAAAAAAAAAAAATCTGCTGAATGCATGGATTGAAACAAATGTAAATTCGAAAACTAATTTTCCTATGATATAGTTATCATGTTTTTTTTTCAAGTGAAATTACAGAAGACGTTTTTTAAGAAAAGAAACCTGACAATAATCGTAAGAAATGTGTAAGTATCATGGAACTATTATAGAAAATGGAACTGACATATCCTTAACCCTTTCCGGCACACTGTGCCCGGTCTGGGATACCTAATTTTAATTCCAAACTTGCAAACGGCACCCGTAATATTTTAGAATAATTTTGCTTTTACAATAAAAGCTTAAATTAAGGAATTCAAAATATTTAAAAAAATTCGTTTGTGAATTTCGGTGTCAGTCGATAATTTCTCATTTTAGTACAGATTTTGCCCGTGCCGGAAAGGGTTAAAAAACTGAAGCTTCAACAGTAGCTGCTTTTGCAGGGGGTAATTATCACCCCGGTAAACTTCCACCAATAAATTTAAGTAGAAAGTATCTTTTTATATATTATTAATTTATTTATCATCTCAACAGAATAGACCGCAGATAAAGGAACTACATAATCCCTTACCTGCGGTCTAATCTGTTGAGATGTCTAAATGACAGACCAGAAGTTATGGCCTACAAAGTTATCTGAGCGACAATTGTCCACTGGTTGTCGTGCCCAGTTAGCTTAAACGGTAAAGCATTGGCCTTGTAAGCCAAGTATCTGGGTTCGATTCCCGTCCTGGGCAATTTTTCGCTCAGTTGGAAATATTTCGTTTGTATCTTTTTATTTAATACCCCCATTAATAGGAAACTTCAATAAAAAATCCTATCAAAAATTGGTATTCATTTTTATTGGTAGAAGTTAACTTCGTCGGTAGCTGTTTCGCCACATTTTGACAATCAAGACAACCTACAGTCCATGTCAGTGAGAAGATTATAATACTTGTGCAAATTGACACCAGTAAAAATAAATAAATATATATATTTTTAACCACTTTTGTGAATGAAATTTCAGCACAACAGAAGAAAGTTTGTTCAACAGATTGGCACTAGTATTCATGAGTATAATGCTGCATTTATTGAAATTTATTGAAATTTATTGAAAACGGAAGAAACTTTTGTGCTTGCCTAATATGTAATTACGTATAAAATAAATCGAATAATATTTATTAACTTAATTATCAATAAAATGAAATCCATACTTCTTATTGAAAATAATGAATTTCAAATAAAAAATATTCTAAAACAAGTTACAATATTTGAAAGAATTTCTAAATTTCAATTTAATCACCATAAATTTTATTATATTTCTATTCAAATAAGTACTTGTTTTCTAAAACAAAAGAATTCCACGAATCTAGGGAAATGTAAATATATTTTTCAGTTTTAAAAGCTTTTTTTTTCTCTCTCTCTCTCTCATATCAAATCAAATCATCCACAAGAAGAAATAGAAATGTTTATGCACATGAATAAAATGCACTTTTGATGTTATGCTCATTTTTCCAAATCTATTTGAAGAGATTTAGTATTGTATTTTCCGCGATTCTACGAATATTTCGTAGCCATTTTTTAAAAAGAAAATCAGCTAAATGTATGGTCTGAAATAAGTGTAAATAAAAAATTGATCGCTAGAGAAATATTCAAATACAATAAATTAATTTCTTTATGATACTGATTATTTTTTTTCTAGTGAAAGTTCAGAAGAAGTTTTTTAACCTGACAAAATCATAAATACGTGTAAGTATGCGCAGTCTTTGGTGACTTTGTTAAATGTGTCTAAACGTACTGCATTTAGGTAGATTTCGTATAAAATGCTTCCTTTTGCGGTCACTCCTATGTTGAAACTTCTGAAAAAGGTTTTGCAAATCTATATCGATCATGACTCCTGGGCTTCAAAACTACCATCAGTAAAAAACTTATTATCTACGAATATACATATCACATTTTTATGGACATGATAACTTCTATAAATCTGCTGAAATCTTTTCCAAATTGATATACAAATTCAAGGGGCATAAAATCTCGATTAAGTTCGTTGATGGGCAAAATCGGGCCAAGGGGATGGAAGTAGGGAGGATTTTTGTGAAAACCGAAAAAACGCCATAACTTCTTAGTTAAAATAGATATAGAATCAGTTTAAACTTTATATTACTTTTAAAAAATGGACCAGAAGTTTATGTATGAAGTTAAAAATGGTCTCAAGGGGCGAAAAAAATAGGTTTATATATTTACGTATAAAATAACTCGAGTCAAATTTATTACTATCTAAGGAAATTCAATTATAAATAAAATAAAATACATACTCATTATTGAAAAGAATGAATGGCAAAATTAAAAATATTCTAAAACTCTTTACATTATTTCAAAGAATTTCTAAATTTCAATTTAAGCACCATATATTTTCTTATATTTCTTTCTATTCAAAGAAGTATCTGCTTCTAAAACAAGAGAATTCCACGAATCTAGGGAAATGTAAATATATTTTTCAGTTTTAAAACCCTTTTTTATTTTCTTTGTCTCAAATCAAATCAGACACAAGAAGAAATAGAAAAGTTCATGCATATGGATAAAATGCACTTTTGATGTTATACTCAGTTTTCTGATTTCATTTGAAGAGATTTAGTATTAGATTTTCCGAGATTCAATGAATATTTCGTAGTTTTTTTTTTGAAAATCAGCTGGATGTATGGATTGAAATAAATGTAAATTCAAAGTTGTTAGCCAGAGAAATATTCAAATACAACAGATTAATTTTCCTATGATACCAGTTATTTTTTTTTCTAGTAAAAGTACAGAAAACGTTTATATATATATATGTGGGATATTAAGTGATTAACTTATGATTTAAGCAAAACAAATATTCTTGATAAGATAAAAAGGTTTAATAGACATAAAATATATACATAGCATTCAAAAATAACAGTAGAACTGAATAACATTCAGTATAAATAAGCTTCCCTGAGCTTTGCATTAAAAGTCCATCAAAATCGCCATCGCTGAAATCTATAGAACACCTCGTTCTTTTCACGCATCATCACATGAGTCTCAATTGGGATATCACGTTCATTAAATCATTGAGTTTATTATCTTTTATTGCTGAATACTTTATTCTTTAATCCCACATTCTCATATATATATATATATGTATATAACCCTGAAAAAATGACAAAAACTGTGTAAAGTAATCACAGCTTTTGGCCACTTTGTGAAATGCGTCGCAACGTACAACTTTTAGGTAGATATCGTATGAAATATTACCTATGTTGGAATTTCTGAAAAAGTTTTGCAGATCTACAGCGATCATGATTTCTAGACCTCAAAATTACTGTCAGTGAAAATTTTTATCTATCTGTCTATTTATATCACCTTTTGATGGTGACGATAACTTCTATAATTCTGTTCAAATATCCTCCAAACTGATTCACAAAATACAGAGGCGTAAAATCTTGGTCAAGTTTGCTGATTATCAAAATCGGACCAAGGAAGCGGAAACAGGGAGGGTTCTTGTGAAAACCGAAAAACCACCATAACTTCTTAGTTAAAATAGATATAGAATCAGTTTAAAGTTTATATTACTTTTAAAAAATTACGCCAGAAGTTTATGCATGACAGATTTTTGACAAAGTTAAAAATGGGCTGAAGGGGCGAAAAAATAGTGTTGTATATTTACGGATAAGAGAAATCGAGTCAAATTTATTATTATCGTAGAAAACTCAATTACCAATAAAATGAAATACATTCTTATTATTGAAAAGAATGAATGGCAAAAATAAAAATATTCTAAAACTAAATATATATAGGACAGTTGCACCATAAACTTTAACTAATAATAACACATTGCTCAGTGGTGCACAAAACAGGAATTTTAATATACATTAGTACATATTAAAATAAAATAAAATTTTCAACGTTTCGCGCCGTCTTCTGCGGGCGTCTTCAGGAAAATATGAAATGGAAGGACTACGTTTGCATCTTGTTCGAGAGATATTTCTACTAAATTAAAAATTAAATGAATTAAAATTTAAAAATGTTGCCAATTACACGTGAGTAAAAATTAAAATATTGCAAGGAAATAAAAATTTTAAGGTTTTATGATGTTATGCCATATTTTTGGTATATTGTAGGATAAATTATCATTACATGGTTTATTTTCACGTGCTATGATTTCGATGGATTCTATTATTTTACCTTGAACTGGGTTATTGCATGGAACTATGATTTTGGCTTCCTCAAAATTAATATGGCAACCCTTGTTCGCCAAATAGAAGCGAGCAAGGGCAGTATTCTGTTTATATTGTTCTATATCTCTACGATGTTCTTTAATTCTAGTTAAAAGTTTCCGCGTTGTCATGCCGATGTAGACTTTTTTAAGATTATTAGATAAAGTGATGGGGATTTCATAAATACCAGATTTTTGATCTATTGGAATTTTGTCTATTTTATCTGTAACGAGGTCAGTGAGATAAGGAGGAGGAATGGCGACAAGTTTTATGTTATATTTTTGTGCGATCTTTTTTACTTTTTCAAATATGTAAGGGATATAATGAAATTTTCTGTAAACTATAAGTTTATTCTGTCGTTGGCCAGATGTGGGAGGAGTATTGTACTGTTGAACTATTTTATTTATAAATTTTGCTGGAAAACCATGGTCAAAAGCTATTTTCTGTATAAAATCAATTTCTTTATTTAATGTGACATCTGAACAAATCATAAAAGCTCTTTTAATAAATGACCTGAAAGCAGATATTTTGTATTCGAAAGGCATGTTGGCTGAAAATGGGATAACTGTATTTTCTTTTATTGGTTTTCTATAAACTGAAAATTTTAAACTTGAATTGCATCTATTAATTTGAACATCTAAAAATGAAAGGGTGGCGTTTTCTTCGACTTCAAGGGTGAAATTAATACTATTGCTTAATTTATTGACATCTTGTAGAAAAACATATAAATCAGCTAAACTGTGGTTCCATAAGATGAAAACATCATCAACATAACGGAACCAACATTCAGGTTTTAAATTAAACGTATTAAAAATTTTTTGTTCTAGTGGTCTTAATGCGAATTCAGCAAACAAACCGGATACTGGTGACCCCATCGGCGCACCATGCAGCTGTCGGTAAATATTCTTATTAAAAATGAAAATGTTACTGAAAACTATTAGGTTTAGGCCAGATTTAAGGGAGGTTTTGATATCTTGAGATATATTTGAATTTTTATCTATTATCAAATTAATGTATTCTATGACTTCGTGCATATTGATGGAAGGATATAATGAAACTACGTCTAAACTAGCCATAATGGTGTTTGTATTAACTGGAATGACTTTAACTTTATCGATAAAATCTCTTGTAGATAAAATTGCAAATTCTGAAACAGGAAGTATCGATTTCAAGAAGATCACGAAAGCCTTTTCTAAAAAGTATGTGGGTGCAACACAGCGGGAAACTATGGGTCTCAGTGGTAAACCTGGCTTGTGATCTTTCAGTCTCCCAGTCAACATCGGAGTAACACCAGTATGATTGATCTTAATAAGTGATTTCATACTATCTGGCCATTTTCCAGTGCGAACCAACTCTTCAACTTTACGGAAAATTTTCTTGTTTAAATCTTCCTTCAGAAGTTCACAATCCATATCAGCAATACACGCATTCATTTTATCAATGTAAGTTAATCTGTCCAAAACTGCTATTTTGTTTGATTTGTCTGTTTTGATAATGATAATATTAGGGTCCTTTTTTAAATTATTTAATGTCCTCAAAATTACGCTCTGTTCTTTATTCTGCTTATATGAAATTTGTCTTACTAATCTGTACATTGCTGCCCGCTCTTCATCTCTATTACTTTCCGGGATGACTTGAATGATGTTTTCACAATCTGCAATAATACTATTACGGTTTTTATTATTATCAAATACAAATTTTGGTCCAAGAGAAAGAGCACTATCTTCAATACTAGAAAAGACTTTACTTGAATAATTAACATAAGGAACTCGTTTAGCAGTTGAAGGAGGCGAAGAACGAAGCTTCCGGTCCATAAGTAGTTTGAATTTCCTTGTGTGGATATTAGTTTTCTCTGTATGCTGGATATGAAGCAAACTGGATATTATATGCATTTTATGGTCGAAAATATCAGCAGGGGTTTTATCAACAAATTCACTATAAAGATGAAAAACCTTATTTGATAAAAAGTTGACGTATGCGAATTTATCTCTAATGTATAGATTCAGGCATTGGAGCTCAAAACTAAGTTTCTTCTGTGGAAACCTTTTGAAAACTTCATTATCCTTGATAGAAATAAACTTTGGAATAACTTTTTCTTTCTTACATTTCTTGCATTCTTCCAGAAATGTAAGAAAGAAAAAGTTATTCCAAAGTTTATTTCTATCAAGGATAATGAAGTTTTCAAAAGGTTTCCACAGAAGAAACTTAGTTTTGAGCTCCAATGCCTGAATCTATACATTAGAGATAAATTCGCATACGTCAACTTTTTATCAAATAAGGTTTTTCATCTTTATAGTGAATTTGTTGATAAAACCCCTGCTGATATTTTCGACCATAAAATGCATATAATATCCAGTTTGCTTCATATCCAGCATACAGAGAAAACTAATATCCACACAAGGAAATTCAAACTACTTATGGACCGGAAGCTTCGTTCTTCGCCTCCTTCAACTGCTAAACGAGTTCCTTATGTTAATTATTCAAGTAAAGTCTTTTCTAGTATTGAAGATAGTGCTCTTTCTCTTGGACCAAAATTTGTATTTGATAATAATAAAAACCGTAATAGTATTATTGCAGATTGTGAAAACATCATTCAAGTCATCCCGGAAAGTAATAGAGATGAAGAGCGGGCAGCAATGTACAGATTAGTAAGACAAATTTCATATAAGCAGAATAAAGAACAGAGCGTAATTTTGAGGACATTAAATAATTTAAAAAAGGACCCTAATATTATCATTATCAAAACAGACAAATCAAACAAAATAGCAGTTTTGGACAGATTAACTTACATTGATAAAATGAATGCGTGTATTGCTGATATGGATTGTGAACTTCTGAAGGAAGATTTAAACAAGAAAATTTTCCGTAAAGTTGAAGAGTTGGTTCGCACTGGAAAATGGCCAGATAGTATGAAATCACTTATTAAGATCAATCATACTGGTGTTACTCCGATGTTGACTGGGAGACTGAAAGATCACAAGCCAGGTTTACCACTGAGACCCATAGTTTCCCGCTGTGTTGCACCCACATACTTTTTAGAAAAGGCTTTCGTGATCTTCTTGAAATCGATACTTCCTGTTTCAGAATTTGCAATTTTATCTACAAGAGATTTTATCGATAAAGTTAAAGTCATTCCAGTTAATACAAACACCATTATGGCTAGTTTAGACGTAGTTTCATTATATCCTTCCATCAATATGCACGAAGTCATAGAATACATTAATTTGATAATAGATAAAAATTCAAATATATCTCAAGATATCAAAACCTCCCTTAAATCTGGCCTAAACCTAATAGTTTTCAGTAACATTTTCATTTTTAATAAGAATATTTACCGACAGCTGCATGGTGCGCCGATGGGGTCACCAGTATCCGGTTTGTTTGCTGAATTCGCATTAAGACCACTAGAACAAAAAATTTTTAATACGTTTAATTTAAAACCTGAATGTTGGTTCCGTTATGTTGATGATGTTTTCATCTTATGGAACCACAGTTTAGCTGATTTATATGTTTTTCTACAAGATGTCAATAAATTAAGCAATAGTATTAATTTCACCCTTGAAGTCGAAGAAAACGCCACCCTTTCATTTTTAGATGTTCAAATTAATAGATGCAATTCAAGTTTAAAATTTTCAGTTTATAGAAAACCAATAAAAGAAAATACAGTTATCCCATTTTCAGCCAACATGCCTTTCGAATACAAAATATCTGCTTTCAGGTCATTTATTAAAAGAGCTTTTATGATTTGTTCAGATGTCACATTAAATAAAGAAATTGATTTTATACAGAAAATAGCTTTTGACCATGGTTTTCCAGCAAAATTTATAAATAAAATAGTTCAACAGTACAATACTCCTCCCACATCTGGCCAACGACAGAATAAACTTATAGTTTACAGAAAATTTCATTATATCCCTTACATATTTGAAAAAGTAAAAAAGATCGCACAAAAATATAACATAAAACTTGTCGCCATTCCTCCTCCTTATCTCACTGACCTCGTTACAGATAAAATAGACAAAATTCCAATAGATCAAAAATCTGGTATTTATGAAATCCCCATCACTTTATCTAATAATCTTAAAAAAGTCTACATCGGCATGACAACGCGGAAACTTTTAACTAGAATTAAAGAACATCGTAGAGATATAGAACAATATAAACAGAATACTGCCCTTGCTCGCTTCTATTTGGCGAACAAGGGTTGCCATATTAATTTTGAGGAAGCCAAAATCATAGTTCCATGCAATAACCCAGTTCAAGGTAAAATAATAGAATCCATCGAAATCATAGCACGTGAAAATAAACCATGTAATGATAATTTATCCTACAATATACCAAAAATATGGCATAACATCATAAAACCTTAAAATTTTTATTTCCTTGCAATATTTTAATTTTTACTCACGTGTAATTGGCAACATTTTTAAATTTTAATTCATTTAATTTTTAATTTAGTAGAAATATCTCTCGAACAAGATGCAAACGTAGTCCTTCCATTTCATATTTTCCTGAAGACGCCCGCAGAAGACGGCGCGAAACGTTGAAAATTTTATTTTATTTTAATATGTACTAATGTATATTAAAATTCCTGTTTTGTGCACCACTGAGCAATGTGTTATTATTAGTTATTCTAAAACTGTTTACAATATTTGAAAGAATTTCTAAATTTCAATTTAAGCACCAAATATTTCCTGATATTGCTACTCAAAGAAGTGTCAGTTTTCTAAAACAAAAGAATTCCACGAATCTAGGGAAATATAAATATATTTTTCAGTTTTAAAAGCTTTTTTTTCTCTCTCATATCAAATCATCCACAAGAAGAAATAGAAACGTTTACTAATTTAATTTAAACGTTCATAAAATGTACATTTGGTGTAATACTCTGTTTTCTGAATCTACTTGAAGAGATTTAGTTCTGTATTTTCGGAGATTCTACGAATAGTTCGTAGACTTTTTTTTTAAAAATCAGCTCAATGTATGGACTGAAATAAGTGTAAATAAAAAATTGATCGCTAGATAAATATTCAAATACAATAAATTAATTTCCTTATGATACTGATTATTTTTTTCTAGTGAAAGTTCAGAAGACGTTTTTTAAACAATGTAACCTGACAAAATCATATACATACGTGTAAGTATACGCAGTCTTTGGTGACTTTGTCAAATGTGTCTAAACGTACTGCATTTAGGTAGATTTCGTATAAAATGCTTCCTTTTGCGGTCACTCCTATGTTGAAATTTCTGAAAAAGGTTTTGCAGATCTATATCGATCATGACTCCTGGGCCGCAAAACTACCATCAGTAAAAAACTTATCTACATATATACATATCAGATTTTTATGCACATGATAACTTCTGTAAATCTGCTGAAATCTTTTCCTAATTGATATACAAATTCAAGGGGCATAAAATCTCGATTAAGGTCGTTGATGGGCAAAATCGGTCCAAGGGGATGGAAGTAGGGAGGATTTTTGTGAAAACCGAAAAAACGCCATACGTTCTTAGTTAAAATAGATATAGAATCAGTTTAAACTTTATATTACTTTTAAAAAATGTACCAGAAGTTTATGTATGTTAGATTTTTGGTAAAGTTAAAAATGGGCTCAAGGGGCGAAAAAAATAGGTTTATATATTTACATATAAAATAAATCAAGTCAAATTTATTACTATCTATGAAAATTCAATTATAAATAAAATAAAATACATATTATTGAAAAGAATGAATGGCAAAAATAAAAATATTCTAAAACTCCACATTATTTCAAAAAATTTCTAAATTTCAATTTAAGCATCATATATTTTCTTATATTTCTATTAAAAGAAGTATCTGCTTCTAAAACAAGAGAATTCCACGAATCTAGGGAAATGTAAATATATTTTTCAGTTTTTAAACCCTTTTTTATTTTCTTTGTCTCAAATCAAATCATCCACAAGAAGAAATAGAAAAGTTCATGCATATGGATAAAATGCACTTTTGATGTTATACTCAGTTTTCTGATTTCATTTGAAGAGATTTAATATTAGATTTTCCGAGATTCAATGAATATTTCGTAGTTTTTTTTTTTTTTTGAAAATCAGCTGGATGTATGGATCGAAATAAATGTAAATTCAAAGTTGTTAGCCAGAGAAATATTCAAATACAACAGATTAATTTTCCTATGATACCAGTTATTTTTTTTTCTAGTAAAAGTACAGAAAACGTTTATATATATATATGTGGGATATTAAGTGATTAACTTATGATTTAAGCAAAACAAATATTCTTGATAAGATAAAAAGGTTTAATAGACATAAAATATATACATAGCATTCAAAAATAGCAGTAGAACTGAATAACATTCAGTATAAATAAGCTTCCCTGAGCTTTGCATTAAAAGTCCATCAAAATCGCCATCGCTGAAATCTATAGAACACCTCGTTCTTTTCACGCATCATCACATGAGTCTCAATTGGGATATCACGTTCATTAAATCATTGAGTTTATTATCTTTTATTGCTGAATACTTTATTCTTTAATCCCACATTCTCATATATATATATATATGTATATAACCCTGAAAAAATGACAAAAACTGTGTAAAGTAATCACAGCTTTTGGCCACTTTGTGAAATGCGTCGCAACGTACAACTTTTAGGTAGATATCGTATGAAATATTACCTATGTTGGAATTTCTGAAAAAGTTTTGCAGATCTACAGCGATCATGATTTCTAGACCTCAAAATTACTGTCAGTGAAAATTTTTATCTATCTGTCTATTTATATCACCTTTTGATGGTGACGATAACTTCTATAATTCTGTTCAAATATCCTCCAAACTGATTCACAAAATACAGAGGCGTAAAATCTTGGTCAAGTTTGCTGATTATCAAAATCGGACCAAGGAAGCGGAAACAGGGAGGGTTCTTGTGAAAACCGAAAAACCACCATAACTTCTTAGTTAAAATAGATATAGAATCAGTTTAAAGTTTATATTACTTTTAAAAAATTACGCCAGAAGTTTATGCATGACAGATTTTTGACAAAGTTAAAAATGGGCTGAAGGGGCGAAAAAATAGTGTTGTATATTTACGGATAAGAGAAATCGAGTCAAATTTATTATTATCGTAGAAAACTCAATTACCAATAAAATGAAATACATTCTTATTATTGAAAAGAATGAATGGCAAAAATAAAAATATTCTAAAACTGTTTACAATATTTGAAAGAATTTCTAAATTTCAATTTAAGCACCAAATATTTCCTGATATTGCTACTCAAAGAAGTGTCAGTTTTCTAAAACAAAAGAATTCCACGAATCTAGGGAAATATAAATATATTTTTCAGTTTTAAAAGCTTTTTTTTCTCTCTCATATCAAATCATCCACAAGAAGAAATAGAAACGTTTACTAATTTAATTTAAACGTTCATAAAATGTACATTTGGTGTAATACTCTGTTTTCTGAATCTACTTGAAGAGATTTAGTTCTGTATTTTCGGAGATTCTACGAATAGTTCGTAGACTTTTTTTTTAAAAATCAGCTCAATGTATGGACTGAAATAAGTGTAAATAAAAAATTGATCGCTAGATAAATATTCAAATACAATAAATTAATTTCCTTATGATACTGATTATTTTTTTCTAGTGAAAGTTCAGAAGACGTTTTTTAAACAATGTAACCTGACAAAATCATATACATACGTGTAAGTATACGCAGTCTTTGGTGACTTTGTCAAATGTGTCTAAACGTACTGCATTTAGGTAGATTTCGTATAAAATGCTTCCTTTTGCGGTCACTCCTATGTTCAAATTTCTGAAAAAGGTTTTGCAGATCTATATCGATCATGACTCCTGGGCCGCAAAACTACCATCAGTAAAAAACTTATCTACATATATACATATCAGATTTTTATGCACATGATAACTTCTGTAAATCTGCTGAAATCTTTTCCTAATTGATATACAAATTCAAGGGGCATAAAATCTCGATTAAGGTCGTTGATGGGCAAAATCGGTCCAAGGGGATGGAAGTAGGGAGGATTTTTGTGAAAACCGAAAAAACGCCATACGTTCTTAGTTAAAATAGATATAGAATCAGTTTAAACTTTATATTACTTTTAAAAAATGTACCAGAAGTTTATGTATGTTAGATTTTTGGTAAAGTTAAAAATGGGCTCAAGGGGCGAAAAAAATAGGTTTATATATTTACATATAAAATAAATCAAGTCAAATTTATTACTATCTATGAAAATTCAATTATAAATAAAATAAAATACATATTATTGAAAAGAATGAATGGCAAAAATAAAAATATTCTAAAACTCCACATTATTTCAAAAAATTTCTAAATTTCAATTTAAGCATCATATATTTTCTTATATTTCTATTAAAAGAAGTATCTGCTTCTAAAACAAGAGAATTCCACGAATCTAGGGAAATGTAAATATATTTTTCAGTTTTTAAACCCTTTTTTATTTTCTTTGTCTCAAATCAAATCATCCACAAGAAGAAATAGAAAAGTTCATGCATATGGATAAAATGCACTTTTGATGTTATACTCAGTTTTCTGATTTCATTTGAAGAGATTTAATATTAGATTTTCCGAGATTCAATGAATATTTCGTAGTTTTTTTTTTTTTTTTTTTTGAAAATCAGCTGGATGTATGGATCGAAATAAATGTAAATTTAAAGTTGTTAGCCAGAGAAATATTCAAATACAACAGATTAATTTTCCTATGATACCAGTTATTTTTTTTCTAGTAAAAGTACTGAAAACGTTTATATATATATATATACTATATATATATATATATATATATATATATATATATATATATATATATATATATATATATATATATATATATATATATAACCCTGAAAAAATGACAAAAAATGTGTAAAGTATTCACAGCTTTTGGCCACTTTGTGAAAGGCATCGCAACGTACTACTTTTAGGTAGATATCGTATGAAATATTACCTATGTTGGAATTTCTGAAAAAGTTTTGCAGATCTACAGCGATCATGATTTCTAGACCTCAAAATTACTGTCAGTGAAAATTTTTATCTATCTGTCTATTTATATCACCTTTTGATGGTGACGATAACTTCTATAATTCTGTTCAAATATCCTCCAAACTGATTCACAAAATACAGAGGCGTAAAATCTTGGTCAAGTTTGCTGATTATCAAAATCGGACCAAGGAAGCGGAAACAGGGAGGGTTCTTGTGAAAACCGAAAAACCACCATAACTTCTTAGTTAAAATAGATATAGAATCAGTTTAAAGTTTATATTACTTTTAAAAAATTACGCCAGAAGTTTATGCATGACAGATTTTTGACAAAGTTAAAAATGGGCTGAAGGGGCGAAAAAATAGTGTTGTATATTTACGGATAAGAGAAATCGAGTCAAATTTATTATTATCGTTGAAAACTCAATTACCAATAAAATGAAATACATTCTTATTATTGAAAAGAATGAATGGCAAAAATAAAAATATTCTAAAACTGTTTACAATATTTGAAAGAATTTCTAAATTTCAATTTAAGCACCAAATATTTCCTGATATTGCTACTCAAAGAAGTGTCAGTTTTCTAAAACAAAAGAATTCCACGAATCTAGGGAAATATAAATATATTTTTCAGTTTTAAAACCTTTTTTTTCTCTTTCATATCAAATCATCCACAAGAAGAAATAGAAACGTTTACTAATTTAATTTAAACGTTCATAAAATGTACATTTGGTGTAATACTCTGTTTTCTGAATCTACTTGAAGAGATTTAGTTCTGTATTTTCGGAGATTCTACGAATAGTTCGTAGACTTTTTTTTTAAAAATCAGCTCAATGTATGGACTGAAATAAGTGTAAATAAAAAATTGATCGCTAGATAAATATTCAAATACAATAAATTAATTTCCTTATGATACTGATTATTTTTTTCTAGTGAAAGTTCAGAAGACGTTTTTTAAACAATGTAACCTGACAAAATCATATACATACGTGTAAGTATACGCAGTCTTTGGTGACTTTGTCAAATGTGTCTAAACGTACTGCATTTAGGTAGATTTCGTATAAAATACTTCCTTTTGCGGTCACTCCTATGTTGAAATTTCTGAAAAAGGTTTTGCAGATCTATATCGATCATGACTCCTGGGCCGCAAAACTACCATCAGTAAAAAACTTATCTACATATATACATATCAGATTTTTATGCACATGATAACTTCTGTAAATCTGCTGAAATCTTTTCCTAATTGATATACAAATTCAAGGGGCATAAAATCTCGATTAAGGTCGTTGATGGGCAAAATCGGTCCAAGGGGATGGAAGTAGGGAGGATTTTTGTGAAAACCGAAAAAACGCCATAAGTTCTTAGTTAAAATAGATATAGAATCAGTTTAAACTTTATATTACTTTTAAAAAATGTACCAGAAGTTTATGTATGTTAGATTTTTGGTAAAGTTAAAAATGGGCTCAAGGGGCGAAAAAAATAGGTTTATATATTTACATATAAAATAAATCAAGTCAAATTTATTACTATCTATGAAAATTCAATTATAAATAAAATAAAATACATATTATTGAAAAGAATGAATGGCAAAAATAAAAATATTCTAAAACTCCACATTATTTCAAAAAATTTCTAAATTTCAATTTAAGCATCATATATTTTCTTATATTTCTATTAAAAGAAGTATCTGCTTCTAAAACAAGAGAATTCCACGAATCTAGGGAAATGTAAATATATTTTTCAGTTTTTAAACCCTTTTTTATTTTCTTTGTCTCAAATCAAATCATCCACAAGAAGAAATAGAAAAGTTCATGCATATGGATAAAATGCACTTTTGATGTTATACTCAGTTTTCTGATTTCATTTGAAGAGATTTAATATTAGATTTTCCGAGATTCAATGAATATTTCGTAGTTTTTTTTTTTTTTTGAAAATCAGCTGGATGTATGGATCGAAATAAATGTAAATTCAAAGTTGTTAGCCAGAGAAATATTCAAATACAACAGATTAATTTTCCTATGATACCAGTTATTTTTTTTCTAGTAAAAGTACTGAAAACGTTTATATATATATATATATATATATATATATATATATATATATATATATATATATAACCCTGAAAAAATGACAAAAAATGTGTAAAGTATTCACAGCTTTTGGCCACTTTGTGAAAGGCATCGCAACGTACTACTTTTAGGTAGATATCGTATGAAATATTACCTATGTTGGAATTTCTGAAAAAGTTTTGCAGATCTACAGCGATCATGGTTTCTAGACCTCAAAATTACTGTCAGTGAAAATTTTTATATATCTGTCTATTTATATCACCTTTTGATGGTGACGATAACTTCAATAATTCTGTTCAAATATCCTCCAAACTGATTCACAAAATACAGAGGCGTAAAATCTTGGTCAAGTTTGCTAATTATCAAAATCGGACCAAGGAAGCGGAAACAGGGAGGGTTCTTGTGAAAACCGAAAAACCATCATAACTTCTTAATTAAAATAGATATCGAATCAGTTTAAAGTTTCTGTTACTTCTAAAAAATGGGCCAGAAGTTTATACATGACAGATTTTTGATAAAGTTAAAAATGGGCTCAAGTTGCGAAAAGAAATAAGGTTATAAATTTACGCATTAAATAAATCGATTTATTATTATCTAAGAAAACTCAATTATTAATAAAATAAAATACATACTTATTATTGAAAAGAATGAATGGCAAAAATAAAAATATTCTAAAATTCCTTACAATATTTGAAAGAACTTCTAAATTTCAATTTAAGCACCACATATTTTCTTATATTTCTATTCAAAGACGTATCTGTTTTCTAAGAGAAAAGAATTCTACGAATCTAGGGAAATGTAAATATATTTTTCAGTTTTAAAACCCTTTTTTCATTTTCTCTCTCTCATATCAAATCATCCACAAGAAGAAATAGAAAATTTCATGCATATGGATAAAATGCACTTTGGATGTTATTCTCAGATTTCGGAATCTATTTGAAGAGATTTTGTATTGTATTTTCAGGGATTCTACGAATATTTCATGGCCATTTTTGAAAAAATCAGCTGAATGTATGGACTGAAAAAAATGTAAATTAAAGGTTGTTCGCTAGATAAATACTGAAATACAACAAATTAATTTCCTTATGATACCGATTATTTTTTTTGTAGTGAAAGTTCAGAAGACATTTAAAAAAATTGTAACCCGACAAAGTAAATTAAAATGTGTAAGTTTACTCAGTCTTTGTTTATTTTGTCAAATGTGTCTCAACGTACTGCTTTTTAGGTAGAATTCGTAAAAAATGATTCCTTCTGTGGTCGCTCCTATGCTGTAATTTCTGAAAAAAAATTGCGGATCTACACGAATCATCATTCCTGGACCCCAAAACTAGCATCAGTAAAAAACTTTATATATTTTTCTATCTAATTATCTGTATATATATATCGTTAAGATCGTTAATTGGCAAAATCGGAGCAAGGGAGTGGAAACAGGGAGAGTTTTTGTGAAAACCGAAAAAAAAAAAAAAACCACCATAACTTGTTAGTTAAAATAGATATAGAATCAGTTTAAAGTTTATATTACTTTTAAAAAATTGGGCCAGAAGTTTATGCATGACAGATTTTTGACAAAGTTAAAAATGGGCTCAAGGGGCGAAAAAATAGGGTTGTATATTTACGGATAAGAGAAATCGAGTCAAATTTATTATTATCGTAGAAAACTCAATTACCAATAAAATGAAATACATTCTTATTATTGAAAAGAATGAATGGCAAAAATAAAAATATTCTAAAACTGTTTACAATATTTGAAAGAATTTCTAAATTTCAATTTAAGCACCAAATATTTCCTGATATTGCTACTCAAAGAAGTGTCAGCTTTCTAAAACAAAAGAATTCTACGAATCTAGGGAAATATAAATATATTTTTCAGTTTTAGAAGCTTTTTTTTCTCTCTCATATCAAATCATCCACAAGAAGAAATAGAAACGTTTACTAATTTAGTTTAAACGTTCATAAAATGTACATTCGGTGTAACACTCTGTTTTCTGAATCTACTTGAAGAGATTTAGTTCTGTATTTTCGGAGATTCTACGAATATTTCGTAGATGTTTTATTAAAAAATCAGCTAAATGTATGGACTGAAATAAGTGTAAATCAAAAATTGATCGCTAGATAAATATTCAAATACAAAAAATTAATTTCCTTATGATACTGATTATTTTTTTCTAGTGAAAGTTCAGAAGACGTTTTTTAAACAAAGTAACCTGACAAAATCATAAATACGTGTAAGTATACGCAGTCTTTGGTGACTTTGTCAAATGTGTCTAAACGTACTGCATTTAGGTAGATTTCGTATAAAATGCTTCCTTTTGCGGTCACTCCCATGTTGAAATTTCTGAAAAAGGTTTTGCAGATCTATATCGATCATGACTCCTGGGCCCCAAAACTACCACCAGTAAAAAACTTATTATCTACATATATACATATCACGTTTTTATGGACATGATAACTTCTATAAATCTGCTGAAATCTTTTCGAAATTGATATACAAATTCAAGGGGCATAAAATCTCGATTAAGTTCGTTGATGGGCAAAATCGGGCCAAGGCGATGGAAGTAGGGAGGATTTTTGTGAAAACCGAAAAAACGCCATAACTTCTTAGTTAAAATAGATATAGAATCAGTTTAAAGTTTATATTACTTTTAAAAAATGGACCAGAAGTTTATGTATGAAGTTAAAAATGGTCTCAAGGGGCGAAAAAAATAGGTTTATATATTTACGTATAAAATAACTCGAGTCAAATTTATTACTATCTAAGGAAATTCAATTATAAATAAAATAAAATACATACTCATTATTGAAAAGAATGAATGACAAAATTAAAAATATTCTAAAACTCTTTACATTATTTCAAAGAATTTCTAAATTTCAATTTAAGCACCATATATTTTCTTATATTTCTATTCAAAGAAGTATCTGGTTTCTAAAACAAAAGAATTCCACGAATCTAGGGAAATGTAAATATATATTTCAGTTTTAAAACCCTTTTTTATTTTCTTAGTCTCAAATCAAATCATCCACAAGAAGAAATAGAAAAGTTCATGCATATGGATAAAATGCACTTTTGATGTTATACTCTTTTTTCTGAATCCATTTGAAGAGATTTAGTATTATATTTTTCGAGATTCTACGAATATTTCGTAACGGGTTTTTAAAGTATCAGCTGAATGTACTGATTGAAATAAATGCAAGTTTAAAATTTTTCGCCAGAGAAATATTGAAATGCAACAGATTAATTTTTTTATGATACCAGTTATGTTTTTTTCTAGTGAAAGTAAAGAAGACTTTTTAAAAAACGCAAACCTGAAAAAAATCATAAAAAATGTGTAAGTATCTTAGAACTATAAAGAAAAAGACATTGACAAATCCTTAACCCTTTCCGGCGTCGTGTGCCCGGTCTAGATACACCTAATTTAAATACCAAACTTGCAATTGCACCAATAATATTTTAATAAAATCTTGCTTTTATAACAAAAGCTTAAATTAAGGAGTTCTTGATTTCTTAAAAAGTCGTTTGTAAATTCCGGTGTCAGTCGATAATTTCTCATCTTACTATCAGAATTTGTCCGCGCGGGAAAGGGTTAAAATACTGAAGCTCCAACTGTAACCGCTTTTGTAGGGGTTAATTATCATCAAGGAAAAATTCGACCAATAGATTTAAGTGGGAAGTTTCTCTTTATTTAAAACCCTCATTAATAGAAAATTTAAAAAAAAAATCATGCCAAAAACTGATATATATTTTTACTGGTAAAATTTTACTTTAGCGGTAGAAGTTCCGCCACATGCTGGCAATCAAGACAACCTTGTGTCCATGTCAGTAAAAGGATTATAATACTTGTGCAAATTGACACCAGTAAAAAAATAAAAAATATATATAATATACATATATATACATAATTTTTTACCATACTTGTGAACGAAATTTCACCACAATGAGGGGTTTAAATTACATGAAAATTTCTATTGACGTTCACTCGGAAATATATTCTCCGCTGGTAATCCTCAATTACTAATACGATTAAAAGAAACAGACGCCATCTTGTGACAACCTCCTCAGTTACTTCACTAGCAATTGATAGACAATACACTAGATGTCGCCACCTATTTATTCATAAGTCAATTGCAAATATATACAGTCTTTGGTGACTTTGTCAAATGTGTCTCAACGTATTACTTTTTAACATACTAGTGTGCTCTTTCCCCATGAGCTACGTTCGCCAACAACCATTCAGATCCTAAAAGACCACAAAACTACCATCAGTAAAAGATGTTATCTATATATCTATCAATCTATCAATCTATATCACTTTTTTATGGACATGAGAATTTCCGTAATTCTGCTCGAATATCTTCCAAACTGATAAACAAAATGAAAGGGAATAAAATCTCGGTCAAGTTCATTTATGGGCAAAATCGGATCAAGGGTGTGGAAATAGGGAGGGTTATTCTGAAAACCGAAAAAACACCATAACTTCTTAATTAAAATAGACTTCGAATCAGTTTAAAATTTATATTAATTCTAAAAAAATGGACCAAAAGTTTATGCATGACAAAGTTTTGATAAAGTTAGAAATGGGTTAAAGGGGCGAAAAAAATTGGGTTATATATTTGCGTATAAAAGAAATCTAGTAAAATTTATTATTATCTAAGAAAACTCAGTTCTAAATAAAATACATACTTATTATTGAAATGAATAAATGGCAAATAAAAATACTCTAAAACTCTTTACAATATTTTGAAAGGATTTCTAAATTTCAATTTAAGTGCCATAGTTTCTTATATTTCTATTCAAAGAAGTATCTGTTTTCTAAAACAAGAGAATTCCACGAATCTAGAGAAATGTAAATATATTTTTCCGTTTTAAAAGCCTTTTTTTTCCCTCTCTCAAATCATATCATCCACAAGCAGATATTGGAATGTTCATGCATATGGATAAAATGCACTTTTGATGCTATACCCAGTTTTCCGATTCCATTTGAAGAGATTTAGTACCATATTTTCTGATTATTTACAAATATTTCGTAGCTGTTTTTTTTTTTTTTTTTTTTTAATAAAAAATTCGCTGGATATATGGATTGAAATAAATGTAAATTCGAAATCACCAGAGAAATATCCAAATACAACAGATTAATTTTCCTATGATGCCAGTTATTTTAATTTTTTTTCTAGTGAAAGTACAAATGACTTAAACAAACCCTGCCAATATTCATAAGAATGAATAAGTATCATGGAACTATTAAGAAAAAGTAACTGACATATTTTCAAAGTACTGTAGTTTCAATTGTAATCGCTTATTAGGGGTTCATTATCACCGCGGAAAACTCCCACCAACAAATTTAAGTGGAAAGTTTCAATTTATTTTAAACCCTCATTAATTAAAAAATTTCAATAAAAAATTATGTCAAAAATTGATATTCATTTTTATTGGTAGAAATTTACTTCGGCGGTAATAATTTCGCCACATTGTGACAATCAAGACAACTTATTGTCTTTGTCAGTGAAACGATTATAAAACTCGTGCAAGTTGACACCAGTAAAAATAAAAATTTTTTCCAACATACCGGGTGTCCAGTAAATAACTGACCCATTTGGAACTTAAATGACGAATAAACGATTTGAGATAATAATGCGCGGTTTGCGGTATTGTTATTAGAAAATCAATAAATTTTTAAACATGTACTTTGTTAATATACTTCAAATTTCGGGAAAAAAATATCGCGCTGGCGGTAACAGGCTGATTGAATACAGACATGACTCTAATTTTCATAAATATGAGATTTTCGGCTGAATCTGAATCTATATGTTGTCGAATCTGAATCTATATGTTGAATCGACTCTCGAATCAGCTTCAGAAATAGGGTACGTTGGTTTGAAAGTGATTTAAAATAATATTTGTGATTGAACCATCTGTATTATATTTCCCCTCCTCAGTCTTGAGACTGAGATATTATTTTAAATATTATTATATTGCATTAACAAAGTGCATATTTTAAAATTTATTTATTTTCTAATAACAATACAGCAAGCCGCGCATTTTTATCTCAAACAGTTTTTTTTTTGTTATTTACATTCAAAATGGGTCAGTCATTTACTGGACACCCGGTATTTGTGAATGAAATGTCACCACAATAAGAAGTTGAAGTTTCATAATTTTCGTTTCTGTCCTCATAGTGTAGAGATTTCGTCTGTAGTGCAGCCAAGCACCTTCAAATGCTAACAGCATAGCATATGGTATCGGATGTTCGAAGAATAAGGATAGTTTAATGTCGTCCATGTGCCAAGGGGAATCACGTAAAGTATTCATACAGTATGAAAACAAAGTTTTAAACTCCCTTTTAATATCGATGTAATTCTTATCGATAAATTCCTTCGATTAAATAGTTATAGCCTTTTGTAATCGCTATATTCATATTGTATTTCCCTGTACAACTAGTAACCTAAATGACTATACGGGTGAATATCACAAAACGTGAGATTTTGATCATCCGAGATATTTAAAGTATCCAAGGCCCGCACCGTTCCTAAAATTTTCACACGTTGCTACCAATATTTTAAATCAAAAATCTTCATGGAAGGTCCGTTTAACATCTACAATAGAATTATAAAATAAATATTACCGTTTATAAATTGTGGTAGGAGATTTCAAAGTTTAGGAATAGTGCGAACCCTGAGTATACGCTGAAAACAATTCAAAATTTCAAGAGGGAAATTTATTTTCTATTAGAAAGTAAAGGATTTTCCATGTAAAAATGTTAAATTTTGAAGAACTTAAATTATAACTTAATTTTTATGTAATTTCATGCAATTTCTTGGCATAAGTATGCCAGGATAATGCCACTTTCATTGTAAAATATTTTTTACATTTTTATTTTTATTTTTAACTAGCGGCCCGCCCTTGCTTTGCTTCGGGTACTCCCGTGTCAATACTGACACCGCAAATTGTCACTACCACTTCATCCTATTAAATTCAACTACTAAAACCATTACTCTCCTTTTAAGTAGTCGGGTAAAAAGTAGCCTGTATGTTAATCTAAGGTGCCAGATAACTCCATGCAAAGTTTCATAAAAATCGATCCATCCGTTATTACGTTATAGATGGTGTAACTAACACGACTTTGTTTTATGAATATAGATTACAGCAGTCCTCCCAGGCTTTGTACGGGTATTAAAAAAAATTCAAGTTATAAATTTTTACACACATGCTCATACTCTCTTCTTTGTGGATGGAGTTATTAAAAAAGTGTAAACTTATAAAAGAAAATTCGGATATTAGTATTATTTTTTATTTATTTGTAATTCATACACTACATTTTTAGTTATTTACTTTTAACATTTTTACCTATTTATTTTATTTTTACAACAATTTCAGGATGTCTTTATACACAATAAATCTTGTAGGGTTCAGCCTGCATTTGCAATGTATAAGCGGAAAAAATGAAATTATTTACGACATCACATTAAAAACTTCAAAAATAACAGTATTTCTCCCCTATTTAATGGATGTTATTATACATATAAACCTTCCTCTTGAATCATTCTATCTATTAAAAAAAACCGCATCAAAATCCGTTGGGTAGTTTTAAAGATTTAAGCGAACATAGGGATATAGGGACAGAAAAAGCGACTTTGTTTTATACTATGTAGTGATGTCTTTATACATAATAAATCTTGTAGGGTTCAGCCTGCGTTTGCAATGTATAAGCGGAAAAAATGAAATTATTTACGACATCACATTAAAAACCTCAAAAATAACAGTATTTCTCCACTATTTAATGGATGTTATTATACATATAAACCTTCCTCTTGAATCATTCTATCTATTAAAAAAAACCGCATCAAAATCCGTTGGGTAGTTTTAAAGATTTAAGCGAACATAGGGATATAGGGACAGAAAAAGCGACTTTGTTTTATACTATGTAGTGATTTAGTCTAACATTTTAATTTTGTTTAAAGGAACATTTTTTCAATATAGTAGCTCAAATACCATGTTATGTTCAGTTTTAATTGTGAATTTATGGAAGCCAGGAAAATGATATAATAAAAATCTATTCATTTTTTAGAAATACCTTAATCACATTCTTTTTATTGAAAAATCTAAAAGATCTTGCTGTTAGCTATGATGTCACTACTTCTGGCTTGAACTATGCCAAAAATAAGAATTACTCTACAATGTCATATTTATACCTGATAAAGAACTAAAATGCAGGCTAGTAAAATGACATTCATTTTCACTGACAATCATATTTTAATTATAAAAAAATATTTGTAAAAAACAGAATTCGTTATCTTCTTCATATATGTGTTTTATAATGTATAAATACTAATTAGAAAAAAAAAAAAAAAAAAAAAAAAAAAAAAACTAGAAAAGATATTTATACAGTACAGCAGAAGGTCCTTTATTTTGCACTCATTACAGTGTGACATGCCAGGAAAATGGCAATCTGAAATTGAAAGTCATTCAATTGCTTTATTTATCTTATTAGAAATGTAATGTCTCTTGAAGATATTTCTAAGGATATGGTTTATTAGAAAGTATCAGAAGAACTTGCATCATATAACATTTAATAGGAATTTTACTGTGCACACTACAATTTCCTTGTTTTTTGATATTCACCCATACAAACTTTACATACCGAGAATAATTTTTTAACACGATTAATCAATCGGTAAGTTAATTATAACAGACGTAAATTTTCCATTTTTCAATTTTGGTTGAAAAAAGTCCGGGCCAGGATTCGATGCCAGGGATGTATTGGCTGAACCGCCACTACCACTGAGCTATCCTGGACACGAACACTGGAGGAACCCAATTAACCTCAACGATCACTTTATCTGGTTTGAGGTTAATTGGGTGAAATAGTCCTCCAGTGTTCGTGTCCGGGATAGCTCAGTGGTAGAGCATTGGCGGTTCAGCCAATACATCCCTGGTTCGAATCCTGGTCCGGACTTTGTTCACCCAAAATTGAAAAATGGAAAATTCACATCTGTTATAATTAACTTACCGATTGATTAATCGTGTTAAAAAATTATTCTAATTTCGTATGCAGCGATTTTCTGCAGTTCCATATATTGACCTTCGATTTATTCTGTTGAGCTGATCCAGAGTATCAGACCAAATAAAGTGATCGTTGAGGTTAATTGGGTGAAATAGTCCTCCAGTGTTCGTGTCCGGGATAGCTCAGTGGTAGAGCATTGGCGATTCAGCCAATACATCACTGCTTCGAATCCTGGCCCGGACTTTTTTCACCCAAAATTGAAAAATAAAAAATTTACATCTCTTTACATACCGAGACCTTTAATCCTTTGTGTTTCAATGTTCCAGTACATGGACCACTCAATATGATTCTGAAATTCCACAATGACACCAGTTTTCTGACCAAAAATATTTTCCGTTTATTATGTATGGAGAAAAGGAGTTTTATCTTCTTTTCAAATAAATTTGTACATAGATTCCTGTATCATTCCGTCGTTTCAACATTTTCGAAATGGGAGTGCCAGCGCTAGAAAGGGTTAACTATAGATGCCTTCATCATTTCATAACCTCCTCAGTCCTGAGAGAAATTTTACGAGCGACCACAAAAACCAGTTTAAAATTAATATAAAACATCTCCAAAGATGTAAGAGTCTGTATATCGCTCATGATATGGATGCATTCATTAAAAAAGCCTAGAAGTAATAAGTCAAACCCCATTATAGCGAACCCGGTTTATAACGAACTCCAGGATATAACGCATGAAAATTTTGGTCCCGCCGTTTTCCTATTGTATTTAATGCTAATTTATCCTTTTATAGCGAACCTCCGGAATATTAAACCTCGGTTATAATGAACTTTTTTCCTAGTCGATCATGATTTTTTTTCTTTATTTTACTTTTCCGCTGATGTAAAAAAAGGTTTTCAACTCTAATTTAATAAGAAAATGCATGCCGGCTAGTAAAACACGGTACAAATTAACTATGTCTATTTATTAAAGAGTAGTAAGACCTGCATTCTTTCTCTTTTATGGTAGCCATTCTGCAGGTGTGATGACGCCCACCCGTCAGTTATTTTTCATTCCTGCTGTCGTAGCAATTCAGTAACGCATTTAAGCTAACTTATTTAACTAATGTATTTAATAATTCGAGATATAGCAGCATTGAAAAGAACGTCTTCTTTGAATCAAGGAATAATCAAAAGCTTTTTTCTTAAATTACATTCCCTGGAGTTCACAAGATGATGAAAAAAAGGAAAATTTAAATGATAAAAAAGTAAATAAACATTATAAAAAAAAAAACGATTTTTAACGCGCCAGTTTAATGTAATCAATTTTAGTCAATTTAATTCATTAATGATCATATGTAATAAACTTTATGTTTTTTTTCTTAATCCATTATTATTGAACATATAGGTATCAGGTAATCATTATACATATTTTAAAATCTCTAAAATTTTTTAACGGTTCGGATATTGCGAACCACCGGGTATAGCGAACAAAAACTTCCGCCCCTTGAAGTTCGTTATAACGGGGTCCGACTGTATTTACATTTCTAGAAGCAGTAAATTAGTTTAAAAGGTGTTTTTTAGTGTCTCCTTCAGGCGACATCAGGACTGAGGAGGTTAAGAGGGCTGGTCACTTAGCTTTGGAATTCTCCTCCTTAATCTTAAGTCTATGGATGTAGGATACATTCCTATATTTAAAATATCTCTTGGGGAAACTAATAATTTTAAGTTATTTTTCTCTGTATACTCTTTCAAAAGGACGTCCGTCTTTTTCTTAGTTCTCAAAATATTCCTTAAATCAATGATGAATTTAATAATTTAAGTGTTAAAAACTGACGAACTGTATATAAGATTTTAACACTTCGCAGGGCCTGACTAAAGCAGGGGCATGCGGGGCAATTGGCCCGGGCCCCCTCGGCTTGAGGGGGGGGGGGCCCAAGGACAGATATAAGAGTTTTGTTAAAGAAGTGTCAAATGACATAAAATGACCAAAAGTGACTGAAATTCTTTTTTTAAAGTTTTACGGGGCTCTCTTCTCATACTCCTTTTGTTTCCATACTCCATGGCCCCTTAAGGCCTCAAATTTATCCTTATATTCTTGTAACCGAACAAAAAAATTAAATTCTATAGTTTCTTAAAGTTTTCTTTCACCTGTTATTATGTATATATATGTGAATAGTACTCGGTACGAAATTTATGTACACATACTAATAAATTATACACAACTAGGTATAAACACATCAATAGGTATAAATTTTAATTTTAGTCACTTTAGTATAACTTACAGAAAAAATTAAGATAGAAGGGGCCCCCCTAAAAATGTTTGCTCCAGGGCCCCCCACTGTCTAAGTCGGGCCCTGACACTTCGTAAAATTTAGGTACATACTTTAGAAAAATTTTGAAAACTAAGGAAAACAGAGACTTTTTAAGAAGTGTATAAAAAATTGAAGTTAAAAATATTAATTTTCCGAGGAGTTATTTTAAAAACACGGAATCATCAAACGCCCATAGACTTTACATTAGTGAGGTGAATTTGGAAGTTGAGTGACCAGCTTCTTTAATTATTCTGGAACTATGCAATTTTTTTGATCAGACTCTGGAATAATTAACCGCTTTACTGATTAGCCCGTACTACATACAGGCAACGTGTTTTTGCCAATCATGATTTGCCCGTGCCAAGTACGGGCATATGATTTCAAAACATGATTTACTATTTTCGCTAGTAATTTTTTATTGTAAATTTTGAATTATTTAATCCGAACATTATACTTACCCATTATACGTAGTATTGGGTAAGTCTTGCAATCGTTTTGGAAATCGAAATTTTTTTTGACGGATTTACACGTTTTAGACACTGGAGATTTCGAAAAACATATTTTTAGAAAAAAAAATTGCCGTCTGTCCGTTTGTCTGTCAGTCTGACTGTAAACGCTCTATCTGACGAACAAATTGAGATAGAGACTTGAAATTTTGTATGTACTTACTATGTAAGAATGGGACGAAGCCTATTGAATATCAGCAACCTCGATTATCCGGAACTATTTTTTCCGGATTCTCGAAAAATTCGTTCTGATGAAAGGTACATAAAAATTTTCGATTTTTTTATTTTAAGGAATGCATGTAAAAGGCAATAAAAAAACACAAATTTTGAATAAAGAACGAAGTCGATCGGATTATTAGTTGCCGAGATATTTGTAATCCTGTTTCCCACATTCTTCGATTTTTCATGATCCTGTATTTCATTCAAATTTCAATTCGGAGGTATATTTTAATTGAAAATGAGACGCTTAATCCGACGCAGTAGACAGTTAGTTAATATGATTATTATTTTTGGAGTTATAAGGTGTTTCCTTTACGCAGTTTGGTACTTCTTGAGTAGTTTGGCGTTTTATATAATTTGTCGAAATTGGTGCATCAGCAATTCATTAATAGAGTATTACTATGTGTATTAACAACATTGAAATTTAGTTTTGGACTTGCAGTGCATTGTATAAATAGTTTTCACATATTTTATTTTCATATGCATATAAATGATGGGTAAGTATTACGGTGGCCTCCAACAACTAGTTTCTTATTCAATTAGGTTTGAAAATAAGAATTAATTGGAACATTTTTCTGTCGTGAAAAATCGGTAATAAAAGATTAAAAATTCTGTAAAAAACGCAAGAAAATAGGCATAATTTTAAAGTTTTTTGGAAAAATATTGATCATTTAAATGGCTAAGAGATGTTAGCATCTCTGGATTAATTGATCTACAAACTGCCGTATGCAAAGCTCTGTTTCGTGATAATTTATCTACTATAAAATAGGGATTAGATTTCCACGTTTTTGGACACCGATAATTTGTTAGAGGAAATGTTGTTAGATTAAATCGCAAAAATGTTCCGATTAAATGAAATAATATTTTCTCTAACAAAATACTGCTGTGAAAAAACGCGGAATTCTCATCCTTAATAAAAATGCTTTTTTTTTTTTTTAAATCGTCAGTAACTAAGATTAACCACTTAATCGTCGCGCCCGAGACATGAACGGGCTGCAAGTTTCACGGCTTTCATTCAGACTTGTTTGATTTCAACCAGTTTTATAAAATAGTGCAATTGGTTTTAATATGGTATCATTTTTAATTGGCATAAAATAAGATGAATATTTTTTTTCGAAAAAGTGATGGGAATAATGAATTTGAATTTTTAACCGTTTACGCACCGAGTTAATTTCACAATGTAATTATAATTTTGTTTTTCCTATATTACAGCTTCAAAAGTTTTAATTTATGCATAAAATTTTAGAAAATAACAAACAAAAAATATTTCTGCAGTTTTTTTGGCTGTTTTCGTTCCAGTGTTCGCATTTTGGCGCATCATTATTGATTGACTACCTTTGCAAGTAAAAAAAAAAAATTTCTGGCATATGTTATTATATATTGTTCTTCAGTATTTTCTCGAATTCCAAAAACATTTAGATTCCTTCTGGTCAAAGTAAGTAACATAGAGAAAACGATAAAAGCAAATAATATACTTTTTTATGCAAATTAATGGATTTACATTTTCCTTATACCTGTGATAAATGCTTAAACGTGAATATTTTTTTTCAAAAGTTCAAGTCAACCTTATATTTTATAGGAAAAATAAGAACATCGCTATTATGTTGGAAAATATACTGGGTGTCCCAAAAATGATTGATGGATTTTAAAATTCAATAACTTGTAAACGGTGACAGCTATTTAAAAAACTTTGACAAACTTTTAAAAAACTATGTGTAAGGTCAGGAGTTTTTTTACCGTAACTCATGATTTTAGTTCGAATTTCAAACTATAGGTGGCACTGACGGCGATTGAAGGCCAGGTCGACGCTTCACTCAGCACTGATCACCTGGCCTTCAATCGCTGTCAACGCCACCTATAGTTTGAAATTCGAACTAAAATCATGAGTTACGGTAAAAAAACTCCTGACCTTATTACATAACCCTCCTGCAAAAAATTTTTAAATAGCTGTCACCGTTTGCAACTTATTGAATTTTAAAATCCATCAATCATTTTTGGGACACCCGGTATGTTTTGTATTACAAATAATACAATGATCCCACTTGGGCACATTGGCGTTTAAACGATTAAACTGTAATTTAATACGACCATTAAATGGTTAAACACACGTAAAACAAACATTTCCAAACCATATGTGTTTCTTTGGAAAAGGTTCTAAATTTCAATTTAAACATGACTTTCTGGAATTTCTAGTACTTCTGAAAATGATATTTGTTTTTAAAAAATAGCAAAAGAATTTTAGAAATCCTAAAACGTTTATTGATTTCGATTTTTATTCTTCTTCTGGAGATCATCATCTAAATCAAATTTATTTCCAATCTAAAAATAGGAACACCCATTTTTTGCGGTATAATGCATTTCTGATGTCCTATTGTGTCCTGTAATTCCATTTGAAATGTTGTGCAATATTTCTTTTAGATTAAAAAAAATATATATTTGCTATTCATTTTTAGGGTTTTGTACTTAAAAAGTAACAAGTCGGAAATTGCGCGTCAAGCGTAACAAATGAGGTGCGTTTACACTATAGCGTAGATTGAAGAATATTTAGATCTTGATGTAATTGTATGCAGTACCTCAGATATAGTACAATAACCTAAACCTTATGTATATCCCTATAAATTATACTGCTTTCTGCTATGCAGAAAGTAACTTGTAGTAAAATATATCAATTTCGTAAAATGTGAAATAGATTAATATAATTAAAACGCGCTCCAAGCAATGTTTTCCCCTTTTCCATTACGCAGTGGAATACATTTGTAAGGCCCTGTAAAGAGTAACTGACTCCCTGAGTAATCCCTGTAAGAGAGTAACATGATTAAAATGCTTTGAAACTATTTTTCCCATTGGCCGTAATGTAACGGAATAATTTTTGATTGTCCATGTAATTAAACTATGCATCTGAATTTCATAAAATTTGAAATGACTAGGGAAAATTATGCACCAATTGTATATTTAAAATTTCATAGGATTCGGTTGGGTAGTTTTTGCTCTGTTATATGCGGACAGACGTACGGACTGAACGACGACTATAGGTGCTACGTATTTATATAATTACGGATGCACCTAAAAACAAAACAATTGTACAGGGTTCGAACAACAGGTACCACTAAATTTTTACAGTATTTTCAATGTATTTCATCGCAGAAAAATAGTGCTAAATTTGCGAGTCGAGGTGGTGGTTACGAATTCTATTTCTTAAAAATTAAATAAAAATTTTCTTATCATTAATAGTGGTGCCAGAGTCCTTAAAAAATATTAGGAGTGTGCGAACCCTGTTGTAAAATCACTCTTGCGTCTATTAGCCTGTCACAGCCATTTTACTAGTAAAATATAGGACATGGAAAGTTCAAATTGGGGGTAGAATTGGTGGAGCTAAGAATTTTCTTCTATTTAAAATCCAAGATGCGGAAATCTTGTTTAATGTTGCAACGGTTCGAATGGGACCCCCTAATTTATCTTTGCCTTAGGTCCCAATTACTCGGGACTTGGGAACTCCGCATTAATCAGCTGTTTTTTTTTTCACAACATTAGGCAAAATTCAAATATGACTGCCTCCGGAACCCAGCTTATGCTTTGGAGTTGATGTGTAATGAAAAGAAATGGTGTCAAAATTCAGAAAGAACGTCAGTAATAAATTGATACTTATTGACCTTCACCAGTGTTAAATACAGGGTGTAACCCGGTGGGACATTCTCTGGGAAGATTTAATATTTTTTTTTTGTTTTTAGTGATCAAAAGTGCACCCCTACCCCGGAATTCCATGATGTTTGATATAACTGCAAATTATTTTGTACAAACATTTAAATATCGTGAAGGATGCAAACAGATCACTACATAAGATGTATAAAAAAATGAGTCTGATAAACATCTCAAACATGGAGCATTATTTGACGAGGATATAATTAGAACAGTAATTAGAGTTGTTCAATACGAAGACGATCCTGATGATGATGCATTTGACATTGACATTGCTAACATTCCTGATACGGAAGGGGTAAAAGCATCAGAGTTATTGCTAAGCTATGTTGAGTAGTGGCTAACATCTTCGTTGGTTAACCGCTCGACGGATGGTGGGATATACCACGTGATCCAAAAGTCAGGACTAACTTTAAAAATGAATAATTAGAAAACGAATCAAGGTACAAAGATATGGTTTGCACCGAAGGGATGGGGAAGAAACCGGGTATTGTGTAACAACGAAAAAAAAATAGCTTTGTTGGCGACCAACAAATGGCGCTATAGTGTTTTATTGCACCAAAAGATGATTTACAAATGAAAAAATGTTGACAACTTATAACTCAGCTTAATTACAGTTAATTAGTACTACAGTAAAAGTTCAATGTGCTGTCCATCATTCATAAGTACAACTGTCAGACTAGGCACCTCATGATTCACAGCATTTAGTAGCATTTTTTGCGTTATGGCAGACACGTTTTGGCAGATGGCATCTTTCAGTGGTGCTAGTAATGCCATTGGTCGCCAACAGAACTATATTTTTTCATTGCCTCACAAAACCCGGTTTCTTTTCCATCCGTTTGGTGCAAACCGTATATTTGTATCTTAATTCGTTTTAGAACTATTCATTTTTAAAGTTCGTCCTGATTTTTGGATCACCCGGTATTTTATCCCACCTACGATTAATGAAGATTTGCACCAGAAACGTTTTCATAAATTTTACTTTTCTAATTTTGGTGGCGAGGGGAGAAAGTTCCGAAACTGCTTCTTTATTTTAGAACTAGCGGCCTTCGCCCGCTACGCTGGTCGGTTTATCTAAAGAAATCTTGAAGAAGTAGTTAGATAAGGTTCAGACATACATTAAAAAAAAAAAAAGCAAGTCGATCATTCAAAAAACGTTGGGAAATATCAAATATTTACTGTAATTTTTTAAGAAAAACAAAGTTTCGAAAAAAAAATTAAATCGAAAAAAAAATTACACTGACATATTAATGCAAGGAAATTTTCCCAGAGAGAAAATTCGCCTTGAATACAATATTTCAAATTCTTTTAATTGCTTATAGGCGTTAATGCCAACATAGTGAAAAAAAATTCCATGCTGGGAATCGAACCCGGGCCATCAGTATGGCGCACTGACGTTCTACCGACTAAACCACATGGAACGACAGCCAGCTTGAAACTTTCTCATACTTAAGTAGACTGGCGAAAACATAACGATAGCGCGTTTTAAAATCGCACAGTGACATCTATTGGATTTTATATGTACTAAAAAACGTTATGTACTAAAAAACGTGAGCAGCGCACCTAATAGTTTCTTTTGTTTCTTTTTGTTACTTTTTTGTCTGTTGTCCGATTTTGATGAAACAAAGCCTATACACTGCCCGGGAGTGTGCATTCTTCATTAGTGAAAACCGCATAAAAATCCATTCAGTAGTTACGAAGATAACCTCGAACAAACAGACAGACAGACAGACAGACAGACAGACAGACAAAAAATTCAAAAAAATTTTTTTTGTGTTTCATTGGTTTTCTTTTATCGCCCTGACTCCATTTTTGTCAATTATCTTCAATGTACAGACACACCGGGTCCTACTGTTTTATTATATGTATAGATAACAATTTTACAAATTTCCGGTGGAAGTCGCAGTTACACAAACGCAATTGCTTGTCCCTCAAAGGGTTAAACTTAAGATGCTACAAATATGAAATGATTATGCTGCAAAACATTGGACATTTTGCCTTCAATAGTAGAAAGTCACTGATTTCTTTATGTTTGATTTGCTTAAATTTAAATAATGTAGAAATTTTTTCAACTTTTTATAAAAACATGTGATACAATTTTCAACAATTCGTTTTAAATATTTTTTACTATTTGTTATCAGGGATAATTTTTTTTTTCTATTCAGCTAATTACAAGTAGTACTCATTTCACAAAATATGTAATTTTTTAAAATTATACAAACTGAAAATGTAAATATACATCTTATGGTTTTAATTAATTAAATTACGCTGATGCTTATTTATTTACTTCTCCGCTTTAACTGTTTTTTCTCTTAACCGGCTAACCTTGAGTCCCGTTTAGAAAGGTTAAGCCATAGCTGCCAACTTTTACGCATTTTTCCTACCATAAAAATTTTATAGTAAATATTGTCTTATTTAATCGCCGAAACCTTATGATTAAACAAACAGAAAATCTCTGTACAATTTTAGTGGTAGCAAAAAAGCGTAAAAGTTGGCAGCAATGTTTAAATGAAAGGCAACTGTACACTCAGAGAAATTTCCTATTTGTTTTTATTTCAATAAACGAAATTCAAGAAATATTTGAACATTAGATAAATAAAATTTAAATTTATAATAATTCCCTTATTTATTCAATGCATGCATTAATACTTATATTTTACATTTATCTATTCAGCAGTACCTGTTTTTGATTTCTAAAAAGCTTATTTCGATACATAGTTTTAAATGAAATTCTAGAACACGCCTCTAAAATAATTCTATTTAAACGAAAAATTTGAAATCAAATATCCATACCATTTACGAAATAGAAATATTTCAAAATGTATTTATAAGACGTCACAACCATATGTTCATCATCTCATTTGTTACTTTTTGTTAAAATATAATATCAAATTTGGCCAGTGAAGTATCAGAAACAGAAAATTTTTATAAGTGAAGCAATTCTTAAAAATGTATTAAGGGGTCTAAGACACAAAAATCCTAAAATTTTCTTTAAAAAATATTGCTTTAAAGATTTCTTTGTATTTTATGTTTAAAATGACATTTAACCTTCCTACCCTCAATGGGTCGAATCGACCCATACCTATAATTTGTTTTATACGATTCGAACCAGAACTTTTTTTCATAAAGAAAGATAAATAACAGATTCAGTATAATAAGTCAATTAAATATATTAAAATGTTCTAAATAACAATTCTGGTGTGAAATGTTGTTAATCAGGATTGAGTAAAATTTGAACAGGGTAGGAAGGTTAAATCAGACAGGGTGTCCCAGAAATATTGGGACAAATTTTAAGGGGGTGGGCTAGGGGACATCACAAGGATTCAGTTTTATATAACGACCCATGGTCGAAAACGTTTAAGAGGCAATTATCGCCATCAAATCTGGTGTTCCAAATTACGATATCGGGCCGTGATGCATGGAGCGCATCTAGAAGCGCATGAATGATCTAATGATATCGAAATCACCAAGAATGTCCCAAACTTCCCCAACAGCTGCCACGATGCGTGTAACAAGTTCCATAGCACTTCCCAACATTGTCTCAGTATTTTTGCAGCTCCAAAAATAATAAACATATTTTCTTTCCCAGTTCGTATCCTTTCTTTTTTTGCGTCGTCACTACTGCGCCAGGAAAACGTTTCCGACCATGGGTTGTTATGCAAAACCGAATCCTTGTGATGTACCCTGCTTTCCCCTAAAGACTATCCCGATATTTCTAAAACACTCTGTAATCTATCTTAATTGGAAAAAGAAATATAGTGAAACCTCCAAATAAGGGACACCCATGGGACCGGAACCTTTGTCCCTTAAATAGAGGTGTCCCTTATTCGGAGTTTTTTCTTTTTTTTCAAATTAATCTTTCAGATAGACATAAAATATAACATTAAATTAAAGGTGAAGTTTAAATGTACCCGAAGGTTATGTTATTACGTTAATCAGACACAACAAAAATAGAGATTTAATTCATTGAAATTTTTAATCAATTACTTCATTAAAAGATTTGTAAAATTATTGATTTGTATTTTTTACACAAGTATTTCATACATGCAAAAAGTGCATTAACATTTAAAAGAATCTTACTAAATCAGTCAAAAGTGATTCTTTTGCAGATTTCAATTTTTCATAACAAATCTTTCAAGTGTTCATTTACCATACATATAAATTTCAATCCTTCATTATCAGCAACATTTACTAAAAAAGTATTGAACTTTACATATTTTAAAACGTCTGTAAAGTTCTTTATTTCACAATTTCCATTTCTAATTCACTTTCATAGTCATCCTTACAATTTTCAGCATTACTTTTGATGGGGATAAAAACACTGATTGTGGGTAAATAAATGCACATCAATTGAGTCATATCAACATGACTGCCTGTCTGTTTGATAAGCTCACAAAAATCTGTATTTTTATTTTCATCATTGGCTACTTCATTATCTGGAATGCAAAAACCAGCTCCTTTCATCGCATTTTCAGGTGTCCCTTAAATCGAGTGTCCCTTATTCAGAGGTAAATACATTACCCGTCCTATACCAAGGGACTGGGACCGGAACTTTTGTCCCTTAAATAGAGGTGTCCCTTATTCGGAGTGTCCCTTATTTGGAGGTTTCACTGTAATAATTTTTATGTTTTGGTATGTCAGCAAAATCTAGCTTTCTAGCAGGGGTGTAGCCGTAAAAATACCAGACATTACATGCACTAAAAGACAGAATACGCTGAAAGCAGAGGGTATATCCTACAGAGTATATCTTACAGCTTTTATAAGAAACAGAGGGTATACGGTGTCCCATAAAAAAATTCAGAAGATATACTTAATATATCCCCGGACATTCTAAACTACATCCCTGCTTTCAAGCAATGGTTGTCATAGAAATGACTTCTTGTGAAAATGCATTTTTCTTCATGATGGATTTTTTCACAATTTCTCGGACTTGAACTGTTATAACTCAAGAACCGTTAAAGATAAAAGCTTCAAACTTAGAAGATGTTTTCTTTTATTGTTTTATTTTAATTGTGATTCAGGAAATGTGCAAAAAATATCTACCTTTGAAAATATGATTTTTTTTTAAATAAAATCTACATTATTTTTTTTTCTAATTTTTGTTTTAAATGTTTTTAATTAAAAAAATAATATTTAAAAAAAATGCTGGATCAGAGTTAAAATTTGGATAGTTTTGTTCATTTCAATGTAAAAAAATTGAAATTCTACAAATAATATTTTGAGTTATAATGATTTTAAACTACCCCACTTTTTTAATAAATTTTAAATTTAAATTCTAAAAAAAAATATGAGACATTTTATTACGGGATTTTTTTTTCAAAATACAGTCGGCTCTCGTTAATTCGAACTCGTCGGGACCACAAGAAATGTTCGAATTATCCGAAGTTCGAATTATGGAAAATATGAAATAAAAACATACTCAATATGGTAATATTAGAAAGGAATTAATGTTATAGTGTTTTTTTATTTTATTTTATTACGTCTGTTATCATTAGAATATAACTTAATATTAAATTAGAATGTATAAATACATAAACTAAATAAAAAAAATTAGAAACAAGCACAGTGGAAGAAAACTTTCAAGCGTCACTGATGGACAGACGAGGCACTAAGAAAGTGGAAAACAAATGCATTGGATTATACGTATACTAGTTTTGATCTATTTTAACAAAAGTCAAAGAAAGAAAGTTATTCAAATGATCTGAAATCCGTGAGAAAGAAGAGAAAAATGAAAAACCTGAATTCTCGTTAGTTCGAATTAAACGAAGTCAAGAGAAAATGAGTTCGAATTAATGAAAATTTTTAACGTTATTCCGCCATTGAAAATTTCGGGACTTTATGTTTAGTTCGAATTAAGCGAAGATTCGAATTATCCGATTTCGAATTAACGAGAGTCGACTGTATATGGTTAACCATCACAAAAAAATTCAGAAATTTAATTCAATAAATAAAAATTATTTTAAAATGTGCGCCAGACCTCCCTAAAATGAGTATAAAATGTTAAAAGATTGATATTTTGTTTCCTTATGCTTACCGTATATACTCGCTTATAAACCGGTCCGAAATTCGAGTACAATAACACATCATATACCAGTATACAACCACTTTAATTCTTCACTGTACCATGTGCTATATCTGGCACATATTTACAGGGTATCCAGCAAATAAGACCCCGCTTTCAAAATTAAATCTCTCCAAAACAAAGATCGATAGAATTATGCGGTAAACGGTTTGTTTATTAGGTAAGCTGTAAAAATGTTTTACAGAAGTTTCGAACGGTGAATATTTTGAAAAGATTGTGTTCTGATTGCAAAGAATGCTTGATTTGACATTTTTCTTGTTTCAAATTGCTTACAAAGAACGTGCTTTTCTGCTTACAGTGCCATATTTTAACGATTTTTAGAATTTTAATTTCTAAAATTTCGAAATTCCAAAAATTTAGTTTGAAAAATCGTTAAAATATGGCACTGTAAGCCGTAAAGCTTTTCTCTGCTAGCAATCTAAAACAAGAGAAATGTCAAATCAAGCATTCTTTGCAATCAAAACGCAATCTTTTCAAAATATTCACCTTTCGAAATTTTTGTATAAGATTTTTACAACTTACCTAATAAACAAACCGTTTACCGCATAATTCTATCGATCTTTGTTTTTGAGAAATTTAATTTTGAAACTGTGGACTTATTTGGTCATATTCTAATGATAACAGACGAAATACATAATAAAAAAACACTATAACATTAATTTATATGCAATAGTACCATATTAAGCATGTTTTCATTTCATATTTTCCATAATTCGAACTTCGGATAATTCGAACATTTCTTTTGGTCCCGACGAGTTCGAATTAACGAGAGCCGACTGTAATTATTTATCAAGTAATTGTTTCACTTCAATAATTATGTTTTTTAATATCTGAACATATGCAGGAGTTTTCAAATTAAAATAATATGAAATTTAGACATTTTTTAATTAAAAATTGATTAAATATATCAATAGCTATAACTTTT
Organism: Maratus speculifer; assembly: GCA_964019185.1. NCBI lineage: Eukaryota > Metazoa > Arthropoda > Arachnida > Araneae > Salticidae > Maratus > Maratus speculifer. The sequence continues at coordinate 197,874,410 of OZ025302.1, read as the reverse complement.
TTTCTTATAAAATATTTACAAAAATAATCTTATTAATTAACCAAAAATACGCTAATGGAAATATCCCGAATCTTAAAAAAGCAATGTATTTAAATGTATTATGATCCTTTCTGTAAATTGAAAGGCTTTTGTAGTTTAAGATTTTCCATGCGACATTTTTCTTAAAACGAAAAGTTATACCTATGAAAAGGATTAAGAATATCACCACTTTTTCAAAATATTTAGCTTCGACTGTTTCTGTACGCTATCTAAATTTGATCCAGAAGAGTTTATTGTGTAGCAAGAACATTAAACTTTCATTAATAGGCTAAATAAATAAATTTTATATTAAATTTTCTTCAATGTTACTTAAAAGTACCGCCAGTGCATAAAGGGTTAACTGATCAATATTTTTTAAAATAACTTTTAAATAATGTCTATTTTTGCATCTGTCACAGAATTTTTAATCTTTTATCACCGGTTTTTCAAAACATAAATTTTTGGCAAATTGAATCGAAAAAATACTTGGATTAAATAGCACAAAATTTACAATAAATCATGGCTTGAAATCATTACCTGTATGGGTTACGGGTAAATCATAATTGGCAAAAACATATTGCCCGTATGCATTTTCAGAAAGAATCACGTTTTGAGCACCAGCCTTGGCGAGGTGGCAAAAGCGTGAACGTTCAGCTAGCTGCATCGCCAAACACAAAATAAATTAAGTTCAAATGTGTCATAAAACATATGATTAATAGAATTATATTAATTACAAGAGAATATTACTACTGTTTTTAATTAACTTTTCAATTTCTTCGAACATAGCGAGTTAATGAAAATATATTTTATATAACGTACATATAACGTATTATATAATATATTTTATGTATTTTATATATTATATTATATATAACGAAATAACATTTTTAAATTGAGAAAAAAAACTATGTTTAGATGTTCTGTGAAATTTAAAGCATTTTAATCTGAAAAAGCTCTTTGTTTTAAACTATGTTTTAATCATAAACAACGGTGAATAACATCTCCTCATATTCTAGTATCTGCTTGATAACATTTACAGAAAAACAAATTAACAATAAGCGCGATCTCTTTGCAGAAGGAAGGGTTGCTATTCGCTAGGCGTTTGACGTCGCAAACAAGAAAAGGTGCGTAGCATTGACTTTATCTCCGCGCTAATCGTTTTTCTGGCGATAAGGTGCTCAAAACGTGATTCTTTCTAAAACTGCTGCCCGTATCGCATACGGGAAAATCAAGGAAGCAGTTAAGACGCAATACTAGTCACAGAAAAATACCCAGATGGTAACTGCAAGTCTATGGACGTATTGTTTTCAAATATCGCACTCAAATTTTAATATTTTTACATGATTTTTTTGCGCATGGGATACCTGAGGACGATCCACAACCGGGCTAGTTTTTAATTTTTCGATTTTGGTTATATATTTTATATTATGATAGTTTCAGTTTCACAACCGGTTCCAAATGATTCTGAAAGTTAAAATATTTTTAAAATATCTGAAATCAAAATTAAAAAATTAAAAACTAGTCTGGATGTGGATCGTCCTCAGGTATCCCATGCAAAAAATCATGCAAAAATATTAAAATTTGAGTGAGATATTTGAAAACAATACGTCCATAGACTTGCAGTTACCATCCGGGTATTTTTCAGTGACTAGTGTGGGACCTTAACGACAAAATTTACTTTCTTTAATTTTACTATATACTTAAAAATATTGCAGAGTGTTAAGCAGATAAAATTAATTAATTTAAACTCATGTGGTTGCAAAATATAGGAATACAATATTTTAAAACCCTAAATGTGTACATAGAGTACACGCCATAAAATGTCAAATATTAGCTGATATTTTGAAATTTATTTATTTTTTTACTATTTTATCCTTTATTAGACCACTATATAGATCTCAAATATTTTTTCCTTTATTAATAACTTCTTTATTTCAAATAATTTATTTAATTAGGAAAAATCGTGAAATGAAGGGTTAACCGATTTACCCGCATGTTGTACGGTTAAGAAGAAGTTGCTTGATCCATCACTTAAAGCTTTCTCACGCCACTATTTTTTTAAATTACAATTTCATATTATTTACTAACAGAAAATTTTTAACCTAAGTATTACGAATATTTTGGATTTAAAAAACGCTCTGTTACCCCATATTTTCAATTTATTGTGCCCCCCCCCCAAAAAAAAAGTCACTTGAGTGTTTAAAATAAAGTTATCGTCCGTCTTATCGAAATACATAATTTGCCGAATTAAATAAGGTGAAGATAGCAATATGAAAATAGTTAACAAAATATAGCTATAACGTATGTAGCGTATTTTTTACCTGAATTCAGGAGTCTGCTTATACGCAATTATGTGGTACCAAAATAATATGAATTGATGAACACTTTGGATGCAGGAATGATCACACTCTTAAAGAGAAGAAATACAGGGTGTCTATAAAAGAACTCCGGGATTTTGAGGCAAAATATTTTAATGAAATAAAAAACATACATACATGCTTTATACATGATTGAAAAGCTTACATTTTCAAGTTTTTTTTTTAACACTTAGTAAAGTTCTATATGAGCCCCGTTAGTGGCACGGCAGACGTCTAAATGGTAGTCTACCTCTTTCCATGTTCTGGCGAGCATGTCTGGGGAGACGGTTGCCACACAATTGACTATTCGTTCCCTGAGATGTTGAACATCACGAATTTTCTCTGCATACACAAGATTCTTGATATGCCCCCAGAAGAAATTTCTATCGTTTCTATGAGCCAAATAACACATTGAATCTTTTGTTGCGGAGTCGCCATCATTTCAAGGTCAACACTCTGCAGCGCCGCCAATAGTTCATGCAAACATTCCCAATTCGTATGAGTAAAACTTATTGATCTACACTTTTCAGAGAAATCGACTACATTTTGCTGTCTTTTATAGTTAGTGAGATATGAATTTTTAAAACCCCGGAGTTCTTTTATAGACATCCTGTATTAAAAACGAGAAACTGCAATCTTAATTGCATGATTATTATTAGAAACTTGTACCAGAAATTTTTTAAAAGTAATTTTTCTCATAATGTCTGTTATTTATTAAGTTAGAAATAATTATTCGAACTTTCTCATAGAAATTAGGAACGCCGGAAAAAACATTCCACCTGATTTTGTAACACTGATACTACGTTATCAGATAGTGGTAAGTGATTGCGAACTTTCGGAAATTAGCAAACATCATCTAATAGTCTAGAGCAACATAAAAAACACGTGATTTTAGCAAGGCTCAATCTATAATAATAAAGAGACAAGTATGTGTGTGTGTCAACAATGTTCTGACGAGACCGCTGCAGGTAGAATTACAAAATTTGGAGGGATGGTACCTCTGTACATGTAGTTTTGTACCTCGAAGCCCGATTTTTGATTTTTTGATTAGAATTTTTTGATTTAATTTTTTAGACGATTTTTAGCGCTCTTTTTATGTTTCGAGGCGATATTTCCATATTAGTGAAAGGAATACGGTTTCATTCTTTTCACTCAATATAATAATTTTTTTCTCTTTTCAATAAAGTTTATTCGAAATTCGTGCGGAGATTTTTGGAACTTTTAACCAATTTTTTTATTGCGATTTTTAATATTTCTTCACAGTTTGCGGCTATTTTTTGACAATGATAAAAACAAAATTGTTTCAAACTTTCAGCCTAATAAATTAAATTTTGTCTGCTATGATTTTTCTATTTCAGTGATTTTCGATGTAATTTTTAGCGATTTTTTTGGTGCGTTTAGTTTCGATTTTTTGTCATTTTTGTCAAAATTATAGATTTTTGTATACATCATGATCTTATCTATTCTTGAATTGCATGTAAGAAAAGCAAAAAACATAAAATTAACGAATGAGCAATAAAGTTATTAATTAGCATATTCACAGTAATCTATAATAATAAAGAGACAAATATGTGTGTGTGTCAGTGCTGTTCTGAAGAGTATGAAGAGTTACAAAATTTGGAGGAAAGGTACCTCTACCTGTAGTTTTTCACCTCGAAGCCCGATTTTTTCTTTTTTGATTAGAAATTTTTAATTTAATTTTTAGTCGATCTTTAGTGCTCTTTTTATGTTTCGAGGCGATTTTTCCATATTAGTGAAAGGAATACGGTTTCATTCTTTTTACTCTGTATAGTAATTCTTTTTCTCTTTTCAGTAAAGTTTATTCGAAATTCGTGCGGCGATTTTTTGAACTTTTAACGAATTTTTTATGCTATTTTTAATATTTCTTCACATTTTGGGGCTATTTTTTGAGAATCATAAAAATAAAATTGTTTCAAAGCCTAATTAACTACATTTTGTCTGGTATGATTTTTCAATTTCAGTGATTTTTTTTCATTGCGATTTTCAGTACGATTTTCGATGTGGTTTTTAACGATTTTTTTGTGTGTTTGGCATCAGTTTTTTGTTAATTTTGTCAAAATATTACAGATTTTTGTGCGCACCATGGTCTTATCTATTTTTAAATTGCATGTAAAAAAGGGAAAAACCATATAACTAATGAATTAGCACTAAAGGAATTATTTTGAATATCCACAGTAACCTACACTAATAAAATAACTAAACGCACTGTCTGTGTGCGTTTATAGTTTATAAAATATTTTTAATTTTCACGTCGTTTTAGCAAGCTTTAAAATTGTAACATATATTGCTCTTTGTCTATCAAACAACTTATAATAAATTTGAAACAAATTCGGTTTCAAAGTTAATGGCATACGCCTTTAAATCCTTAGTGTTTTAGAACGAAAAAAATATGACCTTTTTAATCGGAGATTAACAATCGAGAATAACGCAGACCATAAAGCATAACAATTATCAGTTATGTTACTTACATTATAAAAACAAATGGAATTAGCTAGTCTACCATCTTTAAGCTTTTAATATATGATAATGGAATTGTTAAGAAAGAGGTCATATTTTTAAAATAGTGAACCTTAAACTGTAACCGCTTTCGCAGATTTTCAATACCTCCAGCACTAATATTAAGTAGAAAATTCATTTTTATATGAACGCCTCATTAATGGAAAGTATCATTCAAAAGTAATGGTAAAAGCTGATCTTTAATTTTACTGGTGAATGTTTACTTCAAATAGTTCCGCCGTATCGTGACAATCAAAAGAAACTCTAGTCAGTGTCAGTGCAAAGGTGCAATGTGCTACTGTTTTTAAAATACAAATTTCTTAACTAGCACCGCTTCTTAAAAACGATGAAATTCCTATATTATTCGCCTTAATTGATGTGTCGTTATGTAAGGTAAATTATACCATTGTAAAAAAGGTAAATTATACTATTGTAAAAAAGTGGTGGCAGTCAAGAAATCACATTTTGAAACATGTAGCACACTGACAACACTGTGTAAGTAAATTATTATAATACCTAACATAATAACATCAGAAAAAATATTACTATCTTTGTAATACAAATTTACCATCAATAATGCACTTAAATGACATATATTTTTTTAAAATTCAACTTTACTGGTGAGAGTTTTCGCCGGCGGAAATCAAAAACTGTTGATCCATTAAAAAAAAAAAAAACAGACAACATCTTGTGACATCCTTTTCAGTGACTTCATTTGCAACTGCTAAACAATAAATCAGATGCCTTCTCATCTTTACTCATAACTCCATTTATACAATACAAGATAAATCTGCGAATATTGTAGAAAATTAAAATTTTCTTATTTATTAAAAGCATTTTGTCTTGTGCACTCACATTTTACGTTTGCATATCGAACAGAACCAATATGAATAAAATATTTTATCTAATGTATACTTCCAGAAATCGATTTAAAACATTGTATATTTAAAATCTCGTTTCAAATAGACAATGTTTAAAAATGAAATCTGTAATATTTTATAAAAATAGTTCAATTGAAACAAAAGTTTTGAACGAAATTTCGATACCACTGAAAAGGCTAAAATTTATGCGATTGCATATTAAAGTTGTCGCAATCATATTTGTTATGTTACTTTCAATTGCATTGTTATTAAACGAACAAAGTATGATTCACTACTGAACAAAGTGCATATACACACTCTCATTTAACATTTCTGCATCGAACAGAATCAATATGAATTAAGTAAAAAAATATTATCGTATGCCTTTTTCAAGAAATAGATTTTTTAAATCCCTTTTTAAATGAAATGTTTAAAACGGAATTCTGTTATATTTTGTAAGAAATAATTCAAATGAAACAAACGCTTTGAACAAAACTTCCATATCAATGAAAAGGCAAAATTGTTCCGATTGTATATTTAAGCTGTCGCAGTCATGTTTCTTCTGTTACTTTCAGTTATATTGTAATACCAAATTAAACGAGCAAAGTATCATGCGAAGAATTTTAAAATAAAGAGAATTCTTTCGATGAATTTGTAATGAAAATAAAGTGTTTGGATATTTAAAAAATATTTTGTTTTCGATATATTCTATAACAGAGATTTGAATTTGTTTAAAAAGTTTTTTTATATAATAAGCTTCAGTTATCAGCTGTTATTTAAATTACAAAACTTCCATATCAACGAAAAGGCAAAATTGTTTCGATTGTATATTTAAGCTGTCACAGTCATGTTTCTTCCGTTACTTTCAGTTACATTGTAATACCAAATTAAACGAGCAAAGTATCATGCGAAGAATTTTAAAATAAAGGAAACTCTTATGATAAATTTGTAATGAGAATAAAAATTTTGGAGATTTCAAGCACTTAATCGTCGCGCCCGAGACAATCAGGGGCTGCAAGATTCACGGCTTTTATTCAGAGATTTGAATTTGTTTGAAAAAGTTCTTTTTTCATAATAAGCTTCAGTTATCAGCAGTTATTTATGCAACGAAAACCCATGGAATTAGCCTGTATTTTCTCTTTAAGCTTCCAATATCCAATATATAGGAAAATTGAGAAGATTGTAAACATTTAAGATGTTCTTATTTGTTAAACACATTCTTTTATATTTCCACTCACATTTAAAATTTCTGCATCAAATAGAACCAATATCTATTAAATGAAAAAATATTATTTTATGCATTCTTCAAGAAATAGATTTATGAAATTCCATTTTAAATAAAATGGTTAAAAAGGAATTCTGCAATGTTCTGTAAAAAATAATTCAAATGAAACAAAAGCTTTGAACGAAATTTCCATATCAACGAAAAGACAAAATTGTTTGCAATTGTATATTTAAGCTGTCGCAGTCATATTTCTTCCGTTACTTTCAGTTACATTGTAATACCAAATTAAACGAGCAAGGTACATGCGAAGAATTTTAAAATAAAGAGAATTCTTTCGATGAATTTGTAATGAAAAGAAAGTGTTTGGATATTTAAAAAATATTTTGTTTTCGATATATTCTATGACAGAGATTTGAATTTGTTTAAAAAGTTTTTTTATATAATAAGCTTCAGTTATCAGCTGTTATTTAAATTACAAAACTTCCATATCAACGAAAAGGCAAAATTGTTTCGATTGTATATTTAAGCTGTCACAGTCATGTTTCTTCCGTTACTTTCAGTTACATTGTAATACCAAATTAAACGAGCAAAGTATCATGCGAAGAATTTTAAAATAAAGGAAACTCTTATGATAAATTTGTAATGAGAATAAAAATTTTGGAGATTTCAACCACTTAATCGTCGCGCCCGAGACAATCAGGGGCTGCAAGATTCACGGCTTTTATTTAGAGATTTAAATTTGTTTGTAAAAGTTCTTTTTTCATAATAAGCTTCAGTTATCAGCAGTTATTTATGCAACGAAAACCCATGGAATTAGCCTGTATTTTCTCTTTAAACTTCTAATATCCAATATATAGGAAAAGTGAGAAGATTGTAAACATTTAAGATGTTCTTATTTGTTAAACACATTCTTTTATATTTCCACACACATTTAAAATTTCTGCATCAAATAGAACCAATATCTATTAAATGAAAAAATATTATTTTATGCATTCTTCAAGAAACAGATTTATGAAATTCCATTTTAAATAAAATGTTTAAAAAAGAATTCTACAATATTCTGTAAAAAAAATAATTCAAATGAAACAAAAGCTTTGAACGAAATTTCCATATCAACGAAAAGACAAATTGTTTGCGATTGTATATTTAAGCTGTCGCAGTCATATTTCTTCCGTTACTTTCAGTTAGATTGTAATACCAAATTAAACGAGCAAGGTACATGCGAAGAATTTTAAAATAAAGAGAATTCTCTCGATGAATTTGTAATGAGAATAAAGTGTTTGGATATTTAAAAAATATTTTGTTTTCGATATATTCTATGACAGAGATTTGAATTTGTTTAAAAAGTTTTTTTATATAATAAGCTTCAGTTATCAGCTGTTATTTACATTACAAAAACCCATGGAATTAGCCTGTATTTTCTCTTTAAGCTTTTAATATCCAATATGTAGGAAATGTGCGAAGATTGTAAACATTTAAAACTTTCTTATTTGTTAAACACATTTTCTTACATTTCCAATCCCATTTAACATTTCTATATCAAACAGAATCAATATGCATTTAAAAAGTATTATCTTATGCATTATTCAAGAAATCGATTTATTAAATGAAATGTTTAACCCTTTCGCGTCCAGTGTACTATTAATAATACATGTCTTTTAATGGAGTATTATTTCGTTCTAACAAATAATTTTGCTACTATTTAGTAATGTTAATATAAGTCTATGCATTTACTATATGACATTATTTATGGTTAAGCATTTAGAAATAATAATAATTATTATTATTTGCTTAATTCTCTTTGCGACGTTTGTAATTCTTTTATTTTAAACATATATTTTAGTCTTTAAATTTAAAACAAAAGTTACTTCCCGGAAAGAATAATGTGTAATAAAGCTCAAGAAATATTAGAAAGTTGTATAGGTTAAATCGTATTGTAATGTAATATTTTCTAAACATCTCCGAAAATTCTTCTTTAGTTAATTGTCATATGAATATTAAATGAAAAGTATCCAAAACAACAACATTCGTTATCTTTCATACAAAGAAATACTCATTAAACACTAATTAATTTTTTGGTTAGCTAGTGTTAATGCTATTAACGTAAAAGTAATTTTTTATAAAACTTGAAAAAAAAATCAGACCCGAAAGGGTTAAAAATTAAATCTGCACTATTCTGTTAAAAATAATTCAAATGAAACAAAAGTTTTGAATGAAATTTCCATGTCACTTAGAAGGTAAAAATTTTGCGATTGTATATTTAAGCTGTTGCAGTCATATTTCTTTTGTCGTTTTCAGTTGCGTTGTAATACCAAATTAAAGGAACAAAATATCTTACGAAGACTTTAAAAATAAAGGAAATTCGTATGATGAATTTGTAATGAGAATAAAATGTCTGGGAGTTTCAGAAATATTTTGTTTTTGATTTATCCACGACAGATATCTAATTTATTTAAAAAGTGTATTTTAGGATTAGCTTCAAATTTTAATATTGCATTCTTATTTTCAGCTAAGCAATTTTGACTTGTTCTTATATGCAAATTTTAAAGAGAAATATACGAAACATTGAGATCTTTTGGCAATTTCTGTTGCACTCTTGTGTAAAAATATATGAATACAAAACTTATTATGATTATACTTATTAAATTCGGTGATACGGAAGTAATAAGACTCCATCTTAAATAGAACGTAACTCCCATTGCTATTTATAATCATTACCTATCATATATTTATGAAAAATAATTGTATATTATAAAAAGCTTCAGGTTTTGATATATCATTTTTAGTTTCAACTAAGCAATTTTGACTTATTCTTGTATGGATATTTGAAAGAGAAAAAAAGAAATATTTATATTTTTCTGCAATTTCCGTTACATTCTTGTGCAAAAATACTTGAATACAAAACTTATTATGAATATATCTATTATGTTCAGTGATATAGAAATAATAAGAATCCATTTTAAATAGAAAATAACCCCCATGGCAATTTAAAATCATTACTTATCCTATATTTATGATAAGTAATCGTATTTTATGATAAAAAGCTTCAAATTTTGACATTTCATTCTTATTTTCAACTAAGCAATTTTGACTTATTCTCATATAAAAATTTAAAAGAAGAAGAGAAAAAGTATTCGGATCTTGGTGGAATTTCAGTTTCAATCTTGTGCAAAAATACATGAATACAAAACTTATTACGACTATATCTATTAAATTCAGTGATACAGAAGTAATAAGACTCCAAGTTAAATAAAATGTAATCCAACACGGGCAATCTAAAATCATTACCTATCATAGGATATTATTGAATTAATTACGTATTATAGGATTTAATAGAATAATCACCATGGCAATGTAGAATCATTACTTATTATACGATAGGATTGAATTTATTATGATAGGATTTAATAAGATAAAGAAAACATTTGCAATATATTTTTTTCTAGTTTTGAGACGATTTTCATAAAATTAGAAATAACTTGACAAAATTCTGCTACAATAACATGCATTAAAATTCGAATCATTCGGCAGGATAGTTTTTACGTTCTTAAATTCGAACAGAAGGACAGACCAGATGACTACTATAGGTGTTGTTATCGCGACTGGTTATTTCTATGTTTAAATTTCACCTTTTGTATAATTGTAGGCCTTTAACTCAAGAAATACTCTCATTAAACACAAATTCTAAAATAAAGTGAACTGCAAACTTTTAATTAAATTTTAAAACCATCTTAGTTACGCACTTCGACAGTTTTTGTCGTCTTACACACACGAGCTCACTGCTCGCAAATGAAACTTACATAAAACAGTCACTTTAAGACTTAACAAAAGTTAACAAAGTTAACAAATTGTCTTGCTTAATGGCAGAAACTCTGCGATTAATAAATTATTAAGTTATGGCCTTCTAATTATTTTTTCCATTGACGATAGCATGTACCTCAATAATGATAACAAAAATGCCTTTTCAGATTAGCTTAAAAGAAAAGGGTATAAAGACAAATTTGTTCAGATATTATTTCAGTGTTTTTAGCGTTTTTAGGTTCGTTCGTAATTATGTAAACAAGGTAGAACCCGTCGAATTCCGACGAAAGAAAATGTTTAAAAAGGAACTGATTTATAATAAACCTACAAAATTAGTTATAGTAAAAAATACATTGTATATTGGTAAGTCTATCTCTTAAACAAACGATATTTAACGTCGAATTAACAAAATACTCTTTCTATAAAACTCAGTTGTAGAAATTGTTAAAATTTTACTTTAATCGTACATGTAATCAGTAAAAAATAATAAAGATTTGTTATTATGATTAAGTTATCAATTTAGATTCTTATGCTAGTATTCTAAAATGAAAACAAGCAAAATTTATTCAAATTTGACTCAATCATAGAACTTTTTCCCGTGAAATCTAAACCCGACATCATTTTCATCATATCAAAATTTACAAATGTACATTTCGTATACGTATTCACCTTTTCAGAAAAAAATTGGCATTTTAAGGGTGTATTCGAAAAAACTCTTTTCCATCTTCAACAGCTCAAAATTTTCTAATACAATTTCAGACACATTTTAAAAAGTAGAAACATGAAATTTGCTGAGGGGATTCTTGAAGGAACGTATGAGGTGCCGTGTGATGTCTTTTTACGCTCAATTCATTAGAATTTGATTTATAAACAATTACCTTATCAGTATGACTCTCTTTTTCGTTCCCAGATCTTCCGCTTCTAAAAAATCGGTTCGAAATGCCGTTTTTGATTGCTTTTTTTGCAATATTTTCAGCATTTATCAAAGACTCGATAATCACAGCACCCTGTGTACTTTCCAAATAAGAGATTGTGAAAGTTTGGAGCGTTTGAGAGCAAAAATGAATTCAAAAATAAATCGGAAAATAAGCAGTTTGAATCGAAATACACCCTTAATTTGATCTTTTTGATTCAAAACTTGTAATCTCAATGCTATTAGCTGAAACAGATATTAAACCATTGATATTCTTTTACGTGTAAATCAAATTTTATAAATAAAATCAAAATTCACCGGGATTTATAACAGAAGATATTTAAATTTTAATTTTTACCCTTTTAATGAGAAAATGGGAACATAACGATACAGTAGTCATTTTCTTCCTTTTTTTCCTTTGCTTATAATAGAAATTGAGTACTCCTGTTGTCATAATTAGAAAAGCAGTATTAAAAACTACAAAAAAATAATATTTCAAAAACAAATTAAGAAACAGCTTTCAAACAAATTTCATTTAAAAGTACATTTTTTTCCCTACAAGATGGTGTAAAAAGTGAAAATGTGCGATATTTTAAAGTTTAAAAATTTGTATTAGTAAAATTTGCGAAATTTTATTTAAAATTTGAAAGTGTTGCCATTACCAAAATGACGTATGCGTTACGCACAGATACGTTTGGCTTTTAAAATGTAGATACGTAGCACCTAAAGTTGTCGTTCAGTCCATCCGTCCGTATATAACAACGCAAAAACTAACCAACCGAATCGTTTGAAATTTAAAATTTATAATTATTGCATAATTTTGTCGATTCATTTCAAAATTTTTGAAAATCGGATGCATATAGATCAGTTACAGAGGCAATCAAAAGTATTCCGTTACATTACAGTCAATGGGGAAAAAAAATTCAAGTGCATTTTAATGGTCTTACACTCTTTCGAACATAATAAAATTGATATTCATCGATAAATTACATATTATAATATACATTTTGCATAATCTGTTGTGCAAAGAATATTTGTTAATGATATACAAGGCCACACAAATGTATTCCATTACATAATGGTATAGGGGGAACATTGTTTGGTGCGCGTTTTACTTGTAATTAACTATTTAACATTTTATGAGATTGATATACGTTGGTGAGGTGTAATTAAAACTACTTATTGTATATTTACAGGAACCCAAAAAAGATTTCGACCACTATACTATATCCGCAGTAAGGTCTACTATAACAGCAAGACCTGAATAATTTTAAAACTTCGTTATCGTACGAACGCACCCCATTTGCTACGCTTCACGTGGAATATCCAACTTCTTTTGAACGCATTTTTTTTCCCTTTTTCTATGAATGTAAGCTTCAGCACACCGAATAAAATCTCATCGGATGCTTTATATAATTCACTCTCAGATCAATAGTTGTTCGAGCTTCTCTTTCACAAAAGGAATGTTTCAAATGCAGTTCCGATACGGCTGTTAAAAATGAATGTGAAATATCCATGCCACTCAATTGGAAAATTGCTTTGGAATGTAAAGAACATATGTTTTGTGTCACAAACACTTATTTCATCCTTTTTTATACATTGTTGAATTTTGACTGACGAATAAACTATTGATAAATTAAATTCCGCAGCCTGCCATGCAAATTTAAATCTTACGGCGTTGCTACTTAAAGCCTTTGTTCTATTGCAGAAAATATGTACAAGATTTATAGTACTTTTTAAAAGTTGTATAAAAGAATGTGGGTGTATTACAAATAAATGCCTTATTTATTGATGCAGAGTTTGTAAATATATTGCTCATTTTTCTTTTGGATATTGCTATTTAGTTATTGTTCGGGTGACTTGAATAAATGGCATCTTAATTTATATAAAAATCAATAGCTATTTCAATTTCGTTTTCAGAAATGTAAAATTTGAAACACAGTTCTAACAAATTCTGTAAATAATGAACTGAGATTTTTAAATGATTATAATAAGTTTAAAAATTGGAAAATTAAAGTAATTAAAATCTATTTTTGTTTCGAGTTTGAACTTCGAGTATTTAATTGTCGAATTCCGAATTATGGTGCAAATAACCGTATAAAAATATAATTGTTATGAATCGATTAGTAATAACATCTGTACAGGGTGTCTCAGGTTATTTGGACAAACTTTAAAGGTTAGGAACATAAAAATTAAAATTTGCAGAGTAACCCATGGTCGGAAACATATTCTTGGCGCGGTAGTGACGGCACAAAACTCAAGAAAGGCAGGACACGAATAAGAGAAGGAAACATACTTATTATCCTTAGTACAGCATGAAACTGAGAAAAAGAACATTAAAAAGACAATGATCGTCATCAAAGTAGGTATTCGAAATTACGACTCCGGGTGGTGATGCGTGGAAGAACTAATGTTCTCGAGAGTGCCCTAGACTTGCCCAGCAGCTGCCACCATGCGTGTAACAACTTCCTCGACACATTGCAACATAGTCCAGGCATTTTTGCAACACTAAGAAAAATAAACATGTTTTCTCTCCTTCGTGTGCTTCCTTTCTTGTATTTGTGTCGTCACTACTGCACCAGAAAAACGTTTCCGACTATGAGTTGCTATGTAAATCTGAATCCTTCTAATGTCCCCGATCTTCCCTTAAAGTTTGTCCCAATAATCCTGGGACGCCCTCTATATAATGCTATACTTAACCCTCTAATTACGAATTTTATACGTTCTAAAAATTCCGGAGTTCAGTGACTCTGAATTCAAACTGGGAAATTTCAATAATAAATTTTCCTTTATCTAAATACGGAATGTATGTTATTAAATAAATCTCGTATTTCTTTTTTAAATTTCTGGAGCGTATTTGCAATGCCCAAATTAAAAAACGTACTAAATTCGAACTACGATTGGTAGCGTATGGGTGGACCATGGACATTAGAAGGTTAAAATTTTTCAACATTAGAATCAAATTTTAACATTACATCTGGCTTTGTTAAATTTTATTTTCGGTGACCAAAAGAGAAATTATTCGCTCAGTTTGTTCAGCTGCATGTGTGTCTTTATTTAATAAACACTACTCAATAAACTTATATAAATACTTTAAAACATATTCAAAACCAGAAAAAAGTATAGCTATTTTTTAATATATATAAAAATACTTAAACACTCGCTGTTAGGACTAGTAAAAAGCGTAATTTCAAAAGTCGCTACAACAGCAATATCAGCTTGGCATCCAAATTTTTACAGAAATTTAGAGCTTACGTCAGAAAAAAAGAATAGTGTTTCATGTTTTATTTTTGAAGAAATTTATAGCGATCACATAAAGTAGAAATTCCTTTTTTAATAACAATTTAAAAATTGTTAAAATTAAAATTGTTATTAAAATGTTTATATAAAAGGTGAATATTTTAAAATCTGATGATTTAAAAAATCAATTAGATTTAATTAACTTTTTATCGTAGAAATTCCTTTTTAAAAATTTATCGTAGGAAATTGAAATTTTGGATTAAAATTGGAGACCAAATGTCACAATGACACCATAATTCTGATAAAAATATTTTCTGTTTATTATGTATGAGAAAAATAGTCTTTTCTTATTTTTAAATAAATTTGTTCATAAATTCCGGTGTTATTAATCTATTTCAACATTTTTTGCAATGGAAGTCTTCTGCGCCGCAAAGAATTAAAGCTTACTAACTGTGTTATAGACGTTTAAAGTTAAAAATCGTCATCTAAAAATGTGGCTTGTACTAATTAATTAGTAATAACGATAACTGTTTGATTTAATTCTTAAATTTTACTTATCTACAAATAGCAACTGTATGAAACCATAAAAATTTGAATGCAACTATCTAATACTGACTTCATATTTAAATTTTTGGTTATAATTAGATATCATACAGAAAATCATACGGTCAACTTGTTTAGGAGCTATGGAGTTTCAAATTTTCGAACTTCTAGTTTATTATAATTCATCGCTGAACAGATTTCAATGCGGAGGAGCCACAAAATATATTTGTGAGAAGGAAAGAGCAATTATGAATTTCCATATTTTTAATTTCTACAAATCGATTGCTTTATAACAATAGCAAACATTTGTATACGCGAAATTTATTTTTTGAAAAAGGAGATTTCTAACTGAACGATATCGAAATTTCCTTTATCTAATGAAATACTGTTGCTGTTCACTTCTTTTTTCATTATTTTTTATTTAATTATCAATTTAGAATTCATGCTTCAATTAAAGAAGTGTGTAAGGAAAAGCTATTAAGGCTAAATGACCCAAAGGCTGCTTTAGAAGATTCGAGTCTTTCGAATTGATGTTTTGTAATTATTTATTCACATCGATGGGAATTTCTGTAGTAATACAACGAAAGTGATTTTGTTTAATCTGATGTTTTTCTACACCATGAAACGAAAAGTAATTTTATGGGATAAAGATTTAAATAATAGGTCTCAGAATTCTTTAGCGAGCATTTATCTAGGATGATATTTGCATAGGATTGCTAGGATGCATTTTATATAGGATGATTCACAATAATGTGTCCGAAATGAAAAGGCAAAGTAGGTGTACATAAATAAATCATTTCGAAGCACGATATCGCAAACACTATCCGTTGCCTCTACAGGGGTTTTCAAATTAAATGAAATCAAGAAGAATAAATTAAAATCTTTCTACAGGGTCAATCCATTTCAAGTGGTCCAGAAAATATTTTTTTGGTTGCTCGACCATTTTTTAAAAATCTGAAATTTTTTGTACATAACACTACTACACAATACTATGAAATACCAGAATTTGAGATTTTTATCTCGTGCCCCACCAGAGATATCAAAGCCTAAAAAGTGCGATTTTTGAAAATTTTGACGAATTTTGGAATTTTTTCGCAAAGAGAAATTAACTCCCAGATCTGGGACTTGGTGAATGAATACACGCACTTTTAAAAATGGTCGAGCGACCAGTTCTGGACCACTTGAAATGGATTGACCCATATCATTTTATTATCTCCTTCCGGAAGAGCGTCTTTTATTGAAATTTTAATCTTTTATCACTTGTTTTTAAAAACAGAAAAATCCTCTAATTAACCCCTTGGGGACGAGCGACACGTATACGTGTCGCAAAAAGGCCTAAGAATCTGTGTTTATTCCCACCGGTAAAATTTTACTGATAAATTTATCTTATTTAATCAGAGCATTTCTCGATTTAATAATGCAGAAATTTTTATTACTTTTTTTTAACCGGTGACGAAACATTAAAAATTTCGTAAAAGGCCTCTGTCGCGAAGGGGTTAAATCGGCAAAGTGCGATTAAATAAGACAAATTTTACAGTAAAATTTTACTAGTGAGAATAATCAGAGATTCTGAGCAGTATGTGGCACACATTCCAGTCACTCGTTCCCAAGGGTTTAATACTCTGTTTTCACTTATGGTACATAATTATGAGAAATACTACTACAGAGAGGTTCAAAGTTTTCACCAGTTGCCAAGAGGTACACATTATATTGACGCATCATGGACTGCCGCATCTGCTCAAACATATCAAGTGGATCTTGAGCACATAACCCTTTAACGTTCATTGGTTTCGCCACGAAACCACAAAATTGTAATTCCGATATACAACACTGACACCGGTATTTTTATCTAAAAATACTCCTTTTATTATGAATGTGAAAAATCACGTTTTCTTATTTAGAAATATATTTGTTCTTAATTACCGGTGTCATTCATTTATTTCGACATCTTAGCAATGAAAACGCTTTGATCGTTAAGGGGCCGTCCATTAATCATGTGATTTTTTTGGCATTTTTAACCCCCCTCCCCCTTGGGGATACATGGTGAGGTTCAAGACTACCCCTCCCCCCCTACCCTATACCCCCTACCCTATCTGTATTTTTTAGTACCTACAAAGAATCTTAATTTTTTTAGAATATTTATTATAAAATACAGGTTCAAGTATTATTATTAGAAATTTTAACTTACCTTTTTAGTATTAGAACAATAAAAGAGGATATTAGATGATTTCTTTGCTTAGTGCTTTCGGCGGTAATCTAGTTAAAGATCATTCGCCCACTTCATAAATTCTTCTTTGATAGTATATTTTTGTTTCGCGTTAGCCCACAATTCATTGAATTCTTTTTGAGCTACACTAGGTTTTTTCCCCTTCTTATACTCTGCAAATAAGTCTTTATACAGATCACATATTTTAGACATTGTTTTAATGAAAAGTTACAAGGTTAAACAATTTACGCATGTATTCAGTGCCAAAACAATAGAATAACTAACACTGACAAGCTGAGTCCGGCAGGCGCTTGTCACGTCTCGCGGAAACTTCACTTCGTTCGTTGTCTGGCAACTGTGAATTAAGGTCAAACTACAAGCTGCTTTCGACTTTGTACGCGTTTGACGAAAAAATAAATACACGAAACGCCGCTTTTCGGTTCAGTATCGCGCGTTTTCCGAAAAAATAAATACTCGTGATATATTACAACACCCCCCCTCCCCTCTTGTGATGTTTCGTGATTTTTTTATGGACCCCTCCCCCCCTCTCGAGCCTCGCGTGATTAATGGACGGCCCCTAAAGGGTTAAGCAGTCACAACAATAATTCCTACTTACAGGGATCACTTTTGGTATTGTTCGCATCTAGCATTGAGATTTGGTGCATTTTAAAGCCCTACTAGCTGCCTTCGTCCGCTACTCTGGTCGGTTTAGACCAGCGGTTCCCAAACTTTTGGGCTCGCGGAGCCCTTTTTGGGAAAATTTTTAAGGCGGAGCCCCTGAACCCAACTATATTCTGTGGTTTACAAATTAATGTTTCTTTATATATATATATATGGAGTAAGTCTATGTTGAATAAAAATCCGAGCCAGTAATTTATAACATTGGACCAAAGTTCTGAGTTTGGTTTTTTGCTGATACAGAAATTCTGAATTCAGTATGAATTTCCAGTTTGAACTCGGAATTAAAGATCAAAAGGGTAACCATGTTTGGATTATACATAGCATTGGGGTTTACGTAAAACTATTATTATTTATGGCGAAAACTACACAGACACAGAAAAAAAGGTAAGTTGTACCGTATTCGTTAGCAGAAGGTACTTCTATGTAATTTCCATAGTCTACTCGCAAAAAAAATGCCTTGTTTCAATCAATGCTCTTTTTCGGTAGTCCCCCTACCCATAATAGAATCAAGCGATTATGGAATATTTTTTTCGTTCATCCTTAAGTTTCTAATACTTCTAAATATGCAAAGAAAATGAATCGACTCTCACCTTCTTTTTTTTGAGGAAATTTAAAAAAATACATTTAGAATTAAGTCATCGTTTTAGTGTTTAAGTGAGTGGGGCAAAATCTATAAACTGTACTGTTTGGTGCAGCATTGTTCACTTTTTTGGACATTTTATTTAAAAGTATTTGGCTATTAATTACAGTTTAAAAAAAAAAACTTCCTTTCGTCATTGTATTTTTTTAAAACAGACATGCAGTTAAAAACTACACATGTTAACCCCTTGATCGGGCAAGCCTCTGTAATATTGAATTCTCACCGGAAAAATCGTAAAGTTTTGTTTTAAAATAAGAAAAGGCACAAATTTTTAACAATTTGCCTCCAAAGCTAAAAAATATGAAATTTCGTTAAAAGTTTTTGTTGAGAATCTCGTTTAAATTAGGTTTGATAAAATATATCCCATCATCCTTCAAGGGGTTAAACGAACTGCAACTAGTAAAAAAACTTTTCTAATAAAATAGGATACATGGGTGGGATTAAATTTATATTATGGCGGATATCCATTGAGAAAACCTATTTTAATAAGAGTTAGGTATTTGATAAGAATTTAGAATAAACTTATAAATAGGCGGAGCTACAAAGAACTAAATTGTTCTCCCTTTTGTTCGGCAAGCAGAATTGACAGCACCGGCGGGCCTTTTCTGTTTCGATTCACGTTGTGCATTCAATTCAGAATACTGTTTCTTGTAGCTTATTTTAAATCAAAAATGTTAAAACACATTTAGAGCAGAAGTATAAAATAAAGCAATTCATACCAAAAATATTATACAGAAAGAAGATACATTTATAATGCCCATGAATTAGCCTTGAAGTGTATCATTGTATTTTTCAACCCAGTTACAGATACACTTATTTTTGACACACACACAGACACACACACTCACAAATATTTACTTTTGAAACTTACTTTTTTTTTATTTTACTTTTTTTTTTATTATACATTTGAAAATCTTTTAATTTCCATATGCTTATTTCTTTCATGTTTTGTTTATTTTCCTAGAACTCCGCGGAGCCCCTCGAAAGTTCAGGCGGAGCCCCAAGGGCTCCGCGGAGCACACTTTGGGAACCTCTGGTTTAGACCATAGGTTCCCAACGGGGGCGGTACCGCCCCCCAGTCGACGCTGGAGCCTTCCAGGGGGGCGGTAGCGAGTCTAGAGAAAGATGGGGGGGGGGGCGTTAGGACAGTCGAAGGGGGCGGCGGTCATGGCATCCTACTTATTTAAGAACTAATATAATTAAAATAGTTGATCTCCTCTACATTGCCCAGTCCAAAAAATAAACCTTAACTGCACCTTTAAATGGAAATCTATACAGACGAACCTAAATCTGAGGGGGGAAGGGGAGATTTAATTAATTTTACTAATGTCAAAAAATAGTCTTTGAACTCGAAGAAGGGCTATGACTCGAATTAAAAATCATTATGAATTAAAAAATGATGGAGTAGAAAATTCGCGATAATTGGCTGCTAAAAGTTTTAAACATTTTTTTTACTGACCTGTATTTCGAAAAATTCTGAAGTATGCCGACAAAGATTTGACATTTGACCTGAACAAAGATTTTAAAACTAAACCGTGATTTGAATCAGTTCAAGAAATTTGTTTAATCTTAGGAAAAGTGTTTGAAATCGTTATATCTATAAATTTGCTTAAGAGTAAAATTATTTAAACTTATATAGGTAAAATTATTCTATTTCAAAATATCTTAATCGTAGAAGAAATTCCAGCAATATACTATTGAGTAACTGAAATTAAAATAGTTGGATATATTCTCTCTCCTACAAACCAATCGTTACCTATGTGTTTAATTTGCCAAGAAGTTTTTTCAAATGAAGCCATGAAACCTTCTAGGCTACAAGAGCATTTGAATAAATGCGTGTTGATAGAAAAGACAAAGATATCTCCTATTTTTACTATCTTCTACCTTTACAAGAAAAAAGTATTGGATTCATGAAAATTTTCGAGTTTCTGATTTTGACGGATTTACATGTTTTAGGAGTCAGAGATTTCTAAAACATGTTTTTACAAAATGTCTGTCTGTGAGTCTGTCTGTTCGTCTATCTGTAATGTGACATAAATTTTATAGGCGCTCTATGTCAACAACCAATGCACGGAATTTATAAAAAATCTATATTCAGGTATTTTCTGTTATAAATTAATGCTGATTAGTTTTTGTTGTAAATCACTAAACAGATGGCTTTTTTCACGATTTTCACTATAGCTTTATCTCAAGAACTACTCCACAGATTTTTACCGTAATTCTGATTTGATTATTCCTTGACATGAATAAATACTGTTTACATTTCGTTGAAAATCACTCCACAGGTGTCGCTGTTATGCTGTCTTTTCACGATTTTTGCAACACCTGTATCTCAAGAATTAATGCACGGATTTTCATCAAACTTCAGATTCAGTTTTATCTTGATAAATATTAATGCTGATTATGTTTTTGTACAAAACGCATAATAAATGGGGCTTTTATTCTGCATTTTTTTTCGATAGTCGCAGTAATTCTTTTTCAATATGTCACAGTAGTAGACCTGCAAGAACTAATGCACGGAATTTCATAACATTAGAATCCTTACGATTGACATAGATTGCCATTTAATTTTGATACTGTGATAGCAAATTTTGAAGTATTAACATGTATGAGATAGAAGAAAGTTTCAGGACCGTCACATTTGTCCAGTTCAAAGACTGGAAAAGAAAAATTAAAAAAGTCAACTACATCAAACCTTTTTAAGTCATCGTCTAAACAAGAAGATGATGGACTACGAGTTTCATATATCATTATAATTTTAATAACAAAAGTATTAAAATTGCATGCAGTCGGCGAAAAATTAATCTTTTCTGTAGTCAAAGAGATAATAAAAACTGTTCTTTATTATAAAAAACCGTCTGATATCTATAGAAAAAATCCTGAGTAATAATTCTGTACAAAGAGGAATAGAGGCTAAAAGCATTCAAATATCATTATGCTGTTTCTTAAAGACCTGCAAAATTTCCATATAATTCCATGGATCAGCGTTGCCAAATAACAAAAGCTCGTAAAAGAAAAAAAATCAAGAGTTATTTGCTAAAAATTTGGAAACTGATACAAAGGGAGAATAGATATTCAATATCAAGAAGTTAGTTCAAGAGAAATAAATTATTTATTATGATATTTTGTCACTTGCTACTGATGTTGCTCGAAGAACAACGGTAGATAAGAAGGGATTCATTAACATGATTTAAACAAGCAGCATTAAATGTACTCTCAGTACATTCCATTATACATCATCAGCAAATGGTTTCAAAAAATTGGAATGAACGCCTGTATACATCGCTTCGTAACATTATCAGAGCAGTCAGTATGAATAGAAACAATTCATTGAATGACAGAATATTTTGCCAACTTTATAGTAAAAATTATTTCACAACAAAGTGAAACAATTCTTTTACTTTGTAGTGCAGTTGTCATTATCACTTTGCATCAGACTTGCAAATGAATTCAGTCGGTTGCTGCTGCATACATAAGTTCGTTTTTCCTGAAAAGGTATTTGTCTCAATCGTTTTTCGATATATTTGATTTAGTATTACACTTAACTAAAAACAGAGGTATAAATATACGCTGAAAATGATTACTGATTGCATTAAAAAATGACGTCGATTATGTGACAGACATTTTGAAATTTTCTGCATCTGTAGGTAAACTTCTTTTGCTCAAAGGAAATTTATGTAGAACAGAATACAGCCAAACTGCCACATTTTTCGCAGTCTGTGAAAACAAGAATATTTACTTACGGTCAACACTTGGATGTTCTTCATGAAGTTTTTTCAAAGCGATTCCAGGATATTTATACATGATTACACCGAGTTGGTTTTTAGATCCTTTCAAAAATGCATATAAAGCAGTATCATCATGTTTGGAGAAGGAAATCGTAGAACTCGCAGCAAACGAGAACTATAAGTAAAATTAAGAAATGGATACCAAGAGTTTAACTTCAAAAACCCACAGCTCTCTCTAATCTGGATTCTGAGTGAGAGTACTTAAAATTTTAATTGCTTTCTTATCACCAAATCTGGCTGAAAGAGAGTTCAGTGCAGCAGCTAATTTCTTGTCTAAGAAAAGGAATATGCGTCTTTGAACCTGACAATTCGTGACTGATGTTGAAGAAATTGGAATCTGATATGAAAAAAATTGTTAAAACTCCAATAGCCTACTATGTCGTTATTTTTTTTTTAACCTTACTTGTGTGTTTGTATTTCAATTTTTATTAAACAATTTTTACTACATTTGATGGTTATTTTAATTAACTTCTACTTTGATTAATAGATTGGCATATAGGTAATATGCAATGATATTTAAACATTTTGTATAATTAACTATTATGGAAGTGGGGGCGTTGGCATTTTTTTCTCTTGTAAAGGCGGCGGTGGACCAGAAAAGGCTGGGAACCTATGGTTTAGACGGACAGAAGGACATTAAATAGTTTAATAGTTTATTACTTACGGGCATTAAGTAGTTTAATTGTTAGTTTTAAATGGATTAATACTATTCAAATGCATACCAAACAATGTCTCAATATATAAATTTGCAATGGAATACCTTTGTGTGGCCCTGTAAATCAATAAGAAATATTATTTGCACCACATATTGTACAAAATGTATATTATAGTACATACTTCACAGATGCATATCAACTTTATTATGTTCGAAAGAGTGTAAGACCATTAAAATGCACTTGAAACTTTTTTCCCGCATTGATCGTAATGTATCGGAATTCTTTTGATTGTTCCTGTAATTGAACTATGCATCCGATTTTCATAACATTTGAAATGACTCGACAAAATTCTCTAATAATTATATAGTTTAACTTTTAAGCGATTCGTTTAGATAGTTTTTGAGTTGTTATATGCGGATAGACGGACGGACAAACAGAAACACAGACGAATGGGCAACTCGGGATCCCCGGATTTCCCCTCCCCCCTTCAATTCAAAACAAACGCGACGTTTCTCCGTTTCCGTCATCGGAGGAGATAGCGTCACATACATAAATGTATACATACAAACGTTCGGATTTTAATAGTGTAGATATTAGAAAGTTTGAGAATTGAAAACACTTTTCTGTTAAAGTCACTAGCGGCCTTCGCCCGCTACGCTGGTCGGTTTAGATGAACATACGGGTATTAAATAGTTTAATAGTTTATTAATTACGGGAAATTTATAGAAATTAGCACCAGTTGTATAACTTTTTTTATAATTGCAATTTTTATTAAAAACCCTTAATTTTTACTTACCCATCATACGTAGTATAGGGTAAGTCTTGCAATCGTTTTGAAAATCGAAAAAAATTTTTTGACGGATTTACACGTTTCAGATACTGGAGATTCCGAAAAACATATTTTTAGAAAAAAAATTTTGCCGTCCGTCTGTCTGTCTGTCTGTAAACGCTCTATCTCCCGAACGAATTGAGATAGAGACTTGAAATTTTGTATGTTGTTAGTATGTAAGAATGGGACGAACCCTATTTAATATCAGCAACCTCGATTATCCGGAACTATTTTTTTCGGACTCTCGAAAAATTCGTTCTGATGAAAGGTATATAAAAATTTTCGAATTTTTTTGTTCTAAAGAATGGATGTAAAAGGCAATAAAATAACACACATTTTGCATATAGAACGAAGTCAATCGGATTATTAGTTGCCGAGATATTTGTAATCCTGTTTTCCACATTCTTCGATTTTTCATGACCCTGTATTTCATTCAAATTTCAATTCAGAGGTATATTTTAATTGGAAATGAGACGCTTAATCCGATGCAGTTAATTGTTAGTTAATAGAGTTATTATTTTTGGAGTTATAAGGATGTTTCTTTTACGCAGTTCGGTACTACTTGAGTAGTTTGGCGTTTTATATAATTTGTCGATATCGGTAATCAGCAGTTCTTTAATAGAGCATTACTATGTACATTAACAATATTTAAATTTTGTTTATGAATTGCAATGCATTGTATAAATAGTTTTCACATGTTTTATTTTCATATACATATCCATGATGGGTAAGTATTACGGTGGCCCCCAACGACTAGTTATTACAAACAAAAGGATTTCGCGTTTAAGTATGGATTTTTGCATAATGCCAAACATATCTTCCCTGGAATTTATGGGATGGTTGTATGTTTTACGAAAATCAAAGTCGGCCAAAATCAATGCTTTCATTTTGAAGTCTGCTTCAATGGAAATTAATTTTTTTAAGAAAAACTATTCAATCAATTCTTTCAAAATTTCGAATTCTTTTAAATCATGTTTAGATAAAGAACTAAAAAAATTTTTGAGTGGAAATACTCAAAAATCGGCGAGATATAAAATATTAATGTTCACAATCGCTTATATATCATTATCCATTCAACCATTCAACCGATCTTTTCCAGATAGTTGGACATACATTAAAAAAAAAAAAAAAAAAAAAAAAAAAAGCAAGTTGATAGTGCAAAAACTTTGGGAAATATGATATATTTACTGTAAATTTTTTAAGAAAAATGAAGTTTCGAAAAAAAAATTTAAAACCGAAAAAATCGAAAAAAAAATTACACTGGCATTATCAGAAAAGAATGAGGATTCAGAATCCGGCGTTGTATTTTGTTAGAGTTTCATAGAACTGCCAGGATTGAAATTCAAAAATGCATTTCCAAAAAATTGCGAAAAAAACGCTAAAAATCGAAGTTTCGTAAAAAAAATCGAAAAAAATCACAAAAAAAATTAGACGGTTTGTGCAAGAAAAGAACAAAGTATCCGAAAATCTAAATTTTGTTGCTGGTGTGTTTATCCTCCTGAGACCTGAGCAAAATAAAATACACATATTCTTTCAAAGATTAGTTTTTCTGACCAAATAGGCCTAAAAACTAATATTTTTTATAAAATCGATAAATTTTAATTTTTAAATTTTGCTGGGGGGCACATCCATTTGAATGGATGTTAAGGTCATAAGCACTATAAAACTATAAAAAATTTATACAGAAAAGATGTAAGACAAAATTTTATTTTTTATCAAGATAACATAAATTTATTACTCAAAAATAATTATTGTTAATAAAAATAAATTGTAAATGTAAATTATTAACAGTTAATGCTAAAAAATTAAATTAAGCTCCATGAAATGTTTTAAAACAATTTCGTTCAGCAGTTATGCATAAAAACATTCGGCAATTTGTGCAACGGAATTTAGTTTTTTTTGTTACAGCCTGTATTTCTACAATGCGCAGAGTTTTTGATGTTGGCAAGTTCTGTCATATATTTTGCTTCTTTCTGCCGAAAAGGAATTAATGGCCAGGCTAATCGAATTTTTTCTGCTTTAGGTTGAACTTCACGATCACTATCCAGATCATCACATGAAGCTATGGGCGTATTTTTTGTACCATCTGCTATTAATTTCTCTGAAATACCTATTCGAAACTTCATAAACTGTAAAAAGTCTTTCTTTGGATATCCATTAATTTCATAACCTCTTTTGTATTGCACAGCTTTCTTTCTTTCAGCTTTTCAGCTTTTTTTTCTTTCTCTGCTTGTGATATATTATAATCAAAAACAACCTTCAAGTTTGATCGGATAAAAAAGTACCTGTCCCTCCTCATTGCATCAAAAATTAGTTGTACCCGAGTACTACACTTCCAGAACATCTTGACTTAAGGAAACCCCAATGTACTCATGAGCAAAGTTATACCAACAAAAGTTTTAACTTCAGAGGCAGCTATGTTGAGGGAATTTCTATTTTTCATAACACATGTTCTATTTGTGCAATCAGCAATTAGTTTGTACATATTATCATCTATGTAATTTAAAAAGTAATCATGTGGAATGAAGGTTATGGCGATCCTGTACATCTGAATTAAGTTCTTGAATAATTTCAGGAGCATCTGGGATAGTCAATGCAAATCTGAAAATAATATAAAATAGTTTCAGAATTTCTAGATAATCATACACTATTTAGTTAATTGTAAAATTGTAGCATTTAAATAGCTGAAATAGTATTTATGTTACACTAGATGTGTCACTTTCATATTAGAAAAGGTTCAAGATCAATTATTATCATGAAAATCTAATAGTAAAATAACAGTAAAATATATATGCACTGCGTATTCAATAGTAAGTAAGTATATTAAAACAAAAGTAATAATTTTATTGCTACAATTACTTTTTGCAATTTTATATTTTCTAGACGCACACATAGCTGACAACATTTCTGGATTTTGAATACCAATAATTTTAAAGGAAAATATTTGCCTTCCTTAATGCCAATAAATAGAAGAAATACTCAGATTAAATAAAACAAAAATTATTCATAAAAATTAGTAGTATTAAAAAAATGTAAATGTTAGCAGCTATGCACAAACACACATAACATATGTTAAAAAATATTATTTTATAAGAAATTGCTTCAAAGATCTCTTCCATGTAAAAGTTGCCGCTTCCTTTTTTTTTCTGTTCGGATTTTTCTATCGGAATAACCTCAATATCTGTTTCATCCTAAGAATCACTTAAATCCAAAACTGGATTTAAACCTTTATCAGTAATAGGATCATTAATCTCATTATCATCACTCCAATCATCAATGTCAATATCAGATAAATCACCCATTAGCCATTAATTCTAACTCTTCTGGCGCTGTCAATCCTACAGATTATCAAAACATACATAAATGACATGTTTATTTATTCTAAAAAGACATAAAAAATTCTAATTTGTAAAAAATACTCTCTAAAACTAAGAAGATATTTATTTTTTCAAGGAAAGATTTGTTTACATTGGAAATAAAAGTACTAAGCCTAATTATGCAATAGATGAATTGAGAACTGACATCCATTTTAATGGATGTTTTAAAAACAAGCTAATTAAAAAAAAAAAAAATTGGTTGCCTGTAAAGTCGGTATACGGGCGAAAGTTTTACGTGACAACGACTTTGAGTTGTAAAATAATTTTAATGTGAATATTCATTCGTATAGTAGGAAGAAGGATGAAATAATAGTAACAATTTAAAACATTTATTTATACAAAGAATTATATTTAAAACATTAATTTATACAAAGAATCTCGCACTGAATTTCATATTAACAAAATTTTATTTTTACCTTTACACATACATACGTATTTATATACAAATATACATACAATAACTTGCAATACACTGTGTTTGTTAAACACATTTTACTTCATGTTTATTGATGTCAAATGTTGAATTTTGTAAACAGCATATTAAAGAATTTTTCAATGAGCAGAATATAACTAAAGTAAAATGGCTTTCACTAATCACATATCATTAGTTTTCCATAATATACCACCGAATTACGAAATAAACTACACTTATTTTCTTTGTACTTTATACTAATAACTAATACATAACGTATTTCGTCTTAGTTTGATACTATCTAAAATTCCTATTAAGCACCGCCCCTTCCTTGCAGCGAATTCACATTCACGTTCAGAAAATGGTCCCACAAGTGACCGGAAAAAGTTAAGAGAAAAGTGAGCGCGTATCGTGAGCGGAGCGTAACGTACCGTAACGCAGTTTCTTGAAGTGTCTCCCGGCAAACCAATTTACAAGACGTTGTCACGTAAAAATATGAACATATTTAACATTATTAATTTATTTTATCTTAAAACAAAAGATCAAAGTATCAGAAAAACATTAAAATAATACTAAAAGATAATAAGAATAATATGAAAAGTGAAACTTACCGCGAGAGCGTCGATTTCCAACGTGGCTCATGTTCTCCGCCATTTTATAAACAAATAAATTGCTGTTCCCAGATTCTTAAAGTTAAAAAGTGATTTTTGATTCATCCTTTATGATACCATGCCAGTTCTTGATTTCAAAAATATAAATTTTCGCAAGAGGAAGGAAAAGTAAAACATCCATTTTAATGGATGTTAGGTCTCAGGAGGTTATAACTGAACTGATGGCAATTTAAAAACGAGAAAACAGAGGGAGAAATTTTCTCCCTCGGTCGATCTTTTTCGGATCGCCATTTCCGCCCAAATTGCAAACATGCAGGGGCAAATCAGTTAAAATTTTAACTTGTCTGATTAGTTTTTAATTAATAATTAACGAACTAATTGGAATTTCGGGATGTGAATGGGCAACTCATAATCCCCGGATTTTTTTTCCTTCAATTCAAAACAAACGCGACGTTTCTTCGTTTCCGGGTTCGGAACAGATAGCGTCTCATACATACATACATACAACATACGGTCGAATTTTAATAGTATAAATGTTTTTTAGCTCACAGGCTATCATAGCCTGAGAGCTTATGTGCCCGTCCGTTCTGTATGTACGTGCGTTCGTGCGTAACGCGATAACTCGTGATAAAAATATCCGATCCACTTGAAATTTTGTATGTAGGTATATCTTGACAAGGCGCTTTCCTGATTAGTTTTTGGAGTTCATTCGATATGTATAAGAGGGCTAACGGGGGGCTCATGCCCCTCCCCTTAGTTGATATAAATGGGATTTTCATGCAGAATTAAGATTTCGTTCAAAATTTAGATTAGGATCATTCTGATGAGGCGATTCCGTGATTGTTATTAGGTGTTCATTGAATAAGTATAAATAGAAGGAACAGGGGTTCTAATGCCCCCCCCCCCCTTAATTCATATAAATGGGTTTTTCAAGCAGAATTTTCAGATTTCGTTCAAATCTCTGAATAGTTTTGGGAGTTTAATGGTTAAGTATAAAAGAGGGGGATAATTCCTTTTAAATTATATAAATGCTAAATGGGTTTTTATTAAGAATTATCTCATTTGCTCTGAATTTTGGATATAGATTTTTTATATGATAAAGCATGTCTTTGATAGTATAGGAGGTTCAATGATTAAGTATAAAAAAAGAGGAAAGGGGAGAGCTGTTTCCCCTTCTTAATTTTTTTTTCGAACGGAATTAACCCTTGAAAATATTCTGCTTTAATGTACAATTAGTATTTGTAGCCTGTGAGCTCAATGCCATCAGTTTAACTGGGCAATATTCTTTTTTATTTTAATTTTGCAGCAGCAAAATTTTCTGAAAATGCCATTTTCAAGGCCAGTAATCGGACTATTAACAAAATTTATTTTTTAAGAAAATCATTAAAAAAATAATATATCTATATTATAAAGGCCAAACGTATCTGTGCGTAACGCATACGTCATTTTGTGAATGGCAACACTTTCGCATGGAATTCGGTTTTGCAATTTTCGGTACTACAAATTTTATACTTCTAAATATCGCACACTTTCAATTTTTACACTGTCGTATTGAGAAAAAAATGTACTTTTGAATGCAATTTGTTTGAAAGCTGTATCTCAATTTATTTATAAGTTATTAATTTTTTTTATAGTTTTTAGTGTGAATTTTTTAAATGTGGCAACAGAAAGACACCATTTCTCTTAAAATTGATAAAAACTGAAATAAAAATATCATGTCAAAAGAAATCGTCTGATATAAAATCCGATGAATTTTGGTTTTATTGCGTTTTTATTCATCAATTAAATGTGTTTTTAGTTTAGTGTAAACTTAATTCACAAAGGATACAATACTTTCTCTTTACAAAAATGTATTACTTACCCATCATACGTAGTATAGGGTAAGTCTTGCAATCGTTTTGAAAATTGAAAATTTTTTTTGACGGATTTACACGTTTTAGATAGTGGAGATTCCGAAAAACATATTTTTAGAAAAAATTTTTTGCCGTCTGTCTGTCTGTCTGTCTGTAAACGCTCTATCTCCCGAACAAATTGAGATAGAGACTTGAAATTTTGTATGTAGTTAGTATGTAAGAATGGGACGAAGCCTATTTAATATCAGCAACCTCGATTATCCAGAACTATTTTTTTCGGACCCTCAAAAAATTCGTTCTGATGAAAGGTACATGAAAATTTTCGAATTTTTTTGTTTTAAGGAATGGACGTAAAAGGCAATAAAATAACACACATTTTTCATATAGAAGAAAGTCGATCGGATTATTAGTTGCCGAGATATTTGTAATCCTGTTTTCCACATTCTTCGATTTTTCCTGACCCTGTATTTCATTCAAATTTCAATTCAGAGGTATATTTTAATTGGAAATGAGACGCTTAATCCGACACAGTTAATTGTTAGTTAATAGAATTATTATTTTTGGAGTTATAAGGATGTTTCTTTTACGCAGTTCGGTACTACTTGAGTAGTTTGGCGTTTTATATAATTTGTCGAAATTCGTACATCAGCAGTTCTTTAATAGAGCATTACTATGTATATTAACAATATTTAAATTTTGTTTATGAATTGCAATGCATTGTATAAATAGTTTTCACATGTTTTATTTTCATATACATATCCATGATGGGTAAGTATTACGGTGGCCCCCAACGACTAGTTTTAAATAGTATTCGAGTGATTTCACCGCACTTACTCAGTTCGTATCAGAAAGCTAAACGAGTGCAATTTTATTTGTCCGCATGTATGTAATGATATTTTCCAAATTTCGAAAAAAGAAATGCAAATGAATGATTTTCGATAAAACATGGCGCTATTATAAATAAAGAAGTGAAGATTTGTG
Organism: Maratus speculifer; assembly: GCA_964019185.1. Taxonomy (NCBI): domain Eukaryota; kingdom Metazoa; phylum Arthropoda; class Arachnida; order Araneae; family Salticidae; genus Maratus; species Maratus speculifer. The sequence goes on along the minus strand of OZ025302.1, from coordinate 197,842,902 downwards.
AATCATCAGACATCCGATTTGTTTTGCCAAATATCTTGAATATTGTTTTTCTTGCGTTTGCGTAATATTCCGTCCTAATGATGTCATATGCAAACTTTTGTACAGATGTTGTTTAAGACTGAATCCGTAAAAATGGAATACTTTTAGTGGATGCGAATAACGTCTTTTTATATGAAAAAAAGTAAATTATTTTAAAATAATCAGATTAAAATAATATGAGAAGTGCGTATGTAAATTTTGAGACGATGAAAATTATGACGGGTTTAGATTGCACATGAAAATTTTATGATCATGTCAATTTGAATTTTTTTTTTTTTATTTGCTTTATACCAAACATAAGAGTCTCAATTGATAATTTCATCATAATAACTGATCTTTGTTATTCTTTACTCATTACATATGCGATTAATATTTAATTTTAATAATTTAGACAACTAAGTTTTATAGAAAAAGTTTATTTTTTATTTTTTAGTAATAATATTTGTTTGAGAGTTAGTCTGACCAATCTTAGATGCATTTTTTACTATAGCAAATTTTGTGGGTTTATTATAAATCAATGAAACAGTTCCTTCTCAAACATTTTCTTTCGTCGAAATTCGACGGGTTCCACCTCGTTAATATTAAATATAAAATGTTAAAAAAGTTTAAAAATTTCATTAAAAACCTACGAATTTGGTTTTGAAGAATTACGAGATTGTATTCACATTTTTGGCGGGGAAAAATTTGGCGTATTTTTAAAAGTAGAATTTTCCGGCAACCCAAGCTCAATGTCATAGCCCCAAAATAACGCAAGCGCCATTCTTTGCGACTTAACTCACTTCTGACGTGAAATATAGAAAAATAAACCCATTAATAAAAATTTTAAAGTATAAAAATGAATAAAATATGATTTTAACAGGGAATTTTTATTGGTTCTCTAACATTAATGTGTAGGACTACAAAATGCGTCAGGTTTCGATTCTAGATGCGAGCAACGCCAAAAGAGGTTCCCTTGTTAGTTTTCCTTCGTTACAAGCCTTGTTACTCTCAAGGCATCCACGTCTCAAATGAAGACGTCTGAATTTGCTCAGATTGTGTTCACCCGTAAAGCATGGTGACGTCAGTGCAACGTCGTTGGGAAGTCACATTGTGACTTTGTAACCATCGATTGTCGATGTGATGTCACGTGATGTCGATGTGAAGTCACTGTGACTAAAATGTGAAGTCGTTATGGCCGTTTTAGAGCTCTTTTGTGACGTTTCACAAAGTGGTCACAATGTGACATATTTGTGAAAAATGTGTCGTTTGTGACTAATTTGACATTAACATTGTGACGAAACTGTGGCAAAAGCGACGATATTTAAATTGCCAGAAACATGTTTTTTAAAGTAAATAACATGTTTTGAAGGATATTTATAAATTTCTAAAGATTTTTAAGAAAGTCACATCTCAGTCACAATGTGACGTCACTGAGTAGCGGCATTTTGGTCACAGATGTTATGTGACCAAAGTGACGTCACTGTGACGTCGCTGTGACCATGCATGCTATTAGGGCAGGGTGGGAGTTCAAACGCTCCGTACACCACTACTTTTGCAAAGTTCTGTTCACCTTACCTATTCGGTAAACATTTCCACTTTTAATGAAGATTAAGAAAACTTTAAAATATTACTGGTAACTAAGACATTTGGACCCCCCCCCCGCTCCCTAGCTACGCCAGTACCTGTGTTTATCATGAAAACACATTATAGTTTCTAACCTCATGTTTCTATTTGATGTTTGATTTAATTTTAATCAATGCTTTTTCTACACCATGAAGTGAAAACTAATTTTAGGAGGATAACGATTTAAAATATTTAACAGGTCTCAGAATTCTCTAATGAGCATTTATCAAGGAAATTTATATAGGTTGTTTTAAAGTAATCTGACCAAAGTGTAAAGGTAAAGAGGGCATACATAAAAAAATCACCTCGAAAAACGAAGTCGCAAATGCTATCCGTTGCCACTAGAGGGGGTTGCAAATTATATGAAATCAAGAAGAATAAATTAAAATCGTTCTACATCATTTTATTAATACTATGTTTTCATTAATGGTACACTTTTGCGACCACTACTAATACAGAGAGATAGTCAATGTTTTTGGCAATTGCCAGGAAGCAAGTATTATATTGACGCTGCATGGATTGTCTCATATTTAAAACACATCAAGTGTATCTTGAACATATTAAACTGTGACACAAATTCTTCCTATTTAGATTCCTTCTATAAAACTTCGTTATTAGCCTTGTTACTCTCAAGGCATTCACATCTCAAATGAAGACGTCTGAGTTTGTGTTCAGTTGCGTAGCCAGGGTGGGGTTGCGGGGTCCAAATGCTTTGTATACCACTAATTTTGTAAAGTTCTCTTCACCATATCAGTAAGTTTTCTGCTTTTAATGAAGATAAAGAAAACTTTAAAATATTACTGGTATCTAGAACATCCCTGGCGATGAAAAGCTTGTCTTTACCATGGAATCACCTTCTAAAGGTCCGGATAGCGTTTCCGACCTCAAGTTTCTGTGTGATGTTTAATTCAATTTGTATGGCTACTTCGCCATTTCATTTTGCTTACGTTGTATTGAATCACCCTGTATTTGTATGCATTACGGAATGCATACTCATAAGCATGATGATCAAAATTAATGTATCGATTTTTGCAGCTTAATAAAAAAAAAATATTGGGACAAATTCATAAACATTCCATGCTCTTACTATTTAAACTTAGGAAATAGATTCATTTGTGAGTTGCAAATACGTAAAAATTCAGCTATGCATTAAAATTTTTAAATGCCTACTAAATGCTGATCTTTTGATTATGGAGTTATAAGACATATTTTATATAATGCGGTGCGAGTATAGTAGAAAAATATCGTCCTAGATTCGTAAACAAAAGTTTAGAACAATGTTTAGAATGCTATTTTTATTAGTTTTTAGGGCTTTTCTACTGCAAAAAGTCAGTCTGGAGAGTCACTTTTGACCGTGCTGCTGAATTTCTTTTTCAGTAAATTCTTCCGTATCAGTATATTCTTACAGAGTATCTCGTATTAAATAAAGCAAAATTTTGTGTGTTTCAATTAGATTTCTTTTTTTTTTTTTTACATAATATTACTGATATCTTGCTTGGAAAGCAACTTGACACGAATGAACCATGTATGTAATTATATTAATTTAAATAGTGCTGTTGCACGCCAAGAATTACGAAGTATAATTCATTTCTTTCAATTTAACATAAAGATACAGAACTCAGTGAATAGAAAACTAGTCAAATGTGGCAATCCCAGAACTTTCTTTTTTCTCATACATGTTAATACTTCAAAAATCGCTATCACTGTATCAAAATTAAGTTGCAATTTATGCCCATCGTGAGGATTCTAATGGTATGAAATTCCATGCATTAGTTCTAGAAATAAGACTATTGCGAATATCGGGGAAAATGCAGAATAAAAGTACCAACTGTTGTGCGATTTACATCAGAACATAATCAGCAGTAATATTTATCAAGGTAAATCTGAATTTGAAGTTTGATAAAAATTCGTGCATTGGTTCTTGAGATAGAGCTATTGCAAGAATCTGGAAAAATTCAGCATAGCAGCGCCACCTTTTGTTGATTGACACCAAACCGTTAATAGTATCACTTCATATCAAGGATTAACTGAATCTGAAATTTGATGAAAATTCGTCCATTAATTCTTGAGGCATCTATTGCAGAAATCTTGAAAAAGGCAGCATAACAGTACCACCTGTTGTGCGATTTTCAACAAAAGATAAACAGTATCTATTCACGTACAGCATCTATTTACTATCTAAATCTAAAGTTTGGTGAAAATTAACGCATTATTTCTTGAGATAGAGCAGTTGCGGCAATAGCAAAAATGCAGAATAGCAGCGCCACGTTTTGAACGATTTACACCATAAACTAATGAGATCCCGTTTTTATAAAGGTCTTACTGAATCTAAAGTTTTGTAACATTCCGTGTATTAGTTCTTGTAGTAGAGGGCCCACAAAATTTCTGACACATATAGACAGACATACTCATAGACAGATATTTTGTAAAAACACATTTTTTAAAATCTGTGACCCCTAAAACGTGTAAATCCGTCAAAAACTGAATTCGAAAAATATCACGAATCCAAAACTTTCTTATTGTAAAAATAGAACAAAGTAAAATCAGAGCTTAACAATTTGGTTGTTCGAATGTAAAATTGAATAAATCTGTATAAATTTAGCAAATAATTTCCTTTCTAAAATATTACATATTAGAAATGAAATATAATATTCATTTGAAAATGTGTATATAAGCTTTCCTTGACGAATTGACAAAATTAAATTAATTTTCAGTAAAATATCTTAAATTTGATTCAATTAATTCCATAGATGTCGTGATAGAACTGCCACCGAAATCACGAAAAAATACAGCAGAACAGCGCCACAAAACGGTATACGCATGAATCTAATTAGCATCAATTTATGTCAAACGTCACTGAATAATAAATCTGATAATATTCCATCCCGTATATGCTCAAATGCAGCTATCATGTAAATCATGAAAAATACAGCAGAATAGCTAGCAATGCCTCTCATTCGTTATTTACATAAACTTAATCAGCACAAATATAAAATTTTACAGTCTTTTCCTACCTTGTACTGTACATATTCTACAATGTACACAATGTTCATACACAAATCCAAACAAAATTTGGAATTTGAGGAAATCCTGTTCATTATTTATTGAGTCAAATAGACGTTTTCTCAAAATACTCCATTTGTATTCAAGACATTTCGAAATGTGCAAATACATCGTTATAAGAAAGTTAAAAAAAAGCGGGTTAAAATATTTTTTTTTTCTGATACTACACGCAGAAGAAAGTAAAAATGTAATAATGTAAAAATAGTGATGTAAAAATGAAAGTAAAAATTATCAGACATAATTAACCCTTTCAAGATTGGTATTTAATTAGCATAACCATTTAATGTTTATTTCAAAACTGATAAGAGGCACGAAAGACATTTGAATAGGATTTTTCTTCTATACCGAAAGTATAGAAAATCAAATTTATATTTTCTAAAGAATTCGTTTGTCAATGCTGGTGTCAGTCAACTACTGGGTCATCGGGAAAATTCTCTGGTATACTTCTGTTGAGACAATGTTAAAATTATTGAATGGCACTGGAAAATAAGAACAGATTTATTAGCAAATAAGTAAAAGGTTTTCTATACCTACATTATAAAAACAAATTTGTATGCTTAAAATTGCGGCAAAAATGCAGCTTTTATAGATTGAAACTTTATCAAAAAACCGCAGAATTTTTCGGATGGCCTAATATTTTGTCATTTCACATGTATCTGAAAGGGTTAAAGCAATTGCAGGCTATTTCTTTTTTCTTTAACATCTACCAGTTCGTTTTATTTTAACACTAGAAGCGCCATTAGGGGTGAAAATGACCCCTGCTATAATGATAATCGTCGATTCGAACCAGAATTTTCTTCATAAGATATGTTAAATATATACAGCACAAAAATACACTAATTAAAAAAGTTAAATAGTTTTAAATTAAAATTCTGGTGCGAAACATTTTTTATAAAAATTTAGTAAAATACTCGGCTGTTTTAGTGTTAATTATCTAGCAAAATACTATCTAATAACACAAATCTAAAAATAGGTTTCCCATTATAATAAGGATTCATTTTTTGTCTTGTAAGTGATTTCAATATTCAGAACCAAGTAAAAAAAAAAAATAGAATAATTAATTTCATTTGAATTTGTATTTAGACTTATTTCAGTTAGTGTAACTGTAAAAGAACAAGTGTTGATCTTTTAATTATTCATGTCCAAAATTAAGGTCAGAAACATAAAATGATTGAAAACTTGTGATCTATTCACTGTGTTAATAGGCTGGGCTGTGTTGACACGAAATTTGACACATATGAGCAATTCCATGCGAATTTGTTTGTCTGTTACGCAGCTAAAAATTGCTATGATTGTTGGCCACCCGTATTTTCGTAAAGTTTGCTTCGTTTTATTCAATTGATGAGATATCTTCAACAAAATAAGTCACTATTTTCCGACATTAAATAAATATCATTGTCATAAATATCAGTTATAAATTTGTTCTCTTTTAGTATAATTTTAATATCTAAGAAATTGATTGTATTATTAAAAAGTAGGTTTTTTGAAAGTTCTAGATTAGAAGGATAATCAACAGGGAATTGAGATATACAGGTGTTATCTGTATCAATTAAAATTACATCATCTATATATCGATATAAATGTATTGTATTATTTAAATAATGACGATCATAATAATATAAGTCAGATAATACACTAGATGTACTACCACCTTGTGGTATACCAACATTTTGAATATATATATTGTTATCATGCATGATAAAATTATTATAGATAATGAAATTAGTTAAGGTATGAAAATAATCAGAATCGATATTATGTGATATGTCCAACTCGTGTTGATATTTTTTAAAAAGCTCATTTATGATATTATGTAAATCCGATAAATCGATATTATTAAATAAATCTTTAAAATCATAGGTAGTGATATTTTATACCTTTAAGATTTTTCATAATAAGGACCAGTTCATAACTATATATATATATATAAATATATATATATATATATATGTGTATAACCTGCCAATCCCCGGCTTTTTTTTTTTAAATCAAGAAAACGTATTTTCAAAGGAAAATTTGTTAAATTTAGTGTATCTTGTGTTAAATGTGGTTTCTGTTTCAAATCTACTTAATTTCATTTACTAAATAAATTTCCGATTCAAAGCAATGCGTTAAATATGCATACAATATGGATAAAAATTCTATTGAAATTTATTGGTGGAAGTTTTCATCAATTGTAATTAACCGCAGCGAAAGAAGTTACAGTTGAAGCTTCATTATTTCAAGGAAATGTCCTTTTTAATTAATAGTTCCATGAAAAAGATGGCTTAATATAATCAAAGTACGAGAAGCCTATGAATTTCCAAAGAGTTATACCACGTCGATTTCATCTTTGTAAATTTTTGCTCAGCATTTTTTCTTCAGATGTTACATTCATTCAATCTTTTTTTTTTTTTCTTTTATTTGAGGAGAGGGTTATTACAGCGAAGGTACAGGAAAATTTTGATTTAAGTGCAACTTGACATTAACCATTACAGAAGTAGGATTTCTAATAATGGCCACTTCCCGTAAATCATGGTGACGTCACTGCAACGTCGTTGTGAAGTCACATTGTGACTTTGTGACCATCGATTGTCAATGTGACGTCACGTGACGTTGATGTGAAGTCACAGTGACTAAAATGTGAAATCGTTATGGCCGTTTTAGAGCTCATTGTGACGTTTCACAAAGTGGTCACAATGTGACAAATTTGTGAAAAATGTGTCAGTTGTGACTAATTTGACATTAACATTGTGACGAAACTGTGACAAAAGCGACGATATTTAAATTGCCAAAAACATGTTTTTTAAAGTAAGTAACATGTTTTGAAGGATATTTATAAATTTCTAAAGATTTTTAAGAAAGTCACATCTCACTCACAACGTGACATCGCTTAGTGGTGGCATTTTGGTCGCAGATGTGATGTGACCAAAGTGACTCACAGTTACGTCACTGTGACGTCACTGTGACCATGCATGCTATTAGAGTTGGGATGCCCTTTACTAATTAATGACTAATTCTACAATCTAATAAAGTACTGAACTTTTAAAATCAATGAAAATTTTAAAAAATGTCATTTGTATATAAAACTAAAAAAATCGCAATTGAAAGGCCACTATTGTTTTAGAAAAATTGCTGTTTTTAGCACTTTCCAACAAAGTTGAAAATTGCTTATGCTTTTGGTTTGTCTGGCCGTCTGGCCGTCTCTCCGCGCTCTAACTCCCGTAAATATACTCGGATTGCTATAAAATTTTTATACGTTATTGAGGTTTACCCTAGCACGAACCCTATTGAAAATGAAATATCTACCATGATTAGTTTATCTACAGAGAGAATCAAAAGTTTTCCATTACATTACGGCCTATGGGGAAAAATCGTTAATATACTCGGATTGCCATGAAATTTTAGGACGTTAATGAAGTTTACCCTAGCACAAACCCTATTGAAAATGAAACTTCTAACATGATTAGTTTATTTACAGGGTGAATCAAAAGTTTCCCATTACATTACGGCCTATGGGGAAAATCGTTTCAAAGGAATTTTAAAGATGTTATACCCGGTCAAACATATTAAAATATGCATTCTATAAAATATAAGGTGAAAATGTAGCTATTATTCATTTACAGGGCCACACAAAAGAATTCCATTAGATAATGGTAAAAGGGGGAATTGTGTGTGACATATTTTAAATATATTAAGCTATTTTATGTATAATAAAATTGATATATGTCACTGAAGCTTAGTATAAATTATACGCTACTGTCTTGCATAATATGAAGTACATACCATTTACAGGGCCATACAAAAGATTTCAAATAGCATATTCTTTCCGAAGTACCGTATATGTGTCCGATGATGGCTGATGGAGGGATGAAATGCATTTTAATTATGATATGCGCGTTTATATTTCGCTAAATATATGCACATTATAAGGTGTGTATAAATGTTATAGTTGATATACAGGGCTACCCAAAAGAGCTCACCAACGTTACTGAATATGAGCGTAAATTATTTAAACGTGGTTCTTTAATAAGCTATGCATTTTTACGCTGAGTTTCATTCAATTTACTGAGAAATGTTTGCAGAATATAGATAAAATAATATACAGGGCCACGCAAAGAATTAGGTACATGGACGCCTATGGATGATAATTTATGAGAATGTGATTTCAGTTGTTTTTAAAGTGTTTTAGTTTACAATAAATTTTAGCCTAATGCTGACGTCTAATAAAGGTACAATGTAAACTACAGGACTAAACAAAAGTATTTAAGTATGTTTCCATCTAATAGTATGAATTGCTGAAAAAGACAAGCTACTGGATATTTTCTTGCTAAACTAAATTTTCCCATTATATCAACTGACATATGAAATACAGAGCTGTTCAAAAGTACAGGAATACATATTTGTGTATATTTGGCTATACACTATTATTTCCCTAAATGACAAAGTTTTGTTAAAGATTTCATTAAGTGTTGGAAAGTGCTTCATAATCTATGCTTAACGCATGATTTTCTTACTTGTTTTAAATCAATCAAACGTTTCAAATAAAAAAAAAGGAAATTTTTCTGTATTAAAATACTGGTATAAAAGCCGGAGACATAACAACTCTGAATCCCACACTACTAACTCTGAATTAAATTATTGATGAAGAAATTATTGGTATGAAATAGTTAGAAGCAAATTCTACTTTTAAATCATCTGTATAAAATTTGCTTAGGAGGCCATCTGTTTGATAAAATGCTATTTAATTTTATACTGACGATGTCGCCTAACAATTAAAATGCATCAAATTATATTAAAATGTAAAAAGTTTTCTGTGCAAACGATAAATTATGAGTAAAATACATTATATTTTTATTTCTACAGCTTTTACCGAAGCTGTGTGAAAATATATTCTTTTTGTTTTTTGTGTTGTGATTCGAAGGTTTTTTATGAGAATATGTGTTAAAATATTAGGGTTTATAATGGAGTTGTTTTTTGATAATTTATCTATGTTCGAAAGAAACTGAGAAGTGTTTTTTCATGAGAATAAACTGTTTAAAACGAGATATGTGTATTTAATTTAGAGTAAAAAATTGATAGTAATTTCGAACATTGGATAAAACCAGCATTGACATGTCAAAACAAACACAAACTTTTTTTTTTTTTTTGTAATAAAAGTACCCAACTTTGGCACTATAAATAAATTCTACTCCCTTTAATTATCTTAAATACAAACTTTCATGAAATTCCTACGATTAGTTTTAGAGGTATTATTTGTTTTAAAAAGAGCCCATTTTAGGGGGAGTATCCGAATTGAATTTTTGGTACTCGATTTCAGTTGCTTCAGGGGTTCTGGAGCACAAAAATCTTCAAACTTTCTTAAAGAATTTTATTGCACTAAAAAATTCTCTCTCTCTCTCTCTCTCTCTCTCTCTCTCTCTTTTTTTTTTTTTTTTTTTTTTTTTTTTTTTTGCTTGAAATGACACTTGAACCTTCTTTCTATCTTAAATGAAACAGGAAATATTAATTTTTTCATTTTGGTTTGTTTTCAAAATCTACCTGTAAAGCAATGATTGTCATGGTTTCAACTTCTCGTGAAAATTCGTTTTTCTTCATGGCGGATTTTTTTCACGATTTCTCGAATTTATATTGTTATAACTCAAGAACCGCTAAAAACAAATGGTTCAAATTTATAACATGTCTTTTTTCTAAAGCTTTACATTAATTTTGATTCAGCAAATTTGAAAAAAATATTTATTTTTGAAAATTTGATTTTTTTTCATCGTTACATCACATTTTTAAAAAAGATTTTTAATTTAAATATTTTTAATTTTTATTTAAATTAATATGTTTTAAAATGCTGAATCAAAATTAAAACTTGTATATTTCTGTTTATTTAAAAGAAAAAAAGAAATTAAGTAAATAATATTTCGTGTTATAACGATTTTATATTAGTCCACTTTTTTAGCCCCTTCACGACGGGAAACTTTTACGAAATTCTTAATGTTTTATTACCGGTTTTTAAAAACAGAAATTTGTGCCTTATCAAATAAAGAAAATGCCCCGGTAAAATTTAATGCAATTTTTTTCTAAGGTATCTTCTTTTTCTATTATTTTTCTATTATTTATTTCTAGTTACGCAGTTTTATACACTGCAGTTAGACTTTTCCTCCCAACGATTCATTAATTGACAGTCATTCACCTATAGACTGAGCGTAAAGTTGATGAGAATTCGCTGACGTATTTCAATCAGTTGGAAATATTTAATTCGTATGATAACTTTACCAATCAGTTTAATTATGTTTAAAATACAATTTGTCTACGTACGAATCGTTTATATGAAATTCTTTTGCCTGCGGTTTATTCTGATGAGCTGCCTAAATGACAGACCAGATGTTATAACCTACAAGGTTATCTGAGGGGAAAATGGTCACCGGTTGTCGTGCCGAGTTAGCTTAAACGGCAAAGCATTGGCCTTGTAAGCAGAGTATCTGGGTTCGATTCCCGGCCTGTGCAATTTTTCGCTCAGTTGGAATATTTAATTCGTATAACTTTACCAATCAGTTTGATTGTGTTAAAAATGCAATTTAAAATTGATTGGTTTCATAGATATACCACCGCGCCGCAAGGGGTTAAAGCTCTTTCCTTTAAACCCTGTGCATCCATTGTGTACCTCGTATAAATAAAAATAAGAGAAATCAGTAAGGAAAAAAATGATATGAAATCCAAATCCATAATTTTTGTTCGTTTTGCTTTATTTTATTCTTTTAAAGAAAATAAATTTCGAATTATTCAGAAAAAATAGCTCTTTACGAGAAAAAGAATTATATAACATTTGTTTTAACTTATGCAATGAAAATTGTAAATGGATTCTATTTCAGAAAAACTGAATGACATGTTTTTTTTTTGATCAAGTAGACCTACTTTCTTTTCATTGGCTTGTTTTAACTTCGTGTTTATCTGTCCTTTGAGCATTGAACAATTCTTCTCATCAAATGCAATCTGAATTATTCTGTCTGTCGTAAAACTTTAATGGAGATGTAAAGAAAGCAAGGAGACACATTATTGCTTCATTTGGTAGAAATATTCTTTCGGAGTATTTGGCTTATTTCTGTTGTAAGTAATTGGTAATAAAGTTTGATTGATTGAATGAATCAGTAGTAGAATTTTCTTTTCCCAACTTAACTTTTTCTGAATGTAAAACTTCCTGAAATGAGTATTTTAGTGTCATTAAAAAAGATATTTTTTGTAGTCGTACCTATATCATAAAGAGGTAAAGTTTGTTTATTTGAAAGGGGTAATCTCCGGAATTACCAAATAGGTTTCAAAAGTAATGGTACCAAAATGATACTGTTCACAACGAATCAAACACAGCTATATTTTATGTAGATGCCACAAATTCAGAGCTGCAGGAGTAAAAAAAAGTTCTAAAAATGCTACTTTTGTGTTTCCGAAGAGCCTAGAAACATGAAATTTGACATGTTAATTACTTATAAGATATGACTGATCACTAAGAACATTTCCTAAAAAATATGAAATTTAAAAGGGGTGAAAACCCATGAAAAGCGTTCTAAAAACGTTCTAAATTGCAATTTTTAAGCAATTCGAAAAATAGGAAACCGATTAAAAAAGTAATGATATTAAAATGATAGTGACCGTCTTGCTGCAACATAGGCTATATTTTATGTCAGTATCACTACCCCAAAAGGGGAGTAAGAGCAAAAAAGTTCTAAAAATGCGATTTTTGTGTTTCTAAAGGGCCTAGAGACATAAAATTTGGCATGTTAATTACTTATAAAGTATAAATGACCTTTAAGTACTTTTCTGAAAGAATATCTGAAAGAATATAAGGAGGTGAAAATGCACTCAAAAGTAATCTAAACTTGTTGGATGTTTCAAACCCAAAACTTTGTTGTATCTCATACGTATATTTTAATATTTCAAAAAGCATTTACATATGTAATAATAAAATTCGTACTATTCGTAAATATATAAAAAATATTTCGTATTATTCACAAAAAATAATTCTTTGTAAAAAAAAAAGTTTGTGAAAAAAGTTTGTAAAAAAAGTTGTGAAATTTGTTTTCACCCGTGTTAAGAAAATTGTAAATGAATTCCTTTTTCAGAAAATAACTGAATGACATGTTTATTTTTTGATCAAGTAGATCTACTTTCTTTTCGCTGGTTTGTTTTAACTTCACGTTTATCTATCCTTTGAGCATTGCGCAATTCTTCTCATCAAATGCCATCTGAATTATTCTGTCTGTTGTAAAACTTTAATGGAGATATAAAGAAAGCAAGGAAACACATTATAGCTTCATTTGGTAGAAATGTTCTTTCAGAGCATTGGCTTATTTCTGTCGTAAGTTGTTGACAATCATGTTTGATAAATTGAAAGTACCAAACAATGGAATTTCCTTTTCTTAACTTACTTCTTTCTGCTTGTAAAACTTCCTGTAATGAGTATTTTAGCGTCATTTTTTGCAGTCATACCTATATACTAAAAAGGTAAATTTTCTTTATTTGAAAACGGTAATCTCCGAGACTACCGATCCCATTTCCAAAGTAATGGTACTAAAATGATAGTGTTCACACCGAATCAAACACAAGCTATATTTTATGTCGATACCACAAATCCAAAAGGGGTGCGAGAGCAAAATAACGTTCGAAAAATGCTATTTTTGTGTTTCTAAAGGGCCTAGAAACATGAAATTCGGCATGTTAATTATTTATAAGATATAAATCGTCTCTAAGAACAATTCCTACAAAATACGAAATTTAAAAAGGGTGAAAACCCAAAAAAAGAGTTCTAAAGACTTTCTAAATCTCGATTTTAAGCAATTTAATAAGTAACGAACCGATTTAAAATATAATGATATTAAAATGACGGTGACCGTCCTTGATGCAACATAGGCTACATTTTATGTCAGTTCACTACCCCAAAGGCGGTGTAGGTTTAAAAATTCGATTTGTGTGTTTCTGAAGGGCCTGGAAACATAAAATTTTGCATGTTAATTATTTATAAATGGTGTTTAAGTACATCACCTAAAAATACCAAATTAAAAAGGGGTAAAAATGCATACAAAATCATTCTAAACTAGTTGGCTGTGCCAATCCCAAAAACTTTCATCTATCTCATACGTATATTTTAATGTTTCAAAAAACATTTACATATGTAATAATAAAATTCGTACTATTCGTAAATATACCAAATAAATTTCATGTTATTCACAAAAAATAATTCTCTGATAAAAGTTCTGAAATTTGTTTTCACTCATGCTAAGAAAATTGCAAATGGATTCCTTTTTCAGAAAAAAACTGAATGACATGCTTATTTTTTGATCAAGTAGATCTATTTTTTTTTCGCTGGCTTGTTTTAACTTCACGTTTATCTGTCCTTTGAGCATTGCGCAATTCTTCTCATCAAATGCCATCTGAATTATTCTGTCTGTTGTAAAACTTTAATGGAGATATAAAGAAAGCAAGGAAACACATTATAGCTTCATTTGGTAGAAATGTTCTTTCAGAGCATTGGCTTATTTCTGTTGTAAGTTGTTGACAATCAAATTTGATAAATTGAAAGTATCAAACAATGGAATTTCCTTTTCTTAACTTACTTCTTTCTGCTTGTAAAACTTCCTGTAATAAGTATTTTAGCGTCATTTTTTGCAGTCACACCTATATCATAAAAAGGTAAATTTTGTTTATTTGAAAACGGTAATCTCCGAGACTACCGATCCCATTTCCAAAGTAATGGTACTAAAATGATAGTGTTCACCCCGAATCAAACACAAGCTATATTTTATGTCGATACCACAAATCCAAAAGGGGTGCGCGAGCAAAATAACGTTCGAAAAATGCTATTTTTGTGTTTCTGAAGGGCCTAGAAACATGAAATTCGGCATGTTAATTATTTATAAGATATAAATCGTCTCTAAGAACAATTCCTACAAAATACGAAATTTAAAAAGGGTGAAAACCCAAAAAATGAGTTCTAAAGACTTTCTAAATCTCGATTTTTAAGCAATTTAAAAAGTAACGAACCGATTTAAAATATAATGATATTAAAATGACGGTGACCGTCCTTGATGCAACATAGGCTACATTTTATGTCAGTTCACTACCCCAAAGGCGGTGTAGGTTTAAAAATTCGATTTGTGTGTTTCTGAAGGGCCTGGAAACATAAAATTTTGCATGTTAATTATTTATAAATGGTGTTTAAGTACATCACCTAAAAATACCAAATTAAAAAGGGGTAAAAATGCATACAAAATCATTCTAAACTAGTTGGCTCTGCCAATCCCAAAAACTTTCATCTATCTCATACGTATATTTTAATGTTTCAAAAAACATTTACATATGTAATCATAAAATTCGTACTATTCGTAAATATACCAAATAAATTTCATGTTATTCACAAAAAATAATTCTCTGATAAAAGTTCTGAAATTTGTTTTCACTCATGCTAAGAAAATTGCAAATGGATTCCTTTTTCAGAAAAAAACTGAATGACATGCTTATTTTTGGATCAAGTAGATCTATTTTTTTTTCGCTGGCTTGTTTTAACTTCACGTTTATCTGTCCTTTGAGCATTGCGCAATTCTTCTCATCAAATGCCATCTGAATTATTCTGTCTGTTGTAAAACTTTAATGGAGATATAAAGAAAGCAAGGAAACACATTATAGCTTCATTTGGTAGAAATGTTCTTTCAGAGCATTGGCTTATTTCTGTTGTAAGTTGTTGACAATCAAATTTGATAAATTGAAAGTATCAAACAATGGAATTTCCTTTTCTTAACTTACTTCTTTCTGCTTGTAAAACTTCCTGTAATAAGTATTTTAGCGTCATTTTTTGCAGTCACACCTATATCATAAAAAGGTAAATTTTGTTTATTTGAAAACGGTAATCTCCGAGACTACCGATCCCATTTCCAAAGTAATGGTACTAAAATGATAGTGTTCACCCCGAATCAAACACAAGCTATATTTTATGTCGATACCACAAATCCAAAAGGGGTGCGCGAGCAAAATAACGTTCGAAAAATGCTATTTTTGTGTTTCTGAAGGGCCTAGAAACATGAAATTCGGCATGTTAATTATTTATAAGATATAAATCGTCTCTAAGAACAATTCCTACAAAATACGAAATTTAAAAAGGGTGAAAACCCAAAAAATGAGTTCTAAAGACTTTCTAAATCTCGATTTTTAAGCAATTTAAAAAGTAACGAACCGATTTAAAATATAATGATATTAAAATGACGGTGACCGTCCTTGATGCAACATAGGCTACATTTTATGTCAGTTCACTACCCCAAAGGCGGTGTAGGTTTAAAAATTCGATTTTTGTGTTTCTGAAGGGCCTCGAAACATAAAATTTTGCATGTTAATTATTTATAAATGATGTTTAAGTACATCACCTAAAAATACCAAATTAAAAAGGGGTAAAAATGCATACAAAATCATTCTAAACTAGTTGGCTGTGCCAATCCCAAAAACTTTCATCTATCTCATACGTATATTTTAATGTTTCAAAAAACATTTACATATGTAATAATAAAATTCGTACTATTCGTAAATATACCAAATAAATTTCATGTTATTCACAAAAAATAATTCTCTGATAAAAGTTCTGAAATTTGTTTTCACTCATGCTAAGAAAATTGTAAATTGATTCCTTTTTCAGAAAAAAACTGAATGACATGCTTACTTTTTGATCAAGTAGATCTATTTTTTTTCGCTGGCTTGTTTTAACTTCTCGTTTATCTGTCCTTTGAGCATTGCGCAATTCTTCTCATAAAATGCAATCTGAATTATTCTGTCTGTTGTAAAACTTTAATGGAGATATAAAGAAAGCAAGGAAACACATTATTGCCTCATTTGGTAGAAATGTTCTTTCAGAATATTTGACTTTTTTCTGTTGTAAATTGTTGATAATAAAATTTGATCGATTGAATGAATAAAACAATAGAATTTCCTTTTTCCCAACTTAAATTATTTTGCATGTAAAACTTCCTGAAATGAATATTTTAGCGTTCATAAGAAAAGACATTTTTTTGCTGCATTAAATGTTTTTTTTTCAGAAACCAATATATGTTAATAAAATAAATGCTTAATATGTATAATACCGGGATAGAACATATGGCATGCTTAATGGCATGAGGTCCAGTCTCAAAAAGCCATGTGTTTCGGCTATGCGATGCAGTTCATTGCTTCGGTGCTGAATAATACTATCATGCTCGTTATCGACATTTACTTCTGAAACTTCATTAACTTGAGATGCATAAAACATTCTTCATGGGCTTTTTTCTGCATCTGGCATTTTGCCGGCCCAAATGACCACTGATGTCTGCAATAAATATTTATCTTATACCTTCCATCACGTTTTAGTAAACTACATGCAGTTCATCGTAAAAATGCATAACTTATTTAAAAACAAACTAAGTAATTTACACTCAGATTCAGTAACATTTATGAGCTCTTTTGTATAGCCCTGTATATCAACTACAGCATTTATGCACTCTATATAAAATGCATAGATATAGTGAAACTTATATGTACATATCATAATTAAAATGCATTTCACCCTTCCATCAGCCATCATCGGATATATATATATATATATATAGTGCTTCGGAAAGAATAT
Source organism: Maratus speculifer (assembly GCA_964019185.1). Lineage (NCBI taxonomy): Eukaryota > Metazoa > Arthropoda > Arachnida > Araneae > Salticidae > Maratus > Maratus speculifer. The sequence continues at coordinate 197,825,594 of OZ025302.1, read as the reverse complement.
ACTATTTAAAATCTTTTGTAATGCCCCTGTAAATGCTATGCACTTCGTATTATGCATGACTATACAGTATAACTTATATTAAGCCTAAACGATGTAAATCAATTTTATGATTCATAAAATAATTTAATATAATTAAAATATGCCGCACACAACTCTCCCATTAACCATTAAGTTATGGAACTCTTTTCTGTGGCCCTGTAAATAAATAATAGCTATTTTCCCCATCGCATACTTTACAGAATGCATATTTTAGTGCACTTTACAAATGCACATAAATTTTAATGTCTTTAATATGACAGGGACATCTTTAATTGAAACGATTTTTTCCTATAGGCCATAATGTAATGGTAAAAATTTGACTATCTCTGTAAATGAACTAATCATGTTAGGAACTTCATTTGAAATAAGTTTAGTGCTAGAAGAAACATCAATAACGTCCAAAAATGTCAGGGGAATTCGAGGATATTTTCGGAAATTAGAATGTGGCCGGATGGAGATACGACTAGATGGACGGACGAACAGACTGCCAGACGGTCAGATAAACTAAAATACTAAAAACTTTTCAATTAGTGTTAGTAAAAAATAGTCGTTAGTGGCCTTCTTGATATTCTTATGTTACAAAAAGTTCTTCACTTTCGGTAATAATTTGCATACGTAATATGTGTAATTATGCACAACAACCTAATCAGAAAAATTAAAATGCCTACATTGCCTTATGTTCTGAAATTCTTGAAAGTTCTATTTTTAACACTTTCCAACAAATCCCTTGAAAATATCAATAAATTCTGAAAGTTTTCTTCTTCTTATTTTAAAAATTAAATTAAAGAAAAGAGATCTTTAACAGCATACCGGAATCAAAATCTGGGGGTTTAAACATTATTAACTTCATTAAACACAAAAACGGTGAGAAAAAACTGCTCATGATAGTTGCCACTTTTAATTCAGAGCGTAAGCCTTGTAATCAAAGAGCGATGGGTTTGATAGCGCCACAAACATCTAGGCAATGGAGTTATTCAGACCATATAGGAAAAACTTATTGTTCTTACCAGGATTTCTTATCAAATGTCCTCATCATATATTTCTATTGCATATCTTATAAAAATGTCTTTTGGCGATTACTGGCTGAAGATACCGGTGAAAACAGTAAAATTTGTCCTATTTGCTCCAACCCTTGAGTTAAGATTAAAGAGCAGGAAACATACAGCTTTTTGTCTACGAGTTGCGGTTGAAGTAACTGAGGAGGTTGTCAGAAGATGGCGGCTGATTTTTTACATCAAATCAACGGTTTCTGATTATCGTCTGAGTAAACATCCACCAGTAAATTTTAAATTGAATATTTAATCTTATTTAAGCGTTGTATTTTTTGGTGAAAGATTTCAATGCATGAATAGGGTTAAATTTTCTATCTGTTTTTTACTGATGGCAGACTGTCCAAGAACTGTAATTTTTTCCCCTGTCACTGAGAAGAAGCTGTGTAGGTTGTCACAATATGATAAAAACGCAGTATCTGACAACTACTGATGTAAATTTCTACCGGTAAAAAAGTACATATTTTTTGTCGTTATTCTTGACTGAAACATGCTTTAACCTTTTATTTAAATAAGAAAAAAAAAACATTTAAATTTAATCGTAGATGTTTGCCCAGCGGTAACCATTCTCAGCGAAAGCGGCTAATGTTGAAGTTTCACTATTTTAAGGGTAAATTCTTTATTTGTAGTTCCATGGTCTAGAGCCTCTTAAAGATTCTCGTAGAATTTCAGAATACTCATAGAATTTCAGAATACTCATAGAATTCAGAACATGAGTTTTCTCCTGTTCGTAGATTTTTTTCAACAGTATTTCGTTTCTGCAGAAAAGCTTTAAGAAATTTAAATTTTACTATGCCTTAGTCTGGATCGAATCTGGATTTGATTTTTGTGGTTTTAAAATGGATTGTAAGTTAAGTACGCGTTTTTTTTATCTACTGTAGTATGAAGCTTTATATGGAGTTTTATTCTGTTTTTTTTTTTTAAACTAGTAAAGTACTTAACACATTAAAAAAAAGATATTATAAACCATCAAGGGTAGTACCGATCCTGTAATTCTAAAACAAGAAATTCTTCGGTAAGAATATTTTCTTATAGAAAATCTTTCCTAAATAAGCAGAGGTTTGGTGTTTTTACTATTGAATTACTTTGTATAAAAAATTACTGATATTTATCCCGAAAATTCTCTGAATCGTAGGACCTCTGATAATCAAAAAGTTAATTATTTAGCATTTTCTATAAATTGTTTTATTTTTTACAGATAGATATTGAACAATTCTAATAAAATGAAGCGGAAGCTATAAAATTATTTTCTTACGTGAAAAGGTTTTAAGTTGACAGCGTGACATTTCTTTTTAGCAAAGGTTGAATGGCATATTATTTCTTTCACAAGGTTGTTTTAACTTTACATTTATCTGACCTTTCAGCACTGTACACTTGCTCTTTTCAAACATATTCTGAATTATTCAATCTTTAGTAAAACTGTCGTTGAGGTAAAAAAAGGATACAAGAAAGCGAAATTACTGGTGAGTACAGTTGGATGAATTCTTTCTTTGGCATTTCCTTTTATTGTAAGTTGGATAAAATAAAATGAAGAAAGAGCCGAAAACGTTTTTAACACAGAGAATATTTCCGACTTTACTTTTTCTGCGAGTAAAAATTCTGAACGAGAGCTTTATTATTTTATGTCACAAATTTATTATGAATGCAAGAAAATTTCATCAACAGTGGCATTTTTCGTGAATTTTTAAGACTAAATTAGATGATTTACACAATCATTTAATAAATTTTTAAAAATATTTAGTTAATAAAAATTAATTAATAAAATTCGATTTTATAGGGATTTTGTGCTTTATAATTCCACTCATATCTTTTATTTAACCTATTTTTCTTAAATCATGTTTTGTATACAAAATTTTGAATATGTTAATAAATTTAAAAGGTATTTGAAATCTTTTGCTTATTAACACAGGTAAAGGGTTTGTTAATATAATGTTGAAAGAAAAGTGAAATATATTGTATAGGTTTAGTAAGTTTGGAGCAATCGCAATATGAAACGGAAGCTATCAAATGATTTTCGTCCCCCCAAAAAAGGTTTAGTTGACAGTGTGACATTTCTTTTTAGCAATGATTGAATGACATATTATTTCTTTTAAAAGTTGTTTCAACTTAACGTATTTTTTTTTGTTTCTACATCATTGTGCGCCCGTTCTCTTTAAAGATATTCTGAATTATTCTATCTTTTGTAAAACTTTATTGGAGGTAAAAAAAAAGGACGAAAGCGCATTACTGGTGCGTCCGTTTGAAGGAATTAGTTCACTGAATTTGGCATCTCCTTTTATTGTAAGTTGGATAAAATGAATTTTCGTTTGGCTGAAAGAACCGAAAACTTTTTTAACTCAAAGAATATTTCAGACTTTACGTTCTCAACGAGCAAAAATTCTGTAAAATATCTTTAATCTTTTACGTCACAAAATATGAATTCATGACAATTTCATCTTCTGAAGCATTTTTCGCAAAACTACATTTTGAAGCAAAATTACATTAGAAGATGAACACAATCATTTAAAAATTTTTTCAAAGGATTTAGCTAATTAAAATTACTTTATTTATTTCGAGGATTGATAGGATTTTATGCAATATTTAAAACTCTACTCACATTTTTTATTCAAAATCTTTTTAAAATATTTTATGGAATTAGGAATTGTTCAAATATAGTGCTCTTACAATAGTAATATAGAAATATTTTTAGAATGAAACATTTCTCCCACAATCCTTTCAACATGAATAAAGCTGAAAAAAATCAAATAAAAAAAAACAATATTAGGTAGATTTCGTATGAAATACTACCTATTGCATTCTCTCCCATGTTGGAATTTCTGAAAAATTTTTGCGGATCTACACGAATCATGACTCCTAGACCCCAAAACCACCATCAGTAAAAAAGTTTATATATATAGCTATCTATCTATCTATCTATCTATCTATCTATCTACCGGTGTATATCACTTTCTTCTAGACACGATAACTTCCATAATTATGCTCAGATCTTCTTCAAACTTTTACATAAAATCAAGGAGCCAAAAATCTCGGTCGAGTTCGTTAATGGGCAAAATCGGACCAAGGGGGTGGAAATAGGGAGGGTTTTTGTGAAAACAGAAAAAACGTGATAACTTCTTAGTTAAAATAGATATCGAATCAGTTTAAAGTTTATATTACTTCTAAATAATGGGCAAAAAGTTTATGCATGACAGATTTTTGATAAAGTTAAAAATGGGCTCAAGGGGCGAAAAAAACATGGTTTTTGGGAGAAAAAAATTCATAACTTCGTCAATTCTCAAGATATCAAATCCAACTAAATTTTATATAAATGTACTCAATATTATCTAAAACTTTTGTATTTACAAGTTTTTGATAGGACCAATTTTTACCGATGAAAAAAATTAAAAACGAAAAGAAAAAGGGGGGAGGAAAAAGAAAAAACCCCATAACTTACTCAATTCTTAAGCAATCAAATCTAATTAAATTTATTTTACATCTTCACAATAAGATCTACAACTTTTATACTGACAAGTTTTTCATAGAACCAATTCTTATAGCAAAAATAAATTAAAGAAAAATAGGAGTTGGAGTAAAAACCTTAAATCCAAACTGCTTATATTCTGACTCATTTTAAAATTCATTTTTGATTTTAAACGCATCCAAATGACAGATCCTCTTATTTAGGAACTATATAATGCGACGTATTGGCCAATTTTTTGATAAGGGCAGAATATATTTTTAAAAAGGCTGCCAAAAAAGGTATTTTGAACAGATTTCCCGAAATTATCGTCATTAAAAATTGATTAAGTATAACAAATTGCGTTTTTTCTGAGTCATTTTTAAATTCATTTTTGTTCTCAAACCCATCCAATTTACAGGTCCTATTATTTAGGAACTATATAATGCGACGTATTGGTCAGTTTTTTGATAAAGGCAGAATATATTTTTAAAAAGGTTGCCAAAAAGGGTATTTTGAACAGAATTTCACGAAATTATCATGATTGAAATTTGAGGAAATTTAAAAAAATTGCGTTTTTACCGAGTCATTTTTAAATCTTTTCTTGTTCTCAAACGCATCCAATTTACAGGTTCTCTTATTTAGGAACTATATTATGTGACGGAGTGGCCAGTTTTTTGATAAAAGCAGAATATATTTCAAAAAAAGGCTGCTAAAATGGGCACTTCGCACAAAATTTCCTAAAGCGATCATGATTAATGAACTGTGGGTATTCAAATAACAAATTGGTTATTTTATGACTCATTTTTAAATCCAATTTTGCTCTGAAACGCATTCAAATGACAGTTTTTTGTTACTTAGGAACTATATAATGTGCGTATTCCTCGATTTTTTGATAAAGGGTGAATATACATATTTTTAAAAGCTGTCAAAGTAAGCACTTCGCAAAAAAATTTCCCAAAGCGATCATGATAAAAGAATTGAGGTTGTATTCAAATAACAAATTGTTTATTTTATGACTCATTTTTAAATTCAATTTTGCTCTCAAACGCATTCAATTGACAGTTTTTCGTTATTTAGGAACTGTGTAATGTGCCGTATTGGTCAGATTTTTGATAAAGGCTAAATATACATTTTAAAAAATCTGTCAAAGTGGGCACTTCGTACAAAATTTCTCAAAGCAATCTTGATTAAAGAATTGTGGATGTATTAAAATAATAAATTGGTTATTTTATTACTCATTTTTAAATTCAATTTTGCTGTCAAACGAATTTAATTAACAGTTTTTTGTTATTTAGGAACTATATAATGAGCATATTGGTCAATTTTTTTAATAAAGTAAGAATATAATTCAAAATATGTTGCCAAAACGGGCATTTGAGTAGAATTTCGTTTAAGAGGATTTTGATAAAACCAGTTCTTACAGAAAAATGAAATTAAAAAATTTTTAAAAGCGGTTGAATAAAGTAGTTAAACTGGGTTTATCTCTAATCATTTTTTTATTATTTTATTTTATTTTATTTATTTATTTTTTTATTTTTGAGATGAAAACTTTTCGAAATCTACCTCCGCCTATAGGCCATGCCGAAAGGGATTTTTTTTTTAATTATTTTTGTTTTGTGCAACCAGTAATGCTTTTGGAACAAGGTAAACATGCATGTTTGTCTAACGTATGTAGTTTTCAGCTATTTAAGAAACGAAAAGGCTTCCAGTTGATGTTCTGCCGCATGGATAAATAGGTTCTTGAATGAGTCTCTACGCGATATTGCTTGAAAGTATAATCATTGTTCTTCTTGTTTCGCCAGTTTCTTCTGGTTCTGACATGGGCAGGGCTTCCAAATGGTTCTCGAACTGAACATCAATATTTTTTAACCGAAACTTTCATGATATGTTTCTACAGAATTTGCGCCAGAATTAATTTCCAAAGCTAGTTTCTTGGCAATTTGAAAGAAAAATCTAAAAAAAAATTTCTTCAAGAAAATTCTGATGCGCAGTTGGCGGACCATTTGGGAGCCCTGTATGGGACGATAGCGATGATCGCTCCGGGAACCCAGCTTTCATTTTAGATTATAAGTGCAATCCTGAATAAAAGACTCAAATCCACTCTCTATGGTTTAATACATTATCAATGATAAGCTTTTACAATATTATTCAACAGTTATTAACATAAAGAAACATAAATTCAATTTGTTAGTTTTGGCTCTGAAACGCATTAAAAATGTCACCAGTACATACATTTACAGGAATTCTACTATGTTCTATAGATGCATTAACAATTACAAGACATAATTTTTGAATTTTAGAGTCAGAAAACATTAAGAAGTGCATACACTGACAATTATAATGAAATTAATAAATAAATCAATGAAACAAAACAAAGGAAGCAATAAGAATGTTTACATTGTGTACAAAACAGGGGCTCCTGCCTGAAGTGGAACTGAGAACAAATATAAAACTCAGAAACGGAGGGGATTAGTATATATAAATTAGTTATTTTCTAAAATTTTCATGCGATATTCTGTAAGAGAAGTGGACGGTCAAGCAGGTACGTCACAGGTCAGAAAATGTAATCTGTTTTTTTTTTTTTTTTATAGTAAATATAAGTAAGTAAGCAATATAAGATGTAGTGTAATAATGTTGATAAGGATCCACAAATGCAAAGCGGTGAGTCTCGTTTATAATTGGTATATAAGTGTTGTTGGAAGGATCCATGATTTGTCAGAAAAAAATGCAGGTATCTGTTACTTATGAAAAAGTTTTCTGAGACCTCCGGCAAGAAATCGTGCATGTATTTACCTACCTGCTCTGTGGACCAACGTTGTTGCCAGCGGGGTAACATTTGTTCTAATTCGGACTATGACCGTAACGATTTCATCGGTTTCGACATAAGCTTCAGGTTCAATTTCAGTATGAAACGCCTGAAGAATTGATCGAATATCACTCAGAGCTGTCGTTTCTTGGTCCTCTATTCTTGAATGCTCATTCTCACACGGTAATCAGCTTTGTAGAAGCATTTTTGGATGGTGTATAGGGTTGCTTTATTCCATGCCTTTGCTATCCAATAGACAGCATCCATGACCTTGACCTTGTTCGTTAATTCTTCATTAATTTGCCTTCTCCATTACCACAAACGTTTTCTGCAGAAAATAGATTCAGTAGTGAGTTCTAACGGTGATGATTGCCCTTTAATTGAATGGTTGGATAAATGAAGTACAGTTCGGAAGCAAGAACTTTGAGGTCGCATTGCTCAGCAGCATGTTTTTTCTGTGAACTGCCATTATCCACAAAAAAGAATTTTTCATCGTCTCGTTAATGCTCTCCAATCACTCTGCGTCAATTTTGAATGTCATTCAGGCTTTCCGATTTGATTTATAGTGCACAAGAGAACATGATTTTTACATTTTTTTGTTTTCTTTTTTTTTGCATTCTTTTGCATAAAAATTTATTGTTTTGTTCGTTTGATTTGTTTAATCATCATGATTCACTTTTTGTGAAATAGCAGCAGTTTTATACCTGGACTTTTTGTTTATAAAAAATAATAAGAATGTTCTAGTTAATTAAAATATAGAACACCTATGGTAAAGATTACTTATTTTTTTTTAAAAATTTTCAATTTCTTTCTTTTTTTCTTTTTCTTTTATTTTCTTTTTCTACTTTTTTTGGTTAAAACAAATATTTTGTTTGTTTTGTAAATTGGAGAGTTTATCTGACGTTTTCAAACAAAGTGCAACAGTGGAAACAATATACTTAACAATATACAATATGTTTAAACTTTAGCAAGGATTTAGCTTTAATATTTTTAAATCAAGTTAGTTGAACCCTTTTATTCTTCTGCAACAGATTCTCCGAATTGTCATGGTAGGTGTCATGGTAGGTGTCCCCGAGTTCGAATTGTGAATACAGGCTCAGTTTACAGAAAAGTGAGGTTAGAAATGGAAATCAAAAGTAGCGTCCGTAATAGCGGGATGTTCAGGATATAGAATTTGGACGGGAGCGTCCGAATATGTTCATAATGCCGGAGACTTCACATTAGAGGGTGTTCAGATAGAGAGAGTCCACTGTACTTATTTCATACAATCGCCCAATTTCTCCAATTAAATAAAGTGAGCCCTTTTACTGGTATTTAAAAAATTATCCAATTTTTTGTAAATTAAAAAAAATGAATAAACAAATAAGAGCAATAAAGCTGTATATGGCGTTTCATTGAAAGTGTTTTTTCTTTTATTGTAAGTTGGTTTAAAAATGTATTTATTCCGTTGTAAGAATTGACAGTAACAAAAATATTTTCTATACTCTCAAGTTTTGCTTTAGTATACATAAAACCACTTCAGCATTATTAGATAAAACAATGCATGTTATTTTAAAAACTTTTGTGACATAATCAGTGACTGTTCGATATAAGTTAAATAAACCCAAATTATATTTTTTGCATGTACATATATTCTCCAAGTATCCTTATAAAATGGTCGTATAAAAATCACTTTATCAATAAAAAAAAATAGATGGTAGATTTTAGTTTAAAAACAACAACAACAACAAAAAGGTTCATTTACAAAAGTAAAAATGCTCTTAAAAAGTTAAAAAAAAAGTCATCAATATAAGGAAATATTTTCAATCATTTAGCTCTTTTTTTTTCGTGAAGATCTTTCCCAAATGTTAGACTTTTTTTTTAAATGAAAAAAAAGAAGCCATGTTTATTTTTTAGCAGATAAAAGTATTTCTTTTACTGGCTTAAGATTTGCATTTATTTCTTCTTTGGTCATTGTGAATCATTTCACTTCAAATCTATTCTAATTTTTTCAATCTTTTGTAAAACTTTATAGCAAATAAAAGGAAATAAACAGATCTGCGTCAGTTTGAAAAGAATTCTTTCATTAAATATGGCTTTTTGCTTCTATTATAAGTTGGATTAAATAAGTTTTTGGTCCATTGAACGTACTATCTGAAATACAATATTTAGTTATGTATTATTATTATTTGTAATAAAATACAAATAATAATAATTACAAATAATTAATAAAAATAATAATTATAAATAATATATTATTTGTAATATCTTAAATACATATTTTTTTTATTTTCGGAGTTTCGTTTTGACAAGAATATTTCAAAATTATAAGAAAAGATATTGCATGTTGTTCTAAAAACTATTGTAACATATCAGCAAAATGCATAAGCGGAAGTACTAATAGATAAAAACATATTCTTATATTTTTATCTATTTTTTAGTTTTCAGCTCCCTTTAAATTCCGGATAATTATATATATATATATTGATCTATTCTATATTCTCAGGTTTTGTTTTAATACAAAGTAGCTGAGCCGCCCGGGCCCGTAATAATATTGTTAAATAAACCTGAAATTTACACTGTAAAATCTGATTAAAAGACCCAATCTCGAACCGAATTCCGGCTGCCTGCGATACCGCTTAGCGGAAGCGCTGCACACATACGGAAAAAAAGGGGGTGGTGGTGTCCAAAATCTTTTAGTTTCATATCCCACTACCAGGGGGCGAACTCTTTTCTTAACAAAACTGTTTCTGCACTTAAGAAAGATATTTGATGAAATTATTATTCGAAAATAGGGGTAGGAACACTTTTAAAATTTTGTATTAAATAAGTATCATTTATACCAGGGCTCTGAAAAATTAGTATCTAAAACGGTATTGTTTTAAATATTTGATCACGCCCTCCCTAAAATAATTATTGCCTGCCTCCTAATCATAATTTGACGTCCCCTACTCTTTAAAAACAATATTATGTGTTATAAACTATCTGAAAGTTTTATATTAAATAAGTAATACTTATCTCACAGCTTAGTGAAAATTTCTCTGCATTTGAAACATAGAAAACGGTTCAATTTTAAGTATTCGACCGCGATGCTAACTACTCTTTAAAATATGTACCTATGTATTATAATTTATCTGAAAGCTCCAAAACTATCGTTTAGAGAAGGTTTTTTTTGGAATTTTAATTAATTCATGTTTCCACACTTCTTTATCTTTTTTAAAAATCGATTTTTTTATTTAAAAAAAACCTTGGATTTTTATAAATTTAGATATTATTAAACAGCGTTTAAAGATATTGCTCAATGCATAGCTTTAAAATATCCAAATAGTGTATTTTTAAATATTTGAATATATTTGAATATTGCCAAAGAATCTTTATATAAAAATCATTTATGGTTTCGGAAAACTCGCTTTTAAATAGAGCAAGTCATCCAAGTAATAAATTAATAACTTCGGTATGCTACTCATAGGATGTGCATGATTTACATATGCTGTCATTTTTCACAACAGAGAGTGCTTTTGAATATTGATCCGAAAAAGATATTTTTCAACATATCACTAGCGAAAATAGATTTAGATTTAAAAAGAAAGTAAATTGAAAAAAAAAAAAAAAACTACTTTAAAAAGCAATTTTTGAGAATTGAGTAATTTGAAATTAAAAGAATATGTTAAGTAACAGTGATTAAATTTCGTGATATTTGAAGAGATTGGTGAGATAGGAAGCGATTTGAAGGTACAGAAGAAAGAAGATATTCGAGATTTGAAAGGTAATGAAGATATTTGAAGGTAAAAGAATATATGATAAGTAACAAAAATTAAATTTCATGAAGCTGAATATATTTTCATGGATGGAGGTTCAGTTAGTAGATATATAGCAACTCTTTTCCAACATCTAGTTTAATGGTTACTAATGAAAAATGTTCCTAAACCACAACACTATTAGTATTAGAAGAATAAATTTATTACTAATATTTGTGTGCTTTTTTTATAAAACTGTGCTATGTTTTTTGATGATTAAAAGCTTTGAGTAGTTCTGATGTTAAAAAAAAGAATATTGCCCAGTTAAACTGATGGCATTGAGCTCACAGGCTAGGCATACTAATTGTACATTACAGCCTTGTATTTTCGTTAATTCCGTTCGAAAAAAAACATTAAGAAGGGGAAACAGCTCTCCCTTTTCTCCTTTTTTATACTTAATCATTGAACCTCCTAAATTTTCAAGGACATGCTTTATCATATAAAAATCTATATCCAAAATTCAGAGCAAATCGGATAATTCTTAATAAAAACCCATTTAGCATTTATATAATTTAAGAGGAGTTATTCCCCTTTTTTATACTTAATCATTAAACTTCCAAAACTATTCAGAGATTTGAACGAAATCTGACAATTCTGCTTGAAAAATCCATTTATACAAGTTAAGGGGAGGGACATTAGAGCCCCCGTTCCCCCTGTTTATACTTATTCAATGAACATCTAATAACAGCCACGGACTCGCCTCATCAGAATGATCTTATATCTAAATTTTGACCGAAAACTGTTAATTCTGCATGAAAATCCCGTTTATATCAATTGAGGAGAGGGGCATGAACCCCCCGTTCCCCTGTTTATACTTATTTAATGAACACCTAATAATAGCCACGGTATCGCCTCATCAGAATGATCCTATATCTAAATTTTGAAGGAAAGCTGTTAATTCTGTATGAAAATAGCGTTTATATCAATTAAGGGGAGGGGCATGCGCCCCCGTTCCCCCTGTTTATACTTATTCAATGAACACCTAATAACAGTCACGGAATCGCCTCATCAGAATGATCCTATATCTAAATTTTGAACGAAAACTGTTAATTCTGCTTGAAAATCTTGTTTCTATCAATTAAGGGGAGGGGCATGAGCTTCGCGTCCCCCCTGTTTATACTTATTCAATGAACACCTAATAACAGTCACGGAATCGCCTCATCAAAATGATCCTATATCTAAATTTTGAACGAAAACTGTTAATTCTGCATGAAAATCCCGTTTCTATCAATTAAGGGGAGGGGCATGAGCCCCCCGTTCCCCCTCTCATACATATCGAATGAACTCCAAAAACTAATCAGGGAAGCGCCTTATCAGGATATACCTATATACAAAATTCAAGTGGATCCGATATTTTTATCATGAGTTATCGCGTTACGCACGAACATACAGAACGGACGGGCACATAAGCTCTCAGGCTATGATAGCCTGTGAGCTAAAAATTAATATCTATGGTTGTAATTGAGAGATTATGAAGAAATTTACATATTTGAAATCAGCAAAAAATTTATCATCTGGATATATAAATATTAAATTTATAAATTTAATATTTGAAAAAAAATATAGGTCGTCTATAAAAGCCAACACCCACCAGCGCCCAACTGTCTGCGATGAACACCTGCCCTCGTTATGAAAGATTTCTCAAACATTTGTTTTTTTTAAACGTAAATAAAATGAGATTTATAAATAAATTTTTAATGAATTTTTCACCTATTTATAGGAGTAGAAAAGAATTTTTAGAATATCTGAAAGGTGAAATTTTTCTTGTATCTAGCTGTCGAATTTTTGAGTTTTTAGGCTCTGTAGATTTTAAAATACAGCCCTTCATAAAAAAGCCTGAGCACATTTATCGCCATGGTAGCTCTCTATTTACATTAACCCTTTCCCTTCTCTTTAAGCTTTCGAAGAAATATTCTGCGGTTTGATAAAAATCTATGCTTCTATTGAATTATGATTACTTTTCATTCTTCTAATTTAGGAGTTTTAATTAATTTCTCAACTAATTATTAGAATTTTCAGATTTTGAGGGTCAGGTACATTAGGAGAGGCCTTGAACAATCTTCACACACACACACACACACACAAAAAAAAAAGAAACTGAGTTTTGTACGTGCTGTAGTTTTCTCTAGCCATCGCAGACACACGGACACACACACAGAGCTATTTGTTACAGAGCGATAAAAGCACCTGTATGGATCTCTTTCAGCATTATGAAACAAAACATAACATATTATTTTAAAAAAAATTTGTGACATAATCTGTGACTGTTCGACATAAGTTAATTAAATCCAAATTATAATTTTTACGTGTATGTACATTCTTCATGTATCCTTGTAAAAAGTTCGCGTAAAAATCTCACTATCAATGAAAATGTTGATGATTAATTTTAGTTTTTATAAAAAATGTTCATGTTCAAAGGTAAAAAATGCTTTTAAAGAATTGAAAAAAGAAGTCATCTATATAATGAAATATTTTTAATTATTTAGCCCTTTTTTCCCATTTTCTTTTTAAAATGTTAAACTCTGGATAATTCATAATAGAAATATGCAGATTAAAAGCTATAAAATGATTTTCAATTATATATAAAAAAATTGTTTCAGACTTCTTTTTTTAAAGAAAAAAAAATGGACGCCATGTTCATTTTTTAGCCAATGAAAATATTTCTTTTACTGGCTTGATTCACATATTCAGTGGCGCCAACTTTTGAAAAATATTGGGTGGGCTCAAAAATTTTTTGAACAAATACAAAAGTATTGATGGGCTCAATTAATAATGGGTGGATGGAGATATAAAATTATTGGGTGGGCTTGCGCCCCATGGGCCCATATAAATTGGCGCCATTGCACACATTTATTTCTACTTCTGTCATTGTGAATCACTTTACTTCAAATACATTCTAATTTTTTCAATCTTTTGTGAAACTTTTTTGCAAATAAAACAAAATGAACAAATTTGCGTCAGGTTGAAAAGAGTTCTTTTTTTAAATATGGCTTTTTACTTCTATTATAAGTTGGATTAAATAAGATTTCGGTTGATTGAACATCGTATCTTAAATACAAGACATTTGTTTAATTCTCGGAGTTTCGCTTTGTATGTATAAAAGCTCAGGTAAGGATACTTCAGAATAATAAGGAAATACATTGTATGTTGCTTTAAAGACTATTGTAATCCATCAGCAAAGTGTATAAAGAAAAGAAGTAATAAATAATAAATTTTATTGCAAATAAAAAGGAAGTGATCTGCGTCAGGTTGAAAAGAGTTCTTTCAATAAATATGGCTTTTACTTCTATTATAAGTTGGATTAAATAAGTTTTCGGTCGATTGAACCTTAAATACAAAACATTTGTATTATTCTAGGAGTTTCATTTTGTGTGTGCAAAAGGTTAGGTAAGCAAGGTTTGCACAATTCTATCACCAGACATGTCAATCTCCGGCTTCTTAACCCATTAACGCCCGAATTATTTTCTTCGCTAAAATTTAAATTTTGTTTTTCCCACCACTTTTAAAATCAAATTAACGTTTATCTAAATTTATCGAGGATTCTGTCTCGTGAAAGAAGATATATATTTATCTTCTTCTTTACTGGTGGGAAAACCTCTTTCTTGCTGTTTTTGTAACCGTCCTCAAAAGAGGACGCTGGGCGTTAATGGGTTAAAAATCAAACAATTATACTTCTAACCAGAAATTTATTGAGTCAGCGAAATTAAGTAAATTCCAAATGGCCCTCTGAGTTCATCTTTGACACTTCTAATTAAATAAATTTTCTGGTTCAAAGTACGTTTTCACGTTTTAAAAAAAGACGGAGGTTGGCAACTCTGTATCACTAAATTTTAAGAATATTTTCAAACTGTGTCACTGCAGAAAAATATCGTAAAATCTGCGAATGAATGTGGGGATTACAAATGTTGTGGTTTAAAAACTAAATGTAAATTTTCTTATTTTTAATAGTGGTGCCAGAGTCCTTGGAAATTCCAAGGAGTGTGCGAACCTTGGGTAAGGATATTTCAAAATTATAAGAAAAGACATTGTATATTTCTCTAAAGACTATTGTAAGATACCATCAAAGTGCATAAGCGAAAGTACTAATAGGTAATAAACATATTCCTATATTTTTATCTATTATTCAGCTTTCAGCTCCTTTGAAATTCCAGATAATTATATATACATATATTGATCTATTCTATATTCTCAGGTTTTGCTTTAGTATATATAAAACCACCGGTATGGACATTTCAACATTGTGAAATAAAACATAACATATTATTTTAAAATATTGTAAGATGTAATCAGTGACTGTTTTAAGTAACTTTGAGAGGGAGTTTCTCTAATAAAGGCACTCTGGTGTGAGATCGTGACGTCAATGTTTTAACATGTGTGGCGCCCTCGATCTACAGTTAACTACGGTTTTTTGAGTTTTTATGCAAATTTCTAGCTCCGTCTTCAGTTTGCAAAGTATAAAATCTGTAAGTTGTGAATTGAAGAGTGCGTGTAGCGTGGTGAATTGGGAAGAGCCTCCATCGAGTAGTACAGCGACGAGTGGTAGAGTGACGTGTGAAAGTAGAAAGCCTCAGTACAGGAGCTCGGTAAGAGTTATTTCAGAGTAATTTTGCACTGCGGTTGTTTAAAATAAAGATATTTGTGCAGTCACGGGCTGTCTATTTACAGGTTAGTAAAAGTAGTCGGAGACCTGAAGAGAAGAGCCGGTATAGTGATTTGAGCCGGACTTTGTTGTAATGTGAGTACAAGCTAAAGTTTATTCTGATAGTAGTGTGTTTAATTTTCCAAAATACTGACTTTGTTCCGCTCTCCGTTCCCCAATTACAGTAAATAAAAGTTTTGCGCTTTTAATTCTACTCAGAATATGTCTTCATTGGATCGACACGTCACAACTTAAGTAAACCGAAATAACATTTTTTACGTGTATGTACCGGGTGTCCCAGGAATGACTGATGGATTTTAAAATTCAATAACTTGCAAACGGTGACAGTTAATAAAAATTTTTTTGCAGGAGGGCTATGTATAATGCCAGGAGTTTATTCACCGCAATTCTTGATTTTAGTTCGAATTTCAAACAACACATGGCGCTGATGGTGGTTGGCGGCCAGTCGACGCCGAAACTTGCTTTACTCAGCTTTGACGGAATAGAAGGAGATTAAGGCTATGGAGTTCGTCTCATTCTACAGTACAGTCTTGCTCTCAGGCCCCGATTCTGGACTCATTCGATATGATTTCAATGGAATGCGTTATTGCCATAGAAATAGCAGATTGTTCGATAGTGAAATACAGCATTCAGAAGTGGGCATAAATTTCGCAAGCAGTATTTGAGTTTGCAGAAGATTTTCGTTTAAGAAGTTTTATTTTCCCGGATTAAATTACTTTTTTATGGCACGATTCAAAGAATATTTTATGCATCATATTTTAAAACTAGATAAAGAGATTTTTTTCAATTTGATGATTTTTGTTATATTCTTAAGAAATTTTAGATCTTTTAAGAAAATTCGTCAGTAGATTTTTATGAATGTTAAAAAAAAATCATGAAAACTGTTGATAGTACATTATTGTGTAAAATAACTACCAAAAACAAATATTATAAGTTGCCTTGTTTAGCCCTTTTCAATAGGATTAGTCTATCGTTGCATTAAAATAGAAACAAAATAAAATAAATGTGAGTTAATTAAAATTTATTTTCCCGGATTAAATTACTTTTTATGGCATGATTTAAGGAATATTTTAGGCACCATATTTTAAAACTACACTGTTAAAAAATTGAAACCTTTGCTGCATCGTCACTTCTCCACTTTTATAGAAAGAGATTACTTCACTGTATTATGGAGCATTCTCATTGGTCAAAATAGGGGATATTCTATAATAGCAGTGGAGTGACGATGCAGCAAAAGTTTCCAATTTTTAACAGTGTAGGTGAAGATATCTTCCTCTTATACTGTAAAAATCTGCTGCATTTTGTTGTATACGCACTACGCTTGTATAGAAAAGGTTACTTGATTGTTTTATGAAGCATTGTTTTTGGTCGGAAAAGAGATATTATATACAAGCGGCGGAGTGCGTATGAAGCAAAATGCAGCAGTTTTTTAACACTGTGGGGCCCGATTCTGAACTCATTCGATATGATTTCAATGGAATGCGTTGTTTCCATGGAAATACCAGATTGTTCGATAGTGGAATACAGCGTTAAGAAGTGGGCATAAATTTCGCAAGCAGTATTCGAGTTTGCAGAAGAATTTCGTTTAGAAAGTTTTATTTTCCCGTATTAAATTACTTTTTATGGCACGATTTAAAGAATATTTTATACATCATATTTTAAAAGTAGATAAAGAGATTTCTTTAATTTGATAATTTTTGTTATATTCTAAGAAATTTTAGATCGATTTAGATTGTTATATTCATGCTCAATTTTGAATATTGTATTTTTCGATAGAAGAATTTGTTATTTCCATGACAACAACACATTCCATTGAAATCATATCGGGGACTGCGTGGCTGAGTGGTTAAGATATCACGCCGCTGATCGTGAGGTTGTGGGTTCGAATCCCACTGGCTCCATTGCACACACTCTTTGTGTGGAGCTCCTGGTTGTACTTCTCGTGTGTTGTAATATTTCCTTGTGTGCTATCTCGTCCCTGTATATTGACCATGGCTTATAAGCAGGCTTCATGTCGAGCACACAAGTCAGATGTATGTTGTTCAATAAACAAACAAACATACAAACAAATCATATCGAATGAGGTCAGAATCGGTTACCACAGTGCTAAAAATCCGCTGCATTTTGCTTCATACGCACCATCTTCACCTACACTGTTTAAAAATTGCAAACTTTTGCTGCATCGTCACTCCACTGCTATTATAGAATATCTTTATTTTGACCAATGAGAATGCTCCATAATACAGTGAAGGAACCTCTTTCCATAAAAGTGGAGGAGTGACGATGCAGCAAAGGTTTCAGATTTTTAACTGTGTAGTTTTAAAATACGGTGCCTAAAATATTCCTTAAATCATGCCATAAAAAGTAATTTAATCCGGGAAAATAAATTTAAATTAACTCACATTTATTTTTTTTTTCTATTTTAATGCAACGATAGACTAATCCTATTGAAAAGGGCTAAACAAGGCAACTTATAATATTTGTTTTTGGTAGTTATTTTACACAATAATGTACTATCAACACTTTCCATGGTTATTTTTGAACAATCATAAAAATCTATGACGAATTTTCTTAAAAGGTCGAAAATTTCTTAAGAATATAACAAAAATCATCAAATTGAAAAATCTCTTTATCTAGTTTAAAAATATGATGCATAAAATATTCGTTAAATCGTGCCATAAAAAAGTAATTTAATCCGGGAAAATAAAACTTCCTAAACGAAAATCTTCTGCAAACTCAAATACTGCTTGCGAAATTTATGCCCACTTCTGAACGCTGTATTCCACTATCGAACAATCTGTTATTTCCATGGCAACCACGCATTCCATTGAAATCCTATCGAATGAGTCCAGAATGCATATTTCAGATGTGTATATTGCTGGGACGATTACTGTTTCTAAACCAATAGGAGATCGTCATTATCAAGGTCAAGTACACGCCCACACAGTTTGATTGACAGGAACTCGTGGACAATTGATCGTGTGTGTTTATTATTTATTTGTACTCGGATTGTTTGAATTTGTACTCGGTAATTAAAAATTAAAGGTACGAAAGATTTTTTTTTTCAAAATGACTGAATTTTATTTACTTCAATTAGAAATTATACTTCCTCTGATCCTGAAATAAATAAATAAATAAATAAATAAAAATTAAAGTAAGAATTTTGCTTATACGGATATTTTCGCAGAATACTTTTTTTCCCATTTGTTTAATATATATATAAATCATTTTGGAACGATATTTAGAATATTAAAAGGGTTTGAAATATTTTTTTTAAAAATGTCTTATTTATTAATAAAAGACAGCCTCCAATAATTAAAAAAAAAATAACCAACGGACTCTCGGCCCGCGATGGACTCGAACGATATCCTCCGGTTTCAAGCTCGACGCTCTAACCATTCAGCCAGTCAGCTCACTTTCATCCGCAACAGATTATCGTTATAATTAGCACCGTCAATTGTCCACGAGTTCCTGTCAATCAAACTGTGTGGGCGTGTACTTGACCGTGATAATGACGCTCTCCTATTGGTTTAGAAACAGTAATCGTCCCAGCAATATGCACATCTGAAATATGCGTCCAGAATCGGGGTCTGAGAGCAAGACTGTACTGTAGAATGAGGCGTACTCCATAGCCTTAATCTCCTTTTTTTCCGTCAAAACTGAATGAAGTAAGTCTCGGCGTCGACTGGCTGCCAACCGCCACCAGCGCCATCTGTTGTTTGAAATTCGAACTAAAATCACGAATAGAGGTAAAAAAAACTCCTGACATTATACATAGCCCTCCTGAAAAATTTTTTTTAATAGCTGTTACCGTTTGCAAGTTATTGAATTTTAAAATCCATCAGTCATTTTTGGGACACCCGGTACATTCTCTAAGTACTCTTGTAAAAAGTTCGTGTAAAAATCGCTCTATCAATGAAAAAAATAGACAATTGATTTTAACGTTTAAAAAAAGTTTATATCTAAAAGTAAAAATGCATTTAAAGTGTCTAAAAAGAAATCATCTTTGTAATTAAATATTTTTAATCAATTGGCCTTTTTTTTCTCCAAGTTCTTTTCAAAATGTTAGGCTGGATAATTCATAACAAAAAGATGTAGAATAAAAACTGGAAAAAGATTTTCATTTATAGCAAAACAAATTGTTGCAGATTTTTCTTTTTATTTCTTTTTTTCTAAACGAAAAAAGGGACGCCATGTTATTTTTTAGCAAATATTTTTTTTACTAGCTTAACTCTCTCTTTTATTTGTTCTTTGGTCATTGTGAGTTATTTCACTTCAAATATATTCTAATTTTTTCAATCTTTTGTAAAACTATATTGCAAGCAAAAGGATGTGAAAAGATCTGCTTCAAGTTAAAGAGTTCTTTCATTAAATATGGTCTTTTACTTCTATTATAAGTTGGATTAAATACGTTTTAGGTCGATTGAACAAAGTATCTTAAATACAAGACATTTATTTTATTCTCGGAATTTCGTTTTGTACGCATAAAAGGTTTCATAAGGATATTTCCGAAATATAAGAAAATACATTGTATGTTCCTTTAAAGACTATTATAACATATCAACAAAGTACATAAAGGAAAATACTAATAAATAATGAACGTATTATTATATTTTTAACTATTTTGCAGCTTGCAGCTTCCAGACATTTCTTTTTTTAAAGGAAAAAAAGGACGCCATGTTTATTCTTTAGTACATAAAATTATTTCTTTTACTGGCTTAACTTTCGCATTTATTTGTTGTTTGGTCATTGTGAGTCATTTCGTTTCAAATATATTCTAATTTTTTCAATATTTTGTAAAACTTTATTGTAAATAAAAGGAAATGAAGAGATCGGCGTTACGTTGAAAAGAGTTCTTTTATTAAAAGTGGCTTTTTCTTCTATTATAAGTTGGATTAAATAAGTTTTTAGTCGATCGAACATACCATCTCAAACACAAGAAATTTTTTTATTTTCGAGTTTTGTTTTGCATGTATAAAAGGTTTAAGGATATTTCAGCATTATAAGAAAAGACATTGTATGTTGCTCTAAAGACTATTGTAACATATCAGCAAAGTGCATAAGCGGAAGTACTGATAGATAAAAAACATATTCTTATATTTTTATCTATTATGCAGCTTTCAGCTCTTTTGAAATTCCAGAAAATTATATACCTATTGATCTTTTCTATATTCTCAGGTTTTGCTTTAGTACATATAAAAACCCCGGTATGGCTATTTCAGCATTATGAAATAAAACATAACATATCATTTTAAAAACTTCTGTGACATAATCAATGACTGATGTAACTTAAGTAAACCCAAATTATATTTTTTACATGTATGTACATTCTCTAAGAATTCTTGTAAAACGTTTGTGTAAAAATCTCTATATCGATGAAAATATAGACACTTGATTTTAGTTAAAAAAAAAAGTTTATATCTAAAAGTAAAAATGCTTTTAAAGAGTTAAAAAAAGAAATCATCAATATAACGAAATATTTTTTATCAATTAGCTTTTTTTTCGCCGTGCTCTTTTCAAAATGTTAGACTTTGGATAATTTAAAATAAGAAGATTTAGAATAGAAACTGTAAAAGATTTTAATTTATATAAAAAAACTGTTGTAGACTTCTTTTTCTAAAGGAAAAAACGAGACGCCATATTTATTTTTTAGCGGAAAAAATATTTCTTTTAACGGCTTAAGTCTCGCATTTCCTCGTTCTTTGGTCATTGTGAATCATTTCACTTCATATATATTCAAATTTTTTCTGTATATTGTAAAAATGTACTCCAAATAAAATTAAATGAAGAGATTTGCGTCAGGTTGAAAAGATTTCTTTCATTAAATATGGCTTTTTACTTCTATTATAGGCTGGTTTAAATACGTTTTCTGTCGATTGAACATAGTGTGTTAAATACAAGACATTTGTTTTATTCTCGGAGTTTCGTTTTATGTTTATAAAAGGTTAGGTGAGGATATTTCAGAATTATATAAAAAAAGGGACATTGCTTGTTGCTTTAAAGAATATTGTAATCTATCAGCAAATTGTATAAAGGAAAGTACTGATAAATTATAAACATATTATTATATTTTTAACTAATTTGAATCTTGCAGCTTCCAGACTTTTCGTTTTTTAAAGGAAAAAAAAGGCCACCATGTTTATTTTTTAGTATATAAAAATATTTCTTTTGCTGGCCTAACTCCGTATTATTATTTTTTTTTATTTTTATTTATTTTTTTTTTTTATTTTTTTTTTTTTGTCATTGTGAGTCATTTCACTTAAATATATTCTAATCAAAATCTTTTGTAAAATTTTATTGCAAATAAAAGGAATTGAAGAGATCTTTTTTAGGTTGAAAAGAGTTCTTTCATTATATATGGCTTTTTACTTCTATTATAAGTTAGATTAAATAAGTTTTCGGTCGATTGAACAAAGTATATTAAATACAAGACATTTGCTTTATTCTCGGAGTTCGATTTGTATGTATAAAAAGTTTCATAAGAATATTTCAAAATTATAAGAAAAGACAGTGTATGTTGCTTTAAAGACTATTATAACATATCAACAAAGTGCATAAAGGGCAGTAGTGATAGATAATAAACATACTCTTATATTTTTATCCATTTTGCAGCATGCAGATCCTTTGAAATTCTAGATAATTAAAACATCTGATTTTTTCGGCAAGCGAGAACGCTGTTCTACTTAAGATGCCTCTCGAGTCAGTCAAAAAGTCCTGGATGATAATGTTAAATCTATGAGGCGTTATTTTCAAGTATCTCGCTCAAATAATATTTTTTCTTTTTTTCCGTAGGATGATTGAGGACAATCTACAACGGGCTAGCATTTACCTTTTCGATTTTGGTTACATATATTTTTTTTTAATTGAAAGCTTAATTGATTTGCCCGTACAATGAGCGGGCAAGAAGAATTTGCTTGATCCATCACTTAAAGCTTTTTAATACCACTAATTTTATTAAATTATAATGTGATAGTATTTAATGGCAAAAAGGTTAAACTAAATGTTATGAATACTTTCGCTAAAAAAAATTGTGTTTATGCCATATTTCCAATTTATAGAACAAAAAAAAAAAAAAAAAAAGAATCGGTTAAGTGATTACGATAGTTTCAATTTCAGAAGCAATTCCAACTGGTTCGGAAAATATAAATATTTTTATAAGAAAAATCTGAAACCAAAATCGAAAAAATAAAAAAAAAACCCGTTGTAGATCGCACTCAGCTATTCTATGACAAACAAAATCTAATATAAATATACTAAAATTTCAGCGATATTTGAAAATAACGCTTCCATAGACTTAACAGTATCATCCTTGTCTTTTTCAGTGACTACTGTGGGGCCTTAATGTATTTGCCCTGGAAATTTCATTTGACCGCTTGTAGGTCATCATGGATCGTACAGGTACTGTAATTTTCCACGTGAAATACTAGCAATTCCTTTATAGAAAAAAAAAATAAGTATAGCTCAAAAGTGCAAAAATTCGTCTTACTTAATGAGAGATTTTCTGTAAGAAAATACTGGTACGGAAGAATATCTTGGCCATAAAATTCCAAAATTCATATGAACCCTGGTCAGATGAGTAGTTTTATACACGAGGGCAGAAATGACAAAAAATATAGAGAGCAACATTTCAATAGTTCTTAAGTATAAATAGATTTTTTCTTTACTGAATCATAAAAGACATACTTTGTACTCATAATCCAAGCCGACCGCTCAAAACCCTAAGTCATCGAGCACAAGAAAAATCCTTTATTTTATGGAAGAGTAGAGGAAATGGAGGAAATAGAGTAATAGTAATCTAATGATCCTTGTCTGCCGGAAGCGAAGTGGTGCATAAGCCAAAAATTAATACCACTAGTGGTTGATTCGTAAGTTTAGCATTGCGTTTGCCGTACAATCAAAAGTATGAAAACATGGAAAACTGCAAGCAGGAAAACACAATGCTAATCCTACGAGTCAACAACTAGTGGTATTAATTTTTGGCTTATGCACCACTTCGCTTCTGGCAGACATGGATCATTAGATTCCTCTATTACTACTCTTCTATAAAATAAAGGATTTTTTCTTGTGACTGTGACATAGGGTTTTGTACGGTCGGCTCTTGGTCTTTCAACATCAACAGATTTGTAGCTGAATCAACAAGGTTATCTCACGCTGTTAAGAGGTCTGAGGTTAGAACTTCAGGACGACTAATAATAATTTGTGTAAAAAGGAAATAAAACAGCAATTCAAATTTATTTGAAAGATTCCAATTATTTGAGATCATTGAATGTTGAGTGGTTCACTAATTTTGAAAACTAAATTAAGTTACTGTCATTGAAATAAATTTACAAAGTCTTGTAATTTATTTCATTGTTAACAAGTTAACGATGTAACGTCAAGTTAACGATGTTCATTTACAGAGTCTTGTGAATTTACCGAATAAATTTTCTGTTATTTAACAGAATCTTGGTTGTTTGAATCTATGTAATTTTACATAAGACTTTAGATTAACCGTAGATTCTCTGTAATTTCACAGAAACATTTTTAATAGTTAAGGGCAGGAAAAGCTGTAAAATAGGCGGAAAATGTCACTTAACAAATTAAAAAGGTACTAATTAGGGCAATATACATGCATTTTTCTATATATATACTAATGTATAGAGAAAACTTTTTTATAAGAATAATGTAAACAGGTTGGAAACTGCACGTCAAGCGCAGCAAATGAAATGCGTTCGCACTATATATGAAAGTTTTAAAAACATTCAGATATTGGTGTAATAGTGTTCAGACCATACAGTATATATATATATAGTGGATATAGTATATGTGG
This sequence comes from Maratus speculifer, assembly GCA_964019185.1. Lineage (NCBI taxonomy): Eukaryota > Metazoa > Arthropoda > Arachnida > Araneae > Salticidae > Maratus > Maratus speculifer. Next base: position 197,801,016 of record OZ025302.1, on the reverse strand, counting down.
CATACAGTATAATGGACGAATTTTTTTGTGTACCCCTGTATATACTATCTGCTTTCTATTATACAGTATTCTATTGCAGCATACCTTAGCAAAATATATCTATTTCATAAAATATGAAATAATTTAATATAATTAAAACGTGCCCCAAACAATGTTTCCCCTATACTGTTAGTTAGATTTCGTAAGAAATACTATCTATTGCAATCGCACCAGTTTATCTATCTAGCTATATATATATATCTCACTTTTTTATGGACACGATAACTTCTATAATTCTTCACCAATCTCCACCAAACTGGTAAATAAAATCAAAGGAGATAAAATCTTGGCTAAGTTCGCTAATGGGCAAAATCGGACCAAGGGGGTCGGAATAGGGGGCGTTTTTGTGAAAACCGAAAAAACACCATAACTTCTTAATTAAAGTAGATATCGAATCGGTTTAATGTTTATATTACTTCTTAAAAATGGGCCAAAAGTATATGCATGACAGATTTTTGATAAATTTAGAAGTGGGCTCAAGGGGCGAAAAAAACAGGGATTTCGAGAGAAAAAAATTCATAACTTCGTCAATTTTCAAGATATCAAATACAACTAAATTTTTTGTAAATGTTCTTAAAATTATCTAAAACTTTTGTATTTACAAGGTTTTGATAGGACCAACTTTTACCGATGAAAAAAATTAAAAACGAAAAGAAAAAGGGCGCTGAAAAAAGAGAAAAATTCATAACTCCGTCAATTTTTAAGATATCAAATCTGATTAAATTTATTTTACATCTTCTCAAAAATATCTATAACTTTTATATTGACAAGTTTTTCATAGGACCAATTCGTATAGCAAAAAGAAATTAAACAAAATAGGAGTTGGAGAAAAAACCTCAAATCCAAACTGCTTATATTCTGACTCATTTTTAAATTCATTTTTGATTTTAAACGCATCCAAATGGTAGATCCTCTTATTTAGAAACTGTATAAAGTGACGCATTGGTCAGTTTTCTGATAAAGGCAGAATATATTTCAAAAAAGGCTACCAAAAAGGGTATTTTGAACAGAATTTTCCGAAATCATCGTGACTGAAAATTTAAGGAAGTGTTCAAATAAGAAATTGCGTTTTTTTCTGACTCGTTTTTAAATCCATTTTTGCTCTCAAATGCATCCAATTTACAGATTCTCTTATTTAGGAACTATATAATGTGATGCATTGATCGGGTTTTTGATAAAGACAGAATATATATTGAAAAAAAGCTACCAAAAAGGGTATTTTGAACAGAATTTCCCGAAGCAGAGCTGCCAACTTATACGCCTATTTAAATCTTATAAACATGTTTCGAACCACAAAAATGTTTTAGTAAAATGTATACTAAATATATTCAGTGTTTTGCATTACAATACATATTCTTAATTATTTACTAAAATTTCTGTTTCTAATATGTTTATTTGACTGTAAATTGGCGTAGTAGTTGGCAGCCATGCCGAAGTCTTCGTGATTTGAAAATTTAAGGAAGTTGTCACATAGTAAATTGCGCTTTTTATGACTTGTTTTAAAATCCATTTTCGCTCTCAAACGCATCCAATTTCCAGATCCTCTTATTTAGGAACTATATACTCTGACGCATTGGCCAGTTTTTTGATAAAGATAGAATATATTTTTAAAAATGCTGTCAAAGTGAGTATTTTGCGCAAAATTTTCCGAAGCAATCATGATTAAAGAATTAAGGATGTATTCAAACAACAAACCGGTTATTTTATGACTCATTTTTAAATTCAATTTTTTTCTCAAATGCATTCAACTGACAGTTTTTTGTTATTTAGGAACTGTATAATCTACTGTTTTGGTCGATTTTTTAATAATTTTTTTTTAAGAATCTATTTCAAAATATGTTGTCAAAATGGGCATTTGAGCTGAATTTTTCTTAAGAGGATTCTGATAAAACCAGTTTTTGCAGAAAAAATAAAATTAAAAATTTTTCATAAACGGCCAAATGAAGTTATTAAACTGGGTTTATCTCTAATCATATATATATATTTTTTTTTTTGTTGAAATGAGCACACTTCGAAATCTACCTCCGCCTATAGGCCCAGCCGACAGGGATTTTTATGTAATGGTATACTTTTGGGTGGCCCTATAAATTAATAAAAATTATTCTTTGCACTGGAGATTGAACAGAATGTATATTTTAGTATATAATATATAGATGCATATCAATTTTATTATGTTCAAAAGAGTGTAAAATGATTAAAATGTACTTGAATCTATTGTTTTCCATTGGACCTAATGTAACGGTATACTTTTGATTATCCCTGTAATTAAACTATTCATGCAATTTTCAAATCATTTCAAATGACTCGACAAAATTATGCTACAAATATATATTTTAAATTTCAAATAATTCGGTTGGGTAGTTTTTGCTCTGTTATATGCAGACAGATGGACAGAGAGTCAGACGGACGAATTGAACAACAATTATAGATGCTTAATATTTACATAATTACGGACGCACCTAAAAAGGTTTAACAATGATGATGTAGACAAATCTCAATTTGCCGATTAAATAACCCAAAAATTTCTAGTAAATTTTTGTGGTACAATAAAACATAAGATGTTGGCAGCTATGTAAATTACTCTGCCTTTCGTAAAACTTTTGGATGTAAAAAGAAATAAGAAATGATTCGTCTCCAACGGCGAGAATTCTTTCACTGAATTTAGCTTATTTTATTGAAAGTTGGATTAAATAAATTTCCAGTCGATTGAAAGAAGCAACGTTAATACCGAATTTCTCTTTTCAAATTTCTTTCTGGGTATAAAAACTTCAGAGTGGAATATTTCTGGATTACGAAAAAAGTCATTGCATCTTGTGTTAAATATTTCTGTAGTAAACCATTAATAGTGTATTTTTACTTAATCCCTTACATTCCAAATTATGATTTCGTGAAAATTTTATCTCCTAAAACATTTTTCGCGAGTTTTTGAAACTAGATTAGGAGATTCATACAATTACTGAATAAATTTTATTAAATTTATTGAATTATTTTATGAAGTATATTTAAGTATATATTTCATAGATGCATATGACTTGTATTATGTTCGAAAAGTGCAACATCATTAAAATGCACTTGAAACTATTTTTTCTATTCATCGTAATGTAACGGAATAATTTTGATTGGCTCTGTAATTGAATTATGCATCCAATTTTCATAAAATTTGAAATGTCCTTACAAATTTATGTAATAATTATTTATTTTAAATTTCAAGAAATTCGGTTAGGTAGTTTGTGCGTTGTTATATGCAGTCATATGGACGGACAGACGGAAGCACGGACGAATGGACAGACGGACAGACAAATGGATTGAACGACTGCTATAGGTGCTACCTATTTACATAATTACGAACGCACCTAAAAAGGTCTAACAATGATAGGAGTAGATAGATCTCAATTTGCCGATTAAATAAGGCTAAAAATTCTGTTAAATTTTTGTGGTACAAAAAAGCATAAGCTGTTGGCAGCTACGTAAAAAATTTCTAGTAAATTTTTGTGGTACAAAAAAGCATAAGATATTGGCAGCTACGTAATTTAATATGCCTTTCGTAACAATTTTGGATGTAAAAAGCAATCAGAAAAGATTCGTCTTCGTCTGAGGGAATTCTTTCACTGAATTTAGCTTATTTTATTGAAAGTTGGATTAAATAAACCTCCGGTCGACTGAAAGCAGCAACATTAATACTGCATTTCTCATTTAAAATTTTTTTTCTGGGTTTTTAAACTTCAGAGTAAAATATTCCTGCATTAAAAAAATGCACTAATCAAGGGAATGTAATTTTTTTCTTTGTGTACATCCTTACTAATATTATAAATCGGAAAGGGAGTTTGTTTGTTTGTTTGTTTGTTCCGCTTTCACGCCGTAACTACTGAACCGATTGCTTTGAAATTTCGCAGACGTAAAGTTAGAAGTCCGGATTAAATAATAGGGTAATTTTTATTTATTTTATTCAAATATTTTCCTTAATAATTCAAAATTTAATTATTTTTCATACAAAATCAATAGGCATTTTTCAGATAAAATTTAACCATTTTCCTTTCCTGTTTCCAAGAAAATAAAAAATTGGAATAATAATTTTTCAGCGGCAATGAATTTTTAATAGAAAACTTCCACGCGAAAAACTATAATAAAATAATTTAAAAGAAAATAAATATGACGTCATGTTTGAAATAAAAATAAAAGGTGTATTTTTTTAATACATTTAACAAGGATATTTGTTTAGTTAATTTGAATTTTTGTGTAAAATATAGTGACATAAATTAAAAGTAAAAAGAATGAAAAAGAATTATATTTTTAATAAAATGGTTCACTCATGAAAATGTGACGTCATAGTTGAAATAAAACAGGTACTTTATAGCAGTCGTTAAAAATACAAGGGGTATGAATATCAGTAGCTAATGGAGCGAGATAAATAATGACGTCATATTTAAAATGAATCAGAAATATTTTTTACTTATACTAATTAATAAGTTATAAGTTACATACAAATGAATATTTTTATTCAAAACTCATAATTATCAATGGAAGAAATTTTTTGTGGGGAAAAGGTGGAAAATAAAATCACTGATTAATATATTTTTGGCTCGATTTTTTAACACTTTCGAACAAAGTTGAAAAGTTATTATGCTTTCGGTTTGTCTGTCTGTCTGGTCGCTTTCTAACTTTCGTAAATATACTCCGATTTCCATGAAATTTTTGGACGTTCTTAACGTTTACCTAGCACGAATACCTATTGAAAATAAAGTTTCTACCATGATTAGTTTATTTACAGGGATAGTCAAAAAATTTCCTTATATTACGGCATTACGGAGAAAAAGCGTTTTAATTAAATTTAACGACGTTACAGCCTGTAGAACATATTCAAATTTATATGCATTTACAAAGTGCACTAAAATATGCATTTTGTAAAGTATGTAGTGAAAAGGGCACTTACTATTCATTTACAGGGTCAGACAGAAGAATTCCATTGCATAGGAATAAAGGGAGGAACAGTTTCCGACATATTTTAATTATGGTAAACGATTTCATGTATAATCAATTTGATATATGTTGCTGAGGCTTAATGTAAGTTATTTCATGCATAATACGAAGTGCATAGCATTTACAGGGATACACAAAAGATTTCAAATAATATATATTCTATCCGAAGTACTGTATATCATGGATGATGACTGTTGCATGGATGAAATGCATTTTGAATTATGATATGTGCTTTTAAGTTTCGCTAAATGTATGCATATTAAATGAAAAGTATAAATGGTAATAGTATAAATAGTTAAATTTAGTTATACAGGGTTACACAAAAGATCTCGGAAAGGTTACTGAATATGAGCGTAATTTACTTAAAGGTGGTTTTTAAATAAAATATGCATTTTTATTTTGAATTGCATTTAGTAAACTAAGAAATGTTTGTAGTATATATATAAAATGATAAACAGGGTCCCGCAAAGAACTGTATACAAGGTTGTCTTCGGATGATAATTTCTGAAAATGTAATTTAGGTAGTAATAAGAAATATTTTTGTTTGAAATAAATTTTAGAAAGATACTTTCGTGTATTAAAGGCACTTGGAAAACTACAGGGCTGAACAAAAGAATTCAAGAATGTTTCTATCTATTAGTATTAATCGCTGAAAGGAAAATTTTGACCAGCAAACAAATTAGCAAATAGGGATTATCAAAAGTTTTTTTTACCATAAATTCGCGATAAAAAGTTAATTACACATGCTTTTCATCATAGAAATTTTTTGCTTGATTGATCAATTATTTCTTCTTTAAATGTTATGTGAACGAAGTCACGGGTAACTGCTAGTTAATATATAAAGAAGAAAGTTTCTTTTTTATAAGAATAATATTACAAAGATTTAACAATGAAAGAAGTAGATAGGTCTGAATTTGCCGATTAAATAAGGTAAAAATTTCTAATAAATTTTTGCGGTACAAAAAACATATGATGTTGGCAGCTACGTAAATTGCTTTGCCTTTCGTAAAACTTTTGGATGTAAAAAGAAATAAGAAAAGATACGTCTCTGTAGCAGAAAATTCTTTCACTGAATTTAGCTTATTTTATTGAAAGTTGGATTGGATAAATTTCGGTCGATTGAAAGAATCAACGTTAATACTGGATTTCGCTTTTCAATTTTTTTCTTGGTTTTTTTAACTTCAGTTTAAAATATTTTTGCATTAAAAAAGCGACTAATCAAGACAATATAATTTTTTTCTACGTGTATATTAATATATAAAAAAAAAGTTTATCTTTTTATAAGAATAATATTAAAAAGGTTTAACAATGAAAGAAGTAGACGGACATCAATGTGCCGATTAAATAAGGTAAAAATTTCTAGTAAATTTCTGTGGTAGAAAAAGTATGAGATATTGGCAGCTACGTAAATTACGCTATGCCTTTCGTAAAACTTTTGGATGTAAAAAGAAATCAGAAAAGATTCGTTATCGTCGGAGGGAATTCTTTCACTGAATTTAGCTTATTTTATTGAAAGTTGGATTAAAAAGATTTCCGGTCGATTGAAAGAAGCAACGTTAATTCTGGACTTCTCTTTTAATTTTTTTTTTTTTTTTTTTTTTTTTTTTTTTTGCTGGGTGTAAAAACTTTAAAACGGAATAAATCTGCATTTAGAAAAAAAAGTCACTGCATCGTGTTTTAAATATTTCGGTAGTAAACCATTTATAGTGTATTGTTGACCCCACCAGTGGCCGAGAGGTACTGACCTCTTAACTGGTAGACGGCAGGTGCTGGGTTCGAACCCAATCGCGGCGGTCGGCCTAACCGTTCGGAGTTTTTGTGGTTTTCTTCGAACCTTACGTAAATACGGGTTAGGTTCCCTTAGAAAGATCCCCACGAAGGGCACTCCCCCATGGACCTATATCCCTGGTGTAGATAATCGGTCGACAAAAATAAACTAAACCTATAGTGTATTGTTACTTAGTTCTTTACATTCCAAATTATGATTTCATGAAAATTTCATCTTCTAAAGCGTTTGTAGAGAGTTTTTAAAACTAGATTAGGAGATTCATTCAATCATTTAATAAATTTTATTAAATTTATTAAATTATTTTACAAAGTTTATTTTAGTATACATTTCATAGATACATATGACTTGTATTATGTTCGAAAGAAGCAACGTCATTAAAGAGCGCTTGAAACTATTTTTCCCCATTGATCGTAATGTAGCAGAATAATTTTGATTGTCCTTGTAATTGAATTATGCATCCGATATTCATATAATTTGAAATGGCTTGACAAAATTATGCAACATTAAATTTCAAAGGATACGGTTGGGTAACTTTTGCGTTGTTATATACGGACAGACGGATTGGTAGACGGACTGGCGGACGAAGGGATAGACGAAGAGACAAACGGATTGAACGAAGACTATAGCTGCTACCAATTTACATAATAACGAATGCATCTAAAAAGTTTTAGTAATGAAACAAGTAGAAGGCTTTTAATTTGCCAATTAAATAACCTAAAAAATTCTAGTAAATTTTTGTGGTACAATAAAGCATAAGATGTTGGCAGCTATGTAAATTACTCTGCCTTTCGTAAAACTTTTGGATGTAAAAAGAAATCGGAAATGATTAGTCTCCAACGGCGAGAATTCTTTCACTTAATTTAGCTTTTTTTTATCGAAAGTTGGATTAAATAAATTTCCGCCCGACTGAAAGAAGAAACGTTAATACTGGTTTTCTCCTTTCAAATTTTTTTCTTGGTTTTTAAATTTCACAGTAAAATATTCCTGCATTAAAAAAAGAGGCACTAGTCAAGGCAATATAATTTTTTCCTACACGTATATTAATATATAAAGATTTTTTTTTAAAGAATAGTATTAAAAAGGTTTAACAATGAAAGAAGTATACAGATAGCAATTTGTTGATTAAATAAAACGAAAATTTCTAGTAAATGTTTGTGGTACAAGAAAACGTAAGATTTTGACAGCTATTTAAATTACTCTGCCTTTCGTAAAATTTTTGGATGTAAAAAGAAATCAGAAAAGATTCGTCTTCGTTGGAGGGAATTCTTTCATTGAATTTAGCTTATTTTATTGAAAGTTGGATTAAATAAATTTCCGGTCGATTGTAAGAAGCAACGTTAATACTGGATTTCTCTTTCCAAATTTTTTCCTGGGTGTAAAAACGTCTGAGTGGAATATTAAGGAAAGTCTTTGCATGTTGTTTTAAATATTTTTGCAACAAACTATTATGAATGTGTTATTACTTAACCCTTTATATTGCAAATAATGATTTCATGAAAATTCCATCATCTGAACCATTTTGTGTGTTTTTGTAACTACATTAGGAAATTCATACAGTCATTTAATAAATTTTATTAAATTTATTAAATTATTTTACAAAGTATATTTTAATATATATTTCATAGATGCATATGACTTGTATTATGTTCGAAAAGTGCAACATCATTAAAGTGCGTTTGAAACTATTTTTTTTCCCATTGACCGTAATATAATGGAATAATTTTGATTATCCCTGTAATTGAAATATACATCCGAAAATCTGTAACAAAACATCGTTATTAATTAAATTAAATAAGATAACTATTTAAATATCTTAGAAAACAAATAAAACAATTGAAAATCTGATTTCAGGAGTTACTTTCCATTATAGGTGCAGATTCACGGTCGCCAGTCGCGACGCGCGACTAAATACCTTTTGACTTAGCGACTAATTTTCAACATCTAAGCCGCTATCCTTTGGCAAATTTAATATATACGAGGGACACCTGATATACGAGGGACACCTGACAACATCAGTGGTGAGTGAGATCACCTTTCGAGTACAAAGGATTAAATGCGTTTGTTCAGCTCTTTAGTTTTACCTAGTACCGTTATTGCACGCCACTATTTCGCTAAAATTTAATTCAAGTTAAAACACTGTTAAAGCTATTAAACTTACATTTCCAGAAATTATCATCCAAAGAGCCCTCGTATCCAATTCTTTGCACGGCCCTGTATATTCCTTAATCTATATTCTAGAAACATTTTTTAATAAACTAAATGCCATTCAGCGTAAAAATGCATAACGCATTTAAAGACAGCCAATAAGCAACTTACGCTCATATTCAGTTATCTTTATGAATTATTTTATATAGCCCTATATATCAGGTACAGTCGAACCTTGATAACATGAACCTCAAGGGGAATCAAAATTTTGTTCATGTTAACAGTAATTCATGTTATCAGTATTAAATATTTGTATTCGTATTTATAGGGGACTGTATAAACAGTTCATGTTAAAAGTAATCCATGTTAAGCGTGTTCATGTTAACGAGGTTTGACTGTATAGCTTTTATATACACCAAATAGCACGCATAAATATAGAAGCACTTAAAAGTACATATCATAACTAAAAATGCTTTGACTACCATCATCGCTATTATAAAGTATTTTGAATAGAATATAAACTGAAATTATTTTCGTGGCCCTGTAAATGCATCGCACTTCATATTATACATAAAATAATTTATAATAAGCGTCACTGACGTACAGCAATTTCATTATACACGAAATGGTTTATTTTGATTCTGTTAATAACAGAATAAAAATGAGCTGCAAACAATTTCCCCCTATACCATTATGAATTGAATTTCTTTCATGTGTTCCTGTAAATGAATAGTAACTATTCTTTGCAACTCGTGATCTACAGAATGCATATACAGTGAAACCTCTGAATAAGGGACACTCATGGGACCGGGACTTTCGTCCCTTAAATAGAGGTGTCCCTTATTCGGAGTTTTTACTTTTGTTAAAAAATTATCATTCAGATAGACATGAAAAATAACATACCATTAAAGATTAAGTTTAAATGTACCCGAAGACTATAAATTACGTTAATCAGATGCAACAGGAATAGAAAATTAATAATTGAAATTTTCAGTCGATTACTTCATAAAAAGATTTGTAGAATTATTGATTTGCATTTTTTGCATAAACATTTCACACAGGCAAAAAATGCAGTAACATTTAAAAGAATCTTACTTGAAGTAATCAATCAAAAGTGATTCTTTTGCAGATTTCAATTTTTCAGTACAAACCTTTCAAGTGCTTCATTTACCGTTATAAATTTCAGTCCTTTATTATTAGCAATATTTACGAAAAAAGTATTCAGCTTTACATATTTTAAAGAAACTGTGAAGTTCTTTATTTCACAATTTTCGCTTCTTCTTTATTTTCATAGTCATCCTTACAATTTCAGCATTACCTTTGATGGGGATAAATGCACCGATTATGAGTAAATAATTGTGTCATATGCCTCTAAAGTAACATGATTACCTATCTGTTTAATAAATTCACAAAAATCTGTATTTTCATTCTCATCTCAGTCTATTTTGTTAATCTGAAATACAAAAACCAATTCCCTTAATCTCATTTTCTAGTGTCCCTTAAATCGAGTGTCCCTTATTCAGAGGTAAATACATTAAGCGTCCTATACCAAGGGACTGGGACTGGAAATTTTGTCCCTTAAATAGAGGTGTCCCTTATTCGGAGTGTCCTTCATTTAGAGGTTTCACTGTATTTTTTAATGTTTGAAAGGCTATAAAATATTTAAAATTCATTTTAAATGATTTTTTTTCCAATGGCTGGAATGTAACGGAAATTTTTTGACTGTACTTGTAAATAAACTAATCATGATACAAACTTCATTTGAAATAGGGATCATGCTAGGGTAAACAAAAGTAACATACAAACGATTCAGGACAATCCGAGTATATTTACCAGAGTAGAACGCAGGCAGACAGACAGACGATAAACCGAAGTCATAAACATTTTTCAACTTTGTTGGAAAATGTTAAACAGAGCACTTTTTTTTGCTTAAATTTTATGACTGATGATGTATAAAAATTTAAGTTAGAATCATTGAAAACTGGTGATAAAAGTCGAGGTTCGAGTTTTCTGTGCACCTCGAACTTTCACAAAAATGTAACATTACAAACTGAATTACGAAAATATGAAGAAAAAATAAATTAATTAAAATCTTTTAATTTAAAAATGCTGTAAACATTTAAAGAAAATACAATTAAATTAATTTGAAAATAACAAATGTAATAAATAACATTCAGACCCCATAAATCTCCCCCACTTTTTATATGAATGCTTATTCAAGGGCATCAGCTAGCTCTTTGCGCCTCGAACTTTCTCAAAACTGTAACATTAAAAGACGAATTCCGCAGATATGAAAGAAAAAAAATATTTAAATCAATTAATTTAAAAATGCATTAAACATTTAAATAAATAAACAATTAGATTTATTTGAAAATAAAAAATATAATAAATGACATTCAGGCCCCATAATTCTCCCCCTCTTTTTATATGAATGTTTATTCCGGGGCATCAGTTAGTTCTTTGCCCCTCGAACTTCCCCAAAAATGCAACATTATAAAAAGAATCCCGAAAACATGAAGAAAAAATAATTAAAATAGTAATTGAAATCACTTAATTTAAAAATGCTTTAAACAATTAAATAAACTAGTCGTTGGGGGCCACCGTAATACTTACTTACCCATCATGGATATGTATATGAAAATAAAACATGTGAAAACTATTTATACAATGCATTGCAATTCATAAACAAAATTTAAAAATTGTTAATATACATAGTAATGCTATATTAAAGAACTGCTGATGTACCAATTTCGACAAATTATATAAAACGCCAAACTACTCAAGTAGTACCGAACTGCGTAAAAGAAACATCCTTATAACTCCAAAAATAGTAATTCTATTAACTAACAATTAACTGCGTCGTATTAAGCGTCTCATTTCCAATTAAAATATACTTCTGAATTGAAATTTGAATGAAATACAGAGTCATCAAAAATCGAAGAATGTGGAAAACAAGATTACAAATATCTCGGCAACTAATAATCCGATCGACTTCGTTCTATATGCAAAAAATGTGTTATTTTATTGCCTTTTACGTCCATTCCTTAGAACAAAAAAATTCGAAAATTTTTATGTACCTTTCATCAGAACGAATTTTTCGAGAGTCCGAAAAAAATAGTTCCGGATAATCGAGTTTGCTGACATTAAATAGGGTTCGTCCCATTCTTACATACTTACTACATACAAAATTTCAAGTCTCTATCTCAATTTGTTCGTGAGATAGAGCGTTTACAGACAGACAGACAGGCGAACGGCAAAAAAAAATTTCTAAAAATATGTTTTTCGGAATCTCCACTATCTAAAGCGTGTAAATCCGTGAAATTTTTTTTTTCGATTTTCAAAACGATTGCAAGACTTACCCTATACTACGTATGATGGGTAAGTAATAACGTTAACTTGTAATTTTTATCTTTGAATACTTGTAAAAAATATATGGTACCACAAACCATTACTTTGACACCCGAGGTGTATTTTAACCTTGTAGGCGTGCAAGATTATAATTTTTTTATGTATATTTATTGGTGTGTTTTATTCATGTGATTAATTCTCGCTCTTCTTACAGGTCTTGGGCAGTAGGCGAAAAATGAGGACCTACGAAAAATCACAAGGGATCTAGCAATTTCGCAATTACACTGAAGGAATTGTGACAAATTCAGTGGCTGCTATCAGTAATAGCATAACTAAATTAGTCGTTGGAGGCCACCGCAATACTTACTCATCATGGATATGCATAACATAATATATGAAAACATAACGTATGTAAACAATTTATAAAATGCATTACAATTCCAAAACAAAATATAAAAGTATATTTAAGTATTTTTAACACATCATCAAGCTCTGTTAATGAATTTCTGATGAACCAATTTCGATAAATTGTGTGAAACGCCAAACTATTCCAGTAGCACTGAATTGCATAAAAGAAACATCCTTATAACTCTAAAAATAATTATCATATTCACTAACGGTTTCTTACATCGAATTAAGTGTCTCAATTGCAATTAAAAGATACCTTTGAATTGAAATTTGAATGAAATACAGGGTCATGAAAAATCAAAGAATGTGAAAAACAGGATTAGAAATATCTCGACAACTAATAATCCGATCGACTTCGTTTTTTATGCAAAATTTGTGTTAATTTATTGCCTTTTACGTCCACTCCTTAAAATAAAAAAATTCGAAAAATTTTATATACCTTTCATCAGAACGAATTTTTCGAGAGCCCGAAAAAAATAGTTCCGGATAATCGAGGTTACTGATATTAAATAGGCTTCGTCCCATTCTTACATACTAAGCACATACAAAATTTTAAGTCTCTATCTCAATTTGTTCGAGAGATAGAGCAGTTACAGACAGACAGACAGTCAGACACACAGACACACAGACGGACGGACGGCAAATTTTTTTTTCTAAAAATATGTTTTTCGGAACCTCCAGTTTCCGAAACGTGTAAATCCGTCAAAAAAAATTTTTCGATTTTCAAAACGATTGCAAGACTTACCCTATACTACGTATGATGGGTAAGTAATAAACAATTAGATTCATTTGAAAATAAAAATAAAATATAATAAATCGCATTCAGATCCCATAAATATTTCCCTCATTTTTAAATGATTGCTTATTCCCGGGCGCCACTTAGCACTTTGCGCGTCGAACTTTTCCAAAACTGTAACATTACGAAACGAATTCCGAAAATATGAAGAAAAAAAATAATTTTGAGCGTTTTCTTCGAAGAGGCATGTATAGGAGCGGCGCGCACCAAGCCCCCGTTCGGGTCGATATCCCAGTCACGTCGTTGTCGCATATATGCCTCTCAGTGGGCGGGAATGTCCCCGTTTGTTTGGTAACAGCCCGGGAAGTAGCTGATTACAGACCCGGCCAAAAATATAGTCACCTTTTCTATGACATTATTGGGTTATAATTGTAGAAAATAATAGTTATAAAGGAGTATATAAAAGAGATTATTTTCAGATAAATAATACAGAGAATCTGAATCATTTACAGTCGGCTCTCGTCAGTTCGAACTCGTTGGGACTACAAGAAATGTTCGAATTATGGAAAATATGAAAAGAAACCATGTTTAAAGGCTACTATTACAGAGGAATTAATGTTATAATACTTTTTAAATTTATTTCGTCTGTTATGAATTCAATATGACTTAATTTTATATTTATTAGGATGAGCGAAGCGAATCCTCTACTAGTCCACTCAAATTACAATTTGTCGTACGCTTTACAAAAAAACTATTCAATATTTTAACTTCAAATTAAACACAAAAATAAATTATGATCTGTAGATTTGTAGAATATAATTTTTTTTACAGTAAAACGTTAAAAAAAATATTATTTTAATTAATTTATTTTGCATGCATTTCCAATACGGACGCATTTTAGCAAATAAATAAACAAGTATGAAAAATCATGCGTTAAGCATAGATTATGAAGCACTTTCCAACACTTAATGAAATCTTTAACAAAACTTTGTTATTTAGGGAAATAATAGTGTATAGCCAAATCTACCCAAATATGTATTCCAGTACATTAGAACAGCCCTGTATTTCATATGTCAGTTCATATAATGGGAAAATTTAGCTTAGCAAGAAAATACCCAGTAGCTTGAGATTTCTTTTTCAGCAATTCATACTATTAGATGGAAACATACTTGAATACTTTTGTTCAGCCCTGTAGTTTACATTGTACCTTTATTACACGTCAGCATTAGGCTAAAATTTATTGTAAACTAAAACACTTTTAAAACAACTGAAATCACATTCTCATAAATCATCATTCATACGCGTCCATGTACCGAATTCTTTGCGTGGCCCTGTATATCCTTTTATCTATATTCTGCAAACATTTCTCAGTAAATTGAATGAAGCTCAGCGTAAAAATGCATAGCTTATTTAAAAACCACGTTTAAATAATTTACGCTCATATTCAGTAACGTTGGTGAGCTCTTTATGGGTAGCCCTGTATATCAACTATAACATTTATACACACCATATAATGTGCATATATTTAGCGAAATATAAACGCGCATATCATAATTAAAATGCATTTCATCCCTCCATCAGCCATCATCGGACACATATACGGTACTTCGGAAAAAATATACTATTTGAAATCTTTTGTGTGGCCCTGTGAATGCTATGTACTTCATATTATGCAAGACAGTAGCGTATAATTTATATTAAGTTTCAGAGACATATATCAATTTTATTATACATGCAAAAGCTTAATATATTTAAAATATATTAAGCTGGGCGTAGCAATCCGAAACTTTTGATTCGCCCTGTAGATAAACTAATCATGGTAGAAACTTCCTTTTCGATAGGACTTGTGCTAGGGTAAACGTAAATAACGTCCTAAAATTTCATGGCAATCCGAGTATATTAACGATTTTTGCCCATAGGCCGTAATGTAATCGGAAACTTTTGATTCGCCCTGTAGTTAAACTAATCATGGTAGAAACTTCATTTTCGATAGGACTTGTGCTAGGGTAAACGTCAATAACGTCCTAAAATTTCATGGCAATCGGAGCATATTAACGATTTTTCCCTATAGGCCGTAATGTAATGGGGAACTTTTGATTCTCTCTGTAGATAAACTAATCATGGTAGATACTTCATTTTCAATAGGGTTCGTGCTATTGTAAACCTCAATAACGTCCTAAAATTTCATGGCAATCCGAGTATATTAACGATTTTTCCCCACAGGCCGTAATGTAATGGGAAACTTTTGATTCGCCCTGTAGATAAACGAATCATGTTAGATACTTCATTTTCAATAGGGTTCGTGCTAGGATAAACATCAATAACGTATAAAAATTTCATAGCAATCCGAGTATATTTACGGGAGTTAGAGCGCGGACAGGCGGACAGACGGACAGACGGCCATCCGGCCAGACGGACAGACGGCCAGACAAACCGAATGCATAAGCACTTTTCAACTTTGTTGGAAAGTGCTAAAAATGAAACGCGTACATTTTCAGAAAAAAAAAATATATAAATCATGGAGTAAATAATTATAGATAGAATCATGATTAATTTATTAAATAAAACATGTTTTCATTATCCCGCAAAATCGTTTGCACAGATGACACTTAAACATTTTAAAAGAATTGTATTATGGATTTTTTTTTTTTTTTTTTTTTTTTTGTAAACTGGCAACAAAATAATTGTAAACAAATAAAATTAATTCTTAAATTTGTTATATAAATGAAAAATTAAAAGATCTGCGTGAAGTTGTTCGTTCAAGCTCTTTATAAATATTTTTGCGAAGGTCGTATTGTGGCTAAATAATATCGACTCATTAATCAGAAGGATTTTATACAAAAATAAGACTTTAATAAGTTCGCAAACACGACAATAATTATTCGTGAAAACGTCACTGCGAGAATGAGAGAGCGCTTCGTTAAAAGGTAATTCCCATGGAGGTGAAGAATATACTGGAATATACTGGTGGAGAATATACTGGAGGTGAACTATAATGATTTGGGTGATGCCGAAAATGTAACCCTACATTAAGTCACATTAAGTCCAAACAAAACCACGTGCTTTGATTCGCCTATGAATTCAAACCGCTTAAAACCCGTATTTGATTGCTCTTGTTTTTTATCGTCGAATTTTTTATTAGACAGCGCTTCACAGGTAAAAATTTCTTTGATTATTTAATTATATGCGTTTTAAATATCAAAATAGAAACTCTTTTAACATTTTTCTTGAAAAGATAACATTATTTTGCTAATATCTGAAAATCGTTTGCAATCAGAAATCTGTATTTTAGATTAATATTTATTACTTATGTTTTCATACATGATTTTAAAAGAATGTTTTCATTATTATATTTTAAATATTATTTAAATGCAGTTATTAATATGTAACAAAACAAATGTCTTTTTATACACTGCTCGACATTGAAAATGCAACACAAAGAAGGAGTGGTCAGAAATTTATGCAAATTTTAGAGTAGGTGCATGTCACTGAGTTATCCGAATGACGTGAAATGCGTAGGTCTCCGACACACGTGATGTAAGATATAAGGGAAGGAACTTGCAAAATGGGCAATATTCGTGTCGCTATTTCTGCCAGACGAATTATCGAAGAAATTTTGTTTTTGTATCGGAGGATACGTGTATAGAAGAGAATGCCAGGCAGCCGTCAACAAGGGCACTTCCAGCAGATAGGCGATTTTACAAGAGGTATGGTGATGGGACTGAGAAGGGGGGGGTGGTCCTTACGTCAAATCGCATCTGATACCCACATGGATGCGAGCACGGTGCATCGGCTGTGGCGAACATGGTTGGAACTAGGAAATGAGGCAAGACTGTGGTGTGCGATGCAGCCAGAGTGACGTCAGCACGCGTGGATTGACGCATCCACCGATAAGCTGTGGCGGGCCCGCAAGTCACTTGTACTTCGATTCTGCAGCATGTACAAGATACCCTGGATATTTCCATGACGACCAGAACCATTTCCCGTCGATTGGTTGAACATGGCTTGCACTCACGGCGTCTGTTAAGAAGACTGCCATTGACTCGACAGCATAGACGCCAACGTTTGGAATGGTGCCGGACTAGAGCTACGTGGATGACAGAATGGCGAAACGTCGTGTTCTCAGATGATTCACCCTTCTGTTTATCCAGTGACAGTCGCCGCATACGTGTGTGGAATCTACGTGGAGACAGATAAAATCCGGCAATAACTGTGGAACTCCCCACCGCGCGACAACGTGGCATAATGGTTTGGGGCGCTATTGCGTATAATTCCATTTCACCTCTAGTTCGTATTTAGGACACTATGACGGCCCAACGATTATTGGATAATGTACTGCGGCCAGTGGCAATCCCCTACCTTCAGGGGCAGCCTAATGCAATTTTTCAGCAGAATAATGCCCGACCACACAGTGCTCGTATTTGCCAACATGCTCTGTAAGGTATACAGATGCTTCCCTGACCACCGTACTCTCCTGACCTGTCACCAATCGAACATGTGTGGTATGTGATTGGACGCCGTTTTGCAGACTCTGCCCCTGCCTCGTTCAGAAGATGAACTGCGGCAAATGGTTGAAAGTAGAGCGATCCCCCAGGACACCATCCGCGCTCTTATTGACTCTATGCCTTGGCGTGTTTCTTCGTTCATTGCAGTTCGCGGTGGTCCTACATCCTACTGAGCCGACGCCGTTCTCGTTCTGTATTCTGACTATCATTTTGAAATAAAGATCACTTAATGCTCCTTGATGTTTCTCTCTTTTCCCCAAATTTCATCACTTTCTGACCACTCCTTCTCAGGGCCTGATTATCAACGGGGCACTCTCCCACCAGAAAAAATAAATAGAAATTTTTTTCTTATTCGTGATAGCAATTTTGACTGAAAAGCGCATTTAAACAAGGTGAAAATTTCTATGTAATTTTACTGGGGAGAGAGTGCCCCGTTAGTAATCAGGCTCTGCTCCTTCTTGGTGTTGCATTTTCAATGTCGAGCAGTGTATATTCATCTTGATTTTTTTTTATCCCTGAATTATTTATTTAGAATAAATTTATTTGTAATATCGAAACCCTGTATTTATGCTTCATTTTTCGCATTTAAATGCGATTAATCTTAAAATATGTGTAATTTATTTTCTAATAATTTTAAAAACATGATAAGAATCGAAATTTTTACTGCGTGAAAATCAGCCCATTTGTTGTACAGCTCTCAAATTTTATTATGCTTTATATCTGTAGGTTTTAGGTGCTTTCGTAATTATGTAAATACGTAGCACCTATAGTTGTCGTTCAGTCCATCCGTCTGTCTGTCCATTCGCATATAACAACGCAAAAACTACCCAACCGAATCGCTTGAAGTTTAAAATACATAATTAATACATAATTTTGTCAAGTTATTTCAAATTTAAGATAGATCAATTATGCATAGATGAATTACAGGGACAATCAAAAGTATCCCGTTACATTACGGTCAAGGGGGGTTTCAAATGCATTTTAATCATTTGAAATTTAAAACAAATAATTATTACATAATTTTGTCGTGTCATTTTAAATTTTATAGAAATTGGATGCATAAATCAATTACAGGAACAATAAAAAATATTCCATGACATTACGGTCAACGGGAAAAAAAGTTTCAAATGCATTTTAATGGTGTTAAACTAATTCAAACATAATAAAACTGACATGAACCTATGAGGTATATATATACTAAAATATACATTCTGTACAATCTGTGATGCAAAGAATATTTGTTTTAAATTACAGGAGCACACAAAAGTATTTCATTACATAAAGCTATACGGAGAAACATTGTTTGTGGGGCGTGTTTTAATTACATTAAACTATTTAGCATTTTATGAATATGATATATGTTGCTGAGGTGTAATAAAAATTACTTCCTGTATATTTACAGGAACACAAAGATTTCTACTTCTATAATGTAACCGAAGTACTGTCTACTATATCAGCAAGATCTGAATATTTTAAAAACTTCGTTATCGTACGAACGCACCTCATTTGTTATGCTTCATGTGTAATTTCCAACTTGTTTATTAATTGTTTCTCAAAATTTTTTATTGATAATGCTGTTATTTTGAAGAAGTAAAATTTTTATATTTGTCAAAAATTGTTCTTATTAATGTAAAGCATGACTATATGCTAACAATATTTGTTTTAAAACATGTTTTGGAATTTTTTAATAACGTTGTAAGTATTAAAATTAGCTCTGTTTCAGGCGGAATACTGTTTATGTGTCGGATTCGAATTCAAATATTAGCGGTTCAGATCGATAAAAAAACATTTATGTTGGATTCCGATTTGAATAGAATTTTCGGGTTCAGGTAAAATACACAACCCGACCCATTCAAGGATCTAGTCTCGCTGCAAATTTAACATACATTTTTATTTGTGCAGCGTTAAGCGTTGAGCAAATAAGCAAAATTATAATATCACTTTTTTTATAATGTTGCAATATTATAATTTTTCAACATCACAGTTTAAGCAACATTATATCATTTTATACACTCTTACTTTCCTTTGCGTGAAATTTTATATCATCACGAAAAATATTGAAAAAGACCGGTTTTAAGCTATATTGAGCTACACTCTTCAAATTTTCAATATGCCTATTCAAAGTTAGTCAAAGGTGTTTCAAAGTTATGCATCAGAAATGTAAAGGCAATTAGCGGGAACATTAATGAGCAGATTTGTAAAGGAATGTAGTTGCGGAAATGTAGCGTTGAAGAGAATCAGTGAATAATTTATGTCTATTTCACTATAATTTAGTAACATATTTTGGCCGCTAAAAGCTCCCAACCATATATCATTATCCTCATAAACGGAATTCTTTTGTGTGGTTCTTTAAATAAATAATAAATGTTTAACAAACCCCATATTCTACAAAATGCTTGTTATACTGCCGTTTATAATTGCATATCAATTTCTTTATGTTTTAAATGGTCTAACGTCATTGAAATGAACTTGAAACGATTTTTCCCTTTGACCATAATGTAACAGAATACTTTAGACTGTCTATGCAAATGAACTATAAATTCTACACATTTCCTTATTAATAGCGATCACGGTGTAGTACACGTCAATAACATATAAAAAATGCTACGAGCATCAGAGTTTATTTACAAGAGTTAGAACTCGGCCACACAAACCGGAGTCATAAACATTTTTCATCTATGTTACAAAGTATTAACTAGTAAAAAAAAAAAAATCCCGCGTTAAGCATAGATTATAAAACACTATCCAAATTTCCTTAATTCTTTAACAAAACTTCGTTATTCAGGGAAATTGGTGTTACTGCCCATAACCAAATATGTATTTCAATACTTCTGAATGGCTCTGTATTTGATTTGTCGGTTGATATATATACTATATCATGGAGAAATTTAGTTTAGCAAAAAAATGCCTAGCTGGATGAAATTTTTCTTTTGGCAGTTTATACGAATAGATGTAAAACATACTTCAATACTTTTGTTCAGCCCTGCAGTTTACCTAGTACCTTTATTACATGAAAGTATTTTGCTAAAATTAATTATATGAAAAAATAAATAAAAAATGTTAATCAAACAACACTACTCTTTAAACTATTTAAATGACCCTGTATATCATTTAATCTATATTCTACAAACATTTCACGATAAACTAAATGCGAATCGACGTAAAAATGCAAAATTTTTTTAAAAACAAACCTTTAAGTAAATTACACTCACATTCAGTAACTTTTCCGAGTTCTTTTGAGTAACCCTGTATATCTTAATTGTGTAACTATTATAGAATTTGTGCACACCATATAATGTGAATACATTTAGTGACACTTAAAAGCGCATATCATAATTAAAAATGCCTTTCATCCATGGAACAGTTACCATGCGTAATATACAGTACTTCGAATATAATATGCTTTTTGAAGTCTTTTGTGTGTCCCTGTAAATGCTATGCACTTCGTATTATGCGTGAAATAACTCATATTAAGTCTCAGCGACGTATATCAATTTGATTACACATGATACGGTTTACCATCGTTAAAATATGTCGCAAACAATTTCCTCCTTTATTATCATATATTAGAATTATTTTGTGTGGCCCTGTAAATGAATATCTATTCTTTTAGCTGCTTTAGTGCTTCTTTTTTCTTTTTTAGTGCTTTTCGTAGATGAAAATAAATGTGAATACGTTTGTCCGGCCGCAACATCTTTAAAATTAATTTGAAACGATTTTTCCCCATTGGCCCTAATATAATCGAAAACTTTTGACTGCCCTGTAAATGAACTAATCGTGGTAGAAACTTCATTTTTAATAGGGTTTGTGCTTGTGTAAACTTCAATAACATGGTAAAATTTCTTTGCATTCCGAGCATATTTACGAGAGTTAGAGCGCGGACAGACGGACAGACAAAACGAATGCATAAACATTTTTCAATTTTGTTGAAAAGTGTTAATAAAAATTACTGTAAAAAGAAAACTTTTAATAATACAATTTTTAGTTCGTATCAAACGTTTTCAATTTCTTATTTAATTTTAATTTGAAATTTAATATTAATAATGACATTTAATAATAATAATAATAATAATTTCCCAATTTCAATTATTTTAAAAGTAAACATTTCTTTTAATAAATAATAATAGAACAAAGACCATTTTAAAAATTTCCTATTTCTTCTTAAAAAATGCTCCAGCTGTAATTCATTTCTTTCCATTCGTCTTATCAATACAAAATACCTTCCTTTTTTGGAAGCTTTCCAATTTTCCACGTGTTTTTGTTTGGTACACTAAAATTTGAGCGATAAATGGATTCACATTGTAAACCTTTTTTAAGGCTTAGTTCACCTCCACCTATCTTCTTCCTCCATGGGTAATTCCATTAATTGAGTTGCCATTCGCAGAAAGTAAAAAGTTCTCCCACGCGGAGAGAATTACAGCAATTCTCGTACGCTAACATGTATAAAAATGAAGAAATTAAAATAAAATGTTTTACAGTTGAAAATTCATAAGCAGATTTCAAATGTTTTTTCCAGAAAATAGGATTTTGAAGAAGTAACTTTCTTCAAGCTTTCTTCAAATATATTATTCTAAAATAGCTATCAAAGATTATCGGATGTTGATTACAAAGATTGGAAACATGCATATTTCAAACAATTAAAAAACACCAGTGGCTACTTGAAATTGTAAAAACATCTTTAAAAGAGCTTTTAGTTGAAAATTAAAAAAAAAAAATTGTAAAAGTTTACTTCGAAAATATCTTATGCCAGTTTTACATCATAAATAAAAAATTAAAATGCGCCAAAACATAAAATAACGTTTTTGTTTAATAAAGATGCAAAAATAATAAAAAAAAATATATTGTTACTTTCAAATATCTGTTTTATAAAATAATGCTTCGCGAATCCAAACAAAGCATGGCTTTTGCTAGTTAAAAATATAAATACAGTCAAATCTCTCTATAACGAAACTTTATACATCGAATTTCTCTATATAACGAATTTTTAGCAGGAACGGTCCCCTTTTTTTCATGATTACGTTAAAAACAGTCTCTATATAGCGAAATATCAATCTCCATATAACGAATTTTTTCATAAAATGATCTTTATTTATTCAGTTTTAAAAAAGCTTCAAAATCACGTGGAATCAAATTTCCATCACTTATTTTTGATTTATTGTTCAAAGCTGAGTTTTTTATATTGCTTCTCTACCTTGAATCTCCTTGATCTTTAAGTCCAACAAATTCATTCCACCAGCCCTCCTCTCACACATCTTTTAACATCCTTCGAGAAACAGTGTCAATTTAATTGTTACACATATAAAACCTGAATCAATGTGGTTATTGAAGTCAGTGTTGATTTCAGAGGGTGACTTGGGGGGACATTCACTCCCGGAGCAATGAGATCGCCCTCGAAAATTTGAGATGTTGTGTTCTCAATGGCAAAAAAAAATAATGTACGTTTTTCTTGTGTGATTTTTATTAAGCTTTTTAAAAAATGTCTGTTCTCTTTTTTGAAACTGTTTAAATAATTAATAAGAAATTACGTTAATATTTATAGTTAAATACTTCAAATTTTTAATTAAACATATAAAAAATAATACTTGTTCAAAATTTGCACATTAAACAGAAGTTTTAACGGCTTTTTCTATTCAACGAATTTCTCTATATAACGAATTTTTTACTGGAACAATGGATTTCGTTATATAGAGACTCGACTGTATATAAACAAATTAAGAGATTAGGTGTCGTTGATGGACAGACGGGACACTTAAAAATCAGATATCAAATACATGGGATTATATGCATACTACCCCAGAACAAATTTGATAAAAATGAAAGAAAGAAAATTATTTCAAGGATCTAAAATCCGTGAGAATGTAAAGGAAAAAAATGAAAATTCTTGTTAGTTCGAATTAAACGATGTAAAAAGAAAATGAGTTCGAATAAATGACAAATTTTAACGTTATTCTGCGATTGAAAAATTGGGACTTCATGCTTGGTTCGAATTAAGCGAAGATTCGATTTATCCGATTTCAAATTAACGAGACCCATCGGTATTTATTTTCAAGATTTAATCTCCAGAATTTCAAAGAATTAATTTCGGGAAAACATGATCTTTATAATATTATGCAGTAAGTAGTAATTAATTTTCTAAAAGAAATGGGGGAAACAGTTCTTGAAATGTAAGGATGAACAAGTTGGAAATTGCACGTGAAGCGTAGCAAATGAGGTGCGTTCGTATGATAACGAAGTTTTAAAAATATTACTCTCATATATCAATCTCATAAAATTGTAAATAGTGAATTACAATTAAAACGCTCATCAAACAATGTTCTCCCTATACCATTATGTAATGGAATACTTTTGTGTGGCCTTGTAAATCAATAACAAATGTTCTTTGCACCACAAATTATGTAAAATGTATATTATAATATGTATTTTATAGTTGAATATAAATTTTATTAAGTTTGAATGAGTGTAACACCATTAAAATGCATTTTAAACATTTTTCCCCATTGACCGTAATGTAGCGGACTACTTTTGATTGTCCCTGTAATTGATCTATGCATCCGATTTTCATAAAATTTGAAATAATTCGACAAAATTATGTAATAATTATGTATTTTAAATTTCAAACGTATAAAATACATTTGAAACTTTTCCCCCATTGACCATAATGTAATTGAATACTTTTGATTGCCCCTGTAATTCATCTGTGTACCCGATTATCAAAAAATTTGAAATAACTCGACTAAATTATGTAATAATTATGTATTTTAAATTTCAAACGATTAAAATGCATTTGAAACTTTTTTCCCTATTGACCGTAATGTAATGGAGTACTTTTGATTGCCCCTGTAATTGATCTATGCATCCGATTTTCATGAAATTTGAAATGACTCAATAAAATAATGTAATAATTATGTATTTTAAATTTCAAACGATTCGGTTGGGTAGTTTTTGCGTTGTTATATGCGGGCAGACAGATGGACGGACGGACAGACAGACGGACGACTGAACGACCACTATAGGTGTTACGTATTTACATAATTACGAACGCACCTAAAAACTTGTTTATGTGAACGTGTGATTAATAACAACTCGTAAATTTTATGTCAAGTGTTGCAAATAAGGAGCATTCGCGCTGTGACCAGTTTTGTAAATATTCAGATTAGTGCTCTCGATTATACGTTTATACGAGTATACGTATAATACGTATTATACGAAATACGGATTAACTATACGTATAATACGGCATCGGCGTTTATACGTATGGCACAAAAGAGCATATACGGTACATCGTATATACGGATCTTATGCAAGCGGTTAAACGTATAAACGTTTAAACGTTTTTCGTTCAAGGTATGAAATTTGATTTTTTAATGTTTTTCTGCGGATTAACGACATTGAGAAATATCCGGTAGAGTATCCCCATCGCGTTTCTTTGTTCAAAGAAGTACGATGTGTTTACTTAACTACTACTTGTTTTGCAGGCACTTAAAAAAATCTGAATACGTTCCTCAGTTTATGGTTTTTTCCCCAAAAAGTTATTTATTATGAAATGTCTTACATTAGTTGTGGTAGAATCAAACTATTCTTTGGAAGATCTGTGGCGCAGTACTTACTTTTATATATTTTCTTGTATCTTTACAAGAAGAAAGTATTTAATTAATAAGGGAAAACTTTCGACGGGCTTACACGTTTTAAGGGTAACAGAGTCCGAAAAACATGTTTTTACAAAATATCTGCCTGTGAGTTTGTGACTTTGTCTGTCTGTGTGTGACATGAGATTTGTGGGCGCTCTATCTCAAAACCTAATACACAGAAATAAAAAACATGTATGGGGGAGACTGGGGCACGCGTGAAAATGGGGCATATGAGAACATTGCTATTTTTCACAAGTTATTGTATGTTTTATTATTTCAAAAAATTACCAAAGATAGTAGCACCTATAGACATTTGGAAAAAAATTGTTGAAACTCTTCGACATTTTGTTTGTCTCCAGGAGCCAAAATACTGCTTAACTGAACTCAAAAGTAAAATCTCCAACTTGCTAAGAGAATAATTTTATTTATTTATTCATTTTTTTAAAAAATTAACGTTTTAACATATATTGTGGATACTAATAAATATTTACGATAATTTTTTTTTTTTTTTTGCTAAAATTGAAAAATGTTAAAGATTTGTCATTTTAACTCTTGTGGGAGTGTGGGGCACTTATGAAGAGTGAATTTTGAGCAGATCTGAACACGGTATTAAATTCTCCAATAATCATTCAGTTATTCTGTTCCTTTTAGTTAACTTCATGAAAATAATGCCAGCTCCATTATCTATAATTTTATTGAAATAGAAGACATTTCTGTCTTATAAACTTGATTTTGTATAGAAACTTTTACAAACATATCAGCCAGCAAATACATAAAAAGCAACAAGCTCGTTTATGTTCAATTGTAATTTAAATAAATTTAATGTTTTCTAAAATGCAATAAATGATATGAATGCGTTAAATAAATATTATTTTATTTAACGGTTTTCAATACTGCGATAATGCAAAAAATATTACGTTTAACAACTTTGAAAATTCATTTCATTTGTTGCAAACTTGTAGTATTAGTTTACTTCCGTTTCTTAAACATCTATGTTATTTGGTGCTTTGAAAATAAAATTATATTTTAAGAAAATAAAATTTTTAAACTACTGTGAAATTTTAATTATTGACTTCCACCCCCCTTCCTTTTAAAAGCAAAATAAATTTGGAGGAAGCTTATAAACGGAAAACAATTTTTTATCCTTAATTTATAGGCAAATAAGGCAAATATAGGAATGAAAATCTTTCGCCTTTCGGTAGATTTCCGACAAATATTATCCAAATGCTCCCTCCCTAAAATCTCTCTCAAACAAAAAGCCCTAAGGAAAATTTAAATTCTATTATTTTCTTAAGTTTATTTCTTTAAGCTTTAATTTTATTGCAACAATATTTTATCAATTATCTAATTCCCGCCCCCCCCCCAAAGAAAACACAATCTATTTATTTTTATTTTATAATATTTTGCTTAAACATATCACTCAGAAAATAAATAAATATACATATATTTTTCTTTATGGTGAATTTAACAGATAGTACAACTAATGATTATGGTAACATATGGAAAAGATAATAAAAAACGTGTCAATTAATTATTTTTCCTTGTGTTCACATGTTGCCCTTGTGTTTACAGCTACCCCTTCGTTGGGGCACATAAGAACTTTGTTTTGAATTCATAAAACTTTTAAGAAATGTAAGAAGAGCTATAAAAATAATTAAAAAAATTACCATGCGTAAAAAAGTACTGTTTACTATATTGAGTAGTTTTGCTTATAGAAATTAACCCAGTTATGAGAAAAAAGCTATGTTCACATGTGCCCCAGTCTAACCTATATTTTCAGGTAGTGCCTGATAGAAATTGGTGATGATTAGTTTTGTGTGTAAATCGTTCAACAGGTGGTGCTACTATGCTGTCTTTTTTACGATTTCTACACTCCTTGTCGGAATCCAGATAGATATGAGATTGGCCAATCAGGAGTCTGATTTTTTGTGAACTTTTAGCAAAAGTTTTTATAAAGTATACGCTTTTTATTGCTTGATCTCTTATATGGGTGATTCTCAAAATAGGGGACAATTTCAAAAATGAAATCTTAAAAAAATTACTGTTAGCAAAATTTCTGAAAAAAATATGTGTTGTTAATATAGTATTAGGTATACTTTTCATGTAGTCAGCAGAGCTAAATATTTAAAAATTAACTTTAAAAAAATAATTAGTATTTTTTGAGCCATGCTTATGACAAAACAAATTGAATGGAATAAATATATTAAGAATTTTTTATTTTCTTCCTGTTTAAATATTTTTTTCTTCAATTATTAGCCATCCTTTCCAACAAATAGTTTCCATTTTTACATATATATATATATATATAAGGCGAATAAAAACATTACCAAAGAGCAAACTTTGTTTACATGAACAACATTCTGACACTAACAGTGTAAGAAGCTGTCTTAGTGATTTTCTGACAGATTTAATGCATATTTTAGGGATAACAAATGTAATACCTAAATGTATATGTAAAATTAAACTTTAAAAAGGATGCAATATAAGCAATGGTTACATTTATGCACATAGGAGTCTTTAGCATGGACAGAAAAACCATGCTAATGACACTGATATTTGTCCATGCTAATGACAAATCTTAATTTAAATAAGATTATGAGCCATAATATAATCACAATGCAATAGTCCTTTCTGGGGCTTTTTAAAGCACAAAAGTTCTATGCAAATAAGTAAAATAAAAATTTTAACTATAAAATAAACATGAAAATTATTATCCATTCTAATGACATACAATTGATGTACTCGCCTAATATTCAACTTCTATTCTTAAAATACAATACATGCTTCTATTTTCAGGCTGGAATAAAATGGCTACTTGTTGCCATGGAGAAACTTTATATTTTCAAAGTATTGTCATATGTGAAAATGAAATTTTGATTAATAAACAGCTGTTATAGTATGACCTTGTTTTGAAAACAGAATATGGAGGACAAACTTTAATTCTCTTTTTATATACTATAATTTTATTTTTAAAAAGAAATTTATTGGATAAATCCTCTCCTTGATTAATTTAAAGAAAGAATAACATTTGTTTTATTTTATAAACATAATATTAACTCTTGAAAAAGCTAGTATATACAAGGCACAGCTGCTGTGGACATCCATGCTAATGACATTTTGAACATTTATTCTGTTATTTTAAGGTGTTTTTAAATAAAAAGTGAGTAATTCTTGAGTGCAAATAATGAATAATATTAAGACAAACATATCTAAGTATAAAAACATGACAGAAAACCTCTCAATTTTTTTTGTGTGCTGAAAGACATAAATTGTCCCCTATTTTGAGAATCACCCATATATAAGACGTACTATGCGGATTCCTGTCGTAACACCACCGATTTCCAAATTATTCTCAATTCAGTGACATACGACTGATGAAGTCTACTATTTAAATTAGATACGATACGTGGAATATACGTATACTTTAAATATACGTATTCTTAAATATACGTTTAGTTGATACGCGTTATACGTATCCGGATACGTTTAAACGTATATTCTAAAGTATCCGTATAGCAGAAAAGCGTATTATACGGATATACGTATATCGTTTAAACGTATAGCTGCTATACGTATCCCATCGCGAGCACTAATTCAGATCTTGGTGCAATAACTGTTGCATTGTTATGCAAAAGTGCATGAAAATAAATTTTATTATCATTATACATATTATACATATTATATTCAATAATACAGTAATAACAGGACTACATCTTAAATAGGACGTAACCAGAGTGACAACCTAGAATCATTACCTATGATGGGCAAAGCATGATTATTAAGGGGAAAAACTATCACCAATAAATTTTAGAAGCAAAATTCGTCTTATCTAAACGCTGTATATATAAAATTCCTGCCAAAAATAAGGCAAGATGTTCTGTTTTTATTTATTTATTTTAAATTTGTAAAAATGTGCTCTGTTAGTAAATCAGACGCTGATGATGATATATCATTGAATAAATTACATATCATAGGATTTAATAGAATAATCCTCATGACAACCCAAAATCATTACCTATCATGGGATATCATTGAATTAATTATATATGATAAGATTTAATTAATTTTAAGATTTTTTTTAAAGATTTAATAGAGAAAACAGTTTTGGAAATATGAGTTTATCTGACAGTGTAACTAATCATAGCTCGGGAATTGCATGTCAAACATTGCAAATGAGGTATGTTTTCGTACTATAACAAGTTTTATAAATATTCAGATCTTGATGCAATAACTGTTACACTGTTATGCAAAAATGTATGAAAATAAAGTTTATTATCATTACAGCATATTTAATTTAGTAATACGGAAATAATAAGGCATAATCACCGTAGCAACCTAGAGCCATTCCTTATTATGGGCAGGACGTAAATTAACAAAGAAGCAAACTAACACCAATACATTTTTAAAGAAATATTCGTTATATCTAAGCGTCGTATTGATGCAAACTTCCTGCCAAGAATAAGATAATATTGTCTGTTGGCTTTTACTGTTGGAAAGTGTCCCATGGGTAATCAGGCGCTGATGTTGTCGGATATATATTGAATAAATTTCATATCATATGATTTAATAGAATAATCACCATGTCAACCTAAAATCCTTATTTATCATGGGATATCATTAAATTAATTGCATATCATAAGATATAATAGAATAATCACCATGTCAATCTAAAATCATTATTTATCATGGGATATCATTGAATTAGTTGCATATGATAATATTTAACAGAATTAAGAAAAGTCTTATAATTATCTTTTATGGTTTTGATTCGATTTTTATAAAATTTTATAACACTTGACAAATTTCTTTAGTTAAATATATTAAATTCTGATAATTATGTATATTAAATTCTAAAAATATATATTCTGCAATTATATAATTATCTATATTAAATTTCAAACCCTCGTTTAGATAGTTTTTGAGGGTTTCGTAAATGTCCTGGAATTTCCAGACCAGAAATTCATGAAACAACCAATATTTTTTATAGAAAATATCTCCATAAATAAGGTGAAGTTTCGCTCGTTTAAAATAACTTTAATTTGTGTGTAAAAATAGATGATAAATCACCTGAAAAATAACGATAATGTCGACGAACACTGAACATATAGACAGACTGACAGACATGACGGGCGGACGACACAACGAATATAGGTGCTATGAATATATATATATATATATATATATATATATATATATATATATATATATATGGTATATATATATAATTACGAACGCATCTAAAAAGTGTTTTAGTAAATGTTTATAGACATTAAAAAGCATTGCTTCTTCTGAATGATATTTGTAAAAAATAAAAACTTTAAATGAAAAATAATTTCATTAATTTATTTGTTACACTTAATTTCGTTTATCCACATAGTAGTTTGAAATGCGAAAGTAAAATTTGCATTTCAAAGTTAGCTTAGACATTTTTACACATCGAGACAACACAGTCACGTGATTTTAATTAGAAAAAATTCGCATGTGAAGAAGAGTTTTTCAGGTGAAATATTTTAACGAATGCCCATTATGTATACACTTTCCTGGGAATTACTTTACAAAGATTTTTTGCAGCACTAACCAGTATTCTCGCTGACATTAGACCAACATTAATAATTTGGCTAATTAAAAATAAGAAACATTCGTCAAATGAAAAAAAGTAATAGCAAAATAGATTCGCCGTGTAACACAAAAAATACCTTTAATCCTTTTATGTACCCTTTTTTTTCAATATGTTCTAAAATAACCTAAGTTTTTATAACTGCGACAACGATTGTTATTAATCTAATTTCAACTATCCACTACAAATATAAGAAAAATATGTATATATACATTTGCATGAAAAACAAAAACGAAAAGAAAGGAAAAGCAAAAATTAAGCACTAGCAATTTGGCGTATCAAATCGCTTGTTTACTCGCCAAATGAAGAATTTAGTCGCAATTTGGCGCAACGGCGAGCGATAGCGAGAACCCTGGTACTAACCCATTGTCATCCAAAACGTTTTTTCCAGCAATTTCTTTTCTATTCTAAAATTGCGAATTCATGCTAAAATTCTGAGTAATAATTTTTGCTTTATTTGATGAGAGACATTTCGTTGATTACATTATGTAAAATTTCTTTCTGAATTTTTGAATTAGAAAAGAATGTCAAAGGGGACGTACAGAAGTGCTTACGATGCAAATGGATTATAAGAAAATGGTTATTAATTTTTTCAGACGATTGTAGTGAACATTCATTTAGATATGAGGATAGAAATGTCTTTTATTGAGTTAAGTGATTATTTCTTTCTGTCCTTCTGTTTACATATAACAGCAAAAAAATTACCCAACTGAGCATAGTTATGTAATTATATGTAGATTAACGGTTATATATTGATTTATTATATATAATCGATGCAGAAATTTCTTGAGACAATACAAATGCTATGTATATCGGATAAAAAATAAAAAAGGCATGAAAAAAGATTTCTTCATTCTATTATATCCAATAATACGTAATTAATGCCATGATATTTCACAATATGTAATCATTCTTGTTTGCCAAGGAGGTTATTCTATTAAATCCTATCATATGTATATAATTTAACTATATTCCATGAAAGTTTGTGATTCTAGATTGCCTCGGTTATGACATCTTATTTATGATGGACTCCTTATTTCCATATTACTGAATTTAATATACTACCATTATAACTTTTGCATTCATTTGCATCGGAGTGCAATAGTTATTGCACCAAGTTCTGGATATTTATCAAACTAGTTGTAATACGAACGCGCCTTATTGCCACATTTAACGTACAGTATTGGACTTCTTAAACTAATTCTATTTATCCATACAAAAACTTTGAAATGGTAATATAAACTTTGCGTTTCAATATTATCTTGAGTATTTTTATATATTGAGACAACACAGTCATGTGATTATTATTTGAAAATTTATTTACCATGAATTAATTTACCATGAATTTTTGCAACATTAACCCATTTGCATCCCAAATGTGTATTTCATCAATTTCTTTTTGACTCTGAAATTACGAATTTATATTAAAACTCTGAATAGTAATTTTTGCTTCAGTTAATGGCAGACGTTTCGTTGATAATAGTAATTTTTGCTTTAGTTACTGACAGACATTTCGTTTATTACATGAAGTAAAAATTCTTGTCGTGGAATTTTTTAATTCCTAAGATAGAAATTCCTAAAATAGACGTATATAAGTACTAATGATGCAAATGGATTAGAAGAAAATGGTAATTAATTTTCTCAGACGAATGTAGAAAACATTTATTTAGATATAAGGATAAAAATGTCTTTTCCTTAGTTAAGTGATTATGTAAATAACAGAAAGTAAAATCCAGGTTTCTGAAAGAAGATTTTAAAAATTCTATAAAGTTTAAAATACATTTAATAAATTTTTAATGTAATAAATCATTGAATTCGGTCATTGAAATTATGAATCCAAGATAGTAATGTTTTATTTAACTTTTATTTTGTTTAATCATGTAGTAACTTGAATTGAGAGATTAAGTGTTACATTTTGAAAATAAATGAGCATTTTTAGTAGGGTTGTGGAGTTGGAGTCGGAGTCGTTAAAAAATAAGCCGACTCTAAATCAGACTTCGGTTTTTTTGTTTGACACTTTGAAGTGAAATTAAACCATTTATATGTAATTTTAATTCCATAAAAGGAATTATTATTGTTATTTATGGATTATACCAGATTACCCAAGCTAAATATTCCCTATTTACTGCCCAGTGTACTCACTAGATGAAAACTGTTTTTAGTTAAAAACTTTAGTAGATCCCGAATTATTTCCGATGTACTAAAATTTTCATTTGTATTTATATTTTTTTCCTTTCCGTCGAAATTTTTTTTCTCCATTGTACACGACTTAACATCATATTTTTAGTATTTTCCCTTTTCAAGTCCACGAATTTAAAATAATAAAATTTCTGTTTTGTTTCCTTCTTTAGATTTCGATAGTTGGATTTTTTGGGTTTGTGGAACGCGAAATTGAAATAATTAGTAAAACAGGAATTAATATCTTTCCTTTTTTGTTTCAAAGCTCTAAGAATTTAATACCGTAATATTGAAAATTTTGCCTTATTTTCCTTGCGTTCCTTCATAATTTTAACCAACAGCAGCACTTGCATATAAGCCAGCTGGGAGTTGGAAAAGCCCAATTTTCCCACCCGCTCCGTAGCCCTGATTTTTGACTCATTCATAATTATATAAATACGTAGCATCTATAGACGTGGTTTGGTCCGCCCGTCTGTCTGTTTGCCTGTTCGAGTAAACGGCGCAAAAGCTACCCAATTAAATGTATTGAAATTTAACATATATAATATAATATAAATATCGTTTTCAAATTACCAGTTATATATATATATATATATATATATATATATATATATATATATAACTATTTTCTATTATTTTAAAAAGGAAATAATAATAAATGAAAAAAAGTTTAGTTAATAATTATAGAACAAAACAATTTATATCATTTAAAAAAATAAAATTAAATTAAACAGTTTATTAATAAATAAACGACAATACAGTCGAACCCCGTTATAGCGAACACGGTTTATAACGAACTCTCAGATATAACGAACGAAAATTTTGGTCCCGCCGTTTTCCTATTGTATTTTATCCTTTTATAGTGAACCTCCGGAATCTTAAGAATCTGTTATAACGAACTTTTTTTTTAGTCGACCATGATTATTTTCTCTTTTTTCTTCTTTTCCGCTGATGTGAAAAAAGGTTTTTGACTCTAATTTAATAAGAAAATGCTTGCCGGCTAGTAAAACATGATGCAAATTAGCGATGTCTTTTTATAAAAGAGTAGTAAGACTTGCATTCTTTTTCTTTTATGGTAGCCATTCTGCAGGTGTGAACATGCCCACCCGTCAGTTATTTTCCATTACTCCTGTCATAGCAATTCAGTAACGCATTTAAGCTAACTTATTTAACTAATGTATTTAAGAATAATTCAAGATATGGCAGCATTGAAAAGAACTTCTTTTTTGAAGGAAGTAATAATCAAAAGCTTTTAACCTTAAATTTTACTCTCTGGAGTTCACAAGATGATGAAAAAAAAGAAAAATTTAAATGATAAAAAGTAAATAAACAAAATAAACATAAAACGACTTTTAACGCGCCAATAATTAGTGTTAGTCATCCTAAGTCTGGATAAAGTGTACAGATTTTAGTACAGTCAGGATCATTCCTTAAATTTGTAACGGCAAACCCACGGTGGGCGCTATTTGTAACGGCGCACGCACGCTGGGTGTCGTTTGTAACGTTATATGCAGACATATTCAGTAGTTTAGGTTAAAACAACAAAGTTTATTCAAGTGATAATGGCCGAAGGGAAGTGGAGCAAGTCTAAAATTTTACACACTGAGAACACTAAGAACAGCTAAAATCATACTCACAGGCCCCAACCTAGCTCAGTCGTGGCACCGCCTAACACTTGACACTGTCTCCTGGCTGAGCTGCTGAACAAAAGCTTAGTTAAACAGCCCGTGGCTGTGGATAATTCTTTATTTCACCAATAATTAAAATGGAACTACTATTAAACTTTCTTACCACGGCCGACTCTTAAATCCACTATCCAAACTCCTTTCCACTTTACTGGAGGCCGTTGCTACTTTCTATTCGTCAGCACTTCGCTAAACAATCATCCACTTCGTTGTCTAATGGCAGAGGTCCGCACTCGCTGGCTGCTGGCTAATGCCAGAGGCACACACACCCAAACTCACCCCCAAGCTTTTATATGCTGCAAACTGAGATACTTCACATTAACATATTACTAATAACCGCGAGCTAACTGCGGAATTCGAAAGAGCACACACACTCTAGAAAGTTAAAGTAAAAGAGAGGATAGATGTCGCTTTTACGCCTACAAAATGTTAAATTATTAACGTCACGATCTCAGAAACACTAGAGTGCCTTTATGACAAAAGGTCACTCCCTCACAAATTGTTTGCTCACTTATCCGAACTAGGGTTGGTCTCGAATGTTTAGATAATCGGCGCTTTACTGTATTTCTATTTGTCTTCATTTTTAGTAAATTTATTTAGTATTGTGCCAGTTTAATGTAATCCATTTTAGTCAATTTAATCATATCTAATATAATTTACGTTTTTTTCTTAATACCTCATCATTGAAAATACAGGTATCACGTAATTATGTACATATATTGTAAACTCTAACATTTTTTAACGGTTCGGATATAGCGAACAAAAACTTCGGTCCCTTAAAGTTCGTTATAACGGGTTTCGACTGTATACATGTTACCATGTGAGGCATGTAATTGCTATTTTGTTCAATGTATGACATTTATGCCTACGTATATAACATTTATGCCTATTTCTCTAGCAGAATCTTCAAATTTGCCAAAAAAATTGAGCAAATAAAATAAATTACAAATTAAAGCAATTTGATTAAATGCTTAGTATACATTTAAGGGAGACAGAACTGGTTGCCAAGGGCAGCTAGTGTGTTATATTAATCAACTTTATATGGCGAAATGACTTCATTTGATTGCCCTAATTTATTGTCTCGGTGATGACTTTTTAGAGGTATTCGACTACTGTCAACAAGAAATGTTTTTGTTTTCTTTCATGACCGATTAGTTAATTTTTTACTTTCTTCTATCTTTAAAAGTATGGATTTTTCAAAAATTTCGACTGCTGATTTTCAATGGATTTGAGCGTTTTGGATGGTCTTGAACGCGATTTTATAATTTTTAGAAAATGTCTGCCTGTGAATCTGTCACTCTGTGTGTCTATATGTCACAAAAAATTTGTGAGCACTCTATCTCAAAAAATAATGAAAGGAATTTCACAAAACTTTAGATTTTGTTAGACCTTAATAGAAACTGGAGCTGAATAGTTGTTGGTGCATATCGCTCGTCAGGGGGCACTGTTATGTTGCGTTATTCACATTTTTTACATTGTCTATATCTCAAGAATTAATGTATCGATTTTTACAAAACTTTAGATTCTCTTAGTCCTTGATTCAATTAGGTTATGTGAATGTTTTTGTACAACTACTTCAACAGGTGAAGCTGCTTTGCAACATTATTCATGATTATCACAATTGTACTACCTCAAGAACTAACACACGAATTTTCATTAAACTTCAGATTCAATTAATATCTAATATAGATTAGTGTTGTTTAAGTGTGGTGTAAATCGCCTTATAGGTGGCGCTTTTATGCTGCATTTTTCATGATTTTGCAATAGCTGTATCTGAAGAGCATGGATTTTCATTAAATTTCAGATTCAGTTAATACCCTTCAAAAATTGATTCTGATTCATTTTTGGTGTAGATCATCTAACAGGTGGCACCCATATACATAATTTTTTAAGAATTCCATAATAGCCATATATCAGAATTTAATGCTCTGACTTTCACCAAATTTGATATTCAGTTAGAACTTGACATAAGTTGTTCTAACTCGATTTTGGTGTAAATCACGTAACCAGTAGCGCTGCTATGGTGCATTTTCAGGGAGTATTGACATCTATGACATAGAAAAATGTTTTCATATAGCCGCATCTCACTAGATTTTCATAGCAATTCATTTTTTTCTGCGGTATCATTGACCTTCATAAAAATGTTCACGTTGATTAGAGAATCACTGCAGTGTTCTTTCACGTCTTGCATCCCAAACAATTCAAAGTTGTATTATTAGTAACAAAATGGCTCAAATAATTTCTTTTGAAAAACTAGGTTTTTACCCTGTAATTGTCTCAATTCCTTTTTATTTGTAGGTTTGGTTCTAAAATTGTGTGCATATTTCCTTTTTTAACCTGAATAGTATGTACGTTAGTTAAAAAAAAGTCAATTTTGCGTTTGTTATTGAAAGGTGCGAAAGAAGTCTTTTAGCAATTGTGGTAGCAATTTATTTACACCTGCATCTGGGTTATTACTCAGAAGCTGTAGAATATCCAAATAATTATTTGGAATCCACTCACTTTCAATTGCCTTGTGCAAAACATGAACATTATGAGACTGACTGAATTCGAAACCCGTTTCATTGCTCTAATTTTCGCAGAAGAATGGTCAACTGTTTTTGAAGAGGTCAATTTTAAGTTCACACATTGCCTTTGCCACTCACCTTGCTTGATACAAAGCACATATGATTGAGAAACTGAAGTCATTTTCAAACTTACCACCTAGATACAGGAGAGAGTTATGTAATAATTCTTTGTAGTATTTTCCTAAATGCCTTCCATCTTTTAGGGGATTTTGGAGATAATTAACTATTTTCACTCGCTATTCTTTTAGAAAGCCTTGAACAAGACTTTCTGCAACCAATACCCGTAAAGCATGGTGACGTCACTGCAACGTCGTTGTGAAGTCACATTGTGACTTTGTGACCATCGATTGTCAATGTGACGTCACGTGACGTCGATGTGAAGTCACAGTGACTAAAATGTGAAGTCGTTATGGCCGTTTTAGAGCTTTTTAATGACGTTTCACAAAGTGGTCACAATGCGACATATTTGTGAAAAATGCGTCATTTGTGACAAATTTGACATTAACATTGTGACGAAACTGTGACAAAAGCAAAGATATTTAAATTGCCAGAAACATGTTTTTAAAAATAAATAACATGTTTTGAAGGATATTTATAAATTTCTAAAGATTTTTAAGAAAGTCACATCTCAGTCAGAATGTGACGTCACTGAGTAGTGGCATTTTGGTCACAGATGTGATGTGACCAAAGTGACTCGCAGCGACGTCACTGTGACCATGCATGCTATTAGGGTATTGTTGTATATGTCTTCTTATCAAGCAATTGACTTTGAGGCTTCAGAAAAAAATGGATGACAGCACTACCTGATGCTATGCCACAACACTTCTCAAACACTCATTTTTAACACTAGTTCATCGGTATGATGATATTAAGCCAATCACAATAAGGTTCGTTCGAATTCCCTTTCAATTCTGTACATGACCTTTCGACCACTCCTGTATTAGATTCTGCAGTATCAAAAGACAATGCTAGTCGTGTCCAACACATTTTAAAGATAAATGTTGAATAACACGACGAGATCTTTTTAAATCTGCCGTATCACATTAGCTTTATCCGTTTTTCTCAATTTACCAGGTCTTTAGTATTCTTTGAACAGTTTCTGCATAAACAGCAATATTTATACAGTTTCTCGATAATTTATATAGTTTCTGTTTCAGCACAAATATTTTTCTCCGCCTTAACAAAGATATTTGCTTGCCCCACTCTTTGTGTAGTTTAGCACTGGTAAATTTAACAGAATCTGAAAGTATTCTTTAAATTCCTTGTAATAGTAAATAAGCTTTCCTTTGAAGATATTCGAGTTTTTAAAAACTCATCACTAGGCACCTTTTTTTTAAGAGTAAATTTCCTATTTTGGTTTCCAATTAAGAGTTCAATTACCTGCTAATGATGAACGGAATACAGGAGAAGCCCATTTGTGCAAAACATTTAATGATATAAATTTCATTAGAGATAAAAGTTATCAATGCGTGCAATTCCTAAATATTTTCCATTTTCCTGAAATTTGGTATACAAACCTTTACAACATTTAGACTCCAGGCGTAAGCAAAGTCATATTAAAATCATACCTTTGAAAAAATGAAAAACGCTAATATACAGGGTGGCTGAAATGTATTGGAGAGTTGCTTAATGCTGACATTTAAAGCTCAAAATTGAAAAAGCCTGATTGTTTTTAAAATATTTTGTAGTATTTTTTATGGATTTTCCTGTGATGTATTACTTATTTACTTTCTATATTCTTGCGAAGCCCTGTGTTCTTCCTATAAGTATTGCTGAATTGGCGACAAATGAAGAGAAAATATCAATGAAAACATCTCGGCTGAAAAACCACATTTGAACACTGCAGACGTTTGTTAATCAATGAAAAGAAGTAAGAAACGTTGATGTAAAAAAGAAATCAGTCGACCACCTTCTGTATATACTCCAAGAATTCGCAATATTATCAAAAAGAAAAATATCTGAATCGATGCCGTAAACTGAATTCCAATGCAAAGAGGCTGGCTATCTCTCGTAAAAAGTTCTAGAACTTTGTTGAAAAACGCTCTTGGGTGATAGTTATCGTTGTTGATAATAGCTATCATTGTTGATAGCTATCGTCTTTAGCGTAGGCAACTTTTATCATTCTTGCCAAACAAAATAGACTAACGAGATGCCAGAAAATACTCCAAAATAGTTTTTTCAAGGCACGCAACGTGGAAGATGTTTCGCGGTTGGATAAGAATTTTTTAACCATTGAGAAGGCAAGTAACCATCAGACTGTTTGACAACTGTTAAGTCCAATGCAGAGAAATGCTAGAAAAACAAAAATCGTCACATGATAGTTTTTTTTTTCGGAAAGGATTAAAGGTTCTGGTTAACGGAATAAAGTGATGGAAAAAATTTCTTTGTGTTTTATCGATAAAATCGTGATGGTTAATTTGAAAAAAGTACGAAGACGAAGTGTTGGCTAAGATTGCGGTCCTATAGAAAAAAAGTTACCCTAATGAAATCTTCCAAAAGG
Source organism: Maratus speculifer (assembly GCA_964019185.1). NCBI lineage: Eukaryota > Metazoa > Arthropoda > Arachnida > Araneae > Salticidae > Maratus > Maratus speculifer. The sequence goes on along the minus strand of OZ025302.1, from coordinate 197,760,894 downwards.
ATTGGGCACCTTCTTCGATGTCCACATGCCTCGATATTTAATAGAGGAGAAATAGCCGCCAAACAGTCCGGATCACAACTCATTCGAATTTTCTGGTTGGAGCTACTTAGAAAAAAGTTAAAGAGTAAAAAACATATAATTTGGGTTCTCTGCGCCGAGAACATATCAAGGCTTGATAAGATTTAGATGATAGTTACCTACGGCTCACCATTAATTCTGTGATCCTTCGTTTGAAAGTCTGTATCAAAGCTAATGGCGTACATTTTGAACAAATTGTTTAAATATTGCTATTTATTTTATTTTTATTTTATTAGAATAAAAAATGTCATCAGAAAGCGTATATTTTTGAAAAAATAATTTTTTTAAATTGGGAAATTTATTAATTTTATCAAAATATAAAATGAATTTTTTATTGCTGCATTTGCGCATCTGATGATGTATTTTTATTTTCCTTTAGTATCTATCTTTTTATACATATTTTTTGTGATGCATACTGTTGATCACAACATTTTACTTTATGCATTTTGGCCGCTGGTAAGCAGTCATAGATTTTTAACCTTTTTGCGTCTGTGACCCGAGTAGCAAACCAATATTGGTCCAGAGTTGCGTTAATATTTTATTTATTGGATATATTGCTAATAAAACGCCAATGTTGATTATATATTTGCAATTCATTGGAAATATTTCCAATGAATTCCCAATATTGTACAAATGTTGGCGTTGCATTGAAAATATTCCTAATGAAACCCCAATATATAACCAATATTGGCGTTTTATTGGCAATATTTTCAATGAAACCGCAATATTGGCATAATATTGGCTGCAAATATTCGCTAAATAAGGGCAAAATGTAAATACCCCAATATTGGAGCAATATTTAATGCCAATATTGCGCCAATGTGCCAATATTGTTCCATTATGTAGCCAATGTTGGCCCAATATTATTTAGCTAGTTTTTTATTTCATTTTAATTATTCCACTTTAAAACACAGCATTTTGTACAATCAGCTTTACTTTATCATATATTGATTCATTTTTAGGTAGCTTTCATTACAAAAAGTAAAAAGCTACCTATTGCAGCCGTCCGGAGGAAAGCACTTCCAGAAAATTTTGGTATATTTTCACCGATCATGACCCCCAGACCCCAAAACCACCCTCCGTTCAAATGTTGATATATATATATATATATATATAATATATATATAACTGATTTTTGTCATGCGATAACTAACGTATTTATGAACCGATTTGAATGAAACTTGGTATGTACATAGTACATACAAATATCTCGACCGAGTTTGTTGGCCAGCAGCATCGCCATCTTGTTTCATAATGGCGGCCATTTAAAATTTAAAAAAAAAATTTAAATTTAAAAATAAATGCGAAAAAATTAAAAATTGAAAAATATTTTTATTTTATGTGTTAGATCCTAAAACACCGATTCTATAACATTTTTTACTTTGTCTATATCTTAAAAAATGATTGAGTTATAGCACTTTGAAATTTTTTTATGGCTGACATTTTGAAACGATCTGATTTTGGTCATGTTATAACTAACGAATATATGAACCGATTTGAATGAAACTTAGTATTACATAGTACATACAACTATCTCGACCGAGTTCGTTGGCCAGCATCATCCGCAATCTTATTTCAAAATGGCGGCCATTTAAAAATTTAAAAAAAAAAATTCAAATTTAAAGTTAAATGCGAAAAAATTAAAAGTTGAAAAATATTTTTATTTCATGTGTTAGATCTTAAAACACCATATCCAGAACACTTTTTACCTTGTCTATATCTTAAAAAATGATTGAGTTATAGCACTTTGAATTTTTCTTATGGCTGACATTTTGAAACGATCAAATTTTTGTCATGCTATAACTAACGTATTTATAAACCGATTTGAATGAAACTTGGTATGTTCATAGTACATACAAATATCTCGACCGAGTTCGTTGGCCAGCATCATCCGCCATCTTGTTTCAAAATGGCAGCAATTTAAATTTTTTTAAAAATTTAAAAATTTAAAAATAAATGCGAAAAAATTAAAAGTTGAAAAATATTTTTATTTTATGTGTTAGGTCCTAAAACATCGATTCTAGAACACTTTTTACTTTGTCTATATCTTAAAAATGATTGAGTTATAGCACTTTGAATTTTTCTTATAGCTGACATTTTGAAACGATCTGATTTTTTTCACGTGATAACACTCGTATTTATAAATCGATTTGGATGTAACTTGGTGTGTACATAGTACTTAATAAAGCCTGGATCGAGTTTGTTAACCAGTTCCATACGCCATCTGGTTTCAAAATGGTGGTCATTTAATTTTTTTTATTTAAAATTTGAAATTAGGTACAAAAAAAGTGAGGAATTGAAAAAAATATTGCTTTCATGCATTTGACCTTGATACAAAGATTCCAAAGCATTTTTTGTTTCGTCTGTATCTTAAAAAAGTCTGAGTTATAGTACTTTTATATTCTAGTGTTGCTCACATTTTGAAATGATCTGGTTTTCGTCACGTAATAACACGGTATTTATACACCGATTTGGATGAAACTTGGTTCGTACATAGGACATACTGATGCCTGGACCGAGTTCATCGGCCAGTTCCAACCGCCGTCTTGTTTCAAAATGTCGGAATATTGTTTTTTTTATTTAAATTTTAAAATTAGGTGCAAAAAAGTAAGAAATTGAAAAAGATTTTTCTTTTGTGTTTTGACCTTGATACAAAGATTCCAAAGCATTTTTTGTTTCATCTGTATCTTGAAAAATGGTTGAGTTTTAGCACTTTCAATTTCCAGTGAGATTGACATTTTGAAACGGTTTGAAATTTGTCACGCGTTAATACGCATATTTATAAACTGATTTCGATATAACTCCATGTGTTCATGGTACATACCAATGTCTTGACCGAGTTCACAAGCCAACTTTATCCACCATCTTGTTACAAAAATGCTGCCATTTAAATTTGTCAAAAATCTTTTAAATGTATAATGATGTATAAACAAAAAATTAGAAATTGAAAAAAGGTTCTTTCTAAACTATTTATTTTAATAATGAATTGAGGAGTATTTTTTGCTTTGTCTTTACCTTGAAAAACGCCTGGGAAATAGCAGTTTGAGTTTCTAATGTGGGTGACATTTTTAAAAAAAAGTCAATTTGCCCACGACAGCACTCGTATATATTAATCGATTTCGATGAGAGTGTGCATGTTCACATAAATTAAGATTTCGATCAAGCTCATTGTTTTTTTTTATCCATCATGCTGCTTTAAAATGGATATCGTGGAATTTGGCGACCCTATAAAACGCTTAAAATAAAACGAGGATGAATAAAATATGACTAATTTCTAAAAATTCCTATTAATATTCAGTATTAACAAAAACTAGTATTCAATCTTATACAATCGTGTTCCACTATTTTGAGCTTCGCATATTTCATATATATAACTTAATTTAAAATAAATAAGTAAGTATATGAATGCTACCTCTTCCTCCCGGCATTGCCGGAAGGACTATTATAATCTATTTTTCATTTGCTAAAATGGTTTCTAGTTCTAAATTTTGATTTAAATACATGTATGCACGTACATATAAATATTTTTACTTTTATACTTATTTACTCTCGACTGTACATAATATTTTTTTACTAATCGGAAAATGCTTTTATTACAAATGACGGAACATCGTTTTTACTTACCCATCATATGTAGTATACAGTAAATTTTTCAATCGTTTTAAAAATCGAAAAAAATTGAAGGATTTACAAGTTTAAGACACTGGAGTCTCTAAAAAACATATTTTTAAAAAATGCCGTCCGTCTGTCTGTGTGTCTGTCTACCTGTGTGTCTGTGTGCCTGTAAACGCTGTATCTCCCAAACAAATAGAGATAGAGACTGTAAATTTGGTATGTACGTAGTACATAGGATGGGACGAAGTCTATTTAATATCAGTAACCTCGATTATACGCAACTATATTTTTTTTTCGAACACTCGAAATATTCGTTCTAATGATAGGTATATAAAAATTTTCGAATTTTTATTTTTAAGGAGTGAATATAAAGCAATAAAAAAACATAAATTTTGCATAAAGAATGAATTCGATCGGACAATTAGTTGTCGAGATATTTGTAATCGTGTTTTTCACACTCTTCGCTTTATCATGACTCGGTATTTCATGAAAATTTCAATTCAAAGATATATTTTAATTGAAAATGAAACGCTTAATATAACGCAATAAATAAATTAGTTAATGTAATTATCATTTTTGGAGTTATAAGGATGCTTTTTTAAGCAATTTAGTGTTGCTTCATTTTATTTTCATATTTTATAGCATGCATATCCATGTTGGCCAAATATTATGGTGGCAAAGACTAGTTTCCCATTGTAAGCAATTAACAAAGATAGTATATAAATAAATATATTTGAATAATTTTTTTATTATTAATTAAAACATATCCAACGTGCATTAAATAGATAATATTTGTTTCATAATTAACAGGAAAATAAAACATATTTGTAGATAGCATACATATATTTTTACTTACCCATCATACGTAGTACAGGGTCTTGCAATCGTTTTGGAAATCGAAAATTTTTTTTTACGAATTTACACGTTTCAGATACTGAATATTCCGAAAAGCATATTTTTAGAGAAAAAAAAATTGCCGTGCGTCCGTCTGTGTGTCTGTGTGTCTGTCTCAAACGCTCTATCTCCAGAACAAATTGAGATGAAGACTTGAAATGTTTCTTTTTTTTTGTAAGTATGGGACGAAGCCTATTTAATATCAATAACCTCGATTATCCGGAACTTTTTTTTCGGACTCTCGAAAAATTCGTTCTGATGCAAGATATATAAAAATTTTCGATTTTTTTTTATTTTAACGTGTGAACGTAAAAGACAATAAAATAACACAAATTATGTCTAAAAAACGAAGTCGATCGGATTATTAGTTGCCGAGATAATTCTAACCATGTTTTCTACATTCTTCTATTTTTCACGATCCTGTATTTCATTCAAATTTCAATTCTGAGATATATTTTAATTGGAAATGAGATGCTTAATCTGACGCATCAAACTGTTAGTGAATATGATCATTATTTTTTGAGTTATAAGGATGCTTCTTTTATGCAATTAAATACTACATGAATTGGTTGGCGTTTTATATAGTTTGTCGAAATGGGTTCATCAGCAATTCATTAGTAGGACATTACTATGTATATTAACAACATTTAAATGTACGTTTAAATTTTGTTTTGGAATTGCAATGAATTTTATAAATAGTTTACACATGTTTTGTTTTCATATATTATATTATATATATCCCCGATGGGTAAGTATTACGGTGGCCCCCAACGACTAGATTTTTCACGGTATTATTTTCCTAAACTATAGAAAACAAGTAAAAATTGTTTGTATAGTTTCGTAAATATCATGAAATCATTATCGAAAGTGCGTCTTTTAAGATAATACTATTTATTTCTTAAGGTAATCCATCAAGTAGCATGTCAAAGTAAGTATTATGATTTTTTAAACTAAAAAATCCATATATGCTTTTAGAAAAGTTTATGTGGACTTTTTAAGTAGGAAGTTTTAATAGGGAAAAGTTTTAATAATAAAGAAATTGATTTAAAGGTTTAAGTACAAATTTAAAAGCATTTGTTAGGAATTGATAAATTAAGTTATTCCAGTTTATTCACAGAAAATCGTTTGCATATTTGCAATTGTGATATTTAATTTATTTATAAGACGCAACTCGTTGCTATGGAAGCGATACTGTTTTTTCGTCTGCTTTGCTTTTATATTTTTTATCTTACGAGATGAGTTAAAAGTTTAGATAAAAAAGTTGGCATCAATTTTTGATGGAATGTAAAAGAATTTTTTAGAGAGAATGTTTATATTTTTTGTTTGTCGTGCGTGTCTTGAGTTTTATTGAAGAATTATGTTTATTTTATGAAAAGGCACGCAGAAATGCATAAAGGATCATCTTTCCAGTTTTTAGTATGATGATTAAAAATTATCAAGGTAAAAGCATTTATATTTTGTACATATTATACATTTTGTACATAGTATGTAAATAATTTGAATTCAATATTTCTTTATTCTATAATTCTAAGTATGTAATAAAATTTTTAAAAAGAAAATTCAAGAATATTTAGAAGATTTTTGAACCCAAATAAGTTTTGATTGTTTACAAAACAAAACTGGCGCCCCGAGCACGGACATTTGAATAATACTGTTGAGATATTGAATTGTTTTTATAGCGTATAGTGTTTTCATAAGCTGTGCATTACTACTTAATTTTTCTAAGATGAATAAGCTAAAGAAAAAGCGTACACCACTACGTTCGTCATTTACCAGAACTTTAAATGTTTTGAATGAAGAAATTAACAGCGAGTCATTAGATAAGGACAAAATTTTAGACGGTTTTAGTAAATTAGAAAATTTGATTCATGAAATTAAAGCTATTGATGAAGCTATAATTGAACTCATGTTAGATGATGATAAATGCGATGAAGAGGCTATTGAAAATGAAGTAGTGGAAAATGAAAGTTATTCAGATCAATTTATTACCATTAAGCGTAAAGTTAGTGAAGTATTGGATAAAAATAAACGTAATCAAGATAATAGTGAAAAAAGCACAGATTACGGTTATTCCAAATCAAAGCATTATAAATTACCTAAATTGAATATTAAGCCATTCGATTCGCAGTTAATAAATTATCTTTCATTTTGGTCCCAGTTTCAGAAAATTCATGAAGACATAGATTTGGATAATAGTGACAAATTTCAGTATCTTATCCAATCGGTAGAACCTGGAACCAGTGCCAGGCGTTTGTTAGAGAGCTATCCAATGACCGCAGTTAATTACTCCAAAGCTGTCGAGGCATTTCAAGAGCGTTTTGGAAACAAAGATTTACTAATAGAAGTGTACGTTAGAGAATTCCTAAAATTGATTGTAGCTAATGTACAGGCGCACGGCAAAGATAAACTTCCCTTATCAGATTTATTCACGAAAGTCGAGGCATATTTAAGATCGTTAGAATCAATGGGTTTAAGTTTAGAAAGCAATTCGGCGTGGCTCTATCCCATGATAGAATCTAGCTTATAGGAAGATGTATTAAAAGCATGGCAGCGATATAATATTTCAATCACATCAAACACTGTTAGTAATAATAATGCATTGTCAACAAAAGCAAATATAGTAAGTTTGATGGAATTTCTGAAACAAGAAGTTGCAAACGAGGAAAGATTCAAATTAGCCAAATCGAGTTTTATAGAGCTGGGCTTTAAAGACAAACCTAAAGAAAAGTTAAGAAAAGCAGAAAGTAAAATACCTACTGCGGCAGGGCTATTTAGCGCAAAAGAACGCCTTTGTTTATTTTGCAGTAAATCTCATGAAAGCAAGGACTGTGTTAGGGCTAGATCTCTTTCCTTTAATGAACGGAAGGCCAAAATTAAGAATAAAAATTGCTGTTTAAAATGTCTTCGTTTTGGTTACCACGCTAAAGTTTGCAAAGTTTTTATTCGTTGCCACGTTTGTTCTAAACCCCATACCGAGTTATTATGCCCTGAAATTTCAATGTGTAAAGAACCAGAAAATACAGTTAAGACCCCAGAAGTTATTCAAAGCACCATAGCAAGTAAGCAGTGTTCTGCTGAAGTAGCCCTTATGACTTTAGAAATAGTTATTAAAGGTCGAATAACAAAGAAAGTACGAGCGTTACTTGATTGTGGGTCGCAAAAGAGCTATATTTTAAAAGGTACAGCTGAAGAGTTAGGTTTACATCCCATTTCTTCTGAAGCTATTGTACACACTTTGTTTGGTGGTACGCAAACAGAAGCTAAATCTCACAATAAATTCCAAGTTGAGTTAAGTTCTTCTGATAGACAGAAACAAACGAAAGAAGTCTTAGAACTTTTGGATCAAGATATAATTTGTAACTATATTCCTCGGATACCAAAAGAATCAGTAATTAAAGAGCTTAAACAAAATAAACTATGGATCACAGATTTAGGAGCAGGAAGTCCAAAAATTGAAATTTTGATTGGAAGCGATTACTACGGACAACTTCTTACAGGTCGAGTAAAACAGTTAAGGAGCGGTCTTACAGCAATAGAGACAAAGTTTGGATGGACACTTTGTGGTCGTTTAGAAAGTACATCACAGTCTTGCCTAAATTATGGAAATATGTTTATCACGAACCTAGCTTTAAAAGATATGAAGATTCCAGAATTATGGAAGTTAGAGACAATTGGTATAACAGATCCCTGTCAAACTTTGTCTAAAGCAGAAGAAGAAGAACTCGCTCATGATAATTTTATAAAAGAAGTTGATAGAAATATAGAAGGTCGCTATATTGTAGGTCTTCCTTGGATTAACGGCAAACGTGAGATTCCCTCAAATAGACACATAGCTGAACGAAGATTGATAAATTCAACAAAGAAATTAAAATCAATGAAAATGTTTGAAGAATATGCTAAAGTTTTCTATGAATGGGAAGAAGAAGGCGTTATAAGTAAAGTACCAGATGAAGCACTCAAGATTCCAGGACATTTTTTACCTCATCATCCCGTCATCAAACCAGATAGTCTTACTACAAGTGTTCGACCAGTTTTTGATGCATCGTGTAAGGTAGGGAGGTCTCCTTCTTTAAATGATTGCCTCTTTAAAGGACCAAACCTCATCGAACAAATTCCTGCAGTGTTAATAAGATTTCGTGAGAAAGCTATTGGGGTAGTAGCCGATATAAGAAGAGCATTTCTTCAAATTGAAGTCAAAGAATCAGATCGGCATTTCTTGCGATTTTTATGGTGGAAGAGTCCTGACGAATTTCAAGTTTATCAACACAATAGAGTAGTTTTTGGAGCAACTTGTAGCCCATTTTTGCTAGGTGCAGTTATAAGATATCATTTGAGTAATGTTGATGAAGAAAACAAACAGATAGCTGAGAAGCTTATGAAATCATACTATATAGATAACTGCGTTACTTCAGTCGACAATGTGCCTGAACTAGAAAATTTTATTTCAAAATCTACAGAAATCATGGCTGATGCGAAAATGGAATTAAGAATGTGGGAATTCGGACCAATTAAAAGTGAAGACAGCAGTTTCCTTAACGAAAAGAAGGTGCTCAGCAAAAATGTAACAACGATAATTCCGGTTTTAGGGTTGAAGTGGGACACAATGGAAGATAGTTTGAAGATCGCTTATAAATTTAGTGATGAGATAGAAAATCTGTCGAAAAGAAAGATATTAGCGGTAACCCAGGGGATCTTCGATCCAATAGGATTTTTAGCCCCAGCATTGTTGCCAGCCAAACTGATAATTCAAGACGCCTGGTCAACGAAATTAGATTGGGATGCTCCACTTCCAGAAGAAATTCGGAATAATTTTCAAAAATGGTATGGCGAACTCAAGTATTTAAATGACGTGAAGATAAATAGACGTGTAGGCTATGGTTGTAAAGAAAAATGGTCTATTCATACATTTTGTGATGCAAGTACCAGAGCTTATGCAACAGCAGTTTTCTTACGTTGTGAAGATAAAGACGCAGTCTTTGTACAACTTTTAGGAGCTAAGTCTCGTCTTGCACCAAAGAAAAATGTAACCATACCACGTTTAGAGCTTCTTGCTTGTATTTTAGGAATAAGGTTGACTAAGTTTGTTTTGAAAGCCTTTAATTGTATTTCCATACCAGTAAAGTATTGGACCGACTCTTCGACTGCTCTCGCTTGGATTCGAAGAAATGATCAATGGGGAACGTTTGTAGGCAATAGAGTTAGAGAAATTTGTAAATTTTCCGAATCTCAACAATGGAACTTCGTACCTGGTCATCTCAACCCTGCTGATCTACCTTCTCGCGGATGTAGTCCTAAACAGCTGCTGAAGATGAGATGGTGGGAGGGACCAGAATGGTTGAAGTTATCAGAAGAAAATTGGCCACATTCAGAAACAAGCCCCAACGAAGAATTAGTAATGATGGAAAAGAAGAAAACTGCAGTACCTAGTCTTTTATGTTCTAATTCACTTGAATTTATGATATATAGTAGAATTTCAAAATTTGGTAGATTTATTAATGTCGTATGTTGGGTGAAGAGATTCATAATGAAGTGCAGAAATCGAAATATATGTTTTCCATCAGAATTGTCAATTGAAGAAAAAGAAGATGCGGAAAGGTCGCTCTGGTCAATAATACAATTTGAAAGTTTTGGTAATACTACTGATGCAATAAAAGGATTAAAGGTTATGAAAGATCAAGAAGGATTGTTGAGAGTAAAAACAAAGATATTAGAGCGGGATGACGAGTTTTCTTTCAGATATCCAATTTTATTACCATCGAAACATCATGTAGTGAATTGTCTGATTGAAGAATGTCATTTAAAGAATTGTCATGCTGGACTTCAAACAGTTGGATCCATTTTAAGAGAAAAATATTGGATGATTTCTTCTAGACGCAGCATTAGAAGTCAATTGTCTAAGTGTTACAGATGCAAAAGATACTCTGCAAAACCACATACTACACCTCCAATTCACCCACCTCTAGATCGAATCAGAGATTCCAAAGTTTTTGAAATTGTTGGAGCTGATATTTTTGGCCCTCTTTTCGTAAAGCAAAGATCCAAATTTTGGGTTGTACTTTTTACATGTGCAGTATATAGGGCAATACATTTGGAACTTGTATCCAGTCTCTCAACGGAAGGATTCATTCAGTCACTTCGAAGATTAATATGCAGGAGAGGAAGGCCGACTACTATATACTCTGATAATGGCTCAAATTTTAGAGGAACCAATAACCTTTTAAAATCATTGTATTGGAAGGCAATAGTTTCTTCGAAAGAACTGTTTCCTATTAATTGAAAGAACTGTGTCCTATTAGTCATCCATCCAGCAGCAGCTTGGTGGGGTGGATGGTGAGAAACAGTACAACTAGAAGTGGTAGAGTAGTACAGAGACTTCTGAAATGACTTTTTCTAGAACTCTGAAATGACTTTTCTAAAACTCTGAAATGACTTTTTCTAGAACTCTGAACTGACTTTTCTAGAACTCTAAATGTTTCATTATTATTTTATTATTGTTTAGTTATTATCTTTATTTATTTAGATATTTTTTATTTTGAATTAGGGCTTAATTTGATCAAAAGTGATCTTAAGTTTAATTTGGCTTCCGCCTAAATTAAAGGTGGGAGTATGTTAGGAATTGATAAATTAAGTTATTCCAGTTTATTCACAGAAAATCGTTTGCATATTTGCAATTGTGATATTTAATTTATTTATAAGACGCAACTCGTTGCTATGGAAGCGATACTGTTTTTTCGTCTGCTTTGCTTTTATATTTTTTATCTTACGAGATGAGTTAAAAGTTTAGATAAAAAAGTTGGCATCAATTTTTGATGGAATGTAAAAGAATTTTTTAGAGAGAATGTTTATATTTTTTGTTTGTCGTGCGTGTCTTGAGTTTTATTGAAGAATTATGTTTATTTTATGAAAAGGCACGCAGAAATGCATAAAGGATCATCTTTCCAGTTTTTAGTATGATGATCAAAAATTATCAAGGTAAAAGCATTTATATTTTGTACATATTATACATTTTGTACATAGTATGTAAATAATTTGAATTCAATATTTCTTTATTCTATAATTCTAAGTATGTAATAAAATTTTTAAAAAGAAAATTCAAGAATATTTAGAAGATTTTTGAACCCAAATAAGTTTTGATTGTTTACAAAACAGCATTCGTCTGGTAAAAAAATTAAAAGAAACTTTAACTTTTTTTGTTAACCTTGTTTGTTTTGACAATTTTAAGAATAATAAAATGATGGATGATATGAAACTTCTTATTTTCGTTGAGATATAATTAGTACATAGTGTTGTGTTTTAAAAGGAAGACGATGGGAGGAGAAACACTTTTTTTTTATTTTGTTTCAAACTCAGAAGTAGGCCAAGTGAATCGTATAAATGATTATGTACATTGCGAAGAATGAGGGCCGGCAAAAGACCCGAAATGGCTACCTTCATTACCTCTTTTAAAACAATAAAAGAAATCTTAAATCAAGATGACAACAGTTTCAAAGTTAAATTATAAAAAAAAATATAAATTGATAAAAGAAATAAAGTTACCTGTGAAGTCCTTGGCTTCCGACGAATAATACTAGACAGACACATGCACAGGAATTAAATGCAAACAGATTGCAAGTAAATATACTTTTATTTTTCATGAAAAACTTGTTTACCTTTTTTTTTATGAATATTGAATATTTCTTCACAAGTATATATATTCTTGCTCTCGTACACATTAATCAATTTATCATATATTTTGAAGCAATAATTTCACAAACGATGTTAATCATAAAATTGATATATTGGAACAACAAATTCTTCTTTATAACACATTTTTATGTATCTTCACAGGATGAACTAAAACATCACATAGGTACATGTAATTTTCAAATATATATTTATATTAGCAGATAATTTTTCCAGACAGAGATGTACCTATATTTTCTTCTGGAACGCCCCGTGATATTCAAAAATTTATATATAATATATATATTTCTTTGGCCAAAATATCGATACAATGAAAACAGACTATGGAATAAAGACTTTACGTAATAAATACCTTCACTACATGAAAGAGACTCCACACCTCAGCCTATTTTTCAGAGGACGGAGAACTCATTAAACGTTATTTGGAGAGTTGAGAATATAAATTGGTTAGAGAGCATTATTTGACGAGAAAATGATGAGTAAGAATATTTAGAAGAAACATGACGACACTCTACTTTCGCTATGAAGTTAGCACAAGAGCAACAAACAGAAGATTCATGATGTCACCTTATTTAAATTGTGAAACCAAAAAGAAAAAACAAAACAAAATAATTTTTGGATACTTTGAATGTAGCCTTACTCATCGCCGCCTTAAAAAATCAACTGAGTAATCCTGGCATGGACATTTGCAGAATAAAACTTGCTTCATCCAACGGTCACGGGGGCGCACACTTGCCCCGGAATTTCCGCTAAATTTTGATCAGCCAGCAGCACCCATCACGGCAGGAGTCTAACAGCGCGACTGTCGCTGACTGCCGAGAGTCAGGAGGGAAAAAGAGCAAGGGTTATCGTAAATCCGGGATACGCCAAGTTGGCGACGTACGAAAGGGGGAGTGAGGAAGACTAAGCCAAGTTACGATACAAAGTATGGAGAAATATGAATTTAATATGAACAGAATTGATAAACGCATAAAGAAGGAAGGCCAAAGCAGGTGGCCAGGCACTCTGTTGGCTAAAACACGTCACCTGCGGAATTTAATTTGATAGGCCAAGGGGAGTGTCCGAATAAACGGAAGTTCCACCCATAGAACAAGCTAGAATGTTCTCGAAGGATTTCTAAACCGGAAGGAATGCCATCGAACAGGATTTTACCGGCTTGGAACATTCGAAAGCAAAGTACGAAAGAAAATATTACAGGCGACGATATGAAAAGAAAGGAAATCGAAATAAAATTTAAATTAAGAACATTAATAAAAAGGAGGTGATAGGAAATAAAATGGCTAATAAAATTGAATTAAACAAAACATATGGGGGGGTTATCGAGTAACCACCGCATATTTACCCGGGGTTCCCCAAAAGAAAATATTGGTGAGATGACAAAAATGAACAATTTTTTCATCGAGACAATATTTTCTAACACATGTACAAATATACAAAATAATTACACAAAATAAATGTATCAGAAATAGTGATATGAATATAAATAATTGTTTTACATGATGTTTAAATAATAAAAAAAAAATAATTATTGTTATGATAGTAATCCTTATGTAAATATACCAACTACAGTAAATGTTAAAATGGAAGGTATACAAAATTTCTTCCAGAAGTGTCTATGATATATCAAAAAAAAAAATTTAAAGTCTATGTCTATGTGCAGAACAACAGTCCTTAACTTTGACGAGTCTCTTGTTAGGCTGTGCAAAATGCACTATAATAGTAGAATGCTTTAGCATATGTCAAAATATTTGATTATACAATAATATGTATATTTATATTCTTAGTTGTCAACAAAATGAAACATACTATAACTGTATATGAATCATACTATAACTATATATAAAATATATGGTTTCAAATAACACATGATAAATTGAATGAATTTGTAAGTTGACAATTGAACAAAAAAAATATATATATATATAAATGGTGCAGAGAGATTAGTTAGGCTCTCATAAAAATTTACTTATATCACCACATAGCCTTTTAAGCCTTCCATAAATCTTAAATGAATACCCTTAGCATTATTCAATAACACATTTTCACAGAAACCAAATAATAAGTTGCAAAAAGAATGGCATATGTTAAATTGGTAGCAAAAGTATGATATTATATTTCAACAAAAACATCTTCAAAATGAATATAACAATTTTCACAGAGAGAATCTTTACACTCTCATAAAGGAATATTCTTGAACACTTTCAAAATAAATTGACAATAATTGCATAAATACTCTTAATATTATACATCATTCAAAATAAACATAAAAGCTAAGATATTTAATATTCTGAAAAAAAGGAAGAAACTTATATGAATATGTCAATCTTATATATGACTTGATAATGTCAAGTTACAAACAAAAAAATCAATTATGTCAAAATTTTATGTAAAAGATATCTTGAACATATTTAATTGTAATTCTCAAACATTTAAAAAAAAAAAAAATTAAGTAAGTGATCAATTTTGTATTTATCATATATCAAGTATTTGCTTTATATAACTATATATATTGACTCAACCAACCTCTTTGGATCCAAAGTATAAATACCCAAAAGTATATAAAAAAAAATATACTACTTATTGTGAGTCATTCACCTTCTATACTTCAACAAGAAGAGAAGAAATATTAGTATGTATAAGTTTATCATGCACTTTCTTTTTTTTTTTTTTTTTTTTTTTTTTTAAGAGGTTAAATGTCAAAGCATGCATGCATTGTAAAGAGAAGTCACAATAGAGAAAATAATTTGAGGAGTACTCCAATTTATGTTTACCCTATATTAATTACAATTTCACCTTTCTTATTAGAATGAAACATTTGTCAAAAAAAATAATTTTAAATAATGACATAATATTATAACAAGAATATAACAGGACAAATTCTTTCTCAATTTTTTTTAGTACCAACTATTGTAATTAAAGACTTTATAAGATTTAAAAGTATGGCATACATGAGATTATATATATATATTTATTGTAATAATTATGACTTAGAGATAAATGCATTAAATAATAAAACTATTGAAAACCATACATACATCATGAGGATGACTGTTGTATTGTATCAGGGAGAAGAAGACTTAGATAAAGAAGAAAAAAAAATAACAACAGCTGCCTGCAGCTTGGAGAAAAGAAAAAAAAATTACACAGTGATTCTTCTTACTGGAATATCAGTCTAGCTAGCATTGACTGACTATACTACAACTCAAGAGTCATCCTGAAAAAGGAAAAAGAAGGTTAGTTTATTTTTTATACAATTTATGATTGCGAGGGCGAAGATCATAATTTTTATATTGAGTAGACTTGTTTTTAACACCAGTATGAGTGCTATCAGGAGGAGCTTGTGACAGTACTGATTTACTTGAACAAGAAGACGTTTGTTGACACTTAGAAGAAGAAAGAATTGGAGGAGATGTGTTACAAGCAGCATTATGATTTGCAACTTGAGTAGGAGAGTGTTGTCTCACAGGAGTAGAAGATGCATTATCAACAGGAGCTTGATCATGTGATACACTTTTAGAAGAAACTGAAGGATATTGCAATGCTTCATTTCTCTTTTGAAGCTTCAAGATTCTGTTAGTGTGAATCAACATGGGTGAAGCGTGACTATTATTAGAATCTTGAATTTGAATAAGCACAGGAGAAATTATTTTCTTCACCAGGTATGGGCCTTGTATTTTTTTGTTAAACACAGTGGGAAATTTTACGTAAACAATGTCATTAACATTGATGTTGGAAAACTTTAATTTTTCTCTGGATTTTTGGTACACCTTTTGTCTAGACGATTCGTTATTCTTGTAAGCTTGATAGTATATTTTTTCAATAACATCCATCAATTTATGAATTTCATATGCAGTATTGAGAATTTTCCATGAAACTTGAGTTTTATAATTGGAATAAATGTCGTTTATTTCTCTTCCAAAATGAAGAAGATTTGGAGTGAATTTTGTGGCTGGATGAGGTGTAGCATTATATATGGATTGGTGAATTTTTAGAGCAGTTGGTATATCACATCCTTGTGAAGCCATTGTATTCACAGACGATTTTATTTGAGAATTGACTCGTTCACTTAATCCGTTGGCCTGGGGATGGGCTACAGAACTGTGTTCTAATTTAATGCCAAGCTTTTTATTAAAGAAAGAAAACATGTCACTAGTAAATTGAGAGCCATGATCAGTGAGCGTTAATTCAGGTTTTCCATGAGTGGAAATGTAATGTAATAAAGCTTTTGTAACAGACTCAGCGCTGATATTATTCAAGGCATATAATTCTAAATGACGAGAAAAGTGATCTATGACTGTCATCACATATTGACGATTCCTCAATGGGCCGAGTAAATCCATAGAGACTTTTTGATTGGGAGCAGTTGGAAGAGGCGCAGGTAGGTATGGAGCAGTATTTTTTTTATGATTTTTGTTTACTAAACAAATTTCACAAGAGTTGACATAATTAATGGCATCTGAAACAAGGGTTTTCCAGGTAAATCTTTTCTTTAAATTAACAATGGTTTTATGAATTCCAGTATGAGTAATATGAGCAATTCTTAAGGCTTTTGCTCTAAGTGACAAAGGTAAAACAGCTTTGTGTAGCTCAATATCTTCAGAAGAAAAATGACCATTGTAGCAAAGTAACTCATTACTTGGATTAATATAGTAGCCATTTAAACTTTTAGATTTCTTATTATTTTTAAGATCTTCATAAATTTGCTTAATTTTTGGGTCTTTTTGTTGTTCAGAGAAGATGGTGCGATCAAGAATTTCTAATAATGGATCTTGATTATTATCATTATTTGGAGGTGAAGAGTCACTTTGAAGATGACATGTGTGGTGGATTTTGTCAATTAAACCACATGGAAAGTGAGGAATGTCATTATGTAAATCGTTTTGATTATCAACAATAGGTAGAGGTTCTTGTGAAGAAATAAGATCAGGATTATTATTGAGATCTTCAGTAGGAATGTGATGTGTTCTACTCAGAAAATCTGCTAACACATTCTCTTTGCCTGGTACATGCTGGAATGTGTACGAATATTCTGATAGTTCTAACATCCATCGAGTAGTAATATCAGCAGGAGATGTAGCCTTTTTATAATTATTAAGAGGTTTGGCATCGGATAATAGAATAAAGGGTCGACCAAAAATATAGTATTTAAAAGCTGTTATGCCTTTGTAAATGGCATAAAGTTCCAATTTGATGGCAGGGTAGTGTCTTTCTGATTGAGATAGATTTTTGGAATAATAGGAGATGGGTTTTAGTTCACCATCAAATTTCTGCATAAGAACAGCTGAAATTGCTGTCTTTGATGCATCTGTATTAACATAGAACGTTTCATTCCAATTAGGAAGATTGAGCATAGGTTTTTGGAAGAATATGTCTTGTAATTTTTTAAATGCATTTTCTTGTTCAGATTTCCAAGAAAACTTATTTTTAGGTTTGGTGACTTCAATGAGAGGAGTAATCAATTTAGCAAAATTTGGAATAATTGACCTATAAAATGAACACAAACCTATAAAACTTTTCGTTTGCCTCTTGGTTTTAGGCGTTGGAAAAGAAGTGATTTTTAAAATGTTACTCGTAATAGGAAGAATTTTATGATCTGTGAGTTGGAAACCCAAGAAGTTAATACTTGTTTGCATAAATGCACATTTTTCAGGAGACAGAGTAATGTTATTAGCAATGAGAGTGTCTAATAGCTTTGTGAGCTTCATGGACATTTCTTCAAATGAATTAGCACCCACTACAATATCGTCTTGATATGCATAACAGGAATCAATTTGAGATAATTGAATAACAGAGTCGATTAATTGTTGGAAGGTGCTGGCGGCTGTCTTCAGGCCAAATACTAAACGTAAATAGGTAAAAATTCCCCATGGAGTAGTAAAACTGAATTTATCTTGCATATCTTTAGGTACCGCAATCTGCCAGTATGCAGAGGGCAAGTCAAGAGTAGTATAATACTTAAATTTTGATAACTGCACCAATAGATTTTGAATTCTAGGAAGAGGATATGAGGATGGAATTATTATGGAGTTTAACAATCTTAAATCCAGAGCCAAACGATACTTTTGAGGCTTAGACATATCAGTTCTCTTCTTTTTAACAAGAAGCATGGGACACGCCCAAGATGAATTTGATCTCTCAATAATGCCTGCGTTTAACATTTGATTAATTTGGTCAAGAGCTTCTTGCTCAAGTGCCTGTGGCACAGGAAAAGGTAGAGTTTTGACTGGATGAGAATTTAGCATGGTGAATTGAGGATTGACCAGGTCCGTATGACCTAAAGTGTCAAGAGATTTTGAAAAAGCTAAAGCTTTACTACATAATAATTTGGTCAAAGAGTCCCTTTCATGAGGAGGTAAATGTTTTAAATCAAAGTCATTTGGAGATAATTCTTGAATACGTTTTCTTTTAATCTCTTCAGATGGTAAAATTAAATTACAATAATCGTTCTCAAAATCCAAATCAAAAGAGTATTCCTCAATATCTTTCTCATCTACATTGATACATTCGCCAATAATTGAATTTTTATTTAAATGAATATCCAGCTTTGATATATTCTGACATACAACCAAAAATAAATCATTTTGAATTGAAGAATTTGAGTGCAATGATTCATGTAACACAAGACCTTTATTTTTTAAATTGGGTTTGAAAATAAAATATTCAGATGGAGGATTCAAGTACTTAACATGTAAATAAACAAAAGAATTAGGAGGAATTAATTCTCTATTGAGTAATTGTACCATATTGGAATTCACCAAAATTTTATTACCAATAGTTAAATGGGTTTGCTTTTCACCAACATAACTAAGCTCATTAGTATTTTCAGATGAGAAATTCTTGCCAGGTATATTATCATTAGTAGATACATAATTCACCACATTACCATAATCAGTAGGAAAACAGTTAGGAAAATAAGTAATATTACCATCAATATAAGGATTATGACAAATCATAGCAGTGTTAGCAACATTATTTGTAAACAAACCATTATTTTGAAAACTATAATTGTAAGGATAGGTTGTATAATTGTTGACTAATTGTAAATTTGTGTCATCATAATTTGCACATATATTATCAGAATAAATACCATTACTTAGATTATTTGACATAGAATCTTCATAACAAGACATCTTGTGTACATCTAAAGAATATGGTACACTTGAATTAACATAATTATATTCAGAACTCATAAAATAGCAAGTAGGAGATTCGTTATAACTGTGAAAAGGAATATGTTTATCTTTAATTAAAATAGACTTAAAGCTAGGTGATATGGTAATAGAATGTTTGTTGATAAACTCAAATCCAAGTATGGCTTGAAAATGAACTTTTTGTATCTTTGTAAGGTAAAAGACATGATGAAAGAATAATTTATCAATTTTAAAGGCAACCTCTATGCATCCCTTGAAAAAAACTTTAGAATTTATGGTAGACACAGATACATTACGGGATAAGAATTTATAGTGAAGCCTGGATTTAATGCTATTAAAGCATTCCTGATCCAAGAGTGACAAACTTGATCCCGTATCAATTAGCGTTGAAATTTCATTATGTTGAATGTTTATGAGTATGCATGGAAAAACATATGAATTATTAAATGAGCTGCAGATGACATGTCTTTCTTGTACATTATCATCAATTTCAAGATTTTGTTTGGATGTCAACGAATTATATGAACAGGAAGATTTGTTAAGCTTAGCTGTCATAGGAGAAGTTTGGACAGCTGTGGATGACACTAAGGTAACTGAAGAGCGTTTGTCAAATTGTTGATGTTTGTTTTTGTTGTCAAAGAGTACTGACCCTGAATGAGAATTACGGGAGAGAAGGCGGTCAGTAGAACCAGTTTCCCTTATGTGTTTAAATGGTAAACCTTGTTTTTATTTTCAGAAGAAGAGGTGTGGCTTTGTCTTCTGTGAGGGTGAGACGAAAAAAGAGATGACGAGTTTTGATTAGAATTACTAATAATGTTTTTGAATTTGTAGCATGAGTCCATACGATGATTGAATTTCCCACAGAACGCACACTGCACAACATCTCGTCTGTGATAAAAGGATGTAGAATTTTTTTTGTGAGAAAACTTGTCAAAGGTGGGTTGATAAGGACGTTTCCGGTAAAAATTACGTTGATGAAAATTATTGTTACGTTTATTTGTAGCCTCTTGTCTCGGTGGAGAAGGCGAATATGTTCTAGGTTTTGTTTTGAAATTACGAGAAGTATGAGAATTGTCTGTTGGAGTTTGCAAAGGAGAGTAGTTGGTTTGAGAATTGTGATAAACTTTATCCTTCGTATGCTTTATAGCAGTTTTATGAAGAACATTATTAGAATTATCGTGGACTTTTTCAGTATCCAAACAATATGCTTGATTATAATTCTCGTAAGATTTTTTAGGAGGGGAGTCGTAAATATCTTGAAGAAAATTTGCTCGTTCAAGAGCTAACTCAAAAGATGAAATATTTTCTTCAAGAATTTTTCGTTTAATTTGTTTAGGCAAAGCCTCAAGAAAATGAGTGAATTTTAATGAATTGAGAGCAGGAGGATCCAATTTAGGGTAAGCCAGCCGAAGTTGTTTATCCAGTCGAAAAGCAAAATTTTTGACTGATTCACTTGAATCTAAACTTAAGTTCTGCAAGGACTTAAGAGAAACAGACTTTTTTGAGGGTAAGAAATAGTCTATAAAAGTTTTTCGAATGTCTTGGAAATTAGAGTTCTTGAGCTGAGACTGAATTTCAAGAAAGAAGAGTAAGGCAGTGCCTTCAAGTTTGGATTTGAAGAGAACAAAAAGTTCTTTATCTGTGAAATTATTTAACTCTTGTATATCAGATAATTGATCAAAGAAGAATTCCACAGTCTGAGGGTTGCCATCGAATGGCTGAATGGCAATATTTAATTTAGACTTGGGTGGCATGATGAAAAAAAATTAATCTAAGAGCTCAATAAATGACATGATAAGTTTGGTTATAGACTGGTCTTGTAATGAATAATAATATATATATATAAATTGACCCATTATTTAGAAAAAAAAAATGACGAATTTCATTTACGTGATATACCATTTTTATATATTAAAAAGAATAACAAATATATAACGAAGAGAAGAAAATGCAAAAATATCTTTCTTATCATGTGATCAAAATAACATGGCCCAAAAACTTATGTAAATATCTATTATATGGCTCAAAACATATATTGTTATATTTATGAGAAGAGAATAATTTATGTCAGAATTATCATTTATATTTACCTGCACCTCCGTTAAATAATATATATATTAGTTACAAATTATATCATGGCAAGAAAAAATATTGATAAATTATGTTATATATTTACTGCACTGCTCCAGAAAAATATTATGTCAGCATAAAATCAAGCTATATTGCATTTATTTATTGTACGACACTGAATAAAATATATTTATAAAATATTAATCATTGCATGAAGAAATAATTTGCAGAAAATGAAAATACAACTGAAGATAATGAAGACATAATTGAAGATAATGAAAAATAATTGAAGATAAATGAAGATATATTTTTTTTTTGAAAATATGTATCTATAACAAAAATACAATGGTAGCCAGGGAAGATGATGGACAAGCGTTGGTCATTGCACCAAAGGAAATTGAATGCTGTTGTGTTTTAAAAGGAAGACGATGGGAGGAGAAACACTTTTTTTTTATTTTGTTTCAAACTCAGAAGTAGGCCAAGTGAATCGTATAAATGATTATGTACATTGCGAAGAATGAGGGCCGGCAAAAGACCCGAAATGGCTACCTTCATTACCTCTTTTAAAACAATAAAAGAAATCTTAAATCAAGATGACAACAGTTTCAAAGTTAAATTATAAAAAAAAATATAAATTGATAAAAGAAATAAAGTTACCTGTGAAGTCCTTGGCTTCCGACGAATAATACTAGACAGACACATGCACAGGAATTAAATGCAAACAGATTGCAAGTAAATATACTTTTATTTTTCATGAAAAACTTGTTTACCTTTTTTTTATGAATATTGAATATTTCTTCACAAGTATATATATTCTTGCTCTCGTACACATTAATCAATTTATCATATATTTTGAAGCAATAATTTCACAAACGATGTTAATCATAAAATTGATATATTGGAACAACAAATTCTTCTTTATAACACATTTTTATGTATCTTCACAGGATGAACTAAAACATCACATAGGTACATGTAATTTTCAAATATATATTTACATTAGCAGAAAATTTTTCCAGACAGAGATGTACCTATATTTTCTTCTGGAACGCCCCGTGATATTCAAAAATTTATATATAATATATATATTTCTTGGGCCAAAATATCGATACAATGAAAACAGACTATGGAATAAAGACTTTACGTAATAAATACCTTCACTACATGAAAGAGACTCCACACCTCAGCCTATTTTTCAGAGGACGGAGAACTCATTAAACGTTATTTGGAGAGTTGAGAATATAAATTGGTTAGAGAGCATTATTTGACGAGAAAATGATGAGTAAGAATATTTAGAAGAAACATGACGACACTCTACTTTCGCTATGAAGTTAGCACAAGAGCAACAAACAGAAGATTCATGATGTCACCTTATTTAAATTGTGAAACCAAAAAGAAAAAACAAAACAAAATAATTTTTGGATACTTTGAATGTAGCCTTACTCATCGCCTCCTTAAAAAATCAACTGAGTAATCCTGGCATGGACATTTGCAGAATAAAACTTGCTCCATCCAACGGTCACGGGGGCGCACACTTGCCCCGGAATTTCCGCTAAATTTTGATCAGCCAGCAGCACCCATCACGGCAGGAGTCTAACAGCGCGACTGTCGCTGACTGCCGAGAGTCAGGAGGGAAAAAGAGCAAGGGTTATCGTAAATCCGGGATACGCCAAGTTGGCGACGTACGAAAGGGGGAGTGAGGAAGACTAAGCCAAGTTACGATACAAAGTATGGAGAAATATGAATTTAATATGAACAGAATTGATAAACGCATAAAGAAGGAAGGCCAAAGCAGGTGGCCAGGCACTCTGTTGGCTAAAACACGTCACCTGCGGAATTTAATTTGATAGGCCAAGGGGAGTGTCCGAATAAACGGAAGTTCCACCCATAGAACAAGCTAGAATGTTCTCGAAGGATTTCTAAACCGGAAGGAATGACATCGAACAGGATTTTACCGGCTTGGAACATTCGAAAGCAAAGTACGAAAGAAAAGATTACAGGCGACGATATGAAAAGAAACGAAATCGAAATAAAATTTAAATTAAGAACATTAATAAAAAGGAGGTGATAGGAAATAAAATGGCTAATAAAATTGAATTAAACAAAACATATGGGGGGGGTTATCGAGTAACCACCACACATAGTTTTATGCTAAAATACATAAACGGCCCTTTTATAAACATTAAAAAAATGTAAGACACGCAAAATATTTTTTAATTGCTAAAAATTGAAAAAAAATTAACTTCGAGAAAATCACATTAAAGTTTTATTTCTTTATTTTTATTATTATTATTTTATAAAAGGTTACAATTATTTTCGTAGCCTTAGCCTTGCAACAATCCGAACTTAAAAAAAAAGATTGGGTGAATTTTAGATGAATTACAAATTTCTTTATACACGTATAATGTATAGTTTTTTTTTTATATATATGCATATGTCGCCAAGGGTGGCTAGTCTTTTAAAATTTTCAAAAGTGGAAGGAAAATTAACTTTAAAAAATCATATTTAAATGTTTTTTTTCTTTTTTTTTTCTTTCTTTTTTTTTTTTTTTATACAAAAGTTTAGAATCACTTTCATAGCCTTACTACAGTCAAAATCTTTAAAAAAAAACTATTGAAACTATTTTGATATTAATTACCAAAATATATTCACTATTTTAAACTATTTAATATTTTGCGCCCTATTAATAGAACCATACCTGCCAATATTTACGCATTTTTCCTACCATAAAAATTTTACAGTAAATATTGGCTTATTTAATCGTCGAAATCTTATGATTAAACAAATAGAAAATCTCTGTACAATTTTAGTGGTAGGGAAAAATGCGTAAAAGTTGGCAGCTATGATAGAACACTTCTTTTGACTGGAGTATTATTAACTCTTAACAATTATTTTTGCTATTAGATTCAAATATTTATGATAGTACATGTTTTTGTAGAGTACATGTTCGTTACTAAGCGGTAATTAATCCTATTGATCGAACTTCATCGCTAATTATTAATAATAATCAGTAAATTTGATTAATATGCAACACATATTAAATTTACCAAAAGCCGTGGTTATTCTTAATAATAACCGGTTCTAATTAACAATTACCGGATTTATCAAATAACCGTAAAATATACACGTAAAGTATTTCTACTTTTATATTTACAAGGTGGAACCCGTCGAATTTCGACGAAAGAAAATGTTTAAGAAGGAACTGTTTAATTGATTTATAAAAACCTACAAAATTAGCTACAGTAAAAAATGCATCTTACAATGGTAAGTTTAATTCTCAAACAAATATTAAGAAAATTAAGAAAAAAAATGCTATTTCTATAAAACTCAGTTGTCCAAATTATTGAAATTAAACTTTAATCGCATATGTAATCAGCAAAATATAGAAATTATCAATTGAGGCTCTTATATTTCGTATAGATAAAAATGAAAAAAAAAATGCTATTTCTATAAAACTCGGTTGTCCAAATTATTGAAATTAAACTTTAATCGCATATGTAATCAGCAAAATATAGAAATTATCAATTGAGGCTCTTATATTTGGTATAAATAAAAATGAAAAAAAAAAAGATTATTTCAAATTGAGATGATTTTAGAATTTCACGTGAAATCTAAACGCGTCATAATTTTTATCTTCTCAAAATTTATAGGTGTTCATTTAAATTTTTACCAATTTTAAGAGAAAATGGTGTATTTATGTTGCCACAATTACAAAATTCGTACTTAAAAGTATAAAAAAATTAATAAGTCAAGAATAAATTGAGATACAGCTTTTAAACAAATTGCATTTAAAAGAATTTTTTTCTCTATACGATGGTGTAAAAATTGGAATATGCGATGTTTAGAAATATAAAATTTGCAGTACCGAAATTTGCAAAACTGAATTGCAGGAAAAAATGTTGCCATTCGCAAAATGACGTATGCGTTACGCTCAGATACGTTTGGCCTTTATAATATAGATATGTCCCCTCGAATGTACCTAACAATTTTTCACTGATCAGAATTCTTTTACCGTAAATGATGTAGTATTTTTCTTCTGATTGAAACGAGAAAAAAGAATAATCTATTGAAACTGCTTATTATTAATTAAAAAATACATTCAACTATTCTTTATGCACTAAATACCTTATTTACTCATACATACCACGCACGCGTGTATAACGCGCACCCTGTACTTTACAAGAAAAAATGGTGAATTTTTTTAATCGCGTATATAACGCACACCGTAAATTTGATATGCTAATGAAGAATGACCAAATGAATTTCATTAAAGGAAGTCGAAGAAAACAAGACGAAAATGCATTTTTAGACTTCGGGTCGTAAGTGAATGCCAAGAAATAGAAGTGAGTGCCGATAATGAGAATTGCTAATTAGCATTTAGATAATCTTATTAGTTCTGTTGTATAAAAAACTGCAAGGAATGAAATAAAGATGCAGTAATACCTCAATTAAGTAAGATTTTACGAGTGATTATGTCTTCTTTGAATAATTTCTTATTTCATATGTATATCGTGGGATTACATCCAACAGTAAAAAAATATTCCGAGTATTACGCGCATCTAGGAATTTCGCCCTAATTTATTCAAAAAAGTGCTCGTTATACATGAGAAAATACGGTAGATGACATTCATATCAAGAATTATGTTTAATTTTAAAACAAAGCATATTTGTAAATTGCATACATGGATTTTTTCGTGGTATCTTTACCTGAAACATTTGAAAATAAATAAAAACTGATTCGTAAATGTAATGAAATCATTATCGAAAGTGCGTCTTTTAGGCTAGTCGACCGGGAGGCGGCAGCGCAGTCAACCACCTCATCGAGTTCATGGATGAAAACCTAGATTTAGTTTAAATCTCGATTCGCATATTAAAACGTAACTGGTATGCACATTTATATCTTGGTGGAAAACACCTAAAAACATTATTTTAGCGGTTGACTTATAAGTTTACCATTATGTTTTCCTGCCCCCCCCCCCCGTCCTCCATGTTTTCATACTTTTGGGTGCAGAAAAGTACAATAGTAGACCTGCGTGTCAATCGCTAAAATCGGGTTTTTAGGTGTTTCCACCATTCACGACTTGGCAGGCCAATTGCGTTTTATGGGGACGGTGTACGTTAGTTTTTTTTATTATTTCATCATAGCAATATGAAATTTTGTGCATATATACATTTCAACAAAAGCATATAGAACACCTTCCAAAAAATTTCCAATGTTATTAAAATTTTAATTTTTTTAAAAAAAACTTTACTTTTTTTACAATATTTTTTAAAGAAACGAAATTATAAATTGCTTTCGTGCCTTAATTTTTGAGATATTTTCTTGCTTTTGTATTTTTATTACTTAAAACTATATTATAAACAAATTTGTGTAAGATTTTATAAATCTCTTGAATGGTTAATATTTTACAGATTTTTTTTTCTAAATTCCTTATCGATTTTCATCAAAATTTTGCCTTTTAATAAGTAAAAAATCAAATTTGACTATCTTATTGAAGGCGAATTTTTAAAAGCTTACAGAATTTCTTTCTAAACAATATCAGGATACTTCCTTATCAATTTCATAAATATTGATCAAAAATTACGTCGCAAAAAGCATCAGAAAAATCTAAAAACGCTGAAAAATGAGTTTTGAGAAAAACAGATTTAAAGTATATAAATACAATTACCTTTATTATTTGCTTCTTACAACCTTCATAAAAGATATTTAAATAATAAAAAACTGTTTTGGTATTATTATACCACAGAAATAGACCTTTTTGCGACGATTTTGCTTAAATAAAGGTCCACTCTCCCCTTAATATGCGAATCAAAATTTAACTAATCGTAGACTTTCATCCGTAAACTTGATGAGATGATTGTCTGTGATGCAGCATCTTAGTCTATAATACCATTTAGTTCATTGGGTAATCCATCAAGTAGCATGACAAGTTGAGTATTATTTATTTTTTGTTGCTACAATTTCACAAATCTATTTTAAGAGTGAAGTGAAGTGTTTAAAGTTTTATGAATAGTTTTAAAAGCATTCATTTAGCTAAAGAAAAAAAAAACTTTTAACTTTTTAAAATTGTGTTTGTTTTCAAAATTATGAGAGTAGAATTATGATGCATGCTTTAAAACTTCTTGTTTCCTCAAGGTTATTGAATAATTGGTACATTATTTTTTGCTAAAATACATAAATGTCCATTTTATCAAATTATACAAAGAATATAGATACATAGCTACCAACTTTCAACTAACCTTCCGTAATACCCGGATTAATTTGATCCAGGTTAACATCATTTCAAACCAGAAAATATATTGCATGAATCTTTATTTATTTAATTTCAAAAGTGTTAGTGGAACATCCTTCATTTCATTTCTTTAAAAAAATTCTGGTTCGAAATTCATTAAACCAGGGTCAAATTAACGCACGTATTACGGATAATCTATGTCAGGTTGGCACCTATGTAGATATAATTCTATAGATATATTTCTATATAATATATATATAAAGAATATAGATATAATTCTATACAGATCTTATAAATTATTTAACCTCTTCAGACCTGAGGTGCACATATGTGTACCTCTGATTTCAACTGCGTATCTCACTTAATATTTGAAATTTTTTATTGAGACGAGAGGATGTTATTTGTGTACGTTAGCCTTTTCTAGTTTCAGCAAGAAATGGCGCTAGCTGTCTTAATTCATATGATTTTGGAGAAAATAAACGAGCAATTGAGAAAAATATAAAACTTCGAAAAAGTAAGTACATTTTTATAATTTGAAAATTAATATTTATTCGTAATATTTTTTAAGAATGTTTATAAACTCTTCTATATTGCATAATTCATTTAAATTTTTTAGCTAGATCATAATATCTATTTAAATTAGGTGTAATTTGTAAGGTACACATATGTGCACCTCCGGTTTCAATTCTGTGTTTTTGGAAAGAAGTCATCTCATACAAAAAAACTGTACTGAATGGTATCTAATTGGTACAGTGCTAAAGTTGTTTAATTATTAAAAAAATATACTTAATTATAGATAAGAATTCATTTTGTTGATGTTTTAAATTAAAAATTAATTTTTAGAAATCATAATTGTAATATCTTTGTAAGAGTAAATAAGCTGATGAGGCCAATGTTGATGGTGAGTCTTCTGGCTATGAAAATTTAGATGACACAGATATAACCATTGACGATATTGCTCCAGTACCTATCCCGAATCCATGTAACAATAAAATTTAACCTAAAATACCTTTGTTATGGAAAGCTGGAAATAAGTAAATTTTTAAAACTTGTTACAGCACACTAGAATAATAATGCTGCGAATAAAGCCTTATCTTTTCGCAAATATTTATTTAATCTTTTTTCCTTCTAATAATAGTCCGAGGATCATTGATTTATGAGGATTATCTAAAAGCAGATTTTCCAGCATCGTAAATTCTTTTGAATCATTTCTAGATTAGTTAAATGAAGATTTTTGGGAAAAAGTTTCACATGAATCCAATTCCGTTCAAACAATTCCAATTCCATTATATTCCATTCAAACACGAAACCATCGCTCCATAAATGCATCTAAATATGAAATTATAAAAGTTTCAGGCGTACACATACTCATGGAAACTTTAAAATATCTCCAAGCAAGCTTATACTGGCAAAGAGACCTGTCAGTACTTAGAATTGCAGCTACTATGTCACGTGATCGATTTTTTGAGATTAGAAAATGTCTTCATTTTGCAGATAAATCAAATGATCTTTAAGCAGATGTCAAATTATGAAAACTAAATCTTATCTTGAATGCAGTCAGAATTAAATGTTTGTCCCTCCCCCGGCCAAAACCTTTATCACTAGATGAACAGAGAACACTAGATCCCATTTACTGGACGTTGTGGATCTAGACAGTATGTGCCGTTAAAACCTTGTCCGTTGGGATTAAAAAACTTTGTTTTATCCGCCAGGGATGGCCATGCTCTTGACTGCCAAATATATCATGGAAAAGGAATTGTACTAGCTGCTGATTCAAAATAATTATGATTAGGTCTAGGTGGAGGCATTGTCAAATTGTTTTTTTAATTTATACTAAAAGACTCTACACGGGTGATTTACTAGGACAGTTTTTTACTAGTGTAAAATGAGCCGACTTTTATTGAGGAATCATATCTACCAAACTGGAATGATTATGAACAAAAGACTTGTAGGAGCAGATAAAAAAATCAAGAATGACCGAGATTTATAACACGGAGAGTGGGATGAGAGACTAAGGGAAGGAAAGGATAATGTGTATACTAAACTGGAAAGATATCAAATGTGTAACTTTGATTTCGACTTGCATCGAGAGCGATCTCGAGAGCAGTTGTGTTAGGTGGTCTAAAGATCAAAACTATAAAATTAATGTAACACAACCTGCAATTGTGAATACAAAACGTGCATGGGTGGTACATATTTAATGGATATGTGTTTAGCTTACTACCGTTGTTCTATTCACACAAAAAAGTAGTCAACAAAAGTTTTATATATTTTATAGATTTGGTTATTTCCATTTGTTAGATAATGTATATCAGAAATTGCAAAACGGTGAAGTTCTTCGAAAAGACAGATTGTCTCTCTTGCGGTATTTTTAGAGATTGCAAAAGTACTGAGGAAATATAAGAGCAAAGTAAGTAAAGAACGACGACCATTGAAACCACTCAAAATTTATTCATCTGAAAATGATTTTGAAGACGATTAATAAACCACGGCGAAAACAATGTAAGGGTACTTAGAAGCCAATTTACTATATTAGATACGACAAAATTGGACAGTTTCCTCGTTCAACAAATAATAACTTTGCTTCAAAATGTAAGTATGAAGGCTGCAAATGAAGAACCCGAGTTATTTGTACAAAATGCAATAAATATCTCTATATATTAAAAAAAATTCGAAAATAGCACATAAAATAAGCTTATATGTATCAATTGTCCACCAAATTCCTCGTTTAAATAAATTTTTGAAAAATGAAGTGTTTTTTTGCAGTATGAACCTGAGGTGCACATATGTGTATCTGCTAGTAAATAGAAACTAATTATAATTATTTTACTTTTTATTACAAAATTATGTTTTTATACGTATAAATAGATGAAACAAACTTTGAAATAATTTTTACGATGGCTTAAAATGTGTCAGGTCTGAAGAGGATAATAATAATTTTAAAAGCATTCATTTAGATAAAGAAAAAAAACTTTAACTTTTTAAAATTGTGTTTGTTTTCAAAATTATGAGAGTAGAATTATGATGCATGCTTTAAAACTTCTTGTTTCCTCAAGGTTATTGCATAATTGGTACATTATTTTTTGCTAAAATACATAAACGGCCATTTTATCAAATTATACAAAGAATATAGATACATAGCTACCAACTTTCAACTAACCTTCCGTAATACCCGGATTAATTTGATCCAGGTTAACATCATTTCAAACCAGAAAATATATTACATGAATCTTTATTTATTTAATTTCAAAATTGTTAGTGGAACATACTTCATTTCATTTCTTTAAAAAAATTCTGGTTCGAAATTCATTAAACCAGGGTCAAATTAACGCACGTATTATGGATAATCTATGTCAGGTTGGCACCTATGTAGATATAATTCTATAGATATATTTCTATAGAATATATATATAAAGAATATAGATATAATTCTATATAGATCTTATAAATTATATAATAATAATTTTAAAAGCATTCATTTAGATAAAGAAAAGAAACCTTTAACTTTTTAAAATTGTGTTTGTTTTCAAAATTATGAGAGTAGAATTATGATGCATGCTTTAAAACTTCTTGTTTCCTTAAGGTTATTAAATAATTGGTACCATATTTTATGCTAAAATACATAAACAGCCATTTTATCAAATTATACAAAGAATATAGATATAATTCTATAGATATATTTCTATAGAATATATGTATAAAGAATATAGATATAATTCTATAGATATATTTCTATAGACTATATATATAAAGAATATAGATATAAATCTATATAGATCTTATAAATTATATAAGAATAATTTTAAAAGCATTCATTTGGATAAAGAAAAAAACCTTTAACTTTTTAAAATTGTATTTGCTTTCAAAATTATGGAAGTAAAATTATGATGCATGCTTTTAAACAACTTGTTTCCTTAAGGTTATTATATAATTGGTAGAACATTTTATGCTAAAATACATAAACGCCATTTTATCAAATTTAACAGAGATTAAAGAAAACATAAGGCATTTAGAATATTTTAAAACTGCCATTAAGTTGATTGAAATATTGTATAAAATCTTAATCCATTAAAGCCAGTTGGTACAGTATTGTACCCGAAAAGTTATAAAATTTATTATTTATTGGATAAAACTTAGCAAAAAAGTCAACACAAATTGCTATTTTAATAAAATTAGTGTCAATTGCAAGTTTTTCATTTTAAAGAGAAAAATAATTCCGGGTTTAATGGATTAATAAATGCTTGATTTTAAACCTCACTGAAAATTAACACAACGCGGATAGCGGACCGGTCACTTTTTTGCCACCATTATATTTTTCCTAATTATTTTTATGCATGATTACTATAAGAATTGCAATAAGAGTCTCACCATAAAACGTGTTCCTGTGACATTCCAAGAGGAAATAGTGGTAGTTAAAATTTTGATTTAGTCTCTGAAAAAGACACCGTTCCGAGACCGCACAATGCAAGCAAATAGTTTGGTTTATGAAGCAAAAGACCCCATTTCTAAGCGTTAATTTTGCATAATGCATTATTAATTTCTTAACTGGTTTGCCCGAACGCCGTTCGGGCAAGACGAATTTGCTCATTTCATCATTTAAAGCTTTTTGACAGCACTATTATCTTTAAGGAAATTTTCATACTATTGAAAATTGAAAAACGGAAACGTTTAGACTAAATTTTACGAATATTTTATTTAAATAATAATGGTGTGAGTCCGCTATTTAACTCTCTCATGCATACGGGCCTCATATGAGGACAGATTAGTATTACCCTATAAAATATTGGAGTTACGAAAATTTTTCAGCATTCATTCATGGAGACTTTATTTATGGACAGATAACACTTTGCATGCAACACAATAGATAGCAGCAACATACCGATGCTCGTAATTCACACGAATGTTGCAATAAATTCAAAGTATTGAAGTATAGTGATACTGCACAGAATTCGCTACAAATAGACTAGGAAATAGTCACTATATAGTCAAGGTAAATTTTTCTACATCCAATTTATCATCATATAGCATGTAATGATAGAAAAAATTTACAATATTTCAATTAGGTTTTTATTTCAAGTATAAAACATATGTGTCCTCATATGAGGACAGTTTACACTAAGGTGAACAAAACTCATTTTTGTTTACTATCTTTATTTATGTATTTTTGCAAATTGTTAACAAATCAAACATGAATAGGAAAAAACGATTCATAACTGAAACAGATATAGCTGAAATAATTTCAACGGAATTTGAGTATGATCTGGAAAATAGGGATTCTAAAATAGATGATCTGAGTTATATTCCTCAGGTAACTTCATCCCCATGAAATGTCATCTTCTGATGAAGATGAATTTACAAATAAAGCCCAAGTCTCAACTGCATAGAGTGATTCTGATTCAAATGATGAAGGACTTGTAAATCGAGTTCTAATTTCGAAAAGTTTAAAGTTCGAATCTTCTACTAATACAAAATCTTCAAGAAAAGGAAGCAAACCAAAAGCAAATCCTATTACTTGGTTTACGGAAAGAGCTAACTTACCAATAATTCGCCTCAATTCAGTGGTAGATTTCAAGCGAATATACAAGCCGACTATTCTTTAGATATGTTTATGAATCTATTCCTATCAAGACTTATTATCAGATGTTGCCTATCAGATAAATCTTTATGGCAAAAATAGATCAAAATGGCAAAAAAGTTCAAAATAGCAAAAAGATCAAAATGGCAAAGATAATTTTAGACATTCTGTAGAAAAATGGAAAGTTAGGAATTGTGATTATTATGACATATGTCAGATACCCTAGATTACGTTATCCCGATTGGTTGTCACAAAATAACACGCAGATGTTTAACTTAATTACATTTTTATTCTACAGAACTATGAGCGCAATTTCTGACTCCATTTATCATAGAACAACCAACTAATTGAAATGTAAACAAATTACCGTCTGCGATCGCTATGGTAATCGCTCAAGGCATTGCCATTCTAAACTACAAAATATTTTCAACCTTCCGTGGTAACCATAGCAATCACCATAGAGTATCCCCCCAGTGACGAAGGGTACAGAAGAAACGATATAATTTATAATTATTTTTAAGTTTTTTTTGTTTTTGTTTTAGGTCAGAATTCACGCTGGTTGAAAAAAATTACAAAGATATACCTTGAAATAAATTTGAAATGCAACAAAAATAAGAAATATAACAAAATAGAGAAATAATATATAGATATGCAAAAAATGAACAGTTTTAACAATAATTTCAGGAAGTAATGTAAGATGCCAGTTTTTTAGGAAAATGGACATGTCTGCCCGAACGTGTGACAGTTTTTGTTTGGTCAGAATTGCTGTCCGATTTAACAGAGAGTTTTAAATTAGAATTCTCTGGAACAGCTTTCGTCAACAAGTTTGATTGAGGAATCAAATGAGCTGGCTTCACACGATCTATTGATACCGTGGACTTACGACCATTGAGTTCGATTGTTATGGTTTTTCCAGTTCTACTTAGAACTTTGTGAGGACCAGTATATGGTTGACACAATGGAGGTTGTACATGGTCCACTCTTAGAAAGATGTGTGAACAAGATGTCAAAGAAGGGTGTATATAGAACTTCTCGTGGCAGTGAGCTGATGTAGCAACTGGATTTAACTGCCGCATGGTGTTTCTTAGTTGAGTGACAAAGTTCTCGTTGCATGGTTGGATTAAAGATTCATCCAGCATGTCACATGGCAGTGTCAACGTAGTGCCGAAAACAAGTTCAGCGCAAGAAGCTTGTATATCTTCCTTCACTGCTGTGCGAATGCCTAGTAAAACTATCGGCAATACTTCAGTCCATCTATTGGTTTCGTGAGCTTTGATGGATGACTTTAAATGTCGATGAAATCTTTCGATA
This sequence comes from Maratus speculifer, assembly GCA_964019185.1. NCBI lineage: Eukaryota > Metazoa > Arthropoda > Arachnida > Araneae > Salticidae > Maratus > Maratus speculifer. Next base: position 197,726,284 of record OZ025302.1, on the reverse strand, counting down.
ATGCCATTGGATATAGGATGATAAGCTGTGGTTCGGATCTTCTTTGTTCCCAACATTTTCGTAAATTCATCAAAAATCGCTGATCGCATTTGGGGACCTTGATCCGTGGTTATGAGTGAAGGACAACCAAATCTTGAAATCCAATGCTTGAATATGGCATTGCAAATTGTTTTGGCTAGTGTATCAGATATGGGTATAGCTTCTGGCCATCTGGTAAATCGGTCGATAATCGTTAAAAGATAGCTGAAACCGTCAGATGGAGGCAAGGGACCCACAATATCTATGTGAATCTGGGAAAAACGTGCATCAGGAAGAGAGAACGTGCCAAGAGGTGCTTTGGTGTGCCTTTGTATTTTGGATCTTTGACACGACTCACAGCAACGAACCCAGTTTTTGATGTCTCGTTTCATATTTGGCCATACGTTTCTGGAACAAATTAATTTTGTGGTGGCTGCTATTCCAGCATGAGATAGGTTGTGCAAATGTTCGTATATCAGTCGACGAAAGGAGCTAGGAACTAAGGGTCGAGGCGTACCTGTGGAAGTATCACATAGTAGGTTACGATCAGAAATGAGACAAGGTTTCAGTTCCAATTTTAGCGATGAACTATGCAGCAGATTTTGTAGCTCTGAATCATCTTTCTGAGCTTCTGCAAAATCATCAAAATTTAAGATTGGAGATTTTGAAATAGAATCAATTTCAATTCTTGAAAGACAATCTGCTACAGTGTTTTTGGAACCTGGTACATGTCTAATGTCAGTGGAATATTGGGAAATAAAATCTAAATGGCGTAATTGCCGAGGCGAGCATTTATGGGGATTTTGTTTAAATGCATAAATTAACGGTTTCTGATCAGTATAAATTTTAAAATTTCTCCCCTCTAACATATGCCGAAATTTCTTTATTGCTGAATATATAGAAAATAATTCCCGGTCATAAGTTGACCAATTCCGCTGACTCTTGTTTAATTTCATGGAAAAAAATGCTAAAGGTTCATAATGTTCCTTAAAAAATTGCATAAGAGTGCCGCCGATCGCGACATCTGAAGCTTCAACCCATATACTTAACTCAGCACCTGGAATGGGATGCCGTAAAAGAGCTGCTTGAGCTATGGCATTTTTGGCATCTGTGAAAGCCTTTTCAGCATTTTCGTTCCAATTAATCGGTTCGGAAGTTTTCGGAACACGGGAACGAGATTTCTTTTTGTTTGGATGGCCTTCTAATAATTGCACTAAAGGCGCAAGTATGTGTGCAGCTTTATAAATAAAGGATCTATAAAAATTAAACATTCCCAAAAATCGTGGAAGTTGAGATAAAGTTGTGGGCTGTGGAAAATCAATTATACATTTAACTTTATCAGGAAGTGGCTGAATACCGTGTTCAGATATTCGAAATCCTAAGAAATCGATGGTAGGTTTACCAAATGTGCACTTGGAAACATTTATGAACAAACCATATTCTTCTAATTTGGAAAATAAGGCTTTTAAATGATGATAATGCTCCTCTTCATTTTTAGAGGCAATAAGTATATCATCAATAAAAGCATAGACGCCAGGTAAATCGCGTATTATTTCGTCGATGAATCTCTGAAATGTGGCAGATGCGTTGCATAAGCCAAACTGCATGCGTGTGCTTTCGAATAATCCGAAATGTGTGCATATCGCTGTTTTAGGAATATCATCAGGATTGATTGGTATTTGATGATACGCTTTGATTAGGTCAATGTGACTAAAAATTTTAGTGTTGCGTAAATTAGCAGTAAAATCAGCTATACACGGAATCGGATATCTGTCTTTTACAGTTTGCGCATTCAAGGCACGATAATCACCTACAGGTCTCCAATCCACAGTTCCTTTTTTTTGGAACCATGTGCAAAGGTGATGCATAATTGTTACATGAAGGTCTTAAATGTCCTAGTTGTATCATATTTTGAAATTCCGTTTTAGCGATTTTCAGGCGATCCGGAGCTAACCTTCGAGGTTTTGCCACAACTGGAGGTCCTTTTGTTGTAATAAAATGCATCGTGTTGTGTTTAACAGGCTGATTAGGATCTGGTAATTTTGTTATAGATGGAAATTTTTTCATTATATATGCTATCAATAGTGATTGTTTTTACTGAATGAATGGATGCACATTTCATGTGGCCTGTCGTTTCAAATTTTGTTTTTAAGTCCCTTAGACATTTATGACGGAGATCTGGCACCAATTCGAAATTATGGAGAAAATCTGCTCCCAATATTGGTGTACTAACATTTGCCACTAGAAAAGTCCAATTAAACTTTCGCCTTAAGTTAAAGTCTAGAGAAAGGGTTTGTTGACCATAAACATTTATAGTTGAAGAATTAGCAGCCAAAAGTGTTTGTACGGGTGGATTCCGTTTTTGTAAATTATTGTCAGGAAGGATTGACACATCCGACCCTGTGTCGACCAGAAAGGAAACATTTGTTGGCCGGTCTTTAATGAACAGGCGACGTGACTGCTGAGGCAAAGAATAAGTCGCCTCTACTCTTTGCTTATTTCGTTTCCCGACCAAGAACATGGTTTTACGCATTTTTCTTCTTTACATTTTGTTCCAAATCGTCGATGGTACCAACAAATAGATGAATCGCGCTTAGCACTGTTATTTCGCTCGCGAGGTTTACTCGAATTTCTACGGTATGGTGATCGCCCACGTGAAAATGCAATTTGATCGATGCGCTTATTTAGTTTTTCAATTTCTCTCATAAATTTATATTCTATTGACTTTTCATTCGCGCTGGACACGGTAAATGCAGAAAGAGGGGACGGAGTAACCTCCGAAATCCGATCCGAAATTTCCGCAGCCTTTTCAAGGGTTAAATCAGAAACAGCCGCTAAAATTGTTTGAACAGAATTTAGTAAACGCGTCAAAAATAACTCTAACATTAAATTGTCAGGAACATTTAGGGGTTCCGCGCGACGTTTCATGCTACGTAATAAATCTTAAGGTTTTCGATTGCCTAGTTCTTCCCCAGACAATAGTTGCCGTATTTCTTGCTGAGATGACTCTCCCAAACGCGCAATTAATTCCTTTTTTAAGATGCCATAAGGATCGGTAGCATCCGGTTGCATTAATATGTCACGAACAATAGATGCAATATCGGGTGGAAGATGCGACACAATATAGTTATATTTAGTAACAGATTCTGTTATTGCTTTGGGGGTAGCTAAAGCAAATGTACTTTCGCACATTACAAACCAAAGCGCCGGATCCGATCTATTATATATGGGAATTTGAACAGCATCGACATTAGACATGATTTATAATTGTTAATATAGAAAAAGCACAGTTAAATCAAAATAAAATTCGCGAGTTAAAATTTTTACTGAAAATAATAGAAGAAATATCAGAAAAATGATTCAGAAGTACTTATCTGTTTTGCAGCTAACATATCCATAATCATTCTGCATGATTTACTTCATCACAATGGAACAAAGTCTCCTGAGCAATCTACGAAAATCTCACTATCCAATTGCTCATGGTATATTTCTACAGTCCAGAGGTCACCAAATATCCCGATTGGTTGTCACAAAATAACACGCAGATGTTTAACTTAATTACATTTTTATTCTACAGAACTATGAGCGCAATTTCTGACTCCATTTATCATAGAACAACCAACTAATTGAAATGTAAACAAATTACCGTCTGCGATCGCTATGGTAACCGCTCAAGGCATTGCCATTCTAAACTACAAAATATTTTCAACCTTCCGTGGTAACCATAGCAATCACCATAACGTCATTATTGGTCCTCAGAACATGGACTTCGGGTGTCACTAATTGTAGATGCCATGTCCCTAAATAGTTTTGAGAAAATACGGAATTAGTTACATTTTATAGCTAACACAACCAATCCTGATAACAATACAGATAAAGCTATAAATATTCGACAGATTTTGACAAAATTGCATGACACATTTCACAAAGCTACCGATAATGAGGAATATCAAAGTGTAGATGAGATGATGATTTCATTCAAAGGAAAATCAACTGTACAACAATACTTATCTAAGAAGCCGCACAAATTGGGATACAAAATGCAGTGTAGTGCTGGTGTATCTGGATATATTTATTGTTTTGAATTGTTTCAAGATGTAACTGGTAACCGAAGAATCACATCTGATTGCGGTGCATCTAATGATATCATATTTCTTTTTGCTCATGATTTGCATTAATCAAATTGCAAAATATATGCAGATAATTGCTTTTCCAGTATGCCGTTGATTTTACAACTAAAAGCCCTAAGAATTTGGTATGTTGGGGCTATAAGAATTAACAGGCTGATGGGTGCAGAAAAGCAGCTAAAATCAATAAAACAACTGAAGATGGAAGGAAAGAGTAATAGTTCAATTACTTTATCTTCAAATAATATAAGTATCACCCGATGGATCGATAATACACCGGTTTATACAATCTCTTCATACTGTGGAAAGGGACTTGAAGATCAAGAAACACGTTTCAGTAGAAAGGTAAAAAAAGTTATTTCTATCAAACGTCCACATTGTATCTCTGAGTATAATAAGCATAAGGATGGGGTTGACCTTATGGACTCTCTCGTAGCCCTCTATCGTAAGGATTTCAGAAATAAGTGGTGGTACATGCGTATTTTTTATCACCTTATAAATGTCACCATTGTTAATGCCTGGATTCTGAGAAAATCAGAAAACACCAAAAGCTTAGACCTGCTGGAATTCAAAAGTCAGCTGGAACGGGTTTGGTACATAAGGGTACAGCTGTACTAAATAAAAATAAAAGACCCTCTTCAACAAAACCAGCAATAAAAAGTAGGAATCCACACGATATGCCCTAAATTTTGCGTTTAGATAGGGGAAAGCATTATCCGAAAAAAACAGAAGCAAAGTTTGCCAATCGCTATAGAAATAAAAATTGAAAAAGCAAAACACGATATATTTGTGGAACATGCGCTGTACCAGTATGTCCAGAATGTATAGAATCACTTCATACCAAATAAATCATATAAAGTGTCATATGATTGTCCCCATATCATATTGTCCCCATATTTGAGAACAGTACGAATGTACAACTTGATGCACAATGTCCTCAAATGAAGAAGTACCAATATGCTAATAAATAATGTTTAAAAATTTTTGATAAAATTATTTTCATGATAAACTGTTCTCATTTATAAAAAAATGATTGTTTCATTTTTTACCGAGCACAAAATAATTCATGCATGAGAGGGTTAAAGAATGGAAAAGAATTGACCAGTTAAGGGATTAAGGGAACGGTAGGCGTTTATTCTTTTTATTTTCACAGTAGAGATTTAAAATTTTATGCAAATATAAATACCACCATAGTATAGCAAACACAAATAATGAAATTTCCAATCTTATTATAATTTTAAGATTTTTTAAAAAATTTAAAAAATTTAAACGAAATTTTAAAATGCTCTTTGCGATTTAATTTTTTAAATATTTAATCGATTTTAGATTTATTCACGTAAAACTCTAAAATAAATATGTGTATTGATTTTTTAATCCCTTAAATCAGCGTTCCCAAATCTATGGTTCCCAATCTATGGGTCGCGACCCACTGGTGGGCCGCGGAGGGTGTTTTGGAGGGTCGTGAAACATTTACCGAGTTTTGTCAAAAATACATCTTTTATTTCACCTGTTTAAAAAGATATGACAATTTCAACAGCAAACTATATTTCAAAGGAAAATTCTTAATTTTCCTCTAAACAAATATACGTGCAGGATACCCAGAAATATCTAAATCAGATTTGATCTCCTTGTTGGGGTTCAATCCGACATACTTTTGCGAACGCATTTTTTCTACTTTGCTATTTTTGAAAAACAAGTAGGGAAAAAACTGCTTGTAGAAAATGACTTAAGATTCAAATTGACTAATTTTAACCCTGATATATGTACCCTCGGCGATAAACACCAGGTGGCAGAATTCCCATTGATGATAAAGTTTTTTAATAATAATAATTTGACGTATTTTAAATTATCTTAGTAGTTTGTTTGTTGTTTGAATTATTTCTCCACACATTGAGATTACCATTTCTTATTAATGCTGATAATGTATCCTTTGTACAAAAATATTCTTTTCTGTAGGATAGAAATGCCGAGCTTATAGAGGTCATACAGCAATTTTTATATTGATATGCAGCTTTATATTACGTGGGTTGCGAAGAAAATTTATATTGAAAGGTGGGTAGCAAAATTATTTTTTACTGTAAGGTGGGTCGCGTACCAAAAAAGATTGGGAACCGCTGCCTTAAATAATTAAACTTTAGGAGATTTTTTTGTCAATTCCATATCGATTTCCATTAAAATTCTGTCTGCCTTTCATTAAAATTATATTGTCTGAATGAGGTCGAATTTTAAAAAGCATGAATAGTTTTCTTGAATACAATATCAGGATTCTTCCTTATCAATTTGAAGAATTTTTATCAAAAATTAGGTTGCGTGTAGCATATCAAATATTTCAAAAAAACCTGAAATAACAGTATTGAGAAAAACAGATTTTAAGTACATCAAAAGGCGAAAAATTCTTTGTCAACAAAATAAAAACACTCGTAACTTTGCATAAAATAATCGCATTTGTATGTGGTAGTACACAAATAACATAGTACAAATTGGAGAATAATAATACACACAAAATGAAATGTCGATTTTGGAGTTGGTGTTTTTCTCAAATAAAGGTCCAAGGTCCCCTTAAACAGAAAAAAAAAAGATTTTTCGTGTTTACGATTATATTCTAAAAAATGAACATAATAATAGTTCTGTTTCTAGGCTGAATATTTTTATAAATGGTACACTAATTGCATAAGTAGAAATATTGTGTCTTTTTTTGAGAAGTAATCTGACACTTAAAATCAGGGTTCGAACATTTCTACCACAAAAATTTAAGAATATTTTCGAAGTGTTTCACTGCAGAAAAATATCGTAAAATTTGTGAATGAAGATGGGGGTTACGAATGTTGTGGTTTAAAAATTAAATGTAAATTTTCGTATTTTTAATAATGATTAGCTAGATTCTGTTGAAATTCCAAGGAGTGTGCGAACCTTCAAAATGCAAAAGTAATGCACATATGCCGAGTTATACCTATCCACCATACGCGATTTCGCATTAGACGTCAACAAAGATTGGTCTGTCATCATGATAGTTCAGAATGTAACGATTATTTTATGAGATCTGACTTGATTAGCTTAAAAAAATCGGGAGTATAAGAATTTTGTAAAGCGTGCAAAAAAGATACATTTTTTTTGCTTTATACATTGATGAGTGCGCTCGAATCCCTTTGAATATTTAGTGCGCGATATTATATACTAATACTTTAAGCTAATGAACTACTCTTTAAACATTTAGTCTGAACGAGCAAGGTTTCTAACTGTTTCCAAAAGAAAAAATCATAATAATGAAAACAACATTTCCTCTTCCTTATAAGCAAGCTATAGAATACGAACTTTAAAAGTTGACTAAAAATAATACAGACTAGTCGCCCTTACCAACCAGTTTGGTCACCCTTGAATGCATACTAAGATTAAATTATATTGCTTTTATTCATAAATTATTTTAATTGCTCAATTTTTTGCAAAATTAGAATATTCTACTAGAGAAATAGACACAGATGTCACATACGCACCACATTGACGCGATTGCAACAAAATGGCAGTTATATGTGCCTCACCTGGTAACCCGGCTATTGTTATTTATTTATTAAAAACTGCTTGTTTAGTTTTATTTTCTTTTTTTAAATCATATAAAATGTTTTTTTCTAAAATTATTAACTAAACTTTTTTTATTTATTATTTCCTTTTTAAAATAATAGAGATTAGTTAAAAAATATGTTTGTAACTGGTGTTTGAAACGAAGTTATTTGACGACTGGTATTTTTCGCCAAATTGGCGTCAGAAAAATAACGCACCAATGTGTTGTAATAATATAATTATTTCACTCATTTCATTTACAATACTTACATCTTTAATTTGAAACTGAAAAGTTTAAAATTCATTACTTTTATTTATTAATTATTTATTTTTTTTAGTAAAAAGAACAGAAAAAATATAAATGATATTATGAAGCGGCATAATTGCAGCAAACAATACAATAGGAACAAACATAATAAATCCAATTTATTACATCCTAAATCTTATCAAACAACTTTTAATTAGTAACCAAAGCCAATAGTTTTGATGCGTTTCATTTGGACGTTGCCATTAAACAATTAACAAATAATCGTGATTTTTGTGCCACATACGTTAATGTAATATATATACAAATAATAAAAATGTTAAAATATACACTTTGTTTTATAACTTACAAGGAAGGTCTCCATTGGGGGCATACTCAGAATTTTTTGAAAAAAATATGAATTAAACAACTTATGTAGGTAATAAAGGATCAGTGAAAATTAGCGGCGGAATTTCATTATTAGATATGTAAAAAAATAAAATAGTTTGGAATAATTGGCGTGAAAAGCTGAAAGCTACGCGGGATTTGGCGAGTAGTGCATTTCCTCGCCAAAAGTAGACGATTTTAACGAATCTGAAAATTGATTTTAATTGACTTCACTATTAAAAATCTGCAGCATTTACTGCAACATCACTCCACTACTTTTATAGAATATCTCTCTTCTGACCAATGAGAATGCTCCATAGCACCGTGAATTGACCGTGTCATACACTGTTAAAAATCTGCTGCATTTTCTTGCAAGGCACTCCACCGCTTGTATATAATATCTCTATTCCAACCAATGAGAAAGCTAAATTTCACGGCCAAGTAACCGTTTTCTATACAAGCAAGGGAGTGCGTTGCAACAAAATGCAGCAGATTTTTAACAGTGTATTTTTCGATTTGGAACAATTTTAATCAATTTAAATTGTGTTTTAAATGATAAAATATATTAATTTAATTTTGTTATAAGTACATATAAACGTATATGACAAAATTACACTTAAAGTAAAGTAAAAATGCAAAACTAAAATTACTTAAACTAAACTTATTAAAATAAATTGAACATAGAACGTTTTTTCTTTTAAAAGTATTCGAAGCGTAAAAGCGTATTTTTCAAAATTTCGTTTTTTCGCCAGCCGGAGATAAATCGCCAAATAAACGAAATTTTTATTATTTTTTTACGGACGTTATAAGGAGGTTCCGCCGAAATGTTTTTTATAAACATATCTAACTATATGAGAAGAACATTCTGTAATTTTTTCAGATTTTTCTGAGTATGCCCGTATGGAGACCTTCCTTGTTAGTACGCTTGGTCTGCGTCCGTTTCCATGGTCAAAAAATACTTCCATTAACTGCTGTTTCATTCATTTAAAATATGCCATTTTTTTCACATACATCACTAAGTTTTGAATAGGTAGCTAGGATACATGGAACAATTAACCCATTAACGCCCGAATTATTTTCTTCGCTAAAATTTAAATTTTGTATTTCCCAAGACTTTTAAAATCAAATTAACTTTTATGCTAATTTATCAAGGATTCTGTCTCGTGAAAGAAGGTATATATTTATCTTCCTCTTTACTGGTGGGAAAACCGCTTTCTTGTTGTTTTTGTAACCGTCCTCAAAAGAGGACGCTGGGCGTTAATGGGTTAAGAAAGAGGAACTTAAATATCCTTAATATAGTGAAGCTTCAACAGTAATTTTACGTTGCCACTAAACTTACGTTGAAAATTTTATCTTTATTCAACCGACTCAGCACTACAAAATTTCAATCCAAAATAATGGCAAAAACTGCATTCATTTTTCCTGGTGGGAATTTTCTTCGCCGGAAATAGTCCCGCCACATTGTGACAGCCAAGATAAACTCCTGTCTGTGTCAATGAAATTATTATATTACCTCTGCAATCTGACACCAGTAAAAAGAAAGAGGAATTTTTTACCGTATTTGTGAAAAATATTTCCTATCAACAAGGCATTAAAATGAGGCAAAATTTTCTATTCAAGTTTATTGTTGGAAGTTTATCCGGCGTTAACAATAAACTATTAATCCGATCAATAGAAATAGCTTTCGTCTTGTGACAACCTCCTCAGTTACTTCACTCGAAACTAATAGACCAGCGGTTCCCAATCTATGGGTCGCGACCCACTGGTGGGCCGCGGCAGTTGCCTTGGTGGGTCGCGGAACAATCGAGGTTTGCGATCAAAATATATCTTTTATTTCATATGTTTAAAAAGATATGACAATTTCCACAGGAAATAATATTTCAAGGGAAAATCCTTAATTTCCTTCTAGATTAATATACAAACAGAATATCCAGAAATATTTAAATCAGCTTTGAGGCCTTGATGAAATTCAGCCAATTCGTGCTTATGAGAACATGCTTTTTCTACTTTGCTCCTTTTGAAAGACAAGTATTAAAACAAACTGCGTGTTATGTTACCACATTGGCAAACACGAGTACCAGAAATCACATTAAAATAAAATTATGTTTTCATAATAATTAAAAGTATTTTTAACTATCTTGGTAGTTTGTGCATTGTTTTAATTACTATTCACTTACACACATTGAGATTACCGATTCTTGTTTTTTTTAATAATGTACCTTCCGTACAAAAATTGCTATACTGATATACAACTCTACCTTGAATGGGTCGCGAAATTTTTTTTACTAACAGGTGGGTCGCGAATTTTTTTTTCACTGAAAGGTGTGTGTGTGGGGGGGGGGGTCGCGTACCAAGGCATTTTTAGAACCGCTGTAATAGACAATGCATTATATGTCTTCTCCGTTTTATTTTAAACTCCATTTTCGATTATAGTGGAAGTGGTAGTGCTTCGGATTAAACTTACATAAAGGTAAATTACTGGATGTTTAAGTTTTCAGGGTACTTAAACATATTTTGGGAAATACTGCATGATAATGCGTCGTTAAATACTGTATTGCCCTCGGAATAATGAATATATATACGCTATTGCCTTCACTCGAAACTTTTTATATGCATCTTCACACGAAGTGACGTATTTGAATAAATGGGACAGCTCATAATAAAAATATTTCTTATTGAAAGCTGCGGATGCAGGTGAAAGTATCAGGAAATTAAAAAAAAAAATGTACATTTTAAACTTTTAGCATCTTTATTGTTTTTTAAAACATTTTTAATAAACAGAGAACATTTAAAATTCACATTGTGTAATTTGTTTTTCATAAACTTCAAGAAAATAAGTATGCATAGTGGATTGTTTAAGAAAATGGCAATTCTCCCACACCATAATCAATCAAGTATTACGTCAAAGAAAGTGTTATATACATTTTTTAACATTTAGAGGAAAAGCTTTTTCCTTAACTAAAGAAGTTGAACTGAATGTCTGAGTATCAATTTAAAAGCATTTTTTTTCTTGAAAGCTATTATTTTGTGCATTTTGTTTGATTGTCCTCTTTGTTTTGACAAATGCAAAAGTAAAATAATGATGGATGATTTGAAAGAAATGTTTAATATTTAAAAGAAAATGACATAGCTACCAACTTATACAGATTTTTCCCACCACTAAAATTCAAAAGAAATTTTTGTCTTGTTTCATTGTTGGAAACTATTAGACTTTGGCAATTGTTTTAAAAAAAAATTTCTATTTTTTTTTTTTTTTTTTTTTTTTTTTTTTTTTTTTTTTTTCGTAGGAAAACCCTTTACACGTTGGCAGCTGTGGAATGTTTTTTTAAAATTATTTAACTATTTGGAAAGCAGTTGTTGTTCTTCGTAAAGAACTTGGAAATCTGAATCTTTTTATTGGTTGAATTCCGCAACTTATTTTTCGTTCACTGATTGTTGCACAATGACAAAAAAAAAATAATAAAAACTTAAAAAAAAATAATTTTTAAACAAATTGTGATAAAAATTTCAAACAAATTTCAATTAAAAGTGTATTTTTTTTTCTACACAACGATGTAAAAATTTTAAATGTGCGACGTTTAGAATTTTAAAAATTTGCAGTTCCGAAAACTGTAAAATTGAAATGTGATTTAAAATTTGTTTATGATGAGTCCAGGAATATTAATATTTATGAGTGATTTCTGATAAAACTTGGAATTATTACAAAATATAATTAATTTTAAGTATTTATGATTTTGTTACAAATAAATGAAGGTATATAAAACATTAGATAGCCGATGATTCTTGGTAGTGACGCCATACGCATACTTAAGTTGTTTAAGACTTATAAATGTTCTAGTCTCCAGCGGATGTGAATGACGTCAGTTTATATAAAATAAAAGTGTATCTTATAAATCTTAAAACTGAAATATGTTTTCATCATCTATAGTTAATTTTTTTTTAAATTTTTTTTTTATTATTAACGAAATTCTTTACCTTTTTATTTGAATAGGAAATCGAAATGTATAAAATCGTTGTTAATAAAGAAAGAATTGAACATGTTGAGAGAAAAACAAACCCACGGAAGCCGCTTTTTATTGTTATTATTATTATTTTAAATATGGAATTTGTTTATAAACCTAAAATTTTAGTCTTTGAAAATATTTTAATTATTTCAACCACTTACTAATTATTGCAATTTTTTTTAACTATTTGTAAAATAATTGTTGTCCTCGGTAGAGAACTGAAACATCTAAAGCATATCTAACTTTTTTTCTTTTTTTTAAGTAGTTGCGCTTATCAGGGGCCGTTCGCTTCAGTAGTGGCATAACCAAAGCGAGTACCCAAAACCAGTATTATTGTAAAGTTTTCTTCTCCTAGACTCATAGCAGAAAAATTTCTGGTTGGACAAATCAAGCAGAACTTTCAAAAGTTACCGTATTCAGAGCATCTGGGCACCCACCCTTATTACGCCAATATTAACAGAATTTTTCAGGTGAAATATCAGTATTTTTTTATAGAAAAATAAATCTAGGATAATCGCGAGAAATTTCGCCATTTAAGGAAGAAATTAACTTATATATGTTACAGACCAAACCCGATTTTAGGCCAAAATAGAGTGGCCTAGGCCAAACCGGTCTATCCTAACGTCCATCGGATAAACTAGTTTTTTCTAGGCCAAACCGGTCTATTCTAACGCCTATCAGATAAACTAGTTTTTCTAGGCCAAACCGGTTTATCCTAACGTCCATCGGATAAACTAGTTTTTCCTAGGCCAAACTAGTCTATCCTAAGGCCCATAGGACAAAGTAGATTTTCTTAGGCCAAACTAGTTTGGCCTAACTCTTATAGGATAAACTAGTTTAGCCTGCTATGTATTCGTCTGAAATAGTTTGTCCTAGGCCGATCTAGTTTATCCTAGGCCAATTCAATTTGGCGTGATTTTATTGAATTCAATGACCGCCTCAGCGCCAACATTCTTGTTTGTCCTAGGTCCTAGGCTGATCTAGTTTATCCTAGGCCAATGTAATTTTACGTGTTTTTAGCTCACAAGCGTCAAAGCCTGAGAAATAATGGGCTCGCAGGTTCTGTATTTATGTATGTATGCATGTATGTATGCATGTATATACGCATGTTTGTACGTATGTACGTACGTAGTACGTAACGCAAAAACTCTTGATAGAAATATCCGATTTGCTTCAAATTTTGGATATAGTTTTATTCTGATATGGTACTTTTCTGATTAGTTTTGGGAATTCATAGGATAAGAATGAGAGGGGGCGAACGGGAGGCTAATCCCTCACGGTTAATTTAGAGAAATGAATTTTTCACGCAGAATCATCAGTTTTCATTTAAAAATTTAGGTATAGGATCATTATGACAAGATGTTCTGACAACTGTTTAGTTGTGGATGTTTATTGTTTATGTAAAAAAAAAGAACAATGTAAGTACCCCCCATCCCATAATTTAGATAAATGGTTTTGAAGCAGAAATAAATTTCGCTTTATTTTAAATTTTTTACGGGGAAGTGGAAATTTTCAGACTTGTAGGAACCGTGATGTAGTATGGGAAAATTACAGTTACACACTCATTTTTAAAAAAGCGGTTTCAGAAGAAATATTGGCATACTATGAGAAAATTTATAACTCATTGGAAATATAATTTTTCTGAATGCATACAATGCGCATTTTATTCATGTTTTAACCCTTTCCGGAACATTGTGCCCGGTCTGGGCTACTTAATTTTAATTCCAAGCTTGCAAGCGGCGCCAATAATATTTCAGTAGAATTTTGATTTTGTAATAAAACCTTAAATTAGGGGTTTCAAAATATCTAAAAAATTCGTTTGCGAATTCCGGTGTCAGCAGATAATTTCTTATTTTATAACAGGCTTTGTCCGTACCGGAAAGGGTAATTACTTTTTTTTCATATACCTGAAATATTTTTTTTTTCATTACATCAATTTGAGAACATAGTATTCCGGATAACTGTGATTTCACTGAAAGTTCTTATTATTGAAGTGTTAAAGCCAATTTGAAAAAAAAATGTTTAAAAAAGCTATCTTTAACCGTTTATCTACCACATTATGAATTCATGAAAATTTTACATCCTAAAACATTTTTTCGTAAACTGTTTAAACTAAATTAAAAAATTTACATAATCATTCAATAAATTTTTGCAGGATTTTAGAAGGATTAATTAAATTTGAATTTACAAGGGTGCAATATTTATAACCACACTCAAATCTTTTATTTTAAATTATTTTCATAGTATTTTGTAGAATTATAAAATGTACAATTATGATGTTCTTACAATATAAATATAGAAATATATCCGAATGAAAAATTCCCATCCCCCTCTCTCAGCGCCAAGAAAGCTAAAAAGATGCAAAAACAAAGATAGGGACAGCCCCCCCCCCCCTAAATCATTTTGAGCTCCCCCACCCTGGAAAAGATTCCAAAATCATTCATTCATTCATAGAATTTCATTTGGTTCGAAAATCCAAATGAAATTCTATGAATGTAATTTAGTTTTGAAGACCTTTCACAGTTTTGCAAAAATACTAAATTTTTACTAAAAAAGGTGTTTCAATATTTGTTCATCCTATTTCCACATAGGAAGCTAACATGGTGTTTAATATTGCACTCGTGATACACTGGAATTTTTCTTCACCCTATTACTTTCTCAGCATAAAATGAATTTATTACAACAGTTTAATGAGAAACATAGTAACTACAGTGTGAATATACACTAATTTATCTTTGTGCATGAGAAAAAATATGAGTCCTCCCTATTTTTTCTTGAGCCCCCCACCCCTATTACTCATTTCTAGCCACGGCCCTGCTTGAAACATACGAACCCTATAGTTATTTTTATGGGATTTTTTTTTAATTTTTGCATTCACTTTACAAATATTCTGCACTGCACACCGGAAAGCTGAAAAAGGTAATATTATATTTATTAAAAATAATTCTTATATTCACTGTCCATTGGAAGGTCAGGGGGAATAATTGTTCAAGTTGTATGTGATGCTTGATGAGTGTCGCATTTGCTGAGAAAAAAAAATGCAGTTGTTGGGTTTACAATGTGAAAGATTATTTCCATTCTTTTACAGCAATGAGTCCACATTGGCCACATTACAAGATTGAATTTATAAAATGTTATGTTTCTCTTACGCTAACTTGCATGTAAATCTTATAGAAAATAATAAATGGACACTTTTCAGATAGTTTGTTGAGACATTAAGTATTTATTCAAGAAACTTAAAATAGATAATTAAAATAGAAATTTTATTTAAAATATTATGGAGACATTTCATTATTGCATAAGCCGAAATTTTTTGTTTAGATTTTCCGTAAAGATTTTCTATTTAGAAAAGAATTTAAAAGGGTGACATTTCACATCAGATATTGTAAGGCTTATATGTAATTATTAATATTTTTGTGACTTTTATGTTTTTTACATGACATTTTAAATACACTGTCCTTCATATTTGCATTTGCATACAAAATTTGTATATATTTTTATGTTAAACTTCTATTATCTATGGTACCATTTTTTCTACTATCAGTGTTCCCGATATAGTAAATTTTTTACCCTTATATTATCCTTATTTACATAAAAAATTTAAATAGATAATTAAAATAGAAACGTTAAATTTTTTGAGACATTTCATGATTACGTAATTCGAAATTTCTTATTTAGATTTTCTGGTATGATCTTCGATCTCTATTTTACACAATTTCTGTAATTCACCTTATGACCTGGTAATTAGCGGATTAATAAATTCAACATTAAATATAATATCATTGGCATAATTTATAATTAATTGGTTTCATCTCATTAATAAATGATAAAAAAATTTTCGATATTGGATTATATATTCAATCAATAGAATAATAGCTGCTAACTACGACAAATTTTAATCACAAGTTACAAAAAAAAAAAAAAAAAAAAATCTTGGAAATTGTACGTTAAACGTGACAAATGAGGTGTATTCGTACTCTAACTATAGTACCTGTGCCTTATATGGCCACCCTAAGGAAAATTAATTTTTTTCACCCTCATGTACACGTGATAGGACTCCAAAAATATATGACCATGATCCCAGGACTGTTGACTATCATTATTAAAATTAGCGACCTTGTAACTATTCCGGTTTTATTTAAATGATAAAAACAAAAAATGTTAACAAATGTCCATATAAGGAACCACCAGTCCCTATTGTGGACAGGTGCCTTCTTATTGATCTACTACCCGGGGTGTAGGGAAGAGCCACTCTTCTATGGAATTTTAGAGGAGAGGGGATAAAAAATATATCTTAAACTATTGCGGGGGAGGGCACAGTAAATATCTTCAGAACATGCACTTTAGAGCGGGGGGTCATTTTCGGTTGCAGCTCTTCGATGACCGATGCAAAGCACCTCAGTTACTACACAATATTATAAAATAATGTAGTTGATTTTGCTTAGCTGTCTATTTTTCTGAATCTGAAGATTCACCTGCTGTTCTTCCAATGTGGACATAAGGTGTCCAATTTTGGGAATCGATGTTAGTTACATTAGATCTTGTAATAAATAAATAGAGAAAACTTTTTAAAGCAATATATGCAATAGCAATCGAAAATATGTTTTAAAAGCTTTCTAAAACATTCCACTTTTCAATATTTAAAGTAATCTTACAATATGTAATAAGAATTTAAACTTGCCTGTAATTACGATCAGCACACCACGAAACAACAAGTTTCCTTTTAAATGGCGAACAGCGCACTTTTTTGTACTTTCCAAGCTTAATTATCTTTTCAACTGCTTTTCTTCACGGATATGTAGCGCGATCTTTCTATCAAAATTGTTACTTTTAAAAATATTAGGGGTGTCCATATTGAGAGCACTGTCCATATAGGGGTACAAGTACCTTAGTTTTATTCAGATCCTGATGCAATAACTCTTGCACTCCTATGAAAAAATGCATCAATACACAATTTATTACGATTATACATATTAAATTCAGTAATACGGAATTAACAAGGCTCCATTTTAATTAACGCGTCATCATCATGGCAATCAAGAATCATTGCCTATCATGGAATCTCATTTAATTAGTTACGTATGAAATGTTATAATAGAATGAGGAAAAGTTTTAATAATAAGTGTTTATGTTTTTATTCGATTTTCAGGAAATTTAGAATGAGCGACAAAGTTCTGCAACGATTACATATATTAAATTTCAAACCAGTCGTTTGGGTATGAAGGATAGATGAGACGATGCAATGATAAAAAATGCTACGAATTTCAATAATTGCGACATTGCCCCATATGCCATACCATACTGTAATTTTGTAATGCACTCTTGGTGTGTCTATAAATAAATTATAAACGATAAATAATTTATTTTCAACAGCAAACATGCATAGTAAATCTCAATAACACATATCAATTATAGACCAGTCTAAGTGCATTAACGCAAGTTAAAGTTCGGAAAAACAGACAAACCGAATTCATAAACTCTTTCAACTATGCTAGAAAGTGTTAAAAAGGCGTAATAAGTTGAAAAATAACGTTCAGAAATTTACACCAATAGGCCGAAGCAAACTTAAATACTTTTGTACATCTCTTTATTTTACCTTTATATCCGTTATACCTCGTCTATATACCGGGTGTCCAGTAAATGACTGACCCATTTTGAATGTAAATAACAAAAAAAAAAAAAAACTGTTTGAGATAAAATGCGCGGCTTGCTGTATTGTTATTAGAATATAAATGAATTTGAAAATATGAACTTTGTTAATGTAATATAATAATATTTAAAATAATATCTCAGTCTCAAGACTGGGGAGGGGAAATATAATACAGATGGTTCAATCACAAATATTATTTTAAATCACTTTCCAACCAACGTACCCTATTTCTGAAGCTGATTCGAGAGTCGATTCAACATATAGATTCAGATTCGACAACACATAGATTCAGATTCAGCCGAAAATCTCATATTTATGAAAATTAGAGTCATGTACAAACAAAGTACATGTTTAAAAATTTATTGATTTTCTAATAACAATACCGCAAACCGCGCATTATTATCTTTAACCGTTTATTTGTTATTTAAGTTCAAATTGGGTCAGCTATTTACTGGACACCAGGTATATGTACTACAACTTAGCTAAAATTGAATTCACGAAGGGATTTCACGTAATAGCGATTTTTGTGCTATTTTCAATCGATACTATCAAAAAATATATGAAGTTGTGCATAGAATTGAACCAATTTTTTTTGTATAAATATTGACTATGGCTAATAGGTCTTCCCTGAATTTGGAAAAAATCCACAGAAAGGGAACACGGTAAAAGCGATGCCTGTGTCACTTTCATTATTATACCACCACTTTCATTATTGTGTATAAAGCAATGCATAGAATTAAACAATTTTTTTGACTATGGTCAGAAGGTTCTTCCTGAATTTGAAAAAAAAAATTTGCCTGAATTTATAAAGGATTTGCCGGAAGAGGGTGCTTTAAAAGTCTTTTCTGTGTTATTTTCATTATTCTACCATCGAAAAGTGCATAAAGTTATGCACAGAATTGAATCAAATTTTTGGTGTATATTTTTGACTAAGACCAGAAGGCACTCCTTTAATTCGGAATTGTTCCGCCTGTGGGATCCGCTGTAATAGCGATGTCTGTACAATTTTCATTATACAGAGCAATTTTGTTTCATTTTTCTGAATGTGCTGAAAAGTGCTTCATAATATATGTTTGACGCATGTTTTTTTTCTTTCTTCTTAATAATCGAGTTTGGTGCTTACACGAAATTAATGTACTGTAGTCGAAATAGTTGCAAAAAATGCATCAATTTCAACAAAAAAGTTAAGGATGATTTTGAAGATGAACAGTAAATGCTTATAAAAGAAAAAAAAAACTTGTTTATATATATTTACTCTGATACGTATATTATTTAAACTATTTTCTGTATTTTTTCATTTCTTACATTTGACAGACATCATACGGATTTAAAATATGCATCTAAAGAGGTAGTGAAGTCCAGTCGTTCCTAACTTCTTTGCAAATATTTCTCTTTTTACATAAAATCCTCTTTTTTTAAACAATAAAATAAATACGAAAAAACCGTTGAACCGGAAATAAACGCGGTTTTTTTAGCTATTTCAGAATGAAACTGAATGCAGGGCTTTTTTTCTTACGCCAGGTCCAAATCAATATTTAAGCTATACCATTCTTCCAGAAATTGCTTTCCGTGGGCGGCTTTTGTTTGGAAACAACCAGGTAGTAGAAAATATTTAAAATCACGCTAGAAATGTCACCTGTTCTCTGCAGTGAGTATCTGCAATTTTCATTAAAAAAATTGTCTTTATTTCTTCTTGTAAAAAAAATGTTTTATGTGTTTTTGAAAAAAAATCTTTATATCTTATTTTTTTTAAATATTATTTTTTTTAAATAAAATTTCAAAGAAACATGACCATTTGTATTTTATATTGTGATTGTAACTAACTCATATTTTACTACAAATTGAAAAATAATAATACTTTCTGAAAATAGTGTTATTATAAACAAATATAACAAACACAAATTTTAAATTAAAAAAATTGGCTAAATTTTATTTATTTCCTTTTTAGAAACTGCCTTATTTATAGGACTAATGGTATAGACAAATATAACAAACAAAAAATTTTAATTAAAGAACTTGCCAAAACTTAATTCATTTCATTTCTAGAAATTACCTAATTATATGGGACGAATGGTATAGACAAATATGGGAAACACAAATTTTAAATTAAAAACCTTGGCAAAACTGCATTCATTTCCTTTCTAAAAACTGATTTATATATAGGACGAATTGTATAGACAAATATAACAAGCACAAAATTTCAATTAAAAAACATGGCAAAGCTTAATTTATTTCCTTTCTAGAAGGTGCCTTATATATAGGGCGAATGGTATAGACAAATATAAAAAAGTTTAAATTAAAAAACTTGGCAAATCTTCATTCATTTCATTTCTAGAAATTATCTGATATTTAGGACGAATGATATAGACCATAGGTTCCCAACGGGGGCGGTATCGCCCCCCAGTGGGCGCTGGAGACTTCCAGGGGGGCGGTAGCAGATCTGGAGGAAAATGGGGGGCGTTAGGATAGTTAAAGGGGGCGGTCATGGCCTACTTGCCTATATAGGAATTGTAAAATGAAAATAGTTCATCTCCTGCATTGCGAGGTCAGTGACGAAAACCTTAACTGCACCTTTAAATGAAAATCTATACCGACGAACTTAGATCTGCGGGCTAAAATTGCAGAGAACAAAATTTTATTATATCAGGCTAAAAACATTGTTGCTGCTGTTCTTTCATGAATGTCAAAATAGAGCTCATCAGTGTGACGTCACAGACAACTCAACCCCGCATTTTCACGCAAACTGGGTTAAAAAAAACCAAGAGAGTTTAGAATGTGTTATAGATGCACTATATACCATCAAAAAGGCTTTCAATATGAAATCAGGTATCATTCAAAGGCTGAATTCATTGAACTGGGTAAAGTTTTAAAAGCGATCCATAAGTGTTTGGGCCAGGGTTGCAAAAAAGCCGGCTAAAATTAAAAAAAGCCAGGCCGGTTGGCTTTTATTGATTTTAGCCGGCTTTTTTTGGCCAAAATTGGCCATAATTGGCGTTTATACAGTGAAGCCTTTTAATTAAAATCTATACATTTTTAAGTGTCTTTTAAATAATTTTAATGATGTTTAATTCACTTTGACTTTAATAAATTTATTTATTAAAATGAGAAATTGGGATTTTAATTATGATTCATTATGAGAAATTGGGTTATGTTATAACCCAGTTTTTCAATAATGAAGATATTAATACTAGAATAACACATTGATGGAGTTGCCAGTGGTTTATAATAGTCAGAATTGCAAATATGTCAGCTAAAATATAAAATGGCCATACCAAGTGCTTTTTCTGATTTACATTGACCATTAATCCTACCCTTGTTTTTTTTTTTATTTTTACTGCTTTATAAAATTAAAGAAAAGTATGGTTACTTGTTTTATTACTTAACTAATTTTAAGAGTTATTAAAATGTCATGTTTTATTCTCTATAAACATTTAAAATCCTACATATAAAAAAACACCATTTCTCACTATTGAAAATAGTATTTCGAGTTATGCATTATTTCATAATATATTAATTCATGCAAGTGGGCATATATGCACTATTAAATAACAAAGAGCTTTTCAAAATTTTAATTCAACAAATTTTATTAGAACATTTTTTTGTTGTTGTTTTAATTTTATGTTATTATGTATTAAACTCTCCTCAAATACTGAATCCTTCCTAATTTCTCTTTCAACATTGTTCATTTTATGACTTAATCTTTACATATTGACCTGTAAGAACGTTTTCATGACTGCTTTGATGTGTTTAATTTCGTCATAATTGAATTAAATATAATTCTTAAGAATGTGTAATATAAGAACTAATGGAATATAGAAGTTTAAAAAACATTTTTTGAGTATATTTTCTTTTTTCCAAGATTTATATTTTTCAGACATAATGCCTTCACATTTGACTTCTGGCGGTTATAAAGACATATTTATTTGAAAAAATAAATAGAAATTTATCACTTTTTTAGTAGTAAATAATTAAAAATGTATTAAAAATAAATCAGTCCACGTTTAATATGGATGCGATACAAATTAACACTTTAAAAATAAAAGCCGGCTTTTTTCAATTTTAGTCGGCTTTTTTTAAGTGGATAAAGCCAAAAAAAGCCGGCCGGCTTTTTTTGACCCCGGCTAAAAGCCGGCAATCCTGGTTTGGGCCTAATTGTAACTTGTTGAAATCAGTTTCAGGGTTGAATTTTTAGCTTCACGACAAAGCAACACGTTTCATTTCGATCTTTTCTGAACTCTGTGGTTTGTTTTGACCCAATTTCTGGGGTTGTGACCTCACCACTGATTAACTTTATATCACAGCGGAACACGAAAAATCACTATGATTCACATTAAAAATAATTATGAATTCAAAAGTTGTAGAGTACAAAATTCGCGATAATTGGTTGTCTGAAAGTTTTAAACAAAATTTTTTTATGAACCTGTATTTAAAAAAATTCTGAAATATGAATACATATGTCTGAACAGAGATTTTTAAACGAACCCATGATTTGACTCAAGTTTAGAAATTTGTTTTTTCTTAGTGAAAGTGATAAAATCATTACATTTATAAATTTGTTCAAATTTGAATTTATTTAAACTTACATGGAAAAAAAATTATTTTATCATAGAAAAAATGACAGTAGTATAATATTGAGCATTTGAAACTATGCAAACTCCTACATATAACTCGTTGCCTATGTACTTAATTTGTCAAAAAATGTTTTTTTTTTTAATTCAAATGTATCAAAGAAGCCTTCTTGGCTACAAAAGCATTTGAATAAATGCGTGCTGATAGAAAAACAGAGCTGCCAAGTCTCCGGTTTTTAGTACACCACTATTAACTTAGTGAAAATATAATTATTTTAAATCGAAAAATGTTAAAATTAAATAATTAAACATTTTTTGAATTAAAATATTGGTATAGAAAAAGCCGGAGATTTGGAAGCTCTGGAAAAGATATGTCCTATTTTTCAATGATTAAACGAAATAACGGACTACAAGCCTCATATAATAATATATTATTAATCGCAAAAATATGAAAACCGCACACAAATTGCGAGAAATTAATCTTGCCGGTAGTTAGAAAGATAATAAAAAATGTTCTTCATCATAAAAAACCGCCAGATATCACAAAATTAATACTGAGTAATAATTCGGTACAAAGAAGAATAGATGGCTAAAGGTATTGAAATATCATCATGCTATTACTTAAAGACCTGCAAATTTTCCATTCAACTTGATGGATCAGCGTTACCAAATAACAAAAACTCATTAAAGAAAAAAAAATGTCAAGAGTTATTATTTGCTAAAAATTTGGAAACTAATGCCGGAGAGAGAATTGCTAATTTAATACCATGAAGTTAGTTCAAGAAAAATTCCTTTTCATAATATCTTGCTATTTATGTTGCTCCAGCAACGACGGGACATCATAAGGGTTTCATTAACACATTTGAAACGAGCAGTACTAAATGTACTCTCTGTGCATTCTGTTACACATCATCAGCATTTGGTTTTCAAAATTGTTGAATGAACACATCTATACGTAGCTTTATTACAGTATTAGAGTAGTCAATATGAAGAGAAGCAATTTATTGAAAGACATGAAATTTCGCCAACCTTATAGTGAAAATCATTTCAAAACAAAGTAAAACAATTGCTTCACTTTGTAGTGCAGTTGTTACTAGCACTTTGCGTCAGACTTGCAAAGGATTACAATTGTTTGCTGCTGCACACAGAAGTTTGTTGTCTTTGAAAGAGTATTTGTCTGAATCGCTTTTTAATATATTTGATTCACTACTATACTTAATTAATAACAGAGGTGTAAAAAAAAACGTTAAAACCTGATTACATTAAAAAGATGACATCGATCATTTGACAGATCTGTTTAAAAATAAATGTTTAAATTTAAAAATTCTAAATATTTTTAATAAGGCATCAGATAATTGCAAGATGAGGAGTTGAGTTTAATTAAAACAAAAAACCTCATAGCTGCGTCTGTGGGTAAACTTTTTTTGTTCAAACGAAATCTAAGTAAATGAAAAAACAGCCACTTTGCCACATTAATCGCAGTTTATGAAAGCAGGAATATTTACTTCGAATACAGCAGTATCATCATATTTAGATGAGGAAATCGTAGAACTCACATCAAACGAGAACTAAAAGTAAATTTCAGAAATGGGTACTAACTTAAAAATCCAATACAGTTCTCTAACCTGGATTGTGAGCGAGATTACATAACATTTTAATTGCTTTTCCTTCATCAGATTTGCTGAGAGTGGGTTCCGTGCAGTAGCTAATTTACAGTATAAGAAAGGGACCACACATCCTTGAACCTGACAATTTGTGACTTATGTTGAAGTAATTGAAATCCGTCATGAAAAAATTGTTAAAACTCCATTAGCTTCAACCATTTTGGTACATATTTTTAAAATTCTGATTGGTTTTGTGTTTATTTTTCAGTTTTTAATAGACAATTTTTTACTACATTTGATGGTCGTTTTAATTAACTTCTACTTTGTGATTCTTAATAGATAGACAGGTAAAATGTAGATAATATGCAACAATATTTTAACATGTTGTATAATTAACTATTATGGAAGAGGGGGGGGGGGGGGCGTTGGCATTTTTTTCTCTTGTAAAGGGGGCGGTGGTCCGGAAAAGGTTGGGAACCTATGATATAGACAAATATGACAAATTTTTAATTAAAAAACTTGGCAAAACGTCATTCATTTCCTTTCTAGAAACTGCCTTATATACAGGGTGTCCCAAAAGGTCATGTCCAAACGGCACACATGGTTGTGTCAGGTCATTAGGAAACAGAATTACATAGGAAAGGGGGGTCGGAAACGCGATTGTAATCCGCTAGAGGGCGATAAGCGATGTCAGACGAAAGCGCGGGCAGTCGCGGACATCGGCGCCTGCGGCGCCGATGTGAAGCATGCATTGCAGCTAATGGGGCCAATTTTGAGCACTTACTATGAGTTGTAGCATTTTTCTTTTTTATTTGGTACTGTTTTGTTGTAAAATAAAGATATTTTACACCGTTTGTTATCTTTTCTTTGCGTGACGGTTACGATGCAATTTCACTGTTTAGATCGCGTTTCCGACCCCCCTTTCCTATGTAATTCTGTTTCCTCATGACCTGACACAACCATGTGTTCCGTTTGGACATGACCTTTTGGGACACCCTGTATAGGACGAATGGTATAGACAAATATAGCAAACACAAAGTTTAAATTAAAAAATGTGGTAAATCATCATTCATTTCATTTCTAGAAATTATTTGATATTTGGGATGAATGATATACACAAATATGACAAACACAAATTTTTAATTATAAAACTTGGCAAAACTTCATTTTCTTTCTAGAACCCGCCTTATATATAGGACGAATGGTATAGACAAATATAACAAAGTTTAAATTAAAAAACTTGGCAAAACTTTATTCATTTCCTTCGTAGAAACTGCCTTCTATATAGTACGAATAGTATAGACAAATACAACAAATACAATTTTTAAACTAAAAAACTTAGCAAAACTTCATTCATTTCCTTTCTAAAAACTGCCTTATTAATGTGACGAATGGTATAAACAAAATTTGGAAGTTTAGTGCTAGAATTATGTGAAAATTTTCTCCAGTTTTATAAAAATACTTAACACCGAAGTTTTTATTTAAAACAGTTTGAGTTATTTAACCCTCTTTTTTTTCACTGTGTCTTTAAAATAAATTCTGATTTGAACCGATATAAAATCATTTAGTAAAGATCAAAATGACCGCTCATCGTAATTCTAGTTTTAACCTTTTCACGACGGGAAACTTTTACAACATGTTTAATATTTTGTCACCTTTTTTTTAAAAATAGAAATTTGTGGCTTATTAAATCGGGAAAATGCTGAGATTAAATAAGGCAAAATTTACAGTAAAATTTTACTGGTGAAGATAAGCAAGGATTCTTAAACCTGTTTGCTGCACGTATATTCGTCATTCGTCCCCAAGGGATTAATCACATTTTTATTCAGAAATTGCGAATTCATACTGGAAACGTCAAAAAGAAAATTGTAACATAAGATAACAATGAATTAGCTGTTATAAATAAATAAAAATTATTATTCGAAAGGAAATTGTAGTACTCATTTGGAATTTCTGAAAAAAAAAAAAAATAAGAGGCCAAATTCTCAAACCTTTCAAAACAAAGCTGAAAAAAAAATCGCTATTTTATCTACTGAAAATAATCATATGAAGTGGTAATGGTGGGATTTTTAGTGGTAACAATCGCGTGAAAATAAGGTCTACTAATAAATGACATACTTGAATTTTTATTCGGACATCATCTACATATAAAAATTGTTCAAAACATGACAGTTTTCATTCTCAAAACATGATTTTGACATCATATTGGACTTTTTCGTTAAATTTGGTCTGTAGATAGCAAATGGAAAGCCTTTCGGCCACGCATTTAATGAATTATATAGACTATCGATTCCCAAACTTTTTTTCTTTCATTTATCACTTTCTTAGCGTTTTCATAACGGTAATTTCTTATGAAACACACTCCAACTCCGACCGAAACGTTTCTACTAGATAACGAAAACCTGCTACTTTTCATAATAGACCGGGAGGCGGCAGCACAGGATATCACCTTATCAAGCTCACGGCTGAAATTCTAGAATTAGTTAACCCTTTAACGGACAAAGCATTTTAATTGCTAAGGTATTGAAACAAATGAGAGACACCAATAATTGCGAACAAATATGTTAGTAAAAATGAAAAAGTGATTTTTCACATACATGATAAAATGGATTTTTTAAAACTGAAATTCCAGTTCGGCGTTACATATCGGAATTAAAATTTTGCGGTTTCGTAAAAAGACCAATTAACATTAATTTTTTTTAAATTTTTTATTGAAATTTCCACCATTTTAATATATATTTTATTCATATTTTCTATATATACTAGTGTATAACCCCGTCAAAAATGACGGAATTTTCACCTGCATTTCATCTTTTTAATGCTTCATGCAAACAAACAGAATGCAGATTTTATTATTGAAGAGTTTATATTGTAGTAGAAAAGCACATTTTAAAAATAGCAATAAATTTCTACAAATACAAACGATGAAGATTTTTTTTAACTTGATATTTAGTTTTTGAACAAATTTTATTTTCAAAACAAAGAGAAGTATTTTTTTACAACAATAATAATAATTAGTAAAATAAAACACAATTTCTGAAGAGTTCCCAAAACATTTAGATTAAATATTGAAGCTTTAAAATTTTAAATTTCATTATCTTTATTAAAAGTATGATTCGGCAGCTGTTTTAATCGTATCGCTATTCGTATATTAAAACGCAATCAATATGCTAAGTCATATCTAGATGGAAAACAGCTAAAAAAGTGATTTTAGCGAATGACTTGTAGGTTTAACATTGTGTTTTTCTGCGCCGAGTCCTTCTTGTTTTCATACTTTTGGATGCAAAAATACACAATGGTAAACCTACGAGTCAATCGCTAAAATTGAATCTTAGGTGTTTTACACCAAGATATGACTTAGCAGATTGATTGTTCTTTAATCTTTTGAGGGGCAAAAATTTGCTTTTGTGTAATTCTGAAATCCCGCCAGAAATTTGGATAAAAATTATTTTAAAATCAGGAAAAGTAATTTCGTGACTTTTTCCATCAAAGTTAGATAAGTAAAATTTAATAAAAAATCCTGATGCAAATCTTCATTTATCGTAGATTGGATAAAATCTCTCTCTCTTTCTCCCCCCCCCCCCCCACCTCTAGACAAACACACAGGGAAAACGTTAGATTCCAAAAGATCGGAAATGAGAGCTATAATTTATAACCTAAAGCTTTCTTCAATTATTGAGGCATAAAAACTGTTTTAAAGTGTCTCAAAAACAAAATATCAATGAAATTCCTCATGTCGACTGCCCACGTTTCACTATTCTACAAGAGAAAAGTATATTATTTAACCATTTTGCAGCTTTGTTCGTACGCCATACTGGTATGAAGAGTTTGCTTGATACTTTATTTAAAACTTTTTGATACCGCTAAATTTTTTAATTATAATCTTACCCCGTTTAGGAACAGATAATTTTAGATAACATAAATTAACTATATTAGTTTAGAGGAAGTAGCGTTGACAAATAATTTTAGTTTATTGTGTAAAGAAAAACGAAGCTGTTAAAGCCCTATAAAGTCCGTTTAAAAGTTTGCGCACACTTCAAATCTGATTAAAATAATTAAAATAGAAGATATATGAAACCAATTTACAATAAATATTTGACATTTAATCAAAAATAAAATAAAATAAAATAAAATATACAAACAACTTTAACTTGTTGAAATAAAAATTGCATTATTTTTCATTTTATTTACTTTTTTCTAGAAATAACACTGTCTCAAAATTTTAAGCAGTTTATGCATTTTTTTTATTTTTAGAAACAAAGGATTGGACGAGTGTAATCGCTGCCATCGAAATATTCAAGGTTAGAGAACACGTGAGGCTAACGAAAAAGACATGCTACCACGGTACATACCAAATGTACTTTTTTACAGACCGCTAGAATGACGTGATACTCTTTTTGTACGCTTCCATTGGTGCATTCGAGCATCACGTGACCCCAGCGGTTTGTAAAAAAAGATATATGAAATGCACCGCGGTAGCCTGTCTTTTTCGTTAGTCTCAGAGGACACGTGTTTTATGTCATCATTAAACCTTACTAATGTTGGAATTCACATCGGAAAATTTAGAATAGCATTTTTTTAACTTTGTGGAATAACTGTCATTTTATAAAACAATAATAACTATTTAAACTTACTGGTGAGAATTCGGAATCCTCCAACAAAAATTCAGCCAGATGCGTCAACACTGTAGCATTTCGCATCGGGCTGAATTTTTATTTAGGAGAACTGAAAGAAGCCATTGAGTAAGCATGGTACTCTTTGCCACCAGAAACCAATCAAAATCTAACAATGTCGATGAATACACGTTTATTTCATCTAATCCGGAATTTGGGGGAAAAAATAATTTGCATGGAACAGTTTTATACTAATGAAATTAAAGATGATAAATTTGGTTATTTTTGTCTCTGTGCATAAACATTTGAGACTGTTTTCTTTGAACATATTTTAAATTTTATTTCTTACAACTTTGTAATTTATTAGCCATTAGGAAATTGGTTGTTGTTTTCAGTCGACAGTAGACTAGTAATGTCATTTTTTTAATTCCTTTTTTCGATAAGACCTGTGCAAAAAAGACCCATGTCAAAAAGTTCTGAGCGCTGACGGCGTGAGTTGCACATCTGAAAAGACCCATAAACGCTTTCAGTCGTAACGTCAGTGATGGCATTCAGCTTGAAAATTGGCTTTAAACCAACCCTTGCTGTGCTTCATATCTTATATAATGCA
Organism: Maratus speculifer; assembly: GCA_964019185.1. Lineage (NCBI taxonomy): Eukaryota > Metazoa > Arthropoda > Arachnida > Araneae > Salticidae > Maratus > Maratus speculifer. The sequence goes on along the minus strand of OZ025302.1, from coordinate 197,696,904 downwards.
GATAGTAGAAAATGTTACCGCTATTTATAAAACAAAAAAAAATTAAACCGGAAATAAAATTAAGTTATTGTTAAGAGTACTAAATTTATAAAAGTAAAGGTAATTTCTTTTTTTTTTCATTTTTCTCATGCACACCTACTGTTCTATGAAAGCAGATGGTAACGACTGTGGTATCAAGTATTTCAATGGGGCTCGTTTCCATTGTGTGCAATAGCATTAACCCTTCGGACTCCGGTGCCTTTTGCATAAATTTTATTCGATTAGCACCACTTTTTTAAAAGAACACTCCTTGAAGTAGACAATTTCAAAATTTATCTGATTAAATAAGGAAAATTTTATTTTCCTTTATTACTGATGCCAAAAATAAATTTTGGAAGGAAAGATGATGTCTCCGCAGCGGAGACAACAGGGTGGGAAGGGTTAAAACAAACAGGTGTGATTAATGATAACTGGAAACATATGCATCGTTTATGATTTTAGAAATAAAATAAAACCCTTTTCTGAAACTACTAAAACCCCCTTTAACTTTAGTTGAATCTCCAGCAGTTCATAAACTATCCGAAATCGTTATCAGAAGAGCTTTTGTATTAGGAATTGCCATTTATCTTGTGGCCGTTATCCATAAAGTATGAAGTTGGAGAGAAAATGTGAGAAAATTTCCTCAACATCACAAATCTAGATATCTGACAAAACCTTAGATATCGAAATATCTAAGATGATAGTTTCAATTTATTACGGAAGACTACGTTAGCATAGGAAAATGTTAAACTTGTTTTAAAATGTTAAAAAAGGTTAGGTGATATATTTAGGCAAATACTTGAATATCGAAATATCGAAGATAACATTTGCAATTTATTACGAAAGACTACATCCGCACAGGAAAATGTTAAATTTATTTTAAATCGTTAAAAAAGGTTAGGTGATGTATCTGTGGCTTCCGGTAATAACCAGGTAAGGCACATTTTTGAAAAAAATTGAAATAATTTGGGAAAATATAGCTTTAAAAGAGTACTTTCATCTGACATAGTACTGAAAAATGAAAATCGAATACTTCACGTCATAAGGCGACTATAAATTTTCATTTAAAAATTGAAAAAACAGTAATAATCGGGTAAGTGCATAAAGTAACGGTAATAACCAGATAAGATTTCTATTTATTTTTTTAAATCGTCTACAATTATGAAAATAACATAAAAATGGCTTGTTTAACTTATAAATATCTCTAAATAATTAAATTAACGTCAAAAGACTATAAAAAATAACCTATCTGTGGCTGGAAACTGCACCCAGCTAGTGGATAAATTTGCAAAATAATCACACAAAGTAAATGATCTGGTTAATGCTATGTATTCTTTTAATATAATATAAATAAACAATTATAATAATAAAAGTTGATAAAAATATTTTTTTTTATCATAATTAGAACAGAAATTATAAATTTAAATTAAATATTTATTAAAAAAATCTTTTTTTTAAGACACCACCACAGATATATTAATATTAATTTAACAAAAAAATGAAATAATTTAATTTAATTTTAAAAAATGACAATATATTTAATTGTTGTGAAATTATTGTTTAAAATGTAAATAAATATTTAATTTTGTTTACATTTATTAAAAATAAATGTAACTTTATCTGGTTATTACCGTTTTACGCTTTTTAAAAATAAATGTAAAACAGTAATAACCAGATAAAGTTACATTTTTCAATTGGTTCTCAATTAATAAAAGCCATTCTTATATAACTATTTTGACAAAAAAAGAGCTTCTTATATCCTAATTGAATGTAGTGAAAATTATTAAGTTCTAATCTGTTTTATAAAAGTAATGATAAAAGACCTTTTTTAAAACTTTAAACGTTAATTACTCAAAATATTAAAAATGTGCCTTACCTGGTTATTACCGGAAGCCACACATATTTAACCACTTAATTGATAAATATTTTTGAAAAAAAAAATAAAACATTTAAATAATGCCTATTTTTTGCGTCTTTTACGGAATTTTTAATCTTTTACCGTCGGTTTTTCAAAACAGAAACTTTTACTTATTGTATTAGATAAATGCTCCGATTAATAAATACAAAGTGTACAAAAAACTAGTCGTTGGGGGCCACCGTAATACGTACCCATCATATATATGAATATATAATATATGAAAATAATACATTTGAAAACTATTTATAAAATGGATTGCAATTCCAAAACAAAATTTAAACGTGTATTTATATTTTTATTGTGCATAGTAATCCTGTATTAATGAGTTGCTGATGAATCTCTTTCGATAAATTATACAACACGCCTGCCTAACTACTCAAGTAAGACTGAATTGCGAAAAAGGAACATCCTTATAACTCCAAAAATAATGATCTTATTAACTAACCGTTTATTGCGTCGTATTAAGCGTCTCATTTCCAATTAAAATATATCTTTGAATTGAAATTTGAATAAAATACAGGGTCATGAAAAATCGAAGAATGTGGAAAACAGGATTACACATATCTCGGCAACTAATAATTCGATCAACTTCGTTCTTTATGCAAAATTTGTGTTATTTTATTGCCTTTTACGAACACGCCTTAAAATAAAAAATTTCAAAAATTTTTATATACCTTTCATCAGAACGAATTTTTTGAGAGTCCGAAAAAAATAGTTCCGGATAGTCGAGGTTACTGATATTAAATAGGCTTCGTCCCATTCTTACATACTAAGTACATACAAAATTTCAAGTCTCTATCTCAATTCGTTCGGGAGATAGAGCGTTTACAGACAGACAGACTGACAGACAGAAAGACGGCAAACTTTTTTTCTAAAAATATGTTTTTCGAAATCTCCTGTATCTGAAACGTGTAAATCCGTCAAAAAAATTTCGATTTTCAAAACGATTGCAAGACTTACCCTATACTACGTATGATGGGTAAGTAAAATTACTGGTGAGAATAATAAATCATGATTTGAAATCATTTGCCCTAACGTGGTACGGGAAAATCATGATTGGCAAAAACACGTTGCCCACATGGCGCATTGGAAAATCGGGAAGGCTGTTAAGCTTAATTAACCTTTCGACTCCTGTCGTCCTTTACACAAATTTTATTTGGTAAACTTTAATTAACCTATTTGGATAGTTAGTGTTAACGTTATGAACTTAAAAGTAATTTTATTTAAAAACTGAAAAAAAAATCGCACCTGAAAGTTTTAGTTTAATATATTTTAGTGATTAAATAAGGTAAGGCAACTGCTTAACCCTTTCAGGGAAAGCAGTTATGTTTCTGTAATGTTGGATTTCTACCGGAAATTTGGAAAACTAGCCGCCCTTGGTGACCAGTTTGGTCTCCCTTGAATGTATACTAAGCATCAAATGATATCGCTTTTATTCATAATTTATTTTAATTGCTTATTTTTTGTCAAATTAGAAGATTCTGATAGAGAAATAGACACAGATGCCATATACACACCACATTGGCGCCATTGCAACCAAATGCAATTATATGTGCCTCTCATGGTAACCCGGCTATTGTTATTTATTTATTAATAAACTGTTTGTTTGCTTTTATTTTCTTTTTAAAATGATATATATGGTTTTATTCTATGATTATTAACTAAACTTTTTTTAAATTATTATTTTTTTTTTTACTAAACTTTTACCCTTTTAAAATAAAAGAAATTAGTTTAAAAACATGTGTAACTGGTATTTGAAAACGGAATTTTCGCAAAATTGGCGTCAGAAAAATAAAGCGCCAATGTGTTGCATATATGACATTTGTGCTGATAAATCAAGAACTCAGTATTTTTATTGTAGGCTGGCGCAGATAATAAATCGCCAAATATTGTAGCCGTGGCATTTTTTTCGTATTTCCAGAGTTGCCAACCTCCGGATTTAAAAAAATTAATAATACATACACTGCACCAGGAAAATAGTTTAATTAGAAATGTTTGGGATTAAATAGGCTAATCGTTTGAAAATTATTTAAAAGCGTTAATTAAATAAATTTCTGGTTTGAAATAGATTTTTTTTTTATTTTTAAAAAGCCGGAGGTTGGCATGTATGGTATTTCATTACATTTTTAAAATACAATAATATAATCCTTTCACTGTTTTCATTTATAACACATAACATTAATTTGAAACTGAGAAGTTTAAAATTCATGACTTTTGTTTATTTTTAGGTAAAAAGAACAGAAAAAATAAAAATAATGATATATCTAAGGTCCATAATTGCAGCGAAGGAACAAAACATAAATAAATCCAATTTACCACAGCCTAAATCTTACCAAAGGACTTTTGCATAGTAACCCATAAGATGTGTTTCATTTAGATGTTGCCATTAAACAATCGACAAAAAAATCATGATTTTTTTGCCACATACGTTAGCGTAATATATATATAGATTTTTATTTCAAAATAAGGCAGAACAATTTTCTAGCTCCTTTTTCGTCAAAGTTACAAAAGTAAAACATATTTACATGTATATGATGCAAATCTTAGTTAAAATTAGGTGGAATATAATACAGTCAATCTAATAATTTTAGTATAATTATATTTCACCGCTCCTCAAGAACCTCCAATTAATTTCACTTCGTATTGGAGATGTTGGTCTCTAAGGAGTTAAGTAATTTTTCTACGTATCATGTTGCCTTGATTTCCAGAAAATAGGATAATTTGTAACCAATGTAAAATTGTTGCCAGTGCTCTAATTGTCAGGATGGTGGTCCAGATGCACTAATTTTTTTAAGGATATTTTTGTTTTATTAAATCCCAGAGAATTCTGCTATTAGATTAGGCGAAAAAAAATTTATTTGAAAGTTGTAATATCCTGAATTTCTGAACCCCCACTCTGAATGTAGCATTGTTTTAATATACTGGATAATTTTTTATAAGAAGTTTTAAGAAAAATTAAGTATTTATTAACATATCCTTGTACATGAAAAAGTGTATACAAGTTGTAAAACCATGTTTCAAGATGAAAATTTTAAATGATGAAATATATCAATGCTGCCAAACTGATATTTTTAATTTAAATATTTCCCACTTTTCCCACTAGTAATGATTGTTTTATTTAATCACTCAATGTATATTTTTATGTAACATGAAGATTGTTATTCCGAAGTAGTGGTAGGTAATTTAAATAAAAAAATGGCCATCTTGACAACGCTGCAATATAACTCCAGTTAATTATCCAACTTGTTTTCGTTGCTAATTATCTGTCTATCAGTAACTATCCGTTATACTAAACATCTGACATGTACACATGTGTAAATTTCTAAAATGTACAAGTATTTTAAAAAAGCTAATTTTTATTTAGTTTTCTTTAGTTTGTGATTCAAAAAATATATGAAAATCAAATATTCTTCAGTGTAGAAGAAAAAATGTATGATGCGCTACCTCATTAAGTAGATGAATGGAGTAAAAAAGGTTGAATATTTTTATAACTATAATATTTTTATAACTATAATTAAGGGGGCTCAGAAGTTGAAAACTTTTCAAAAAATCGATTTTTTTATGATCTAATTTGATTATTCAATTAATTCTTAACACAATGCAAAAAACCGCATAAAAATATTAGCATTTTTAACGGAGTTATAAGCATTTATGTATGCATCTAAAATATATTAATTCATAATCTAGATAATGATGTTATATGCATGCAAAAAAATTAAGCAATTCCATCAAATAGTTTTTTTTAAATCTTGGCGTTAGTCATCAAAAATCAAGTTTTGAGAAAACGCGACTTAAAGTTGAAATTATATGGATGCGGCTATGAAAGTGTTGATACATAAATGCTTATAACTCCGTTAAAAATGCAAGTATTTTTATGCGGTTTTTTGCATTGAGTTAAGAATTAAATGAATAATCAAATTCGATCATAAAAAAATCGATTTTTTGAAAAGTTTTCAACCCCTGAGCCCCCTTAAACTATAATCCAAAAGTTAATAAAGATAGAATCATGCCAGGATAATTTAAAACAATGTTAATAGATAAAATAAAATACATTGAAAATATTTCATAGCTTACTAAGCTTTAATACTTGATTTGAGGATGACAGCTATGAGAGTACAAATTGATCTTAGACATAATTACAGGGTTTGCACTGTTCCTAAAATTTTCGTACTTTGCTACCACAATATTTAAATGGTAATTTATTGTATAATTCTATTGCAGGTGTTAAACGGACCTTCCATGAAGATTTTTGATTTAAAATACTGATAGCAACGTGTGAAAATTTTAGGAACGGTGCGAACCCTGTAATTATATTAATATAATGGGATGCAAAAATTTTCTTTCAACTGATTAACCGCGCTGAGAAAAAGAATCTGTGTACAACCAACTGAAGGAACCACTCACGACATTGATTATAGGAGTCGGGAGGCTTTATATTCATGTCCAATTACCATCAAGTGTTCGGTGATACACAATAGTAGAATTTTTTCAACCCCTTAACTAGTTAATTCTTTTCCGTTCAATAAATTGAAAATATCCGATTCACACCACTATTTAAAAAAAATTAAATAAAATATTCTTAAAATTTAGAACGGCGATTAGAAGTTAAAATTTAGAACGTTTGCAAAACCAGTTGAGGGGTTAAAAGCTGAAGAGACAGTTTAAAAATAAGCTGCGAGAAACTAATTACATTTTTGATCACGTGTCAGGACCAAGGACTATTTTTTTTATTAATTCGTACCCCACAATTTGCAAATTTTATTTGTATTGTATATTTCTCTTGAAAATATCCCTTAGACAATCACCTCGTTGAGTTCACGATGGAAATTCTAGGATTAGTTAAATCTTGATTCGCATATTAAATCGCAGTCGGTGTCCCAAGTCATATTTTGGTGGAAAACACCCGAAAACCCGAATTTTGTGGTTGATTCGTAGGTTTACCACTGTGTTTTCCTGCATCCAAATATATGAAAACATGGAGGATATGGAGCAGGAACACACAGTGGTAAACTTACGAGTCAACCGCTAAAATCGGGTTTTTAGGTACTTTCTTCCAAGGTGTGATTTAGGAGATCGGTTGCGTTTTAATATGCGAATCGAGTTCTACCTAATTCATCCATGAACTCGATGAGGTATCTTTTTTTTAGTGTGTGCTGCCGCCTCCTGGTATTAATACACTGTCTAAAAAAAGGCAAAAGGACTATCGATTTTTTTATTTATTTAATTGCTATTTACACTTGCGGTTTGATATTTTAAAAGTTATCATTTTATACTTACTCTTTTACAATGAAATAAATAATTAATTGCATTAAATTAGTTTACGGAAAAATGAATTTAACTAACTATCACATTGTAACAACACGTAAAGATCTAGAGACAAGTAAGTCAGATCGCAGCTTGCATAAATGGTTTCGTTTAATATTTCTTTCACGACAATTTATCCTTTAATTAGTTAATCAAAATTGTTAATTATAATTTTTAAATTCTTGCATAGATGACAATATCAATAAATTAAATTTTAAAATAATTACAAAAGGAAGTTATTTATCTTTATCAAATTAAAAATGTTCAAATCAAATTATTTAAAAAAAAAAAAATCCAAAATTCCAAATTATCAGAAAATCCGAAATAAAAAAAATTTGTAAGTATAAGTATGATATAAGTAACATTTACATTATAAGTAATATATGATAACATTATAAGTAATATATGATATAAGTAACATTTAAGATTTTTAAAAACAACATTTTTTTTTTTTAAACTTTGATGGAAAGTGTTAAAAAATGTGTCGGAAAGTTCTAAAAAATACAATATTGCAGTAAAATTCCTAAGCGGTTTTTCCAATGAAATCATTAAATGTTTATAAAATTGAGTTTTTAAAACTATTTTTATTTTTCTCTTATCCACTTCTTAGTTTTATTTAATAGCAGTGAAACAATTTACAAATCCTGCGACGAACGAAGCAACTACAAATTATGCCAATTTAATATTTTAATTAGAAATATTTTGGTCAGAAATAAATGCCTGACTCTTTCGAATAAATCACTTTGATAATGTATTTCAGTTTCATAAACTATTCTGAACTATTATTGATTGTTTTTTTTTTATTGCTAAATACTCATGGGCATATTCCATCAAACAACAAGCGAGACGACATTTTGAGATTCCTTTCCAAAAATCACACGAGGAAAGTTAGAAACAAACTCGGTAAATGGAATTTAAAAGATTGAGATTTATTACAAAAGTTTTCAGCCGTTCAAAAAGGTTATTGTTACTTCAGTCCCAAGTACTCGTTTGTAGTTAATGGAACTTAATGAAAAACGTTTTAATGTCTCTAAAAATAAAATAGTCATGGGGGTCATTTTGACTCATCCTAAATTGATAAAGGTCGATTCGAGCCAGAAACTTTTGTATAAGATGTCTTGATAAGATTATTAATAAGATTCCTTAAATGTATGAAGCAAATAAATATTTGAATTAAAAAAGTTAATTAATTTTAAATATAATTTCTGTAGTGAAATATTTTTTAATAAATTTGATAGCCCAAGAGCCGACCGCACAAAACCCTAAGTCTTTGAGCACAAGAAAAATTCTTTTATTTTAGGGATGGGTGTTAATAGGGGAATCTAATGATCCATGTCTGCCGAAAGCGAAATTGTGCATAAGTCAAAAATTAATACCACTAGTGGTTCACTCGTACGTTTAATATTGTATTTGCCGTACAATTAAAAGTATGAAAACATGGAAAATTGTGTGGAGGAAAACACAATGCTAAGCCTACAAGTCAACCATTAGTGGTATTCATTTTTGGCTTATGCACCACTTCGCTTCCGGCAGACATTGATTATTAGATTCCCCTATTACTACCCTTCTCTAAAATAAAGGAATGTTTCTTGTGCTTGATACCTTAGGTTTTTGAGCGGTCGGCTCCTGGACTATGAGAAACATTTACGGCGGTTCTAATGACAACAATTACTTTTCAAGTATTTTTCTGTCAACCACTTAACTGTTCACTATTTAAAAAAGAAAAAAAAAACTTTCAAATAATGCCTATTTTTTTCATGTCTTTTATAGAGCTTATAATCTTTTAACACCGGCTTTTTTGGCTACTAATTGAATAAGAAAAATACTCGAATTAAATAATGCAAAATTTAAACTGAAAATGTACTGGTGAGAATAATAAATCATCATTGGAATTTAACTGTTTTAACCTTTTAAGGGACGATGGGATACATTTTATCCCTCCTAGTTTAATTGGGCAATAGACTCGTGTCAGTATTTTTGCCGCCCATAAAAATTATTTTCTTCTACCTCATATTCCCTTATGAATACAATGGAAAACTACTATGCAGCTGACCTTAAATGTTTCTTCAACGCCATAATGAAGTAACAAGAATCTCTGTTTTTCCTTCAGGTATATTTTTACAAGCAAAGTTAACAATAGTTAGAAAAGTCTACGGAGCGGTCCATAATATCAGCCCATTTTTAGTTTACCCATTATTCCAAATCTCATTAACAAAATATAAAATTGAAATAAATTGTAAATTTACAACTTCTTCGAAATACAGTTGACTCTCGTTAATTCGAATCTTCGCTTAGTTCGAACTAAACATGAAATCCCGAATTTTTCAATGGCAGAATAATCTTAAACATTTTCATTAATTCGAATTCAATTTCTCTTGACTTCGTTTAATTCGAACTAACGCGAATTCAGATTTTTCAGTGTTCCTTTCTTTCTCACGGATTTTAGATCATTTGAATAACTTTCCTTCTTTGATTTTTGTGAAAATTGTTCCGAACGAGTATGTATATAATCTCATCCATCTGATTTCAACTTTCTTAGTACCCCGTCTATCCATCAGTGATGTTTAAAAATTTTCTTCCATTGTGCTTGACTCTAATATTTTAATTGGTTTATGTATTTATACATTCTAATTTATTATTAAGTCATATTCTGATGATAACAGACGAAATAAATTATAAAAACACTATAACATTAATTCCTTTGTAATAGTAGCATATTAAGCATGTTTTCGTTTCATACTCATACTTGCCATAATTCAAACTCTGGATAATTCAAATATTTCTTGTGGTCCCGACGAGTTCGAATTAATGAGAGCCGTCTGTATAATATTTGAATATTAATTGAAAAATTCTTCTTATCGTATATTTTCTATATGCAAGGGGCCAAAGGCAAAACGACCGATCGACTAATAACTTTCTGAACCAAAGACTCTTGAGTTAAGAGATTTTCACCAAAAACTTTTAACGAAATTTTATATTTTTCACTTTGGAAGCATAAAATTAAAAAACTGCCTTTTCTTATTTTAGAACGAAATTTTTCGATTTTTCCCGTGAGAATTCCCGTGAGAATTACAGAGGTATTATTTCTTGCCCCTGGAGGGGTTAAAAGTATGTATAAAATGTATGAAAATATCAATCTTATTGATATTTCGAAAATATCAAATGTATGAAAATATCAAACTTAATGATATTTCGAAAATAGATATCAAATGCATGAAAATATCAAACTTAAGGATATTTTGGAAATATACGTTAAATGTGTTAAAATGTTAAATTTAATGATATTTTGAAAATAGATATCAAATGTATGAAAATATCAAGCTTAATGATATTTTGAAAATATGTATCCTATGTATGAAAATATGAAACTTAATGACATTTTGAAAATAATTATCAAATGTATGAAAATATGAAACTTAATGATATTTTGAAAATATGTATCCAATGTATGAAAATATGAAACTTAATGATATTTTGAAAATAATTATCAAATGTATGAAAACATCAAACTTAATGATATTTTGAAATTTATGCATCAAATTTATGAAAATATAAACTTTAATGATATTTTAGAAATAGTATCAAATGTATGAAAATATCAAACTTAATGTTATTTTGGAAATATTTATCAAAAGTATGAAAGTATTAAACTTAATGATATTCTGAAAATTGGTATCAAAAGTATGAAAATTTCAAACTTAATGTTATTTTGAAAATACGTAACAAATGCATGAAAACATCAAACTTAATGATATTTTAAAAATATGTATCAAATTTATGAAAATATCAAAGTTAATTATATTTTGAAAATAAATATCGGTGGTATTTCATGATGTATATTATGATATGTATCCTTCGATATGCAAGTATATAACCCTGTCCTGCCAAAAAAAAAAAAATAACGGTTTGAAAATTAATCGCAGAACTATTTCATCGCCATAATTTTAATTCATAACTCATTTCGAACAATTTATAATTCACACTGCTTACATCAAAATGTAAGAAATTAAAGTACGTTCAAATCTGTATATCATTATTTGATAGTTTTTTGAAAAATATTGATCAGTTAAGTTGTCAATAGTTATTAATGAAATAAAGAGGAAATATGTTTAACCCCTTAATGCTCGCATTAAATTACGGTTTCAAAATTCAAATTCATTATTGCCACCACTTTTTTGAAAAAGGAAATATTCTTCTTATTTAACCCTTTGGGGACGACCGTGCCACATACGTGCTACGAAAAGGCTTAAGAATCCTCGTTTATTCCCACCGGTAAAATTATACTGTAAAATTTGGCTTATTCAATCGGAGCATTTTCTCGATTTAACAAGAAACAAATTCCTGTTTTTTAAGACTGGTGACAAAACATTAAAAATTTCGTAAAAGGCTCCCGTCGCGAAGGGGTTAATGATAAGTAAAATGATACCGGAATAAAACCAATTACACTATTTTATAAAACTAATGTGAATCAAATAATTCTTAATAAAATCCATGAAGCTTGCAGCCCGTGAATGTCTCGGCCTCGACGATTAAGTGGTTAATAATAAAAAATGACGCATACTTTTTATAATATACATTTTTTCAGGCTTCTTGGGCATATATTAGTTATGACTTGAAAAGTTTTATATATACTGGCAAAATAAATAGCTTAAATAAGCAATCACTAATTTCTTTATAGTTTTTGGTAAATGTTTCTTTAAGTAAAGGAAGTTGGTGCAAAGCAAATTATATTCCGATTTAAGATTCGATAAAATGATCGATTAATCGGTTAGACAACATCGATTAACCTAGTTAAAACTTTTAATCAATTCACACCCCTACATATAATGTAAATTAGATGAGAAACTTTTTAAATATTTAAGAAAATTTAGGCGTTAGTTTATCATAAAGAATAATAAAAGCTTTAGTGACTTTTCTAAAGTGTATTATCAATTAATTACTAATTTATATATCATGGGCAGTAAATTTACTTCATTGTTACATTATTTAAATCTTTATTTAGCGCATTACTAAAGATTAAAATTTTATCTGATATTCAAGACGTGTATTTATAAAAGTTTACCAACAAAGATCTTTTTTAGCACTTTCCAACAAAGCTGAAAAGTGCTTATGCGTCCCGTTTGTCTATCCGTCTGTCCATGTTCTAACTCTCGTAAATATACTCGGATATTCATGTAATTGATAAAGCTTATTTACAGTCACCAAAGCATTTTAGTGTTGTACATGAAGTGCGTACGATTAATGATTCATTTACAGGGACACTCAAAAGAATTCGATTACATAAGTGGTATAAGTGAAAAATCATTCGGAGAGTGTTTTAATGACATTACGATATTTCAAATGTATTGAAACAGATATAAATCACTGAATTTCACAATGATCATGTCAAAACATAGCATTCGTAGCATTATTTATTAATTTATAGGAACACAAAAAAGAAATCGGTTACAGTACTGTCTTTGCGTAATAATTGCTGGAGAGTACGTTTTAAAACTCGGTAAACACTTTTAAATTTAATTAGTTTTTTGGCTATTACTCTTATATATAAATTCTATACCCCATATACAGGGCTGCACAAAAGTATTCGCATATTATTCTCTTTATCAAAGAAAATTGTGAAAGAGAATTTTCTGGAATGTAAGTATCTTTTGTACCAACTAAATTTTGGAATAAATGTTTTTAACCCATTCGTGCCCAGCATCTTTTGCGTAAATTTTAATTAGTTGGCACCACTATTTTTAGAAGATTTAATTTTAGTTCATTAATCACGAAAATTCATCATTTAAATAAAGTAGTTATTGCTTTTCTTTTTTACCGGTGTCAAAAACAGTGCTGAATGCACCTTTTGAAGCGTCCCTAAAAAGGGACGCTAGACACTAATGGGTTAATAGATACACATAGCTATATCATATACAGGACTGCTAAAAAATTGTGATAATATTCCGAATATAGATGGGAACAGCTGAAATTCGGTTTTGAAATGCGTTGTACTTTTCCACATGGTGAAATGTGACGTAACATTTTAATTTTATAAACGGTGCAGTTTTGTTATATTATTCTGAATGTGTTGGAAAGTAATTTATAATACTTGCTTGACGCATGATTTTTTTTTCCTGCCTTGTTTCATTACTACTGACAGTCGTTACTTCGTTAATATTAATTAAAGTTAGAGTCGTGGAAAAAAAGTAAACACCTTCTACTAACTCTGAAACTAAATACCGGGTGATTCAAAAGTAAGAACGAACTTTTGAAATGAATAATTCAAAAACGAATCAAGATACAAAGATACAGTTTGCACCGAACAGATGGAGAAGAAACCGGGTTTTGTGTAACAACGAAAAAAAATAGTTTTGTTGGCGACCAACAAATGGCGCTATAGTGTTTTATTGCACCAAAAGATGATTTTCAAATGGAAAAATGTTGACAACTTACAAGTCTGCTTAGTTACAGTTAATTAGTACTACAGTAAATGTTCAATGTACTGTACATTGTTCATAAATGCAGCTATGAGACTAGGCACCAAACCATTCACAGCATTTAGTAGCATTTCTTGCGTTATTGCAGACACATTTTGGCTGATGACATCTTTGAATTAGATATTAATGCTAGTGATTCCGTTAGTCACCAACATAACTATATTTTTTCATTGCCACACAAAACCCGGTTTCTTTTCCTCCGTTTCATGCAAACCGTATCTTTGTATCTTGATTCGTTTCCGAATTATTCATTTTTCAAGTTCGCCCTGACTTTTGGATCACCCTGTGTAATAAAAGCAACTTACTGATACCCAACGATTAGTAATAAAGTCTGCTTTTAAATTAAGAAGTTCAATTCACTTAGGATATCTAAAAATTAAAATCAGACAAAACTTTTTTTTTTCCTATAATAGCACACAGTTTTGAAAATATAATTTAAATCTTGAATTGAAAGTATGCTTAGAAACGAAATTTCAATTCATTTGGATGATAAATTTTGAATTATATACATTTAAAATTTATAGCTTTTAATGTTAAAATACATTTTCATTAATATCTAATTAACCCCTTTCGGCGCAGTGGTATATCTATGAAACCACTTAATTTTAATTCCCGTACGCTACACTGACACCGATAAAGGTTATACCTATGAAATCACTTAATTTTAACTCCTGTACGCTACATTGACACCAATAAAGGTTATACCTATGAAATCACTTAATTTTAATTCCCGTAAGCTACATTGACACCAATAAAGGTTATACCTATGAAATCACTTAATTTTAATTCCCGTAAGCTACATTGACACCAATAAAGGTTATACCTATGAAATCACTTAATTTTAATTCCCGTAAGCTACATTGACACCAATAAAGGTTATACCTATGAAATCATTTAATTTTAATTCCCGTAAGCTACATTGACACCAATAAAGGTTATACCTATGAAATCACTTAATTTTAATTCCCGTAAGCTACATTGACACCAATAAAGGTTATACCTATGAAATCACTTAATTTTAATTCCCGTAAGCTACATTGACACCAATAAAGGTTATACCTATGAAATCACTTAATTTTAATTCCCGTAAGCTACATTGACACCAATAAAGGTTATACCTATGAAATCACTTAATTTTAGTTCCCAAACGCTACATTGACCCCGGAATTTAGGTTAAAAAAATTCGATTTCTTGAATTCCTGCAAAATAGCTTTTTTTTTTTTTTTTCTAATTACAAATAAAGATGTCTTCAAATTCCGGTGCTTTTCATTAATTTCAACACTTAAGAAATGAATTTGCTCTGCGCCGCAAAGGGTTAAATTACAATCTTAATGCATAGCTGCAAACTTGTACGGATTTTTCTTACTTCTAAAATTTAATGAAAACATTTGACTTATTTAACCGCAAAAATTGTTTGAATCTCGGTGATTTATTTAATTAGCAATCATCTTCTATAAAATTTTAGTGGCATGAAAACAACCGTACAGCTTGGTAGCTATGTTTATGCGATAATTTTTCGAGTTGTTATAACACTGAAAAATCCAAGTATAAATACATGGAATTTTTAATTAACCCATAAGTACCTAGTGACCCTTTTTAAAAACGCTTATAAAATTAACAAGAAAGCGCATTTCTCACGGCAAAAAAGAAGATAAATAAAAATTTTCTTTCACGGGACAAATTCCTATATAAATTAACATAAAATTTATTTCTCTTTTAGAAGTGATGGAAAACCCAAAATTTAAATTTTGACGAAGAAACTAATCCAGGAGTTATGCTCTGAATTACGAAATTAACATTCGAAAACATATGAATTGCAACCGACTTTTTTAGCACTTTCCAACAAAGTTGAAAAGTGCTTATGCATTCGGTTTGTCTGGCCGTCTGGCCGCGCTATAACTCTGTAAATATACTCCGACTGTCATGAAATTTTTGGACGTTAGTGACATTTACCCGAGCACGAAACCTATTGAAAATGAAGTCTCTGCCATGATTATTTTATTTACAAAATTAAATAAATTTACTAAATTAACTAAATATTTGGAATTTCAATTAAATTCATAAATTTAATTCTAAAAATCATTAAAATATGGCATTGTAAACAAGAACTCTTTCTCTGCAAACAATCTAAAACAAGAAAAATGTCGAATCAAGCATTCTTTGCAATCCGAAGATACTCTTTTCAAAATATTCACCGTCCGAAACTTCTGTGACATTTTTACAGCTTACCTAATAAACAAACGGTTTATCGCATAATTCTATTGACCTTTGTTTTTGAGAAATTTAATTTTGAAATCGGGGCCTTATTTGCAAGACACCCTGTACATTACAAATACCCTCTTTATTAACCTTCCCACTGCCGCGAACTGCTATATCCGTTCACTAGGCTGCAGGTTTCACTGCAATTGAAGCTTTATTTAAACTAATATAATTCTGCAAATATAAACCAGTTTTAACAAATTAAAATGCGATTGATACTTTTAAGACTTATAAGTATATACGTAACCAAAAAAATTATACTATGTTAGAAAATACCTGTTTTATTAACATTTAAAATAAATTACAGTGAAAACAACATTACAATTTTGCCCTTTTGGTCAGGGGGTTAAAAATATGGTTTCACAAATGGTAAAAAATAATATAACTGAATACTAATATTTTTAACAGAAAATTTCATGATGGGTTCTTACAAGATTTGCATTAGAATTACTCTTCGAAGATTATTTCTTTGTAATTTGCAAGAAAAATGGAAAAGAAATATTTTCTTATAAAATACTCGTACTCAAAAAGGGACCATTTGGAAGGTCTGAAAATGTCTAAATCAAAAACTTTAGTGAGGCTTAAATTTTAGGTAGCTTTCATTGCAAAAAGTAAAAAGCTATCTATTGCAGCCGTCCGGAGGAAAGCACTTCCGGAAAATTTTGGTATATTTTCACCGATCATGACCCCCAGACCCCAAAACCACCCTCCGTTCAAATGTTGACATATATATATATATATATATATATATATATATATATCTGATTTTTGTCATGCGATAACTAACGTATTTATGAACCGATTTGAATGAAATTTGGTATGAACATAGTACATACAAATGTCTCGACCGAGTTCATTGGCCAGCATCATCTGCCATTTTGTTTCAAAATGGCGGCCATTTAAATTTTTTTTTAAAATTTTTAAATTTAAAATTCAATGCAAAAAAATTAAAAGTTGAAATTTTTTTTTTTTTTTTTTTTTTTACGTGTTAGAACTTAAAACAACGATTCCAGAACACTTTTTATTTTGTCTATATCTTAAAAAATGATTAAGTTATAGCACATTGAATTTTTCTCACGGCTGACATTTTGAAACGATCTGATTTTTGTCACGTGATAACACGCGTATTTATGAATGGACTTGAATGAAACTTGGTATGTACATAGTACATACAAATGTCTCAACCGAGTTCGTTGGCCAGCACCATCCGCCAATTTGTTTCAAAATGGCGGCCATTTTAATTTTTTTTTTAAATTTAAAACTTAAAATTAAATGCGACAGAATTAAAAGTTGAAAAATATTTTTCTTTTACGTGTTAGAACTTAAAACAACAATTCCAGAACACTTTTTATTTTGTCTATATCTTAAAAAATGATTGAGTTATAGCACTTTGAATTTTTCTTACGGCTGACATTTTGAAACGACCTGATTTTTGTCACGTGATAACACGCGTATTTATGAATCGATTTGCATGTAACTTGGTGTGTACATAGTATATACTGAGGCCTGAATCGAGTTCGATACTCAGTTCCATCCGCCATCTTATTTCAAAATGGCGGCCACTTAAAATTTTTTATAAATTTTAAAATTTTAAATTAGATACAAGAAAGTGAGAAATTGAAAGAAATTTTTCTTTTATGAATTTGACCTTGATACAAAGATTCCATTTTTTGTTTCGTCTGTATCTTAAAAAATGGCTGAGTTATCGCATATAATATATTAATCGACTTCAATATGAGTGTGCATGTGCACCTGAATTAAGATTTCGACCAAGCTCATAATCATGTTCTACTAATTTGAGCTTAGTATTTTTGAATAATATAACTTAATTTAAAATAAATAAAAATATATATAAGTATATGAAAGCTACCTCTTCCTTCCGGCACTGCCGGAAGGACTATTTTCTTTAATTAACCCTATTTTTGCCTAGTATACTATTAGTAATACATGTCTTTTAATGGATATCTATATTTTTTAAGAAATTCTTTTGCTACTATTTATGAAGTAGCGTTAGTATATCTGAATGCATTTACTATATGGCTTCATTTATGTTTAAGGCATTTAGCAATAACGAAATTGACCCCGTCGAAATTCGATGTTCAAAAAATTTTAGAATGCCCTCATTAGTTATTCTTCATTTCAATTTCATTTCTTCTGAAACGCATGCATTGTTTTAAACTAATTAATATTTATGTAAAAATGGAGAAAATATTTTTCTGCTCTTTAAATTGGCTGAAATAAATTTGAAAAGTAGTTCATTCTTGAAAATAACTTAAAATGTCGCTAAATTGAAAGTCACTTTAAAATAAATTTCATCCTTAAGTTATATTTATTGCTGTTTTATCATGTAACAATTAAAATTGCACAGTATTTATATTTAGAAGTCGATAAGTACAATAAAAGGGAAAGAGATATCGCTGTTCGTTGTCGCCTTTGTTATACAATTTTAATAATTGTAATAGGATTTTGTTCTGTCCTTCAAAAGCAACTGTTATTTTTCTTATGACAATGGAGAATTTCACAATGGAAGAAATAGGACTTTGTAGGTTCAATACTAATGAACTTTTAAATGTACAATAAACGTACAAAAATTATTTCTATAGAGAATAAGCCTTACATAAAGTTAATATACAGGGTGTTTATAAAGTCCCGTACCCATTTTGATGTTTTATAACTCATGAAATAATAAAGCTAGATTAAATATAATAACATAAATAGTTAGATAGACTCAAACAGTTTTAGGACCCTTGTCAATGAACTTCCACGTATCCAATGAACTTCGCCGCACGGAGAATATCAAGTCGATAGTCAATTTCACGCCAGGTAGCGGCAAGCATGTCGGCATCCACAGAGGCTATTGCAGTTGTAATTCAAAACACATGAATAAACGGAATTCATACACATCAAAAACACATTTCAAACACATCAAGAGTAAACATAACATTGCAATAGTTGCCAAAAACAAAAGAGAGAAAAATGCAATTAATAAGCAGACGATATTTAGAAAAGTACAGATATTTAGACTGGAAATTGAAATTATCTGAAATTAACCACACGCGCAGACGATATTTACAAAAGTAAAGATATTCAAACCTGAAAAGGAAAATATATGAGTTATTCCATCAATAAATGCCATAAGTTTGTTTATATCTTTATTATTTTATGAGTTCTTAAAAATCAAAATGGGTGACTTTATAAACACCATGTATTTTACCACGAATAAGTTCTTTAAAAGCGAAAGAGAACATATCATCAAAGATGAAATAATGAATAAAGTCTCCAATTATAATCTTTACTGTCCAGAAAGGAAAAATGACTGCAAATTACGTCATTTTGTCACCATCACATCAATTTTTCTCTTTACGTGTGTCAAGGTAAAAGTACATTTTAAACTAAGCATGTAGTCACTTTCATCGTAACAAACTTTTCACACGTACTTTATATACATACTTTTATGCTTACTAGCATGCGTTAAAATAAAAACATATTTTCTTTTTCATTGTGATGAGAAAAAGTGGTATCAATAAAATTAAAGTGTATAAAGATTTTTAAAAAAAAGTCCAACTAAGCTATGTTCTTGTGACGTCAGAGTAGATATGAATTTTTATTCGCTTGTCAAAATAAAGTACACATGTATAAATATTTTTCTACCGAAATTTAACTCGCAAATTAAAAAAAAATATGCTCAGAAAGCCACGTGTCTCAAGGTCTTTTATTATTTTTCTTTTCTCTGCACAGTAGAAGTTATGCAATTGCGAATGTTTTGAAGAAATTTCATAAAAAAGCTTTTAAAATTAAAAGTAAAATGAAAAAATGGAAATAAATTAAAAAATAATTATAATGGGCACATCTACATAAAAACATCAAATTATCAAAATCGGTCTAGTAGAAAACATAAAACTAATGACTCAAAAAACAGCCTGGTCATATAGATAATAATTATTATTATTTACTTAATTCTATTTGCACCGTTTACGATTCTTTTTTTAAAAATATATTTCACTCTTTTTAAATTTAAAATAACTGCTAATTTCCTAAAAGTAACATGCTTAAAATAGCGCAAAATTTATTAGAAAGTTGTAATATAGGTTAAATCTTACTGTAACACAATATTTTCTAAACATCTCCAGAAATTCTTCCTTAGCCTATTGTCATATGAATATGAATTGAATAAAACGCAAAACAACAACTTGTTATTTTTCTGACAATTCGTTAAACACTAATTAATCTATTTGGATAGCTTGTGTTAATGTGATTAACGTAAAACTAATTTTTTTCTGAAAACTGAAAAAAAAAATCGAATCCGAAAGGGTTAGAAAACACATTATTTAAAATAATAATTAAAATATTTTTTAACTATTTAAAATATTTTGGAAGTCTAGGTCTTCTATTTACTTTGAATAACTTCACATACAATTGTTACGTCTATAAGAAATATTGATTTATTTAAAGATATTATATAAGTGTAAAATTAAAAATAGTATTAAAAGTCATTCTTTTTTAACCATTCATAAAAATCGCGCCAAATTAAAGTGTTTCTCCCCAAGACTTTCGTTACATAACATTAATTTGGCGTAGGTATTGACCACAATAATGAAAAAATGCTCTTTTTTTCCCACTTCGTATAAAGCGTAAGCAATGGGATTTATTAAAAAATATATATAATTTTTAATCTGTTTCTTTTTTAAGATAAGAAAAAAAAAAAAATTTAAAAATTATGATATTTATGTACTTTTTCGTCCCATCAGTAACCCCCCAAATAAATTTTTATTTATATTCAGAACATGTATCTGTAAAAAATTCCCTATAAACATACTTTTTGTTCAAAATATCCATATCTCACTTGTACATTATAGTAACTAAAAGACTGCTTATTAAAAAAAAAATATTTTCTATTAAAAATATTTCATTTATACCTTATACACTTTTACCAATGAACTTTAAATATACGATTCTTTCCTTTTTTATGTGTATTTCTCTCTATTTGGGATAAGCTTCTAACGGCTCTGTTATCGATTCAACCAAGAGGGGTCACGTACACTTTTATATAGCCTGTTGCTGGTTCTGCTTGGCGGGATTTTGGCTCACATTTTTGGCGAATATTTTCATCAACTCCCAGGCAACCCTGATCTCCACCTTCGGAGGCATAACAGGAGTCTACTTGAAGATCTGAGAATGATGCACTGCTCTGTGATTAAAGCAATGAAAATTATCAAACTCTGCAGCTTTAAGTATCGGTGGTGTTGCCGGTTATCTGGTTATAAGGTTTGGTGATCATTTTTACAAAACCGGATATACAAATAACCGGAGCCCGGTTATAAGTCAGAGTGGTACTCCAACAGGCTGTTTCAATGAATATGAGCACTCAGCTACGGGCCCTGGAAAATATAGAAGCTACTGTGCTCAGGCTTTAAACTGTGGTGATTGTTGGTTAAAGAATGCTAAGGATTTAGTCTACTCTTTTATTAAAGATACTAAGGATATTTATTTTTAAAAGGTAAGGGCCAAAATTAGTACATATATATACATTTGTAGTATTTTTTATTGCGCTAATCTTTATAGAGAAAGTCCTAGATGTAACAAAATAAAATGTTGATATAAAATAATGCATAAAGCTTTACAATTCTGGCGAATGGATTTTATGGACTAAATCCTTTAATATAAATACTTATATATTTAATTTTAATATAAATACTTCTGATAGTTATATTTAAATTGCAAATAACCGAATTCTTAAATGTAAAGATAACGAAATCTGCGATGTTTTTTATTTCATTAATATATTTATAAAATGACTGAATTTCATAAAATGTAACAAAATGAGTATGTAAAATATCAGATAAAAATGAATATGAGCACTCAGCTACGGGCCCTGGAAAATATAGAAGCTACTGTGCTCAGGGTTTAAACTGTGGTGATTGTTGGTTAAAGAATGCTAAGGATTTAGTCTACTCTTTTATTAAAAATACTAAGGATATTTATTTTTAAAAGGTAAGGGCCAAAATTAATACATATATATACATTTGTAGTATTTTTTATTGCACTAATCTTTATAGAGAATGTCCTAGACGTAACAAAGTAAAATGTTAATATAAAATAATGCATTAAACTTTAAAGTTCTGGCGAATTTATTCTGTGGGCTAAGTCCTTTAATATAAATACTTATAAATTTAATTTTAATATAATTATATATGATAGTTATATTTAAATTGCAAATAATTAAATTTTTAAATGTAAAAACAACGGAATTTACAATGTTTCTTATTGCATTAACACTAGAACCGCGGAATTTTTTTCTCGTGATTACTAAAAATATTTCACACTAGAATTTACATTTTAAAATAAATTACTTATGTATTTAAATTATTTTCCTTCATCGTATATAGAACTTATTTTACAAAGAATTTTCTGGTTCAAATCAATATCTATTCATTTGTTACGGGTCAAAATGACCCGGTTCCGCGGTTCTAGTGTTAATATATATATATATATATATATATATATATATATATATATATATATATATATATATATATATATATATATATATATATATATATAATGATCTGAATGTAACAAAATATGTATAAATATTAGATTAAAAAAAGAAGAAAATCACTGAAAACTAAGTCCAAATGTTACTTTCAGCTAACATTTTTTCAGGAAAATTAATTTTTTATGAGTAAAACAGAACATGAAATATTTAATTACAAAGTGAACATGAGCATTCAGCTATGGGCCCTGGAAAATATAGAAGCTCAGGGTTTAAACTGTGGCGATTGTTGGTTAAAGAATGCTAAGGATTTAGTCTACTCTTTTATTAAAGATACTAAGGATATTTGTTTTTAAAAAATAAGGACCAAAATTAAAAATATGTGTATATTTGTAGTACTTTTTTATTGCGCTAATCTTTATAGAGAAAGTCCTAGATGTAACAAAATAAAATGTTGATATAAAATAATGCATAAAACTTTACAATTCTGGCGAATGGACTTTATGAGCTAAATCCTTTAATATAAATACTTATATATTTAATTTTAATATAAATACTTCTGATAGTTATATTTAAATTGCAAATAACCGAATTCTTAAATGTAAAGATAACGAAATCTGCGATGTTTTTTATTTCATTAATATATTTATAAAATGACTGAATTTCATAAAATGTAACAAAATGAGTATGTAAAATATTACATAAAAATGAATATGAGCACACAGCTACGGGCCTTGGAAAATATAGAATCTACTGTGCTCAGGGCTTAAACTGTGGTGATTGTTGGTTAAAGAATGCTAAGAATTTAGTCTACTCTTTTATTAAAGATACTAAGGATATTTATTTTTAAAAGGTAAGGACAGAAATTAGTACATATATATACATTTGTAGTATTTTTTTTTGCACTAATCTTTATAGAGAATGTCCTAGATGTAACAAAATAAAATGTGGGTATAAAATATTAGATAAAAACTTTACAGCTCTGTCGAAATAATTTCATAGACTGAATCCTTTTATATAAATACTTATAAATTTAATTTTAATATAAATACTTATGATAGTTATATTCAAACTGCAAAAATTAAATTTTTAAATGTTACGATAACGAAACTTACTATGTTTCATATTGCATTAATATATATATATGTATTTATATATATATATATATATATATATATATATATATATATATATAATGATCTGAATATAACAAAATATAATAGAATAAGTGAGTAAAATATTAGTTAAAAACGAAAATCAATTTAAATGTTATTTTCTGCTTGCATTTTTTGAAGACAATTATTTTTTGAGTAAAACAGGTCTGAAATATTTAATTACGAAATGAATATAAACACTCTGCTGTAGACCCTGGAAAATATAGAATCTACTGTGCTCAGGGCTTAAACTGTGGTGATTGTTGGTTAAAGAATGCTAAGGATTTAGTCTACTCTTTTATTAAAGATACTAAGGATATTTATTTTTAAAAGGTAAGGACCAACATTAAAGTATATATATATATATATATATATATATATATATATATATATATATATATATATATATATATATATATATATATATATATATGTTTGCTATCAGTATGTAGAGTATTGCTACCGTAGGCGCCATTGCAGCACTTATTGCAACATACATATTTAAATGTTTACTGTTTTTAAAAATGTTTGTACATTATGCACCTAGTGCTAAATAAATATTTTCATGAAATTTAAATTGTATATATATATTATTTGTAGTGTTTTTTACTGCACTAATCTTTATAGAGAATGTCCTAAAAGTAACAAAATAAAATGTTGATATAAAACTACGGATGAAAAATTTACACTTCTAGCGAATTTAATTTATGGGCTTAATCCTTTAATGTAAATACTTATATGTTTAATTTTAATATAAATACTTATGATAGTTATATTCAAATTTCAAATAACTGAATTCCTAAATTTAAAGATAACAAAATTTGCATTTTTATTGCATTAATATACATATATATATAATAATTTGAATGTAACAAAAAATATAATAAAATAAGTATATAAAATATTATATAAAAAAGAAAATCACTGAAAATTGAGTCTAAATGTTTTTTCAGCTTACATTTTTTCAAGAAAATTAATTTTTTATGAGTAAAACAGACATCAAACATTAATTACAAAATGAATATGAGCACTTAGCTTCGGGCCCTGGAAAATATACAAGCTATTGTTCTCAGGGTTTAAGCTGTGATGATTGATGGTTGAGGAATGCTAAGGATTTAATTTACTTTTTTATTAAAGATGCTAAGGATATTTATTTTTAAAAGGTAATGACCGAAATAAAAAAATATATATATTTGTAGTATTTTTATTGCACTAATCTTTATAGAGAGTGTCCTATATTTAACAAAATAAAATGCTGATATAAAATAATGCATAAAACTTTACATTTCCGGCAATTGGACTTTATGGGCTAAATCATATTAAAATAAATACTAATGATATTTATATTTAAATTGCAAATAATTAAATTTTTAAACGCAAAGATAAAGAAATTTGAAAGGTTTGTTTTTAAATAATATCTGTATAAAATTTCCTAAATGTAACACACCCTAATAGCATGCATGGTCACAGTGACGTCACTGTGAGTCACTTTGGTCACATCACATCTGTGACCAAAATGCCACCTCTCAGTGACGTCACACTGTGAATGAGATGTGACTTTCTTAAAAATCTTCAGAAATTTAAAACTGTCCTTCAAAACATGTTATTTACTTTAAAAAACATGTTTCTGGCAATTTAAATATCGTCGCTTTTGTCACAGTTTCGTCACAATGTTAATCTCAAATTAGTCACAAATGACACATTTTCCACAAATTTGTCACATTGTGACCACTTTGTGAAACGTCACTAAATAGCTCTAAAACGGCCATAACGACTTCACATTTTAGTCACTGTGACTTCACATCGACGTCACGTGACGTCACATCGACAATCGATGGTCACAAAGTCACAATGTGACTTCACAACGACGTCGATGTGACGTCACCATGTTTTACGGGAAATGAATCTGTAAAATATTAAACAGAAAAGAAATCACTCAAAATTGAGTCTTTTTTTTCTGCTGGCGTTTAATTATCAGAATTATTTTTTGGAAATGAAACAAATATGAAATATTTAATTACAAAACATTGAAATTTTAACTTAAATCTTTTTCTATTTAAATCGTTTCAAAGAAACGGAAATTTAATAGATGAAATACTAATAACATTTATATTTAAGAAACAAAAGCGACAGTATTTATTATTGGATTAATATCTGTATAAAATAATATACATTTAACAAAATGAGCATGTAAAATATTCGATAAAAAAGGAAATCCCTGAAAATTGAGTCTAAATGTTTTTTGAGCTTGCATTTTTTTTTTTTTCAATAGAATTAATTTTTTATGAGTAAAACAGGTTTGAAAATTTTTAACTACAAAGTATCGAAATTTCAACTTAAATCTTTTTCTATATAATTCGTTTCTAAAGAAACGGAGATTCAAAAAATGAAATACTTAAGTTATAATGTTTACATTAAAAGCTTATAAATATGTAAATCTCGACAAAGTTGTGCATAAATTTATTTATTTCAGTTATATTTGTAAAACATCTTAGATATAACAAAATAAAAATGATGATGTAATATAAGGCAAGAAAACTTTATATTCCCGAAGAACAGTTTCCTGTCTCTTTTTCATAGAGATGGTAATAATATTTATATTAAGGAACAAAAGTGTCATTGTTTATTATTGGATTAATATCTGTATAACATAATATAAATTTAAGAAAATGAGTATGTGAAATATTGGATAAAAAAAAGAAATCACTGAAAATTGAGTCTACACATTTTTCTGCTAGCATTTTTTCAACAGAATTCATTTTTATGAGATTATAAGTGAAACAGGTATGACTTACTTATTTAAAAACCATCGAAATTTGAGTTTAATTTTTTTCTTCAACATAATTCGTTAAAAAAATGGTGATACAAAAGATGCAGTACTTAAGTAATCATGCTTAAATAAAAAAAAATTAGAAGTTTGAAAATCTAAAAGAAAGTTTTTGTTAATTTGTTTCATAAAATGATATAAATATAACAAAATGTATCAAAAAGAGTATGTAAAAATATTCGATGGAAAAAAAGAAAGAATTTAAAATTGAGTTTAAATGTTCTTCTGCTTGCATTTTTTTTAGAAGAAAATTCATTTTTAGGTGTAAAACATGCATGAAATATTTGATTACAACTACAAGAATTTTTTTCTGTTTAATTCATTAAAAAAAAATGGAGATTCAATAGATTAAATACTTAAGTAATAATGCTTACATAAAAAACTTATAAGTATGTAAATCTAAAATGGGTTTTCCATAAATTTGTTTATAAAATTATCTAAATGAATAAATATTCTAAACATTAGTATGTAAAATAATAGATAAAAAATGAAATCACTCATAATTGAGACTAAATGTTTTTTCTGCTTACGCTTTTTCAAGATAATTAATTTTTATAAGTTAAGAAGGCATGAAATATTTATTTACAAACCTTCCAAATTTTAACTTAAATCGCTTTCTCTTTAATTAATTTCAGTGAAATGCAGAATTAAATGATGACATAAATAATAATACTTACAAAAATCTTATAAATATGTAAATCTGAAATAGGTTTTGCATAAATTTGGTCATTGCATTAATATTTATAGGAAATGCAAGGATGTAATAAACTAAAAATGGTGATATAAAATAATGCAGGACAAATGTACACTTCTGACGAATAGAGAGAGTTTCCTGTCTTTTTTTTTTATAAATATTCTAATGATATTCAAATTTAAAGACAAATAATTTAATTTTTAAATATTAAAGAATGCAAGTCGTAATATTGGATTAATATTTGTGTAAAATAATGTAAATTTAACAAAATAAACATGTAAAATATTGCGTAAAAATTACATTCGAAGAAAAAAAAAAGAAATAACTAAAAATCAGTTATCAACATTTCTTCTATTTAGTTGTTTTCAAAAGAAATTATTTTTATGAGTAAAACAGGTATGAAATAAATATTTATAAACCATTGAAATTTAAACCTATATATATTTTTTTATTTAAAGCTAATGTGCTCAAAGTTTAAACTGTGGTGATTGTTGGGTAAAGAATGTCAAATGCCTACTCTTTTATTAAAAATACCATGGCTATTTATTTTTAAGAGGTAATGAACAAATTTTTATAAATTTATTTGCAATATGTATTATTGCAAAAATTTTTATTGAAAACATTCAAAATAAAATTTTGTTGGAAAATAATCAATAGGAAACGTTTTAAATTTCTAACGGAACATTTTTCTGGTCTAAATCTTTTTAATGAAAATGCTTATATTTTACGATAGCGGTTCCCAAACTTTATTGGTACGTAACCCATATTTAAGCAAAAAAAAATTCGCGACCCACCTAATATAATGTTGTATATCAGTATGAAAATTATTGTATGACCTCTATATAAGCTATCGGTTATCCTATCCTACGAAAAAGGCAAAATTTCATACGAAGGATTCACTATCAATAAAAACAACAATTTGTAATTAGAATGTGCATAAGCGGAATAATATTTAACACTACGCACAAACTACACAGATAATTAAAAATACTTAAATCCTTTCAAAACATAACTTTGTAATCAGTGCGTTATCTGGCACTGGTTTTTACCGATGAAGGCATCTATTTATGAGGGTTAAAGCTAGTTAATTTCAACCTTAATTCTCTTTCAACACACAGTTTTTTCTGTACTTGTTTTTCAAAAACAGCCGTTCAAAACGCATGTTCACATGAGCATGTTGTGTTGAACTCTATCGAGGAATTCAAAGCTCATTTAAATGTCTCTGGGTATTCTGATTGTACATTTCTTCTTGTGGAAATTAAGGAATTTCGCTCGAAATATTATTTGCTGTTAAAATTGTTATATATTTAAAACAGATGAAATACAAAATATTTTTGTCAAACAAAACTCGATAGTTTCCGCGACCCACTAAAATATCCGCCGCTACCCACCAGTGGGTCGCGACCCATAGTTTGGGTACCGCTGTTTTAAGAGAAAAGAATTCTAATCTTGAAATGTTAAGGAACGATACTTTAATCTATAATAATAAATGATGAATTTACATTTCCGGCGAATAAATTTTTCATTTGATCTTTTTGATGAAAATACTTATATTTAAACTGCAAATAATTGAATTTTGTCATATTACGGAAAGAAATTTTTGATGTGAAATAATGCTAAAAAATTTTACATTTTTGGCAAAGAACTTTCACTGCCTAAATCCTTCAACCCTTTCGTGTCTGATTTTTGTTTCAATTTTTCAGAAAATATCACTTTTACGTTAACAATGTAGAGCCCGTCGAATTTCGACGAAAGAAAATACTTAAAAAGGAATTGTTTCATTGGTTTATAATAAACTTACAAAATTAATTATAGTAAAAAATGCATTTTATATTGGTAAGTCTAACTCTTAAACAAACGATATTTAACGTCATATTAACAAAATATCATTTCTAAAAAACTCAGTTGTAGAAATTGTTAAAATTAAACTTAAATCGTACATGTAAGCAGTAAAAAATAATAAAGATCTGTTATTATGAAAAAGTTATCAATTTAGGTTCTTATGCTAGTATTCCAAAATGAAAAACAGCAAAATTTATTCCACTTTGACTGAATCCTAGAATTTTTTTCCCCGTGAAATCTAAACCCGACATCATTTTCATCATATCGAAATTTACAAATGCACATTTCGTATCTGTATTCACCTTTTCAGAAAAAATTGGCATTTTAATTTGATTATTTTGATTCAAAACTTGAAGTCTCAATGCTATTAGCTGAAACAGATATTGATAATTTTTTCTACGTGTAAATCAGATTTTGTAAATCAAATTAAAATTCATCGGGTTTTATAACAGAAGATATTTAAATTTCAATTTTTCCTGTTTTGAAGAAAAATAAGGCAACATAAAGATACAGTAGTCAATTTCCTCCCTTTTTTTCCTTTGCTTTTAATGAAATGGAGTACTCCTCTTGTCACGATTAGAAAAGCCATACTAAAAACTACAAAAAAATTAATATTTCAAAAAGAAATCAAGATACAGCTTTCAAACAAATTGCATTTAAAAGTACATTTTTTCCCTACACGATGGTGTAAAAGTTGAAAATGTGCGGTATTTAGAAATTTAAAAATTTGTAGTAGCAAAAATTTCAATACTGAAATTTCATTAAAATTTGAAAGTGTTGCAATTCGCAAAATGACGTATGCGTTACGCACAGATACGTTTGGTTTTTATAATATAGATAACATGAACATTTACTATCCAAATAGATTAATTAGCGTTTAACGAACATTTCATTGTCTGAAAGATAACAAATGTTGTTTTTACACGTACTATTATTCAGTTAATATTCATATGACAATAGGCTAAGGAATAATTATTTAAGTAAGGAATAAGATTTTTTGACAATATTGCTTAAAAATAAGATTTAAGTTATATTACAACTTTTAAATACTTTTTGCGCTTTTTTACACATGATTCTTTAAGGAAAATAATTTTTATTTTAAATTTAACGAGTAAAATATGTGTTTAAAGTTAAAGAATTGCAAGCAGCGCAAAAAGAATTAAGCAAATAATAATAATTATTACTATTACCAAATGCCTAAACATAAATAATATTGCATCGTAAATGCATAGACATACATTAACATTACTGCATGCAAATAGTAGCAAAAGTATTTCTTAAAACAAAAAAATCCTCCATTAATAGACATGTACTATTAATAGTACACCAGACCTAAAAGGGTTAATGAAGATCCTTGCTTTTAAAAGGCAAACAATGGAATTTTGAAATACTGAGCAACGAAACTGTGATGCAAGCTAATGAACAAAAGCATTAAATTTTTGACGGATAAATTTTCCGGTTTAAATCTTTTTACTGAAAATATCTTTATTTAAAGATCAAAATGGAATTTTGAAATGCTATGAAATGAAATTAGCAATGTGTCTAATTATGGGTAAGTTAATGTGTATTAAATTAATATATGCGAACAAATCTTAATGCAAAATAATGCATAAAAAATTGCATTTCTGGCAAAAAGATATTCTGGTCTTTTTAATGAAAATGCTTATGTTTTAATTAAATATTTGAATTTTGAAATGTTAAGAAACGGAATTTTGATCTATAATAATGCATGATAAAGTTGCATTTCTGGCGAATAAATTTTTCAGGTGATAATTTAATGAAAATACTTATTTAAAATGCAAATAATGGACTTTTGTAATACAGTAGACTCCCACAAATTCGGAAACCTGAAATTCGCAACACTCTAAATTCCGCACATAATTTTCAGATGTAAAAAATGAAACATTTAGTTTACATGTAGGGACAAAATTTGACTTTTTTTATTTTTACAACAATTACATATGTAGTTTAATTTGTAATTTTTATTAATATTACTGAATTCATGTGTTTTCATGAAGGAAGAAGAAATTTATTTTGGAATAAATTAAGATATTGTTGATATCACTGACAATCACATTCTTTTTATCAAATAAGTTTATGTATTAACCATACTTTTATGGTCATTAAATCTGGCTAAACCTGAAATAAAACTTTTTTTTATGATTTTGATGTGAATCAGTAATGCATTTTTATAAAACAAATTTCATATTAAAAATGCATCTTATCTTTATAATAAATATTTAATCATACATTATTAATTATTAAAGTGATCTTTGCTTTTAATATTTTAATGATGTTAAAAACTATCTACATTTTTATTATTTTAGTTTATTACTTATTTTAATATTTTATTACATTATAAGCTTTCATAATAATTTCGATTATATTATTATTAATTACATCCAGATTACTGTTTAAAAAATGTATACAAAGCAATGACCTGACATCCGCAAATCCTCTGGTCCCAGGCAGTGCGGACTTGAAGGAGTCTACTGAATTGAGGGAAAAAAATGATGTCGAATAACACTGGTCAACAGCTGTTTTGGTGCCGGGGTATTTTTAGCTGATTTTATATGAATTTGATGTCCTGAATTCAAATATGACATTAGTTTTTCTCTATCAGCTCAGTTTTTTAAGATAAACAACTTTTTGTGAAATATATGTTTCATTATTTTAAGGTAAATCCGCGTATTAAAAAATGTATGTAAAAATAAAATAAATACAGGATTTTTATTTTTTATAATACACAAATATTAGTTTTTATTATTATGATATGCACATATTGAAATAATAATTTTTTAATTATATTCTACAAATATTTTTACTCACAAAAATAGAGAAAAACGTCACTTATGAAACTGATACTCATTGAATGCTTCGGAAGCTTCTTTTCCGTGACATTCTGGAATATATTTTAGAAAAGTGTCTTTTTAAACTCAAACTGTAATCTGAAACCCTTTGCATACCTCATCTTTTTTGGTAGCGGTCCTCCATAGTCTTAATATTGTGGTGAAATCTTTCGGGATGTTTATCACTTGTGCCTTGTTTATTTTCAAGAAAATGCTCTAAGTGGCAATGTAAATAGTGCATTTTAATGCTTCTAGTACACCCAAGAGATTTAAAACTATTATGCTTTTCATTTACCAGTTCTACATAGATTTCTCCTTTGCATTTGCCCGGAATGTTTTTGTGAACTGCCACAAAAAAGTCCAGGCTTTTTATTCAGCCTCATTCGTTGAATTTACGAAAGCAGGATCCTTAATCAGTTGTCTTATTTGTTGTCCGTTAAACATTCCTGCTTTAATATCTTCATAACTCAATTCGGGTGTTTTTACCTTATAATATGCAAATCATGACCCGTTCTTATGGAGAATTTACACAAACTGCTTCATAGGACAGAGCTTGATATGCAGTGCAGAAAGTATGATTTTCTTTCGTCCAACTAAAGTGTTATTAATGACATTCCTTTCTCCAACATCCATGTTTTCTTTCCTAGGCCTCTCTTTTCTAATCTAGTGGTATGTTTTATACCTGTTATCCCAAAAATAGTAAAACAATAGTATTTTGTGTAACTTCTTTGCTGTCCAAGGACAATCATCTGGAGAATATTTAGGAAGAACAAATTTTTCTAACAGTCCTCTAAATTCATGACAAAATACAAGATTGTTTTTTTTAAGAAAAGTAGGGTAGTAGACAATTTTGTCTTGTGTGATAAAATGTAAGTTTGGCTCTTTGTTCTAATAAATTTTTGTTTTTTAATCTTGAAACCAACCAGTAATTCAGAAGCTTCTTTTAAAACATTGAAACCTCTTTTGAAATCATTTAAATCAACCTGGTTGAAAAATTTAGGCATTGATGACGTCTCCTCATAATCACTGTTACCTTCACAGCTATCTAAAAGATGATCAGGAGGACAATATTCATCCTCACTAAGCTCTGGTAGCTGATGAAACGTTGGGATCGGTAGTTCCTTTGAGTGAGGAAGTGGGGGTCTTGAAGACACTAAATCAGGATAAGTTTTCTTATTACAATTGTTTCGATTAATTCAAATAGTATTCCAATAATAGGTAGAAATAATAGTCATAGAAATGGTTTTGGAGTTCTCTCCAAACCATTGGTAAACCGAATTTGAGACTTGTTCTCTTCCGTCAGCTCACTGTCATAAATGCTCTGCACAAGTTTTACAGACCTGTTGCTGTGCGCAGATTTTATCCTGATCACCAAGTCTAACCCCAAAGTATCCAAGATAAGATCTCTTTACAAAGTCAGTAACATATTTTCTGTGTTCTTTCAACTTTTATTCTCCGCATATGTAGCAAAACTTTATGTATGTATTATTTATACAACTTTTTCTACTTGAACTCATTTAAATTCCATTCTACAACGCAAACACAACAATCTACAACACTACGAGTTTTACGTTAAATTGATACGAATTCCACCTTAAACACAAATATCATGGAAGTTCAAAAACTTCAGAAAGTCAAAGAAAGCCAGTTTTGTTTCCATGGAGCGAACTCTGAAACTAACCTTATCTCTTGGAGGCTTTTACATTTGGCTTTATGGATGAGCTGTGCGAAATCACAAGGATGCGCAGATCTTCAGTTTTGCTTGCACGTTTCTTTTTTTCAAGATCTTGTGGTATTTCAACGTCCTTCTAATCGCCTTGAGCGTCCTTACAGGGCTATGTATCATAAGGTCAGTTTAAGTGTTCAAGGTCACTTTAGTTATAAAAAATCTTTAGTTCGCTTTCATATCTAAAAAAGTAGAGCTGATAGAGAAGAACTGATTGCATATTTGGAATCAGCGTCCCAAAAATATCCAAAATCAGTTGTAAAATCTCAGGCACCAATTTTTTTTTTTTTTTTTTTTTTTTTTTTTTTTGTAGGCCTGTGTAATTGTTAAGCCGCCACACAACTGACTTAAAACGATCGGATGATAGTATAAAGCCT
This sequence comes from Maratus speculifer, assembly GCA_964019185.1. Lineage (NCBI taxonomy): Eukaryota > Metazoa > Arthropoda > Arachnida > Araneae > Salticidae > Maratus > Maratus speculifer. The sequence continues at coordinate 197,662,967 of OZ025302.1, read as the reverse complement.
ATGGGGGCATTCTTTTCAAATATCTCGATCAAATTTTAATATTTTGCCGTGATTTTTATTGTATAGGATAACTGAGGACGATCCACAACCGGGCTAGTTTTTATTTTTTCGATTTAGGTGTCAAAGGTTTTTTTTTTAAATACTTTAACTTTCAGAACCGGTCTGAACCGGTTATGAAACTGAAACTATCTTAATATGAAAAGAATATAACGTTCGTTTGTTTTCGTTTTTTTTATGTCGGCCGACTATCCACACGTGGGATATAAGCCTAAAAGAATGTAACGAAAATCGAAAACGTAAAAACTAGGCCGGTTGTGGATCGTCCTCAGCTATCCTACGCAATAAAAATCACGTCAAAATATTAAAATTTAAGCGAGATAGTTGAAAAGAACGCCCCCATAGACTTTACATTATCATCCGGGTCTTTTTCAATCAGTAGCGTGGGCTCTTAAAAATTTTACATTTTTGGCACATATCTTTCACTGCCTCAATCATTTTAATGAAGATACTTAATTTAAAAGAGCAAACAATGGAATTTAGAAATATTAAGCAACGGAATTCTGATGTAAGATTTCAGCATTATATTTCTGACGAATAAATTTTCCGATCTTAATTTTTTCTTTTTTTATTGAAGATGAAGATGTCTTTCTTTAAAGAGCAAATGGTGGAATTTTGAAGTGCTATGGAACGAAATTAGCTATGCTTCTGATTATGCGGTATTTGGAAACATATCTCCAATGCAAAGAAATGAATTAAAACATTTCTTTTCTGACCAATAGATTATACGGTCTAAATAGTTTTACTGAAAATACTTTTGTGTAAAGAGCAAATAGTGCAATTTTTAGGTGTCAAGAAACGAAATTAGTAGAGTTTCTAATTATATGTGCTAACAAAAGACATGTTTCGTTTGAATTTGCGAAGCATTATTTCATAAAATGAAAATTATATATAATATGTATATATACATTTAAATATATATATATATATATATATATATATATATATATATATACATATTATTTTTGCATTTTTACCTAGAGAAAATGTTATTTTATGTTTTGCCGTATTTTAATTTTACAAATGTAAATTCAACCAAACAACTAAGAAAAATCCTCAGAATTTTTTATTCATGATATAAGATTATGATTTTTAATTTATTTTATAAATAAAAGTATTTTCGAAGCACAATTTTACAAAATATTAATTAATTTAATTATTATTTGTTTACAATTCTTTTGTTGCCATTTTACACAAAAATATCATAATATATGGATATATTTTTAAATGCTTAAACATAGTCTGCGTAAATTATTTCACATAGTAAGAATAAATTGTGTATTTGAATCCTTAACACTGAAAAATACTTTTATAATTAAATGCAAATAATTGAATTTTCACAAATTTTAATTCATTAAAAGTATGCTATTATTTTCATAAAATATGTATTTTAAAAATCTTATAAAAATATCGTAAAACTTTTATAGGGTTTAAATCAATGTGCACTAGAGTATGCGACATTTCCAACCATCTTAATAAAATATTCTGTTAATATGTATATTTTCATGTCATATAAAATATATTTTTAATACAAGAAAATTTAAAAAGTTTAACTGTCTTTTACGGTTTAAAGGATAAATTTTGCTGTTAATTTCTATATTTAATATACAGTAGACTCCCTCGAATCTGCACAGCTTGGGACCAAAGGTTGTGCGGATTTTAGAATTTTGCGGATTTCTGGTCATTGCTTTGTTTACAATTTTTAAACAATCATTTGAATGTAAATAACAGTGCAATCTGAACCATAGTGAATGCTTATAATATAATAAAATATTAAAATAAGTAATAAACTAAACTAATCAAAATTTAGATAATGTTTTAAATGAATAAAATACTAAAAGCAAGATCAAGTTGATAATTAATAATGTATGATTAAATACTCATTATAAAGATGAAATGTATTTTTCTTAAATTATACAAACTTGCTACATAAAGGTACGTTACTAATTCGCATCTAAATCATAAATGAAGGAAATTCTTTTTCATGTTTAGCGAGACATAACAACCAAAAAACTTTATACATAAATATATTTCGTAAGAAGATTGTAATTACCATTGATATCAGTAATATCTAGAATTTTTTCAAGAAAAAAATAATGTTCTTTCATAAAAAAAGCATGAATTCAGTAATATTAACAAAATTACAAATTAAAAAATATATGGAATTGGTATAAAACTGAAAAAGCCAAAATTTTCCCCTAAGGCTAATTCCATGGGTTCTGTAGTGTAAGTCACATAACTTATTAATTGCTATGCTGGTTAGCCACCGTTATTTTCGAAAAGTCTGCTTGGCCTTATTCAATTAATGAGAATGTGCCAATAAAACTAATCACATTTTTTTTCTATAATACTGGTAGCCAAAAATCGTAGCCTGTGACTTACACTACACGTACTCATGGAAATAGCCCTAAGTGTTTTTTCTTGTCATCTATGAACTGAGTTTTTCATTGTTTACATTCGTAAGTTATGTGCGGATTTTAGAGAGTTGCGTATTTTAGGATTGCGTATTTAAGGGAGTCTACTGTATAACGTCCTAGCAAAATGCAGCCATAAATTTCCTTTCCTTATTTAAATAATCTTTAAAAAATGAGCCATTTTGATGCAATGATAATATTTCACGTACTTAATCATTCATGATTTTATTCACTTTTTTTCTGACTCAATGATTTTTATTTATTGAAAGAAATAAGCAGGTTTCATTGTCGTTTGCAAAAATGTATCAATATAATGAAAAAATATATTAAACAAAATATATATATATACATATTTTTCAAATTATTCGATAAGAAAATAATATTGTCAGAATCTACAGATAATATTTTATTTCTATCAAGTCTAAAAATATATCATTCTTTAATTTAATAAAAAAAAAATGTTTTGAGATATTTTGGCAAAATAATGAAAAGATATTTTATTATTTCATTAATCAGGATTCTACCAATAATTACTAACTTCTTTATTAATTTTTTTTCTGAAAAAACACGCATTTCCTTTTTTATTTGCAAAAACGCTTCTGTAATGGAAAAGCATGCAAAATAAATTAATTAAAATAATCCTTTTTAAAGGTTATTCTATAAAAATCTGATATTATGGAAATCTACAGATCATAATTTATTTTTATACTTCTTTTCAAGTCAAAATAAGGGTAATTTTTTTACGACAAAATATAATTTATATTGCCAAGCAGAGGATTCGCTTCGCTAATACTAATTAATATCTGCGAAAAAATTTTGATGCAAAATAATGCATAAAAACATTACATTTAAGGCAAATTCAACAGATTTTCTAGTCTGTATCTTTTTAATCTAATATTTAAAAAGAAAATAATGTAATTTTGAAACGTTAAACAACGAGTTCTTCATGCAAACATATAAGTTCTGATGAATAGATTTTTCGATCTAATTTTTTTTTAAAGAAGATATTTTTCTTGAAAAAGCAAATAATGGAATTTTCAAATTTTCAAAAAACTAAATTTACCATGTTCTTGATTATGAGTATTCATATCTGCATAAATGCTGTAAATATAAAAAGATTATTAAGAAATTTTTTTTATAAAAAATAAATTTTAGGGGAAAAATGCAAATATATTTTCTGCTTACATTTTTTGAAAAATGTTTCAATGGTAAAACAAATATGAAATTACTTATCTCAAAACCGTCGGTATTTCAACAGAAATCTTTTTCTAATTAGTTTTTTTTTTTTTTTTCAGAAAAAATGGGTTTTAAAACAGGAAACAGGTAAATGATGCTTACATACAAAGCTTTCTGAATAAGACATTTTATAAAAATACGTTTTTTGTTTACTCTGAGCCCTAAAACGTGTAAATCCGTCAAAAACTGAATTCGAAAATTTTCACGAATCTAATACTTCTTATCTTCTATATCTTCTTGTAAAGATTGAAGAGAGTAAAAATTGTGTAAAATAAATTACAAAAGTTTCTTTTTCTATATAATGGGAATCTATCTAAATGTGTCAAATATGTAAAATAAATCTACCAATCGATTTATCTGCATAAAAGTAATCTATCTAAATCTTTTATCGATATAACTGTAATAAAATAAAATAATGATGTTACACCATAAAAATATATACTTCCAGTGATGTTTCGATTTATTTTTATCGGTCAAATCATTTCTAAAGTATGAAATGCATAAAATATTTATTTACAGATTTTATAGTGTTAAAACTGAAAACGTTTTAAGTTAAGATATTTTAAATAAAAGAAAAACAGAGAGCAGTTTAATATGAATATTAATGAGTATGAATAAATGAGTTAAATGTTCATAAATAAATATGAAGAAATGAGTTAAATGAACATTAATTAATGAACATTCATTAATGAATATAAATAAATGAGTTCAGAGAGTATTAGAATTTTATTTGAATTTATAGTATCATATTTGTAGTAGCTAACTTTTAAAAAGAACATAACACTAGAACCGCCGGAAATTTTAGCCAAGCGTTTTTACACCAGATTTTTTATAGATTTTACACCAGATTTTTATATAGATTTTACACCAGAATTTTTATATAGATTATTTAACTTATTTTTCCATGTTACACGTGAAATGTATTTTTCAAAGTGCAACCTTATTGTGCAATAATATAGGAAAAATGCATTTCCATGATGGCAATATATTTTATCTACCGACAAAATCTATTCAAATGTTCCCACATATACTAAATGTAACATAATTAATTGATGATATAAAAATCCCATAAAAATTGCATTTCCGAACAAAATATCTGTCTAATTTTTTAATGTGTATAAAATTAAATATACGAGTAATATTTGTATATATATGATAGATATTACTCGTAATAATTATAATAGATATATTATATGTAATCATACTATGTGTATAAAATTAATTATACGTGACAAAATTATAAAGTTATTGTAAATTAATTTCTAAAAAATGCGTTTCGAAGAAACATTTGATGTTAAATTCTTAAATCCTTTATTTATATAATACATTTACATAAATATATTGTATAACATATTATTTGTTATTAAAAAGTAGTGTTTGAAATGTAGTGAATATGAGCCTTAGAATGCTAAGGATTTGGAGATTTTTTAAAAATAAATATCATAGATACCAACGCAATAAAAACTGTGCTAAAAGTTTTCAGCACCACTCTTTTATATATAAAACTTAGTTTTATTTAAACACAGATTTTTATTAATAAAAAAAGTATTTACTATTAGATTTATTATTAAATAAACAAAGATTATTATTGTTAAACTGCAATCCGTTGCTCCCAAAATGAAGCAAAAAAATGAAGGTTGTCCAAATACAGTCCAAATACGTACCATATTGTATATTCTATATTGACACTAATCAATGACTAAATGGATACAACCTCTCATCTTTTTGCTTCGTTTTGAGAATAACAGATTTTGAACTAATTCTATCGACGATCACTTTCAGAATTTTCAAACTATGTTTTTGAGACTTTTAAAAAAGTTGCTCTATTTATTTAGCTAACAGACTAAATAAATAGATTTTTGATAGTTTTTACGCATGCGCAATGAAAAATTATTTAATTAACTTGCTCATTTTTTATACAATTTTTATTATTTTTTAATTTTGACTCTAGGTTATTGGGTGCAATTTTATTTGTCATATTATTGGAAAAATATTATTTTATATTAAGAAGTCTGCAAATTATTAGAAAAAAAAACTTGGAAAAATTTGGGACTGTTTTTATAAAAAAACCTCAACTTTTCTAAGAGTATACACGCTATTCGCATAAAAATGAACACACTTTATTACAATAAGCCACTAAATCATAATCTACAGTTTGAATGTTTTTGCTGCGTTAGTTTTGATAGAATTATCCAAAAGATTTTCGTTCCTTCAATTTTTTGATTGTCCCCTTTGGAGTTTCGCGAATAAATATTCACGGAAATCTATGACCTACACTATTATGGTTGCACACTTAGAGTTTCAGGTTAATTCCTTATGTATTTTTCTAGATATTTAACAAAATGTCTAAAATTGCAAGTGGCCGGTCACCTTTGGCCATATAGTGTATGAGTTCATTTCAAGAATTCTTTCTTTTTTTTCAAAAATACATACACACCGGATTTTGAAAAAATAATTTTTATTTTCTCTAATAATGAAACGCCTGTCAGTAACTAAGTTAAATATTATGGTCAGAAATTCTGGTTTAAATTCCCAATTTCTAAAATAAAATAAAAAATATCCGAAAAGCATGAACATATATGTGCTATGCAAATATACCCGTAATTACCCTAATTTCCTGCGTATAATCCGCGGATCAAACAATCATTTTTCGACCCAGAAATTTTATTAAATAAAATAAAACTTTTCAGATCGCCGTAAATATTTGCCTTCATTTACTAAATAAAATTTCTGGGTCGAAAAAGAATTGTTTGATCCGCGGATTATACGCAGGAAATTAGGGTAGTTGGAATTAAAAGTGAAATGCTTCAGTCACATAAAGTATAAGATGCTAACGTAAACATAATAAGGTACTTCCAATTGCAATTAATCTTTGATTAATCATAGCTGGAAACGATTTCATTTTTTGTCAAATAATTATCTTAGGTTTAACCCTTAAATGCATAGGATAGAATGCGTTCCAAAAAATGCGCAATTCAAAGAATCAGAATTCATACCAGCAAAATCTAAATAGTAAATTTTTCTTTATTTAATTAAGAATGGTCTGTCATTAAGTAAAGTGAAAATTACTCTTTTAAATTTCTGGTGAGAATGTGGAAAATGTGAATAAAACCCCCAATAAATCGGGAACACTTATGCTATCGAAAATCATACAATATGCATTTAAGGGTTAATTCATCACATAATTTTGCTGATAAAAAATGACTGTTCAAAATTAGTGTGAAAAATTGGTTTAACCATAAGACTACATATAAATATGATTGCAACACCCCTGCATTATATTTGGAGATACAGATAAAATTGCATGATATTTATAAATCTAACGTCCTAATTTAAATATATTTGTAATTTTTTTCTACTGAATATTTATTTAATGTACAGTAGAACTCCGCTAATTCGGAATCCGTCAATCCGAATCTCTGGATCATTTGGATCGGTCTGAGCAATTTTTTTTCAAATTTGACAAGCAATCGGCAAATTTACATAACATAAATTTATTGCATCCTCAAATTCTGAATAAAAAATTCTTTTCTGAAACCTTTTCGGAAAAATACTTTAAGCTTTTTTAATTAAACTCATTGATGTTATCTATCAAAGGAACAACTATTTATCATTTAAGTTTTGCAGTTATTCCAATTTTCACAGTTTTCTATTAGCCATATTGAAGCTACGTTCCTTTAAGAACAGTTAATGGTTTATTTTGAACGTCATGTGGAGACTACACGCAACGAAAAACTTATGCTCAAGCGGATGTGTGACCATGCGGCCCGCAAAACTGGCACAGCAGAAGATTACGAACTTTATAATTACAAAGTAATTTAACACTTTTACTGTCTGTAAATATTGAATATGTTTAATATAAAGGTGATATGTATATTTTATTTTATTTCGATTGTTTCCATTTTTCGGATAATCCGGATTGGGTCTGGTCCCAATTAATACGAATTATCGGGGTTTTACTGTATTGCCTTTATCAAGAACATTTCATCAGAAACGAATAACTGTATTATACGAATAAAATTGAAATGCAATTTTCCTGCACCTTTAAAACTCATTTTGCAGCGGATGCGGAAGAATGTGTTTGCCCGTCTGCGTCTGATTAAATTAATTTAAATACGGCGAGTTAAACATAACGGAAAATACCTTATTATCCTGGCCGGAAGGACAAAGTACATTCTAAATTAACTACTACTGAATTAACTAAAATTCTTATATCTACAGAGAAATTTGTTACGTGATATGTTAGGAAAAGCCGCACGTCATGGGGGAAAAAAACATTTTTAACACATTCCAATAAAATTGAAAATTTTTTATAAATCCGGTTTGTCTATTTGTCTTTTTGTCCGCCCATATATCCGTTCCCGCTGTAAAGTACATAAATATTGTTGGATTCCTGTAAAATTTATGTATGTTATAGAGACTTACTAGATAATAGAAAATGAAGTGTTCAGCATTAATAGTCCCTTTACAGGGGCATTCAAAGTAATTGAGTTAGATTACGGCCTATATGGGAAAATCATTTTAGCTGTATTTTATTTATGTTAAACTACTTCAAACGTGTTAAAATTAATACATATATCTGAAGTTTAGTGCAAAATATTTAGTACAGAATACGGTATGCATATCATACCTTAATCAGTGAACATTTTATCATAAAGGAATAACTGTAATATACGAATGAAAGTGAAATATAATTTCCCTGCGCATTTAAAACTCATTTTGCAGCGGATGTGGAGGAATATATTTGCCCGTCTGCGTCTGATTAAATTAATTTAAATACGGCGAGTTAAACATAACGGAAAATGCCTTATATACTATCATGCATTTTATTATCCTGGCCGGAAGGATAAAGTACATTCTGAATTAACTTCTACTGAATTAACTAAAATTCTTATATGTCTCTAAAGAGAGATTTATTGCGTGAAATGTTGAGGGAGTGCGCACGTCATTGAATAAAAAACATTATTAACACTTTCCAATAAAACTGAAAAATGTTTATTAATCCGGTTTGTCTGTTTCTCTTTCTGTCTGTCCATCTATAAGTTCCGGCTGTAAACTATATAAATATTGTTGGATTGCTGTGAGATTTATATATGTTATAGAGACTTATTAGGGGATGTTCGGTGTTGAAAATGAAGTATTCAGCATTAATAGTCCCTTTACAGGGGGATTCAAAGTAATTGAGTTTGATTACGGTCTTTGTGGGAAAATCATTTTAGCTGTATTTTATTCATGTTAAACTACTTCAAACGTATTAAAATTAATATATATCTCTGAAGTGCAGTGCAAAATATTTAGTACAGAATAGGTATATATAGCATAGCCTTAACTAATGAACATTTTACTATAAAGGAATAACTGTAATGTATGAATGAAATTGAAACGTAATTTTCCCGTGCTTTTAAAACTCATTACGCAAAGGGTGTGGAAGAATATATTTGCCCGTCTGTATCTGATTAAATTAATTTAAATATGGCGAGTTTAACATAACGGAAAACGCCTTACATACTATCATGCTTTTTATTATCCTGGTCGGAAGGATAAAGTTCACTCTGTTTTACATAATTAAGTAAAATTCTTATCTCAAAGGTCTTTACAGAGCGGTTTACTACGTGATACGTTGAAGGAGAGTGCAGTTCATGGAAACAAAACATTTTTAACCCCTTTGCGGCTCGGTGGTACATCTATAAAACCAATTAATTTTAATTCCCAAACGCCACTTTGGCACCAGAATTTTTGTTTAAAAAATTACTCTTTATTGATTATGTGAAATAGAGTTTTTTCTTATTTACAAATGAAATTGTTTTCAAATTCCAGTGTCAGTCATTAATTTCAACACTTAAGCAATGAATTTGCTTTGATGGACAGTAACCAAATTTCATGAGCATGCATAGTAGACCATGGGATTTCAAATTCTTAAAAATAAATAAATTAAATAAAAAGAAAAAAACGCCACTAGGGGCAATTTTAGCGTTGTTTACCGACTAAAATGCATTAATTTGCGTAAAATTCGTTCTGTGTAGCGATTGTGAGTATAAAAGGAAAGACTGGGAGGGTTCTCCTCATTATCAACTCTCACCATACGGGACCATACTTTGTTAATCAAGCTGTGTTATCCGCAGAACGAGAATTGCAATGCTGCTCTATCTGAATTTCGCCGATTAAAGAATGTGCGAAAAGGACCGATCAGCATAACAAATTTACAAAAGATGATGCATCGATTTGAAACTACGTGGCAATAAGGCCAAGGACCAGTAGGAGTGCTGCATTATATTTTTCTTACCATTAAAATTTAACAGAATCTTTTCTATTATTTATTAGACAAACTTTGTTCATTAAAGAAAATTGAAATAAGCATACAATTTTAGTGGTGTGAAAAGATTGATGCAGCACCGCCTGACGAACCGCTACTGCCAAAGATGCAAAGTGACTGCAACTGCTCTTGTCGAACAAGGTGAAAAATGTGCAGAGTACCATCAGCGCTCGGGCAGTATCTCAGCAGTATAAAATTGATCTATACTGTATTTTTTGGAATTTAATCATTCAACAATTACAGTAATACACTTTTGGTGCGCCAAAATTTCCCCTAGTGGCGATTTTTTTTTTTGGGGGGGGGGGTGGACCAGCAAAGCATGATCTCGTAAGGTGAGAGCCATCTCAAAGCAGCTGGCATGAGAATGATGAGGACTCTCCCAGCCTTTCCTTTGAAGCTATTACTCAAGATCGCTACACAGAACTGATTTCATGCAAATTAATGCATTTTAGTCGGTAAACAACGCTGAAATTGCCCCTAGTGACAATTTTTAATTTGTTTAATTTTTTTTTTTTTTTTTTTTTTTTTTTTAAGAATTCGAAATCCCATGGTCTACTATGTATGCTGATCAAATTTGGTTATTTTTGTTTAAAACTTTATTCGCTAGAGGGCTCTGAACACCTCACGTTAATTACTAACCACCCTGTATATCAATTTCGTAAAATGCGATGTAGTTTAACATCATTAAAACGTGTTCCAAATAATATTTTATAAATATTAATTACCTTGGATTTAATGTTTTGCCATTGTGCAGTGGGATTCTTTTGTGTGGCTCTGTACATTAATAACAAATATTCTTTGTACCACATATTGTACAGAATGCATTTTTTAGTACATGCTTCATAGATGCATATTAGTTTCTTTTTGTTCGAAAGAGTGTAAAATCATCAAATTGCACTTCAAGCTATTTTTCTGTTGGTAGTAATGTAAGGGAATACTTTTGATTGTCCTTGTAATTGAACTATAAATCCGATATCCATAAAATATGAAATGACTAAACAAAATTATATATTTTAAATTTCAAACGATTCGACTGGGTAGTTTTTGCTCTATTATAAACAGACAGACTTACAGTTGGACAGCTAGACGTACTGAAGAACTATTATAGGTGCTACGAGTTTACATAATTACGAACACATCTAAAAATTGCGATATTAAATCAATTAACCGATTAATGCGATATTTAATCATCTTCTGTTGCCAAAATCAAAATGACGTTAGTGTTACGAATGGACACATTTACTCTTCTTACGAGACATTTCATTAAACAAGGAAATAATTTTTAAAAATCGTTCTATTTAGGACATAAAAAGTATTTCTTTGTGTTAAAACAAACAGGCCGTGTCTTTAAAGGTGATAAAAACGCGTTAAAATTTGTCTTTAAAATCTGAAAGACTATTGGGTTTATTTTTTAAATGCACAAAGTATGAAAAGTGTTTAAACGATCATTGTCCTATGTGTTTTTTTTTTCATTTATAATTTCCATATCCATATATTTAGGGCATAAAAAAGTTTCTTTAAATTAATACAAACAGGCCATGTCTTTGGAAGCGATTGAAATGCGTTAAAATTTCTCTTTAAAATTTCAAAAACCATTGGTTCTATTTTTTAAACAAATAAAGTATAAAAAGTATTTTAATAATAATTGCCTTGTATGTTTTTTCATTTAATTATTTTCATTTCTATTGTATTTCATTTTTTAAAAGTCATTATTTTATTTATTTTTTGTTTTTATGAAGAAAACGTCATCGTTATATTTTTTATAATAATGATTTTCTCACGATTTAATAATACGGGCTCGTTTCTTCTGTAATTCGTTTTATCATATTTACTTTTGTAAAATAATAATAGTAATAAAATTCTAACGGTTTTGATAATTGTTTAGTTTTATCCCTTTTTCTGTCAAAGAATAAAATGAGAAAACTGAAAAATGTTTCTTTAGGTAATTACAATAGAATTTTAATTATTTAAGAACCACGCGTTAAATATAACGTATGTTTTTTTAATTCGATACATTTACTATCTATGTTATTCCGTTTTGAAAAGAGCGGTAATTAATTTGTTAATGAATTAGTACATAAAACTAATGCAGGATGTATAATAGACTGGAATTTTTAAAATATCTTATGAAAGTGGGAAAATTTTTTGAACGCATCATTAAATGTAAAAAAAAAAAAATCAATGTGCTTTGAATGGATTTTTTTTTTTTTTTCAAATGTAAAAAGATATAATACCTCTATGATTGCTAATTTTGCTCTTTTTTTAGTTTTCCGTACTGAAAAAGTAGAAACGGAACTTATTTGCTGACTTACTTACTGACATATTCTTAAAATAGTTAAGCTTCAACCACTTTTGCAGGGGTTCATTTCCCCCTAGGCAAACTTCCACCAATAAATTTGACAGAAAATTTCTCTTTACTTAAATAAGTTCATTAATAGAAAATCCCAGTCCAAATTTTGGGCAAAAACAGATACCGGGTATCCTAAAAATGACTGATGGATTTTAAAATTCAATAACTTGCAAACGGTGACAGCTATTTAAAAAAGTTTTGCAGCAGGGTTATGTACAATGTCAGGAGTTTTTTTACCGTAATTTTTTATTTTAGTTCGCATATCAAACAGTAGGTGGCGCTGACGGCGATTGAAGGCCAGGTCGACGCTTCACTCAGCACTGATCACCTGACCTTCAATCACCGTCAGCGCCATCTATTGTGTGAAATTCGAGCTAAAATTAAAAATTACGGTAAAAAAACTCCTGACATTATACATAACCCTCCTGCAAAGATTTTTTAAATAGCTATCACCGTTTGCAAGTTACTGAATTTTAAAATCCATCAGTCATTTTTGGGACACCCGGTATTTATTTTTACTGATAAGTGTTTACTTCGGGGTGCAAAAAAGGGGATATACTGGCAGTTATACTTATCCATATAAAATTTTCATTGACGTTCATCAGAGAGAACGTATTGGAGTAAAAATTAGTGTAAATGTCGAAGGCAAGTGGCGTTTGTTCTGGGCGTTTGGCTACCATATAACTGGTTTATAATTCGACTCACATTGGAATCGCTTCTAGTACTGCTTGCACGTAGTATTGAGACTTGGTGTATTTTAAAATTTCCAATATTAGGATGTTTAATCCCTTAACTGGCACTTTATTATCCGTTCAATGAATAGAAAATAACGGATTCTCACCAAAAATTTTTAAATAAAACATTTGCAATATTTACTCTAAACATTTCAGCCTTTAAATAGTATGAAATTATTCTTAAAAAAATGTCGTGTCAAAGAGCTTTAAATGATGAATTAAGCAAATTCGTATTGCCCGAATGACGTTAAATCAGTTAAGGAGTTAAGAAGCTAAATTTTTTTTAAGAAGTCACATTTTTTATTACAGCAGCATAACATTCTTAAAATGCTATTTTCGAGGTCCCTTATTGTACTATTAAGAGCCCACAATAGTCACAGAAAAAGTACGCAAAAAGACCCGGATGATCATGTAAAGTCTATGGGAGCGTTCTTTTCTAATATCTCGCTCAAATTTTAATATTTTTGCATGATTTTTTTGCACAAAATAGCTGAGGGCAATCCACAACCGGGCTAGTTTTTACTTTTTCGATTTTGGTTATATATTTTTTATATTACGATAGTTTCAGTTTCAGAACCGGTTTAAACCGGTTTCGAAAGTTAAAGTAATTTCTTAAAGAAAATCTGAAACAAAAATTGAAAAAGTAAAAACTAGCCCGGTTGTGGATTGCCCTCAGCTATCTTGTGCAAAAAAATCATGCAAAAATATTAAAATTTGAGCGAGATATTAGAAAAGAACGCTCCCATAGACTTTACATGGTCATCCGGGTCTTTTTAAGTAATTTTGCTGTGACTATTGTGGGCTCTTAAGATAGATTTTTTTTAAAGAAAAGCATTTAAAAATATAAATTAGTTAATAATAAATGTATAAAATATTGAAAAAAGTTTAGAAATTCCTCCAAAACCCTACGAATTTGGTTTTAAAAATTGTATTACATTAACATTTTTGGTGGCTGAAAGATTTGCATGATTTCCGTCAACCCTAGAAGAATGCCGTAGTCCCCAAATAAGGCAAATGCAAACTTCGTAGTTCTGTATTTGACGACTTAACTCTCTTTTGGCATAAGTTAAACAATTAAAAATCCAATAATAAAACATTTAAAGCATAAAAAAATATATAAAATATGATTTTAACAGAGAATTTTTATCGTTCCTCTAAAATTTACTTCTAGGGCTACAAAATGCACTAGGTCTCGATGCTAGGTGCGAGCAATAACAACAAGTTGGAATTTGCACGTAAAGCGTAGCAAATGAGGTGCGTTTGTATGATAACAAAGTTTTATAAAATATCACTCTCATATATCAATCTCATAAAATTGTAAATAGTTAATTACAATTAAAATGCGCACCAAATAATGTTCTTTCTATACCATTATGTAATGGAATACTTTTGTGTGGTCTTGCAAATCCATAACAAATGTTCTTTGCACCACAGATTTTGCAAAATGTATATATAATATGTACTTTATAGATACATATGCATTTTATTATGTTCGAATGAGTGTAACACTATGAAAATGCATTTGAAACATTTCCCCCCATTGATCGTAATGTAACGGAATACTTTTGATTGCCCCTGTAATTGAACTACGCATCTGATTTTGATAAAATTCGAAATAACTCGACAAAATTAGGTAATAATTATTTATTTTAAATTTGAAACGATTAGAATGCATTTGAAAATTTCCCCCCATTGACCGTAATGTAACGGAATACTTTTGATTGTCCCTGTAATTGATCTATGCATCCGACTTTCATAAAACTTGAAATGACTCAACAAAATTATGTAATAATTATGTATTTTAAATTTCAAACGATTCGGTTGGGTAGTTTTTGCGTTGTTATGTGCGAACAGACAAACAGACAGACAGACGGACAGACGGACAGACTGAATGACAACAATAGGTGCTACGTATTTGCATAATTACGAACGCACCTAAAAATGGTTCCCTATGGTCAGTATTGGGTTAGGTTCCGTAGACTTTTAACTCTTCGGACTCCACCGTCTCTTACACAAATTTTATTTGGCCAGCACCACTTTTTAAAAAGAAGTTTCCTTCAAGTACACAATTTCAAAAATACTCTGATTAAATAAGGCACATTTTATTTTTCTTTATTATTGTTGACAAAAACTAGTTTTTCAAAGAAAGATTATCTCTCCGCAGCGGAGACAACGTAGTGCATAGCTGCCAACTTTTACTCATTTTACATGCCGCAAAAATTTTATAGTAAAGATTGTGTTATTTAATCACCAAAATCAAACCATCAAACAAATGGAAAATCTCTGTACAATTTTAGAGGTAGTAAAAATCCGTAAAAGTTGGCAGCTATGCGTAATGCCAAGGGTTAACTTAATACTCCCGCCCATGACTTTCACGAGCAGTGTAGATGCTTTTCATATTGAGGTTGCTTGATTGTCCCCAGTTTTTTACAAAATGTAATTCGCTTTAATCTCGTATCATTTTATCTGACATTTAATCATATGAATATTTATATTTTAAAATTCTCCATTTCTATTCTATTTTTTTTAGCTATAATAATTTAAAAAAGTTATACTAAATTTCTGTTTTTAAAAAAGTAGTCTACACTTATCGGAGTTAACGCATAATTTTATTTTTATTGAGTATAAATGCATTTTTAAATACATAAAGTATAAAACGTATTTCAATTATCATTGCTTTATTTGTATTTCAGTTAATGATTTTCATATCCATAATTTTTCATTCTTTTTACATTTTTTCTGTTTTTTATGTAAAAAAGTCATCATTATCTTTTTAAAAATATTAATAACTCACTTAAGTTTCAATGATATAAGCTCGCTTTTAAAATTCTTCTGCAATTTGTTTCATCATAATTACGTTTCTTAAAAAATAAAAATAAAACTGTAACAGTTTTGTTAATTGTTTGGTTTTATCCTTCTTTCTGTCAAAGAATAAAACAAATGAATCTATAACTAAAAAATACCGTTTTGGGCAATTACAATAGAATTTTAATTACTGAAGAAGCACTCATGAAATATTTCATTTGTTTTTTCATTCCATTCATTAATTATCAATGTTATTTTGTTTTATAAAAGCATGGTTAATTAAATTGTAAATGAGTAAGCGTATACAGGGTGTCCAGCAAATAACACCCTGATTTCAAAATTAAATTTCTCAAAAACAAAGATCGATAGTAATATGCGGTAAACGGTTTTTCATTAGGTAAGCTGTAAAAATCTTATACAGAAATTTCAAACAGTGAATATTTTGAAAAAATTGCGTTCTGGTTGCATAGAATGCTTTGATTTGACATTTTTCTTGCTTTAGATTGCCTGCAGAGAAATTTTTTTTTAGCTTACAGTGCAATATTTTAAAGATTTTTCGAAGTAAATTTTTCGAAGTATTTAAAATTTCAAAAATTTTACTTAAAAAAACTATGAAATATGGCACTTTAAGTCGAAAAACACATTCTCTGGAAGCAATCTAAAGCAAGAAAAATGTCAAATCAAAGCATTCTTTACAATCAAAACACAATCTTTTCAAAATATTTACCGTTCGAAACTTTTGTATAAGATTTTTACAGCCTACCTGATAAACAAACAGTTTATTGCATATTTCTATTGATCTTTGTTTTTGAAAAATTTAATTTTGAAATCAGGGTGTTATTTGCTGGACACCCTGTAAGAGACTAATGCGGAATATATAATACATTAAAAAAAACAAGATTTTAAAACGTTTTAATCTCTTATATAAATAGAAAAACTTTTTTGATGCACCATAAAATGTAAAAGGAAACAACGGGTTTTGAAAGGATTTATCTTCAAATGTAAAAAGCTATGACATCACTATGATTGCTATTTTTTTTAACCGCTTCTCCTGTGGTTCAACCAGGATGGGCGGTTTTGAGATATTGGATATCACTTTTTTCTTACGCTATACTTTCATTAAATCAAAGGAATTCTACAAGCAAATTTTACAAAGTTAACCCCTTAACGGTCACATTAAATTACGGTTTAAAAATTCAGATTGATTACTGCCACCACTTTCTTGAAAAAAAATCGTCTTATTTAACCCTTTCCGGCACACTGTGCCCGGTCTGGGATACCTAATTTTAATTCCAAACTTGCAAATGGCACTAGTAATATTTTAGTAAAATTTTGTCTTTACGATAAAAGCTTAAATTAAGGAATTCAAATTATTTAAAAAATTCGTTTGTGAATTCCGGTGTCAGTCGATAATTTCTCCTTTTAGTACAGATTTTATTCGTGCCGGAAAAGGTTAATGGCAAATAAAATAATACCAGAATAAAATCAATTTCACTATTTTATAAAACTGGTGGGAATCAAATAATTCTGAATAAAAGCTGTGAAATCTTGCAGCCCGAGAATGTCTCGGGCACGACAGTTAAGAGGTTAAAAGTATAGAAATAAAGGTATGTTGATTTTGAAAACCCCCACCCTTGGCTGCGCCACTGGCTTCCCTAATTTGCCCGCACGTCGAATGAGCAATGTATTTTGGCAAGTCATGATTTGGCCATATCACGCTGAGGCCTCCATATTCCAGGCATGATTTATTATTCTCAACAGTAGATTTTTATTTTAAATTTTGCATTATTTAATTCGAACAGTGAAACAATGTTGTCATTTTCTGGTATCCCTTGTTGCTGGGCAACTTAACATCCAGTGTAACACGATGGGAGTGTATTTCAATACAATGGGAGCCATGTTAATGTTTAGGTGTGTCTGGTAGCTACAAAAAAAATTTAGTAAAAAAAAAAAAAAAAAAAAAAAAAAAAAAAAAAAAAACAGGAACGTTATATTAGTATAGCAAAATAAGAAAATAATAACTGAAAAAGAAAAAAATATATTTTTTGGATCCAAAAACAGAGCTGTACAGTCCACAGACAGGTCGAAAAAAGCTACAAAAGGGAATCGCCGCAAATTAAAAACTAAGAGACTCTTTACAGGGACCATACAATTTAGTTTACCAGTTAAAAATGTTCAAGAAACGGCATAATATGACGAACATTGAAAATTAAAAATAATTAAAAGAGAAAAAAATATTACAATAGGCCATGAGAAATGGACGAAAATATGAAAATGTATACAAATGAAGAAAGACAATAATCAACAATTATCAGTCTAATAATGCAATTAAAAATGAATAATAGGGTAAACGCAGCGAAAAATAACGCATAATCTGGTAACTCAGAAAAGAATATAACATGCAATACAAAAAAGTAGTAAGAAAAATGAGAGTATAAATATAAAGTAAAGGTACCTCATTCTATCCCTAGGTCCTTGCAGACCCTTTTGATTCGTTTAACGAGGGACTTCGACCCGGTTCCCTGTCGCAAATCTCTTGGCGGCTACTACCCGGACGCACCGATCCGTCCCGCCTCACCGTCAGATATCAACGGTCTAACGGCCAACGCACTGCCCATTACGCACTGTCAGAAAAATTCGTCAATGTACATTAAGTTATCCTTAATTTTTCACAAATAATTTCCGTACTCCCAGAAAACGTATTTGATCTGTGAATTCATTCCGAACGTCGAAAAATGAGGAAGAGATTCCATTTATTTCGAGCATGCATGCGTATTGGGTCTGTTAATAATAAATTCGAGTTTATTTTTAAAATGAAAAACAAAATATTCCATAGATTAAAATGTCTAATTTAGCTTAAAAAGACAAAAATGTTTTCGAATTTAAAAATAAATAACAATTACTTTCTTCATTCATTCAAAAATTCTCACAATTTGTTATTCAAAGTTGGATTAGTTGAATAAAGTTGAATATACTAAGTTATTTATATAATAAATATTCGCATTTAAAATATACTTTAAGTGAACACATCTGAAATATAGTTTAATTAAAAAATAAAATGCAAAAAAATTGATATTATTCAAAAAAATCTTATCGAATAAAATAGAGCACACATATTTTTCCTCTAGCAATCTGCGTAATATATTTAAAATTCGCATTTTTTACTATATTAATGCTAAACGTAAAAAAAAAAAAAAAAAACAGCCACAGTTTCATTAAAGATGAAATCTTTCCGAAATTAACTTCAAAATTAAAAGCTTTTTAACAAAATAGACCAAACCACACCCATATGAAATGAACGCTTCTATTTCAAAGCGCTTACTTGATGTGTATCCGTGGCTTCGAGCCAACGCGCTGGCCTTCTGATGCTAGGGTAGTGAGTTCGATCCTCACGTCTGCCGAAATCACTTTTTTCAAATGACGGATATTTTATCTCTTTTGACGGAGAAAAAAAAACGGTTATTCGTCAATCTACAGACAATTACTGGCAGCATTGCTGCCAGCAATTTTCTCTGAAAAGACGGAAGTTCTTTTGAGAGTGCACGTAAGATGACCACCGTTCCCAACTCGGGATGAACAGCCATCGTAGCGACACTTTTCAGCGTAGTTTTTATAAGAAAAAGAAAAGAGGTCCCCAAATGGGGAACCAGAAATCGAAGAGGTTAAAGAAACGCGTTAAAATTTGTGTTTGCAATTCCAAAGGCCATTGGGTTTATTTTTAAAAAACATAAAGTATGAAAAACTGTTTTCATGATCAATGTTGTACATTTTTTCAGCCAATAATTTCCAAATCCATTAGCATTCATATTTTAAAATAATTACTTCTTTCTCTGCTTTTTATATAAAAAAAAAGTCGTCATCTTTTTTAAAATATAAATAATTCACTTAATTTTCGATGATGTCGGCTAGCTTTTAAATTTATTCTGTATTTTGTTTCATCATAATTACGTTTCTTTGAGAAAATAATAAAACTGTAATAGTTTTATTAATTGTTTAGTTTTGTTTCTCTTTCCGTCAAAGAATGAAATAAAGTAATGTACAACAGAAAAATATTTCTTTAGGTAATTACGGTAGATTTTAAATTACTAAAGAACCATACATTAAATGTGCTGTTTCCTTTTTGATTCGTTACATTAATTATCTCAGTCATTACGTTTTTGAAAAGGGTGGTTAATTAATTTGTAAATGAATGAGAAAATAAGGGTAATACGGAATGTATAATAAATTGAAAAAAATGAATTTAAAACGCTTTACTATCTTATTGAAATTAAAAAATTTTAATGCATTATTAACTGCAAAAGAAACACAACTTGCTTCGAAAGGATTTATTTTTAGACATAAAAAGATATATTACCACGACTGTTGCCAGTTTTGCTTTCTCTACTTAATCAAAAATTAGTTGACTCGCCCGCAAAAAATTGCAGGTAATCGTAATAATAATCTTAAATAAACCTTAACCCTACAAGCGCCAAAACAGTCAATTTGAATTGCTATCAATTATATGTATTTCGATTTGAACAAGAAGAAAAAAATATATGTATATGTAGAATTAGGACTGTCACCATAAAAACAAAAACTTTAGAAGTCAAATGAATATTATATGTATTCTATGCTATTTACACATTACTATATTAATTTTATTAAAAAGCGTGACATCTTAAAAGCTTCAATTGCATATAACTATTTCCCCATATGAACCAGTTCTTCTGGTCCATTTCCTTAACGTCAATCTTCCAGCATCTTTCTTATATAACAATATTTTTCCAATGGAAAAATTCTTTATATATTATTTGAATACCTTTTGTTTAGTTAAGGGAGTCTGGTACACAAAAAACTTCAAATTTTCTAGAAAAAACTTATTGCATTAAAATATCGTATTTACTCGTATATAAGGCGCACTTTTTTCCCAAAAAATTAGGGCAAAACTCCTAGGTGCGCATTATACACAGAATATTTTTTTTTATTGTTGGATGCAGTCGAACGATATACATATGAAACAAGACATTATTCAAAGAAGATATGAAAACTCGGAAAATGTTACTTAATTGAAGAATTACTGCATATTTGTTTCATTCCTTGCAGATTTTTATACAACAGAACTAATAACATTATCTAAACGCTAATAAGAAAATTCTCTGTACCGGCACGTATTCCTATTTCTTGTCATTCTCTTACAACCCGAAGTCTAAAAATGCATTTTCGTTTTGTTTTCTGGTCTGGTGTAATGTTTCTTTTGACTTTTTTTTATTGAAATTCATTTGGTCATTCTTCATTAGAGTATCAAATTTATGGTGCGCCTTATATACGAGATTTTAAGAAATGGTCATTTTTACTTGTAAAGTAGGGGTGCGCCTTATACACGCGTGTGCCCAATACACGAGTAAATACGGTATGTCTGTTTTTTATGCTTAAAATTAAGGAAAGTAAATCATGTTTCTATCTTAATTAGAAGAGGAAATATTAATATTTTCGTTTTGATTTGTTTTCAAAATCTAGCTTTGAAGTAATGGTTGTCATAGAAATAACTTCATCTGAAAACGCGATTTTTTCCATCATGAGATTTTCGTACCATTCCTCCTATTTAAATTCTTATAACTCAAGAGCCATTAAAGGAAAATGCTTCAAACTTAAAAAGTGTCTTTTTCAGTTGTTGTACTCTAATTTTTTTCAACAAATTTGAAAAAAAAAAATGTTTATTTTTGAAAATATGATTTTTTTTAAATAAAAGTTAATCATTTTTATTAAATTTTTATTAAATTATTTTTTATTTTTCAAAACCTTAATATTTTCAAAAATGCTCAATTAAATTTAAAATTTAGACATTTATGTATGTTTAAATGTAAAAACATTGAAATTCTACAAATAATATTTCGAGTCATAATGATTTTTATTTAACCACTTTTTAATAAATTTCAAATTTTAAATTTATTTCTTTAAAATATGAGAATTTTTATCAGGTGATTTTGTTTACAAATAATATGATTAACCATCACAAAAAAAATAAAAATTTTAACTTAATAAATAAAAATTATTCTAAAATGTCCCCCGGACCCCATAAATGGCACTATTTAAATATGTGCTTAAATTCACAATGTACAACAAAGCATTTTTATTAATGTTGCTAATTTTATGAAAAAGTAATTGCCTTTTGTCCATAAAGAATCATTTCTTAAAAGACTAATCCAAATTTTATTTCTCATAAAATATCATTTATCATTTAAAAATTAATAATTACTAATGCAATTCTAAATTAAAAACGTTTCCATCGAATGAAAAGATAATATCAGTGCACATTGATGAAATTCAATTAGGTAAAGTAATATCATTTAAAAGTAGAAAGCAGTATCAATTTTACATATTATTAGTAATTTTTATTCAAAATAATACTTTCAGATATTTCACTAAAAATTAAAAAGAAAATACTTTAAAGTATAATTGAAATATATCTTAAACTATATGTATAAAGTAATTATTTAATTATTTTTAAAAACATAATTTTTTTAATTAGGAAACTGAATTATTTTATTTTGTCAATGTTTTTAGGTAAAATTAATTCTCAAAAGAATTTAATGGAAATCAAAACAAGAATGTTTTAACATCTCAAAAATTTCTATAAAAACCAAATCGTTTTCGATCAAAATTAAATTTGTTCTTGTTACGTTTTTGGAGATATAGCTACCGCAAATATCATGAAAAACAGAGCATAGCAGCAACAATTGTAGTTCGATATACACTAAAACCTGTTAGCTTAAAAACCGACAACACAAAAACCTAAGGTATCAAACACAAGATTTTTTTTTCTATTTTATCTTTATTACCGAGTAGTAATCGGTAGATCTAATGATCCATGTCTGCTGGAAGTAAATTGGTACATAAGTCAAAAATAGTGATTTACTCGTAGGGTTATCATTGTCTTTGTCCTACAATCAAAGATATAAATAATATCTGATAATAGAATTTGTTTTCATCAAATAAAGGCAAATATTACTTTAAAGAAATTCTAACAAAAGGTTCTTGAAAGTCATTGAAAATAAATTCTGAAAGTCATTCTGATGAGGCACCTCCGTGATTAATATTAGGTGAACATTAGATAAGTATTAAGAAGGGGATATAAATGAGTTCTTCATGCAGAATTAGCAGTTTTTGTTCAAGTCTTAGGTATAGGATCATCCTGATGAGGCAGCTCCGTTATTAATATTGGTGTTCATTAGATAAGTATTAAGAAGGGGTACGGGGGCTAATGCCCCTTCCCATAATGTATACAAATGAGTTTTTCATGCAGAATTATCAGTTTTTGCTCAAATCTTAGGTATAGGATAATTCTGATGCGGCACCTCCGTGATTAATATTGGGTGTTCATTTGATAAGTATTAAGAAGGGGAACGGGAGCTAATGCCCCTCCCCATAATTTATATAAATGAGTTTTTCATGTAGAAGTATCAGTTTTCGCTCAAATTTTAGATATAGGATCATTCTGATAAGGCACCTCTGTGGTTAATATTGGGTGTTCATTAGATAAGTATTAAGAAGGGGAACGGGGGCGAATGCTCCTCCCAATAATTTATATAAATGGGGTTTTCATGCAGAATTATCAGTTTTCGCTCAAATGTTAGGTATAACATCATTCTGATGAGGCACCTCCGTGATTAATATTGGGTGTTCATTAGATAAGTATTAAGAAGGTTAACGGGGTATAATGCCCCTCTTCTTAATTTATGTAAATGGATTTTTCATGCATAATTAGCAGATTTTGTTCAAGTCTTAGATATAGGATCATTCTAATGAGGCACCTACGTGATAGTATTGGGTAAGTATTAAGAAGGGGAACGAGGACTATTTCCTTTCTTAATTTATTTTTCGAAATGTATTAATATATAAAGGTGTAATATACAATTAGCGTGCGTAGATTGTGCGATCAGTTTAATTGGGCAATATTTGTTTTATTACATTTTTATTCTTTCATTTTCCACATTTCATTTCATATCGATTATTTTTAATCAATTGTGATTTGTTTATATTTTATATTAATCATTGCACAGTTGGATTTAAATGAATATATAATCATAAAGAAAGTTAGAAAATCAATACACTAAAAATTTTCGTAAATTTTGCATAACAGATTAATTTTTTGTATTTTCTAATAAACAGTAATATTGATTTTTTTTTCTATTTCTAACTTGTTTAGTTTAAAGTTAAACTGTGCCAGAATATTTTTTTATCTTGTAAATTAATAAATTATCTAGACAATTATACAAATTAAATTAATAATAAAGTTAGTATTGCAGTTTTCAATAACTATTAATTGACTAATTACTTCAGGTTATTAAGAAAACAGTAGTTAAAATAATGAATTCCGTTTTCAGAAAGAAATTCGTTAAAATATATAAGAGTACTTCTTATAGGTATTTGAAAAGTTTAAAATATCCAATTATTTCATAATTTTGCAATGTGACATTGTTAAATAATTAAATGAGGCCATTTGTTTTTGTTGTGTAAACTCATTAGTTATAAGCATGCTCATGATTCCATAAATATAAATAATTATCTATATTATATCAAAATGTAATACAAGGAATGTTATTGAAAAGAATAAAATATTTTTTTTGTCAAAATATCTCTTTTATAAAATAATACTCGACCTCTTAATATATATATTCATATTTTATAATTGGCATTCATATAAAGGGCATTCGCCAGAGGCACTGTAAAAAACTAACAAGCAGGAAGCAGGTATTCTGCTTCTTTAGAATTTAGTGTCACCCCTATGAAGGTTAATATATATATATGTATAATATATGTAATAATATATCGATTATCGTGGAATAACACCTGTCTTTTTATCAATGTTGATCAGTTTTTAATCCTTTATTCTTTTTGAGCACTTCCAGCAGTTATTCCACATCTCTCCAATCTTTACAAATTCATAATAGACAACTTGTTATAAGCCTGCATCACCACCAACATTCCAAATTATTCTGAAGATGACACGGGAATCCCGGCACTTGAAAGGTCAAAAGCATTCTAACGCTCTTCAAAGCCAAAATGGCTTTCTCAAAATTCTAAGGTAATCTAGCCTCTCCCCTTTTTACATAAGGCTTTTAAAGATCCATTAGGATCGTTTTCAACGTAAAGATAATCCAACCCGCTCTCTACCATTGGCCGATAGGCTTGGCTAGAGGCACGGATTCTTTAACGAACCGCGTAATAGTGTAACTTCCCCACGCAAAAAGCGTATGAATTCCTAGCAGACGATTAATTAAATAATAAAACAAAATTAAAGTTGCGATAAATGTTTTTTAATTCTAAAAAGAAAAATGGATTTGTGTAAGGGTATTTCCACGAGCACTTGTCGTGTAAGTCACATTATTAGTAACTGCTAAAATGTTGGCCACCGTTATTTTCGAAAGGTTTGCATGGCCTTATTCAATTAATGGAATATCTCTGATAAAATAAATCACATTTTTCCGTTCTAAAATACTGGTATCCAAGTTCGTAGTATGTGACTTACACGACATATTCTCATGGAAATACCCGTAATGAATTTAAGTTTTCGCAATAAGATATTGACATTCAAGAAACATTCTAGCTCTTTTTAAGAAAATAATCAATAGATTATGCTAAGTTAAATAAAATAAAATAAAAAGAACTTTAACCGTTAAAAATTTTAATACATTACGGAAACTGAGAATAAAAGTGTGTTCTCTAGAATAAACTCAGAACGGGCAAAATGGCGAACATTTTTTTTATTTATTACATATATATATATAATATATATATATATATACATATATTTTTTAGTAATTTGGTAATCTGCCTTCTATTTCTCTTCAAACTTCAACTGTTTTTAATAATATGATTATAGAAATACTGGTTTCATTGGTTTATTTAATGGTATTGTCTTAATAATTTTGATATATTTATAAAAGTATGACTGATAAAATAATATTAATTTTTATATTAATGTCACCGCTGATAGTTTATCACGGTTGTCTGTAAAATATGTTTTTAACATTCTCCAATAAGATTGAGAAGTACATATAATATACAGACATACAAGCAATAAATACAATAAACCCAACTGGAGTGAAAAATTAGCCAGAGCCATTAATCGAATCCGAGACCACCACATTCCAGGCAGTTGCTCTAACCACTAAGCTACTTCGGATGATGCCTGCATCTGCAGCTTCTCACTAATAAACAAAGTTGGGAAAAGTCATCAGCCATCAAAATGACGGATTACAATATATATTACTCCCTCTGTCCCAAATTAGTTGCTACATTTGAATATTTTTGCACTGATTATTGATACTGATGTTTTTATAATTTTGTTTGAACATTTTTCAAACATTTCAGGGTACTATGCCTCAACTGACAAGACTTACTTACCAAGAATTCCCTCCATCCCTTCGCAAATCAGTATTATATTAGTTTTTAAAAAATCCTGAGTTCGCATGCTCTTAAAAGCCACTCCCATTTTGTTTTGTATTTGCAACATTCCTTAGAGCGTTGTAATTGCAAATTCCATCCATCTTATAAACATTCGTCTGATACTGGAATCATCCATTCTCAAATTAAGCTTGGCATTGTCCTATTCTATGCACATAGGAATCGATTTTTCACTACTGGAAAATTTTCCACGTATAGCTGGCAACACCTTTTCAATAATAACTTTCCGGATTTCTTCTTTGCAAACAATTTCTACAACTTTTGCCACAGCATATTTTTTCGTGACTTTTTGAGTATATTTTTGCATTTTCTGAGTAAACAAAATATCATATTCCAATTATTTCAACAATCATTTTGTTTTTATTTGAGTACGATCTTAGTCTTGTCACTGCTGCCATAAACATTACTTTAAAAATAAACCTTTTGATTTTGCAATACGTCAAAGGTTCAGCTGCATCTGGCATTTTCATCAGTACTGCTTAGTTAATCATCTTTCAAATGTTACTGTAAAAATAACAATACATTGTTTATTATTAATTTCCATGTTTAACGTACTTCTAAATTATTATTCATAATTTTACAACTGTCGTCACTTTTATAATAGGACGAAGTCACATTGTTCTTTTTTCATTTCTACACATTCACGTTACCCTTGGAACAAATACTTAAGAGCCCACAATAGTCACAGAAAAATTACTCAAAAAGACCCGGATGACCATGTAAAGTCTATGGGAGCATCCTTTTCTAATATCTCGCTCAAATTTTAATATTTTTGCATGATTTTTTTGCAAAAGATAGCTGAGGGTAATCCACAACCGGGCTAGTTTTTACTTTTTCAATTTTTGTTTCAGATTTTCTTTAAAAAATTACTTTAACTTTCGAAACCGGTTTAAACCGGTTCTGAAACTGAAACTATCGTAATATAAAAAATATATAACCAAAATCGAAAAAGTAATAACTAGCCCGGTTGTGGATTGCCCTCAGCTATCTTGTGCAAAAAAATCATGCAAAAATATTAAAATTTGAGCGAGATATTAGAAAAGAACGCTCCCATAGACTTTACATGGTCATCCGGGTCTTTTTGTGTACTTTTTCTGTGACTATTGTGGGCTCTTAACAGAGTAGCTAGAGAAATTAAACGCAGAGCAATTTAAGACATAGCCAAAGTCTCTTCTAACACCTTATAACATATAACTACAGTATAATTTTACTGGTATTTCTTTAATAAACTGCATTAGAAGTTATTTATGACTCCGCCTACTTAAAATGTAACAACTAAGGGACAAAATTTTCGTCTTAAATGTAGCAACTAATTTAGGACGGAGGGAGTAATCCACAAATAACGCCTGCATTCTAATCAAAAGGTATATAGAAATATTATACAGACATACATTCAATGAATACAATAAACCAACTCCAGTTAAGTTTATTGTATTTATTGTTTCTATGCCTGTATATTATTTGTATGTGCCTTTATTATTTGAATGCAAGCGTTATTTGTGTGCACATTTGTTTTAAAATTAAAAAATATTTATCCATTCGGTTTATCAATCTGTCTGTTCGCGATCTGATTCACGTAAATATAATTCGATTTTCATGAAATTGGTAAACATTATTTACGATAACCTAGGCATGTTTGGTACTGTATATGAAGTATGTGGGATTAATAGTGTAAATGCAGGTTCACCCAAAAGAATTTCATGACATTTTGGCTATCGGGAAAAGTATTTTAATCACATTACACTGTATTGCAACTGATATAAATCACGGAATTTCATTTTGATTACATTAGGACATTCATAGCATTTTAATTACATTTACAGGGACACACAAGAGATATCGGTTTCTATATTGTCTTTACTGGAAATGCGTTTTCAAATTTTGCATGCGCTTTCAATTTTCACGTTTTATTAAGTTTGTTTGTATTTATATAAATAATTAGCATCTATAGTCGCATCTGATCCGTCAATATCTCTGTCTGCCTGAGTGTACGCATGTAACAGCACAAAAACTACCTTACCGAAATATTTGATATTTTAAATATATATTTATTATAGAGTTTTGTTGAGTCATTTCTAATTTTAGTAAAATTGGATATATAGTTCAAATACAAGGACTGTCAAAATTATTCTGTTACATTAGGGCTGATGGAATAAAATAGTTTCAAGTGCTTTTTAATGATGCTACATCCGTCAAAATATAATGAAATTGATATGCATTTATGAAGGTTACTAAAATATACATTTTATAGAAAGTGCTGCATAAAGAATATTTATTATTATTTTACAGGGCGCCACAAAAAATTCCATTACATAATGTTATAGAGGGAGGGGAACATTATTTGCGGCATATTTTAACTATGTTAATATATTTCAATATGTTATGTAATTATGTAATTATATAATTATGTTAATATATTTCAATATCTATGTTAATATATTTCGGTGATAAAAGGTTAAAAATTCTGTAAAAAACACTCGTCCTGAAAGGGTTTTACACGGTTGCATTTTTTATAGCGATCTTTGAACTCTTATTTCAATAATTGTTGAAGAAAAGTGGAGTACACTTTTTTTTAATTTAGGTAGCCATTTAAGAATATAAGTAGTTGACCTTTATAACACACATATAATTAGAATGTCAGTTAAATTACTTTACCCCAAACAAATAGCCTTATTTCTAGATAGATTCCCAGGGCCTGCACTTATCTCAGTTTTTTCAATTTTCTCAGTTTTATCTCTTGGCTTCTGGGGTGCTCATATCGCATTCCATGGAACTGTTAAGTTAGAGGAACTAACATACCTTAAAATACTGAAGTTTCATCTGCAACCGTTTTCGTAGGAGTTTAGTTGTAGCTTCAGTATACGAATGAAAATTTGCCACTGCAGCCAAGTTCCATGCGTTTTTTTAAGTAGAAAATTTCAATTTTATTCAAACGCCTTGTCAATCGTAAACTTCAATCAAAAATAACCATAAAAGTTATATTGATTTTTGCAGGGGAAGTTTATTTCGGCGGCAGTAGATCCTCCATATTGTGTTAACCAGGGCTGTCCAACGCGGCGCCCTTTGCAGAATTTTTTGACGCCCTTTTAAAGATTTCTTGTTACTAGAATTTCTAGATGTAAAACTGAGCTATAAAAAATATTTTCTGTAAAATCATTAATATTTACATCAGAGATATTTTCAAACCTGTGAAAACACATTAAAAACGAGAAACATATTTTGAAATTTTTATCATGCATATTTTAACGTTTTGTAGTTATTTCTTTAAAATCTAATTATTATGTATAAACGTAGTATTTGAAATAGCCCTTTTTAATAATCATTAAGTAACAGAAAAATAAAAGCTTTCCCGAATTCCCCGTCACTTTGAAGGAACTTGTGCATGAAAGCTCATATATTTTTATATTTTTGCTGGCCATTGTCTGTTTTATACGAGGAATAAATGGGCTTAATTTTCTGTGAAATCAACCATATAGATTAGTCATTAGCATTATTTTTTATACTACATATATAAAACTGAATTTACGCCTTGAAATTAAGTCAAAACACATTTTCACATCCTAAAAGAAACATCAACATCTCTGATTTCCATGTTTATTTCCTTTCTTGTTGCTGTTATTACAGACGTGATTAAAATTTCTGGCACCTTACCCTACAAACATTTTTGAGATAGAGCTATCACAAAAAAGTGTATAATTCGAAATTTATGTAACTCCTGAATTTTTGGGGCCTTCTGTCTTCCGCTCTAAAATTCATTTCCATTATCTTCAACAGGCGTGATGTGTACTACCACTGTATGATAGAATTGTAGGAGGATTTCAGTATTATGAATAATGGCGCCCTTCATTGAGTGCCAGGAGATGAGGTGCGCCCCTGTTTACTAAAAGGTTGGACAGGCCTGGTGTTAACCAAGACAACTTCCTACCTGTGTCATTGAAAAGATTATATTATCTAAGCAAACTGATACCGTAAAAATAATGCATTTTTGTGATAATAATTTCCCAAAAACAGATCCCCAAAATGAAACGATATTTTCTATTAAAGTGTACCGGTGGAAGATTTCACCGGTCATAATCAGAAGCTGTTTGATCCGATTAAAAGAAACAGACGCCATCTTGTAGCATCATTTTCAGCTACTTCACTCGCAACTGATAGACAATATTCTGAATGCCTTCGCTTCTTCATTCATAACTGCATTTTGCACCCTTGCTGCAAATGTGTCACAACTCAAAAATTAGGCTATTTGACTTATGGCTACCATTCTACGTGGTTTTCATTCATCTACCAATCACCTAAAGTTGAAGATGGTGCACTTAAAACCCAGCAACCAGCTATCAATTGTGTTTGCATTATGCCTATTGAGTCTGCCACAGCCTGAAAAGTTTTTTCATTTATTACAATTGTGTGATATGTCATTTTAAATTAAACGTGTGTAAGTAATCTAATTCTCTTACAAAACAAAACAGCAAACATTTGAGATAAAAACTTGACATATATTTTTATTCCAGAAAGTTCTACTCTTCTTATCATTTCTCATGATCACCTGCACGAAAATAAAATTATGACCACGGAGTCACTATGAGAGTATGCAAACCGTAACTAATTACAAAATATTAATAAAATTCGCGACATTTGTTATTGAAAATGATGTGCATACATTATCGGTTCATTTACAGGACTACTCAAAAATTTCCATTATATTACAGTCTATGGGGGAAACACGTTAGCCGTATATTTTAACACATTAGAATATTTTAAATATATCGGACTTGGTATGCATGAGTGAGATGTACTATAAGATTATAACTATAGAATGTGATGTAAGTAAGCTTATCGTTTATTTACAGTGAAAGTTTCAGGTAAATCATTTTCTCACATGAAAATTCACCTTTGACAGGTTGTTCCATAAACATATGTCAGAATTTCAATTTTATATTATATTAATTTAATTTAGACTGTTTACAGGGTGGCGAGTGGTCCGGGAAAACACAGTGAAAGAAAGTGTTGAATACCAGTATTTTGTTCAAGAGAAGTTCGACTTCTTTAATCTCTTTGTATTATTCTAAGTATTTTCTATGAGAAAATACAGGTACTTTACTCTTTTTTTGACTGTGTTTTTCTCTGACCACTCTCCCCCCCCTTATTTAAAACAAATACTCTATCAAATTGAAGGTAAATTAACACTAGAACCGCGGGAAAATTCATTCAAGTTTTATACAAATATTTCTCACCGGATTTTTCATTTTAAACTGTTTAAGTTATATGTAGAAATTATTTTTTACTCAGCTTATATTTAGCTTACTTTATAAAGAGTTTTCTGGTTCGAGTCAGCAACTCTGCATGTGATACGGGTCAAAATGACCCGTCGCCGCGGTTTTAGTGTTAATCTAATTTTACTTACAAATGTTCAATACGTGAATTTTCAGTTATACGGTACACATCTAACCTAAAGTCCATTCCCACACTTAAGTAAGCGAGTGCGGAGTAATGGGAACAATAACTTCTTCAATTCTGTATCTAAACTCTGACATATCATTTTATTTCAAGAGCCGACAGCACAAAAACCTAAAGTATCAAGCACAAGAAAAAAACCTTTATTTTATAGAAGAGTAAAAATAAGGGAATCCAATGATCCATGACTGCCGGAAGTGAAGCAGTATATAAAGCAAAAAGTTAATACCAGCAGTGGTTGCCCCGTACGTTTATCATTGTACTTTCCTGTAACCCATTTATGCATGTTTTCATATCTTTGACTGTAGGACAAACACAATGATAAACCTACAATGTCTCCAAGACTACATTTCCAAGAGTCTTATAATGCATTCTTTCCAAAAAAGTTTTTATTTTGGTTCCAAAATACATACCGAAGTGATTTTTTTATGTCATTCAAACAATTATTTATTTTATTTATTTATTTATTTCTGTGTGTGTGTGAAACGGATTTTTGAGAGAAAAAAACAGGTAGTAATCAGATAGAGCAATATTCGAATAGTAGGGAATGTGCGTCAGGACATCTCAATCGAACGCAAAAAATTATTTTTCCCAGTCTTGACAACATTTGCAAAAGAAAAATAGTACAAAACGTGTTTTTAAAAATATTGGTACGAACAGAATATAAAAATAGTTGCTCGTGGCCGACTTGCCTATGACCTGTTAGAGAGCAACTTAGTAGATCGAATTTTCAAAGCAATAAGATCCTTTTTTTGAAAAGATTTGTCCCCTTGAACGAAAGTTACTTTATAACACCAGGGAAACAATAAATCCCGATCCAGTAGAGGTAACGGTCCCATTCCTTTCACTAATGACGGACTCTTACAAAAGAAAATTTTAACTCTATTTGGCGATTTGGATCTACTACGAGTGATTTCCGTCTAACTAGAGAATCAATTCTGAAAATTATTACAGGCAACTAGCCGAACTGAAGGTAGCAATAGAAAATCTCGAAATAGCAAACAAACCAGCTATTATCTTCCATTATGACGACTTCATTCCACATGCATTTTTGACTGCCAGAAACAAACTTCTTGCATTCAATTGAGACTTTCTGATCCATCCTCCTTACTCTCCGTCCGACTTCAATTTATTTCTTTCTCTGAAAATTTTTCATCAATAAAAAAGATTAACTCTTTGAAACATAAAACACATTTCTGTAAGCATTAAGGCCATCATATCAAAACAGTTTTGGAAAGAAGGTGTTATTAGACTACTGTAAAGATAGAAGAAGGTTTGCTCAACAGATTGTCACAAGCGTTTTTCAATAAAATATTGCCTTTATCAAAATTTCCAAGGTTTATTAAAAAAAAAGAAACATTTTTGGGACAATCAAATACATACCATTGCCCTTGGAAGGGTTTTGATATTTTTTATCGTACAAAATGTTGGACAATTGATCTTGGGCAATGCAATTTCCGACTTCTAGTAATGTAAGTAAATGTGGAATTCTTTCAGAATAAAATTTCAATATTTAAAGCAGATAACATAATAAGTGTTTCGATCAATTTATTACTAAAATTTAATTAGAATATAAATAAAAGAGAAGGAAAACATAATAATTGTTATTCTCATTGAAATGAATTATGTAACTTTTCTTTTGATACAAAAATATTTTAAAGTATTAAAACATACTATACTTATTAATAATAGTTTTATTTTATAAAGAAATTAATGTTTTAATTTTAATTATTATTCACAAAGACTAAGAATAAACTATGCCTCATTTACTAATTCATTACAGAAAGTTTCTTGCTCTACAGTTTCTGGAAGAACCCGAAGTATGTTTTATCATTTAAACATCAAAGATATTTAATTTTTTTAATCTCTTTGTATCTCTTGAATAGGTACTTAAGAGTGTTATTTTATTTTTTAATAATTTATCAAATAAGTTTTCATTATACATAATTCTTGTAAAATATCGAATTTGTTTTTTATATTGTCAACATGAAAGACTTCGTTAAAAGTTCCTTATATTGTTCTTGAAGAAAGGCTACTTAACAGAAATATTCCTTTGTTCTATCTTTCCCACCATTCAAAGTTTAAAGAATACTTCTTGATGAATGGAAGTACCTCCTTTCTTTCATTAATTATTTTGAGTATAAATACAACTTAATAAATATGTCTAAGAATATAGGGTGTATCAAAAAGTTAACATACACATTTTAAAATTTTATATAAATACAAATAACTGTCGTACATGAGTTGCGATTTGGACTAAAATATTTCTCATAATGAAAAGTTCAAGAAATTAAAAAAAAAAAAAAAAAAAAAAAAAAAGTTCAAAACTCCGATCATAAACAGCGCCTGTTGTTCCAATATACATAGGTTTTCTAAACGACAGGATTGCTTATATTATATTTTCTGCATCAAAGACTTCGTTTAAATTTCATTATATTGTTGATGAAGAAAGACTACTTTATACACTGTTAAAAATCCGTAGCTTTTGTTGTTTAATTGCATCACAGCTTTTATAGAAAACGATTATTTGACTACATTATAGAACATTCTCATTGGTAAGAATAGAGATATTCTATAAAAGCGATGACGTGACTATGGAGCAAAAGCTACAGAGTTTTTAGAGTGTAGGCTACTTTGTGCTAAATGTCCTTTATTTCGATCTTTCTCTTCATTCAAAATTTAAAGAATAGTTCTTGTTGAATGCAAGTATCGTCTTTGTTTAATAGAACTATAAATAATTACAGTGAAGATTTTATCTGTAGCAAAACAACTCCGTGATTAATCTTATTAGTTGTTGAAATGATTGTGCTTAAAAATATTAATCGTAAATTTGAAAGCACGATAGCAATCCAGGTTCGTAGATCCTTGAATGATAACAGGTACAAAAGAAGAACTCTTTAAATTTAAAAGATATGATATCTATATTCGATATAGAAACAAATGAAAATTGTAAATGCCAGAGAGGGACTCTGAGTTTGCTGTTATCAGTTCAACATACAGAGAGGGAAGGGTAAAGTTGTCGGATGTTATTGCGAATGTGTCGAGCCAAAATCTTCGTACCCTGCACCATGTTAAACCCAAGGTTATAACACTTAATGGAACTTGAAAACTAGTCAAAAAGACCGTTAATTAGCGTTATAACATTCAACGTATAAATATGAGTGGCGAGTAATAGAAAGAATACACTTAGAAGCAGTAATACAGATGGAGGACGCCGATTTTTATATAAACAGAGTATATATTTACAGCCAAAAAGACATTTGTATTGACTATTAAACTGAGAATGAACAATAAGTGAATTAAGTACTGCTACAACAGGGACATATGGTCTAAGAATATTCTCTATATACTCTTTGACCGAAGGAAAGCATGCTCGCACAGTTAATGATTTTAGAATGAAAAAAAAAATATTTTCATTTATTTTATTAACTGTTTCGTCAGAACATGGTAAAACTTAAGAAAATGAAATTAAAGCGCAAAAAAGAAGAAGAAACAGATATATTCTTTTATAGAAAGGAAAAAAGTTTCAATTTATAATTGTGAAAGTAGAAATTAAACTTTAAAAAAGATGATTTAATTTTAGAAAAAGGAATAAATAATAAAATGTGATGCTATGTTTCTTTGAACATCACAGTAATATTCACTAAAAATTTTGGGAAAATACATAATTTAATAAATACAGTCGAACCTCTATATAACGAAACTCCATACATCGAATTTCTCCATATAACGAATTTTTAGTAAGAACGGTCCCCTTTTCGCATGATTACATTAAAAACAGACTCTATATAGCGAAATATCTATCTCCATATAACGAATTTTTTCATAAATTGATCTTAATTTATTCAGTTTTAAAAAAGCTTCGAAATCATATGGAATCAATTTTCCATCACTCATTTTTGATTTATCGTTCAGTGGAGAGGTTTTTTTTTTTTATAAATATTACTTCTCTCCTTATTCTTTAAATCTAACAAGTTCATCCCACCTCCCACACACCTTTCAACATCCTTCTCAAAACACAGTCAATTGAATTGTTACACATATAAGAGAGGAATCAATGAGAGCACATAAGAGAGCTTCAAATGGAGGAAAATATCAACTACAATTTTTCATTCCTTGCTAAAATTTGAGAATTTTTTTTGAGAGCGTAACAATTGTAATTTTAAAATCAAAAAATTACAGATTTCTTCCTCTGAAATTTATGTAAGTCTTCCTTATTTGATTTTCATTAAGCTTTCAAATAAATGTCTTTTCTCTTTTTTGAAACTGCTTAAATAAGTAAGAAATAAAATGTTAGGTTAATATATACTTTTAAACATTTCAAATTCTTAATTAAAAAGATAAAAAATAATATTTGTTCAAAATTTACACATTAAATACTATTTTTAACATCATACTCTATACATCGAATTTCTCTATATAACGAATTTTTTACTGGAACGATGGAATTCGTTATATAGAGGCTCGACTGTACGTCGAAGAATATACAAAGTATGCCAAAAGTAACTGATTCATTTGAAAATTTAATATAAAACCAAGCAGCTGTAGT
Organism: Maratus speculifer; assembly: GCA_964019185.1. Lineage (NCBI taxonomy): Eukaryota > Metazoa > Arthropoda > Arachnida > Araneae > Salticidae > Maratus > Maratus speculifer. Next base: position 197,626,612 of record OZ025302.1, on the reverse strand, counting down.
ACATGAGTGCTGTTTGGACTAAAATGCTTCTTTGAATGAAAATACTTCTTCAAGCAAATAGAAAAAACTGAGTTCCAAACTTCGATCATAAGCGGCGTATGTTGTTGATAGATTTTGGTTCAATCATTCACTTTTCCTGATTTTCAGATAAGTTTCAATTTAGTTCTGAAGTATCAACCTACACAATTAACCCGGGAGAACGCGCGCTTACCCAGGGCAGTGTGACTGTTTTTTCAAGCTAAAAGCAGGCTAGATTTGGACTGACAACAAGCTAAAGATAAAATCGATGGTCCTGCCATCTATTGATGGTCAGTATATCAATATACTGACAACTATCTTTTAGCCTGAGTTGTTAGCTTGATTTTGCTTATTGTAAGTCCTACAACAGTCCAGATTTCTTACAACAATCCGAAAACGGTTACACTGACCCAGGGTATGAATGGTTTTAACTTTATCACCAATAAAATCAAATTAAAACAGTCGCTTTATTTAGACGGAGAAAATTCTTACAAATTTTGCAATAAAATAAGTTGATGATTACTTAAAAAAATTACTGGTTACAATGGTATAAATCATACGCACTCCTTTAGGCCCTGCGCGCGTCCTCCCGGGTTAACCTTATTTACATTTCCCAACGTTAAAACTGATCTGAAAATCAGAAAAATAACGCATGCTGGAGACAGAATATGTGGTCATGTGATGCCATCTGTGATCGAAGTTTGGAACTAATTATTTTCATTCGCTTAAAAAAACGAAGCAATCAGGGTGGCGAGCGGTCAGAGAAAATTACAGTAAAAAAGGTTGTTAAATACCACTATTTTCTTTTTAAAAAATTTGCCTCCTTTGATCCCCTTTATGTTATTTGAAGTATTTTCTATAAGTACATACTGGTAGTTTTCTTTTTTACGGTGTTTTTACCTGACCACTCGTTCCCCTGAACAAACTGAGCCCTGTAATTTATTTTTTAATCTGTTAGGGGCTTCTGGGACGCCTTATTTTATAAATTTCAAAAGCGAAAATAAACTCTAAGATTAGAAAATTATGAATAATCGATATTTCCAATGAAAGAAGTTCTACATTTTTATAGAAGCGGTATTGATTCTAACTCTCCGGAAAAAAAATACTTTACGCGTCGGAGAAAAATTGTTACATTTAATAAATTTCTATTTTCATCATAAAAAAATCGGATGTCTCATTCATTAATTTATAGAAGAAAATTCTTTTGTGAATAGTTTCTGCAATTAATCAAAATACTTTCAAAATTTCTAGTAACAAATACTTTTAATTTTCGTTATCTCGTCAATTAAGAAAGTGTACTTAATTGAAGTATTGCACTTATTTTGAATATTTTCCTTCGTTAAATATTTAAAAGTTTCGTTCTAGTCTATACAAATGTAATTTTTCCTATCCTTATTAAAGAATAAGAAATTCAAATTATTTCGCAAAAGAAAGATACTTCATTCATTGAAATTTTTATTAAATGAAAATAAAAAAAAGAAATAATTATAGGAATAAACTAACAAGAATACAGAGTTTGCACAATTTTACAACTAAATTTTTAATTGTATTTTTAAAAGTATATCACTGCTATAATATGTTGTGAAAATTGAGAAAGTTCGCACATATTATACGTTTTAAGGACTCTTGCACCACTATTATTGATATGAAAATCTACATTTAATTTTTAAGAAGCAGACTTTTTAAACACCACCTTTATTTTCAAATTTCGCAATACTTCTCTGCATTGAAATACTTTGAAAATACTGTTAAAATTTAGAAGTAAATTGTGCGGTTAAAAAACTTATCCTTTGATGATTAAATCCAAATTGTTAATTTATAATTATTAAATTCTTATATAGATAGTTGCACCAACATATTTTATTTTAAAATAGTTATTAAATGAAGTTATTTATTTTAATCAAATTGAAAGTGTTCGAATACAATTATTTAAATATAATCAAAAATTGTAATTCTTTTCGAAAATCCGAAAAAAATAGCGGATATATAAATAAAGTATTTACATTTTTAAAGCAAAACAAAATAGTTCAAAATAAAATTTTAAATGCTGAATCATTAATAAATCGCAAAAGGTTTTAAAATAGAAAGAAAATTGAACTCCAAAAAACATTATAAATGTCAGATGAACGAAACCCTAATAATATAAGGATTTAAGTTGGTCGACAATTCGAAACTTCCTCTTATTAAATCTATCTTAATTTGAAAATTTTCAACCTCCAGCATCGGGGTTCGAAATAAGAACCTTTTGCTCACTACGAGATGCTTTAGCTCCAAACTATCACATTTACTTGAAAAATATTGAAATTAAGTTCTCTTTTAAAATTTAAATCGCAAAAATGAACGGATGACATTGATAAAATTGATTTAATTAAAGAATAGACTTTTTCAAATTTTATGATTTGTCGTGTGACACGAGGTGTTCAGCTGTAAGTACACAAAATATGAAGTCTGATTTATACAGTTTTAGTGTACAGACTTTGTGATAGACGGACAGAGAGAAGACAGAGACAAATAGCGTTTCGCCAGATGAACGAAACGGTAAAAAATAGTTAAAAGCATGAGATGTTCAGCCAGTGAAGGTCGCGAGCGCGATGAAATTTGTTCAAACATGGCTGCTCGTGAATGTATCGGGTGCGACGATTAAGGCATAGCTCGTACAGGTACCGTTATTTTCTTGGTAAAATATCAGCTTTTCTTCCTACAAAAAAAAAAAAAAATATATAGTTCGAAAGTTTGGAATTTCGTCTCTTTTAATCATACATTTACTATAAGAAAATACTGGTACCGAACAATTTCATGGTTATAAAATTCCAGCACCCATAAAAACCCTGTAAGATATTAAAGAAAATAAATCATATCTTCAGTCATAGAGACTGGTATTCTCTGAAATTTCAGATACTAAATTACTTAAAATCTCCTGACTTAACTCTTTAATGCACATGGTATAATGCGTTCCGAAAATTGTATAGTTTGAAGAATAGGAACGTATACCAATAACACGAGTAGTAAATTTCGGTTTATATAATATATATATATATATTTTAATAAACAAAAATTTCTGGTGTAAAAACGTAATGTGTGAATAAAAAATCCACTAAATGGGGAACAATGATTTTAATATATGTGTTATGTGTATTATGTAACGCATTATGACAGTTCCGGTGCGAACCCATCCAACATAACCAGATTGTTATAAGATTCAGCCATATTAGGCTTAATTTCAATTTCAGATATTTGTCATAAAATTTACGTACCTAAATACAGATCTCTTTTACTTCATTTCACCTCTTTTCACCATATGTTTTTCTATTAACAAAAAACTATCAGAATTTTAATGATTTATGCCATCGACAAACTATTTTAGAAAATTTGTTTTATGTGTACAATGAACTCTGTTGTGATTCATTCAATTTTGAGATTTAAGATTTTGAAAAACATAGATTATTAGTATGACCCATAATAAATTTTACAGTTAATAAACTTTTATTTTCCTTTTCATTCACCGAGATGAAAAGTTTTAATTTGTTAGTTATAACTGGGCTGCTACAAACGACTACTTTTTAATTCCACCAGTTTCTCAAAAGAAAAATCTTTAACACGCATCTTGACAACAATTGCAATTAAATTTCAAAATTTATATTATAAAATTGCTGATGAACATAAAAATAGTCCGAGGCTGCTTTCCAGTATTCTTAACCCTTTCAGCGGCGTCATTTGCAGTCTGCAAACAGTCAATTATATTGTTCCAATTGCGAACTGACATCAGTAAACTTTTAATACAATTTCAATCTCATAATATACATGAAAATGAGCTCTTGATTATTTTCAAATAAATTTGTCCTTAAATTGCCGTTTGAATCAATTATTTGAATATTTTCTGAACAGAAATACCTTGCCCCTGAACGGGTTAATCTCTTGAGGGGCAAACATCAATGTCTCTGTAATATCGAATTCTCACCGGATCAAACGAAAAATTTTATTTTAAAACAGAGAAAGACTATCAACATTTTGCCCCCAAAGTTAAAAGAATAAAATTTCGTTAAAAGTTTGTGGTGCGAGTCTTATCCTCTTCGCTACTGGCGATTATTACAGTATTTTTAATTATTACTGAATTATTTCTTCTCTCGTTTAACTTCAGAGTGAGATTTTTGTTTTATTTTCATCAGCTGGAATCTTAGAATTCGAAACATATTATTCTTATATCGAAATTTCATTTATATTTGAGTATCATTAATAAAATGGGACAAAACGGAGGTCCACATATGTGGACCCAGGAACTGAAGAGGTTAAATCAATTAGGTGGGATAAAATAAATTAACCTTTCTACCCTGTTCAAAGGGTATAGCGAGGTAAGAATGGCGAAATGGCCCCCATGGTCAATGACTGAATTATTATTTGTACTAGTATCAGCACTCTAAAAGAATACAAAATGCAAGGTCATTGACCCCCCATCTTGACCTGTCTTTAAGATATTCGAGAAAGTTCGTACGCGCGCCGTTATTTTTTAAATGTATTTTTCTAAAAAACTATAAAAGCTAGAAAGATGGGACCAATTGCGTATATTGAGAGATACTTTGAAAAAATTTTCATATTTTTTTCAGAGTTTTCGTGAAATGACATCTGTGCAAAATAATGAAACAAAGTATAAATCTTTTATTTTAGTAGTGTTCTGTTATGTTTACCGCGCCAAAAAAAATACATAATATTCTTTAATTTATATACTTATAGCACACAAAAAATGATCAAAATCAAAGAGGCGCTTTTTGAGTAATATCTAAGAATAGAAAAGGTTAAAATAAAAATTCTAAATAGAAAAGAAAGAAAAAAAGAAAAATTGATACCGGACAAATTTAAAAGAAAAAGTAATACTCATATACGGTTAGTGAGGCACAGACATACAGGTATTGAGTGAGTAAGGTAGTGAAATTAGCGGTCGCCCCGACGTAAATACCCATTATGATATTCGTAGGGAGATTTTGCTGTTTTAATCCATCAGTCAGTGGATAGTTATTATAAAACTAGAAGATAGCCCGTCAAAATGATGTGTTTGCATTTTTAAAGGATTATAAAAAATTATAACAACTGTGGTCAATCATAGCCATTTTAGACTGAAACAATTTTGATAAAACAGCGATTAAACTTGGAGAGAAAAAAATCTAACAAAAAAAAAAAAAAAAGAAAAAAGAAAGAAAGAAAATTTCAACAGAAATCTGCATTTAAAACTATAGCAAAACTACCTGGTAGATGGGGGTGGGGATTATAATGAAATTTAAAACGCACCCGCGGTTTGCTTAAATAAAAAGTTTTAATTAAATATTGTTTTTGAAATCGTGAAAAGATATCAAAGCAAAGAAAATGTAGAGACATCATTTACAGCTCCCACTGTGAATCTGACCAATGAGAACACTCCATTACGACTATGGAACGATTTAATTGGTCAGAAAATAGATTGCCTTTTAAATCGGAGATAACTTTTCACAATGTTTTTTATACATTTGAAATTCTCAAGAGTCATTCACGGCTGTAAAGAAAAAAAAATTAAAGCAACCCGAATATAAAAATTTTAACAATATTGCATTTAAAACGCACCTTTGCTTTCCTTTAATAAAAAGTTTTAATTAAATATATTTTTTGAAATCGTGGAAAGATTTCAAAGCGAAGTAAAATGTAGTGATATCATTTACAGCTCCCAATGTAAATCTGACCAATGAGAACGCTCCATTACGACTATGAAACGTTTTCATTGGTGAATGAGTTTCTTTTTCTCGTGGATAGGTTGACCCCGGAAGGGTTTTATATATACTAGCAAAAGCCATGCTTTGTTTGGATTCGCGAAGTATTATGCTATACGATAAATATTTGAAAGTAATAATATATTTTTTAAATTACTTTTGCATCCTTATTAAGCAAAAATATAATTTTATGTTTCGGCACATTTTAATTTAAAAATTTACTTTTACCAAATAACTAAAAATTTCCTCAGATTGTTTATTAATGATATAAGACTGGTATAAATAATAATATTTTCGAAGTAGAATTATACAAAATATTAATTTTATTTGTTTACAATTCTTTTATTGCCACTTCACAAAAATATAGGGGAAGATGGGGATACTTGAGCCATTTTTTAAATTTAAATTTTTTTAAATTTTTTATAATTTCTTAGAACAAAATAAAATATTGAAAATGAAAATTTGATATTTTTTCTTCAATTGAAAACTACTTTCAATTAATTTTAAACTATTTTTCTATGTCTAATAAATTTTTACTTTTTCTTTTACATCGTGGCTCAAGTATCCCCATGGAGGGGATACTTGAGCCAGATGTCACATTCGCACCAGTATTTTGCAAAGAAAAAAACCGATTAACCATATACGCGAAAAAATGCATTAAACTTTTTTCAAATAAATTTGGTCGAATTTTCTGGTGTCGTTGTGACATTTCAGAATTAAAATTATGTGGTAGAAAATTCTATCAGCAGAGCTCAAAGGGTTAATCACTATACTTTCAAAATGGTACCAAGGTATGTGATTTCTTTTTTACATGTTCAGAACTATAAATATGTTACCATGTTGCCAGTTTTAGAAAGAAAAATTGACAAACTGTAGAGATAATAGGGGTGGCTCAAGTATCCCCTATGCTCAAGTATCCCCACTCTCCCCTAATGCAATTCTTTTAAAATTCTTAAATATCGTCTGCTTAAATGATTTCACAAAATAAGAATAAATTGTGTATTTGAATTCCTAACACAGAAAAATACTTTTATAATTGAATGTTAATAGGAAAATTTTCACAAATTTTAATTCATTAAAAATATGCTATAATTTTTCTAAAAAAAAAAAAGTATTTTATAAATTTTATAAAATAAATCACGAAACTATACATAATTAAAAGGAATGAGCATAGTTTGAAAATCTGAAAGCAGTTTTTGAGATATTTTGTCAGAATAATGAAAATATATTTTATTCATTTAATGATGATTCTAGCTATAATTACTGACCCCATGATTTAAGTTTTTCTTCTGAAAACGTACGTGTTTTACTTTTTATTTGAAAAAATGCGTTTGTAATGGAAAAACATGTAAAATAAATTAATTAAAATAATAATTTTTTGAAAAGTATTTCTGTAAAAAAAATAATATTCTGCAAATCTACAGATCATAATTTATATTTGTGTTTAATTTCAAGTCAAAATACTGTATAGTTTTTTTGTAAGGCGTACGACAAAATGTCATTTGAGTGGCCTAGTAGAGGATTCGCTTCGCTCATCCTAATAATACGATTTTACGTATCTTTTATTAGTCTTGCTGTGTCAAGACAACAATACATAAACAATTGACTGGTTTGTCATAATTAGGTGAGAATAATTGTTTACGGCCGCCGAAAGTTCTACGGTGACAATAATGTTCGTGCAATGTAAAGTTTGTGACATTTTTGTGCATAAAGTTCGTGGAAGAAAGAAAGTTATCGCTACTGAAGAGGATGCTAGATTATATAGTGACTCGAATAAAAAACAGTTTCTGTTGGTGACATAGGGGGCACTCGCGCAAAATTTCCCGAAGCTATCATGATTAAGAATTAAGGTTGTATTCAAAATTGGTTATTTTATAACTCATTTTTAAATTCAATTTTGTTCTCAAACGCATTCAATTGGCAGTCTTTTGTTATTAAGAACTATATAATATACCGTATTAGTCGATTTTTTAATAAAGTCAGAATTATTTCAAAATATGTTGTCAAAATGAGCATTTGATCCGAATTTAGCTTAAGATGATTCAGATAAAACCAGTCCTTACAGAAAAATGAAATTAAAAAATTTTCAAAAGAGGACAAATAAAGTTGTTAAACTGGGTTTATCTGTAATCAAATTTTCTTTTTTGTTGTTGAAATGAGCACTCTTCGAAATCTACCTCCGCCTATAGGCCAAGCCGACAGGGATTTTTTAAATGATGAAGTCAAAATTGTAATAAATGAAAATAATGATGTTTGAAATCTTATTTATAATGTAATTATAATAAATAATTCTAAAAAAGACCTCTTTAGCTAGTTCCTACCATCCGTGATCTCACTTATTAAAATCATAATTACTCAAAGAAGCACCTCTTTGATTTTGATCAGGTTTTGCGTGCTATAAATATATAAATGAAAGAACATTATATACATATATATATATATTTGGCGCGGTAGACATGATAATGATAGGTCTAACTATAATTATCATCATCTCTACTTTCATTAATTACAACATTGACTCCATCGCTTAAAAATTTTTTACACAGAATTTCAATAGGACAAGCATACATGGGGTGTAGGTCGGGGCGATCGCTAGTTTCATCGCTCCACCCACTCACTAGCTCTATTTCAATGTCCCACTAGCCGTGTTTCTGACACACGCTAGCCGTATATCAGTGTTACTTTTTCTTTTAAATTTGTCCGGTATCAATTTTTCTCTTTTTCTTCCTTTTCTATTTAGAATTTTTATTTTAACCTTTTCTATTTTCTTCTTAGATATTACTCAAAAAGCGCCTCTTTGATTTTGATAATTTTTTGTGTGCTATAAGTATATAAATTAAAGAATATTATGTATTTTTTTCGGCGCGGTAGACGTAACAGAACAGTAGTAAAATAAAAGATTTATACTTTGTTTCAATATTCTGCACAGTTGTCATTTCACGAAAACTCTGAAAAAAATATGAAATATTTTTCAAAGTATCTCTCAATATACGCAATTGGTCCCATCTCTCTAGCTTTTATAGTTTTTCAGAAAAATACATTTAAAAAATAACGTCGCGCGCACGAACTTTATCGAATATCTTAAAGACAGGTCAAGATGGGGGGTCAATGACCTTGCATTTCGTACTCTTTTAGAGTGCTGATACTAGTACAAATAATAATTCAGTCATTGACCATGGGGGCCATTTCGCCATTCTTATCTCGCTATACCCTTTTACTCAAACTTGATATAAACATTTCACACCAGAATTGTTATTTAAAACATTTTAATATATTTAATTGACTTACATCTCTGAATCTCTTATTTAACTTTCTTTATGGAAAACGTTCTGGTTCGAATCGTATAAAACAAATTATAATTATGGGTCGATTAGACCCATTTAGGGTAGGAAGGTTAAACCAATTGAGGGGCGGTGGGATATATTTTTTCCCACCTTCGATTAATGAAATTTTACACCAGAAACGTTTTATTACTTTTGCTTTTCTAACTTTGATAGTAATTTGTCACGATACTGCTTTTTCTTATTTTGGAATAAAATTTTTCCAAATTTCCGATGGGAGTTCAGAATTACACTAATGCAACAGCTTGCCCCTCACAGAGTTAACAGAAAATTCCTCAATGCATATTTTCTGCAATTAGTCAAAACACTTTCAAAACTTCCATCAACAAAGACTTTGAACTTATGTTATCTCGTCTGTAAAGAATATGTACTTAGTTGAAGTATTGCACTTATGTCTATTTCCTACTTTGAATATTTAACCCTTCCCGGCGCAGGCAAATTCTGCTCATAAAATAAGAAATTATTGATTGACACCGGAATTTAAAAACGACTTTTATAGAAATTAAGAATTTCTAAATTCACGCTTTCATTGTAAAGCGAAAGTTTTAAAAATATTCTTCATGCCGTTCGCAAGTTTGTAATTAAAATTAGGTATGCCTGGAGGGGGCACTTTGCGCCGAAAAGGGTTAAAAGATCTATATCCTGATGTATACGAATGTTATTTTTTCTCCTTTTATTAAAATATGAGAAATTCGTAAGAAAATTACTGAACAGACAACGATGAATAAATCGATTTAGTTTTTATTAAGCACAAAAGAGAAAATAAATCATAGAAATAGAAAAACAAGAATAATCGACATTCCAAATGAAAGAAGTTCTACCTTTTTTTCTATAAGAAATGTATCTTTCCTAACTGTTTCGAAAAATATAAAGTAATAATGTTTTTCGCGTAAAAACTTTTCATTTATAAACATTTGTTATCCTCACAAAGATAAACAAGAAAGAAAAAAATCATGCGTCAAGCATAGATTATGAAACATTTTCCATCACATTCAGGGTAATGCAACAAAACTACACTTTTTAATAAGTTAATATATTATATCTAATTCAACAATATGGAAACGTATTTTCTATTACACAGGAAGTAACTTGTAATATATACTAGCAAAAGCCATGCTTTGTTTGGATTCGCGAAGCATTATTTTATAAAGCATATATTTGAAAGTAACAATATTTTTTAATATTATTTTTACATCTTTATTAAACAAAAACGTTATTTTATGTTTTGGCGCAGTTTAATTCTACAAATGTAAGTTCAGCCAAATAACTATCAATTTCCTAGGAATTTTTTATTTATGATGTAAGACTGGCATAAACAAATATTTTCGAAGCAAACTTTTACAAAATATTTTTAAATTTTCAACTAAAAATTCTTTTAAAGAATTTTACAATTCCTAGTAGCCACTGGTATTTTTTAAAGTTGTTTGAAATATGCATGTTTCCAATCTTTGTAATTAACATCAAATAATCTTTGTTAGCTATTTTAGAATAATATATTTGAAGAGAGCTTGAAGAAAGTTACTTCTTCAAAATCCTATTTTCTGGAAAAACATTTGAAATCTGCTCTCGTCGATACTATGAATTTTTAACTGTAAAACTTTTTATTCTAATTTCTTCGTTTTTATACATGTTAGTGCATGAGAATTTTTGATATTGTAGAAATTTTCGTAAGGAAAATTTCTATTGAATGCTTAATTTTGAAGGATTTTCACTCTTGACAACGTTACGTACGTTTTTAAGCCAACTGGTGCCTATATATCCTCAATATATGCAACTGCTTCATCTAATGTTAAACCTTGGGATTTATAAATTGTAACAGCAAAAGCTAACTGCAGAGGAAATTCTTTCCTTGAGCAATTTAGGTTTCCATTTTTCTAGAATTCAATTATTGGGGGAATTGGTGCGTATCAATTCCCCCAATAATTGAATTCTACTAAATTACTGAAAATTACTATAGTATTCAAATTTATCCATGATTATTCGCGATATCTGGTCTGGTGGCTTGTGATTTTCTTTAATACGTGCAACAAAGTTTAAAGTGCCGTTCACTAAACCCTTTTCGGCCCACAAATAAGAACGTAACATTACTTTCGATACAAATGATAAAGTAAGAAATGGTTGAAGTCCATTGGTCATTTCTGATTCGGCCAACTTTTCCTTTCGTACATTTATAAAGAGCTTGAATCAAGGCAACAAGTTCACGCAATTCTTTTAATTTTTCATTTATATAACAAATTTAACAATTAATTTTATTTGTTTACAATTCTTTTGTTGCCACTTTACAAAAAAAAAAAAAAAAAAAAAAAAAAATCCATAATACAATTTTTTTTAAATGTTTAAGTGTCATCTGTGCAAACGATTTTGCTGAATAAAGAAAACATATTTTGTTTATTAAATTAATCATGATTCTATCTATAATTACTTACTCTATGATTTAAATTTTTTTCTGAAAATATACGCGTTTCATTTTTTATTTATTTGCTAAAATGCGTCCGTATTGGAAATGCATGTAAAATGATAAATAATTAAAATAATATTTTTTTAACGTTTTACTGTAAAAAAAATTATATTCTGCAAATCTACAGATCATATTTTATTTTTGTGTTTAATTTGAAGTCAAAATATTGAATAGTTTTTTTTTTGTAAAGTGTACGACAAATTGTAATTTGAGTGGCCTAGTAGAGGATTCGCTTCGCTCATCCTAATAAGCAACGTATATCATTTTATTGTATGTGAACTATTTTAACATATTTAAAATATGCCACCGATAATGTTCCTACCTATACCATTATATAACTGAATTTTTTTGTGATGCCCTGTAAATGAATAATAAATATTCTTTGTGAGGTGTATTGTACAAATTGTATATTTTAGTGCCCTTCATAAATGCATATTAATTTCATTATTTTTCGACGGGTATCATCATGAAAAAGCACTTTATTTTATTCCATCGGCCGTAATGTAATGGAATACTTTTGATTATCCCTGTATTTGAAATGCATATCCGATTTTACCAACATTTAAAAATGACTCAAGAAAATTCTGCAACAATTATATATTTAAAATTTTAAACGATTCGATTGGGTAGTTTTTGCGCTGCTATATGTGTACAGACAGACGGACGGATCAGACGACGACTATAGGTGCTACATATTTACATACATACGAACATACTTAAAAGACAATTAAATTTAAAAGCTCATGCCGAAATCGAAAACGAATTTCCAGCAATTATTACTCAAAGACAGTATTATAACGGATTTCTTTCGTGTACCCCTGTAAATGGATTAAAAATACTATGAATGTGCTTTTCTAATCTATTCGTAGATGTTCAGTTATTTATATCAGTTTCAATACATTTTAATAGCGTAATATTATTACTCTGCAAACGATTTTCCCCATAGACTATAATTTAGTGGAATTCTTTGGGGTGCCCCTATAAATGAACTATTAATCTCAAGTACGTCATATACAACACCAAACACGCCTAGTTTTCTCTAAATAAGGTTTATCAATTGCTTGAAAACCCGAGTATACTTACGAGAGTTAGAGCGTGGATAGATGGACAATCCAGCCGAACGCAAAACGCATTTCAACTTTATTTGAACGTGATAAAAATAAACTTAATAAACAATAACGGAAAATTCCTTGGTGCATAATTTCTGAAATTAATCGAAATTCTTTCAAATTTTCCGTCAACGAAGTTTTTTAATTTTCGCTACCTCGTCAATAAAGAAACTGTACTTAATTGAAGCATTGCACTTATCTATATTTTCCTTCATTAAATATTTTAAAGGGTTGTCCTAGTCTAAAAGAATGTGCTCTTTTCTTTCTTAATTAATAACAGTCAAATTCACAGTTTTAAAAAATAGTTAGAAAATCGATAATAAATGATTATGATAAGTTATTACTAAATGCAAAATTAAAATTAAATTATTGAAGCAGAATTTTATGTGTAACAGATTTTTATTTTAAATACATTTTTTTCAGTTTTATACTAAATTGTAGTATTTTTATCAATTACAAACAAGTAAAAAATAAAATGTCTCATTCTGTAGTTTTACATTTAGTAAACTTTCTACTACACACATATATAAACTAGTCACATGTATATAACACTTATATTTCTTTATACGCAGGGTTAGCAAAAATAAATTTCCCACTTTAGAGGGATCTAGATTGCGTTCTATTGGTTCAAATATTATAAAATTTTAACTACAAGTAGCTCAATCGATGCACTCGACATTGTTTACATAAAAAATACAAAACTCCAACGAAATGTGCCGTTATAACCAGGGATGTAGCGGAGGCTATACCGAGGTACATACCTTCTGGATTCTTTAAACGAAAACCGTATACCCTCTGTTTCTCAAGAAAGCTATACAGTGCGTGTCAAAAGTTTAAGCACAATAGCAATTTTAAAATAAAACTTTAAATATTAACTTTATTTCAATATCTGTCTTGTATATGTTAATAATATCTATTTTAACACCATATTCATTGAAATTAACGTTTAAATTTTATTTCAAACCATGGAGTTTAAGAATAGAAAAAAAATAACCGTGTCAAAAGTTTAAGCACAAAATTGTTTTTATGCAAATTTTACAATCTGATGTAATTGGTTGCGCACGCAAACAATTTCTGGAAGAAGCAGTCAGTAGTTGTTTTTGAGTTAGTACAAAATGCCTAGGTCGGAAGAATTTTCAGAGGAGGATTTGATAAAATGTGGAGTATGAGAGCAAAATGTAAGTCTGTTTATGAAATTACAAGTGCATTAAAAATATCAAAACGAGGTATTTACCAAGTTTTGGCTCGTGGTAATGATTTCAAACGAAAATTTCGCTCAGGAAAGCCACGAATGACCAGTTTGCGCGAAGATAGCCGCATCAGAAATTTGGCTTGAACTGGTAATTACTCCTTTTCGCAAATAAAACATGCAGATGGAGGACAAATATCGAAAAAAAAACTGTTCATAGAAGAGTTTTAGAATTCAAAATACATCAAATACCGTAAAATGGCTCGATTACTGTGTCTCAAACGACACCATAAAGAAGCTAGATTAGAATGGGCCAAAGAGCATATGTCATTTGGTTAAAAGTGGCTGAATGTCATATTCAGTGATGAAAAAAAAATGGAACCTCGATGGCCCTGATGGGTTTAAGTACTATTGGAATGATCTCCGTAAAGAACCTAGGAGTGTATTTAGCCGATAACATAATGGTAGTTCTGTAATGGTATGCGGGACTATTTCATTCAATGGTCAGACATCTTTAGCATTCATCAGTGGTCGTGAATACTCTGAAAACTACTAAGAGACACTTGCCAATCATTTGCTTCCTGTTGCCGAGGTTTTGGGGGGAGAAAAACGGTTATTTCAACATGATAATGCTTCGAACCATACCTCAAATTCAACTTCATCGTGGCTTAAGTCGAAAAAAGGTGTCTGTTTTGAAATAACCGGCAATTAGTCCTGATTTATACCTTATAGAAAATATGTGGAGTATTCTCACTCATGTAGTTTATACAAATGGAAAGCAGTATTCTTCAGTTAAAGTTTGAAAGATGCCTTTGGGAACGCTTGGTTTAAAATTGAACCAGAAACAATACAAAACCTCATTTTATCGAAGGAAGACCGTAGATTTAAAGTAATTCAGCAGAAAAGAGCAATAATCAAGGATTTTTTTATTCTTGTTCTGCTAAAGACTAAAAACTACTGTGCTTAAACTTTTGACACACTTATTTTTGTTCTTTTGATAAATTTTATTACTTAAGATAAATTTGATAACATAAATCTGTTAATTATCTTTTTAAAACTACAATTTGTAGGTTACACTGTCAGAAAAATTCGTCAATATACACTAAGTTATCGTTATTTTTTCACAAATAATTTCTGTTCTCCCAGAAAACGTATTTGTTCTGTGAGTTCATTCCGAGCGTCGAAAAATGAGGAAAAGTTTCCGTTTATATCCAGCACGCATGCGCATTGGGTCTGTTAGTAATAAGTTCGAATTTATTTTTAAAATGAAAAACAAAAATATTCTATTGATTAAAATGTCTAATTTAGTTTTAAAAGACAAAAATGTTTTCGAATTTAAAAATAAATAACAATTACTTTCTTTATTCGTTCAAAAATTCTCACAAATAGAACATCCATGTTTTTTCTCTAACATTCTACGTAATATATTTAAAATTCACATTTTTATACTATATTAATACTAAACGTAAAAAAAACCCAGCCACAGTTTCATTAAAGATGAAATCTTTCCGAGATTAACTGCATAATTAAAAGCTTTTTAACGAAATACACCAACCCACACCATATGAAATGAACGGTTCTATTTTAACGCACAATCATCATGAGCAGCCGTAGCGCCGTGGATTAGCGTTGGTCTGGTAATCCTGGGGTCCTTGGTTCGATCCCCGCCTCTTCCGCATTGATTTTTTCCAAACTTTTTTCAAGTGACGGATATTTTTCCTCTTTTGACAGAGAAAAAAATAAACAGAAAATCGTCAATATACAGACAATTTCTGGCAGCAGTGCTGCCAGTGCATTTTCTGTGAAAAGACGGAAGTTTTTTTGAGAGTGTATGTAAAAAGGAAAATAACTTTCACTCATTAATAAAATTTTATTTTGAAATTTTCTGTTGTGCTTAAACTTTTGACACGCACTGTAGTATATACACTCTGTGTTATACTCTTTGCCTTCAGCATATATCCTCTGCTTAGAACGTGTACCCTATGATTTTTTTACAACTACACCACTGATTACAACACAAACAAAAACATTCAATGTGTTTTATAAATGTTAAATATTATTCAAAAATAGGATTAAAAAATACTTTATATGTTTCTTTTCAATTTCAAAAATGTGTTCTAACAGGTAAAACCACATTTTCCTCAGCTAGCCGGAGTGAGTCTCTCGGAACACCAAGACTGTAAATGCGAATGCTGTCGTTCAGTTATGGCCTAGATGCTGGCTTTTTTTACAGCAGCAGGGCTCCAAAATGGTCCGCCAACTGAAAATCAATATTTTTTTTACAAAAATTTTCTTTTTAGATTTTTAATACAAATTCACGGAAACCTGCTTCAGAGGTAATTTTTAGTGCAAATTTTGTAGAAACTTACCATAAAATGTTCTATTAGAAAATATTGGTTATCAATTCGCGGACCATTTGAAAGCCCTGCAGTAGTGCATTTACTTGAAACATAGGCACGCTGTGCAGAGAAATAACTAATACTCGTTCGGAATCCGCCTTCTTTTAACTACTCGGAACGAGCGGCATGTACAAGTGCCGTGAAAAGGTTTGAGAATCCTTGTTTAACCAGACCAGTAAAATTTTACTTAAAATTTCACCTTATTGAATCAGAACATTTTCTAAATTTAATAAGCCACAAATTTCTGTTTTTAAAAACCGGTAACAAAACATTAAAAATTTCGTAAAAAAGTCCCATCGCGAAGGGGTTAATTCAAAAAATAATGCTTAAAGGCATTGGTCTATAATGCAGATGATAATTCATACTTTCAATGTATGCAAGTAAATTATTATTTGTGTTATAACACCATCTATTGGTGAATTTTCATAATGCTTATTACTTTTTAGCTCCAATACTATCAAAAAATGAGAGCTTTTTTGCCCGCTCGTTCCGTAGGTATGTATATAACTCGATAACTCATGATAAAAATATCCGATTTGCTTCAAATTTCGGATTCATTTTGGATCACTTCCCTGATCAATTTTAGAAGTTTATTGAATAAGTATAAAGGGGTAAACGGGGACTAATCCCCCTCTTAATGTAGATAAATGTTTTTTTTATGTTTGTATTATCAGATTTCATACAAATTTCAGATATGGGATAATTTTGAAGAGATGTACCCATGATTAGTTTTGGGTATAGATTGGTCAAGAATAACGGAGATATAGGGAATAAGCAACCTTAATTTAGATAAATGTTTGTTTATAAGTTTGTTTCAAAATTTGGATAAAAATTCATTTTGATAAGACGCTTCCCTGATTTGTTTTGGGGATTCATTGGTTAGGAATAAAGGGGGTAAATGGGTTTTTCTGATAGACTTAGCCGATATGCTTTAATTTTGCATATAGAATAAGGCGAATAAGATTATCCCCAGATTAGTTTTTTTCTTAGGTATAAAAGGAGGAGACGGACAATTACCACCCCCCTTTAAATCAGATAAATGGGTTTTTATGCGCAATTATTCTTTTTTTTTTTTTTAATTTCAGAGATAGGTTCTTTCTTATGAGGCGAATTCCTGGATAGTTTCGGGGATTTAACCGTTAAGTATAAAAAGAGGGAAAGGGGTTAAACCCCTCTTTGATTAAATAAATGGGGTTTTATGCAGAATTAGCGGATTTGCTTTGAATTTTGGATATAGGTTCATTGTGATAAAGCGTATCCCTGATTAGTTTTGGGGGTTTAATGATTAAGTGTGAAGGGGGGAAATGGAAGATCGAAGCCTTCCCTTATCGTGTTTTTTGACGGACATTATTCTTTGAAAAAAATCTGCTATATATATTAGTGTAAATAGCCTGTGAGACCTTAAATTTCAGGGATGAGAGAATTTCAGAGATGAGACCTTAAATTCAAACCTTAAATTTCAGAGATAGGTTCTTTCTCATGAGGCGAATTCCTGGATAATTTCGGGGATTTAACCGTTAAGTATAAAAAGGGGGAAAGGGGTTAAACCCCTCTTTGATTAAATAAATGGGGTTTTATGCAGAATTAGCGGATTTGCTTTGAATTTTGGATATAGGTTCATTGTGATAAAGCGTATCCCTGATTAGTTTTGGGGGTTTAATGATTAAGTGTGAAGGGGGGAAATGGAATATCAAAGCCTTCCCTTATCGTGTTTTTTGACGGGCATTATTCTTTGAAATCTGCTATATACATTAGTGTAAATAGCCTGTGAGCTCAATGCCATCGGTTTAATTAAGAAATCTTATTTTTTTAATTTAATAAATTTCAAGCGCATCATTCGAATTATATGTAGTTCAAATTTTATTTCATTTGGACAAACAGAACGAATTCTAGAGGTCTCTGAAGTGAGGAACTTGCTTTCTGTTGGCCCCTTATAATTAGTAAATGCTATTTATTTTACTAAATTCTATTTACTTTAATAAATAGTATTTACAAATATGATACTAGATGTATAAATTTAATACTTATTTTATAACATTTAATAAACGTTAAATATCGGTATAAATTACAAAAAAAAAAAATAGTTGGATGTAATTTATCTATAAGGAAATAATGCATTGTTTACGAAATTAATCGAAATGTTTTTCATGTTTTCAGTATCAAAGACTTTCAACTATTGTTATCTCGTCAAAAAAGAAACTGTATTCAACTGAAACATTGTACTTATTTATTTTTTTTCCCGTTAAATATATTTTTTTAGGATCTTTGACATTTCTTTAGAATTAAGCTCAACATTGTACTTTATACATGAACTCATTATTGTTATATATATTTATATTTATATTATGATGATGAAAGCTACATCAATTGTTTTGCAACATTATTATGATTTACTGATGTAAGCAAAACTGTCTGCGTGTTATTTTCTGCTTCTACTTTTGGTTGCATTTTTTTACGTGCCGCATTGGTGACTGTAGACGGGATTTTCCGTCCGAGCATTACAATCCTATGCCATCTTTTGGCTGGTGGTACGGCTGGGTAATCAAGTACATGGACAAAAGCTTTTGTTTAGTTTGAAATAAATTTGTTTCGAAATTCTGGTGTTAGTCACTTAATTCAGAATTTTACAAATGGAAGTACTTTGCCCCTGAAAGTGTTAGAGTCCCTTATCTCTCATATATATTAGCATTTTCCCGCCATCTTTAGCACAATGGACTGTATGCTATATGCCACAGAAACAGTGTTATATACGCAGCCAGGGTGGAGGTTTCAAGACATTGGATACCACTTTTTTGTTACATTTTTTTATTATTAAACGAAACAAATTCTGCAAATAAATCTTGCAAAGTTAATCATTAAAAAATAGTGGTATATTGAGCTCGAAAACCCAACCCTGGCTGCACCACTGTCTACAATTTAATATAATTGGTCATTTTAATTTTGCTTATTTTACAATTCTATCACAAAGATATCGTTTCTGAAAGCAAATAATTTGATAAAAGGTTTTGAAGAAGTTATTATTACACACAAAAGAAAAATGAATTAAAAGAACAGAAAATCAAAAATGATCGATATTTCAGTAAAAATTAAACAAATTGCTATATCTTTGTATAGTTCTAGAACGGTTTTTAAAAATATTGATTAATTAAAATTTTCCTTAAATATTTTTACGTTTAATTAACATTGCCGTTCACAAAGAAGATAAAAATGTTGCTTAATTTGATAAGTCATTTAAAAAATTCGTGCATAGAAAATACGACCGACGGAAATATTTTCAATGTGTTCAAATTCAACTTTCGTTATCTCGGTGATGAAGGAAAAAAAAAAACTTGCAAAAAGCATTCCGTTTTTATCACTTTTACTTCATTCAAAGTGTTAAAGATTTCTTTTAGAGAAATGGGCTAATTGCTCCTTCTTTTGATACAAAAATAATAAAAAAGACAGAGAAGGGAAAAAAGCGAAATTTGAAGCAAAAATATTTCGGAAAGAAACAACAAAATAAATGGTTCAAAGAAGCCATTAATAAATGCAAAATAGAAAATAAAATTGAAGAACAGTTAATAAAATCTAATCGATACTTCAGAATGAAATACATTCTTCATTTTTAAATCGAAAAAGTATTGATTAACTCGTTTAAAAATTTAGTTTAGTGCAATTTTTAATTAGTTCTTCCTTTAATATAAGAGAAGAAAAAAAAAGAGAAAGGAAAGTACAAAAGGAAAAGAAAAGGAAATTAAAAGAAGAGAAAAGAAAAAGTCGTGAAATTCACTGAACAAAGATATTTATAGATACAGATGACTAAATAAATAGCTCAGAGAAGATATTTATAAATTAAACAGAGAATAAAGTAATGTAGTAGAAAACCAAACTAATCAATCTTACAAAAGCAAAAACATTCATTATTGATTAATTCATTTAAAAGTTTGTTGTAATTAAATTGAAGTTACTATTTTCTTCAATACAAAAAAGAAAAAAAATGCAAGAAAGAAAGAAAGAAAAAAGAAAAATGGAAATAAAAAAATGTGAAATTTACGAAAGAAAAATATTTTCCAAAACATATAATTATTCGCAACTAAAAATAATCTTAAAATCATCTAAAGAAATCGTCACTTTCTTAAGACATTTTCAATAATCTAAAGAAATTTGTCAGAATTTACTTTACCTTACAAGTAACTGCAGATTTTTGTAAGATATTCTTAAAAATATCTGCAGAACTGATCATTTGCCTACAAATTTTATACAGATTTTTGGGTAAATTGCCTACAGATTGTGTATGCCCAAAGATTTGTTTTAGCGGGGTAATTAAGTGGTTCAAAGAAGATTTTAATAAATGCCAAACAATAAATATTCGCAAGTGAATTAGTGAATATTCGCAAGAATTCCACAGACGATTATTTTTTATTTTGTTCTTATCATTATATTTTAGCCACTTAACTGATCAATATTTTTCAAAAAATACTTCAAACGTCCATTTTTTCATGTCTTTTACAGAACCTTTAATCTTTTTATCACCGGTTTTTTAAAAAAGAATTTTTTTTCTAATTGAATCAGAAAAATGCTCGGACTAAGTAATGCAAAATAGCGTAATTTTTTTTCCAACCACCTTCGTCGTTCCAAGGCCAAGTTTGCTCTCTGATTGGTTGTTGCTCTCGGCACTGTTTTCACGTAACTTGGCGATAATCATACTTGGCGTAGCGATAGACGCTTCCGTCGAGTTTGATTTCCTTCCGAACCGAGTACGAAGTAAACCGAGTGCAATGTAAAAAGTTGTGTGTAAAAACTTTTAAAGAGTACAGCTTTCAGTAAGACACGTTCCATCCAATCCAATGCTGCGAGAGAAAAGTTACTTTGTACTCAGTTCGGAAGGAAATCAAACTCCTCGACGGAAGCATCTATCGCTACGCCAAGTATGATTATCGCCAAGTTACAGGAAAACAGTGCCGAGGCCGAGAGCAACAACCAATCAGAGTGCGAGCTTGAGCTTGGAACGACGAAGGTGGTTGGAAAAAAAATTACGCTGCAAAATATGCAGTAAAAAATTAATGGCGAGAATAATATATTATGATTAGAATAAGGGATGCCCGTACGTGGTGCTGGCAAATCATGATAGGCCAAAACAGATTGACCGTATGACGTAGGGTCAAATCAGGAAAACGGTTAAAAATAAATTTGATATCAAATTTTTCTTAAATAGTTCTTTTTTATTTTTCTTTTATTTATTTTTTTCTTTATGTATTTTTAAATATACAGTCGAGTCTCTATATAACGAAATCCATCATTCCAGTAAAAAATTCGTTATATAGATAAATTCGATGTATAGAGAATGAATCGTATTTAATGTGTATTTAAAAATCGTATTTAATGTGTAAATTTTGAACAAATATTATTTTTGATCTTTTTTATTTAGAATTTGAAATGTTTAAAGTATATATTAACCTAACATTTTATTTCTTAATTATTTAAGCAGTTTCAAAAAAGGGAAAAGACATTTTTTGAAAGCTTAATGAAAATCAAATAAGGAAGACTTGCATTAATTTCAGAGGAAGAAATCTGTAATTTTTTGTTTTTTTATTTTAAAATTGTTACGCTCAAAAAAAAAAAAAAAAAAAAAAAAAAACTCGGCATTGAACGATAAATCAAAAATAAGTTATGGAAAATTGACTCCATATGATTTCGAAGCTTTTTTAAAAATGAATAAATTAAGACCAATTTATGAAAAAATTCGTTATATGGAGACAGATATTTCGATATATAGAGACGGTTTTTAATGTAATCATGCGAAAAGGGGACCGTTCCTACTAAAAATTCGTTATATAGAGAAATTTGATGTATGGAGTTTCGTTATAGAGAAACTCGACTGTATATATATTTCCGTTGCTGCAGTTATTTCATTCCCTCCAGTCTGTTAAGTGACGGGGATGTGAGGCATAGGTCTCAGGCTCTTCGTGAAACAATAAGAAGCATCTGTGTTTTCTAAGTACTATCAATGAAAGTTGCTCCTGAAACAAAAGGTGCCAATCGAAGTAAAACACGCTGGTCCCGTACACGCTAATGAGCTTGTTACCTCTCATGTGCCGTTCGATTGACATGACCAAGAACCGATGACACATGGGAAGTAATTTAAGTCTGAAAACAGTAAAGGCGCTGAAAACAAAGACTAATTAATTTTTCAGAAAAAAATATTGGGTCGTTCGAAAAGTTGTGTTCATTTGGGAGAATTGCATTGTACCAGAAAATTTTGCCCATTGATTATTAAACATTAAATTTCAGAAAAAATATCTACTAATTAAATGATAGAATTTTTCGGTATGAATTGATTTTTTCAAACAGACACGAATTTCTGAACGACCCAATACATTTTTTTCCTCTACAGGAAAATTACTTATCAGTTGCGGCTCCTCAATGAGTGCTGCATCAGAATTTTCACACCATATTAAAATTTAACAGAATCATTCATATTATTTATTAGACAAATTTTGTTGATTAAATAAAATTGAAATTACCATACAATTTTAGTGGTGTGAATAAATTGATGCAGCACCCCTCGAAGAGCCGCAACTGACACTTAATCATTCATTGGATCAAGGGTTGTTAGTTTGGCCTTCATTTTTAATTCGAAATTTCAAGTTCACATCGGAATACCTTAAAATAGAGACTAAGTTTTAATAAATCACTGAATATCTGTCAATAAATAAAACAAGAAATTATATTTTTAGTTTCTGGGGTGAATTTCGATATTCTAAGTAAAAATGGAGGCCAAACTGGTAATTCCTGATTGGAACCATTAATGCATACATACGTCATTTCTGAAATTTCTTATTTTTCATACATTCCGAATCCATACCAGAAATTCAGATGTATGAAATTTCACTTTATATTATCCCGAAATGTCTGCCATTTAATAAAACAAAAAAATAATATTCTGAAATTCATGTAATAATTCAAAATTATTGAATAAAAAATAAATTCATATAATGCAGGACAAAGACACATATGATTTACTATCCCTTTAGCCTCTTAACATATTCTTTTCTTTACATACAATAAATTGAGAATATGGGATAAGCTAACTTTTTTAAAATCTAAAGTATTCGCAATATTTAGTCTAAACATTTCTGCCATTTAATATTACGGAACATTATTTAAAGACATTAGTAGTGTCAGAATGTGATGGATCAATAAAATTTTCAGTTAAGCAGCTAACTGTGTTGTCCGAATCCAGTTCCGTCAAGAACACTTTCTTTGCATCATTACTAAGAGCTTTTTGATATCGCTAATTTTTAACTGTAAATTTGTTGATTGATTCTCGGATATTTTTCATTTAAGTAAGGCAATTTAGTATAGAAAATACGGTGTTCAGCCATTATTTTATTTTATTTTGTCAAAAAAATGTAATAGTTAAGGGTTAATTACTTATTTAAAGATTTTAATTCAAAGTATGCGTTACGAATAAAAAAACAGAAGAACAAATATTAACCCTATTTAATATTTAAAAAAATATTTATGTTTATTTGATAGTTTCTGCAATCAATCGAAATACCGGGTGATCCAAAAGTCAGGACGAACTTTAAAAATGAATAACTCGAAAACGAATCAAGATACAAAGGTACGGTTTGCACCAAATGGATGGAAAAGAAACCAGATTTTGTGTGACAACAAAAAAATATTGTTCTATTGGCGACCAACGGCATCACTAGCAGCATTGAAAGATGCCATCCGCCAAAACGTGTCTGCCATAAAGCAAGAAATGCTACTAAATGCTGTGAACGGTGTAGTGCCTAGTCTCACAGCTGCACTTATGAATGAGGGACAGCACATTGAACATTTTCTGTTGTACTAATTAACTGTAACTAAGCTGACTTGGAAATTGTCAACATTTTTTCATTTGCAAATCATCTTTTGGTGCAAAAAACACTACCGTGTCATTTTTTGGATGTCAACGGCAAACTATTTTTTTCGTTGTCACACAAAATTCGGTTTCTTTTCCATCCATTTGGTGCAAACCGTATCTTTGTATCTTGATTCGTTTTCGAGTTATTCATTTTTAAAGTTCGTCCTGACTTTTGGATCACCCGGTATATTCAATATTTCGAGCATCAAGTGCTGTTCTCACGAAATGCCCATCATTTAATAGAGCAAAAAATACTATTCAAAATTTCTGGTAATAATTCGGAATTTCTGAATAAAAAATTAAATTTATGAAATGCAGGCTAACAATGCAAATTGTTTGTTAATTTTTTATGTCAAGATTTTAATACAGTCTATAATAAACATTCTTACAAAGAACAAAAAAAAAAAAAAAAAACGTATTTAATAATTTATGAAACTTTTGTATTTATTGCATAGCTTCTCTTAATCAATCGAAAAACTTTTAATATTTTGAACATCAAAGACTTTGATATTTATTCATTTCGTCGATGAAGAGAAAGTGCTTTAGCAAAGTATTGCATTTTATGAATTTGCCTTCGTTTAAAAATTAAAAAAATGTTTTGGTGAATGTATGTTTCTTCTTTTTTTTTTTTTTTTTTTTTTTTTTTGATTCAAAGAAAAGTGAAATTGACTATATCGCATTTTCTGAGAACAGATAAATTAATAATTTTCTTAGAGAAGATATTTAAGGGAAACAAGTTGAAAATTGCAGGTGAAGCGTAGCAAATGAGGTGCGTTCGTACGATAACGAAGTTTTAAAAATATCACTATGATACCATATATTAGTCTCAAAAATTTGTAAATCGTTAATTACAAATAAAATGCGCACCAAACAATGTCTTCCCTATATCATTATGCAATGGAATATTTTTGTGTCGCATTGTAAATCAATAACAAATATTCTTTGCACCACAGATTATGCAAAATGTATATTATAATATGTACTTTATAGATGCATATCAATTTTATTATGTTCAAATGAGTGTAACACTATTAAAATGCATTTGAAACCTTTTTTTTTTTCCATTGACCGTAATGTAACGGAATACTTTTGATTGTAGTATTTTCTAAGAACAGATAAATGAATAACTTTCTTAGAAAAGACATTTAACTCCTTAACTGGTTTGCCCGAACGCTGTTCGGATAAGACGAATTTGCTTATATCATCATTTAAAGCTTTTTCACACCACTATTATTTTAAAGAAAATTTCCATACTATAAAAAGGCGGAAATGTTTAGACTAAATTTTACGAATATTTTATTCAAATAATAGTGGTGTGAATCTGCTATTTTCAATTTATTGAACGGAAAAGAAGTAACCAATTAAGGGGTTAAGGCAAAAAAAGGTACACATTAATATAGCATAAAACCAAAGATAAATAATACCTTGTATTTCTATTGTAAGATTTCTTTATTTTTGTATATCTACATAATTGTTCCTAACTAGTAAAAATTAAAAATTGTGTGCAATCGATATTTCAGGAATAAGTTTTTCCTTTTTATATAGGAAAAATATCGATTGATATTTAATTATTGAAAAGGTTATATATAAATCTGCAAATCTGTATGTAAACTATAACAAATGTTTGCCCACATAATGTATTAAAATAAACAATCCGCATTTAATAATTTATGAAATATTTTATCTTAGTACACAGGTTACCATACAGGTGATTTCCAATATTTATTGGTACGGGAAAAAAACAGAAAGCTCATTTAACCGCTTCCCTGACTTGTTTGTACGTCATACGGGCAACATGTTTTTGCCAGTTATGATTCGCCCGTACCACATGCGAGCATCCACATTTATTATTCTCAACAGTAAATTTTTATTGTAAATTTTGTATTTAATTTGAACTTTTTTTTGATTGAATTAGGCATGAATTTCCGTTTTGTAAAACCGATGATAAAAGATTTAAACGTCAGAAAAGACATTAAAAAATAGGCGTTATTTGAAAGTTTTTTTCAAAAATATCGATCAGTTAAGTAGTTAATTCCTTAACACTCCGTCGAGCGCGCCTCGAAAGCTGCGCCATCGGGCGCGTTGTATCTGACAGATACATTTTGTATTTCAGCATTGTATATTGTTTAAAAATGAGTACAAATGAGTAGTAATGAATACGCGTTATTTGAAAATTTAAAAAAAGTATATTGATCAGTTAATAGTTAAATACTAGAAAACTAAGGATAAACTATATTTCTATCATTAAAATAAACTCTTTCTTTTTTGTCTAAGTGCCTTAGTTATTCGAAAAAAATTGCTTAATAATGCGCATTTTTCAAATTTCTTTTACACCTAATAATATTAATTAACGCTATCATTTGCAAAAAAGCGGAAAACAAAAATAATTTATTAATTTTAGCAGAAAGCATTCATCGTGCATTTTTGTGCATACAAAAGAAAACTTACTTAACCAAAATATTCCTTTTTTTTCTAAATTTCTCTTCAAAGTTTTAAAGAATTATTCTAGAAGAATTCAAATTACTTCTTCTTTTAAAACAAAATGAAATGAAATTAACTAAAACAATCTAAAGAAACAAAATATGTTGTTTGAAAAATATATTTTTGAATGTAAAAGGAAAAATAAATTAAATGAACTGAAAACGAAGTCTAATCAGTATCTATGATGTTAGGAGAAATTCAATTCTTCAATTATGTATGAGTTTGGAATAATTCTCAACTGTCTTAAAATAAATATACATTGATTGAATTCATTATTTAATGTAATTTAAATGTAACGTATTTTAATCAACGTTATTATTCGCAAAAGGTAAAAATAAAATATGTCCCATTTAATTATTTATTAAAAAAAATTATGTACACAAATATTGTCATATCTATTTGCCTTTTATTTTAGAAAAGATAAATTTACGGTATAAAATATGAATGAAATGTTGAAAAGTAAAGCAAAATTTAGGGCAATGTTGCCAGTGGGCTACTTTTTTTAAATTAAGATTTCTTGATTGGCACCACTTTTTTGAAACGGTAAAATTCGTTTTGTTTTCGCCTTTATTAATACGTCATTAAATAAGATGCATTTCATCATTACAAAAAAGTGGTGCCAATCAAGATACTGAATTTTTAAAAAAGTAGCCTGTCTGGCAAAACTGATTTAGGGGTTATCTAGTCATGTCTAATTTAGCACCCAGTACCCAGTCTGTTGTTTGGATGTTTTGTATAATTATGAGGCATTGGAAAAAAAAGTTTAGCTTAACCCCTTGGGGACGAGCGACAGATATACGTGCCGCAAAAAGGCTTAAGTATCATTGTTTATCCCCACCAGTAAAACATTACTGCAAAATTTGCCTTATTCAATCGGAGTATTTTCTCGATTCAATAAGACACAAATTTCTGTTTTTAAAAACCGGTGACAAAACACTAAAAATTTCGTAAAAGGCTCCCTTCGCAAAGGGGTTAAAAGTACTTAACCCTTATACAGTGTTTCTAATGTACATTATTTCAAATATGCAGAGCTTCCAAGTTTCCTACCAATATTTTAATTCAATAAGTATTCTTTGATTTAATTGGAACATTTGAACGATTTAACAGAACTACAGTTTCTTTCAAATAAGAGTTGTGTGCAAAAACCTGCAGACTCATAAACTCTGGATATGGTTTTTGGGTCGAAATATACCGAAACATTTTGCAAAGGTTAAAAAGTAAAACAGTGTTCCCAATGTGCAACATTTTTTAAATTCACATTTTTTTTCATTGACACCACTTTTTGGAAACAGTAAAATTCTCTTTGATTTCGCTTTAACCACTTGGGCACGAGCGACACATATACGTGCCTCAAAAAAGGCTTAAGAATCCAAGTAAAATTTTGCTGAAAAATTTGCCTTGGTCAATCGGAGTATTTCCTCGATTCAAAAAGGCACAAATTTCTGTTTTTAAAAACTGGTGCGAAAACATTAAAAATTTCAAAAGGCTCCCGTCGCGAGGGAGCTAGTATGTCATAAAAAAAAGCGCATATTATTGATTTAAAAAAGTGGTGTCAATCAAGAATCTGTATTTTAAAAAAGTAGTCCATTTGACAACATTGAAGTAAAATACAATAAATATAATGGAGTTATGTATAAAGAGAAGGAGATATGTAAAGTATTAACTATCAATTTAGAGTGAAGAATGGAGTTATGAATAAACATGAGGAGAAATGTAGTGTATTGTCTAGTTGATACGAAGTGTCTAGTAGTTGTTTTATAGATTTTTTTAAAACAAAATGAGAAAAATAAATTAAAATTTCAAAGATCTTGGAGAGAAATTGACACCACTTTAGCCGTCTTTTAAAACAGGAAAGTGGCAAGTGTAACAATATCAGCAACAAGGGGAAAAAAAAGGCTGAACTTTTTTAAACGAAGGAAGTACAGGAGGCGTTATTTTTCTGCATTTGACATCTGAACATATTAAAAAGTTATTGCTTACTTTTACCGATTTACAAAAATTAACTAATTAAGATTAAATTTGTGAAGAAAGACAATAACACACGTTTAAATTTTTAAAGTACGTTTTCCTTTTTCATACGAGAGGTTTTAAAAATATCCCTCAAGCAAATATCAAGGTTTTTAAAGAAAATACGCTTTTAAATGGATTTTTTTAAAGACTATTAACAAGAAATCTTCAAAAGGGCGCTAAGAAAGCATCCAAAGGACGCCGTGTTGGGCACTCCTGATTTATAGTGATCAT
Organism: Maratus speculifer; assembly: GCA_964019185.1. Taxonomy (NCBI): domain Eukaryota; kingdom Metazoa; phylum Arthropoda; class Arachnida; order Araneae; family Salticidae; genus Maratus; species Maratus speculifer. The sequence goes on along the minus strand of OZ025302.1, from coordinate 197,597,753 downwards.
AGTTTCTCGCACGCTAATGATAAATATTTTGAACATAAAAAGTTTTTAACTTTTGTTGCGTCATATATGAGGAGCGGGTACTTTAGAGAAGTATTAAATTTTTCTTCGATCTTTAAGAAGTTTCTCTTTGTGATGTTAATTATTTCTTTACGTAATACAAAGAAAAATGAAATTCACTAAAACGTATTTCTGAAACGAAAAAAAATCTTTATAAATAATTAAAAAAACATACTACAAATGCAAAGAGTAACTTAAAAACGGAAAAGAAAAGCAAGAATAATCTATGTTTTAGAAAAAAAAAATAATTCTTTTTTATATTTAGTTTAAAACCACGGAAGTGTTTCGAATACTTTTTGAAAAAGTTTTAGTATAGTAAACGATCATTTAACCACTGTCCTCATTTGTCCATATGTCGTACGGGCAAAATGTTTTTGCCAATCATGATTTGTCCGTACTACGTAGGGGCATCCATATGCCAATAATGATTTATTATTCTCAGCAGTACAATTTACTGTACAATTTGCATTATTTAATCACAGCTTTTTTTTATTCAATTAGGCAAAATTTTCTGTTTTGAAAAACCGGTGACAAAAGATTAAAAATTCTGTAGAAAACATAAAAAAATAGGCATTTATTTATTTTATTTATTTATTTATTTTATTTATTTATTTATTTATTTATTTTTTTTTTTGAAAAATATTGAGTAGTTAAGTGGTTAAAAAATCAATAAAAAAGGTAAATCGGGGCATGTATATCTAAATAGTTTTGTAATTAGATGAAATTCATATAATTAGAAAATCATTCTGTTTCATTGATTATTTAATTACATTGTATTTTTTATGAAAATAAAAAAAATTCAACCGTCGATTTGGGTCACACGTGTAATTAATTAATACATATAAGTGCACTTATAATTAATTAATAATTATATCGAAAATATAAACACATATAATTAATAAATATTTATGAATGTGGATGAATTGGATATGGATGTAATTTATGGAAGTATTGATAATTTAAAAAATGTTTGGACGTTTTCGTTTCGGCTGAAATTAAAAAGATTACCGAAATTTCGCTTCGGTTTTTGTCTTAAAAATCTGTTTAACTCTATCCTAATCCGTTTCGCGAGGAGTGACTTTTATAGAATTTTAAATCTTTCATCACAAGTCTCCGAAACAAACATTTTCGGGTAAATTAACCACGTAACTGTTTAATATTTTAAAAAAATTCAAATATGCCTGTTTTGTTTCATATCTTTTACCATGGCCAACTAGATGTATACGGCCCATTAATTTGAGATTAATGTATGAAGTTTCCCGCCAGAGGACTCTGATACCTTGCCCAAGTTAAACTGACCAATCGTGCAAACCCTGAACCAAAACAATGACTATGTACACAGAACAGACATCAGGTTATTCAACGCTAATTTGGGCAGGGTTTACGCCACGTAGTCCAATGAAATGGTTTAGGCTTTGAAGCTGAATCCAGTTTCACTTTTTCGGCGGGTTTTAGCGAAATGCGCAGGCCGTTATATATCTATTTGGCCATGGTTTTACAGAATTTTTATCCTTTATCACCGGGTTTTTAAAACAGAAATTTTTGCCTTATTGAATCGGAAAAATGTTTAGATTAGATAATCAAAATTTACAATAAAAATTTACTGGTGAGAATAATAAATCATGTCTGGAATATGGATGCCCGTACTACGTATGGGTAAATCATGATTGGCAAAAACACGTTACCCGTATGACGTACGGGCATATAAGGGAAGCGATTAATCGGGGAAATGCCTGGATTAAATAAAGCAAAACTGGTAAAAATAATCAAGGATTCTGCGAAACTTTTTTGGCACATATGCGTGACATTCGTTCCCTAAGGGGTTGATGATCACGCATAGGAATAGAAGAATGACACAGAAATGATCTTATAGTGGCTGAGTTGTTACTATTTACGTACGGAATTCTAAGAATCAGTACAAAAGATAAATCGGGGCCTGTGTACCCGAACAACGTTTTAATTAGAAGAAATTATTGTAATTAAAAAATCATTCTGTGTCGTGGATTAATTAATTGCATTGTATTTTATATGAAAATAAAAAGTTTTGATCACAGGCTGTCGACTTGGGACACACGTACAATTAATTAATTATTATGCATGTTTATGTATGTATTAATTACTTTAAAAATACTTTGGACGTTTTCGTTTTCGGGCAAAAATAAGATTGCCGAAATTCCGTTTCGGTTTCGGTTTTAAAAATCTGTTTAGGTCGATTCTTACTCGCTTTGCGACGAATGCCCCTTACAGAATTTTTCTCATCCTAGATTGAATAATGCAAAATTTACAGTAAAAAATAACTGGTAAAAATAATCAAGGATTCTGCGAAACTTTGTCACGTATGTGGGACATTCGTTCCCAAGGGGTTAATGATCACACATTCAAATAAAAGAAACGGTAAAAGCCAGAAAGCCGTAATCTCTGTTACGTGATCCATAAAAAGAAATACCACATTGTGTGACTTTCCCAGAAGTTGTACTTTATTTTGTAGCATTTTTTATAGTATTATTTTCAGAGATGAATTTTTACTTTAAGAGATTCCTAAATGTTTCCTAATAACCATTTAACGTTCATTGGTTTCTCTACGAAATCACAAAATTTTAATGTGAAAAATAACAGTAGTAAGTCCTGATTACGTCCATTAATAACTATATCGAAATATTAATAATATATATTCGAGAACGAAAAAGTAAGAATTTATATTATAAATAAAAATTTTGCTTATAAGACTTTGTTGTATTAATAAAAACATTTAAAATACATTATAAAATTTTATTTACATGTTTCAACTTTTTTAATCGAGTCATCTTCAATGTAAATAGAAAATAAAAATTACAAACATAATGAACGTGAAAACTGTTTTCACGTTCGTTATGTATAACGTTTTTCAACGTTAACCATTGGAGTCAAGTTACCCGTATTCTTGTTACTTAAGACGCCACAATACTGGCTTAAAAAGACCCGGATGATAATGTAAAATCTCTGTAAGTTATGAAAACGATCTTTTCAAATATCTCGCGCAAATTTTAATATTTTGACATGTTTTTTTTTTTCATAGGATAGCTGAAGACAATCCACAACCGGACTAGTTTTTACTTTTTCGATTTTGGTTATATTCTTCTTCTATTAGGGTAGTTTCAGTTTCATAAACAGTTCAAATTGGTTCTGAAAGTTAAAGTAAAAAAAAAATTTGAATCCAAAATCGAAAAAGTAAAAACTAGGCCGGTTGTGGATAATCTCCAGCTATCCTATGCGAAAAAAATCAGCTCAAAATACTAAAATTTCAGCGAGATATTTGAAAAGAACACCCCCATAGACTTTACATTATCATCCGGGTCTTTTTCTATCAATAGTGTGGCGTCGTAAGGTGCACAGACTCCTTGTTTTACCCCTCGCGTTTCTTTGTTTGTATTTAACTACTGCATTTCCGTGATTCAATGAGGCACAAATTTCTGTTTTTGAGAATCGGTGACAAAATATTAAAAATTTCGTAAAAGGAACCCATCGCGAAGGGGTTAAATAAATACAAATAAATGCAAATTATAAATTTTTATTTACATGTTTCAACTTTTTTAATCGAGTCATCTTCAATGTAAATAGAAAATAAAATTATAAACATAATGAACGTGAAAACTGGAATTTTATTAACATATTTAACCCCTTCGCGATGGGTTCCTTTTACGAAATTTTTAATATTTTGTCACCGATTCTTAAAAACAGAAATTTGTTCCTCATTGAATCACGGAAATGCAGTAGTTAAATACAAATAAAGAAATACGAGGAGTAAAACAAGGAGTCTGTGCACCTTAAGACGCCACACTATTGATAGAAAAAGGCCCGGATGATAATGGGGGTGTTCTTTTCAAATATCTCGCTGAAATTTTAGTATTTTGAGCTGATTTTTTTCGCATAGGATAGCTGGAGATTATCCACAACCGGCCTAGTTTTTACTTTTTCGATTTTGGATTCAAATTTTTTTTGACTTTAACTTTCAGAACCAGTTTGAACTGTTTATGAAACTGAAACTACCCTAATAGAAAAAGAATATAACCAAAATCGAAAAAGTAAAAACTAGTCCGGTTGTGAATTGTCTTCAGCTATCCTATGAAAAAAAAATGTCAAAATATTAAAATTTGAGCGAGATATTTGAAAAGATCGTTTTTCATAACTTACAGAGATTTTACATTATCATCCGGGTCTTTTTAAGCCAGTATTGTGGCGTCTTAAGTAGCAAGAATACGGGTAACTTGACTCCAATGGTTAACGTTGAAAAAAACCTATCTTCATTTATAGGGATCAGTACTTTGCGAAATTTCTAGTACTGAAACGCCTAAAATCCCCTGAATAACCTGGTGGGCTGGAATCCTGAGTTATAGAACCGTTTTCTATTAAAAAAAAAGTCTGACAGTTTCCATCAATTTTTAACAGTGCACCTATTATTAAAATCATTGACTACTAATAAGTTCAATGAAAGTTTTGAATTTTAATAAGTATAATTATTGTTATTTTTCACAAAGAAAAGAAAAAGAGGATGCCGCATTTAATATTTAATGATAATTTTTTTAAAAAAAATTCTTAGTTCGTAATTTTTGTTATCATTTGAAGTGCTAACAACATTTTAATATTGAAGACTTTCGATTTTTTTCTTGTCAATGAGACGAAAGCATTTCAGTTAAGTATTTCATATGTCTCTCTTTCGTATATTTAAAGTTTTAAAGAAATTTTCTTCGTGATTTAATTATTTCTTCTACCTTTAATACAAGAACAGAGAAATTCGCTGAAAAAGGTTTCTGATAACAGATTAATAAATTGTGTAAAACAGTATTACTGATTTCAAAAGGAAAATAAAATAACTAATCAGCAAACTAATGCTAATAGACATTTGAAAAGAAAATATTTCTTCATTTTTTTCATTCAAATAGAAAATAAAACAGATTTCAAAGCCCGTATATTTCGTAGAATTTTCAATGAACATAAAATCACTATTTAAATTTAGAAAGCTTTACTTATTACTTTTTTTTCTCCAAATTTGTAATCATGCAATCGAATAATTTTATCACTTTGCGATCCAAACCCGAGACTCACTCGGGATCCTTTTTGTTTGAAAAATTTGATTTTCGCACTAGTTATAATAAAAAGTAAAATTCGTCTTATTTAATTACATTATTTTATACCGTAATTTTTGTCGTATAATCTGCGGATCAAACAATTATTTTTCGACCCAGAAAATTTCGAAAATGAAATCTTTTAGATCGCGGTAAATATTTGACATTAACTATTAAATAAAGTTTCTGGGTCGAAAAAGAATTGTTTGATCCGCGTATTATACGCCGGAAATTACTGTAGAAGTAAATAATATACACGTCCTCAAAAAAAAAAAAAAAAAAAAAAAAGATTGAAAGAGATTTAAGTTAAATACTTATGAAAATTTATCACTTTTTTGGTCACATTGCGTATGCGTAATTAAATCCGCACCAAAATGCGTAAAATTGCACTTCAGGCATTTTTACGCATTTTGGAAACTCAGATGAAAATAATATGCGTTTATTTTATGAGGGATTCGGCTTAGATGCAGACATTTATGTGTTTGCTTTTAACACAAAAAACATTCAGCTATTAGTGACGTATCAGTGACGTAAAAATGAAAATAAAAAATCAGACGTTTTATTATTTATGAGTAAAAGAACGGAGGTCGGACCTGTTCGGACCCAGGGACCGAACAGATTATGATACTAATTTGATGAGAATCGTGATGCTTATTTTGATACACTTATACGAAATCTTATCTGGTTGGCACCATTTTTAGGTGTGTTTGTAATTATGTAAATACGTAGCACTGATAGTTGTCTTTCAGTCCGTCCATCCGCATATAAAACTACCGAACCAAATCGTTTGAAATTTAAAATATGTAATTATTACATAATTTTTTCGAGTCATTTAAAATTTTATGAAAATCGGATGCATAGATCAATTACAGGGACAATCAAAAGTATTCCGTTACATTACGGTCAATAGGAGAAAAAGTTTCAAATGCACTTTAAGCGTTTGAAATTTAAAATATATAATTATTACATAAATTTGTAGCGTCAATTCAAATTTTGTGAAAATTGGATGTATAGATCAATTACAGGGACAATCAAAAGTATCCCGTTACATTACGGTCAATGGGGAAAATTGTTTCAAATGCATGTTAATGGTGTTACACTCATTCGAATATAATAGAATACATGAACCTATAAAGTATTTATATATTAAAACATACATTCTGTACAGTGTGTGATGCAAAGAATAATTATTATTAAATTACATTGTCAAAGAAAAATATTCCACTACATAATGCTATACGGGAAAATGGCGTGTGTTAAATATATTAAACTATTTCACATTTTATGAATATGATATACGTTACTGAGGTGTAATAAAAGTTTCTTCCTGTATATTTACAGGAACACAAACAAGATTTCGACCTCTGTACTATATCTGAAGTATTGTATACTATAACAGCAAGATCTGAATACTTTAAAACTTCGTTGTCCTACGAACGCACCTCATTTGCCACGCTTCATGTGCAATTTCTGACTTGTTTAAAAGACTTTGTAAGTTGACCGAATGTAAAAGACAAATGTGCCAAAAATTTACGCTTTAAATAAAATGGTCGACTAGAATATAAAAATGGAATCATGTATAAATAACTAGCATCCAAAAAAAGATTAACTGAAAATAAATTTTTTATGGCAAATAAGCTATAAAAAAATCTTTTCGTGAAAGACGATGAAAAAATACGTGACATTTAAAGACTATGTTTTTTACTACATAGTTTCTGCAATCAACCAAAATACTTTCTATATTTTCAACATCAAAGACTTTCAACAATCTTTATCTCACCGGTGAAGAAAGAGCACTTAACTTAAGTATTGCATTTTTCTATTTCTCTCTCATTTAAAGTTTCAAAGAATTAGTGACTATATTTTTTTTCTTCCTTTAACCCTTTGAAGGGCAAAACACTTCTGTTCATAAAATGCTGAAATGATTGAATGATGCTGGAACTTTAATCCCTTAATGGTCGTATTAAATAACGGTTTAAAAATTCAAATTCATTATTGCCACCACTTTTTTGAAAAAAAATATTCTTCATATTTAATGACAAGTAAAATAATTCCAGAATAAAACCAATTACACTATTATATAAAACTGGTGGGAATTAAAAAATTCTGAATAAAAGCCGTGAAGCTTGCAACCCGTGAATGTCTCGGGAGCGACGATCAAGTGGTTAAAACAAATTTATTTGAAAATAGATTAATGGTTTTCTTTATGTACTTGGTAAAATTAAAATTTTCATTTCAAAATTCTGGAGTCAATGTGGCATTTCGCACTCAAAACTAAGTGAGATATATTTTATCCCACCGCCCTTTAAGGCCCCAAGGTAGGCTCAGAAAAAGACCCGGATGATAATGTAAAGTCTATGGGAGCGTTCTTTTCAAATTTCTCGCTCAAATTTTAATATTTTTACATGATTTTTTTGCACAAGAAAGCTGAGGACGATCTACAACCGGCCTAGTTTTTCTTTTTCGATTTTGCTTATATATTTTTTATATTACGATACTTTCAATTTCAGAACCAGTTTAAACTGGTTTTGAAAATTAAAGTAATTTTTAAAAAAAAATCTGAAACCAAAACTGAAAAAGTAAAAAACGGTTGTGCTCTCAGCTATCTTGTGCAAAAAAAAAAAAAAAAAAAAAAAAAAAAAAAAAAAAAAAATCATGTAAAAATATTAAAATTTGGGCGAGATATTTGAAAAGAACGTCGCCATAGACTTTACATTATCATTAGGTTCTTTTTATGTGCTTAGTGTTGCGCCTTAAGGGGTTCCTTGATTTGCCGGTACATCATAAGGGCAACGCGTTTTTACCATTCATGATTTGCCCGTACCATGTACTGGCTTCCACATTCCAATCATGTTTTCTTATTCTCACTAGTAAGTATTTTTTGTAAATTTTGTATTATATAATACGAGAATTTCTCTGATTCAGTTAAGTTTAAATTTCTGCTTTGAAAAACCGATGAAAAAAGATTAAAAATCCTGTTTAGGAGACGCTCGTCCCTAAAGACTTAACCCCTCCAGGGGCGTCGTTTGTAGTCTGCAAACGGTTAATTTTAATGCTCAATTTGCCAACTGGCACCAATAAATTTTAGTACAACTTCGGTCTCATATTATATGTAAAGAAACGGCTTTGATTATTTTCAACTATATTTGTTCGTAAATTGCAGTGAGAATTAATTATATGAACTTTTTTAGCACAAATGCCTTGCCCGTGAAAGAGTTAAGGCGGATATAAACAAATACAAATGAATCTAAAATTATATGATCTTTATTGTTTATCAGTAATTTTTTTTCGTATATTTCGTGTAAAAAAGGACACAAAAATGTGATTTTTGAAATAAAAAATAAACATTATTTAATTTTTTTTTTTTAAATATGGATCAGTTAAATGGGTAATATTCTTTTGCTTATTGGCCATTTTCAACATAGTGATAAGTCCGTAACCAAATGTCATGTCTGTTACCGCTCGTTTTTTTAATGATCATCATTTTTTCAAGATTCTACTTTTATTTCTTATTCAACTAAGAAAGAAATGTGCAATTTAATTCAAATTTAATAATATACATGAATATATACTGCAATTATTAGAAAAAATTTGCAATTTTCTTAAAATTTAATAATTTACATGAATATATACTGTAATTATTAGAAAAAGTTCCTGTATAATTTCTATGTGATCAAAATCTTGTGCTAAAACTGTCATTTCAATTTAATTTAAGTATTTAAAAATCATGTTTTGAAATTTAGGGACATAAGTCACTTTATAGTAAGTTGATTTTAGGAAATTTAATAAATTTAAAGGTGAGTATTTTCAGTAATTTTGCATGGTAACGGACTTGACAATTTGCCTTACAAGCCAACTTTAAATAGTATTTACATATCATATTATAGGGCAAAGGGCACAACCGATTTTTTTCATGTACCTTAAACATTTACTTTAACAACTGTCTCCATTTTAAAAAGAGATTATTAAGTTATAAAAATAAAATTCTGAAATGTTAGCGAATGGTAAAAATGGCCCTTATAAATAACTCAAAAATTCCACACGTAAATCGTGGTAAAAATGTACGCCCCTGTGATTAATATTAAATTCTTTAATTTTTTATATAATAAATAAACTATACCAAATTATTTCAGGAAGAATGGGGAAACAAGACGCGACATTTAATATCTATATATTTTTTTAATTACATAGATTCTGCAATCAACCAAAATACTTTTAATACTTTCAACATCAAAGGCTTTCAACTATTTTTATCTCATCAGTGAAAAAAAGGTACTTAACTTAAGCATTGCATTTTTCTTTCTCCTTCATTCGAACTTTTAAAGAATTAGTGAACGTAAATTTTTCTTCCTTTAATGCAAAGAAGAACTTAAAAAATTAGAAAACATATAACTTATCTAATGATTTGAAAAAAGTATTAAGTGAAAAATAGAAAATAGGTCATATAAATATAATTTATAATGAATATTTTTATAAAAGATAAATTTCTTTAGTTTTAAGGGTTCTGTATATCAAAAATAAAACAAGTCGGAAATGTAATAGTGTACAGTACTTGGGATACAGTATAGCATTAGAAATATTTTGTGTGTCCCTGTAAATATTATCTGATTTTTATTATACAGAAAGTTATGCAGAAAGTAACGTATATCACAGCAACGTGCAGCAATTTCATAAAATGTGAAATAATTAGAAACAAATTAATTATAATTAGAACGGGCCCCAAAGAGTGTTTCCTCTTATATTATTATGGAATTATGTACTTTTGTGTGGTCCTGTAAATGCATAACAAATACCCTATTCACCACCGATTGTACCGAATGTATATTTTATTATATGCTTCACAGATTCATATATATATATAAATATTACGTTCATAAGAAACTAACATCATTAAAATGCACATGAAACTATTTTTCTCATTGGCCGTAATATAATGGAATACTTTTGATTGTCCCTGTATTTAAACCATACAGCCGATTTTCATAAAGTTTAAAATGACTCGACAACATTATGCAGTAACTACATACTTAAAAATTTCAAACGATTTAATTGGGTAGTTTTTCCTTTGTTGTATACGGACACACGGATTGACTGAACTGTGGCCCATATGGTTGACTATATGATATCAGAACAGATGATATCAACGAATACGATCTATAAAAAGGTTTGCAAATTCCTTATATATTTTTTTTTACGGATTCTGGCATCACTATTAATTATAAGAAAATTTATGTTTAATTTTAAAGAAACAGAATTTCCAATCACCAGTCTTACTGTCAAATTTCGCAATATTTTTCTGCAGTGAAATACTTTGAAAATACTGTTAAAATTTAGTAGTAAAATTGTGTGAATCCTGTATAAGTAGTATTTGTTTCTCCTGAGCGGAAATGTGTCCAGAATGTGACTCAAACACAGAATTTTTGACTTTAATTTATAGCGCTTTTCCAATTGAGATATCCGGACGACATCACAGTCATCTCAATATTCGATTAAACATATGTGCTGAGATATTTTTCAGATAGTACAATTGGAAGATCAATGACATTTAAAATCAAAAATTCACTTTTTTTTGTTATCGTGGCAAACAGTAGTATTCCGAAAATGCGGAAGCATTCTGATATGTCTCCAAGATGTCGCCCAAGAACAACAACTATTTTCCAAATGGCCAAAAATGAATTATTTTATAGCTAAAAACAAATCTTCAATATATTTAAAAATCAATTCATAGGTACTACAATCAGCGAAAAAACTCTGCCAGTTTTCAACATCAACTGTTTTCATCCCATCCATGAGGAAATGGTAAATTAGAGAATTGTTCATGGCAAATGTGACATCTTTCCATCTTCAATAGATAGAAAAGAGAACGTCATGAAAACATATCATAGAAATGAATGAATGGTTTGAAGAAGAATAATCTTTCTTTCCAAAGTTCGATTTTGGTATCAGTTTTAGACCGGGAGGAGGCAGCATTGACAATCACCTCATCGAGTTCACAGATTAACCTCTTCAGTCCCTGAGTACCCAAATGGGTACATCAATTTTGTACCATTTTATTAATGATACTCAAATATAAATGAAATTTCGATATAAGAATAATATGCTTCGAATTCTAAGATTCGAGCTAATGAAAATAAAACAAAAATCTCGCTCTAAAGTCAAACGAGAGAAGAAATAATTCAGTAATAATTAAAAATACTGTAATAATCGCCAGTAGCGAAGAGGTTAATCCTTAAATGCATATTGTATCATTTTCGATACCACAAGTGTTCCCGATTTATTGGGGTTTTTATTCACATATTCCGTATTCTCACCAGAAATTTAAAAGAGCAATTTTGACTTTACTTAATGACAGACCATTCGTAATTAAATAAAGAAAAATTTACTATTTAGATTTTCAGGTATAAATTCTGATTCTTTGAATTGCGCATTTTTTGAAACGCATTCTATCCTGAGCATTTAAGGGATAAAATCTCGGATTACCGTATTTACTCGAGTATAGCACGCACTTTTTTTCAAAAATATAGGGCAAATTTCCTAGGTGCGCGTAATACACGGAATAATTTTTTACTGAGGGATATAATCACACGATATACATATTAATCATGAAATGTATGCAAAGAAGACATAATTACTCGGCAAATCTTATTTAATTGAAGTATTACTGCATCTTTATTTCACCCCTTGCTCTCTTTTATGCAGTAACATTATATAAATGTTAATTAGCAATTCTCACTGCCATCACTTATTCCTATACCCCGTCATTCACTCCCTACCTGAAGTCTAAAAATGTATTTTCGCCTTGTTTTTGGCCTGATATAATGTTTGTTTTGACTTTCTTTATTGAAATTCATTTAAAAATATGCATTAAAATATTTAAATGCTATAAAGGACGTCAAATACTAATAAAAACATTAAAAGATTTTAATAATTTTTACATTTTTCGATTGAATTTACTCAACCATCATCAGAAAAACAAAATACAAATAAACAAAAGATGGAAAATGACAGTAAACTATTACAAATGAAATTTAAATTTTTTCCATTGATTTGTAATAGTTTATTGTCATTTTCCATCTTTGTGTTTATTTGTATTTTGTTTTTATGATGATGATTGAGTAAGTTCAATCGAAACATATAAAAATTATTAAGATCTTTTAATGTTTTTATTAGTATTTGACGTCCTTTATAGCAATTAAATATTTTAATGCATATTTTTGAAATGTTTTTAATGGACGTATAAGAAAACTTCTATTTATAATTAATGAAATTCATTTAGTCATTCATTCATTTGCATATCAAAGTTACGGTGCGCGTTATATATGAGATTTAAAAAAATTGCCATTTTTTCCTGTAAAGTACGATATACACGAGTAAATACGGTACTAGAATTTGAAAAACTTATTATATGTATGAATGTCTATATATATCTTTTAAATATATACACATTTAACTCTTTCCGGCACGAGAAAGTTCAGTTAATACAATGAGTAATTATAGATAAACACCGGAATTTAAAAACGACTTATTTAGAAATTAAGAACTCCTTAATTTGAACTTTCATTGTAAAACAAACTTTTTATTAAAATATTATTGGTGCCGCTTACAAGTTTGGATTTTAAATTAGGTGTGCCTTGACTTGGCACAATGTGCCGGAAAGGGCTAAAACATTTTCGAAGCTGATATCTAATATCCAATTGAATCCCCAAAAGAAAAAACAAGTCAAAAGAAAAAAAAAAAAAAAAAAAAAAAACAAGTATCGTGTAGCATATGGCGCCAATACGTCTTTTTTCTAATGTGTTCCATTAAATTTGTATTTTGTCATGTAATAACATTTTGCAATATTCTGAATTAATTAGTCATTTGACAAGAACTGAGTCAATTTAAAATGTGGAATGTTACATGCTGATTCACTTATATACAAAAAAGAATTATATTATGGTTTATTACTTCTGGCAATTTCCATATCAACCTTGCAATTTCCAAAGACCTTTAACAGCAGAAAAAACGAAAGAGAAACTAACCAATCAGGAGGTTGGAAACTTTTCTGTGATCCCTAATCGAGTAAACAGAGTTAAAATGCTGCTCAGTCTCAAAATATATCTGAGAATAAAAAAGAACGATAATCGATATTTCAGAACAATTTAATTTTCTAACTTTTATAGGAATAATATTTTTCCAAATATTTTGGAAATACTGATTAATAAAAATTTTAAAAATCTGTACACTTAATATATTTTAATTGTCATTATTTATTTTCAAACAAAAAACAAAAATTGCATTTTTCTAATATGTGATAATAATAATAATAATAAAAATCTTCAGAATTTGTTGAGATCAATTCATACTTCCTACAATTAATCGAAATACTTTCGAAGTTTTCTAACTCAATTGCCGTTATCTGGTCTATGAAGAAAGGGTACTTGACTCAGATGTTCCATTTTTCTATGTTTCCTTTCATTCAAAGTTTTAAAGATTTTGTTCGCAAAGAATGTGATATTTTCCCATCTTTAACGGACATAAAAGTGAAAGTTACTGAAACATTATATCAGAAAACAGACAATTAAATAAATGGTCTGAATAAGATAGTAAATGGAAGTTCAATATAAATTAAAGGAACAAAAGCGAATAGACATATTTCAAGAATTTAATTTCTTTCCTTTTAGACATATAATATAGAGTCATGCAGTAGTACAAGAGCTAAACCACAAATGATTGCTACAACCACTAAATTTTATAGTTTTATTTATCCCTTTGAGGGGCAATATTCTTAAAATGCTGAAATGATTGAACGACACCAGAATTTAAAAAATATATATTTATTTCAAAATAGAAAAAAAGACCATGTTCTTCGTGAACATCATAAAATTAAAATTTTCATTTCAAAATTCTGGTGTCAATGTTGCAATTCGCAATTAAAATTAAGTGGGATATATTTTATCTCATTGACCATTAAGGGGTTAAATCTCTTATAGTATTCTTAAAACTAAAAATTCTAGTTACATTAAATCAGTAAACGATTGCTATTGAAATTTTATGGTAGCAATCGACAATTTGTGGTGCAGTACTTTCATCCTTGGTTATAATATTTTTAAAACATTAATTAATAGGTAATATGACAGACTTTTCCTGCAGAATAAAGTTAGTCATATCATATTTTATTTCTTTTACTGAAAATACATAAATGTTTTTATAAAACGTATTTTAGGATTGTCATTCAACTCATACCAAACTGAATTTCACAGCAAAAATATTCTTTTATATTAAATTTACTTTCTTAAGTTGTCTATGTTGACAACTTATTACACGAATTCTGTTAAAGAATTATGAATAAACATACTGGACGCATCTTTTATTAGTAAAAATATACTCAATATTATTTCCGGTATCAGTATCTTTTTAATGAATACGCTCTTTAAAAAAATATTTAAAATATCAAAGTTTTTCACTCGCAGTCTTCACATTTTCAAGCTAGAAATTATTGGTCACAACAAAAGACGAAAAATAATCTGCGTCTTATTTAATTTGAAAGTTTTTCTCATTAAATATGAAAACATTTTCATACTGATATAATGGTCGCTTGTTGGGCCACAGGTTGATGATCGCTCTTTTACACGGTGTTTTACATAATACATATCCGATATAGTGGTTTTTGAGTTATTTAAAAATAAGTATTGGGGGGGGGGGGTTCTATTTAGAGTCGTTATGTAAGTATTTTTATTCAAAATTTTTAGAAATCACTAACCCATATTTTAGTTCACTTTTTTACGAAACTGTTTTGAATGTCTTTTTACCACTAAGTTTAAGTAAAGAAAGCATTATATAATCGTAAAAATTTAGGATTAAATATATCAAATTTTCGCCTTAAAAATACTGGCATAGAAAAAAGAGTAAATAACGGCAGAATAGCTGAGTTAATTTTTCTGTGATATTTTAATATTACAAATCTAGTAAGTTATGGAAAGCTTTTAAACTCTTTTTTTAAACAATTTATATTACTTAAGAAAGATGTTACAAAATATATTAAAAACTAATAACTTGACAAGTTTCGTTTCCAATTATAATAAGAACCATAAAAAAAAAAAAATTGCAAATTGTCTCACGTTACAAATGACATGCGATAATGAGATGTAAACAAAACCACGCGTTACTGTAAAACATAAATTAAAAATAGATAGTAATCTAAAATTATTTTCCAATCTGGCTTCACCTATTCAGGCTTTGCAGGAAGAATTTATCCATTAAGTCTAACCTTAACTTAAAAATAATAAAAGAAACGGCAATTTTACAAACAAATCTTTTACGCGTATAAATTTCAATGGACCCTCTTTTAATGGACTTACGATAAAAAATTGATACAAACCATGATTTCCTTTAATATTTGTTTTAATATATTTTGTAACACCTTTCTAAGCCCTTGGGGACGAGCGACACGTATACTTGCCGCAAAAAAGGCTTAAGAATCCTTATTTAACCTTACCAGAAAAAATGTACTGTAAAATTTGACTTCAGAGTATTTTCGCGATTTAATAAGGTATAAATTTTTTTTGTTTTTAAAAACCGGTGGCAAAATATTAAAAATTTCGTAAAAGGCTTCCGTCGCGAAGGGGTTAAGTAATATAAATTGTTTAGTAAAATATTTATGAAAAGATGAAGTTCTTTAAATCTAGTGTCTTTAAAAATCTAATGGATTTAATAAACTTTTTATCATAGCTCTAAACCGTAGAAGGTGTTGTGGTATATTATAAATAACACAAACTTCAAATTTGAAACTACGAAATGGCGGTCAGAAATTTTGAATAAAATCATGATTTTTGACATTCATGAAAAAAAAATTATTTACAATTCCTTTTCGTTTAATTCTGATGACATATAGGCATTTGAACTTTTAGCAACTTAACTTCGTTGCCTTGGAAACGGTTAATCTTCGCTTCATCGAAGATTCGGCCTCGTAAATTTTCTGTTATTGATTTTTTTTTCTAATTCTTTTTCTTTATTTTTACTACAAATCATTGAAGAAACTTATTTATAGTTTGCCTCGCCATTTATATATATATATCCGCCATTTATATATATATATTTGATTTTTTAATTATAATTAATGTAATAAGTTCTTCTAGTACCAGTTTTTCTTTCTTTTTTTTCTTTTTCTTTCTTTTTTTTTTTTTTTAATTTGAGGATTTTTAGTTTTACATGACTTGAACAAGGTTCGCACACTCCTTGCAATTTCCAAGGACTCTGGCACCACTATTAAAAATAAGAAAAATTACATTTAATTTTTAAATCACAACATTCGCAATCCCCACCTTCATTCACAGATTTACGATATTTTTCCTACAGTGAAACGCTTTGAAAATATTCTTAAAATTTAATGGTAGAACTGTGCGAACCCTGCTTGAACTAGAAATTTAATATTATTATATGTGAGATGAGTATAGGAGGTGTCTATTTAATTTAATATAATAGGGTAATTTATTCATTTTCTTGGTTTGGAATAATTAAAATTTTAAAATAGAAAACAATTTGGGTCAAATAAGACTCCAATGGTACAGGAAGAGTTAAATTTCGAAAACGTTTCAAATTCAATCATTTGAAAACTTTAAAATTCGGAATATTTAAGATTTTAACATTTTGAACATTCATGAATTTACAAACTTTTAGATACGGGATAAGAATTTTTTAATCTAATTTTTAAATCTAATGCTGACTCACTGAATTTGAAATGTACACTCGAAATCGTTTATATTTGCTATTACATGAAATAAAATTAAAATGATTAATGCAAAATTTTACCTATATTTAAATATTTTAAAGCCTCGTTGTGTTTTATGAAGTAAGTCATAGTCATTTTAAAACCCTAACATTTCTTCAAAGTTGGTAAGATAAATAAATAAACTGTTACGATTTACTATGTGATACAACTGTGCAGTGACTTAAGCAACGTATATCAATTTTGTTATGTGATAAATAGTTTAACGTAATTAAAATAAGCCACAAACAATGTCCCGCCCCATGTCATTATGTAAAGAAATTATTATTTTGTGGTCCTCTAAATGAATAATAAATATTCTTTGTGCAATATATTCTACAAAATATATGTTTTAGTACCCTTCATAAATGCATATTAATTTCATCGTGTTTTGACGGGTGTAACATCATTAAACAGCAATTAAAATTATATTATATCATCGGCCGTAATCTAACAGAATACTTTTGACTGACCCTGTATATGAACTATATATCCAATTTTGCTAAAATTTCAAATAACTCAACTAAATTCTGCAATAAATATGTATTTAAAATTTTTAACGATATAGTTGGGTAGTTTTTGTGTTTGTATTTGTTGGCAGACAGACGAACCTATTAAACGACGACTATAGGTATTACGTATTTGTATAATTTCGTATGCACCTAAAAAAACGCTAAATTTAAAAGCTCATGCAGAAATTGAAAACTTGTTTCCAGCAATCATTACTCTAAGACAGTATTGCAACCTCTTTTGGCGTGTCCCTGTAAATGGATTAAAAATGCTATGAATGTCCTGTTTCAGAATAATTACAGTGAAATTCAGTTATTTGTATTAGTTTCAATACATTTGCAATAGCGTAACGTCATTAAAATATTTTTCAAACGATTTTTCCTCTTAGACCATAATGTAATGGGTTTCTTGTGCGTTCTTCTGTAAATGAAGTATTAATTTCACATACTTCATATACAATACCAAACATGCCTAGGTAATCCTAAAAACGGTTTCCAATTGCATGAAAATCCGAGTATATTTAAGGGAGTTGTAATGCGGACAGAAGGACAGACAAATCGAATGCATAAGCACTTTTCAATATTTGTTGTAAAGTGTTAAAAAGAAGTGAAACATAATAAGCATTATCTAGGCATCTTTAATTTTTTCATTCAGGAATAATTGCGTTTCTGTAATTTTCAGGAAAATTCACAGGAGTGTTCAGAAGTTCAATAATGTTGAATTCACGCCAGAATTTTTCCCACGTTTTGTTTGAAAAATAAATAAATAAATAAAAAATAAATCACATGTTGCCACAGTAAGTTTCGAAGCATATAGGACAAATTTTACTATTATTAACAGTAATTTTCATCAATAATCTTCATAAGATATTCCCATTTCATCTCTTATAAAAATGTCTCTTAAAGATTATGGATAAAACATAGTAGTAAAAAAAAATAAAATTTGTCCTATACACTCCGTCTCTTGCCATAGATGTTTTGATTGCAGCTCTTACTTAGTTCTTTCTAAACACCCAGTCCATATCTCATAGAGGGGTTCCTCTATGAGGTG
The DNA here is from genome assembly GCA_964019185.1 of Maratus speculifer. Lineage (NCBI taxonomy): Eukaryota > Metazoa > Arthropoda > Arachnida > Araneae > Salticidae > Maratus > Maratus speculifer. Next base: position 197,579,288 of record OZ025302.1, on the reverse strand, counting down.
TTCCATTCTCATTTCATGTCCAATCTGTTCCTAACGCCCGACCAGCTAGGCACGTAGAGATGAGTTCGGGTTCGTTTTTCGGGGTTAGGGCCCGGCCGAGCCCGACGATTTTAAGTCCGAGCCCGCCCGAGCCCGAAAGATTTTTTGTCACCAGAGCCCGAGCCCGATACCAAAAATGTACAAAATAAAATTATATTGTATTTAAAAATTGTTTCAAAAGTAAAATCTCTTTTTTAAAAACTTCTTACACAGATAGGATTTTTAAATGAAAATTTAAATTCATTCTTATCAAAATTCGCATAAAATAAAAATATACTTCATATGTAAAAGTATTCTCATATTCTTTCCTCCTTTAACAAGCAAATTTGATGGAAACATTTTTGTTTAATGAATAAATGCATGAAATTTGCAGAAATTATTATTTGTAAGCTAATACGAATCGAAAAACGTTTTTCAATTTTCTGTAAAAAGTGTACAAATTTCATTACAATGGATTCTTTTCTCATAACAATCTTTCATGATTGACAGATACCTGAAAATCAACGTAAATTAAAAAACAGTGACATTGTTATTTTAAAGGTCCTATGTTTTTATAGAAAAAGAGGAAACACTGATCAATTGCTTTCTGTTGGAATAACATGGTAATAAAATTTACTTACGGAGAAAAGTGACTTCGAGAAGGAACAGCGTCTCAGCATTAGCAGAATTCATATTCATGATGACAAATGCATATAATAATAATCACTAAAGTTATTTTCATAAGAAAAACGGCTATGTTTCATGCACAATCGAATATTAAATAAATTTGAAAACCTCCAGCTAAAGATCTAATTCTCGTCTACCAAAAACAGAAGAAAATATCATATTCGTGTTATGTAACTAAATAATAAATAAATAAACGATCCCATTAAAAATTATGTTCTGCAAACGAAAAGCCAACAAAGATTAAATTTATTGTTAAGTTTGTTATGATTGGCGTCATATAAATAGATGGCGCCAATCGGAGGAAGTTCCGCTGACATAAATCTGTAATTATCACAAATTTTCATTTGAAACAGCAATGAAATACTAAAATAAATAAGCAAGTATTCAGTTCTCCCGTCATTTTGATAAAAAAGAATTAAAATGACTTGTAAAGGAATAAGTAAGCAATTTTAAGTGGAAAAAGTTATTTCAATCTTTTCTACACATGAGTAAATAAAATTTTCCGGCTTTAGAAAAAATGAGCCCGGGCCCGCCCGAGCCCGAAGTCTAAAATAGAAATAGAGCCCGAGCCCGTGTCGGGCTTTCGGACTTGGGCTGAGCCCGTCTCATCTCTACTAGGCAGAGTGTTTTAAATATACAGTATATTGCGATTTTTTCTTATCGAAGACCTGGCAAATGTTTTTTATGTATCAATCTACTTCATCTTTCTTTGTATTCACAGATTTTGGATTATGCTGCTGTGACCGCCTATAGAAACAGTGTTCGATTGCTATCTATCAGAATAGCAGTACATGAAAATTATATCTACTCACAAATAACAGTGACTTCGTAAATGTGCACAGCAGAGCCTTATCATGGACAGCATTCATAATACAAGATAAATAGAAAAAGTCACTCACGTGATTTTTATGCTCATACGCCATAGAAGACAAAAAATCTCAAACAAACAAAACCTCTAGCTGATGCTCGTTGACTAAAATCAGAAAATGTTATTTTTAGGTTAGATATTTAACTCTTTCCTGCATGATTTTTTTCCCATTTTTTATGAAAACAATTATTTGAAATTTATACAGGGTGTCCACTCTCAACGGTGGCCAATGGCTAATTTCTAAGCCGTTAGGTGTAGACATATACTTCCAATTGAAAAAAATGTTTAAAAAAATGTAGAGAAGTATTTTTCAAACGATTTAGGTAAAAAAAAAAAAAAAAAAAAAAAAAAAATTAAAAAATTACGAAAATTAAATTTTTATACGGTCCTCTGGTCGTATAAGTGGTATTTAGTAAATTTTTACCACTACTCTAACAAGTAAGACAAAAAAAGTTCCATTCCTCTGCGCCGAGAAATAGCTGTTTAAAGTTGAAGCTTTTTTTTCTGCAAAATAGGGGTCAGTCACAAATTTACTGGAAATAAAAATAAACGTCAGATGTAAAATTTAACATTAAACGTTCAGAATAAAATAATTTTTACAATATTATTTTTAAATTCATGTTGATGTTTACATACTAAAGAAAAATATACAACTTGTACTAAAAATATAAGTAAAAAAATTACACAAATTTTGTTAAATTAAATGATGAAAAGCAACAGTCACAATTCGTTACAAAAGGATATATATTTCAAATCCTATTACATTACTTAACCTAACCTAACAAAATTTGGAGTAGTCCTAAAAAATAAATAAATTGTACGCACCTAAAATCGTATTAATATTACATTATTATTGGATATAAATGGGAATGCGGAGTTTATTCGGATACTGGAATTTTCAGACCAGGTAATTCTTCGATACCAGTATCTTCTTATAGAAAATCTCTACTTAAGACCTTCGCAACGTTAGCCCTTTTACTAAATTTTTAATGTTTCGTCTCTGGCTTTTAAACACAAACATTTGTGCCTTATTGAATCAAATACAAATGTTTCCATTAAATGCGGGAAATTTTGCAGTAAAGTTTTTTGGTCAGATTTTATTAAACAGAGATTCTTATACCTTTTTGCGGTAGGTATACTTGTCGCTAGATAGTTAAGTTTAAATAAAGGAAAATTCTTCGATTTTGTATTCAGCAACCGGTGAATTTAATCATATAATGTTATTTCTCCTCTACTTTTTAAAAATTTATATTTCTTCATTGATACCACTTTGATGAAATGGTAAAATTCTCATAGTTTTCGCGTTTCATATGAAAGAGAGAACATTGAAACATTGGGGATTTGACTTTTTGAAAAAAGTGGTATCAATGAAGAAAGCTGAATTTTATAAAAGTAGGCGTGAAAGAACTTTCCGGTTGACGTAATACAACATTTAACTTTTTTTTTTATAAAAAAAATATACTGGAACACAAATTTCCTGGGATGAAAAATAACCCATACGAACAGCATTTTTTTGACTTTGTAGTCGGATAAGTCCACAGAGGAAAGGCGAAAATTTTAAATTACAATTTAATGGTAAAGAATTAGCTTGAAAAATGGCAGCTATGATAAAGGATTTCTTAAAGCGTTATTCCTTATATCTTAGTATACATTAAATTAGAATATATCATCGTGATAAATTAGTTACTTCAGTAAATATTCTCGAATATTTATTCCACTTACACTGTCATCTTAATTTTTATCTAATTTTCTTAGGTGTTTGCTAGTTGTCGAATACAAAGAGTATAAAACGTGACTTATCTGTGTTATGCCAGCGCATCATGAATACAATTTTGTATACTTTTTAAAAATCTATTTAAGTTTTGTGAAAGAAAATGTTGTGTTTACAAACACTACTGCATATTCCTTTCTGCGGTATGCTTATATTTGTAATAAATGCTAGAGTTTTATGTGGTTAAATTAGCGGCGAATACTGCTATGAAATCGATGAATACTTATTGAAACCAATTTTTCCAAATAGCAATCTTCCATGATATATTTAGTAATTTTATTCCGATTTATTAAGGTGAAGTTCACATTTTAGAAGAAACTTTGGAAAATAACACTCCCAAATATCGGTTCAAGATTAGAAAATTGCCACTGCATTAACTTCAGTATATTATTTGCGTCTGGTATTTAAAAAAAATCTGTATTTAACGAAGATTTTTTAAAAATGTAGCTGAAACCAGAAAAATAACATTAAAGATTAAATGAACCAAACGAAGAAGTAAAACAAAATGTAATAATTGGTAATACACATAAAAAGACATGGAACGTTGAGTCTAACCGCACGGTTGCTAATGAGCTTTTTTTTTAAATTCAGATATCGGAATCGTCACCGCTTTTTAATCTAATGGAGTTTTTAATAAAGAGGAAGAGTCATAAAGAGTTGAGTTTGCCAGCATTGCTCCCAATCGATTTAATTTTTTTAAATTCAAATATCGGAATTGACACCACATTTTTAATGAAAAAATTATCTTATTTTCGCATTACTTATTATATCATCGAATAATACAAATTTTAATATTTCAAAAAAAAAAGATGCCAATCAAGAAATGTGAATTAAAAATGTAACCCACGGGCAAAACTGTCTATAATTTGCAAAGCTAACGAAGAAGACAGACTACCACAATACATTCCATGTACCTTTTTATACCGATCACTAGAATCACGTGATGCTCGAATACAACAATGCTGGTGTACGATAACATCATCAGATCATTCTAGCGGTATGTAAAAAATTACACGTAGGAAAATTTTTGAATGATTTACGATCAAAGATAATTAAAAAATAGCACTTCAAAGGGTTATGTAAAAATTCATTTTCGTTTATTACCGAACGAAATTATTAAAGTCTTTGTTTTCTTCAAGTAACCTTAATTTTTATAAGAAAATTTTTAAAACCGTTATCTTTGATCTCCTCTTTTCAAATTTTCCTTGCAATACACTAAAGACATATTACCTATTCAGTATGCGTGCTGAATACTTTCTGTAAGTTAAATGAGTTTAAATAAAGAAATCTAAAATTTTACCAGAAGATTTAACGTTTGAATGGAACAAAAATTTCATGTAAAAGAAATTTATAATTTAGGGTAAGTGTTTCCTTACAGTATTTGACTGTTAATTCTAATTAAGTGAAACCAAAAATTTTATTAAGTATAATAGTGGAATGATGTAGGAATCTTGATCTTTATAACATGTTGGAAATTTGCTAAATTTTTATTTCACCTCATTTTCTAACCTTAACGTTATTTCATCAGTTTTCAAAATACAAATTATCTTTTAAAATTCTTTCGTATTTTTTTCAATATTTAATGTTAATTACTTATTTAGTAGTTTAAAACTACCGTTTAACTTTTCCCAATGATTCACACAATAATAAGAGACAATACAGGACTGCCACAGGTGACTATTTTTAATTTTACCTCGCGCCACTCACCCAAATCAAATATCTTTGACATAAAGTTTCACAGCATTTCAAAAGAAATCTATTACAAAATTAATTTTTTAGCATGGTGGTGCGAACAGAATAGAAAAATAGTCGCTGTGGCAGGCTTGCTATAACATCATAAGACTGGCGTTAACCTCCCTATCCTGTTGAACTTTTACTCAAACTTGATTAAAATATTTCACACCAGAATTTTTATTTAATTCCATTTAACGTCCTTATTTAACTTAATTATTTGTGTTATTTATATAATTTAATTTATGAAAAATTTCTGGTTTGAATCGAATGAAACGCATTATAGGACTGGGTCGATTACACCCATTCAGGGTAGGAAGGTTAAGTTGAGATCAACTAGAAGCCCCTTAACGATACTCAACTGTTCGTCACTGTTTTATCTGATCTTAAGGCGCAACACTAATCACAGAAGAAGACCCGGATGATAATGTAAAGTCTTTCCTATATCTCGCTCAAATTTTAACATTTTTACATAATTTTATTGCATAGGATAGCTGATAGCGATCTACAGACGGGTTTGTTTTTATTTTTTCAATTTTGCTTATACATTTTTTTATATTATGATAGTTTCAATGTCAGAACCGGTTTAAACCGATTTTGAAAGTTAAATTATTTTTAAAAAATCTGAAACCAAAATTGAAAAAGTAAAAACTAGCCCGGTTGTGGGTCGTCCTCAGCTATCCTAGGCGGAAAAAATCATGTAAAAATACTAAAAAGTTGAGCGAGATATTTGAAAAGAACCCCCCATAGACTTAACATTATCATCCGGGTCTTTTTCAGTCAGTAGTGTTGCGCCTTAAGAAAAACTCCCTGGTTCATATCAAATAAAATAAATTACAGAAACATGTCGAGTTAGCATCAATTAAAAGTAGAATGTTAACGGATTTCCCATTTGCGGTGCATTGCAACATTTGGGCGACATGTAAACGACTCGCCAAAACGTAACTGATTCAAGTTCATTAAATAAAACTAAAATAAATGTACTGTAATTATTTTCTGGTGCATATATTTTATAAATTATTTAAAATATATTAAAAATATATTAAAAACCTTTATCCGCTTAAATGATTTGCCTGTACGTCGTCCTACGGGCAACGTGTTTGCCAATCATGTTTTGATTGTACCACGTACGGGCGTCTATATTCCAATCAAGATTTATTCTCACAAGTAAATTTTTATTGTAAATTTTCTATTAGTATTATTTATCGCATTACAGTAAAACCTCTAAATAACGGACACCTCGGGAACGCAGAAATTGTCCGCTATTCGGAGGTGTCCGCTATTGGGAAAACTTCAGAGATTCAGTAATCGCTAAGAAATACTTAATGTTTCATTAATTGGCTTTTATATGTCCTAAAATTTCTATTACATGATTAATCAGAAATTAAAATTATTTTTTAAGCAATAAAACTGAAATAAAATTGTGTACACCTTCATCCACTGTCTAGTACACTCTTGCGAAAACAACTGTTACAAAAGATTACTTTTGCTTGCGATTACATGTAATTTGTTTTTTAATGTGACTTTACTGGTTAATATAAAGTTGCGGGACGGAAAGAGGAAGGGGATTGAACTTTTTGAGCTTTAAAAACATAAAATCTCAAAATCATCCGGGGGAATGTTTCGAATGCTCTGGGAGATGTCCCTCCCAGGCAACTTCCTGAATTCAACATTGGACGTGGGGGGGGGGAGGCTTTCTCCAGCCCATCCTCTGCATTTATCTGTGATCACAACATTTGTGATACATTTCCCCAATAAATTTAGACGCTTTTAACTTCTTTTTTCATATTTTTTTTCTCGTTAAAAAATACTTTTTTATTCTTTATCGACGAAAAAAGTGTCCGCTATTCGGAATGTCCGTTATTCAGAGGTTAAACATAGAAAAATTTAAGTTTTGGGAGTGGGGATTAGAAAATTGTCCGTTAAATAGAGGTGTCCGCTATTCGGAAGTGTCCGTTATGGAGGTTTTACTGTAGTACTATTGTCCCACCCGTAATTTTTTAGAGAAAATGCTATACTTTTAAGTCCCCAGAATGCTCGAATTCAATAATAAGGTGGTCTGGTGTAATAACGCCAGGCGGGGTAATAACGCCAAGTGCTAATATTATGCATAATTATGAAATAATCTGGTAAATGAAACCCATGTGCTCTGCGCAAAAGGGTTTTGAGTCATATAAATCGAAAAGAAAAACAGCTTTAAGTTAATTTGTTTCATTTTTAGGTCTTATTGTTTTTACAAGCAACTAAAATTAACGCTTGATCTAAAGTTTGCGAGATACGTTTTGTGATGTGAAGTCAATTTTTTTATTCGGAAAAACTTTGTTAATTACATAAATTTGTAGTACATTTCATGGACTTTCAAAATGTTGTTGAAGATTTTGGATATCTTCTCGAGATAATTTCTAATTTAAAATGTACAGCGCAATAACTATAACGGGGTAATAACGCCAATCCTTGGCATTAATACCCCGGTTGATTTCTTACAGTGGCCGAGCTACATCCTAAATACTGCTTCAAATAAACACAGTTAAAACTGTGCAATGTTTCTAAAAATTCTATTTAAGCGGTCCTTTTTGCAAATAGAGGCTCACGGTATGATATTTTTTGCCTCATCCTCCCCCCCCCCCACACTACACCTTTATTTTTCTTATACTTTCACAAAATTTGAACATATTCAATAGCTTAGAATGCAATTTGACAATTTCTAAGTTTGTAGAGTTTGTATTTTTAGAATTGGGCAATCTACATGCAATTTCATAGTTTTGTTTGCATGGCGTTATTACCCATTAGGGTGGAGCGAAAAAAAATATTTTTTAAAAATCAAAAACGGGTAGGTGCCAAAAGTTGCCTTTATACTAGTACATCAATTATGTGAAATTTTACCGCTGAAAAAAAAAAATGGCTTGAGTCTGCGCTTTTGCTCCAAAAATCGAAATTTTGGGTAAAATTTGTCATTTTTTGACATTTTTAAAAAAACTTTTAAAAAATCCTACAGAGCTGGTTATTATTAAAAAGTGTTACTTAAACCCTTATATTTATCTGCTTAACATATTTAAACTATAAAACAATATCTATGGTCTGTATAATTGGAGCAAATCTGACAACTTTTGGTAAAAACCAGCAGTAGCTCTCTAATGGAGCATACAACGAAATGTTGTTTTGAATGCACTTCTTACCTATCTGCTTTCAAAACTATTCTCTAAGTAACTTGTAGATGTGGCTGCATTTCATATCCCACCCGTATCAGCCACACAACAATCTAGCCCCAGTGTTTTATTTATGTATAGAATTGTTATTTTTTTTCCCGAAGAAGGGCATAAATTTTCTATCTATCAAAGTAGTTTACCTCTTCTTTGTTTTCACTGACATTGGATGCTATACTGGTGTGACCTACTGCACGTATATTTTTATACCTTGTATAACAGAAGAGGAAGCTGAATAAGGTATTAGGTATGTTGTTAATTGAACCTGTTCAGCAGTCTATTATCTTCATTAAATTTTCATACAATTAATATATTATGATTGGGAGTTCTGTTACCACAATATTTTTTCCATCAATTACATTACATATATAATGATATGCCTAAAAATTGATTGTATGAATTCAGTTTCTAGTATGCCATCGTTTACTGTACCTATTACATTGAATATATTTTGAGAAGCTAGCAGCTTAATATTATGACGATCATCACAGAGAATTGCAAACAAAATTTGCGTGTAAAGCAAAAATATTTCGACAGAAGTTTTAGTATTTGTTTTATGTCGTTTCCTGTGTTGTTTCGTAGTCGAGTAATTTCTAATAAGTTTTTAGACCTATTCTTTAGGTGTGTATTACATTTGGTATAAAATATTCCTCGGTATGAACTTTGATTATATATTTTGTGAGTGATAGATTCTGATATATTCTGATATCATTATATTCTGATTATTATTCAAATATCATTATATTCTGATATCATGACATTTCTGATATATTCTGATAGATTCTATAGATTCTGATGCCAGTCTGTGCTTATATAACGCGAAAAATTTTATTCTCTTTATGAGCTGTTTTTTTGTCAGAGATGTTCTCCAAATTCCTATTACCCATTTCTTCTGAGAAATAGCTTTCCTTATGAAATAGCTTTGCAATCTCCGACAGAAAAATCTAGTCTGTTCTAAATACCTTTTACTTAATTTGAGAAAATAATTTTTCAAAATTATTATTAATTTTATAAAAAAAATTGCAATAGGAAGTGAAAAGTACGTAGACAAAGATTTTCTTATTGATCCAGTGAATCCATGTAGATTATAACGTTTTAGATAGACTTGCCTAATAATTGACGCAGAGGAAATTCACTGAAGTTGAAGTAGCATATGATCCATTTTTATACACAATTGTAAGCTTACCCGATGCAAAATGGTTCAAAGCGACAAATAGAATTCTCCTCAATTTAAATGAGTACTTATACACTTATAGTCGATTAGAGTCTGTACATTCCCTCAAAAACTACTGTGCATTATAAATTTATGCCTAGGACAGTTCACCATCAAATATTATTCACTTATAAAATGGAGATCTAAAATTTAATGGATATTACCTGGCTATGAAAACACTTGGAAAACGGCATAACACTAATGCAAAAAAAAAGTTATTTACAGCAATATATGCTCTGCACATGCAGGACAAATTCCCATTGCAATTCTCTCTCACAATCATCAGAAATCACATTAAACAGCTCGCTTCTTAACATATAAAAAATGCAAAAGCAGAATAAATGATGGCATACTTATAGTTGAAATACCTGAAATCATCTTTAAAGCAGGTCATTACGTAAAAAAATATAATTGACTGAAAAAGTGTTGTGGTAACAGAACTTCCAATCACTTGCATCAACTGGATGTAAGTTTGATAAAGATAATAGATGGCCGAATAGATCCCTTTAATAATATTTCCGTACATAACTCTGCTTGTCATTTTTTTTTGTATAAGCTGTAAAAATATACTTTAAGCTAGTCACAACAGCATGTGGCTATACTAGGTGGATGCATCGAAAACATGCCAAATTTTGATAAAGAAAATCACAAATCAATATATAAATAAAACACTATACTAAGATGATCGAATAGTTAGGACGGGTTGGTATATGAAATATAGCCACCTCCACTTCGTATGTCCAAGGTAGTTTTGAAAAGAAGAGCTGTATTAAAAACAACAATTCATTGTATGTCTCAATGGAGTGGTAATGCCGTTTTCTTACCAAAAGTTATCTGTTTTGCTCCAGCTATACGGAATAAAAATATTGTTTTATAGTTTAAATATGTTAAGCAGATGGTTATAAAGGTTTAAGTATCACTTTTAAATAATAACCAGCTCTATAGGAAATTTTTAATTTAAAAAAATGTCAAAAAAGGACAAATTTTACCCAAAATTTCGATTTTTGGAGCAAAAGCGCCGACTCAAGCCATTTTTTTTTCAGCGGTGAAATTTCACACAGTTGATGTACTAGTATAAAGGCAACTTTTGGCACCTACCCGTTTTTGATTTTTAAAAAATAATTTTTTTCGCTCCACCCTATTACCCATATAGGTGGGTAATAACGCCAGATAGCACTGGTCAAGAAACCACGCCATTACATTTTATGAATACATATCTGTTAAATTATTTTTTTATATTGATAGTCAATGAGTTGCTGTATCAAATCATATATTTGTTTGAAAAATACAATCTAAAACTGAGCCGTGAAAATTGGTAGAACCTTAACGTGGCGTTATTACCCCAGGGTACCTTGCAACGTTTTAGAGTATGGTAATAGATTATTTTTAGCCCTTGGGGATGAGCGACCGATATACTCGCCGTATAAGGTGCTCAGAAGCCTTGATTATTCTCACCAGTAAATTTTTATTGTAAATTTTGCATTATTAAATCCGAACATTTTTCTGATACAGCTCGGCAAAAATTTGTGTTTTGAAAAACCGCTGAGATAAATAATTCTGTAACAGATGCTCATCTAGACGAGGTTAAATTGTAATTTTAAAAGAAACTAAAGCTTCCTAAATAATGATATATTCAATTTAAAAAAAATGTGTTCATCAAAGAATTATCTAGACATTCATTTTTGTCTACCATAGAAAGAATGTATTTAAATGTCTTGATATTTCTCCTCTATAAGGAATCTGTTCCTTTATATGAATATTTTTACGAATTTCACCTTTGATCCCATCTTCGAAATATTTCATGGTAATACACCAAAATAAAGAGATAATGTATTCAGTATGCGTATGCGTATTTTCCATTCGTTAACCGAATTTAAATAAAGAAATGTAAATTTTCATCAAAAGATTTAACCTATAAATGAAAATAAATGTTGACAAGAAATATTTTAAAATTCAATCTTTAAGAATGCTTATTTTATCACCATCTTCCAGACGAATAATTTTTAACAAAACCTTGTGTCTACAATGAAAATTCAGAATATATACAGTCGAGTCTCAATTTAACGAAATCCATCGTTCCAGTAAAAAATTCGTTATATAGAGAAATTCGATGTATAGAGAATGATGTTAAAAATCGTATTTAATGTGTGAAATTTGAACAAATATTATTTTTGATCTTTTGAATTAAGAATTTGAAATGTTTAAAAGTAAATATCAACCTAACATTTTATTTCTTAATTATTTAAGCTGTTTCAAAAAAGAGAACAGACATTTATTTGAAAGCTTAATGAAAATCAAATGAGGAAAACTTGCATTAATTTCAGACGAAGAAATCTGTAATTTTTTGTTGTTTTGATTTTAAAATTGTTACGCTCTCAAAAAAAGGCTTAAATTTTAGCAAGGAATGAAAAATTGCAGTATACATTTTCCTCTATTTGACGGTTTCTCTTATGTGCCTCTCATTGATTACTCTCTTACATGTGTATCAATCCAATTGACTCTGTTTTGAGAAGGATGTGGAAAGGTGTGTGAGAGGTGGGATGAATTCATTGGATTTAAAGAACAAGGGGAAAAGTAATATAAAAAAACTCAGAACTGACGATAAATCAAAAAAAAAGTGATGGAAAATTCATTCCATATGATTTTGAAGCTTTTTAAAACTGAATAAATTAAGACCAATTTATGAAAAAATTCGTTATATGGAGATAGATATTTCGCAATATAGAGACTGTTTTTAATGTAATCATGCGAAAAGGGGATCGTTCCTGCTAAAAATTCGTTATATAGAGAAATTCGATGTATGGAGTTTCGTTATAGAGAGACTCGACTGTATTTGTTAAGATTTTTTTTAAGCGTTTCCCTGTTTTGCCCGTACGTCATACTGACAACGTGTTTTTGCTAAACATGATTTGCCAGTAACATATACAAACATCCATACTCTAATCATAATTTATTATTCACACCAGTAAAGTTTTATTGCAAAATTGCTTATTATTTAATCCGAGGCTTTTTTTTTTTTTATAATGCAATTTAGCAAAAATTTCTGTCTTAAAAAACTGCTAATAAAAGATTAGAAATTTTGTTAAAACAAGAAAATGCACACATTGTTTGAAAACTTTTATTAAAAATATTGATCAGTCAAGTGGTTAATAAGATTTTGAAAAACCGATGATGTAAGATGAAAAATTCTGTAAATGATACTCCTCTCGAAGCCGTTAATTTGCAATTTTAAAAGAAGCTGAAGCTTCCTGAATAATTAAATATTTAATTTAACCAAAAATGTGTTCGTCAAAGATTTATCTAGAAATTCATTTTTGTCTACCATTGAAAGAATGTATTTATCCTCTATAAAGAATCTCTACTTTTATAATAATATTCTAACGAATTTTATCGTTGATGTCTTCTTTGAGAGTTTGCATGGTAATACACCAAAATAAAGATATAATGTATTCAGTATGCGTGCTGAATATTTTTAATTCGTTAACCAAATTTACCTAAAGTAATGTAAATGTTCATCAAAGGATTTAACCTTTAAATGGAAGGAAAGGCTGACAAGAAACGTTTTAAAATTTAATATTGAAGAATGAGTATTTTATCATTACCCTCCAGACAAATGAATTTTAACAAACCCTTTTGTCTACAATGAAAATCCTGAATATTTATTTCTTAAGAGGCTTTTTTAAATAGGATTTTGATGGATTTATGCTTAACTTGCATTCATGACGTCTTTAAAAACACACTCAACATTGGGAATTATACATCAAACATAGCAAAGGAGGTGCGTTCATACTATGACGAGTCTTATAAATATTCAGGTCTCACATTGCAATTTAAAATTTGCTAAAGCTTCTTAAATAATAAAATATACAAATTAACAAAAAATGTGTTCCTCAGAGAATTATTTAGAAATTCAGTTCTGTCTGCCACTGAAAGCATGATTTAAATATCTTCTTATTTCTTCTATATAAGGAATCGCCACATCTATAATAATATTCCTGCGAATTTTATCTTTGATCTCCTCTTCGAAATATTCCAAGGTAATACACCAAAATAAAGATATAATGTATTCAGTATGCGTACTGAACATTTTTCGTTCGTTAACAATATTTACATAAAGAAATGTAAATTTTCATGAAAGAATTTGAACTTTAAATGGAAGGAAATGTTGACTGGAAAAGTTTTATAATTTAATATTTAAAAATTGGTATTTTATCATTATCCTCTGTCTAGACAAATGAATTTTAACAAAACCTTGGGTCTACAGTAAAAATTCTGAATATTTATTTTATAAGAAGCTTTTTTAAATAGGATTTGGATGGTTTTTTATTTAGGTTGCAATCACGATCAGTCTTTAAAAACACACTGAACATTGCGAATTACACATCAAATATAGCAAATGAGGTGCATTCGTATTATGACTAGTCATATAAATATTCAGATGTTAAATTGCAATTTCAAAAGAAGTTAAAGCTTCCTAAACAATAAAATATTCAATTTAACAATAAATGTGTCCATCAAAGAATTTTCTTGGAACTAATTTTCATTTACCACTGAAAGAATATATTTAAATATCTTGTTATTTCTCTTTCATATAGAATATCTACATCTGTAATAATATTCCTACGAATTTTATCTTTGATCTCCTCTAAGAAATTTTTTACTGTAGCACACAAAATAAAGGTATAATGTATTCAGTACGCATACTGAATATTTTCAGTTCGTTAACGAAATCTATCTTTAAGAAATGTAAATTTTCATCAAAGGATTTAACCTTTAAATGGAAGGAAATGTTGACTAGAAAGGTCTTATTATTTAATATTAGAGAATGGATAATCATTACTCTCAAGATATTCAATTTTACCAATATCTTGTGCCTAGAATGAAAATTCTGAATATTTATTTCTTAAGAAGCTTTTTTAAATAGGATTTTTTTTAGCCTGCATTCAGAACCAGTCTTTAAAAACACATTCAACATTTGGAATTATCCATCAAAAGTAGCAAATGAATTGCGTTCATATTATGACTAGTCTTATAAATAAAGAGAAATGAATTTTAACAAAACATTGTGTTTATAATGAAAATTTTGAATATTTATTTCTCAAAGTTTCGTTATATTAGTCTTCAAAAACACACTCAACATTTGGGATTGTACATCAAATATAGCAAATGAGGTGCGTTAGTTTTATGAGTAGTATTATAAATGTTTAAAACTTAAATTGCAATTTTAAAAGAAGCTACAGCTTCCTAAATAATAAAATATTCAAATTAACAAAAAATGTGTTCATCAGAGAATTATTCAGAAATTCATATTCGTCTACTACTGAAAGAATGTATTTAAATATCTTGCTATTTCTCCTCTATAAAGAATAGCTACCTGTATAATAATATTCCTACGAATTTTAACTTTGATATTCTCTTCGAAATTTTTCACGGTAATACACCAAAATGAAGATATAATGAATTCAGTATAGGTACTGAAAAATTTCTGTTCGTTAACCGAACTTACATAAAGAAATGTAAATTCTCGTAAAAGAATTTAACCTTTAAATAGAAGGAGATGTTGACGAGAAAGGTTTTATAATTGATTATTTAAGGGGACGGTGGACGTTAATTTTTTATTTTTTTTTTTCAATCATAGCAATATGAAATTTTGTGCATATATACATTTCATCCAATGCATATAGAACACTGTCAAAAAATTTCCAAACTTATTAAAAATTTTAAATTTTTTAAAAAATTTGAAATTTTTAAAGGAAATTTAAAATGCTCCTCGTATCTTAATTTTTGAGAAACTTTCTTGCTTCTGCATTTTTATCATTTAAAACTCTATTATAAACAAATTTGTGTAAGATTTTGTAAATCTCTTGAATAATTAATAATTTACAGATTTTTTTCTAAATTCCATATTGATTTTCATCAAAATTTTGCCATTTAATAAGTAAAGAATCAAATTTGCTAGCTTAATAAAGACGAATTTTAAAAAGCTTACACAATTTCTTTCTAAACAACATTAGGATACTTCCTTATCAATTTCATAAATATTGATAAAAAATTACGACGCAAGGAGCATTTAAAAAAATTAAAAATGCTGAAAAATTAGTTTTGAGAAAAACATATTTAAAGCATATAAATACACTTACTTTTATTATTTACTTCTTAAAACCTTCATAAATGATATTTTAATAAGAAAAAATTGTTTTGGTATTATTATACCTCAGAAATAAACCTTTTTTCGACTATTTTACTATAGACGATATCGCTCAAATAAAGGTCCACTGTCCCCTTAAGAAATAGTATTTATCTTTATCCTCCAGATAAATGAATTTTAACAAAATTTGTGTCTACAATGAAAATTTAGAATATGTATTTTTTTAAAAGTTTTTTATTAATCGCTTCCCTGTAACGTATTTTTGCCAAAAATGATTTGCCCGTACCATCTACGGACATCCATACTCAAATCATAATTTATTATTCTCACCAGTGAAAAATTATTGTAAAAATTTTCATAATTTAATCCGAGCGCTTTTCTAATTCAATTTGGCAAAAATTTCTAGTTAAAAAAAAAAACTAGTGATATAACATAACAACTTCTGTAAAAGACATGAAAAAATAGACATTATGTGAAAGTTTACATTAAAAATATTGATGAGTTAAGGGGTTAATAGGAATTTGAAAATCCGATGATGTAAGATGAAAAATTCTGTAAAAGAGGCTCGTCTTGAAGGCTAAAATTGCAATTTCAAAAGGAGCTAAAGCTTCCTAAATAATAAAATATTCTATTTAACAAAAAAAAAAAAAAAAAAAAAAAAAAAAGTGTTCATCGAAAAATTATCTAGAAGTACATTTTTGCGTACCACTGAAAGAAAGCATTTAAATGTCTTTTTATGTCTCTTCTATAAAGAATCTCTAACTCTATAATAATATTCTTACGAATTTTATCTTTGATCTCCTCTTAGATATTTTTTACGGTAATACTCCAAAATAAAGACATAATGTATTCTGTGAAAGTACTGAATATTTTCCGTTCGTTAACGAAATTTACATAAAGGAATGTAAATTTTCATAAAAAGATTTAACCTTTAAATGGAAGAAAATATTGAATAGAAAGGTTTTATAATTTAATATTTAAAAATTGGTATTTTATCATTATCCTCTGTCTAGACAAATGAATTTTAACAAAACCTTGAGTCTACAGTGAAAATTCTAAATATTTATTTCTTAAGAATATTTTTTAAACAGGATTTTGTTGGATTTTTATTTAGGTTGCAATCACGATCAGCCCTTCAAAAATACACTGAACATTGGGAATTATACATCAAACATAGCAAATTTTTGTTTGCATTCGTATTATGACTAGTCTTATAAATATTCAGATCTTAAATTGCAATTTCAAAAGAAGCTAAAGCTCCCTAAATAATGAAATAAGCAATTTAACAAAAATGTGTTTATCAAAGAATCATCCAGAGAATAATTTCCTTCTACCTGTGAAAAAATGCATTTAAATATCTTGATATTTCTCCTATATAAAGAATCGTCACAGCTATAATAATATTCTTACACAGCTATAATAATATTCTTACTTTCTTTGATCTCCTCTTTGAAAATTTTCATGGTAATACATCAAAATAAAGATATAATGTATTCAGTATGCGTACTGAATAGTTTTCGTTCGGTAACGAAATTTACATAAAGAAATGTAAATTTTCATCAAAGGATTTAACCTTTAAATGGAAGGAAATTTTGACTTTAAATGTTTTATAATTTAATATTTAAAAATTGGTATTTTATCATTATCCTCTATCTAGACAAATGAATTTTAACAAAACCTTGGGTCTACAGTGAACATTCTGAATATTTATTTCTTAAGAAGATTTTTTAACATGATTTTGATGGGTTTTTATTTAGGTTGCAATCACGATCAGCCCCTCAAAAACGCACTGAACATTGGGAATTATGCATCAAACATCGCAAATGAGGTGCATTCCTATTATGATTAATCTTAGAAATAGTCAGATATTAAATTGCAATTTCAAAAGAAGCTAAATCTCCCTAAATAATAAAATATTCAGTTTAAAACAAAAAATGTGTTCCTTGCGTCTAGAATGAAAAACCTTATGTTTACAGTGAAAATTCTGAATATTTATTTCTACAGAATCGTTTTGTAATAGGATTATCAAAAACCGATAATGAAAAATGAAAAATTCTGTAAAAGATGCTCGTTTTGAAGGAGTTACATTGCAATTCCAAAGGAAGCTAAAGCTTCCTAAATAATACAATATCCGATTTAACGAAAAATGTGTTCACCAAAGAATTATCTAGAAATTCATTTTCGCCTACCACTGAAAGATTGTATTTAAATATCTTGTTATTTCTCCTCTATAAAAAATCTCTACATCCAAAATAATATTCTAACGAATTTTATCTTTGCTCTTCGAAAATTTTCACGGTAATACTCCAAAATAAAAATATGATGTATTCAGTATGCGTACTGAATATTTTCCGTTCGTTAACGAAATTTACACAAAGAAACGTAAATTTTCAGCGAAGGATTTAATCTTTAAATGGAAGAAAATATTGGCTAGAAAGATTTTATAATTTAATATTTAAGAATTGGTATTTTATCATTATCCTCCAGAGAAATGAATTTTAGCAAATCCTTCTGTCTACAGTGAAAATTCTGAATACTGATTTCTTAAGAAGCTTTTTTAAATAGGATTTTGATGTATTTTTATTTAGCTTGCAATCACGATAAGGCTAAAAAACGCTCCTAATAATGATAAATTTATAAGATTGTTTAAATAAAAATTAAAACCGATTTCAAATATTTTTTAAAAAAATTATTGCATTGTATTTAACTTATTGCAAAAATGGCGATTTTAAATCGTCAAATTTGATTTGGTATAAGAAAGCGTTTTATCTAAAATCTATATTGTTATCCCCATTCATTTTTTAATACTTTCAAACAAAGTTAAAAAGTGTTTATGACTTCGGTTTGTCTGTCCATCTGTCTGCGCTATAACTATCGTAAATATACACGAATTACTATGAAATATTTGCAAGTTACTAAAGTTTACCCTAGCACGAACTGTAATTACAATGAAGTTTTTAGCATGTTTAGCTTATTTAGACAGACAGTCAAAATTTACTGTTACAATACAACCAATGGAAAAAAATTGCTTCGAATGAATTTTAAAATTGTTACAAGAGTTCAAAGAAGGGAGCAAGGCCGTATAAGGAGGGGGCAAAAGGAACATTAGCATAGCTGCCAACTTTTGCGCATTTTTCCTACCACAAAAATTTTATAGTAAGCATTGTCTTATTTAAACGTCGAAATCTCCTGATTAAACAAACGGAAAAGTTTTATAGAATTTTAGTGGTAGCAAAAATGCGTAAAAGTTGGCAGCTATGACATTAGTCTCGGACGCGGAAATTTAGGTGGCGTCAAATTTATTCTATAAATCTCTCTTTTGTAAAAATATAAAATATGTATCATTACACATTCGGAATTTTTTTCCTGATGAAAGTACGTGAATTTTTCGTTTCAAACTTATTTCATTGTTTTTTTACACCACACCGAAATACAAATTTATGAATAAGGACTTCTATTTTTTCAAAACTTGTTTTGCGTCTTTATCTTAATATCTATTTTTGAATTTCTCTTCTTTGAATTTGCGCTTGTGGTAAAATCATATCCCAAAACAGCATGTAGTTTTTTCCTTGGAGTATGAAAGAATTCCAAACTTTTATACTGTATTGTGAAAAAAGGTACCTTTTTAATTTTAATTCAGAAATTAAAAAGTAAATAATATAAGATAGTTTGCACTTATATTTTGGCAAAGAGAATCTGGAAAATATGTGTAGAAAAAATATATCTAACAATATAGCAGGGATGCAAAAATCTAGGCGCCAGCAGGGAGTCTCTCACCAAAATTTAAAAATTCATTGCTGAAATTTTAATAGCATGCTAATACAAAATTTACTCAAAACACTAGACTATTAAAAAAAAGCGAATCAACTTTTAGATGGAGGACAGCCTGCTCGCGCCTAAATTTTTGTCCCCTTGCTGTGCTGTTAAATACATTTTTCTACACCCATTGTCCAGATCCACTTTGCCAAAATATAAGTGATTTTATCCTATGTTATTTGTTTTTTTTTAATTTCTGAATTTAAATTAAAAAACTTTATATAGTTATTTTTTAGAAAATAACATTTCAAAAGGAAATAGTCAAAAATATGTCCCATAATTTTTAATCTAAAACGTTCATCGTTTAAAATGTTCGTTCTAGTTTATTTCAGGTCGGTTTCACTTTATTGCTGAATAAATAGGAATACGAAATTAGAATTCCACTCACATGACTATTTAAATATACTTAAAAATTGTACACATGATTACTTCCGTAATTTGATTTACATTTCAATTGTTATTAAAAAAATCGCTATCATAACAGATATTAAAACATTTTATTTAAATATTAACATATCAAATAAAATTACACGACGAATTAGCTTAAATTAAATAAAGACAAATGCGTACTTACAAAGAAAATTTCTTTTGATTAATTTACTTATCTTGCGTTTATATTAACAGAATGCAATTGTTTGCTGTTGTTGTTGACGTGTGCCCGAAGGGCAAGAGGGATGCTGGAGTTTCCATTGGATTGTTTTATGTATATATTAACATTGTAAGAAAATGTTTAACCACTTAAGAGCCCACACTACTGATTGAAAAAGACCCGGATGATAATGTAAAGTTTTTTGGCGGCGTCCTTTTCAAGTATCTCGCTCAAATTTTAATATTGTGACGTGATTTCTTTTACATAGGATATTTGAGGACGATCCACAACCAGCCTAGTTTTTATTTTTTATTTTATTTTATTTTTATTTATTTATTTTATTTTGTTTAAATTCTTTTTATATTAGAATTGTTTCAGTTTCCAAACCGGTTCTGAAAGTTAAAGTAATTTTTTTTCAAATCTTACACCAAAATCGAAAAAGTAAAAACTAGGCCGGTTGTGAATCGTCCTCAGCTATCCTATGTAAAACAAGTTGGAAGTTGCACGTGAAGCGTAGCAAATGAGGTGCGTTCGTACGATAACGTAGTTTTAAAAATATCACTCTCATATATCAATCTCATAAAACTGCAAATAATTACAATTAAAATGAGCACCAAACAATGTTCTCCCTCTACCATTATGCAATGGAATACTTTTGTGTGGCCTTGTAATTCAATAACAAATATTCTTTGCACCACAGATTATGCAAAATGTATATTATAATATCTACTTTATAGAAGCATATCAATTGTATTACGTTCGAATGAGTGTAACACCATTAAAATGCATTTGAAACATTTCCCCCCATTGACCGTAATGTAACGGAATAATTTTGATTTTCCCTGTAATTGATCTATGCATCCGATTTTCATAAAATTTGAAATAACTTGACAAAATTATGTAATAATTATGTATTTTAAATTTAAAACGTATAAAATACATGTGAAACTTTTTTTCCAATTGACCGTAATGTAATGGAATTCTTTTGATTGCCCCTGTAATTGATCAATGCATCCAATTTTCATAAAATTTGAAATGACTCGACAAAATTATGTAATAATTAAATATTTTAAATTTCAAACGATTCGGTTGGGTAGTTTTTGCGTTGTTATGTGCGGACGGACAGACGGACGGACTGAACGACCACTATAAGTGCTACGTATTTACATAATTACGAACGCCCCCTTAGACATTAAATTATCATCCGGGTCTTTTTCAGCCAGTAGTGTGACGTCTTAATTGATCAAAGTAAAAGACTTACAAATAACGCCTATTTTTTTATTCATGTCTTTAACAAAGTTTTTTAATTTTTTGTCACCGGTTTTTCAAACAGAAAATTTTGCCTAATAGAGTCAGAAAAATGCTCGGATTAAATAAGGCAACATTTACAACAAAAATTTACTGGTAAGAATAATATTTCATGGTTGGAATGCCGATGCCCGTACGCATTACGGGCAAATCATGATTGGCAAAAACACGTTGCCCGTATGAAGTACAGGCAAGTGGTTATATTATTTGAATTTAATAAACACATATAAAGTTTTATACAAATTACTCTTTAAATGTTTTGACTAAAAAACTATAATTTTTTTAAGTAACATTTTAACAGGAAATAGCTGAAAATATGTCTCATAATTTTTAATCTAAAACTTTCCTGATTTCAAAAATTCTAGTTTACTTCAGATCGGTTTCACTTTACTGCTAAATAAATAGGAATGCGAAATTAGAATTCCTCTCACATCACTATTTAAATATGCTTAAAAATTATACACATGAGCACTTCCGTAATTTGATTTACATTTCCTTTGTTATTAAAAAAAAAAAACCCTATGATAACAGATATTAAAACTTTTTATTTAAATATTAACATATCAAATAAAATTACGCGACGAATTAGCTTAAATTAAATAAAGGCAACTGCGTATTTAGAAGGTTTTTTTTTTACTTAATTTACTCAACTTGCGATTATGTTGACTGAATTACAATTGAATTTTATGTGTATATTAACATTGTAAAATAATGTTTAAAATGTAAAAGGAAAAAAACATCTTCAGACAAAAAATTAAGCTAATTTCGGTTGACATTAATTATAAATAGAAGTTTTCCTAAACGTCCATTAAAAACATTTCAAAAATATGCATTAAAATATTTAATTGCTATAAAAAAAGTAATTTTTTTTCCATCTTTGTGTTTATTTGTATTTTCTGTTTCTGGTGATGATTGAGTAAATTCAATCGAAACATGTAAAAATTATTAAGATCTTTTAATGTTTTTATTAGTATTTAACGTCCTTTATATATATTAAATATTTTAATGCATATTTTTGAAATAATTTCGGTTGGTTCTTTTCTTATTTTATGTCTCGTCTGAGATTATAATGTACACTTTTTTACTTTCATCAACATTAATAAAAAGAAAGCATCGGATTCGTAAAAATTTTCAACTTCCAATTTTTCGCAGCTTTAAATTTTTTAGGGGTCAGTTTAGAGATCCCGAAAAACACTCTTTTTCAAAATGTCTGTGTGTATGTGATATGAATTTTGTGGGCGCTCTATCTTAAGAACCAATGCCCGCAATTTAATAAAATTTATATTCAGTTAGTCTCTGATATAAATTGATGTTGATTAATTTTGGGGTAAATCACCAAACAAACAGAGCTGTCATGCGACATTTTTCGCGATCTACACAATAGCTCTATCTCAAAAACTAATGCACTGAATTTCACTAAACTTCAGATTCTGTTGAACATTGCCATAAGTTGTTGAATATTAGGTTTTTTAGTGTAAATCAACCAACAGGGGGTGCAACTATACTATAATTTAAAGAATTTACACGATTTTAGCGAAAGTCATATCTCCAGAACTTAAATCAGGGTTCGTATTGTTCCTAAAATTTTCGTACTTTCCTACCACAATTTATAAACGGTAATATTTATTGTGTAATTATATTGTAGATGTTAAACGGACCTTCCATGAAGATTTTTGATTTAAAATACTGGTAGCAACATGTTAAAATTTTAGCAACGGTGCGAGCCCTGTTAAATGTACGGAATTTAATATTTTTAAAAATATCGTGATGCTATAAAACGCTATATGAGATAGGAAAATGTTTTGAGATTGATACATCCGAACAGTTTTGTGTGCAATTAGAAAATAAGAAATACAAATGGTGATGTTGCTAATCGGAAAAAGGTGTCATTTATGAACCCTTTGATTGCGGACCACAACTGGCGATGATTTTTATATAAAATCTTTTACAAAACTTTATTTTTGGTAGAATTCACTTAAAAATATAAATGATTTAGAAGTACCATTTACCCAAATTTAAAAAAAACCTAATGTAATGGGGGGGGGGGGAGGCGAAATGTTTTCCGTAGATATAGTGACTAGTACTTTATAAATTTTTTGGTAAAAAAAAAACTTAACCTCCTCACCACCACGAACTGATGTATCTGTTCACTAACTTGCAAGTTTCGCCGCAATGCAAGCATTATTTAACCGATTCCGTGATTTAACCGTAAGTCATATCTGCAGCGTATTTTTGCCAATCATGATTTATTATTGTCACCATTAAAATTTTGTTGCAAATTCTGGATTATTTAATCCGAGCAGTTTTCTGATTCAATGTAGGAAAAAATTTCTTTTTTGTAAAACCATGATAAAACATGCACCATACATAAACAATAAATTCGGCTCATCAGTGTATAATAGATGTTAAAAACTTTAATTAAAATTATGTACTATTTACAATGTAAAAAAATTTAATTTCTCACAGTTTCGAACAATAATACTTGTTCATCATCAAGTAAACATTAAAAGACAAAACCAACACGCTACAAAGTTTACATTATGCAATACTAAAAGCAAATCCCGCCTTTACTTAGAAGAAATTTCATCAAACATGATAAAACATTATAAATTCTGTAAAAGATGCAAAAAATAGACATCATTTGAAAGTTTTTTTTTCAAAAGTATTAAACAGTTAAGTGGCTAAAGTAATATAATTCTACAAATTTTCAAGTTTTTTATTCCTATACGTAATTAATCTTTTTTTTATGACCTGTTGAAAAAATCATCTTTTTTTAGATTTCACAAACATTACAGAGAAAACATTAAAGAAAACATTACATGTGCTTTTGCTTGGCAGTCAGGATGTTAAAGTCACCTGAATCCCCAATGTTTACTAACCTATATTATAAAATGAAAAGTCTGTGTTAATAACAATAACAACTTGACAATGCTGGAAACATGGCGCTTAAATTTGAGAAAGTTATAATAATGAAGTTAAAAAGACCCCGAAACTAAGCTCTCTAAAATACAGTAGAACCCCGCTAATTCGGACCCCGTTAATCCGGATCGGTTTGGTCATTTTTTTTTCAAGTTTGAGAAGCGATTTGGCGAATTTCCATAACATTAACTTGTTTCATCGTGGTATTCTGAATTTAAAAAAAACTTTTTTCTGAAATCTTTACGGAAGAATACCTTAAGCTTTCTTGTTTAAATTATTACTTAAACTACACCCAACGAACTACTTATGCTCAAGCGGATGCGTGATCGTACGGCTCGTAAAAGGTATAGAAAACTGACACAGCAAAAAATTACAAACTTTTTTATTACAAAGTAAACATTTTTACTGTCTGTGAATAATTAATAAGTTAAACATAAACGTGATTTTCTATAAGTATGTTTTATTTTATTTCATTTTTTTTCTAATTCTCCGGATAATCCGGATTTGGTACGGTTCTAATTAATCCGAATAATCGGGGTTTTACTGTATGCCATTTGAAGTAGACCATATTGTGGAATTACATTAATTTTATAGCATGATTATTCAACCAGTAAATTAATTAAAACACATGTAAATTTTCCAAGTGGGTAAAAATTTAATTTGGTGAAAAAGCCCACCATTTTTCACCCAGGATAGCTCAGTTGGAAGAGCATTGGCGGCTTCAGCCAATACATCCCTGGTTTGATTCCTGGCCCGGATGTTTTCACCCTCTTGGAAAATTTACACCTGTCATATTGTGGAACTTTCCTGGCACTTGCATCTTTAAGAACCTATGTTTATATACCCATATATAAGCGCCCACAAGTAAACTTTGGTGGAAAAAATCAGTCAACAGAGCTGCTTTAACCCTTTAACGTTCATTGGTTTCGCCACGAAACCACAAAATTTTAATTCCGATAATTCCGAACACTGACACCGGTATTTTTATCTAAAAATATCCATTTTATTTTGTATGTGAAAAATCACCTTTTCTTAGTTAGAAATATATTTGTTCTTAATTACCGGTGTCATTCATTTATTTCGACATCTTATCAATGAAAGTGCTATGATCGTTAAAACCCTTTCCGGCACGGGCAAAATCTGTTAATAAAATAGAAATAATCAATTGACACCAGAATTCAGAAATGAATTTTTAAAATATCTTGAATTCCTTCATTTACGCTTTTAATGTAAGAGCGAAATTTTACTAAAATATTACTGGTGCCGTTTGCAAGTTTGGAATTAAAATTAGGTATCTCAGACCGGGCACAGTGTGCCGCAAAGGGTTAAAGGGTTAACCCTTTGCGGAGCAGGGCAAATTCATTGCTTAAGTGTTGAAATTAATGTCTGACACCGGAATTTGAAAACGACTTTATTTGTAAATAAGAAAAAGTTAAATTTCACGCATTCAATAAACCGTAATTTTCTCTAACAAAATTCCGGTGCCAATGTGGCGTTTGGGATTTAAAATTAAGTGGTATATCTATATCAAGGGGTTAATAAATGTTGACTGTATGAAACTGCTGAATATGGGAAACGAACTTCAATGGTACGAAAGGTACGCTAATCGAACATTTGTAATAAAAAAAAATTGGAATGTCTATCTTTAACCCATAGAGGGGTAAGCAATAATGTCTTTGTAATATTGAATTTTTACCAGAATAATCGAAAATTTTTAATTTAAACCAAGAAAAATTCATTTTTTTTTAATTTGGTCTTCAAAATTAAAAATATAATTTTTTTTAAAGTTTCTGGTTAGAATATTGTTTAAATTATTATCCCTTCAACGGGTTTTAATTTCGTATTTCACTTATTATAATATGCATCATAGCTTTGAAAATATAAATTATCAAATACCAGGTCATCCATTTATGCTAACCCTATACTATAAAAGCAATTCCAATTATAATAATAATAAAAAAATAATAATGATAAACATTATATACCTTAAATTTCTTTAGTTTATTTCGCTTGGTACTTGAAGAACAAATTACCGTAATTAAAAGAGAGATTTATTGAATTGTTTCAGTGTTATGGATATTCTTAATTTATTACAGGCTTAAGTATGCTTATTAATGTGTCACTATTCTTCTAACTAATGTCTCATTCAGAGCTTCAATTATGTATGCGATTGTTTCACTTTTCATTGAAAATCAAAAGTATTGTTTCAAGAACTCAGGGAAAGTTACAAATTTAAGAGAGTTTCTGAATTATATGTTATTTAAAAAATGTTTGGGAGGTAATACCACTTATTAAAGGAATACCGCAAAGGATTAACCGTAGAAAGACAAACAATTTTAGTCAAGTTTTATAAAAATATTTCATTCCAGAATTTTTATTTAAAACAGCTTAAATGTATGACATAACGTTTTTCTTCTCTGTTTGTTTTAAACTCATTTCATCATGAAATTTCAAGTTTGAACCGAAATATATTCATATGATAGTGGCCACGGCCGTTCTAGCGTTAATAGATATTTCTTTTGACTTTTTTGTTATTTATTTAAGGGAAATATGTAATATAAAACACATATAAGCAACAACAAACATGGAAAGAAATAAGCAAGAATGTTACACTTTAGTATGATCTCTTGTGATTCAACTTATTTCACGGCATAGTTTTTCTGAAATAGTTAATTTGTAAATTATAAGGAAACAAGAACAGAAAGGCTTTAATTAGTTTATAATTCTCCGTAACAATTCTTCAACGCTATTTTATAGAGCAATGTGTATGTTAGTAATGCCGATAATTTGACAATGCTGGGAACGATGTGGTTACAGCTGTGCGATGTTTATAACTATGGAGATAATATTGCACCGAACCAAATTGGCTTTAAGGTGTCAGTTAGATATAGTCCCCATTTAAAACCATGGAGTTACAAATAAAGAGGTGGAGAAAAATATTTCGTTATCTAGCAGTTACGAGTGAAGTAACTCAAAAAGTTGACACAAGATGGCCAATATATTTTTTTAAATCTACCTTTAACTTCTGATTATTGCCACAGAAAACGTTCTCAGCAGCAAACTTAAATAGAACATTTAATTTTACTTAAACGCCTTATACGTTTTAAATCTTTCTAAGAATTATAGTAAAATCTTCTATTTCTTTTTTACTGGGATCATTTTGCCCAGACATAATATTTCCACTGATACTGACAGGAGGTTGTATTGATTATCATTAAAAGACGGAACTATTAACGCTAAAGTATATTACCACCAGTAAAAATGATTATTATATTTTGTCATTATTTCTGCTTGATATATTACATTATTGGGGCATTTGAATTAAGAGAAAGTTTCTTCTTAAATTTAATGGTTGAAATTTTCTCCGCTGGTGATGAACATCCTCGAAAGCGGTTGTAGTTGAAGCTTCACTGTTTTAGGGATATGCCAGTTCTTCTTTGTTTTAACCCATTCGTACCCAGCATCCTTTGCATAAATTTTATTTGGTTGGTACCACTATTTTTAGAAGATTTAAGTTTAGTTCATTAATCACGAAAATGCATCATTTAAATAAAATAATTATTGCTTTACTTTTTTACCGGTGTCAAAAACAGTGCTGAATGAACCTTTTGAAGCGTCCCTAAAAAAGGACGCTAGGCACTAATGGGTTAATAGTTCCATTTTTAGAACTTTATCCAGGGTTCGCAAGCTTCATAGAACTTTCCTGGAGAAATAGCAGCATTTTTTTAAAAAGAAAAGTAAATCTAAGTTAGCGACTCGAAATTTTAATTTATTTGATCAGCAGTTTTCTTTAAGAAAATTCTGGTGCCGAGAAATTTCTTAAGCAGAATATTGCAGGGGACATACAAATCCTGTCTATCGATACCTTCTCCTGTAAAGTTCTAGGCTAACATGACATATATAAGCGAAAACGTATCAATTTTGGGGAAAAAATAAATCACCAAATGCAAAGATAATTTTTTTTTTTTTTGCATTGTTAAAGAAATTATAACTGTAATACATAAATTAAAAGCAAGATTTTTAGCGATTTGCCGCCAAAACATAAGCTTCCATCAGTCACGACGGGGCCGTAGCTAAGGGGGTGCTGTGAACGGCTCAGCCCCTTCTAAAATATTTTGAGCCCCCCCCCCTGGAAAAGATTCCAAGGTCACTAAATGATTTCTGTTGCGAAAATTCAAAGGAAATTCCGTTTAGTTAATCTAAGTTAGTTTTGAGGCCCTTTCACAGTTTTGCAAAATTACTAAATTGTATCTAAAATAAGTGTTTCAACTTTTGCATACACTATTTGCTGATAAGAAGATGACCTGATGTTTAATTTTGAACTAGTTTACATTCAAATTTGTCATCGTCATATACTTTTCTTAGCAAAAAATTATGTCATTACAACATTTTAATAATAAATATAGTACCTACTATGTGAACATGCACTAATTTAGCATTCTGAGTCATAGAGAGAGAGAAAAAAAAGTATTACCCCCCCCTCTACATTCTCTTGAGCCCCCCCCTCTATTGTACACTTTTAGCTACGGACCTGAGTCACAAATCAGGGAACACTCGAGTTCGGGCACAATGCGTATTATACACGCATTTTAGAAAATCATCATGAGCACTAAACTGATGCAAATCTAACATCTTATAAAGTACTCAATCCCCTTCATTCGGAATGCAAAGAGAGACTATTTGAATTTTGAATTAGAAAAGCATCGTCTATTACTCTCAAAATAAGTATCCTTACGCGCTCTAGCGGCGAATCAATGAACAGAAATAATTGGACTATGCCTGTCAGGCCTATTACGACCGACGAAGATTTCGGGGAATAAGCATCCATCTCGTGTACCTCAATATATAGTAATCTAATTTTATGAGAACTTCCAAAATGAACTCTAAAATCAAAATTATATAAACTATAGGTAATCTGACAGACATACCTCTAATGCAACTACAACTTATAAAAATAGTAATTATAGAAAAAATAATAGAATATGTATGCATATAAATATAACAATATAAAGCACTGTTAATACAATAAAAAATTAATGCTCTTAATCGATTAAAACTTTCAGATTTTGATCATTTTAAGCCAAAAAAAAAAAATAATAATTAAATTAAAAATAATCCAACTTGCATTAAGATTCAGATTTCAAATCATATTACAGGACTGTCATTGACGACTATTTTTATATTATGTTAACACCAGTATTTTTCTAATAGAAAGTTTGTAATATATTTCTTTTTGAATAAATGACTAATTGGTGTGTTAATAATTTTGTTTTGGGAAAATGGTGCCAGATAGAATAAAAAAAGTGTCGTCTGCGGCAGTCCTGATATTATGATTCAACTTTTATTTTATTTACTTTTTTTCTTGTTAAAATGTCAAACTTTTTTGGAATTTCTGTCTATAATATTACTCAAATAATAATCAAAAAGCAATTCCAAATCGCAAAGAATTCAAAAGTTATCGTCATTAAATTTATTTAAATTCATTCTTTTCGCACACGAAGAATAAATTACTATCATAAAAGGAAATATTTTGCTTAATACGTCCAGCATTGAGATTCTACTTACTATATCACTGACTCAAGAGTGTTTATTAATACATATCCGTTCTTCTAAAAATGATCTTATTTAATGCTTCAATGGTTTATTATATCGTTTCATTTTTAATAAAATCGTGAATGCAATTTCGGGAACTGAATATAGAAAGATACAAATATAAAATGATTTATGAAAGTATGAAGTATTCTTAAAAGTTGCAAAATTTTTATTTAAGCGGCTTTAACTATTGTAGAATTTAAGAAATAGTTTTATAATTACATATTATATAACTCGTGGCAGTTAATTTCAGTATGATTATATGTAGCATCATTTAAAAATTCTCGCTGGGAACTTATTAGGTTGAGGCAAATAGTCATTCGTGTTTCAACATTTCTAATACTGATAGAATTTTAATAAAAGATAAGTATATCTTTTACGTAAGTTATTACAGCAGAATATATGCATATGCATAGTTTCTGGCACAAATAAATATCTTTCAAACACTTATGAGTTTGATTCGTACGTGTTTCTGGTGTGCTACATTATTTTTACTTTATCTTCTTGCTTGGTGTCACTTTTTTGTAATTATGAAATTATTCTTGGTTTCACCTTGATGTTACATTAAATAAGATGAAATTTAAGATTTAAAATAAGTTTTGCCCATTAAGATATAAAAATTTAACAGAAAAAGCAGGCTGGCAACAATTTACGGACAAAAAAAGTTTATTTGCTCCATTATTTAAAGCTTGTCAAACTAGCTTTACTTAAATTTTTGCTACATTTAACAGCAGACAGTTTTCGATTGTATAAACCAAATTTATTAGCATGGAAATAAAAATGTTAGTCCTTGCTTTTAATTTTATTTTTCAAAAGACGTCAAAATTATTAACATTAGAACGCCCGAATGGAGTCGAATCGACTCCAACTATGTGATTAATTTTCAATTCGAACCAGAAATTTTTTCTTGAAATGATTTAAATTTAATCTACGTAGATTTACTTTAAATAAATCAATTAAATAATTTTGAATAAAAATTCTGGTGAGAAATATTATTATGAAACTCGAGTTAATATTTCGGGCGTTCTAGTGTTAAACCAGGAATTTTATTTACAAAGGATAATATAATATGTAATACAAAAGTACTGCTCCCGGAATACTAGGCCGGATTGCTGTACCAAATATAGTGGCTATGTCTATGTCTATCGAATTCCTCTACTTTGATTCCACCACAAGATTCGTACGCATAAAGACATTCTGGAGTTTTTACATATTTTAGTGCGAGAAACTTCATGAAATATTGGTCGTTACATCTAAATATAGATTTTTATTTCGTAAACGCTTTAATTCCCTTGATAGAACACGTTCTAGAAATTATGTAGATTAGAAAATCTGACTTTACACCATAAAGTTTCAGTGGCTAATTTTGGTTTATTTCAATTCGGAATGTCTGGCATAAGATAAAGCCAATATTGCTATTTTAATTTTCTGGTGGGAATTAGGATATACAAATTAAAAAATCTCACACAAAAATATATATATATATATATATATATATATATATATATATTAGGGTGGACCTTAAATGCCATGATTTTTTTAAATTATTATTTTTACAAGTCTCACCCCCCTATTTTGTTCCTTTTGATACAAAAACATTCTGTAAAAAGTTTGAGCAATAAATTCAAATATTTATAGGTAGCTCAACTGGCTTGAAATTTATAAAATTAGGAAAAAATTCAGAATATTAGCTACACAAATAAGTAAGCACTTTAAATGTTTTAATTATTTAATTGTGACAATTTACTTAATTTACAGCACAATTATTAGGTTTTCTTCTTACATTAAAATTTTATTGCATTTGTGCAGGTTAAGAGAGACACATTTTTCTGCTATCTGGGTAAATTTTACGATGATCTTCAACAACTTGTAGTAAAAAATGTAGTTGCATTTCATCATGAGTTATCAATCCATTGTATTCTTGAATAAGTACAACTGCACGTTCGTCATGGTCATTTACTACTTGTAGAGATTTGATTATTTCTTTTTGCCTGTTTATAGTCTTCTCTTAACTCCCACAATTCAGGATTTACTGCAAAAAATCCATCCGGAAGTTCCGACAATCGAAACAACATCATTGACTTATCTGTGACAAAATCTTCCAATCTTTTATTCTTGAATGAATGTAAAGCAACATTGACTCGTTTGGAATAAATTTGAGCTTGTTTTTTAGAATAAGTTTCATTCTGTAATGCAATAATCATGCGTCTTTTAGTTAATAAACTCACTCAGCTATCAAATAAAGCTAAACCAACAAGTCCTTCTGACAAATACCACAAGTGATTAGCAAATTTACGTGATGATGACTTGAAAACAGTTGAATGTATTGATGAGTAGTCAAGTAGTGATTTGAGCAACAACAGGTCATTATATAGGGCACATGAAGCTTGAGGTGCAGTGATCCAAGCTTTCAAGTATATACAGACTGTAAAAACACACATGTCACGTATACCTTCTTCCTCTTTTACAGTCAATTTAAACTGAGCCTTGAACATCCAGATCTTGAGACAATATATTACTTTGGACATCCAACGGGCATGGTGCATTGCACCAGGTGACATAAATCTGATTCTCCTTTCTGAGACAGCACCTAGAAATATAATTAGAAGTTCTAAAAATTCCTTATAATCACCTCTTAGCTTTGTTTCTCTTTGCTCTTCTAGGTACTTCTTTCCATAGTTGATAGTCTCTTGCTTAATATCTTCTACTAGATTTGCAACATCATCAAATGAAATTCCAATTTCGTACTTGTCTTTATCAATTAAGCTCAAATATTCCTGAAAGCATTTAAATAATGCAATTTTAGGTGAAGATTTGACTCCCATGCATACATCAAATACAATACTAATTATCAGCTCCATAATGTGATGTCTGCAAGCAAAGGATAAGAGCTCTTTTTTCAATTTATCTTCTAAAAGAACACATGCACCAGAATTATAACCAGTGTTTGAGCTGGTAGTGTCAAAGCACTTTGCACGTATATTACCTGCTATACTCCAGTCTTCAATGGCTTCAAATACTGCTATTTGCTAAATGCAATTTATTGTTTTAAATATTATTGTGCATAGTACTGCCATCTATGAGTAAAAATGTAAAGCTAAATGCATTTTAAAATATTTTAGAAGATAGAATTTGTTTTCTATGACATAGCATGCGAGTACGCATATGCTTATCATTGCTCATACATTAGAAACTTCTACTTCATTGAGCTACCTCTAAATATTGTTCAATTGGGCTAATATTTTACCAGAATTATTTTTTCATAAAAAGGAACAAATTTAGAGGGTGAGAAGATTACATTTTGAAACTTGAAAAATAAGGTCCACCCTAATATATATATATATATTTAAAAAAAAAGGATGAATTCTTTTCATTTAAATCTTTTCTTCTTTCTTGACATTGAAAGAGGAAAAGTTTCAGTTCAAAAATACGTCTATATTACTATTGTAAGAGCATTATATTTGCAGATTTACTGATTCTATAAAATATTAAAAAATATACTTTAAATAAAACATTTTAATAGAGTTAAGAGTATTGACAAAATCCCCCAAAGTTAAAATTTAATTAATTAATTTTAATGGGCAAAATCCTTCTAAAATTTATTAAATAACTGCTAGCATATTTTAATGTACCGTATTTACTCGTGTATAAGGCGCACTTTTTTTAAAAAAATTAGGGCAAAACTCCTAGGTGCGCCTTATACACGGAATAATTTTTTACTGTTGGATGCAGTCGAACTATATACATATGAAACAAAAAATTATTCAAAGAAGATATTAAAACTCGGAAAATATTACTTAATTGAAGTATTACTGCATATTTATTTCACTCCTTGCGGTTTTTTATACAACAGAGCTAGTGACTTATCTAAATGCTAATTAGCAATTCTCTTTACCGTCACTCATTCCTATTTCCCGTCATTCTCTTACAACCCGAAGTCTAAAAATGTATTTTCGCCTTGTTTTTTGGTCTGTTGTAATGTTTGTTTCGATTTTTTTTTTTTTTTTTTTTTTTTTTTTTTTTTTTTACTGAAATTCATTTGGTCATTCTTCATTAGCGTATCAAATTTATAGTGCGCGTTATACACGAGATTTTAAGAAATCGTCATTTTCACTTTAAAGTAGGGGTGCGCCTTATACACGCGTGCGCCCTATACACGAGTAAATACGGTAATTTCAAAATTTCATTAAATATCCTTTGTAAGTTTAAATGTTCATAAATTTATAATTTAGGACATGAAGGGTCGAATCTTGAAGTCGAATGTCACACATAAGTGACGCGTAATGTGTTCAGGTTTCTTGATTATTCGTGCCTGTAATTATTATTTTTTTTAAAGTTGACTTTTTTAACCTTTTAACGCGCAGTGTTGACGGGTCGGCAACACCTAAAGTTCCCCCTGTTTAGAGACACAAAAGCTCCGTGAATATTTCAAAAACTACTCTAATGGCTACTTTAAATCTTTCTTATGAGTTCTAGATGGCAGCACCAAAGAGATCAAACTCTACTGTTTTTAAATAATAGGTAAAATGTTTTACTGTAATACGCGCTTCACAGCAATGCTCTTCACACTGTGCTTATCAATGCTTTACTTATGGGAGGTTACCACTTCGGCAACAGCTGTATAATTAAAATGGTTAGTGCAATCTTTACAAAACAATACCTGTGTACTCCTCCAGGCCTAAATAGATTGCCTAATTTTTTTTTCTTCTTTAAATTCCAACTTTAAAAAGTAGTGCGCCGGACAGGGTTAACGAAAATATTTTTCAGATTGAATTAGACAAAATTTTCTGTTTTCAAAAATGAGTGATAAAACATTAAAAATTCAATAAAAGACGATATTCAAGATGAGGCTAAGTAAAATTTACTAAACGTATTCCAAACTTTTTTATTATCTATGTAAAAAACATCTTTTTTATTTATATTTCTTCATAAAAGTTGTCGGATAAATTTAGAACCTTGCCAGTTCAACAAATTATCGATATGGAAAAAGATTATTGATTTTTACTCTAACACATCAATGACCATGGGCAATAGCGTCTACCTAAAATTTATATAACTGTTGTTTATTATTTTTTGGTCTGCATGACATTTTACATTATATCAGCAAATTGAAGGCATTTACTAATGCATAAATATGAGAAACTATGTATGAAACAGTTTTAAGAAAGACTTTCTGAAGAGGGAAAAGATTCTGGTATTTTAAAACGCACATTTCAGCAAAAATAAACGGTGATATTTTGTTATTAGAATGAGGTGGGAAAAATTTAAACTAATAGAATTAACGATTTTTATCTTTTTTAGTGCAATAAAGGATTTTTCAGATTTAATCAGATTACTTTGTGAATTCTGTATAGAAAAAGGATAATATTATGGCGACATTTTTGTAAATAAATAAAAAAGATATTCATAGATGATGTATTAATTTTAATTTTTAAAAAAAATGTATTTACTCCTCTATATATAAATCCCAATATTTCACGGCTGAAACTCGTGATGCATTTGGTCAGTGGAACCTATTTTATATTCTAGTACTTATACCACTATTTAAAGGAAAATATATTGTAGTAACGTTTAACAACGCACTGATGTGCAATGTGCAATTATAAGTATTTTTTATTTTTCGAAAATTCTAAAGTGAGTTCAGCATTACAGAAACATAATTACTTCCCTATGATAAAAAGTTTATTAAATCCAATAGATTTTTTAAACCACCAGATTTTAAAAGAAAAGAAATTATTAAGGTGTTTACTTAATAAGCAAGTGGTTCCTATAGGACATGGTGATCTTGCTGGAGTTTATGAAATACCTTATGAAATACCTTATTACAGAAAATGGGGACTTAAATTATTAAATAGGCATGACTGAAAGAAAGCTTGGTATTAGAAAAGGGGAGCATGAATCT
The DNA here is from genome assembly GCA_964019185.1 of Maratus speculifer. Classification (NCBI taxonomy): domain Eukaryota; kingdom Metazoa; phylum Arthropoda; class Arachnida; order Araneae; family Salticidae; genus Maratus; species Maratus speculifer. Next base: position 197,543,523 of record OZ025302.1, on the reverse strand, counting down.
GGACGTACTAACACTACCTTATGTAGAACATATTTAAAAGATGGGATAAAAATATTGTTTAGTGAAAGAAATATATGTTTCATATCTAATTGTTTTCGTAAGTCTATTATAAAAGAGTCCATTGAAATTTATGCGCGTAAAAATTTTGTTCGCAATGATACCGTTTCTTTTATTATTCCTAAGTTATGGTTAGAATTAATGAATAAATTCCTCGTGATAGCTTGAATGGGATGAACCATATTGGAAATTCTTTTAGGTGATGGTCTATTTTAATTTAATTTTTTACAATAGAGCGCGTGATTTTTGTATTTGTTGTTTATATCTCATTGTCGCGTGTCATTTGCATTGACCGTGAAATGTTTTGAAATTTAATTTTTATTTTTATTATGATTATGGATCTTATTAAACGGATCCGAAGCATGTCAGTGTCATTTATTTTTAATTATTGTAACACCTTTCTTAAGTAAAATAAAATTTTTATTAAAATGTAATTACTTCCCTCTGAAAAGGTTAATGGATTAACTAATCAAATTCTGTTGAATAAAAATTCTGTTCCGAAATACATTTTATAAAATTTGTGTAAAATTTTTCGGGAGGGGGAGGGTCTAATGTTAAACATTACCAAATTAACTCTTGCACGGGAACATTATTCTCTTGGTTAAAGGTTGGAACAAATAACTGACAAAAGAATTTACGAAAAATTTATGCGATAAATATGAATACTTATCTCTACATACAGTATAGAAGCAATTTATGTTTCAAATACTGTGACATTCTTTAACTGCTAGAAATTAAATTCTATGAATAATGTACTGCACACTTCAACATGCTACATTGTAAAATTAAAATTACAGCGAAAGAAAAATTACACTGACAGTTAACAGATTACCATTCGGTGCTGTGTTCTCCCAACGTTAAAAATAAATGCACATGCTTAAATTAGTTATCAAATTATCACTGTTTATGAATTATAACGTTTCATTATTTTTTAACGGAAACTTTAAACATTAAACAAAGCGAAAATTATTTTTCAAAATGTGGGTGGGATTTTTTTTTAACCATTTGAAAAAATAGATGTTGTTCTTGATAGAGAATAAGTATATTTGAGACATATCTGAATCGCTATGATGTTTATTTTTGGAATATTTATTTTGCCACAAACATAAAAAAGCATTAAAATCTGCAAAACAATCAATATCTCAAAAACGAATTATTACACAGCTTTCAAACAAATTACATTCAAAAGTACATTTTTTCCTTTAAACGACGGTGTAAAAATTGGAAATGTGCTGTGCTTATAAGTTTAAAAAATTGCAGTACCGAAAATTGTAAAACTGAAACTTCATTTAAAATTTGAAAGTGTTGTCATTCGCAGACGGATGTATGTGTTACACACATACATGTTTGTACTTTAAAAATATCTATACTTTTACGCATTTTTCTTACCACAAAAATTTTATAGTAAATATTGTCTTATTTAATCGGCGAAATCTTATGATTAAACAAATTGGAAATCTCTGAACAATTTTAGTGGTAGCAAAAATGCGTAAAAGTTGGAAGCTATGTATAGGGTAGGATATAACTGTATAAGAAATTTAATGATATCATAAAAGAAGAAACTCTATTACTTCTTTATGTTTTTTTTTTTAATAATAAATCCTTTTGGAGGAAAATGAACGTATAATGATAAACTCTTCGAGATGTTTCACCTTTATTTAACTTTAACTGCAAAATAAACGTGTGTTGTTTACAACAAATTAAGAATTTTTTTTTTTTTTTTTTTTGTGCTCAAAATTTTAGTCTTAAAAAAAATCATTTTAAAAAAGGTTGTTTTAATCTGTTAAATTATATATTTATTTTATTTTATTTTATTTTAAATTGTAAATCCTTAACTTTAAGATTCGGCGGTTGATAGGTTAATTCACATTTCCGAAAAAAAAAAAAACAGTTTTATACATAAAAAGTCTTAGAATAAGTTTGTCGCACGCGAAAAACAAATTGTATTTCATAAAAAATATTTAACACAGCCTTTTAGTATCAAATATCTCTTTAAATTGTTACTAATTTAAGAGCACTTTTTAAAGTGTGGCCACACTTTTATATTTCTTCATTTTCAATGCTTCAACAGATAATGTGATATCTTCAGACTTTTTAAAGAAGAAATTCGTGGAAATTAATGTCGAAAGATACAATTTAAAATGATTTATTAAAGCATGAAATCTTAAAAAAAGATGGGAATTTTATACCCAAAAAGCAATTTCTTATAGGATTTAAATCATATTTCTTTAGATATCTTTTCGTTAATGGCCAATGGGTAATATATCCGTGACTTTAATTATCAACTAATTTAAGAAAGCATAATGTAATTAGATATTGTCTTAATTGTTCCGGCTAATTTAAAAAGGATTATGAGTTTGAATTTTTTTTATATTCATTTATGTAATAATATATATAGCGCAATTAGTGGTTTTTTTAAAATTAGAATGTAGTTATCAAAATTTCTCTACATCTAGTATTATATCCTGCACTTCGACTAATTTGATATAATTATTCTTCAGATATTTTTGTCAGTTATATGAAAATTATACATTAGCTTTATCAGTAGCTTTTAATAGTTTTGCCGAGTTAAATTTTACGCTTTTGTGATACCAGAAACATTTAAATACAAATTTTTATTTCCTTATATTCAGTTAAAGTGGCTAAACTATTAAGCCCCTTGTCCCATTTCGATAAATTATCTTTCTTGTGGGCAAACAATTAAATTTTTGTAACGCTGAATTCAAACTGGAATTTCTGACAAAATATTTGTTTGTCAAAAAGGAAAAAGTAAATACTATATAGCATCATTTTCTAATCCAAATTAACATAAATGTGGTAGAAATCTTGATTAAGTGGCATAAGAAGTAGCCCTCCGCGTTTCAAGGTGTTAAGGTTAAATTTATTGTTAAATTTTAATTGTAAGGAAAATTGTAATATTGGTGATTCTGTTTTTAGTCGAAATCGTGAATCAATATGCTTTTCAGTCTGTAAATTCATACAGAGATTTCATACAGGAGACGTTGAATTTACTTTACTACCAGTATTAATATATACTAGATTTCGACATAATTATTCAAATAAACTTTCAGCATTGAATAAGGTCAAATTTAATATACAGGGTGATTAAACAAAAAACGTGGACAAATTGATATGACAAATCAGACATACAAGGATAAAAAAATCACATAGGAACATAGAACCGCAAATCACTTATTGAGTCACAAATACAGTGTTTCATCATAACTCAATATGGGTTGACGATAAAAAATTTCAGAAAAATGAAGTATGTTATAAGAAAACATTTAACAGACATTCTCACTTTTGTTTTAAATGTGATAACACCAAACAAAAGTGGTAGAAGTTTGCATTATGTACACCAGCAATATGCACTTGGCACCTCACATTTTGCACTGTGATAATCAGTTAATACGGTATCATCGTAGATCTTTTTGTAACGTTATCACATTTCACACAAAATAAGGTACATATCGTTGCATTTTCATTACAATATTTTTATTTTCCTCGAAATTATTACTTTCAAACCGGGTGTAACTAGAATGAAACACCCGGTATTTGTGACTCAATAAGTAGTTTGCGACCCTATGTTCCTATGTGATTTTTTATCCTTGTTGTATGCTTGATTTGTCTATCATTTTGTCCACTTTTTTTTAATCTCCCTGTATAAAACTCGCAATAAAGTCATCCACTCCAGTGTCTTTTCGCAACACTATTTGAAATTTAGTATTAACCCCTTGGGGACGAGCTACACGTATACAAGCCGCAAAAAGGCTTAAGGCCCCACACTAGGCACAGAAAAAGACCCGAATGATAATGTAAAGTCTATGGGAGCGTACTTTTCAAGTATCTCGCTCAAATTTCAATATTTTTACATGATTATTTTGCACAAGATAGCTGAGGACGATCCACAACTGTCCTAGTTTTTATTTTTTAGATTTTGCTTAGATATTTTTTATATTACGATAATTTCAATTTCAGAACCGGTTTAAACCGGTTTCGAAAGTAAAAGTAATTTTTAAAAAAAATTCTGAAACCAAAACTGAAAAAGTAAAAACTAGGCCGGTTGTAAATCGTCCTCAGCTATCTTGTGCAGAAAACATCCTGTAAAAATATTAAAATTTGGGCGAGATATTTGAAAAGAACGCCCCCATAGATTTTACATTATCATCCGGGTCTTTTTCTGTCCTTAGTGTTGCGCCTTAAGAATCCTTGTTTATCTCCGCCAGTAAAATTTTACTGAAAAATTTACCTTATTTAATCGGAGCATTTTCTTCATATAATGAGGCACACATTTCTGGTTTTGGAAAACCGGTGAAGAAATATTAATAATTTTGTAAAAGGCTTCCTTCGCGGAGGGTTTAAGGTTATAAATGCTTGTTAACCGCTTTACCTGTCCGTACTAAGGACAACGCGTTTTTGCAAATCATGATTTATCCGTACAACATACGGGCATCCATATTCCAATCATAATTTAATATTCTCACCAGTAAATGCTTATTGTAAATTTTGTATTACTTAATCCGATCATGTTTCTTATTTTATTAGACAAAAATTTCTGTTTTAAAAAACCGCTGAGGAAAGATTAAAAATTCAGTGAAAAACGCAATACATAGGCATTATTTGAAAGTTTTTTTTTTTCAAAAATAGTGATCAATTATGTGGTTAAAGTCGGATGTGATCTTCTACTTTTCAGCTTCATGCAATATAAGTATTCTTTTCACATTTCTTCTTATAAATTATATATTTCACCTATTTTTAACATTTTAGTGAAAATTTGTATGAAAATACAACATGGTTTTCTGACTCTACAGCCTTTTTAAATCGTAGATATATCGAGTTAATATTTTTAAAGTGATTCCAAACTGCATAGAACAACTTTCATTTATATAAAATATTTTCTACATATATACTTTTGAATATTAAAAAATAAATCAACGTAATGGAAGTACCGGGTGGTCCAAAAGTCAGGACGAACTTTAAAAATGAATAATTCGAAAACGAATCAAGATACAAAGATACGGTTTGCACCGAACGGATGGAAAAGAAACCGGGTTTTGTGTGGCAACAAAAGAATATAGTTCTGTTTTCAACCAACAGCATCACTAGCAGTACTGAAAGATACCATCTGCCAAAATGTGTCTGCCATAACTCAAGAAATACTACTAAATGCTGTGAATGATGTGGTGCCCAGTCTCACAACTGCATTTATGAATGATAGACAGTACATTGAACATTTACTGTACTAATTAACTGTATTTAAGCTGACTTGTAAGTTGTCAACATTTTTTCTTTTGTAAATTGCCGTTTGGTGAAATAAAACATTATAGCGCCTTTTGTTGAACGAAACTATTTTTTCGTTGTTACACAAAACCCGGTCTCTTCGGTGCAAACCGTATCTTTGTATCTTGATTCGTTTTCTAACTGTTCATTTTCAAAGTCCGTCCTGACTTTTGGATCACCCGTTGTTTAACGAATCATTCAAGCGTTAAAGATTTTAAATTTTCATTATCTGAAGAGTATTTATTAATATGTGGCTATTCTTTTCGATACTCTCCCATTCACTTCTTTCAAAGCTTCAGTGGTATATCTGATTGTTTCAGTTTCTCCTTGTAATCGAAAACTCAATTTCTGTAACTTAATCTCGAAAGATAAAATAATAAACGAATTGTTAAACGATACGGTTATTAAATGGAAATGGGAAAATTTTGGAGCAAAAATAGAATAATGTTTAGAATGATCCTTAGAATGAAATTAGAATAATACTTACGATGGAATTCGAATCATTACTCGTTGTGTATTTAATCATTTTCTCAAGCATCGACCAATTTTGCTGCCGTACGTCGGATGCTGTCAGAAAAGATTTTTGAAAGAAAAAATAACCTGTTTCGGTGACTTTTAACATTTTTGTCATCGCCTGTCTGTCAATACAGTAAGGGGAACTGGGCACATTGATACGGCTTTTTTCTAAAAAAATTTTCGGTGTCCAGTAAGTAGAAATTTCAAGTTATTTTTCCATGTGGTGTCAGCAAAACTTGTGTAGTGTGTTATTAAAATGCACAATTGTTGTTTTATACATTATTTTTGCATGTAATTTAAAAAATTCTAAAAAAAGCCATTTGTATCAATGTGCCCCGTCCCCGGGGCAGATTGATACACTTCATGGGGCACTTTGATACGTTTGGAAAAAATGGAGACAAGATAATACCAATGCATTTTTTCATAAAAAATTAATTAGCAAACCATTTTATATTTATTTATAGAAATTCAAATTACCGAAAATTTATTTGTAAGCAATGTTTGCAATCAAAATTAAATGTATAATGATCTGATGTTCTGGCTGTTCCTTTTCGGATTGCAGGCAGTGGTAACTTTGTCGTATCTGGCACTTGATCCCCTGCATTATCTTCTTTCTTAGAAAAGATGCAACAATTGCCAGGTTTTCGGTTTATAAATCAGTTTATAAACATATAATAAAGGATAATTATATTAAAAATTCTGATTATAGTATATTTATCCTTTGCTGTGATGCAGTTTATTTCTCTTATTTAACATTTCTCATGTTGAAAATACTTTTTTTCCTCAGGAGAATCAATATAAATTTGAAATTTGCCAGGCTGCCGTCCTTTTCTTTTGTTAGTTCTACCATCACAGTAAGTTTGTACATTTTCCGTTTGCAAAAATAATATAAAATCTTTTAGTATTAAAAATTGGAGCTATTTCACTTCAATAAAAATTAATATTAAATTTTTGGCTGGGGATGGATTAAGGAATGTATGGTAAAACAAACAATAAAAGGTAATGAAAAAATGAACTAGAAAAGGATTTAGGTTGTCTGTAGCTATCATGGGACACGTTGATACGTATCAATGTGTCCCGACATAGACTGTATCAATGTGCCCCGACATAGACTGTATCAATGTGCCCCATGCAGCTATTTTGACTAATATAAGTCTCAACTCCAAAACTTCATAATTTACCTAAAAATAAATAATGAGCAACTGATAAACAGTATTTTTACTTACCAGGGAGAGTATTCTTTTCCGTTGAAAATACTGGAACAGTTATATAATACCATTGCAATTGTACAACTTAAAAATGTTTTTGACCTACAAAAACAATTAATTCTCAGTCCCATTTCATCAAACTACTGAATCGTGCCAAGACCTTCTGTATGTCGCTGTGTACAATAGCATCATCTTTTGGAGTTGTTGTGAAACCTCTTGTAATGACCTTGTGAGCAGTGCAGATGGGATATCAATGTGCCCCAGTTCCCCCTATACTGTACCTATTAGGTTTTAAAATCATAAGTAGGATTCGTTAAAATATTAAACGGATTCCAAAACGTAACAAACAAAATTCGTATATCTGAAATATTTTGTAACATATATTCAGTCGACCCATTGAGAATGAAACATCATCATTAACGGAAAATCTTCGTGAATATTTCAAACATTAAAGCTCTCCTTGAATTTTTACTATCTTAAGAGCACTTACTAATAAGTGGTCATTCTTTTCTATACTATCCCATTCACTGCTTCAAAGCTTCAATGGTATGCATGATTGTTTCAGTTTTTCTATGTAATCGAAAATTCAATTTCAGGAACTTCATATCGAAAGATAAAATATTAAAAGAATTACTAAACAATAGGTTATTAAAAGGAATGGAAGAGTTTGGGACCAGAAATAAAATAATACTTAGAATGGAATTAAAATAATACTTAGAATGAATTTAGAATAATAATTACAGTGGAATTAGAATCGTTGCTCGTTAGGTAGGTAATGGTTTTCTTAAAAGTCTGCCAATTTCGCCCATGCTGCTTTAGGACGGGTGTTTTGAGAAAGGACTATTAAAAGAACAAAATACGTGTTTCAAAATTTTTTTGCATTTTTGCCAATGTGTGTTTGTAAACAGATTATAGTTTACCAACAAAGCTTTTAACTCCTTGGCTGGTCAATATTTTTAACCTCTTCAGACCTGAGCATAAAATAACTCTACAAATATATATTTATTGCTTTTGCATCTTTGAAATGACACCATAGATGACAGATAGAGTCATTTTTATGAAATCAGTATTTTAGGGGACTGGTAATTTAAGTTTACAAATATGAATATAAAAGTAATAATCCTCTTAAAACATCAGTTTAACTATCAGTAATATAAATTTAGGCAATAACGAAATTAAGGTCTTTAAACGAGTGAATGATCAGCAAATCCTCAAAATTTGTTATTGTAAAGCATTTAAGTTAAATAATCATGGATATTTCTTCATTTCTTGGCCACAATATCTTGCAGGTATTTTCGAAACTCGGATGAAAATAATATTTATTTTATGAGGTAATATTCATCAGTGCTGACATTTACTGGTTTTGTTTAAAAGTAAAAAACATTCAACTGCATACAAATAAAAAAAAAATGCAAAAAATTTGAACAGTTCAGTTTTTTATGAGGAAAAAAGTTAGGTACGCATTTGTGTATCTCAGGTCTGAAGAGGTTAAAAGGGAACAGGAAAAATTTTGGACCAGAAATAGAATAATACCTTAATGGAATAAGCCTTAAGTTTAATGATTTTTTTAAATTTATTAGGGTGCTAATTTTGGCCATGCTGCTGTAGGACGGATGCTTTCAGAAAGGACTTTTGAAAGAACAAAGTCCGTGTTTCAGTGATTTTTAAAATTTTTGTCAACGTCTGTCTGTAAACAGACTATAATTTATCAACTGGGTTTTTAAACACTTAACCACTTAGGGACCATTCGTAAATGATGTCACGCCATTTTTCCATATTTTTGACTCGCCTGCGTCTTTCTCACAAAGTGTCACACTTCACTTTACCCCCTCCCCTCCCCTCTTGTCACGCTGTATTATCTAAACACATTTTACATCTGTTATGTAAACATATACAGTCGAGTCTCTATATAACGAAATCTTTCTTTCCAGTAAAAAATTCGTTATATAGAGAAATTAGATGCATAGAGAATGATGTTAAAAATCGTATTTAATGTGCAAATTTTGAATAAATATTATTTTTGATCTTTTTAATTAAGAATTGGAAATGTTTAAAAGTAAATATTAACCTAACATTTTATTTCTTAATTATTTAAGCTGTTTCAAAAATGAGAACAGACATTTATATGAAAGCTTAATAAAAATCAAATTAGGAAGACTTGCATTAATTTCAGACGAAGATATCTGTAATTTTTTGTTGTTTTGATTTTAAAATTGTTATGATCTCAAAAAAAGCTCAAATTTTAACAAGGAATGAAAAATTGTACTTAACATTTTCCTCCATTTGAAGGCCTCTCTTATGTGCCTCTCATTGATTCCTCTCTTATGTGTGTAACAATCCAATTGACTCTGTTTTGAGAAAGATGTGGAAAGGTGCATGGGAGGTGGGATAAATTCGTTGGATTTAAAGAACAAGGAGAAAAGTAATAATAATAGTAAAAAAAAACAGCACTGAACGATAAATCAAAAATAAGTGGTGGAAAATTGATTCCATATGATTTCGAAGCTTCTTTAAAACTGAATAAATTAAGACCAATTTATGAAAAAAACCGTTATATGGAGATAGATATTTCGCTATATAGAGACTGTTTTTAGTGTAATCATGCGAAAAGGGGACCGTTCTTACTAAAAATTCGTTATATAGAGAAATTCGATGTATGGAGTTTCGTTATAGAGCGACTCAACTGTATTTGCAGTTCAGAAACGAAGCACTATACGTTTTAGATCACATTTCAAATTTTATTTTTAAACTATGTGTTTTAATGACATTCGTAAGATGAGCAATAAAAATGATTCGTATTTCGTATGAAATAAGATTTACAACAAAAGGTTTAAGACAAAAAAAATTAATATGGAACAGTAATAAAATATTCATAGTAAGGAGCAAGTGAAAACATTAGTATTTTAGAATCATTAATAGAAATTAACATATTTGACATCAAATCTTATCTTTATGAACACAAAATATTTTAATTTTAAAATAACTTCATGCTACATAATTTAATCCACTGAATTTTGATGCTTTTATTTTAACCAAAATGTGTGATGTCACATTTCTTCTTACCTCCTCCCACCCCCTTGTCACAATTTCATGAATTTCCCTCCCCCCTTCAAGCTTCCCCCCTTAATCATTTATGGACAGCCACTTACATGATCAATATTTATGAAATAAATTATCAAATAATGCCTATTTTTATTTTATTTTTTACAAAATTCTTAGTCTTTTATCACCTGTTTTTCAAATAAGAAATTTTTGGCTAATTCAATAAGAAAAAATGCTGGGATTAAAAAGTGCAAAATTTACAATTAAAATTTACTGCAGAGAATAATAAATCACGATATGAAAATCTTTTGCGCATATGAAGTACGGCCAATTCAGGGAAGCGATTAAAATCATAAGTATGATTCGTCAAAATATTAAAAAGATTCCAAAACGTAAGAAACAAAACTCGTATGTCTAAAATATTTTCTAACATATATTCATTTAACTTATTGAGAATGAAATACCATAGTGAATGGAAATCTTTCAAGCGTTAAAGGTCTCCTTGAAATTCCACTATCTCATGATCACGTATTACGGTGCAACCATTTTCTTCTGCACTCTCCCATTTACTTTTTCAATGGAATGTGTGATTGTTCTAATTTTTATTTGCAATCAAATACTGAATTTCGGGAACTTAATACCAAAAAATAAAATATTAAACGATAGAGTATTAAAAGGGAATGAGAAAATTTTGGACAAGAAATAAAATAATACTTAGAATGGAATTTGAATCATTATTCGTTCTGTAGATAATGATAATTTTTTTAAAGCATCGACCAACTTTGGTCTACTGCTGTAGGACGGATGCTTTCAAAAACAGCTTTTGAAAGAGAAAAAATGCGTGTTTCAGTGATTTTAACCCATTAATGCCCAGACTATTTTCTTCAATAAAAATTAAATTTTGGGTTTCCCACCACTTTTAAAAGATGAATAACTTTTATCTTAAGTTATTGTGGAATTTCTCTCGTAAACAATAGTGCTTATTTATCTTTATATTTACTGGTGTGAAACGCGCTTTCTTGCCTTCTTTGTAACCGTCCCTAAAAAGGGACGCTAGGCACTAATGGGTTAAACATTTTTTGTCAACATCTGTCTCTAAATATTGGTGTTGGTGTTATGTATGGCGGCCGATTCTCTGCACGTTGGATATAAGCCCTAGTAGCGGACCTTCCATGGAAACTTTGAAAGGGTACCTAACTCGCAATTGCAAAACATTCATTCCAAACTCCATGAAACAACTCTCGTTTATCTAAAATATTTTCTACATGTATTCAGTTGACTCTTTAAGAATAAATCACCGTAGTTAATGGAAACGTTTAACGAATCATTCAAGTGTTAAAGATCTCCTTAAAATTTGGCTATCTTAAGAGCACTTATTAATATGTGGCAATTCTTTTCTGTACTCTCCCATTCACTGCTTCAATGGAATATCTCATTGTTTCAGTTTTTCTCTGTAATCGAAAACTCAATTTCGGGAACTTAGCATCGAAAGATAAAATATTAAATGAATTAATAAAGGATAGGTATTAAACGGGAATGGGGGGAATTTCGGACCCAAAAATATAATTATATTTTGAATTTAATTAGAATAATACAATATAATTAGAATAACTATTTGTTAGGTAGATAATTACTCCTTAAGTATCGACCGATATTAATTATGCTGCTGGGGTAGAACGGATGCTTAGAGAAAAGACTTTGAGAAAAGTGATTTTTATCTATTTAACGTCTACCTGTTAAAAGACTATAGTTTACAGATTAGGCTTAACCACTTAGGTGATAATATTTTTGAAAAAAAAGAACTTTCAAACACTGCCTATTTTTTTAGCGTCTTTTACAGAATTTTTAATCTTTTATCACCGGTTTTTCACAACAAAAATAGTTGCCTTATTGAATCAGAAGAATGATCGGATTAGATAATATAAAATTTACTATAAAAATTTACTGGTTAGAATAATAAATCGTGATTAGAATATGGATACCCGTAAGTGATACAAACAAATCATGACTGGCACGCGTTGACGTCACACGTTGCCCGTATGACGTAGGGGGAATTGGGGCACATTGATACTTGGGGCACATTGATACACCCCCTGTACAGCACACAAGGTCATTACAGGAAGTTTCACAACAGCTCCAAAAGGTGATACTAGTGAAATTAACTACATACAGAAAGTTTTGGAATGATTCAATAGTTTGATGAAATGGGATGGGTGGTTAATTTTTTTTAGGTCAAAAGTAAATTTGAGTTGTACAATTGAAATGGTATTATACAACTGTTCCAGTATTTTCAACCGAAAAGAATACCCTCCCTGGCAAGTAAAGCTACTCTTTATCAGTTCCTCATTCTTTATTGTTAGATAAATTATGAAGTGTTGGATTTGCGACTCATTTTATTCAAAATGGTTGTATGGGGCACATTGATACAGTCTTTGTCGGGGCACATTGATACAACCTAAATCCTTTTCTAGTTCATTTTTTCAATACCTTTTTTTTTGTTTTACCATACACTCCTTAATTTAACCATTTTTCGACAAAAATTTCTACCATTACTTTTTATTGAAGTGAAATAGCTCTAATTTTTTTTTTTATATTAGAACATTTTATAGTATTTTTGCAAACAGAAGACGTACAAACTTCCACAATATCTAGTTCTAGTAGAATTAACAAAAGAAATGGACGGCAGCCTGGCAAATCTCAAATTTATATAGATTCTCCAGAGAAAAAAGTATTATCGACATGAGAAATGTTAAGTAAGAGAAACAAGCTGCAGAACAGTACAGGATAAGTATATTATTTTAAACATAATTTTTAATATAATTATCCTTTATCTTCTGTTTGTAAACCGATTTATAAACAGAAAAACTGGTAATTCTTTCACCTTTCCTAAGAAAGAAGATAATTCTGGGGTTAAAGTGCCAGATATGACAAAGTTAGCACAGCCAACAAACAGACAAGGGACAGCCAAAACATCAGGTCATTATACATTTCATTTTGATTGCTTTAATATCGCTTACAAATAAATTGTGTGCGATTTTAATGCCTATAAATATATATAAAATGGTTTGCTAACTATTTTTCTATGAAAAATATGCATTGGTGTTATTTTGTCTCCATTTTTTCCACATGTGTCAAAGTGTATCAATCTGCCCCGGGGATGGGGCACATTGATACAAATTACTTTTTTTGATTTTTTTAAAATTACATGCAAAAATAATATATAAAACAACGATTGTACATTGTTGTAACACACTACACAGGTTTTGCTGACATCACATAGAAAAATAACTTGAAATTTCTGCTTTCTAGACACCAAATTTTTTTTTTTTTTTTTTTTTTTTTTTTTTTGAAAAAAGCTGTATCAATGTTCCCCAGTTTCCCCTACATGCAAATCAGGGAAGCGGTTAAAATCATAAGTATGATTCGTTAAAATATTAAAACGATTCCAAAATGTAAGAAATAATACTCGTACACCTAAAATATTTTTAACATACATTCATATGAGTCACTTAGAATGAAATACCATATTTAATGGAAATCATTCAAGCATTAAAGGTCTCCTTAAACTTTCGCTATCTTAAGAGCCCTTATTAATGTGTGGCCATTATTTTCTGTACTTTTCCATTCAATACTTCAAAGCTTGAATGGAATATCTGATTGCTTCAGTTTTTATCTGTAATCGAAAACTCAATTTCGGGATCTTAATAATGATAAATAAAACATCAAACGAATTATAAAAGTGTAACGCATTAAAAGGGAATGGGAATATTTTACCCTAGAAAACGAATAATTATTAGAATGGAATTAGCATAATGCTTAGAATGAAATTATAATAATACTTACGATGCAATTAGAATCATTACTCGTTAGGTAGATTATGATTTTCTTAATTATCGACCGATTTTGGCCATGCAGCTGTAATCAATTATAACAATATACGAATGAATGTACAAAATACGCTTAGCAACCAACTTGTACGGATTTTTCCAACCTATTACAGTCGCTCTTGTTAATTCGAAATTGGATAAATCGAATATTCGTTTAATTCGAACTAAACATGAAGTCCCGAAATTTTCAACAGCCGAATAACGTTAAAAATTTTCATTTATTCGAGCGTATTTTCTCTCGACTTCGTTTAATTCGAACTAACGCGATTCCGATTTTTTTAATTTTTCCTTACTTCCTCCTAGGTTTTAGATTCTTGAAATAACTTTCTTTTTTCATTTTTGTGAAAATTACTCTGAACAGGTATACAAATAGTTCTATGCATTTTATGTCCTCTTTTTAGTACCCAGCCTGTCCACCGATAACACCTCACCCCATCTTCTTCTGTGCTTATTCCTAATCCCTTAATTTGTTTATGTATTTATAACTTTTAATTTAACGAGGTGGAACCCGTCGAAATTCGACGAAGGAAAAGGTTTAAGAAGGAAGTGTTTCATTGATTTATTAGAAATCTACGAAATTAGTTACAATGAAAAGTGTGTCTTATATTGGTCAGTTTAACTCTCAAACAAATATTATTTTAAGCTAAAATTAACAAAATAATATTTCTATACAATTCAGTTCTAAAAATTAATAAAATTAAAGTTTAATTTACATATGTAATCAGTAAAATATATTAGAGAATAGTTATATGATGAAGTTATCAATTAATGCTCTTATGCTTGATATAAATGCTAAAAAAAAATCCTAATTGACATGATCACAGATGATATATTTGACGTAATATACGCCTTTTAATTTTTTTCTTTAAAGAAAATGGAATGTTTCTGTTGCCACAATTACAAAATTGGTACCAAAAACTATAAAAAAGAAATTGAGATACACTTTTCAAACAAATCGCATTTAAAAGCATATTTTTTTCTCTATACGTCAGTGTAAAAATTAAAAATGTACGATGTCTAGAAGTGTAAAAAAAGAAGTGCAAATCCGAAATTGTGTAGAAACGTGTTGCCATTCGCGAAATGACGTTTGCGTTACGCACAAATACGTTTGGCCTTTATAATATTGATATTAAGTCATATTCTAATGATAGCAATAGACATATATTTAAAAAATACTATAACATTAATTTATATGTAATAGTACTGCTTTAAACATGCTTTCCTGTAATACTTTCCAAAATTCGAACTCTGGATAATTCGAACATTTCTTGTGGTCCCAACAAGTTCGAATTAACGGAAACTGACTGTACAATTTTTTTTTTTTTTTTTTTTTTTTTTTTTTTTGTCATGTTTCATTGTAGGAGATCGCTATTTTCGGCATTCGATTCAGTGTTGCCAGTGGGCTACTTTTTTTAAATTATGATTTCTTGATTGGCACCACTTTTTTGAAACGGTAAATTACCTTTTGTTTTCGCCTTAATTATCATGTCGTTGAATAAGGCACATTTTATCATTTGTAAAAAGTGGTGCCAATCAAGAATCTGAATTTTAAAAAAGTAGCCCATCTGGCAACACTGATTCGATTTAGCTAAAATTATTTATTTAATTTTAGTGATGGAAAAATATCTGTACAAGTTGGCATCTATGAATACGTGTTTCAGAGATTTTTAACATTTTTCTGAAAGTCTATCTGTAAGCAGACTATAGTTTATCCCCGCTTAGACCTTTAACCACTTAACTGATCAATATTATTGGGAAAAACTTTTATATAATGCCTTTTTTTCATGTCTTTTACAGATTTTTTAATCTTTTATAACCGATTTTTCAAAACAGAAAATTTTTGCCTAATCGAGTATGTTCGGATTACACAATGCAAATAAAAATTTACTGGTGAGAATAATAAACCATTACTGGAATATGGATGCCCGTATGTGGTACGGGCAAATCACGATTGACAAAAACACGTAGCACGTATGACATATGGACAAATCGAGTAACCGATTAACACTTTAACTCATCACTATTTAAAAAAAATTAAATAATGCCTATTTTTTGCATCTTTTACAGAATATTTGATCTTTTATCTCTGGATTTTGACGACAGAAATTTTTGCGTAATCGAATCAGAAAAATGTTCGGATTAAATAGTATAAAATTTACAATAAAAATTTACTAGTGAGAATAATAAATCAGGATTTAAAATCATTTCTAACAGGCAAAAACACATCGCCCATATTACGTACGGGCAAATCAGTAAATCAGTTAAAATCATAAGTATGATCCATTAAAATATTAAACAGATTCCAAAACGCAAGAAACAAAATTCATTTATCTAAAATACTATTTTCTAACATACATTCATTTGACTCATTTAGAATGAAATACCATAGTTAATGGAAATCTTGCAAGCGTTAAAGATCTTACATTTTCGCTACCTTAAGAGCACTTTTTTATATATGGCCATCCTTTTCTATACTTTCCGTCCCATTCACTACTTCAGTGGTATATCTTATTGCTTCAGTTATCTGCATTCAAAAACTGAATATCGAAAGATAAAATATTAAACGAATTATTAAACAATAAGGTATTAAAAGGGGATGCGGAAATTTATGAACAGAAATAGAATTATACTTAGAATGAAATTAGAATAATACTTACAATGGATTTGGAATTATTAAAAGATAGGGTATTAAAAGGGAGTGCGGAAATTTAAGAACAGAAATAGAATTATACTTAGAATGAAATTAGAATACTTAAAACGAAATTAGAATAATACTTACAATGGATTTGGAATTATTAAAAGATAGGGTATTAAAAGGAGATGCGGAAATTAAAGAACAGAAATAGAATTATACTTAGAATGAAATTAGAATACTTAAAACGAAATTAGAATAATACTTACAATGGATTTGGAATTATTAAAAGGTAGGGTATTAAAAGGGGGTGCGGAAATTTAAGAACAGAAATAGAATTATACTTAGAATGAAATTAGAATACTTAAAACGAAATTAGAATAATACTTACAATGGATTTGGAATTATTAAAAGATAGGGTATTAAAAGGAGATGCGGAAATTTAAGAACAGAAATAGAATTATACTTAGAATGAAATTAGAATACTTAAAACAAAATTAGAATAATACTTACAATGGATTTGAAATTATTAAACGATAGGTTATTAAAAGGGGATGCGGAAATTTAAAAACAGAAATAGAATTATACTTAGAATGAAATTAGACTACTTAAAACGAAATTAGAATAATACTTACAATGGATTTGGAATTATTAAACGATAGGGTATTAAAAGGGAATGCGGAAATTTAAGAACAGAAAAAGAATTACACTTAGAAAGAAATTAGAATACTTAAAATGAAATTAGAATAGTACTTACAGTGGATTTGGAATTATTGGTCGTTAGGTAGGTAATGATTTTCTTAAGTATCGGCCAATTTTGTCAAGGCTGCTATAGGAAAGATGCTTTTAGAAAGGACTTTTTAAGAAACAAAATACGTGTTTCAGTGATTTTTAATATTTTTGTCAGTGTCTGTCTGAAACAGACTATAGTGTACCGACTAGTAAGCACTTACGTGGTCAATATTTTTGAATAAAAAACTTTTAAATAATGTCTATTTTTGTGCCTTTTACAGAATTTTTAATCTTTTGTCAACGGTTTTTCACAACAGGAATTTTTGTCTGATTGAACCAGAAAAAAAGCTAGAATTAAATCATAAAAAATTACTGTAAATGTTTATTGATGAGAATAATAAACCACGATTTGAAAACATTTGCCCGTACGTGGTACGTTCAAAACATGATTATCAAAGACACATTGCCCGTATGACGTACGGGCGAATCAGGGAAGCA
Source organism: Maratus speculifer (assembly GCA_964019185.1). NCBI lineage: Eukaryota > Metazoa > Arthropoda > Arachnida > Araneae > Salticidae > Maratus > Maratus speculifer. The sequence goes on along the minus strand of OZ025302.1, from coordinate 197,525,671 downwards.
GTTAAATAAAGTATGATCCGTTAAAATATTAATTGAATTCCAAAACGTAAGAAATAAAACTTGTATAGCTAAAATAGTTTCTAACATACATTTATTTGACTCATTGAGAATGAAATACCATAGTTAATGGAAAATTTCGCGAAGCTTTCAAGCGTAAAAGATCTCCTTACTATAATTTCACGGTCTTAAGAGTGCTGATACATATGTGGCAATTTTGTTCTATACTCTCTCGTTTACTGCTTCAATAGAATATGTGATTGTCTAAGATTTTTTTTATCTGTAATCGAAAACTCAGTTTTAGAAACGAACACTCAAACATCAATCAAAAGGATTACGTTACATTACGGTCAATGGAGAAAAAAGTTTCAAATGCATTTTAATCGCTTGAAATTTAAAACATATAATTATTACGTAATTTTGTCGAGTCATTTCAAATGTTATGAAAATCGGATGGGTAGATCAATTACAGGGACAATCAAAAGGATTCCGTTTCATTACGGTCAATGGGAAAAAAAATCAAATGCATTTTAATCGTTTGAAATTTAAAACATATAATTATTGGGTAATTTTATCAAGTCATTTCCAATGTTATGACAATCGGATGCATAGATCAATTACAGGGACAATCAAAAGGATTCCGTTACATTACGGTCAATGGGGAAAAAGTTTCAAATGCATTTTAATCGTTTGAAATTTAAAGCATATAATTATTACGTAATTTTGTCGAGTCATTTCAAATGTTATGAAAGTCGAATGCATAGATCATTTACAGGGACAATCAAAAGTATTCCATTACATTACGGTCAATGGGAAAAAAGTTTCAAATACATTTTAATGATGTTACACTCATTCGAACATAATAGAATTGGCATGAATCTATGAAACATATACTAAAATATGCAATCTGTACAATCTGTGATGCAAAGAATTTTTATTATTAAATTACAGGGCCACACAAAAGTATTCCACTACATAATGCTATACGGAGAAACATTGTTTGGGACGTGTTTTAATTATATCCAAGTATTTCACATTTTATAAATAAGATATACGTTGCTGAGGTGTAATAAAAATTACTTCCTGCATATTTAAAAGAACACAAAGATTTCGACTACTATACTGTGTCCGAAGTACGCTCTACTATATCAGCAAGATCTGAATATTTTTAAAACTTCGTTATCGTACGAACGCAGCTCATTTGCTACGCTTCACGTGCAATTTCCAACTTGTTGGATTTTGCACCACTTCATTATCAGCTCACATGGATCATTGGATATCTCTATTTCTACTCTTCCATTAAAAGGGGGTTTTGTGCTGTCGTCTTTTAGACTATTAGTATTATAAAGTTATTGTATTTGCCTTGTCAAAGAGTAGAATTGTCAGCGATTACTGATGGCGAAATATACTGTAAGATAGTGATGCACAACCTTTTTGCCAGAAAATCGTTTGCCACAAGAATATTTGAAAAGTGACGTTTGTTTTCTTTCATAGCAAAGTTTCTGTCATTATTATAAGGAAAGTTAATCTGCATAAAATTACTGGTATCAGTTTGGCCCGCGGGCCACAGGTTGTGCACCCCTACTGTAAGAAATTAGTGGTATCTAAAGCTCTTGTAACTCTGAATCACGCGGGTCACTTGACAACACTATGTAAAACGGATAAATTCATGAAGATCTTTCGAATGAGAAAAATGTGTATTTCAGTTATTATTAACATTTTAGTCAACGTATCTCAGTAAATACAGCATAATTTTTCACTAAGTTTTTAAAATCATAAAAATGCCGAATAAAATATCATAATTTCATACCAAAATGAAACAAACAAAACTTCTTTGCCTAAAATATCATGTAACATACATTCATTTGACTCATTAAGGCTAAAATATCATATTAATGGAAATTTTCGTGCAGCTTTCAAGCGTTAAAGATCTACTTAAAATTTCACTACTTTATTGTTAGTATGCGGCCATTCTTTTCTTTACTTTTTTTTTTCATTGCTTCAATGGAATATGTGACTGTTTCAGTTTTTATCTGTAATTGAAAACTGAATTTCATGAACTTAACACAACAGCTTCAAAATTTTACCCAAATGTTCGAAAACATTGCACTCCAGAAATTTCATTTATAACTTTTTGGCTTATTTGTTAATTTATTTCGATGTGGCACATATTGAACTTATTTTAGAAACACATTACCGGTTTGAATCGAGATATCTTTATTTTGACGGCTACGGCGCGGCGGTTCTAGTGTTAATGTCGAAAGATAAAATATTAAATGCTTTAATAAAGGATAAGGTATTAAACGAACATGGGAACTTTTTACCCCAGAAATAAAATAATACGTAGAATTGAATTAGAATCGTTACTCGTCAGGCAAGTAGGATTTTCTTAACAATCGGACATTTTTGGTTATATTGCTAGATGATTTCAGGAAGGACTTTTGAAAGAAAAAATATGTATCGTGTTACACTCTTGCGAAAATACTTCTGGGGAAATTTGTAACATGGGAATAACTTTTTTAATAAGTCGATTTCAGTTATCTTCTTTTAGTATGTTCACGTTCACGACGAATAGTTCTCATACTTCTTTCAACCCTTAACGGATGGTAGCTTTAATTACATGATTTTATTTTTATATTCCATTTGCACCACGATATATTAAAAGCAAACTCGATACTTTTCGGTTTTCCGGGTGCTTGTTCATATATGCGTATTTATACTTATAGATGTACAAACTTACATACGTACGTATAGAGAAAGGCCTGTGTGTCTCCCCCCTACCGGGTGTCCCAAAAATGACTGATGGATTTTAAAATTCAATAACTTCCAAACGATGACAGCTATTTAAAAATGTTTTGCAGGAGGGATATGTATAATGACAGGAGTTTCTTTGCCGCAATTTTTTATTTAAGTTCGAATTTCAAACAATAGATGGCGCTGACTGCAATTGAAGCCCAGATCGACGCTCAAACTGACCTCACTCAGCACAGGTAACCTGGTCTTCAATCGCTGTCAGCACCATCTATTGTTTGAAATTCGAACTAAAATAAAAAACTGCGGTATAAAAACTCCTGACATTATACATAACCCTCCTGCAAATTTTTTTTAAATAGCTGTCACCGTTTGCAAGTTGAATTTTAAAATCCATCAGTCATTTTTGGGAGACCTGGTACATACATATATATATAAGTAATACACTGGCCGTTGGCTATCCGAACCGTACCATAAATTTCTTTTAATCCTTTGAGGGGCAAAAGACTTTCAGTCATACAATGCTGAAATGATAAAATAACACCTGCCTTCAAAAACGAATTTGTTTCAGAATGGATAAACGCTTTTCTTCACATAGTTGATAAAATTTAGATTTTCCATTCAAAACTCTGGTGCCAATGGGGCATTTCTCAATATAAATTAAGTGGGATATATTTTATCCCACCGTCCTTCAATTGGTTAAGTAAATTAATTTTTATAGGTGTGGTTGAAGTTCAATAAAAACTAATTTTTTAGGTAATAGGAACGCAGTGTTGCCAGATTGTCGAAAGTCAATTTCCCAAAACTTCAAAAATTTTCCCCAAATCAGCGTTTTTTCCGAAAAAGTCCCCAACGCAGTTTCTACACAAAAAGTAGTTTTTCAGTTTTCAATTTTCTACTACCAATTTTTTTAAGCTAACTTAAACTCAATTTTTTCCCAAAAATCAAGCAATTTTTGGAAAAATTCCCCATTTACAAAAAATTAACATTTAACCTTGGCAGGATGTTCGGTTATAAATATAGCAATGTGGTTGTTGTATGCGATTGCATATTTCGCAAATTTATTTTGTTTTATGATTTCATACTAATAAAAGAACTGTGTATATGCATTTGTGTGCCTATCCAAGATAACTAGGAAAATCTACCGCACTAAGTGATCTAGAAATTTCAGTCCAGGCACTTCGTAATGCCCCTGTACGTGTAAACTATAAATTTATAAAGAATGAGCTCTACCACGAGGATCAAGATTGATATCGACGACTTCTGTTTTCCTACTTTCATTTTTTAAATAGAAATAGAGTTCGAGATTGATTCAATGTTGTCGGATGACTGAATGTAAATTTAACATGAAATCGAGAATATCTCCCCTGGAGGCTCAAAATTCCCCAAAATGGGAACAAAATCCCCAATCTGGCAACACTGTAGGAACATGCTTATTATCAGGCATGTAATAAAAGGGAAATGTTAATTAAATATTCTTGGTGCCAGTTAATTAAAATTAGGTGTCGTTTTTTAAAGACACTGCGCTGGAAAGGGTTAAGAGTGTCGCTTATATCGTGGTATTTTCTGTTAGGGGTTAGTTCTTTGCCACCTGTTTTACATATTGTAATTTTGACTTATTTACTGGGTGAAAATTTTCATTTTCAGATTTAAAAATTTCGTACGCCTTAACACAAGAACGCCGGAAATTTTATCCAAGTTTTATAAAATATTTCGACTCAGAATTTGTTTCTAAACTATTTAACTTATTTCTCCGCGGTAAACTTTACGGTTACCTCTCAGGGAAACACATTGTCATAGCTGACAACTTTTACGCATTTTTCTTACTAAAAAAATCTATAGTAAATATTATCTTATATAATCGACGAAATCTTGTGATTAAACAAATGGGAAATGTCTGTAAAATTTTAGTGATAGCAAAAATGCGTGAAAGTTGGCAGCTAAGCATTATTAACTTATTTTAGAAGAAAATCTTGGTTCAAATCGAAATATTTTCATTAAATCTACCGATCAAAATGACCACTACGGCGATTCTAGTGTTAACAGGCAAGTAAATTTTTCAATCATCTTGAGTGAATTGCAACGTTGAAATTTTAATACAATTATTTTTCCAGAACAACTGTTGCTTATACAGTAGAACCCCGCTAATTCGGACCCCGTTAATCCGGTTAAATTTGGAATTTTTTTTTCAAATTTCAGAAGCGATTGGCTAATTTCCATAACATTAACTTATTTCATCGTCGTATTCTGAATAAAAAATAAAAAACTTTTTCTGAAATCTTTTTTGAAGAATTGCATAAGCTTTCTTATTTAAATTCTTTGATATTATCTTTCAAAGAAACAACAATGTATCACTAAGTTTGGCAATTCGAATTTTCCCAATTTTCTATTTAAACCATTTACAAATATCATAAAAAAATCACTGCAAAATAAATTTTTACTTAGAGCATTGCACGAAAGCACTGTAAAATAGCCCCTATAAGACCCATAGTTTGATAAAGATCGTTTCCGATCTTTGTCAGCCCATAGGTCTGTTTCCTTGTTATTGTGACAAAACGCTTCTACAATATCACTTGCAGTAAATTACTTATATTTATAAAAATGCTGCATTGAATTAAGGCACTTTTCAACTTAACATAAAGGTGATTTTCTGTAAGTATGTTTTATTTTATTTCATTTGTTTCAAATTCTCCGGATAATCCGGATTGGGTCTGGTCCCAAATTATCCGAATTATCGGAGATTTACTGTATTTGATTGTGAACTTTTATTTCCTTAGGTAACGTGTTAAAATTTGTGCAGGTTTTCCAATCAATCCGATTTCTGAATACCACTGTTAACATTAATATACACTTTTTAATTATCTTGCAAATTTAATGTAAAACAACACAGACCGTTATTTCTGTTGCAAATGTTGTAAAACCGTAACACAAAAATCTCTTTTTAGAATTAGTGGTATTCAAAAATCGAGCTTGTAGGAGACCTGTTTATGTGTTTACATATGAATAATGTTCTTTATTTAATTTTTTTCAGGTGAGTCACTTATTTCTTTACAAATTATGCATACCTGATTTTGGTGAATGTATTGAGAGAAATAGGTAATTATACCTTATTATTAAAAATGATTTTTTTATTGTTTTAAAGTTTGCTTGTATAATGTACTTCTATAAACTTACTAAAAATAAATACTCAGCATTCTGTTTTTTAATGTCTTAAAAGCATTCTGTTTTTAATAGCTAGCTTAGACACGAAGCCTGCAATTATTTTCTTTTTGAATTGATTAATTTTTAATTAATTCAAATTCAAATTAATTAATTAATTAATTTTAATTATTTTTTTATTAACTAATTTTGTAATTTTGTAATTATTTTTTTTTATAAATTTCAATTTTTTTCATTAATTGTTTATTTTAGAGTAATTGCATAAAGACTGAACTGCGAATAAATTTTAATCAATATTTGTACGATATTTTGAATGTTTTAATAATGCGAGTCAGTGCAACGTCACTAATCGGGTGATTAAAGCCAAAAACGAAAAATATCCTTGATATATTTTGTACATCCCCACACAAAGTGATGTATAAAAAAATAGGTAACTTTAAAAACGCATATTGCAACTGACTACGCACTTACAGTTACATTATTCATTAACAGTAGATGCTATATTTGCATTATATAAACAAGGTAAAACCCATCCAATTTCGACGAAAGAAAATATTTAAGGAGTAGCTGTTTCATTGACTTATAATAAACGAACAAAATTAGTTACAATAAAAAATACTGCTTTTATTGGTGATAACTGTTAATTGGTATAACTGTTAAACAAATGATATTTCACCTAAGGTCAACAAAATACTATTTCTATAAAACTCAGTTGTATGAACTGTTAAAATAAATTCTAATCATACATGTAAGCAGTAAAAAATAAGATAGATGTGTTATTATAATAAAGTTATCAATTAAGGATTTTATGGCTACTACTCCAAAATGAAAAAAAAGCAAAATTTATTCCATTTTGACTCAATTATAGATTTTTTCCTCGTGAAATTGAACTCGACATCATTTTCATCAAAACAAAATTTACATGTGCGACTTATCTGTATTCACCTTAAATTAATAAACAAAAAAAAGCATTTTTATTTAATTATTTTGATTAAAAACTTGAAGCCTCGATGCTATTAGCTGAACAGATACTAAACTGTTTCTTTTAAGGGTAAATGAAATTTTGTAAATGAAACCAAAATTCTCCGTGTTTTATAACAAACGATATTCTTCACAAATTTCAAATTTTTTCTCTTTTAATGAGAAAATGGCAACATAAAGATTCAATAATCATTTTTTTTCCTTTTCTCTTTTGCATTTAATAAGGTACTCCTGTTGCCACAATTAGAAAAAAAGTATTAAAATGTACAAACAAAATAATATTTCATAAGTAAATTAAGATACAGCTTTCAAATAAATTCTATTTAAAAGCAAATTTTTTTCTCTATATGACGATATAAAAATTAAAAATATACATTATTTAGAGGTTTAAAGCTTGCAGCTGCAAAAATTGCATTTCAAATTTTAAAGTGTTGACATTCGCCGTATGACGTATGCGTTACGCACAGAGACGTTTGGCCTTTATTAGATGAGAGATAAACGCCTATCCACAGCATATTCTATTGTAAACATCTTGTAGTGCATCGCTATGATGTATATACTTAAATATGTTTGAAACAATGTAACATGAATAAAATACATTGCAAATGTTTATACTGCATAGACCATATTGTAACGGAATTCTTTGAGTGTCCTGTTAAACGTGCTATGAATGTTACTCACTAAATATTGAATTAAGAACGCGCCATAGTAAACGTCAATAATATACAAGGTGTCCTAAAAGTGTGGAAACGATGGAATAACTCAAGAAATATATATCAAATTGAAAAACAAAAACAGACGTATTAAATATATTTAAATAAGCTACGCAGTGATACTAAATTTCACCCCCGCAACCGACCCCCTGGGGGTCAAAGGGGGTCCAACTTTGAAAGCTTAAATTATAACCCCTATTTTCTATTGCAGATTCGGAATCTACAATCAAAAATACGTAACTTTTGTGTTTAATGTTTATTTCAATTCCTCCTTGATCACGATGTAATCGGGCATATTCGTCAGATACATATTTCAGTTTTCCCAACCGTCTTTCGCCTTCTCGAAGCCTGGTTGCCCAGAACTTTTGACGTCAAATTCCCCGTCTTTTACAGGAATGCCGTTTCTCGAAAACCGCGAGTGGCGATTATTTCGATGGTGCTGTAGTCTTTTACATGATTTTTTTCTACAGTCATTCAAAAAGTCATTGAAATATATTATATTAGTTTTTTATTCCGATTTTTATTTTATCCTGACAAACATTTCATTTCTAACTAAAAACTTGTGTATTTAAAACTTTTAACATATAAATAAACACCTCCCCTCCCGAATTGAAAAAAGATAATCTTAATTATTTGAAAAGAAAAATCATCAAATAAGGTTGATAAAGGTGATTTTTTTAATTATTACTATAGAAAAATATAAGACAAAATATTAAAAAATAAACATATGAAATCTTTTTATGCTGGCCGTTCAACGAATGAAGGAGTATCGTAAATTCAGGGTACTTATAGGTCCCGTTATTTTCCAAGTGAAATATCAGTATTTTTTTTATAAAATAAATAAAGCTATTTCAGACACTCGTATTTTTTTCCTTTTTTAACCAGTGATTTTCAACAAGAAAATATTCCTGTTCACGAAATTTCAGGATACGCACGAACCATTAAATTTCAGGTGGGAGTGGATTAAAGGTTTTCATCATTGATTAGTTGCTGCAACTTCAAAATAACAAGTAGGGCAAAAAAAATTCCAATAGTTCTTAGAGATATATCATAATTTTTAGTAAATTAATATATTCTTTTAAATTTTAAATTGTTTTTCCTAAATTTAAACACTTTACTGATCAACATTTAGCAAAAGTTTTCAAATATTTCCTATTTTTTCATGTCTTTTACAGAATTTTTATCACCGGCATTCCGAAACGGAAATTTTTGCCAAATTGAATCAGAATAATGATTGGACTAAATAACGCAAATTTTACTGGTGAGTACAACAAATTACGAATGGAATATGGATTGCCGGTACGTGATATGGGCAAATCATGATTGGCAAAAACACGTTATGATGTACGTCTAAATCAGGGAAACGATTAACCCTTAAATGCATAGGATAGAATGCGTTCCAAAAAATGCGCAATTGAAAGAATCAGAATTCATACCAGAAAAATCTAAATAGTAAATTTTTCTTTATTTAATTACGAATGGTCTGTCATTAAGTAAAGTGAAAATTGCTCTTTTAAATTTCTGGTGAGAATACGGAATATGTGAATGAAACCCCCCCAATAAATCGGGAATACTTATGGTATCGAAAATGATACAAAATGCATTTAAGGGTTAATCAATAGAAAAAAAATTGGTATTTAAATCTTTTTAATCTAAAATATATTTTAATTCCTTTGTACTTTCGGGGCTTGTGATGCATATGTGCATCATCAAGTGCATGTGTAATTTCTTTTTGGCACCATAAATAAATAAAAATTATTAGCTGATTTTTTAAAATTATTATTATTAATAATTAGAATATTTGTTGGTACTTCACAAGTAAAGGAAACTGTTAAAAAAAGGTGCATTTAAAAAAAAGAGTAATTGATGTTGTATTGGAAACTTTAGAAGAAATAATTATTTGTTGACGGAGACGATCTATTAGTTTTTATAACAGGACGTTAGTGTAGAAAATTATTTATTTATTCATTATAACGATAAAATGACAAATATGACAAAATACAGAGTGAACGAAAAATCGGAAAACGGTCGAATAATTCGCGAATTACATTGTTTAAAAAACGAAAAAAAAAGCATTGATTATTTAAAAAAAATTGGTGCGATCACCTTTTGATGATGCACATATGCATCACAAGTCCCGAAAATACTAAGGAGTTAAAATATATTTTAGATTAAAATACCAATTTTTTTTATTGATTAATCGTTTCCCTGATTTGGACGTACCTCATAAGAGCAACGTCTTTTCCCCAATCATGATTTGCCCATATCACGTACGGGCATCAGTATTCCATTCATAATTTATTTTTCTCACTAGTAAATTTTATGTTATTTAATCCGAACATTATTCTGATTCAATATGTCAAAAATTTCTGTTTCGGAATACCGGTGATAAAAGATTAAAAATTCTGCAAAAGACATGAAAAAATAGGAATTATTTGAAAGCTTTTGCTAAAATATTGATCAGTAAAGTAGTTAAATTTATGAAAAACAATTTAAAATTTAAAAGAATATATTAATTTACTAAAAATTATGATATATCTCTAAGAACTATTGAAAAATTTTGTGCCCTACTTGTTATTTTGAAGTTGCAGCAATTAATCATCATGAAAACCTTTAATCCCACCCCCACTTGAAATTTAAGGGTTCGTACGTATCCTGAAATTTCTAGAACAGTATAATTTTCTTGTTGAAAATCACTGGTTAAAAAATAAAAACATACGAGTGTTTGAAGTAGCTTTATTTATTTTATAAAAAAAAATACTGTTATTTCACTTGGAAAATAACGGGACCTATAAGTACCCTGAATTTATGATACACCTTCATTCGTTGCACGGCCAGCATAGAAAGTTTTCATGTGTTTATTTTTTAATATTTTGTCTAATTTAAAAAAAATCACCCTTATCAGCCTTATTAGATGATTTTTTTTTTTTTTTTTTTTTTTTTTTTTTTTTTTTTTTTTTTAACAGCGGAATCCATTGAAACGTATAATATACAGACATCCCGCCCTCAAATAATGAAGATTATCTATTTTCAATTCGGGAGGGATGTGCTTATTTATACGTTAAAAATTCGAAATACGCAAGGTTTTAGTAAGAAATGTTTGTCAGGATAAAATAAAAATCGGAATGAAAAACTAATATAATATAATTTCAATAACTTTTTGTAGAGAAAATCATATAAAAGACTACAGCACCATCGAAATAATTGCCACTCGCGGTTTTCGAGAAACGCTTTTCCTGCAAAAGATGGGGAATTTGACGTCAAAAGTTCTGGCTAATCAGGCTTCGAAAAGGCGAAAGACGGTTGGGAAAACCGAAATATGTATTTGGCGAACATGCCCGATTACAACATGATCAAGAAGGATTTGAAATAAACATTAAATACAAAAGTTACGTATTTTTGTCTGTAGATTCCAAATCTCCCCCCCCCCCAAAAAAATGGGGGTTATAATTTAAGATTTCAAAATTGGGCACCCTTTGACCCCCAGCGGGTTGGTTGCGAGGGTGAAATTTAGTATCACTGGGTAGCTTATTTAAAAATATTTAATACGTATATTTTGTTTTTCAATTTGATATATATTTCTTGAGTTATTCGACCGTTTCTATTCTTTTCGGTCACCCTGTATATCAAATACATGGGTATCTGTCAGTATTTACGGAATTAAGAAGCCGGTCATAAAAACAGATAAACGGAATTCTGGTAGTATATTAACTATCTTTTGTCCTGTAGTTCGCATTCAATTACTTCTTTTTTGTCTGTATATATGAGGGGGGGGTTGTATCTAAATATTTCCAAAATTGTAATATTTTAAAAGAAATTGTAATGGATCAAATTGTATTCAACAGATACTGATCTATATTTTTTATGCTAAAAGTATGTTTCTGTCTATTCCATAAAATATATTCATTTCAAAATATATAATAGCAATTTTTAATAAAAAATGTCCTACATAATAGCAAGAAAATGGAGTATTCATCCCCTTTCAAATAACACATTTTCCCAAAAGAATATTTTCAGCTTACATATATTGTATCAAAAGAACGATTGAGATGAAATAGATTTATGTCTTTCTAGTCTGAATTGTTTAGATTGAGCTGCATTTTTGTAAGTAAAGACGTACTGTCAAATAAAATTTTTGAAATTCTTTGAATTCTTTAAAATATATTTAATCTGAAACATATTTTAGGCTAATTCCATGATTTTTTGTGGTGCAAATCATATTGCGAATAAATGGCATACTTTTTATCCACTGTTAATTTCGAAACATTTGCTTCACCTTATTCAATTAAAGAGATATCTCCGATAGTCGTATTTACTAAGTCATACTTCTAAAATACTGGTAGTCAAGAATCGTAGCATGGGACTACTACATGAACGCATGAAATTGGCCTATATCAGTTCCTAATGAAATATGTCCTCAGCTCTAAACGGTCTACATAACAGCATGAAAATGGAGTATTCATCCACTTTTATAAAACACATTTTTCCAAAAGAATACTTTCTGATAAGATGTGTAGCATACAAAAAAAAAACGATTGAAATGAAATAGATTTATGGCTTTCTAGTCTGAATTGCTTAGATTGAGTTGCATTTTTGTAAGGAAAAACGTATTGTCAAATAGAAATTTTTCGTGAATCCAGGGTTGGCACACTCCTTATATTTTGTAAGGACTCTGGCACCACTATTAATGATAAGAAAATTTATATTTAGTATTTAAGAAACAGAACTTGCAACCACCACCTCGATTCGCAATTTTTGCAATATATTTCTGCTGTGAAATACATCGAAAATATTGTAAAAATTTAGTGGTCGAGCTGTGCAAACCCTGGAATCTGTCAAAAAATTGAATCCTATTTTTTATAAAAATAGCTATTATGAGTGAAAAATATGATGATATGGAATTTTTCTATAACAGAATCCTGTTTCAAAACGGAATGTCTCGGCTAAAGGACGTGTATTTCAAGTGCCTGAAAATTTTATTTAATGAACAAAGTCAATATACTACCAAGTTAAAATTAGTCGTTGGAAGCCACCGTAATACTTACCCATCATGAATATGCATACTATAAAATTTGAAAATAAAACATATGTAAACTATTCATAAAGTGCTTGGCAATTCCTAAGTAAAATTTAAACGTGCGAATATTTTTAATACATAATAATGCACTATTACGGAATTATAGGTATTGTTTGAATAGTATGTTGACCAACTTCGACAAATTATAGCTATTGCCAAACTACTCGTAAATTTTACAAATTTTATTTTAAATAACGAAAGAACAAATAAATTAGTAAAAGATTAATAAAATTTAAATAAAATGTCCAATTAAAAATCACATGATGACATAACAAACCCGTGTAACGTGTATCAAGTGAATGCAGCATTTGCGATAAGACATTATTGAAATTTAATAGTATAGTTTAACCCTTAAATGCATAATATAGAACGCGTTCCAAAAAATGCGCAATTCAAAGAATCAGAATTCATACCAGAAAAATTTCAAGTCAATATCTCGATTTGTTTGGGTGATAGAGCGTTTACAGACAGACTTACCACAGACATACGGACAGATGGACGCAATTTATTTTTCTAAAAGTATGCCTCTCAAATTCTCCAATGTTTGAAACGTATAAATCGGTCAAAAAAGTTTTGATTTTCAAAACGATTAGATGATTTACTCTATACGTATGATGGGTAAGTTAAAAAGGATTTAAAGTTTCTTTCAGATCAAAATTTTAAAATTATATTCAATCTCAATCTTGCCACAGCCGATTATTTTTACATTCTGTTCGCGCCAGTTTTTTTTCTAACATAAATTTTGAAATATATTTCTCTTCAGATGTTGTTTAGAGAAAGTGGTGCCAATTAGAATAATAATAAAAAATAGTCGCCTGTGGAAGCCTTGCAATCTGAAACATATTATTTAAGTTACTAATACACTGCTGCCAAGTCACACTGCTTTTTGGATACCAGTATTTTAATATAGAAAATTTCCTTTAGCTTAATCGGAACGATTAAAAATAACAGTATTTTTTCTAAAATAATAGTCGTGTTCCAAAAGTCAGAATCTGTCTAATAAAATACTCTGCTAATAAAATATATTTTCTACATTAAACGGTCTAATAACAGCATGAAAATAGAGTATTCATCTTCTTTCAAAAAAATTCTTTTTCACAGAAAAATATTTTCTGCTTAGATGTATTGCATATCAAAAACCATAAAAATTAAATAGATTTATGGCTTTGTAGTCTAAATTTCTTAGATTAAGTAGTATTTAAGTAAAAGGGAAAGACTTATTGTGAAATAGAAATTTTTTTATGAATCTGTCAAAGATTGAAGCCAGTATTTATATAAAAAAACTGTTATAAGAAAAAATATACATATAAAACCTGTAAAAATAGAATCTTTCTGTTAAAGAATTATACTTAAATCGGAATAAATAAAGATTTGGCGTAAGGTTCGAAATTATTCTATAAAAATAGAAAATGTATGTTTCAAACCTTTGCGGGGCAGGGCAAATTCATTGCTTAAGTATTGGAATTAATGACTGATACCGGAATTTGAAAACAACTTTGTTTGTAAATAAGAAAATGCTACACTGCACGCATTCAATTAACCGCAATTTTCTTTAACAAAATTCCGGTGCGAATGTGGCGTTTGGGTATTAAAATTAAGTGGTATATCTATGAAACCACCGCCCCTCAAGGGGTTAAGTCAGAAATTTTATTTAATGAATAAGTTCAATACACAACCAAGTATTAAAAAAATACTATCGATTCGGAATTATTCTTTGAAATATGTTAAATGCGAAACATATATCAATTCCCTGTAAAATACTCCCTCTGTCCCAAATTAGTTACTACATTTCAAGTAGGTGGAGTCAAACAAATTATGATGCAATTTAGTAGATCGACACCAATGAAATTATACTACAATGAACAAAATGTGGTATTTGAAACAATGTTAATTCTAATGTAAAGTAATGAAAATAAGAAGTAATGTGAACCGATCTAATAAAGTGAAGATAATTCTAAATATGAATAATAATTTAAAAATATCCTAAAGGAGAAAATGATTAATAAAGAGCGCTACGCTTTATTGAATTTTTTACGGTAACATTTGAAAAATGATTAACTAAGCCATGGTGCTATAAATGTTCATTATAGTAGCTATCCCTTTTATGGAAACAGGCAAAGACGTCAAAAATAAATGATGTTGAAATTTACAAATGCAAGTTCACAAAAGAATGGTGAATGCGGACCAAAGAAAGAAGTTTTTCCTTAACAATGGAGTCTCCTCAATGATGTCCCAATAAAACGAAGAGAATCATTGCGGAGTTTACCATGTGATGAGTAACCTTACAAAATGGGGCGTGGCTTAAGAACGTGTAAATCGTGGATTTTTTAAATTAATTTGATACTGATTTAAGGAGGGAATACTTAGTAAGTAAATGTCATTGATTGATAGCATAGCACTCAGAAAACTGTGCGAACAAATTAATAAAGCCATCAGTATCAAACATCAGTACAAAAGTATTCAAATGTAGCAACTAATTAGGGGCAGAGGGAGTATATCTTTTACTTTGAATGGCCTACATAAAAGCTTAATAATGCAGTATTCATCCTTTTCAAAACTGTATTTTTTTTCCAAAAAATATTTTTTGTTTCTTGTATTTAAAGAACGATTGAAATAGAAGAGATTATAGTTTCTATTCTGAATTGCTTAGATTATGTAGTATCTTTGTAAGGTAAGGCTTATTGTAAAATATAACTTTTTTCACAAGTCTGTCAAAAAATTAAAGCCTGTAGTTAAAAATATGACAAAGCTACCGTAATTTCCGGCGTATAATCCGCGAATCAAACAATCATTTTTCGACCCAAAAATTTTCAAAAAAAAAAAAAAAAAAGACTTCTTAGATCGCCGTAAATATTTGTTTTAATCACAATATAAAATTTCTGGGACCAAAAAGAATTGTTTGATCCGTGGATTATACACCGGAAATTACGGTAAGCCTGATAAAATGGAACATATCTATAACAGAATCCTGCTTTAAAAGGAAAGCTGCGGTTAAAATAAGTGTGTTTGAAGACAGAAATTTTATTTACTGAAAAAATGAATACATAACCAGATTTAAAAAAAATAACGTATGTTTTGGAACTATTGTACAAAAATATATGAAATGTGAAACACATTATATTAATTCCTAACAAAATAAATCTTCTACATTAAAAGGTCTACATAACAGCAAGATAAAGGAGTATTTATCACCTTTTAAAAAAACTCTTTTTTCACAAAAAAGTATTTTCTGCTTAGATACCTTGCATTTAAAGACCGATTGAAATGAAAAATATCTATACCTTTGTTGTCTGAATTGCTTAGATTGTGTAGCATCTTTGTAAGGGTAAATAGAATTTTTTTTGCGATTCTGTCAAATAATTGAAGCCTGTATGTATAAATACGACAAAAATTTCCTGATAAAATGGAACCTTTATACAACAAAATCCTTCTTTAAACGGAAAGCTTTGAAGCCAGATATATTATGTAATGAATAAAATCAACTCACAACCAAGTAAAAAAAGTCAATGTGTGGCTTGCAACTTTCCTATAAAAATATATTAAAAGTAAAACATTATGTCGATTCGTAACAAAAAATATCTTCTACCTTAAACGGTCTACATAACAGCATAATAAAGGAGTATTCATCCTTTTTCAAGTCTTATTTTTCCCCAAAAGAGTATTTTCTGCTCAGATGCATTTAAAAAACGATTGAATTGAAAGAGATTTATAGCTTTCTAGTGTGAATTGTTTAGATTGTGTTGTATCTTTGTAAGGAAGGTTGTATCGTTAAAAAGAATTTTCTTCACGATTCTGTCAAAAAACTGAAGCCGGTAGTTAAAATTATAATTAACTTAAATCTGATAAATTAGAATGTTTTATAAAAGAATCAGGCTTTAAAAGGAAGGCCGCGGCTAAAATGAAAATGCTTTAAGCAAGAAATTTTATTTAATAAATAAAATCAATACACAAACAAACAAAAACAAACACAAACAGATTTAATACATGCTTCGGAACTATTCTATAATGATATATTAAATATGACACATATTATATTAATTATAATGATGACGTATCCATCCCCTTTCAAAAATCTCTTTTTTTCCAAAATAATATTTACCGCTCTAATGCTTTATATTTAACCTTCCGTCTACCAGACAAAACACCCATTTATCTACGGCAACACCTAATTTTAATTCCAAACTTGCAAACGGCACCAGTAATATTTTAATATAATTTTGCTTTTACAATGAAAGCTTAAATCAGCGGTTCTCAAACTTTTGGGCTCGCGGAGCCCTTTTTGGGAAAAATTTTTAAGGCGGAGCCCGTGAACCCAACTATAACACTAGTTTACAAAATTAAACTTTTTGTCTGTTGCCGTGAATTCTGTGGTTGATAATGTTCACTTATGACTTGTTTTTGTCAAATTTAACCGTAAAATTTTTTGAGCAGCTCGAGTAACTTTGTTTTTGATTTTAATCATTTAAGCATATATATTAATCGATAAAAGGCGTATTTTACTGTGTTAAGATTTGTTTCTCAAGTTTTTGCGTCATGAGTAGTTCAAAGAGACTTTGTTAAAAGAATCCAGATCCTATTTGCTACATATGTGGAGAATATGTGTTTAACAATTGTAGAAAAGTTATATCAGAGTTGGTGAAAAATACTTATTTTGAGCAATTTGTGATGCTCTTGAATAAAAATGAGAAGTCTTGGGCTCCTAATTGTGTTTGTAAATCGTGTGAAGAATATTTAAGATTATGGAAAAGGGGCAAAAGATGTGCCTTTAAATTTGGAACACCGACTATTTGGTGAGAACCACGAAATCATCTCGAAGACTGTTATTTTTGTAGCATGAACGTATATGGTTTAAACACTAAACATCGAGCTAAGTGGCAGTACTAGTTGTGTTCAACGTCCAGTGCAGCGTTCACCTGACTCTTCAGAGCCTAAAAATATATCTGAACCATTAAAAAAAGATATCGAAGGACCAAGCTCATCACAAAATGATGCTGATTTTGATGGTATGTCAAATGAGCCAAATGCTTTCCCCAAAATGAGTTAGATGATCTTGTAAGAGATTTAAATCTTTCTAAACAAGCTTCAGAATTGTTAGCATCAAGAGTAAAAGAAAAAAATTGCTCTCCTAAGGTACTAAAATAAGTTTTTATCATGAAGGTATACAGAAAATTATATCGAACTTGTAAAAGACTTTCTGCAGCAATTAAAAAATAAGGGGTGCAATATGAGCATAAAACTCTACTTCCTCCATAGGCACCTGGACAGGTTTCTGGAAAATTTAGGAGATATGAGCGAAGAGCAGGGAGAGCATATGCATTAGAACTTATGCTTCATGGAAGAGCGCTATGAGGGTTTCTGGGATATAAATATGATATCTGACTATTGTTGGTCTCTGATACGTCATTTTTCAAAGTCTACACATCGGAGAAGAGCTTTAAAACGAAGTTTTTTATAACTCAGAGATTAATTATCTTTTTAGTAAAGTTTTTCTTAGTAAATACATGTTTTTCTCTGTTTAATACCTACATAGCTGGAATTCAGATACTAGAGTTGATTAAAATATTCTAATTATATTTTTGAAAATAGCATATCATATGCAGTCAGCAACAGCTAAAATTTTTTTGTCAACATATGTACTATAAACTAGTGTAATCTGTGGTTTACAAATTAATGTTTTTTATGCTTATGGAGCAAATATGGAGCAAGCCTATGTTGAATAAAAATCTGAGCCAGTAATTTCTAACTTTGGACCAAAGTTCTCAGTTTGGCTTTTTGCTGATACAGAAATTTTGAATTTAGCATAGATATCCAGTATGAATTCGGAATTAAAGATCAAAATGGTAACCATTTTGTTTGGATTATACATTGCATTGGGGCTTACGTAAAACTATTACTCCCTCTGTCCCATATTAGTTGCGACATTTGAATACTTTTTTACTGATTATTGATATTTATGACTTTATGATTTTGTTTGAAAATTTTTCAGAGAGCTATACTATCAATCAACAATATTTACGTACCTAACATTCCCTCCATAACTCCATAAATAAGCAATTAATTATTTTTAAAAATCCCGGTTCACACGCAGTTAGGCCACGCCCTATTAAGATTCTTTTAACAGTAATCACATAAAACTGCCTTCAACCTAATCAATCGTGAATACATTTAAGATCATTTTATTCCAATTGTTGCTCCTTTTTTAATTTTTTAGTATAAATTCAAGATTCTAGTATAATTTTACTGGTGTCGATCTACTTAACTGCATCAGAAATTATTTATGACTCCACCTATTTGAAATGTACAACTAATTTAGAACAAAATTTTCAACCTAAATGTTGCAACTAATGTGGGACAGAGGGAGTATTATTTATGGCGAAAACCACACAAACACAGAAAAAAAAGCTAAGTTGTACCGTTTTCGTTAGCAGAGAGATGTTTCTATGAAATTCCCATAGGCCACTCGGGAAAAAAAAATGCTTAGTTTCAATCACCCATGAGTAATTATGTAACACGTTTTCGCTAGTCCCGCCTACCCGTAATAGAATCAAGCGATTATGGAGTATTTTTTTTCGTTCATCCGCAAGTTTCTAATACTTTTAAACATGCAATAAAAATGAATCGTCTCACACCTTTTCTTTTTTATTATTAAAAAAAAATAATTAAATTTAAAAAAAAAAATCATTTAGAATTAAGTCATCGTTTTAGTGTTTAAGTGGGCGGGGCAAAACCTATAAGCTGTATTGTTTGGTGCAGCATTGTTCACTTTTTTGGACATTTTATTTAAAGTATTTGGCTATTAATAACAGTTTTAAAAGAAACTTTTTTTCGTCATTGTTTTTTTTCCTCAAAACAGACATGCAGTTAAAAGCACACAAGTTCACCCCTTGAGGGGCAAGCAATAAAGTCCCTGTAACATTGAATTCTCACCGAAAAAATCGTAAAGTTTTGTTTTAAAATAAGAAAAGGCATTTTTTTAACAATTTACTGCCAAAGTTAAAAATATAAAATTTCGATAAAAGTTTGTGGTGAGAATCTCGTTTAAATTTGGTAGGATAAAATATGTTTCACCGCCCTTCAAAGGGTTAAACGAACTGCAATCTTGATGATCTTGAACAGTTTCTGATATTTTATTTTTCAAACTTAATGTTATGGTCATTTAAAAATATTTTAGTAAGAGTCAGGTATTTAACAAGAATTAAGAATTAGCGTATAAATAGGCGGAGCTCCAAAGAATTAAACTGTTCTCCCTTTTGTCCGGCAAGCAGAGTTAACAGCACTGGCGAGCCTTCTCTGTTTCGATTCACATTGTGCATTCAATTCAGAATGCTATTTCTTGTAGCTTATTTTAAATCGAATTTTTACAAAACATTTAGAGTAGAAGTATAAAATAAAGCAATTCAAACCAAAAATATTATACAGAAAGTAGATACATTCACAATGCCAATGATCAAGTCGATTTGAAATATATCATATTTTTCAACCCAGTTGTAGATATACCCTTTTTTGACACACATACGCACACACGATTTTCTACATACTTTTTGAAAATCTTTTAATTACGATATGCTAATTTCTTTCATGTTTTGTTTACTTTCCTGGAATACCGCGGAGCCCCAGGAAAGTTCAGGCGGAGCCCCAAGGGCTCCGCGGAGCACACTTTGGGAACCTCTGGAAATTAAGGAATTCGTAATATCTAGACAAGTCCTTTATAAATTCCGGTGTCAATCGACAATTTCTCATTTTACCATTGACACCAGAAATATTGCTGTCGGATCCAATGGACCCGTCTGGTAGACGGAAGGTTAAAGAACGATTGAAATGAAAGAGATTTATAGCTTTCTAGTCTGAATTGCTTAGATTATGTAGCATCTTTGTAAGAAATAACGTATCGTTAAATAGCATTTTCTTTAAGATTCTGTCAAAAAATTGAAGCATGTGATTTAAAACATAACAGAATAAAACCTGATAAAATGAAACCTTTCTATAACAGAATCCTGCTTTAATAGGAAAGCTGCAGCTAAAAAAGGTGTAGTTTATGCCAGAAAATAATTATTTAATGAATAAAATCAATACACACCAAAGTAAAAAAGAAATAACGTATAGTTTGTAACTTTTCTTTAAAAATATATTAAATGTGAAACATACTATATCAATTCCTAACAAAATATATCTTCTGCTTTAAACGGTCTGCATGACACCATAATAAAGCATCATTCATCTCCCATCAAAAATCTCTTTTTCCCCAAAAGAGTATTTTTTGCTTAGATTCGTTGTATTTAAAGAACGATTGAAATGAAAGAGATTTATGGCTTTCTATTGCTTAGATTGTGTAGCACAGCATTAAGGGGATGACGCATTGTTAAATAGAATTTTCTTCACGGTTCTGTTAAATAACTGAAGCCTCTATTTAAAAATATGACAGAATAAAACCTGATAAAAATGGAATCATTCTATAGTAGAATCCCGCTTTAAAAGGAAAACTGTGGCTAAAATAAGTGTGTTTAAGCTAAAAATTTTATTTAATAAATAAAATGAATATAAAAAAAGATTCAGCATACGGATCGGAACTATTCGATAAAAATATGTTAAATATGAAACATATTATATAAATTAATAACAAAATATATCTTCTACTTTGAACGATCTATATAACAGCATAATAAAGGAGTATTTATCCCCTTTCAAAAGTTTCTTTTGTCTTCTAAAATAATATTTTCTTCTTAGATGCCTTGCATTGACAGAACGATTGAAATGAAAGAGAATTACACCTTTCTAGTTTGACTTGCTTAGATTGTGTAGCGTATTTGTAAGGAAGAATGTATCTTTAAAGAGAATTTTTTTTACGATTCTCACAAATAACTGAAGACTGTAGTTAAAACAATAACAACATTAAACGGTACAAAATAAAAAAAAGTTATAACAGTATCTTGCTTTAAAAGGAAAGCTGCGGCTGAAATCAGTGTGTTTGAACTCAGAAATTTTATTTAATGAATGAAATCTATACACAACCAAGTAAAATGAAAAAAAAATATATATATTCAACGTAGGGTTCGGAACTGTTCAATATATCTTCTGCTTTAAACGGTCAGCATAATAAAGGAGTATTAATTTCCTTTCAAAAGTCTCTTTTTTTCTTCCAAAAGAATATATTCTGCTTAAATGCCTGGTATTTAAAGAATGATTGAAATGAAAGAGATTTATAGCTTTCTAGTCTGAAATGCTTAGATTGTGTTGTATCTTTGTAAGGAAGGATGTATGGTTAAATAGAATTTTCTTCATAATTATGTCAAAAAATTGAAGTCTGCTCTTAAAAATATGACAGAATAAAACCTCATAAAATGGAATCTTTGTAGAACATAATCCTGCTTTAAAATGAAAGCTGCGGCTAAAATAAGTTTTGTTTTAAGCCCAAAAATTTTATTTAATGAATAAAATCAATACACCCCCCCCCCTCCTAAAACAACAACAACAACAACAAGAAACAACGTATGATTTGCAACTATTCTATAAAAATATATTAAATGTGAAACATATTACATCAATTCCTACTCAAATATATCTTCTTCTTTAAATGGTCCACATAACAGCATAATAAAGCAGTATTCACCCCCTTTCAAAACTCTCTCTGTTTTTTTTAAGAGTCTTTTCTGCTTAGATTCCTTGTATTTAAAGAAAGATTTAAATGAAAAAGATTTATAGCTTTGTAGTCTGATTTGTGTTGTATCTGGATTGTGTTCTATCTTTGAATGGAAGAACGCATTGCTAAATAGAATTTTCTTCACGATTCTGTCAAAAAATTGAAGCATATAGTCAAAAATATGACAGAATAAAACATGATAAAATTGAACCTTTCAATAAAAGAATCCTGCTTTAAAATGAAAAATTCGACAAAAATAAGTGTTGTTTGAAGCCAAAAATTTTTTTAATGAATAATATCAATACACACATTAAAAAAAAAATCAATGTATAGTTTTGGAACTATTGCTTTTCTGTAAAAATATATTAAATAGGAAACATATTATTTCAATTCCTAGTAAAATATATCTTCTACTTTAAATGGTCTACATAACAGTATAAAAAAAGAGAATTCATCCCCTTTCAAAAGTCTCATTTTTCCCAAATAGAATATTTTCCGCTTAGATGCCTTTCACTTAAATAACGATTGAAATGAAATAGATTTATGGCTTTCTAGTCTGAATGGCTTAGATTGAGTTGCATTTTTGTATTGGAGAACCTATCGTTGAATAGAGTTTTCTTCGTGATTCTGTCAAAAAATTGAAGCTTGTATTAAAAAATATAACAAAATTAAACTTGATAAAATTGAATTATTTTATAACAGAATCATGTTTTAAAACGAAAATTGCGGCTGAAATAATAGTGTTTGAAGACAGAGATTTTATTTAATTAATAAAGTCAATACACAACGAAGAAAATAAAAGATACAACGTATAAATCTAAGTATTCTATAAAAAATATATTAAATGTGAATCATATATTAATTCCTAACAAAACATTTCTTCTACTTTAAACGATTTACATAACAGCATAAATAAAACAGTATCCATCCCCTTTCAAAAATATCTTTTTTTCCGAAAATAATATTTTCTTCTAGACAAATTATATTTTAATGCAAGACATTTAGTCTTGCATTTAAAGAACGATTGAAGTGAAAGATATTTACAGCTTTCTATTCTGAATTATTTAAATTGCGTTGTATCTTTGATAAGAAGAACGTATCGTTAAATAGAATTTTCTTCATGATTTTACCAAAGAATTGAAACCTATAATTAAAAGCACAACAGAATTGAACATGATAAAATGGAAAAAATATTTTATAACACAAGCCTCATTTAAAAGGAAAACTGCGGCTAAAATAAGTGTGTTTGAAGCCAGAAATTTTATTTAATGAATAAAAGAAAAGCACACCCAAGTAAAACTAAAAGAAAAAATAAAGAAAAAATAAACATTCGACGTTAGCATCGGAATTATTCTATAAAAATAGAAAATGTGTGTTTGAGGCCAAAAATTTTATTTAATGAGTTAAATCAAAACACAATAAAATTTAAAACAAGAAAGAGATTCAAAGTGTAATTCGGAATTATTCTATAAAAATGTATTAAATTTTATACATATTATATCAATTTCTAACAAAATATATCCTTTATTTTAAACGGTCTACATAACAGCATAAAGTAACCCCCCTTTCACCCCCTTTCAAAAATCTCTTTTTTCCCAAAAGAGTATTTTCTGCTTAAATGCCTTGCATTTAAAGAACGACTGAAATGAGATTTATAGTTTTCTAGTCTGCATTGCTTAGATTTTCTAGCATATTTGAAAGGAAGTACTTATTGTTAAAATGAATTTACTGCACGATTCTGTCAAAAAAAAAGAAGACTGTAGTTAAATATATGACAGAAAGAAACCTGATAAAATGGAGCCTTTCTATAACAGAAACCAGCTATAAAAGTAAAACCGCGGCTAAAATAAGTTTGTTTCAAGTCTGAATTTTAAGCACTTCCCTGTCTTTTCCGTAAGTCCTACGGCAATTATGAATTGTCAAGCATTCATACTTTCATCATAATTTATGATTCTCACCAGTAAAATCTCATTGTAAATTTTCTAATATTTAATTTGAGCATTTTTCTGATTCAGTTAGGCAAAAATTTCAGTTTTGAAAAACCGGTGGTGTAAGTTTAAAAATTCTGTAAAAGACATGAAAAAAAATAGACATTATTTGAAAGTTTTTTTTTTCAAAATATTGATCAGTTAAGTGGTCAATTAATAAATTGAATCCCTTATTGAGTTAAAAGGGGGAGGGGTGAAGGATACTTTAACACGTCGGAAAAGAAAACAATATCTCGCTCAGTTTTTCTCCATTAACAAGAAGTAACGGAATTATTTTGAGTACCCCTGTAAATATACTATTAAAGCTACACACCTTCTAATTAATATTAAACTTGCCATAGTAAGCATCATTAACATAAATTAATTGCATGAAAATCAGAGTATATTTAAGCGAGTTAGACCATACACAGATAGATTGTCAAACAAATAGAATACTTAACATCCTCAATCCAGATGTCGCCTGGAGGCGACACTAAAAAACATCCTTTAAAATAATTTAAATGATTCTAGAATTGTTAAAATTACATCTAGACCTTTTTTTAATAGATGTGGTGCATGTTAGAAGCAGAGATATATAGACTGGTGCATCCTTGGCGATGTTTTATAATAATTTTACTGATTATTCTTGTGCCACGTAAATTTTATCTCAGGACTGAGCAGGTTAAACAATTTTCAACAATATTGTAAGTATTAATGAGTGGAAATTTTTCCAGAGAGGAAATTCGCCTTGAATATAACATATCAAATGAAAATCAAATTTTGAATTGCTTAAATCGGTGGCTCGCGGATTGTATTCCATCTTGTGCTGCGTTTGTAGCCTTGCCAATATGCAATAGTGATAAGTTCTTTGCTGGATGTCGTTCCATGTGGTTTAGTCGGTAGAACGTCAGTGCGCTATACTGATGGCCCTGGTTCGATTCCCGGCATGGAATCTTTTTCACTAGGTTGGCATTTGCGCCTTTTAAGCATTTCAAAATTTGATTTTCATTTGAAATATTGTAAGTGTTGTCAAATGATTATACTATACAAAGTAGTGTTTATAACGTGAAGCAGAACAAAGTTTATGTAAAATTATTCGAGAGATAACTTTATGTGCATTTCATTTTTTTTTACAAATAATAATGTTGGTTGGTTTTATGGAATTTAATGGCGCAAGGTCCGTTTAGGGACATGCTGCGCCAAAATAATAATGTTACACCATGCTCAGATCGATTTCCAATATTTCTGTCTTTTAACTAACAGTTAAGATCATTTAAATTTTTCTTACCAATATTATATATACCACCATACAATTTTCGACTTGTTTAAAGTTGGTAAAAATTATTAAATGTAATGTATCGCTGTTATATATCAAAGTATTAATGATGTAAAGAAATGCATAAACTATTGTTTTAAAACAGAAAATTGATAGAATTTTCGGAAATCTATTTTGATTTCCTATTGGTTTTTATTGTATAATAAATTTAACTATTAATTATGTTATTATACTATCAAATAACTACACCATACAAGTGAAACAGAACTTGGTTTATGTAAAATTATTCGAGAGACAACATTAGGTGCACTTCATTCTTTTACAAAAAAAATAACGTTATACCATGCTCAGATTGATTTTCAATATGTCTGACTTCTAACTAATAGTTTAGACCAGCGGTTTCCAAACTTTCTTGGTACACGACCCACTGTTTAGCGAAAAAAAATTTCACGACCCACCTTTCAAACAAACAAAAAAAAAATCGCGACCCACCCAAGATGAAATTGTATATCAGTATAGCAATTTTTGTATGAGCTCTATACGCTTGGCTGATCCCATCCTATGAAAAATGCTAATTTTCGTGCGGAAGATACATTATCAACAAAAACAAGAATCGGTAATCTCAATGTGTGTAAGTGAATAGTAGTTAAAACAATGCATAAACTACAAAGGTAGTTAAAAATACGTTTAATTGTTATGAAAACATAACTTTGTTACCAGTGATATTTCTGGTACTGGTGTTTACCAATGTTGGAACAGATATAAACACGCAGTAAAGTAGAAAAAGCATGTTCCCATAAGCATGAAGTGTTGAATTTCATCAAGAACTTTAAAGCTAACTTAAATATTTCTGGATATTCTATTTGCATATTAATCTAGAAGGAAATTAAAAAATTTCCTTTTAAATATTTTTTCATATTGGAATCGTCTTTTTTTTTTTAAACAGATAAAATAAAAGATATATTTAGAACAAACCTCGATTGTTCCGCGACCCACCAAAACAACTACCACGGCCCACCAGTGGGTCGTGACCCATAGATTGGGAACCGCTTGTTTAGACTATTATATTTTTCTTATCTGTGCGTAAAGAAATGCATTAACTATTGTTTTAACATAGAAAATTGATAGAGTTTTCGGTCATCCACTTTTATTTTCTATTGTTTTGCAATATATTAATGACAACTCAATATATTAATGAAATTCAATATATTTATGATATTCCAATATATTAATGTCAAATGCACCGTATTACATAAAATTTTAATCGTGAAGCAGAACATGATTTATGTAAAATTATTCAAGCTGTAACTTTACATAAATTTCACTCTTTTACAAATAATAATGTCACGCCATGCCGAGATTGATTTTCAATATGCCTGACTTTTGATTAACAGTTCAGACTATTATATGTATATACATAAAAAAAAATTTTTTTTGTTGTTTGTATGTAAAGAATTGCATGAACTAGTGTTATAAAATAGAAAATTGAAAGAGTTTTCCTAAATCTATTTTTATTTCTTATTGGTTTTCAATATGTTAATCTTTTGGCTAGCAACTAAGATTATTATTATTCTAGTTAGATGAGTGTAATTGAATACATCAAAAAACACATTCAAACAGCACTTTGAAGAGGTTTTCGGAAATCATTCTTTACTTGAAAATAAATAGTATAGCAGTTAAAAAATATTAATTTAGTTAAATAGATCATTTTCAGTAGCCGGAAAAAGTGTCAAATTATTTTTAGTTACATTTGTTATATAAATAAGTAACACCGATAGTCGGTGTCTGATACGTCAGTTGTTCAATCAGCATATAAAAGAAAATTTTATATAAATTTTTATGAAATCTTACAAAAAATCGTTTACAAATTTTTGCCGAGTCATCTAAATTTTTATGAAAATCGAACCAAAATTTGAAAAGATATTTTTATTATTTTTAATTCTATTAAATCCTATTATTCGTAATAAATTCATGGGTAGATAATGATTTTAAATTTCCTTGTTGATTACGTACCACTTAAGAACGAGACATATTTCCATATTAACACATTTCAATTACAACCTGTGACTTGTTTAGAACTGGTAACAAATGTTAAACCTTTCCAGCACAGTGTGCCCATTACGAACACACTCCTAATTTTAATTGCAAACTTGCAAATGGTACCGAAAATATTTAAATACTATTGTGCTTTAACCCTTTAATTCCCGTGATAGAACACGTTCTAGAAATTATGTTGTTCAGAAAATCTGACTTTACACCAGAAAAATTCAATGGCTAATTTCGTTTTAATTATATACGGAATTAACTGTTATTAATTAAAGCAAGTACTGCTATTTTAATTTTCTTGTGCGAATTAGGACATACGAATTAAAATATCTCAATATATCTCGGGCGGTTTGCGATCCAAAGAGTTAACAGACGAAGCTTAAATTAAAAAGTTCATAATCTGTAAAAAAGTCGCATGTACATTCCGGTGTCAATCAATAATTTTTAAACAGAATTCGTGCTTACCGGAAAGGGATAAATATAATGTACCACTATTGCATATTAAAATATTTCTCTTAGAATAAAATTATCTGCATTCATTAACATACATTAAACATGGTTTATAAATACTTTCTTCAGAATGAAATTCACTAACATATCTGAAAATCCTCTTCATTCTCCAAAAATAATTACATTATCTCACACTCATATCGATTTTCAATGTATCATTATTTTATTATTTAGAAAGCTGCAATCATTATTTTTCTTTTTATCTGTGTTTAGTCAGACGAAACAACCTGTGTAATTGAACACCAGTTTATCCGAGTTTTCCTAGAAATATTTTTATCTTGAAGCTTATTATATCCGTTAAGAAATCTTATTATAGTTATAAAGATAAAATACAGTAATATAAGAAAATATATTGGGTAATTTTCAGTTTTGATAAGTAAGTTTTACTGCCATTAATATTCTTACAGTCGTTGAACATACAAGCAGTTTGACAAACAATTTTCGACTTGTTTACAGCTGGTAAATATATTAAATGTAATATATCGGTATTACATATTCAAATATTTCTTAAAATAAAGTTATCTACGTATGTTAAAATACATGAAGCTGATAAACATGGTTTATAGATACTTTCTTCAAAGTGAAAATCTTTACATATGATCATAGATTTTCCATTCTTCAAAAATAATTACGTTACCTCATCCTCATATCGATTTTCAGTACATCATTATTTTGTTATTTAAAGCTGAGATCATCAGAGTTGCCAACCTCAGGCTTTTTATAAATTAAGAAAACATAATTTGAACCACAAAAATTGTTTGATTAAATGTTTGGCATTAAATGAGATTTGTCATTTGAAATTTAATTAATTTTTTTGATGAAATAAATTTCTGGTTGGAAGTATTATTGTTTGATTTTTTAAAAAGCCGGAGGTTGGCATGTATGAATCATTATTTTTCTTTTTATCAAACGAATTAACTTGTGTAATTGAGCATCAATTAAACAATGTTTTCCTAGATATTTTTATCTTGAAGCTTATTATAGCCGTTAATAAATCTTATTGTTGTTATAAAGATAAGATTCAGTAGTATAGTAAAATATATTGCGTAGTTTTCAGTTTTGTTATAAAAAATTAACTGTTATTATTATTCTAACAGCAGTTGAATGTACATTCAGTTTGATAATACTATATCCGGCTTATTTACAGTTAGTAACATTTATTAAATGTAATGTATCTTTATTACATATTAAAGTATTTATTTTAGGTTAAATTCATCTACATACCTTAAAATACTTGAAGCTCATTAACACGGTTTATAGATACTTTCTTCTGAGAGAAATTCGCTACATATCAGCATATCTTCTTCATTCTTGAAAATAAATTACGTTACCTTACACTCATATCGATTTTCAATACATCCTTATTTCATTACCGTAATTTCTGGCGTATAATCCGCGGATCAAACAATTCTTTTTGGACCCAGAAGTTTTATTTAATGATTGAATACCATTATTTACGGTGATCGAGCAAGTTACATTTCCTTTAATAAAATTTTGGGTCGAAAAATGATTGTTTGACACGCCTGAAATTACGGTACTTAGGGACTGAGATCATTATTTTTGTTTTTATCTGTTTTTAATCAAACGAATTAACTTAGGTTATTGAACACGATTTTAACAGACACAGTTTAGAGAATTTTTTCTTTTAGATTTTTCTTGCAAATTGCCAAAAAACCAGCTTTGGAAGTTGATTCTGGCGCAAATTCTGTAAAAACTTATCATGAAATTTTCTGTTAAAAAATACTGATGTTCATTTCGCGGACCATTTGGGAGCTCTGCAGATATTTCCAAAAAATATTCTTATCTTAAAGCTTATTATGTCTGTTAAGAAATCTTATTTTAGTTATAAAGATAAAATTCTATGATTTTAGTGATTTTTAATTACTATGTTGATTACGTCCTGTTTAAGAACGAGACACATTTCAATATTGCTAATAACATGTTTGACATACACTTTCCGACTTGTTTAGAGCTGGTAACAAATACTAAATTTAATGTATCCCCATTACATATTAAAATATTTCATTTTGAATTAAATTATTTAAAGTTCTTTAAAATACATGAAACTGATAAACATTGTTTATAGATTCTTTCTCCGGAGAAAAATTCCCTACATATCAGTATACCTTCTCTATTCTTCCAAACTAATTACATTACTTCACAATCATATCGATTTTCAATACATCCTAATTTTATTATTTAGGGCTGAGATCATTCTTTTTCTTTTTGTCTGTGTTTAATCAAACGAAATAACTTGCGTAATTCAACACGAGTTTAACAGAGTTTTCTAGAAATATTTTTATCTTAAAGCTTATTATATCCGTTAAGAAATTTTATTTTAATTATAAAGATAAAAAGGAAATATACTGGGTAATTTTCAGTTTTGTTAAGTAAATTTTACTGTCATTATTATTTTTGTAGCAGTTGAACATAGAAGCAGTTTAACACACAATTCCCAACTTGTTTAGAGATGGTAACAAATATTGAATGTAATTTATCACTATTCCATATTAAAATATTTCTTTTAAAATAAAGTTATCTAAGAGGGCAATTCGGAAAATAACCTCCGTTTATGAATTTAAAAATAACTAATGAAAGGAAGCATGTTTTATTATTTATGTATGAAAGACACGTTCTTCAGCTACTTCTCAACATAATGGCCGTATTAATTAAAACAATTATAATAACGGTAAATCAGCTTTGAAATGCCATCCTCACAGACTTCTGCCGCCGGCCTATTCAACTGCGATTATTTTTAAATTCAACTCGCACAACTCTTTCAATCCAAAGAATTTTAACATATTTTTCTATATAATTTGCTGATAAATGTACTACCGAAAATGTTTAAAAAAATAGTGGGTCAAGTAAGATATTACGAGAGTAGTACATTTATCAGCAAATTATATAGAAAAATATGTTAACATTCTTTGGATTGAAAGAGTGGTGCGAGTTGAATTTAAAAATAATCACAGTTGAATAGGCCGGCGGCAGAAGTTGTGACGATGGAATTTCAAAGCTGATTTACCGCTATGATAATTGTTTTAATTAATGCGGCAATTATGTTGAGAAGTAGCTGAAGAACGTGTCTTTCATACGTAAGTAATAAAACATGTTTCTTTTCATTAGTTTTTTTTTTAAATTCATAAACGGAGGTTACATTCCGAATTGCCCTCGTATAAATATTAAATACACTAAGCTGATAAACATGATTTATAGATACTTTCTTCAGAGAAAAATTACCTACTAGCCGTATATCTTTTCCAGTCTTCAAAAATAATTACGCTACCTCACACACATATTGATTTACAATACATTATTATTTTATTATTTAGGAGGTGAGATCATTATTTTTCTTTTTATCTGTGTTTAATTAATTGAATTAACTTGCGTAATTGAACACCAGTTTAACAAAGTTATCCTAGAAATATTTTTATCTTGAAGCTTATTATATCCGTTATGAAATCTTATTGCTGTTATAAAGATAAAATTCAGTACTATAAGATAATAAAATGGAGGATTTTCAGTTTTGTTAAATACGTTTTACTCTCATAATTATAATTATAGCATTTAAACATACAAGCAATTTGACATGCAATTTCCGAATTGTTTAGAGTTGGTAACAATTACTAAAAGTAATTTATCACTATTACATATGAAAATATTTCTTTTAGATTCAATTTATCAACATACATTAAAATACACTGAACTAATTAACATGTTTTATAGATACTTTCGTGAGAGGGAAATTCCTTACATATCCGTATACCTTCTAAATTCTTCCGAAATAATTATGTTACCTCACACTCATATCGATTTTCAATAATCATTATTTTATTATTTAGGAGGGCTAAGATCATTATTTTTCTGTTATCGCTGTTTTATTAAAAGAACTTGTGTAATTGAACACTAGTTTAACAGAGTTTTCCTAGAGATATTTTAATCTCGAAGCTTATTATATCTGTTTAGAAACTTTATTGTAGTTATAAAGATAGAATGCAGTATTATAAGAAAATATATTGGGTAATTTTCAGTCTTGTTAATATAATTAATCTAATTAAGAAGATTAATTAATTAATCTTCTTAATATTTTTATAGCAGTTAAAGATGCAAGCAGTTTGACATACAATTTACGAATTGTTTAGGGGTGTATTTCGATTCAAACTGCTTATTTTGTGATTTATTTTTAATTTCATTTTTGCTCTCAAATGCATCAAACTGGCAAATTGTCTTATTTAGAAAGTACACAAGGTGCCGTGATTGTTGATTTTTTGATAAATGTAGAAAATATTGCAAAAAAAAAAAAAAAAAGCAATCAAAAGCGGCATTTTGAACAGATTTTTCCGAAGCGGGAGATCTGGGGACGAAAAAAAAGGGTCATACTGAGAAGATAAGTGTTTATAAATCAAATTCTAATGAATTGAGCACAAAATGACATCACACGATACCTTATACGTCTCTTTAAAAATCATCTCAGCAAATTTCATGTCTCTACTTTAAAAAATGTGTCTGAAATTGTATCAGAAAATTTCGAGCTGTTGAAGGTGGAAAAGCGTTTTTTCGATTACACCCTTAAAACAATTTGGTAACAATGATTAAATATAATGTATCACTGTTACATATTAAAATATTTTTTTAGATTAAATTTATCTACATGCCTTAAAATACACGAAGCACGTAAACATGTTTTATAGATGCTTCCTTCTGAGAGAAATGCCCTATATATCCATATATTTTTTCCATTCTACAAACATAATTACATTACCTCACACTCATATTGATTTTTAGTACATCATTGTTTTATTATTTAGGGGCTGATATCATTTTTTTCTTTTTATCTGTGTTTATTCAAACGAAATAATTTGTGTAATTGATTACCGGTTTAACAGAATTTTCCTAGAAATATTTTTATCTTGACGCTTTCTGTATCCGTTAAAAAAACATATTGTAGTTATAAAAAAGATAAAATACGGTAGTATAAATATATTGGGTAATTTTAAGTTTTGTTAAGTAAGTTTTACAGTCATTATTATTCTTATAGCAGTGAAATTCAATTTTGGACCGGGAAGATACAAATCACATTTACTAATATATTTTATCTGGTATGAGAATGCAAATTTTGGACCAAACTCCGGAATATTTTAGAGATGTTAGCATCAATGTTCTTACATATTAAAATATTTCTTTTAAAATAAAGCTATCTTAAATACCTTAAAATACATGAAGCGGATAAACATTGTTTATACATATTTCATTCAAAGAGAAATTCAATACCTATTCATATAATTTCTCCATTATTAAAAAAAAATTATATTACCTCACACGCATATCGATTTTCAGTACATCACTGTCTCATTATTTAGGAACTGAGATTATTATTTTTCTTTTTACATTTATTTAATCAAACGAATTAAGTTGTGTAATTAAACATCAGTTTAACAGAGATTTCTAGAAATATTTTTATCTTGAAGCTTATTATATCTGCGAAGAAATCTTATTCTAGTTAAAAAGATGAAGTACAATAGCATAAGAAAATATATTGGGTAATGTTCAGTTTTTTAAGTAAGGCTTACTGTCTTTATTGTTATTATTGCATTTGAACATACAAGAAGTTTTACATATAATATCCGACTTATTTAGAGCTTGTAACAAATATTAAATGAAATGTATCACTTTTGCATATTAAAATATTTCTCTTAGAATAAAGTTATCTACATACCATAAAATACATGAAGCTGATAAACATGTTTTATAGATACTTTCTTCGGAGAGAAATTTCATACATATCCATATATCTTCTTCATTCTTCCAAAATAATTACGTTACCTCGCACTCATATCGATTTTCAATGTATCATTATTTTATTACTTAGAAGCTGAGATCATTATCTTTCTTTTTATCTGTGTTTAATCAAACGAATTAACTTTTTTAATTGAACACCAGTGTAACACAGTTTTCCTAGGAATATTTTTATCTTGAAGCTGATTATATCCGTTAAGAAATCTTACTGCAGGTATGAAGATGAAATTCAGTAGTATAAAAAATATATATTGGGTAATTTTCAGTTTTGTTAAGTAAGTTTTAGTGTCATTATTAATCTTATAGCAGCTGTAAAATGTTGTACAAATGTATTTTAAATTGTTATTTGGCTTTTAAGAAATTATCGTAATATATGAGCACTTTTCAATAAAGAATGATCATAATATTTTTGTATCAACATATCTTTACTCATAATCCAATTTAAATGGTGCTTTTCAAAGTAGTTTAAATTCAACGCAATCCCCATACAAAAATTTCAGTTTGCAGAAAATTAGCAGAAGTCTTGCTTAACAAACCTGCGAAGTTGCAGCAAGTTTAACGTAGTAAGACTAAAAGTTTATAATAAGACTGCAGCAAAATAATGCAGATGCCAAATTAACCACTTTTTGAACTTTTAGCTAATGTCCGTGTAGCTTTTATTTTTTTTAATTTTCTCTTTCTCTTGCATAATTATCAAATAATGAATTAAAATATGGCTAAAGCTTAGTACTCTTTTGATATTCCTACAGACTACGGGTATCTTGGCGGACAGTTTAGTCATATTATCAGCATCTTACCTACTCGACTAGAAACTAATCAATATTTCGTTTTTATTCAGGGGATTTTTCTGGGAATGCTTAACGATATCCTTGCACATGTTTTACACAGAATGTAATTTCAGCATGAAGGGGCGCCACTTAATAACGCAAGGGGTATTGCTTTAGGGACCATGGGACCATTTGGAACGCGCATTTCACAGTTCGTACAGATATAGTTTTTTTCCATGTGAAATACCAATATTTCTTTATTATATATATATATATATATATACCTCAAAAAGCGAGTAATTTTGACTTACCATAATTTCGGGTGTATAAGCCGCAGCTCAAACAATTCTTTTTCGGCCCAGAATTTTTTAAAAAACAAATATAACTAGTCAGATCGCCGTAAATATTTGTCTTCAATCACTAAATAAGATTTCTGGGTCCAAAAAGAATTGTTTGATCTGCGGCTTATACACCCGAAATTACGGTATTTAATAAGAGATTTTCGATAAGAAAATATTGACACGTAAGAATTTCCTGGTCTTGAAAATCCAGCACCTGTACGAACGTGCATTTGGAAACAACTGGATTGGACGTAGCTCTCTCACCGCATTCTCCCTCACAGATTGACAGATTAATCGCCTCTTCATTATTTTCTTTGTGGTGCTATGAAAAACATTATGTACAACAGTCCTTAACCCTTTATCTACCGAATTATGAATTGATGAAAATTTTACATTCTAAAGCATTTTACATAAATTGTTTAAACTAAATTAAAAGATTTACATAATCATTTAATACATTCTTGAACGATTTTAGAACTATTGAAGGATTTAGAAGGATCAATTAAATTTGAATTTAAAGGGATCTTGTGCAATATTTATAACCCCACTTAAATCTTTTATTTTAGATCTTTTTCTTAGCATTTTCTAGAATCATAAAATGTACAAATGTGATGTTCTTACAATATGAATATAGAAATATTTCCGAATTGAAAAATTCCTATCCCTCTCCCTCAGCGCCAAGATAGCTGAAAAGATACAAAGGCATAAGAAATCACTCTTTTAAAAATATTTTTGTTTTTTGGAACCAATAATGCTTTTGGACAAAGTAAAGTAATGTATCTGCGATTCATTCTAAACAGTATTGCAACTAGTTGACGATTTAAAAGAATTTTATAAGTAATTTTAATGGTGCTTATAAGTACCGTAGGTAGATAAAGGGTTAAATTCTAAAATGTACCTGCAGGCATGAATCTCCATCGATGCAGTTGCCATAAAGGCAAAAGCCGAAACCTTCAAAAGTGTTCCCCAATCTATGTTGTTTATGTGTCATGCATGCATCGATGCCAGTGGATGCAATTTCTGGCAGCTCTTAAGATTCTTGTATGTCATACATTGCATTTTTTTGTGTAATGAAAGGTTTTACACTGCATTCTGTATTGTTGCAATCAGTGTTCTCGCTGTCGCTCGCCAATGCGACAAATTGCGACTAAATTCTTCATTTGGCGGGTAAACAAGCGATTCCATTCGCCAAATTGCTAGTGCTCAAATTTTGCTTTTTCGTTTTTCATACTTATTCATATATATATAATATACATATATAATATGTATATATAATATACATATTAATATATACATATTTTTTATATTGGTAGCAGATAGTTGAAATTAGATTAATAACAATCACTGTCACAGTTATAAAAACTTAGGTTATTTTAGAACATATTAAAAAAGGGGGTACATTAAAGGGTTAAAGATAATTTTATTTTGTGTTACATGGCGAATCTATTTGGCTAATATTTTTTTCATTTAGCGAACGTTTTTTATTTTTAATTAGCCAAATTACTAACGTTAGTCAAATGTCAGCGAGAACACTGGTTGCAATACAGTGCCTTTGTGTCTTTTTATCCAGCGAAAGTGATGCTTCTGCCTATCCTGTCCTATGTAATTATGATTCCTAACGATGTTCTCTATCTTCTCTCCATGTTTGTACACGAAATTCTGGAACACCGTGTATAAACACAAGAAAATCTTAAACAGATGCTGCCACATAATTATTATTCTGAAGATGCAAGAGCTTTTCATTTATATTTTATGCCCAAAAATGTTAACTATCTTTATACAAAACTTTAATACATTATTCAAAAAGAAACTAACCAAACATTACAAACATTGATTTTTTCCCTCTTTCAAAATTGCATAATCCATCATTAGCAAAGCATGTTCTTGTGATCAGATTTTAAATTAATTAATAAAAGTTCGTGCTGCTTAATATTCATTATTGTTTTGAATCAAATTAGTCTTAGGAAGATTAATGTGATGCTGTTATTGTTTAATTCATGAATTTTAAAAACGAGGTAATTATTCTTTTATCATTACGTGAAAATTTATTGGAAAAATTTCAAGAATCATATTTCAAAAACCAAAGTCGGCTAAGACTTTTAGTAATTAATTTAAATACGGGAATTGAGCATGATATAATTTTTACGATATTTTTTATTGATTGTATTTAGCTACATAATAATCTCAAAATGACATTTATAGAAAAGTCGTACAGATTATTTTATAGTAAAGTATATGCCAAATAATCCTTTGTCGAAATATTTCAGATAAAAAATATTGTTACAGCAAAATTGACTTGACATTGGAAATACAGTAGAATCTGCTAAAGTGACTACCTTTGTAAAGTGGCCACTTGTCTAAAGTGACCACTTTTGAAAAATTTTACTTTTGCTCATATAAAATAATATGAAAATTGTCCAATTCTCTCCAGTGTGACTATATGTCTCATGTGCAACCCAAGCGTAAAGTGACCAGTTAGCTTGTCATTTTCAATGTTACTTGACCTTGTAAAATGTGACGATCCATTTTTCTGCATGAGAAAATTTTTTAAACTCAAAGATCGAAGTGGTCATTTTCTGAAGTTTTATTTTGATCTATTAAAAAAGTACAGGTATTTATCTCCTAAAGTGACCACTTTGTCCATTACAGTAATAAAATATGCATTTTTCTAGGGTTATTTTTAATAAAAAGTTTATACTACCAGTTACAAAAATGTTATTAAACAATTACAATCAAAATAAAAGTGTGTATAAATTACAGTGTACCTTGTGGTTATGTGTTATTTAAATCAATTATTACAGAATTTCAACTGTATTCAAAAGAAATAACGTGAGTTTTAAGTAAATAATCTTCTATACAATATACAGGGTGATTCAAAAAAGATGGGGAAATTTTTAAGGGGTAATAGTATACATCAAGACAAACAATATTAAATAGGAAATCAAGGGTCCCAAGCGTTTTCCCAAGGCGGTAGCCGCATTTAAAGTTTAGGGTCCAAAGTTTCAAATAAACATAAAAAACGAAAAAATTGGTGGATTGATTTGCGGTTTTCACTAAAACTATTCTTTATGTTGGTATTTTATTGAAAGTGAATTATAAAGATAAATTTCAAAAAATGCCGATAGAGGGCGCTTTAGACTTTGGAGTAACGTACAACTATATTTTACCGTTATTTTTCGCATCTCATAAAATTTTCTTAGAAGCTTAGACATAAACTTAAATTTTGATATGAAAATCTGAATCGTTGGGAGTGGTTAAGTAGAGCAAACTGAACTGTGTTCAATGGGGGTGGGGAGGTTCAAATTTCAAATTATTTTAAAAAACGGAAAAATTGGTCGATTCGTCTGCCGTTTTCGCTAAAACTATTCTTTATGTCAGTATTTCCTTGAAAATAAATTTTAAAGATAAATTTCAAAAAATTCCGTTAGAGGGCGCCTTAAACTTTAGAGTAACCAACAACTATTTTTAAGCGTTATTTTTTGTATCTAATTAAATGCTTGCAAATGCTTAGATTTAAATTTTGAGCTCAAATTCTAAATCGATGGAGGGGTTAAGAAGCGGAAACTGAACAGTGTTCAGGAGTTAAAATGTTAACCTCCCCACCCCTCGAACACATTTCAAATTTCCGCACTTAATTACTCAAAACGATGCAGATTTTGAGCTCAAAATTTAAAATTATTCTTTATGTCAGTATTGTCTTGAAAATAAATTATAAAGATAAATTCCGAAAAACTCTAAAGCCGGCGCTTTAGACTTTGGGGTAACGAACATCTGTTTTTTGCCGTTATTTTTGCATGTCATTAAATAGTTTCGCAGGCTTAGACTTAAACTTAAATTTTGAGCTCAAAATCTGAATAGTTGGGAGTGGTTAAGTAGCACAAACTGAACTGTGTTCATAGGTTCAAATTTCAAATGATTATAAAAAACGGAAAAATGGGTCGATTGATTTGCGGTTTTCACTAAATCTATTCTTTATGTCGGTATTTTATTAAAAATAAATTATGAAGCTAAATTTCAAAAAATGACGATAGATGTCGCTTTAGACTTTGGAGTAAGGAAAAACTATTTTTTACCATTATTATTTGCATCTCGTTCAATTGTTTTAGAAGCTTAGACATAAACTTAAATTTTGCGCAAAAAATCTAAATCGTTGGGAGTGGTTAAGTAGAGCAAACTGACCTGTGTTCAATGGAGGTGGGGAGGTTCAAATTTCAAGTTATCATAAAAAACGGAAAAAATGGTACATTCGTTTACGGTTTTCGCCAAAACTATTCTTTATGCCAGTATTTCCTTAAAAAAAATTTAAAGATAAATTTCAAAAAAATTCCGTTAGAGGGCGCCTTAAACTTTAGAGTAACAAACAACTATTTTTAACTGGTATTTTTTGTATCTAATAAATGCTTGTAAAAGCCAATAGTTAAATTTTGAGCTCAAAATCTGAATCGTTGTGAGTAATTATGTAGCGCAAAATTGAACTGTGTTCGAGGGGTGGGGAGAGTAACATTTCAACTCTTGAACACAGTTCGGTTTTCCCTTCTTATCCCCTCCCAACTATTCAGAATTTGAGCTCAAAATTTAAGTCTAAGCATTTGCAAGCATTTAATTAGATAGAAAAAATAACGTTTAAAAATAGTTGTTGGTTACTTTAAGTTAAGGGTACCCTCTAACAAAATTTTTTAAAATTTATCTATAAAATTTATTTTTAAAGAAATAGTGACACAAAGAATAGTTTTGGCGAAAACCGTAAACGAATGTACCGTTTTTTCCGTTTTTTATGATAACTTGAAATTTGAACCTCCCCACCCCCATTGAACACAGTTTAGATTGCGCAACTTAACCACTCCCAATGATTCAGATTTTCTGCGCAAAATTTAAGTTTATGTGTGAGCTTCTAAAAATATTTCACGAAATGCAAATAATAACGGTTAAAAATAGTTTTTCGAAACTCCAAAATCTAAAGCGCCCTCTATCGCCATTTTTTTTTAAATTTAGCTTTATAAATTATTTTCAATGAAATATCGACATAAAGAATGGTTTTAGTGAAAACCGCAAATCAATCGACCAATTTTTCCGTTTTTTATAATCATTTGAAATTTGAACCCTCTGAACACAGTTCAGTTTGAGCTACTTAACCACTCCCAACTATTCAGATTTCGAGCTCAAAATTTAAGTTTAAGTCTAAGCTTGCGAAACCATTTAATGAGATGCAAAAAATAACGAAAAAAAAAAGTTGTTCGTTACTCCAAAGTCTAAAGCGCCTTCTATCGACATTTTTCGGAATTTAACTGTATAATTTATTTTCAAGAAAATACCAACATAAAGAATAGTTTTAGCGAAAACCGAAAATCAATCGACCAATTTTTCCGTTTTTTATGTCTCTTTGAAATTTTGGACCCTAAACTTTAATGGCTGCTACTCCTTTGGAAAACGCTTGGGACTCGTGGTTTCCTATTTAATATTGTTTGTCTTGATGTATACCATTACCCCTTAAAATTTTTCCCATATTTTTTGAATCACCCTGTATTTTAAATTAGCAATTCAGTTATTATAGTTGTTAATTAATGAGTTCATTCCTTATAATAGTGCATTTATTTATATTTTGTTTTATTTTTTGCGATTATAAATGTTTTAATGTGTCATTTTGACAAATCCTCAATAAAGCGACCACCACTATATAGTGATAATTTTTTCCTGTCCCAAAAGTGGTCACTTTAAACAGATTCTACTGTATTTCTAGCAAATATCACCTTTACAAACAGGACTCCCACGGGAGAGTATTTTTTAATTCAAACTGGCACCACTTTCTGGAAAAAGAAATCCTTAATATAAACTTTGACAACATGTTCCGCAGAAGTGTGATTTAAAATTTACATTAGAAAAATACTACAGTCAACAGAACATATAAAAATTAGCGCCTGTCGAAGTCCTGGGTATAATGTCAAAGATTACTGCGAATATTTCTTTTAATTATCTTGCATTTATTATAATTCTCCTTATATTTTACATGTAATACTTGTGCATAATAAATTCTTCGATGTAATTTTATGAGTCCAACGTATCCAAACATTGAGACATATTTGGAAATGATACAGAAGCATTGAAATATTGAAGCATTCTTTATTTACCAAAGAATCGAATACATTCACAAGGAGAAATACTACATTAATCCATTAGGTATAAATATTTGAAACATAATAGCACAGTATATTGTAATCTGGCTCTTCATATGTTTCAGATATCAAGATATGTTTAATATTAATATATGATATATTAGACATATTGCAATAGCCAAAGAGGTATGTGTTTGTACTAATTGTGCTGTAACATATATTATTTAGCCCGATAAAAATATCTAGTAATTTATAAAGTTATAAAAATCTTTAAAAAAGCAACTACTACATTTAATTTCCATATTCTAAATATATAGAATTTATTAAAAGTTTCTTATACAGTATTTTATTTGGGCGTGGAGATAAAATATGTCCATAAAAGACTTCTTGTGTTTTACATCATCATCATCATCATCAACGACCGTTTTCAATCCACTGCTGGATGTAGGTCTCCCCCAGATTTTTCCAATGTTTTCTGTCAAGTGCTTTCGTCATCCAATTTACACCAGCCACTTTTCTAATTTCTTCACTCCATCTTAATTGCGGTCGTCTTCTTGGTCGTTTTACATCTCTGGGATACCACTGTAATATATTTGTGCTCCATCTATTGTCTTGTCTTCTTGCAATGTGCCCAGCCCATTTCCATTTTAGCTGTTTGATTCTTTCAAGGATGTCAAAAACTTTCGTCTGACCTCTTATCCAGGTTATCCTCTTTCTGTTTCTTCTAGTTATGCCTAGCATACATCTTTCCATACTTCTCTGTGTTGTTTGTAGTCTTTGTATCATCCGTTTTGTTAGTGTCCATGTTTCTTACCATGAATTTACAACATATCATACATTAAATTGTAGGTAAAACTAACTTAGTTTTACAAAGTGCGCAACCAAGTTCCTGGGATTTGGGGTATCTGCGAGAGCAGATCCTATTTCAACGTTTTAGTGGTGTCCTAAATGATGGAATTATGATAAGACTGAAATTTGTCGTGCTGCAATATCACTTGTTTGTGCCTCGTGTCCCATTTTGGCCGTTTTTCGAGCAATGCAACGTTTAAATTAATTAGTTGCTGTCGGTCGCAATGCCCATTGTCAGTTTCGCCCGGTTTCATCAGCTTATAGTACACGATTCTTTTCTGGTACCACCAAACGCTGGACATTCTCTTCTTTATGAAACGATTTTGGCTGTGCCGTTCGATGTTAATGCTTCGCCAGGTAAAAGCAACGATTTTTTTGCATTTAGGATTTTGAAAATATATCCACTTTTCATTGCTAATAACAATTCGATGCGGGAAACACTTTCTCGTGTGACGCAAAAGCTAAATTTCAACAATGGCTCTTCGAATTCTCATCTGTCTCTAAATCAGGGTGCGTTGTCTGGAAGGACCTTGTAAGCACCTTATACCAGAATTTTTATAATGTAAAATCTATTTTATTTAACAAAAAAGAAATCCTTTTTCAGATGTAACAATCAGTACTTTAAAGAATTTCTGATACGAAAAGAATTAAAATCATCTGAGTTTCTTGATGACTACGAATCCTGTTAATCAACTAACGCAGCACCCATTTTCATTCTTTTTGAATTTTTCCTGGACATGTAAGCGTTTGAAAATAATTAGGAGAGTCAAGTTTAAAGCCTCCCTCTAGTTAATCTTGCTTTTTTGTTATCATCTTCCTCAATAACGCTTACAGATCGGCATCCTCCATTGTTTTGGTTTTCTGGAGAAATTGTCCTTCTAAAACATTTAAAAAAATCTTCAGAGGTAGTTTCCAATAGTGCATGTTCGCCGTAAGCCTTCTTAACAAACGAAGTCCTTCAGCTGCATTTTTTAGATTAAAGCATAAAAGCAAACGCTGTTTATTTGGCCCAAAACTCAGCGCTTCGTTCTTAGAAAAATAATTTGCGTTGCGGTATTTATTGCTATTACGACAGTTTATTGTTAAAAATTGTCCAAGCTATTAAAAAACATAATTTCAGATAAATATGTTGTTTACATGTGCATTCGCACCATTCATGTGTGAAATCCAGTGACACTGGAATTTAAAAACG
Source organism: Maratus speculifer (assembly GCA_964019185.1). NCBI lineage: Eukaryota > Metazoa > Arthropoda > Arachnida > Araneae > Salticidae > Maratus > Maratus speculifer. The sequence continues at coordinate 197,482,502 of OZ025302.1, read as the reverse complement.
ACTTTTATAGAAATAAAGAATTTTCAAATTCACACTTTCATTGTAAAAGCGAAATTTCCTTAAAATATTCTTAACCTTCCTACCCTGAATAGGTCTAATCGACCCAGTCCTATAATGCGTTTCATTCGATTCAAACCAGAAAAATCTTCATAAAGTAAATTAAATAAGTAAAGCAAAGATTTACGTTCAATAAGTATGTTAAATGGATTTAAATAAAAATTCTGGTGTCAAATATTTTAATCAAGTTTGAGTAAAATCTCAACAGGGTAGGAAGGTTAATGACATTTTTAAGTTTGGAATTAAAATTAATGATGCCCGGAGTGGACACACTGCGCTGAAAAGAGTTGAGCTTGGGAGTCGCCATTGTACATATGTGGCACTGCAAGCGAATAAAGCAGTACAAGAGTATGCGCATTTCTAAAACTGTATGAGTTGCACATTATTTATGACCTTCAGTCAACACTATACAACGTTTACAGTTAATGCCATTAAGATTTGTAATTAGGGCACATTCTTCTATGGATTCCCTGTACAGTCAATCAGGGTAACTTTGACCCATCAGGCTAAATTTATGCCAAGAGAGAAAAAAAAGATTACATCTGCTACGTCACTTGAGTTTTGGTCTCAAAATATAAATCGCAGTACTAGTGTGAGTTTGGCAGCTCATGGGAAATAATTCGTGAAGATTCTACCATGGTATAATAGATGAAAGTTTCGTAAATGTGGAGCAAAATTACCCTGATTGACAATATAATAAGTGTGCAAGGTATCTGACGCTCCATAAACAAAGTTCAGCAAAAAATGTGAGGAGCCCAGAAGCCAAGGGGTCTAAGTGACAAAATTGAAAAAAAATGAGTTAAGTGCACAGGCTATCTGGAAATAAGTCTATTTATTTGTAGGTAAAGAGTTATGAGTGATATTTTAATTTTGCACGGAGTTTTAGTATTCAGTTACTTAACCTCTTTCCCGAAACCGTGAAACGCGTGAAGGCCAAGGGGTATAAGTGCAGGTGTATTCATTAACGTCTATATAGCTGAAGCGCGACCAACGACATGAAAGGCTAGTTCATGACTCTGAAAACGCCCCAGGAATTTGATCATTTTTAAACGTCGATTGGTATAAAAACACGATCATATGCCAATTTGTACCAATCACAGTTTAAAATTATTTACACCGTGTGACGTTTTAAACCTTATGAACTGGAGTTGTATGTCTTTTTTCAAAATGTTTTTCATCAGTTTTTTTTCTGTTTAGAATTTGCTTTTTAATGCATTAAATATGACATTAAATAAATGCAAATTGTTAACAAGTAAGAAAAATCAAACATTAAACATAGATTCTGAAACACTTTCCAAGATTTCCTGAAATCTTTAAAAAAATTTCGCAATTTAAGGTAATAAAATGTTACTGTCAATAGCAAAATATGCATTTTAATACTTTTCAACAGCCCTGTGTTCGATCTGTCGGTTATATATATATACAGTATAATGGAAAAAAATAATTTAGGAGGAAAATGCGTAACAGTTTGAAATTTCTCTATCAGCATTTTGTATTAATAGATGGAAACATACTTGTATACTTTTGTTCATTCCTGGAGATTACCTAGAACCTGTATTATTCGCCAGTATTTAGCTAAAATTTAGTTCCAAGTAAAACATTCTTAAGACTACCGAAATAATATTCCAAGAAATTATCGTCCATAGATGGCCATGTATCCAATTCTGTGTGTTGCCCTGTATATCATTTTATCGGTATTCTACAAACATTTCTGAGTAAACTGATTGAAATTCATCATAAAAATACATAACTTATTTAAAAACAATCGTTAAGTAAATTATACTCATATTCAGTAACCTTTACCAAATCTTTTGTGTAGCCCTGTATATCAAATATAGCTTTATACTTACCATGTAATATGTATAAATTTAGTGAAACTTAAAAGCGCATATCATAATTACGAAGGTATTTTATTCATCCATCAACCATATAGATAATGTACAGTATTTTGGATAGAATATACTATTTCAAATCTTTTGTGTGTCTCTGTAAATGCTATGAACTTCATGTTATGCGCGATATAACTTATATTAAATCTCATAGACCTACATCAATTTTATTATAGATGAAAAATTTAATATAATTAAAATATGTTGCAAACAATTTTCACTTTCCCATTATGTAATTGAATTCTTTTGTGTGGCCCTGTAAGTGAATATTAGCTTTTCTTTTCCCCACATATTTTACAGAAAGCATATTTTAATGAACTTCGTAGGTGAATATAAATCTTAATATATTTGACAGGGTGTAACACCTTTAAAACTCATTTGAAACGATTTTTTCCCCATAGTCTGTAATGAAACGAAAAACTTTTGAAATTCCCTGTAAATAAATTTATCATGCTAGAAACTTTATTTGAAATAGACTTCGTGTTAGGATAAGCGTAAATAATTTCCAAAAAATTCAGCACAATTCGAGTATATTTACGAGAGTTAGAGCGCAGGCAGACGGCCGGATTGCAAGACAGACGGACAGATAAACTGAAATTATACATGTAAATTTTTATATTTTTCAATATTGGGTGAAAAAGGTCCGGGCCAGGATTCAGACCAGGTATGTATTGGCTGAAGCTGCCAATGCTCTACCAACTGAAATATCCCGGATCCGAACACTGGAGGACTGTTTCACCCAATTAACCTCAACGATCACTTTATCTGGTCTGATACTCTGGATCAGTTCAACAGAATAAATCGAAGGTCAATATATGGAACTGCAGAAAATTTAATTTACCGATTGAATAATCGTGTTTCTAAAATTAATATAATGAAATTGAAATTATATTCAATTTTTATTTTTGTTAGACAGTGTTGGAAAATATCAATTTTTTCAAAACTTAGAATAAAATTTTAAATCTTATGTTAGAATAAAAGTTTGTTGTTTCATTCATGTGTAACAACATTGGTCTTAAATTTTTAGTATTTTCTTTTTTTTTTAATTTCATAATTTTTTCTTTTTAGAACTTTTATTAAAACAAAATTTTGTCCATTCATTTATTTATATAAACATTGTTAGTATATTGTTGATTCTATAAACATAATTAAGGCGAAAACAAAATGTAATTTACCATTTCAAAAAAGTGGTGCCAATCAACATATCCGAATTTTAAAAATGTAGCCCACTAGCAATACTGAGTGATAGTTCTAAATAAATTATACCTAGAATGTTAAAAAAAAATTAACCGCTCATTTTATTCTTTTTGATTGTCACTAATTAGAATCCCTTAGTGAGAATTTACATCTGTAACCACCACACAATTTGAAATGTCTCACTTGGAATTTCGAAATTTCAAAAATTTTATTCCAAAAATCGTTAAAATATGGCCGTGTAAACCGAAAAACTCGTTCTCTGCAAACAATCTAAAACAAGAAAAATATTATATTAAGCATTCCTGGCAATCAGAACACAGTCTTTTCGAAATATTCTCTGCTTGAAATTTCTATAAAAGATTTTTACAGCTTACCTAATTAACAAACCGTTTACCGCATAATTTTATCGATCTTTCTTTTTGAGAAATTTAATTTTGAAATCATGGTCTTATTTTCTGAACACCCTATATTAACACTTTCCGGAAAAGTGGCGCATACATAATTTTAATTCCAAATTTGCAAATGGAATTATGAATATTTTAATAAAATTTCGCTTTTAAAATGAAAGCTTAAATTAAGGAATTTTTAATACCTAAAAAAGGCATTTGTGAATTCCGTTCTCAGTAAATAAGTTCTCATTAAACAAATAGAATTTGTCTGTGCCAGAAATGCTTAATAGTTATTTATTCTTTCCAAGATTCTACTTGCATTTATGAGACATTTTCACCTGTTTTACGCTTAGTAATGTGGAATATTTCGCGAATCCCTTCCTCTTTCAACCAGCGGTTAGCACCAGGGTCACGTGAAGTAGTATATAATTGATATTAAAAAAAAAAAAAAAAAAACTTGTTCTTTTAGTTAGTTTATCTAAAATTTTGAACTCAGTAAGTAGACTGCATTTTTTTAATCTTCCAAAAGTGGAAGAAAACAAAATATTGTTTCAATTTTAAAAGGAAAAAGTTGCTAGAAATTTAATTTTAATTTAGAATCATGACTTCTAACTAAGCAACTAAATGTATTCATCTATAACTATGTAAATACTGTATATATTGTACAGTTTCGATTTCTCAATAATAATTGCCTAAAGAAAGTTCTCATGAAGATTATTATTTACAAATGGTGATCACAAAACTTCATACAATACGTTAAACTAAATACTGAATCGTGATTTTTTCAAACATGCTCCCCCACTATTTTTTATCACTTGATATATAACGTGAAAATTCGTGAAATATATGAATATCTGCATTAAGTAATTGTTTAAGAACTTACAATCTATGCATCCCTGCGTTATTCTGAACTTCTACAGCTTCTAAAATGCATTTAGCAACAGATTCGTAATGTTCTACCAATCATTTATCAAACAACATGCTGCATTGTCCACCGAGAGTAGGGATTCATTAATCTATGGCCTTTTCACAGTCCAGATATGATAACAGTTACAATGCATTTTGGAACTGTCCATTCACATGTTACTAATATGGAGAATATGTAATACAGGAGGCATCTACCGTTTCATATCTTTTGTGCTTGAATAGAAATTGTGATAAAAAACAATCCTATATTAAAAATATATATTTTAAAGAAGAAGAAAAGAGCATATATTTTGTGTACGTAGCAGTGTTTTATAGGTTTTTTTGATTAAATAAACATAAATGAAAATTGTACTCCAAACGTGGCAAATGTGGTGTGTTCGTACAATGACACATCTTTAATGTGTTCATCAATTTTTCTCGTTAAAGGACAAAATGTCTTGGAATTCTTTTTAGTATGAAGTATATTTTTATTTGATATCAAACTGCTCTTTTCATAAGATTGCATTAAAATTTTTATTTAACAATAATTCTTATGTAAGAAGTTTTTAAAAATGAGATAACACATTTGAAATAATTTTTAAATATTATGTGGTTTTTTTTTATACTTTTGTTATCGTGCTCGGGCTCGACTCTTTGAAGACAAAAAATCTTTTGGAATCGGGCTTGCTTGGATTTAAAATCATATTAAAATCATAGTGTGAGTTCGGCAAAAAATGAATGCGAACTTATCTCTAACCTTCATTTGTTTTACGTTTAGTAAATTCTTATGAACTTAGTATCTGTGAATCTCTGCGTTATTCTGAACTTCCACAGCTTCTAAAATGCATTAACAACAGGTTCGTAATGTTCTAACAATCATATATATAAAAAAATACAACAGTACGCATTGTCCACCGAGAGTAATGATTCATTAATCTACGGTATTTTTACAGTCCAGATATAATAACAGTTACAATGCATTTTGGAATTGTCCATTCACATATTACTGATATGGAGAATACTTAAAACAGGAGGTATGTACCGTTTCATATTCCTTGTGCTTCATTAGAAATTATGATAAGAAGTTAATATATATTAAGAAGATATACATGGAAGAAGAAACAAAGGGCATGTAGACTGGGAGGCAGAGCCCAAACACTCGCATGGAGGGTTGATGTACGAAATAAAATATATTCTATGTTGGAACGAAGATTATTACCAACATTTTGCAACGTTCATATTAAATCTCTGAGGTAGGTCTAAAGATTGTCTCCTAGAAACAAATATACAAACATTACGTCTTTATATTAATAGTTTAGTTATTTTTCCTTTCAATTTTTTACTTGCATTTATGACACATTTTTACCTGTTTTACATTTAATAATTGCTTATGAACTTACTATCCGTACATACCCGTCTTATTCTAAATTTCGAGAGCTTCTAAAACACATTAGCAACAGGTTCGTAATGTTCTACCAATCATATATCAAACAACAGGATGCATTGTCTACTGAGAACAAAGATTCATTAGTCTACGGCATTTTCACAGTTCAGATATAATAAGAGTTACAATGCATTTTGGAACTGTCCGTTCACATGTTACTGATGTGGAGAATATTTAATACAGGAGGCATCCGCTGTTTCATATCTTTTGTGTTTGAATAGAAATTCTGTTAGGAACAGAACATATATTAAGAAGATATACGGGTTGTTTCTAAATGAATATCGGGGTTTTAACACTTAGTAGTATTTATTACATAAAACTTGAAATTAAACTAATAGGTAAGATGAAAGAGCAGCTCTAACAATTTTACCAAGATGTGTTTCATTTTGATGTTGCCATTACACAATTAACAAATAATTGTGATAATTGTGATATCCTGTTTGAAACGCATGCAATTTGTGAAATGCATTTAAAACAGGTTTATAATCATTCATAATTCATTTATCAGGCACCGGAATGCATTGTCCACGGAGAGAAATGTTTTATTAATCCATAGAAAGTACAAATTCGGATTTGATAACAGGAAGATTGCTCTTCAAAACGTTATATATTAGATACAGTGATTATTGAATTTATTTTCACATTTACTTAACTCAACATTTTGGCTTTTTAATATTTTTTCACCTTTAAATTTCCATAAATCAATTTTATCTGAGATTTTCTAAGTGCTATCTATTTCGCTTTCTAATTGTTTAGAATCTTTAATTAAAATTTCAATTTCTCTCTCAATCTTTTTTAACTCACTTTCCTTCTGTTTTCACAATTCAATATTTTCTTCTAATTCTGTCACATTAATTTCATCAACCGCAATAACATTTTGAATTTTCTTAATAAAATTAGTTATACTTTTTCGTAGAGCAGTTCTTTTTGTTTTAAACGTTACTAATTCTGTCTTTTTTAACATCAAAGCAATAAAATCAATTCTAAAAATATTATACATATCAAATAATATATATTCTCTCCTGTTTAACGTAAAACAGTTCTTTATCAACAGTGTCTCTGTGGCTTTGTTCTCTTTGCAACGCATGCAATTTGTGAAGTGCATTTACAACAGGTTTATAATCATCCATAATTCATTTATCAAGCAGCGGTATATATTTTCCAATGAGTGAAATGATTCATTAATCCATAGAATTCTCAAATTCAAGATATAATAACAGCGAGATAGCTTTTCGAAACTGTATATTCTGATACAGAGATTATTGAATGTGATTGGTATCAGTTTATTTACATATTTTGTGTTTGTATACATATTTAGGTGTGTACAAATAATACTTGTAGCTTCACGTTGTATATATTATGAATGCAACTGTATGTTTTCTTAAACATAAGGTTTAATTTCTAGGATAAAATATCAATAAATATATTAAAAAAATACATCTAATTATTTTTGTAAGTAAGCTTTTGTAAAAATATTCGTTATTCTGCTAGGTATATGAGTCTAAGTATATAGACATTACATGTTTTGGAAATTTTATCATGTATACATTTTCACACATTTTCTGCGGTAAAATTAAAAGCAAAGTTTGGATGTCATTTTTACTTTCTTCTATCTTCAATAGAAGAAAGTATTGTAATCGAAATTTTTTTCGACTTCCGGTTTTCAACTGATTTACACGTTTTAGGGGTCAGAGGTTCCAAAAAACATGTTTTTACAAAATGTCTGTCTGTCCGTGTGTGTGTGTGTTTGTGTGTCTGTATGTGTATCTGTATGTCGCCATTCTACCATAAAAAAGTGTATGAAGTTATGCATAGAATTGAACCAAATTTTTTGTGAATGTTTTTGGCTGTGGCAAGCAGGTCCTCCTTCAGTTTTGAAATATTCCGCCGGAAGGGGGCGCTGCAATCGCGATTTTTGTGCCATTTTCAATATTGTACCGACCAAAAGTATATGAAGTTATGCATCGAATTGAACCAAACTTTTTGTGTATGTGTATGACTATGGCTAGTTGGTCCTCCCTGAATTTGAAAAAAAACAGCCGGAAGGGGGCGTTGCAATCGCGATTTATGTGCCATTTTCAATATTGTACCGACCAAAAGTATATGAAGTTATGCATCGAATTGAACCAAATTTCTTGTGTATGTGTATGACTATGGCTAGTTGGTCTTCCCTGAATTTGAAAAAATCGCCGGAAGGGGGCGCTGCAATCGCGATTTATGTGCCATTTTCAATATTGTACCGACCAAAAGTATATGAAGTTATGCATCGAATTGAACCAAACTTTTTGTGTATGTGTATAACTATGGCTAGTTAGTCCTCTCTGAATTTGAAAAAAATCCGCCCGAAGGGGGCGCTGCAATCGCGATTCATGTGCCATTTTCAATATTGTACCGACCAAAAGTATATGAAGTTATGCATCGAATTGAACCAAATTTTTTGTGTATGTGTATGAGTATGGCTAGTTGGTCCTCTCTGAATTTGAAAAAAATCCGCCGGAAGGGGGCGCTGCAATCGCGATTTATGTGCCATTTTCAATATTGTACCGACCAAAAGTATATGAAGTTATGTATCGAATTGAACCAAATTTTTTTTGTATCTGTATGACTATGGCTAGTTTGTCCTCCCTGAATTTGAAAAATATCCGTCGGAAGGGGGCGCTGCAATCGCGATTTTTGTGCCATTTTCAATATTGTACCGACCAAAAGTACATGAAGTTATGCATCGAATTGAACGAATTTTTTTGTGTAAGTGTATGGCTATGGCTAGTTGGATCGCCCTGAATCTGAAAAAAATCCGCCGGAAGGGGGCGCTGCAATACCAAATTTTATGCCATTTTCAATATTGCACCACATAAAAGTGTATGAAGTTAATTCTAGAACTGAACTAAATAATTTGTATATGATTATTTTTTGGTAAGGCAAGTAGGTCCTCCCTGCATTTGAAAAAAAAAAATCTGCTTATCATTCTATTGTCCATCGGCTCGTGCAGAGAAGGAAATTCGTTTTTACTCCGATTAATTGATTGAAGCAGAAATTTAAGATGAAAATAAAAGTTGGTAAGATATTGAATTAAAATTATTAAAGCATTAAAATGAGTAATTATTTTTTTTAAATATTAAAATGTATGTATGAGATATAAGAAAGTTTTGGGATTGGCACATCCAACTAGTTTTTCAATACGCCAAGATATTGAATTACATTTGCAAGAGCTTTGTAAATTTCCACCAAACAGTTATCAAATAATATACATTCTCACGTGTTTAACGTAAAATAGTTCTTTATCAACAATGTCTCTGTGGCATTGTTTTGTTTCGAAAGCATGCAGTTTGTGAAATGTATTTACAACAGGTTTATAATCATCCATAATTCATTTATCAAGCAGCGGGATATATTGTCTACTGACAGAAATGATTTATTAATCCATAGAAAGTTCAAATTCCGGATGTAATAACTGGAAGATTGCTCTTCATATCTGTATATATTAGAAAGAAAGATTATTGAATTTATTTCCACTTTTATTTAACTCAGCATTTTGGCTTTTTAATATTTTTTCACCTTTAAATTTCCATCAGGGTTCGCACAGCTCTACCACAAAATTTTTACAGTATTTTCAATGTATTTCACTGCAGAAAAGTATTGTGAAAATTGTGAGTAGAGGAGAAGGTTGCAAATTCTGTTTCTTAAAAACTAAATATAAATTTTCTTATCATTAATAGTGGTGCCAGAGTCCTTACAAAATATAAGGAGTGTGCGAACCCTGTCCATAAATCAATTTTATCTGAGATTTCCTGAGCGCTATCTTTTTCGCTTTCTAATTGTTTAGAATCTTTAATTAAAATTTCAATTTCTCACAATCTTTTTTAACTCACTTTCCTTCTGTTTTCACAATTCAATATCTTCTTCTAATTTTGTCACATTAATTTCATCAACCGCTATAACATTTTCTATTTTCTTAATAAAATTGGTGATACTTCTTCGTAGAGCAATACTTTTTGTTTTAAACGTTGCTAATTTTGTCATTTTTATTTATATTAAACCAATAAAACCAATTCTAAAAATAATATGCATATCAAATAATATACATTCTCACCTGTTTAACGTAAAACAGTTCTTTATCAATAATATCTCTGCGGCATTGTCCTGCTTGAAACGCATGCAATTTGTGAAATGCATTTACAACAGATTTATAATCATCCATAATTCATTTATCAAGCAGTGGAATATATTGTCCTATGAGAGAAATGATTTATTAATCCATAGAATGTTCAAATTCTGGATGTAATAACAGGAAGATTGCTCTTCAAATCTGTATATATTTGATACACAGGTTATTGAATGTGATTGGTATCTCTTTATTTACATCTTTTGTGTTTGAATGTATATTCAGGTGTGTAAAAATAATACATGTAGCTTTACGTTACATATATTATACATGTAATGTTATGTTCTGTTAAACACATTATTTAATTTTCAAAATAATTTATGAACAAATATGTAAGAAATATATTTATTTATTCTTGTAAAGCTTTTGTGAAAATCTTCATTATTCTGCTAGGTATATTAGTCTGCTAGGTTATAAGTTAACAAACGTTATATATTTTGTAAATTTCATCATGTGTACATACATTTTTGCGAATTTTTCATAGAAAAATTGTTTGCATGTCATTTTGTTTTCAAAATGCCCTCAGTATTTGAAATACAGACTGGAAGGCGGCTTCACAGACTATCTATGGATCTAGTTAACGACATTATTCTAGAATTAGACAGACTCAGCATATTAAAATGCAACTGGTCTTCCCCGGCATATCATTGGGAAATTACCTGTAGAGACGATTTTATTATTTGATCAATAGATTAATCATTATATTTAACCACACCCAAAGATATGAAAATAAAAAGACTGGTTGTAACAAGGAAACATAATGGTAAACTTAATAGTCAGCACCTAAAATCGCAGTTGCTTGCATTTTTCATCAAGATATGACTTAGCAGACCAGCTATATTTTATATGCAAATCAAGTTTTAATTTATCCTGATTTTTTTCCCTCACTCAATGAGATGGTTATTTTTTCAGCGCCTCCCACTTAATACAATTGCAACAGCTTTGAATACATGGTCGGATTCATAAGTAATGATCCTCATTTTATTTTGACGCTAGAGTATATCCGAGCGCGCAAGCGCAGGGATATCAAGGATGTCTGGAAGATTTACCACGAATAACGCGCCCAACCATACCTTCTTAATCGTGAGTGCTTACTTGGTTCGGCTGAACGTTCCAACTGTCCCACATCCTCCCTATAATCCAGACTTGTCGTCCCTTGACTTCTTCTTGTTTCCTGGAAAAAAATTAGCGCTGAAAGGTAAACGCTTCAACTCGATCGAGGACTTCCAAGAAAATGTCCAGGCAGCCCTTGAAGGCATCTCGAAACAAGCCTACGTGGACGCTTTCGAGGCATGGAAATGCCACTTACAAAAGTGTATTGATGCAGGACGTACCTATTTTGAAGAATATTAGGCAATTGTAAAAATTCGTTCAATATATCTGTCCCTTTGAACAAAGGTTCTTGACTTTTGAATCCGACCATGCATACTTTCTCACCGGTTTTACTCATAACAAATGTTTGTGAACAGTCTGTTTAGGGCACTGTCCTATATGAAACATGTGGAATTTTTGAAATACATTTACGATAGGTTTGCAATTTTCCAAGTGATTGATTAAAGCATTGTTTTTTTTTTTTTCGAATCTAAAAACAGTCGGAATTCTACTGAAAACTATTACGATATGGAGATTATAGAAAATGATATATATCTGCTTGTTTACATTTTTCGTGTTTGAATATATATTTAGATATGTCTAAATAATACATTTCGTATTCCATAAATCAAAACAATATAGTACATAATGCAATACGTTCTTTATATTATATATGTAATCTTGTGTTCTGTTAGATGCAAAGTGCTATTTTAGGAATAAAAAGCCAACAGAAATGCAAGAAATGTGTTTAAATATTTCTGGATTTAAGCTTGTAAGTTTGTGAAAAATATCTACATTACAATTCTAGATATATGAGTCTAGATAAGCAATTTTTATATGTTTTGGAAATTTCATCATATGCGTACATTTTTTACACAGCTTTTGTAGTAAAATTATGAAAGATATTCGTATTTCTTTTTATTTTCTAAAACGAGTAGAGATTCTGGAATACGTTTGCAAATGCGTTGCAAATTTCTACCAAACTGTTATCAAACATTATAATTTCTCACCTATTTTCCTAAAAAAAAATAGTTGTTTATGAACAATGTGCCTATGGCATTATCCTACATGTGTTTGTAGCTTTCTTAACTAATAAGAAACATAACATACGCTGGTTATTTTACTTTTTAAACACAACAAATATGGATTGTAAATGCGTTTTATTCAACACCAAAATATGCGAGCCATTGAACGGCTATCTACATTCCATCGTCTTTTTAGATTGGAATAAAATGCTTAAACTAAAAGCACAGAGAATGCTGCCAAAAAAGTAAAATAAGAAAAAAAAATTACCATGACAACAAAGATTACAATATCTTGGTGATGCTTTTTTGCTTATAAATGAATGCAGACGATATTTACAGAGACAGTATGAAACATTTACAATTTGAGAAAAATATATAAAATAAGTTTGTAATCTTCCACAACTCATTTGTCAACAACGAGATGAAACGTTCGGTGAGTGAAAGGATTCATTAATCTATAGAATTCTGAAATTTCAGATGCAATAACATTGAGAATGCTTAAAAAAACTCGGTATTCAGATATTGAGATTATTAAATGGTATAAGTATCTGCTTGTTTACATCTTTTGTGTTTGAATGTACATTCAGGCAAATAATGCATGTAGCTTTAATTTGCATATATTATACATGTAATCTTATATTTGGTTAAACACACTTGGTTTTTATTTAGAATTAAAATGTATATAAATATGTAAGAAATACGTTTAATATTTCCTATAATTAAGCTTCCGAAAAATATCTTCTTTACACTTCTAGATATATGTGTCTCGGTAAACAATCTTTACTTTTTTCAGAAATTTCATGATATGTGTGGACTTTTTTACAAAGTTTTTGTAGTAAAATTATGTAAAATATTCGAATTTCTTTATGTTTTCCAAAACACTTACAGATTCTGAAATGTACAATCTACTATGCGTACCACGACAGTAAATTGTTGTCGACTTGAATTCTACGACTGATCTTTTACTAGATCTTGACCAGTTCTTTTACTTAACTTTACATTTTAACAGAAAATAATACTCATAATTACTACCTTTGTACTTGTATTACTGCAGTAAAATCACAACACCTACGGTGAGTAAAACACTAAAATCTCAACAATAAAAACGCATATAAAACAAGCAACCAACTTTTTTATTTTCATTCTTCGAAATCAGCAACAGAAAATATCGTTGCCACAAAATACATCAAAACTTGTTTTTTCTCAATTTCTCTTTAACATGAGGCAATCACATGCAAACGCGCAAATAAAACAAAACATTAAAATGTCAATTTAAGTCAATGTTTTTTTTTTCTTTTTTATATTGTTCATTGCTGATCGCGTGATTTTGAGTAATAATAAATAAATAAATAATGCAGATCCTCTAACAGAAATACAATTTAGAGTGCTTTTTAAATCTCTACCAAAGTTTTTATCAAACAATATACTTTCTTACCTATTTTTTGCAAAACATTTCTGTATGAACAATGACTCTGCGGCATGCATTTTTGCCGATCCCGCCGAAGCTAGCATAGGGTAGAATATACGGTCTTCTCATTGGTTGAATAATTTAAAGAACATTTTACTTTGGTTCATTTTTGAGTTTACATTTATTTAGTCATAAATTTCTGTTTGACAACCATTTGAAAAATGGATTTTCCTTCTGATTTTACATATTTATTAATAGATAAAAAAATAGATAATTCGGAATTTATAATTAAAGAGGTTAATCACGACATTTCTCAATTGTTCTATATTACTTTTAGAAAATAATAAAAATAAAATTGCCATTTATTCTTACTATTATTTTAACATGATATGCATATATATGCACAATCAGAACAATTTATGGTACTACTAGGTTATTCCGTCGACCAAAAAGTTATCGCCAAACTATAAGATTAAATGCCAATAATGGATGATCGTGAATGTTACATTCAATGTCATTAAATACAATTCACATGTTTAAAATATCATTAAGAGATTTTTATTTCATTTTTTTATTTGAATTTTTATTAATATTTTACTAATTATTTGTTTTTTCTTTATTTAAAATAAAAATTATGTCATTATGTATACAGGGTTCGCACAGCTCTACCACAAAACTTTTACTGTATTTTCAATGTATTTCACTGCAGAAAAATATTGTGAAAATTGTGAGCAGAGGAGAAGGTTGCAAATTCTGTTTCTTAAAAACTAAATATAAATTTTCTTATCATTAATAGTGGTGCCAGAGTCCTTACAAAATATAAGGAGTGTGCGAACCCTGGTATAATTTGGCTATTAGTTTGTTGATTTGTATAATTTGGCGAAATTGGTCGACGGGATAACAGAGTAGTACGCAATTTATTTACAAACAATAATTACATTTTCATTTTACGGCGCAAATTATGCGATATTTACAAATGCAGTTGTACTATATTACTTTTTGAAAAAAATACCGTTTCTTCTTATTATTTTAACATGATAAACCCATATGTGGGAGCGATTCTTTCTCCAACAGCCAAGTATCATGTCTTGTAAGGTTCTTCATATCGCAACTCTGATAGAAAAGGTCTTTAGAAAGCAGACGATTTTCTGAAAAAACTCCATTCAGACGAAAAGCCGAAGAAAAAAGAAATGAACGGAAGAGATCGTTGGATGGAATGTGGGGAGAGTTGGTGTTGACTTTAGAAGAATGTTGATTAAGATGACGCGATTAAGATGTTTTAATTAAAGTTTCCTTTTGAATGTTCGAATTGTAAATATTAATATGTAAATATCTTTTTTGTAAATATTAACGTTTAATATAAGTTTTTTAAAAGTTTAAAAACGGTGTCAGAATTTAATTTACCTCCGAGTTTATTTACTTATGTGTTCGAAAGAACTTTTATAAGAAGAATCTCCATAAATTTTGGTGTCAGAACCGAGACAAACGAACGCCCACAGAGAAGAAATATATATATACTTTAAATAATCTGGAAGCCGTTATTATTTAGAATTGTGATGGAATCCTTGCTGGAAATTATTATGAGGAAATCTTTTTTGAATGTATGTTTAATGATATGAAGCTGTTGGATACTGCGACAACAATGCTGTTTAAATGTGTGAAGCTGAGCATCTGATTATGAAGTGAGTTTATTATTTCATTTTTCTTTTCAATAATGGAAAAATTAGTTGATTTAAAGGAATTAGAGTTTTCTTTGAAAACTGAAAAATCAGCTGGTATTAAGATATTGCACAAATTAATTTTTGGAGAAATCGGTGACAGAAATAATCGACGTAGAATTCGGAATTTTACTGGGTTTACGTTTGAAGTAGATTCCGATGAATATCAAACTAAATTCAAAGAAATTACAGATAATTTTTCTGTTAACGACTTAATTACCATTTGCAATGTTTTGTGTATAAATAATTCGGGAACTTTTGATGAAATTGCTGCCAGAATAATTTCTAGTTTATGTGATTTTAATATTTTAAAAATTAATATGATAGCCGATGTAGGTACTCTTAGTGATGACGAAAGTGTTGATGAATTTAATGATGATTTACAAGATAAAACTAAAAATATTTCAACTGTTTTTGAGAATAATATGAGAAATGATTCTGGTAGTTCTAATTGTGAAAGAAGATGAAAAGACGTAAGATAAAAGAAGACGGAAGACGTAAGAAAGAAAAGACGAGAAGACGTAAGGTAATAGAAGATGAAAAGACGTATGAAAGAAGAAGACGAAAAGACGTAAGATAAAAGAAGATGAAAGGACGTAAGAAAGAGAAGACGAAAAGACGCGAAAAAAAATATATGAATTTTTTCAAGAAATAATCTAAGCTTTGATAAACAATTTGAATAATGACTTCTTTTTTTTCAATTAAGACTTTGGATGCTGCTGTGTTTTTTTTCTTTATCTTTCCAGATGATCCAACTGCTGCTGCCTCCAAAGGGACTAGCATTCGAGGACGAAAGCCTAGTCAGGACGGCCGTTGTGGGAACGATTCTTTCTCCAACAGCCAAGTATCATGTCTTGTAAGGTTCTTCATATCGCAACTCTGATAGAAAAGGTCTTTAGAAAGCAGACGATTTTCTGAAAAAACTCCATTCAGACGAAAAGCCGAAGAAAAAAGAAATGAACGGAAGAGATCGTTGGATGGAATGTGGGGAGAGTTGGTGTTGACTTTAGAAGAATGTTGATTAAGATGACGCGATTAAGATGTTTTAATTAAAGTTTCCTTTTGAATGTTCGAATTGTAAATATTAATATGTAAATATCTTTTTTGTAAATATTAACGTTTAATATAAGTTTTTTAAAAGTTTAAAAACGGTGTCAGAATTTAATTTACCTCCGAGTTTATTTACTTATGTGTTCGAAAAAACTTTTATAAGAAGAATCTCCATACATATATTCTCCTGATACGTACATTCGCATTCAGGATGATTTATTTGCAAACAACAATTGCTCTTTAAATTATTCATCCAATCAAATGCCAGTATTTTCTATTCTACGCTAGCCTCGGTGGGATCGGCAAAAATGCCTATTGCATTGCGCTGTTTGAAAAATATCATTTGGGAAATATATATACAATAAGTTTGCAATCTTCCACAACTCATATATCGACAACGGGATATTGTGTTCGCTGAGAGAGATAATTCATTAATCCATTGAATTCTCAAATTCCAGATGCAATAATAGTAAGAATGCTCTTCAAAACTGTATATTCAGATATTGAGATTATTGATTGTGATAGGTATCTGCTTATTTACATATTTTGTGTTTGAATTTGCATTCAGGTCTGTTTATATAATACATGTAGCTTTACGTTGCATATATTAAACATGTAATTTTATATTTTGTTAAATACACCTGATTTTTATTCAGAATGAAATGTCTATAAATATGTAAGAAATACGCTTAACCGTTTGCGGCGCAGGGCAAATTCATTGCGTAAGTGTTGAAATTAATGACTGACACCGGATTTTGAAACCAACTTTACTTGTAAATAAGACAAAGCTATGTTTCAAGCATTCAATAAACCATAAATTTCAGGAATTTACTAAAATTCCGGTGCCAATGTGGCGTTTGGAAATTAAGTAGTTTCATGGATATACCACCCCGCCGGAAGGTGGTAACTCTTCCCGGCACAGGCAAATTCTGTTCGTAAAATGAGAAATTATTGACTGACAACGGAATTTGTAAACATTTCTCCCTCCCTCCTATTTAAGCTTTCAATATAAAAGCAAAATTTTAGTAAAATATTCTTGGTGCCGTTTACAAATTTCAAATTAAAATTTGATATGTCCTGACTGGTACCTCGTATTGGAAAGGATTAATTATTTCTGTAACTATACGTACGAAAAAAAAATCTTCGCTATCTTTCTAGATATAGGTAAGAGAGATTCTAGAGTTTAGGTAAATAATCTTTACATGTTTCGGAAATTTCATTATATTTGTACGCCTTTTTTCACAATTTTTGTAGTAAAATTATGAACTATATTAGCATTTCTTTTTCTTTTCATAAACGATTGCAGAATCTGAAATTCACTTGCAAGTGCTTTGTAAATGTACACCAAACGTCAATTAAACAATATACTTTCTCACCTATTTTACGCAGAATAGTT
This sequence comes from Maratus speculifer, assembly GCA_964019185.1. Lineage (NCBI taxonomy): Eukaryota > Metazoa > Arthropoda > Arachnida > Araneae > Salticidae > Maratus > Maratus speculifer. The sequence continues at coordinate 197,464,769 of OZ025302.1, read as the reverse complement.
ACATATGAACAACGTTTCTATGGCATTGTCCTGTTTGAAACATATACATTTGGGAAATATATATAAAATAAGTTTGTAATATTCCATATCTCATTTATCGACAACGGAGAGAGATGAGAGCGATGATTCATTAATCCATAGAATTCTGAAATTCCAGATGTATTAATGGCGACAATGCTCTTCAAAACTCTATATTTAGATATGGATATTATTGAATGGTATTAGTATCTGCTTGCTTACATTTTTCGTGTTTGGCTATATATTCAGGTTTGTCCAAATAAGAAATGTACCTTTACGTTAAATATATTATAAACTTAATCTTATATTGTGTTAAACACACCTGTTTTTTTTAAGAATAAAATGTCTACAAATGTGTCGAAAATAGGTTTAACGCTTTACGTACAGGCGAATTCTGTTCGTAAAATGAGAAATTATTGACTGACAAAAAAATTTACAAACGACATTTTTAGAAATTAAAAACATATCACTTTAAGCTTTCATCGTAAAAGCAAAATTTCAGTAAAATATTCTTTGTACCGTTTACAAATTTCGAATTAAAATTTAGTATGTCCTGACTGGTACATTGTATCAAAAAGGGTTAATTATTCCTGTAAGTAAGGGTACAAAAAAATCTTCGCTATCCTTCCAGATATATGAGTTTAAGTAAGCAATCTTTACATTTTTCGGAAATTTCATTATAAGTGTACACTTTTCCTAAACAGTTTTTGTTGTAAAATTATGAACCATATTAGTATTTCTTTTTGTTTTCAAAAAGGACTACAGAATCTGAAATTCACTTGCAAGTGCTTTGTAAATGTACACCAGACTTTGATTAAACAACATAATTTCTCATCTAATTTAAACAGAATAGTTGTTTATGAACAACGGTTCTATGGCATTGTCCTGTTTGAAACATATACATTTGGGAAATATATATACAATAAGTTTGTAATCTTCCATATCTCATTTATCAACAACGGAGAGAGATGAGAGAGATGATTCATTAATCCATAGAATTCTGAAATTCCAGATGTAATACCAGCGACAAAGCTCTTCAAAACTGTACATTTAGATATGGAGATTACTGAATGGTATAAATATCTTCTTGTTTACATATTTTGTGTTTGACTATATATTCAGGTTTGTCTAAATAATAAATGTACCTTTACGTCAAATATGTTATATACGTAATCTTATATTCTGTTAAACACACCTGGTTTTTATTCTGACTAAAATGTCAACAAATATGTAAGAAGTGCGTTTAATTATTCCTGCAATTATCGTATTTGAAATGCATTAATAAAATGTTTCTAATCTCCTACAATTCGTTTATCAAGCAACAGGATATATTGTCCGCTGAGAGAAATGGTTCCTTAATTCAGCGAATTCTCAAATTCCAAATATAGCCTTCCTACCCTGTTCAAATGTTACTCAATCTTAATTAAAATCATTTCACACCATAATTGTTATTTAAAATATTTTAATATATTTAATTGACTAATTTCTATGAATCTGGTTTTTAGCTTTATGAAAAAAATTCTAATTCGAATCGTACAAAGCAAATTATAGTTATGGGTTGATTTTACCCATTAAGTGTAGGAACGATAATAAGAGTAATAATACTCAGAACGGCATATTCATAAACTTGAGAGACGGATATTATTGAATATGATAGCTGTTGTTAGTTGTTATAATGATTTGTTTTTTTTTTTCAATTTTTGTGTTTGAATATATACTCAGATATATCCAAATAATACATGTAATTTTACATTATATATATTATACATTTAATTATATGTTCTGCTAACTATTTAACCAATTTTTTATGAACAATAAATTGTAAATACGGGAAAAACACCATTTTTCTTAGGCTAACATATTCGTAATATCTAGTCTAAACATTTCGGCCATGAAATACTATGAAATTACTTTTAAAATATGCATTAACGTCAATAAGCTTTAACTGATTGATCGAGAAATCTACTCTTGTCCGTATGACGAAAGGCCAAATCATTTAAGTGGTTAAACGCATTATTTTATTTCCACATTAACATCAACAAATATATATAAAAAATGCGCTTAGAAATTTTAATTTAAATAAACTTTTGTAAAGAACTTTGCTATCCTGTTAGGTATATGACTTTGGTTAAACAGAAACAGACACCATGTGTTTTAGAAATTTGTCAAAAATTTGAAAAAACATTACATGTCCAAATAGTAATAGACTTAATTTTTGTTTTGTAGGATGTGTAATACATGTAATCTTGTGTTCTGTTAAACCCACAGTTTTATTTCAAGAATAAAATGACAACAATATATAAATATGTTTCATTATTCCTGTAATTCAGCTTTTATAAAATTTTTCGTTACCCTGCTAGATATGTCGTCACTTGAGAACAATGAGGTTCTACTTATGTTTCTGAAGATATTGATATTTCGATATAGATGGGGTTTTATTTATATCTATGAAGGCATTTTTGCATCAAAATGATGTTATATATAATTTATACATACCTTACAATCATAATATGACATTATTTTAATTCAAAAATGCTTTTATAGATAGGTACAAGTAGAACATTTCTATACCGGTAAGTCAATTTTTCAAAAACACAGATAGAACCTTATTATTCTCAAGTGACGATGTGTCTAGGTAAACTAGGTATGTATCTCTGAAGGTATGTATCTCTACAAACGTTCCATTTTTTGGAAATTTTATCCTGTGCAGACAAATCGGCACCAGAGAATAATAAGGTTATATCTATGTTTTTGAAAAAAATGATTTATCGATATACAAAAGTTCTATCTGTATCTATGAAGGCATTTTTGCATTAAAATGATGTTATATATAATTTATATTTGGTATTACGGTTATGTTATAACATCATTTTAATCCAGAAATGCCTTCAGAGATACATATAGAACATTTCAATAAGTCATTTTTTTTTTCAAAAAACAGAGATAGAACCTTATTATTCTCAGTTGATAAAATATTTACACAGTTTTTGTAATAAAGTTATGAACACTATTTGCATTCCATTTTATTTTCGAAACGCCTACAGCTTTTGAATTACATTTATTTTCAAGAACTTTGTAAATTTTCACCAAGCAGTTAACAAACAATATACTTTCTCACATGTTTTACACATGACAGTTGCTTATGACCAATGTCTCTACTGCATTGCTTGTTTGAAACATTTACAATTTGCGGAATGCATTAAGAATAGGTTTGTAATCTCCTACAATTCGTTTATCAAGCAGCAGGATATATTGTCCCGTGAAAGAAACGATTCATTAATCCAGTGTTTCTCAAATTCTAAGTTTAAAAAGAGTGATAATGCTATTGTGAACTGCATATTCATATATTTCAGATACGGATATTATGTAATATTATAGGTATTTATTTTTTGAGATCTGTTTAGATAAGTGTTTACATAGTTTTTGTAGTAAATTTTTTAACAATATTCGCATTCCATTTTATTTTCAAAACGCTTATACCTTCTGAATTACATTTATTTTCAAGGGCTTCGTAAATTTTCACCAAACAGTTATCAAACAATATGCATCTCACTTGTTTTACATATAACAGCTGCTTGTGAACAATGTCTCTTCGGCATTGTATGTTTGAAACATCTACAATTTGTAAAAGGCAATAAGAATAGGTTTGTAATCTTCTACAAGTCGTTTATCAAGCAGCAGGATATATTGTTCGCTGAGAAAAACGATTTATTAATCTGGTAATTTCTCAAATTCCAAGTTTAATAAGAATGATAATGCTCTTGTGAATTACATGTTCATATATTTCAGATACGGATATTATTTAATATGATAGGTATTTGTATGTTGACATCTTTTGTGTTTGAATGTATATTCAGGTGTGTACAAAACATGTAACTTTACGTTATATATATTATACATGTGGATTTATTTTCTGTTAACCGCTTAACTGATTCTCTTTTTGCGTATAATCAATTATTAACACGGGAAAAACACCATTTTTCTTAGGCTAAAATATTTGTAATATATAGTTTCAAAATTTTTGCAATGAAATAATATGAAATTTTTTTTTAAAAAATTAGTGTTGTCAATAAGCTTTAACCCTTTAAATACCATGATAGAACACGTTCTAGAAAATCTGATTTCACACCAGAAAAAATCAATAGCTAATTTCGTTTTATTTAAATACGGTATATTCAATTATCAATTAAAGCAAAACGATTGTTGCCAAGGGATTGACTGATGGATCGGCAAACTCTCTTGTCCCTACGACATACGGTGAAAAAGTTAAGTGTTAAACGCACTATTTCCAGATTAAACATCAGCAAGTATGTAAAAAAATGCGCTTAGAAATTTTGATGTAAATAAACTTTTGTAAAGATCTTTGTTACCCTGCTAGATATATGAATAAACAGACACCACATGTTTTGGAAATTTGTCAAAAATTTGAAAAAACACCATATGTCCAAATTACAGATTTAATTTTTACTTTGTAGGATGTATTATATATAAACTCAAGGTTTTATTCCAAGAATAAAATGTCAACAATTATGTAAATCTGTTTCATTAATTCTCTAATTCAGCTTTTATAACATTCTTCGTTACCCTGCTAGATATATGCGTCAAGGTAAACAAACATTACATTTTTGGGAAATTTTATTCTGTGTAGACAAGTGTTTACAAAGTTTTTGTAATAAATTTTTGAACAATATTTGCTTTCCATTTTATTTTCAAAACGCCTACAATTTCTGAATTACATTTATTTGTAAGAGCTTCGTAAATTTTCACCATACAGTTATCAATCAACAACTTTCTCAGCTGTATTGTTCATAACAGTTGCTTGTGAACAATGCCTCTACGGCAAACAACTGAAATGCATTAAGAATAGGCTTATAATCTCCTACAATTCGTTTATCAAGCAACAGGATATATTGTTCTGTGAGAGAAATGATTCATTATCCCAGTGATTTCTCAAATTCCAAGTTTAATAAGAGTGATAATGCTCTTGTGAACTGCACATTCATATATTTCAGATACGGATATTATTGAATATGATAATTATTTGTTTGGTGACATCATTTGAGTTTGAATGTATATTCAGGTGTGTACAAATGATACATGTAGCTTTACGTTATATATATTATACATGTGATTGTATGTTCTGTTAACCCCTTAACTGATTCTTGTTTTACGAACAATGAATTGAAAACACGGGACAAAGACCACTTTTTTTAGCCTAAAATATTCGTAATATACAGTCTAAACATGTCTGCAAAGAAAAAGTATGAAATTATTTTTAAAAAAATTAGTGGTGTCAATAAGCTTTAACCCCTATGGGGACGAGGGACACGTATACGTGCCACAAAAAGTCTTTGAAATTTTATTCATCCCCACTAGTAAAATTATACTGTAAAATTTGCCTTATTTAATTGGAGCAGTTTTTTTTTCGATTTAAGAAGACACAAATTTCTGTTTTTAAAAACCGGAGACAAAACATTAAAAATTTCGTAAAAGACTCCCGTCGCGAAGGGGTTAACGGATGAATCAGCAATTTCTTCTTGTCCCTATGACGCACGGTAAAAAAGTTAAGTGATTAAAGACACTATTTCCATATTAAATATCAACAAATATGTAAGAAAATGAACTTAGAAATTTTAATGCAAAACGACTTTTGTAAAGATTTTTGTTATCCTTCTAGGTATGTGAACCTGGATAAACAAACACCACATGTTTTGGAAATTTGTCAAAAATTTGGAAAAATACTATATGTCCAAATAATAGATTTAATTTTTACTTTGTAGGATGTATTATACATAAGCTTGTGTTAAACTGACGGTTTTATTCTAAGAGTAAAATGTCAACAAATATGTAAATATGTTTCATTTTTCCCCTAATTCAGCTTTTATAAAATTTTTCGTTACCTTGCTAGATATATGTGTCTAGGTGAACAAACACAACATTTTTGGGAATTTTGTCCTATGTAGACAAGTGTCTACATAGTTTTTTAAATAAATTTTTGAACAATATTTGAATTCTATTTTATTTTCAAAACGCCTAGAACTTCTGAATTACATTTATTTCCAAGAGCTTCGTAATTTTTCACCAAACAGTTATCAAACAATATACTTTCTCAGCTGTTTTACACATAACAGTTACGTGTGAACAATGTTTTACGGCATTGTCTGTTTGAAACATCTAAAATTTGGGATATGCAATAAGAATAGGGACACAGGATATATTGTTCGCTGAGAGAACCAATTCATTAATCTTGTAATTTCTCAAATTCCAAGTATATTAATAGTCATAATACTCTTCAGAACTGCATATTCATAAGCTTCAGATACGGTTATTATTAAATATGATAAGTATATGTTTGTTTACATCTTTTGTGTTTGAATATATATTCAGGTGTGTCCAAATAATAAACGTAGCTTTACGTTACATTACAAAGGAAATTTTCTTGTGAAAGAGAGTATATATTGTCAGACCAGATATCAATAAATTTTAAAATAGCGGTATACGTTGCCCACTTATAAGGGAACCTATGATACCTATGGTGTTTCTATGATGAATACCTATGGTGTTTTTCGCACATAGCATCAAAATGTAGTACATTTTGTTGCACTATACATAAAAGTTAGAGAATCGATAAAAAATTTCTGTTAATATCATGTTTTATGTAATTTCTTATAGTTTAAAATTTTTAATTGTATTTTTTATTTCATTATTTCATGCCAAAAGTGAATCAAGCCGCCAAATATGGCGTCATGAACTTTTTGCTTGGTTTGTTTTCGAGCTGTGACAGTGACATTCAGCTACGGTTGCAGGAAAACATTATTTTTGAAAATATGACAACTTTTTACCCACCAAAAATTGAATATAATGTCTTAATTTTTCAAAACCAAATTCATAAAATTTTGAAGGAATTTTTAAACCTTTTTCAATATTTTATTTTTATTATTAACTAATTTATATTTTTAAATGTTTTTCTTAAAAAATAAGTATGCTAATAGTCCGATAAGTGGCCTCCAAAATAGTTTTTCAGAAAGTTATGCAAAATAAAAAATTTTTACTTAATTATTACTTAAGATTTCAACAGAAATTTCTTTTTATTCTGAAACATCCTAATATAGGGCTTCAAAATACATCAAGTTTCAATGCTAGGTGCTAGCAACACCAAAAGAAGTTCCTTTGTTAAAGAAATATTTCATTAATCCACGAGATTCTCCGATATCAAATATAGTGACAAATGCAATACACTGGAGAATTCTATCTTCATCTATTTCAAGTATGAACATTATTTAATATGACAAGTATTTGTTACAGACATCTTTTGTCCTTCATCGTAAGTTCTTATTTGTTCAGAAAATGCATTATTAGTTGCGATATTTTCTATTTATTAAACAGATCTTATGGCAAGACAAAGAAGGAAAAATAATGCGTACAGCATAGATTAGAAAACACCTTCCAACACATTCATAATCTAAGTCGAAATTCGTGCTTAAGGGGACAGTGGACCTTTATTTGAGCAAAATCGTCAATAGAAAAATCATCGCACTCTGTAGTATAATAGAAACATAACAGCTTTTTCTTATTAAAATATCATTTATGAAGGTTTTAAGAAGTAAATAATAACATTAAGTGAATTTATGTACTTTAAGTCTGTTTTTCTCAAAAGTAATTTTTCAGCGTTTTTAAATTTTTGAAAATGTTTCTTGCGACGTAATTTTTGATCAATATTTATGAAATTGATAAGGAAGTATTATGATATTGTTTAGAAAGAAATTGTGTAAGCTTTTGAAATTTGTCTCCATTAAGATAGTCTAATTCCATTTTTTACTTAAAAGGCAAAAATTTGGTGAAAATCGATATGGAATTTAGAAAAAAAATCTTAAAATATTTACTATTCAAGAGATAAAAAAATCATACACAAATTTATTTATAATAGAGTTTTAAGTGATAAAGATTCAAAGGCAAGATAATATCTCAAAAATTAAAACACAATAAGCATTTTAAAATTTCGATTTAAAAATTAAAATTAAAAAAAAATTAAAATTTTTAATAAGATTGGAAATATTTTGAAGCTGTTCTATATGCTTTTGATGAAATGTATATACACTATCTACCAATAAGTATTTGGAAACTTTCAATTTTTGACATTTTGTCAAATATTTAAAAATATACTTGTCGGATTCTTCTGAAACTTCAGGATTATGAAGATTATGTCTGACTTCATATTTATCAACATTCATTTGATAAGCAGGGCAATTAGGGGGCCGACAATAAATTAAGGAATAACAAAAATATTTGGGATCACCCTGTACATGAAAAGCACGAAATGATTTATCGCTGCAGAATACAAATATGTGGATACTGATCAACATGTACACTGATATTTGTAAGAATAGCACGTATATTCTTGGAGAAAGAGTGATTTTTTTTTAATTCAAAAATTTTTTTATGTTTTTTGTTTATATCATGCAGGGTTTTTGACCAAATTTAACGCAAATTTCAGAGATATTGGCAAAATCTATTAGAAAAAATATAGCGCAGTTGGAATATAAATATATTAAATATTTTATGAAATATGAGTAGTTTTATGAAATAATTTTTATCTGCGCATGCGCAAACGATAAAAACGATTTTTTTACATTATTTAATAGTCAATTCTATGGAGTAACATATAAAAAAAATCCATTAAAATATCGTAAAAATTCAAAAAGATATCATTATTATAAGTAAGCTGTTTTTACATTGCTCTCTAAAAACGGCTGAATGATAAAGGATTCTCCACAAATTGACATTTTCTATTAACTGACTTTTTGGAAAAAAATTAGTATTTAATGTATACAATTGTATACAATATCTAATACACTTTTTCTGTTAATAAGTATCTTGACATCTGTGATAGAAAAGAATAAAAGCTCTTTTCCTTTTCTATCACAGGTGTCAAGATACTTATTAGCAGCAATATTGTATTAGATATTGTATTCATTAAATAGTACTAATTTTTTCCTAAAAGTCAGTTAATAAAAAATGTCAATTCGTGGAGAATCCCTTATCATTCAGCCATTTTTAGAGAGCAATGTAAAAACAGCTTACTTATAATAATGATATATTTTTGAATTTTCACGATATTTGATTGGATTTTTTTTATAAGTTTCTCCATAGAATTGACTATTAAATGATGTAAAAGAATCGTTTTTATCGTTCGCGCATGCGCAAATAAAAATTATTTCATAAAACTACTCATATTTCATAAAATATTTAATATATTTATATTCCAATTGCGCTATATTTTTTCTAATAGATTTTGCCAATATTTCTGAAATTTGCTTTAAATTTGGTCAACAACCCTGCATGATATAAACAAAAAAAAGTACCAGAATTTTTTAATTAAAAAAAATCACTCTTTCTCCATGAATATACATGCTATTCTTACAAAAATCATTGTACATTTTGTGCAGTATCTACATATTTGTATTCTGTAGCGATAAATCGTTTCGTGTATTTTCATGTACAGGCTGATCCCGAATATTTCTGTTATTCTTTAATTTTTTGTCGGCCCCCTAATTTCCCTGCTTATCAAATGGATGTTGATAAATATGAGGTCAGACATAATCTTTATAATCCTGAAGTTTCAGAAGAATCCGACAAATATAATTTTAAATATTTGACAAAATGTCAAAAATTGAAAATTTGCAAAACTTATTGGTAGATAGTATATGCACAACATTTCATATTGCTATGATGAAAATTTAAAAAAAAAGTTTTTTAACGTTCACCGTCCTTTTAAATACCGAAAAGGGACTGCTCAGACATGTAAGCCATGTCTGTAAAATATAGGATCTCTCCCAGTCGTCTTTATAAAAGTTTTAAAAATACAACTTTCAGCCGAAAGAAAAAATTTACATGACAAGCTCAAACCTCTGTGGCACAGACAGACCCCTTGCGACACAGAGCGGATGAGAAATATTAGACGTTAAGATGTTTGTTGGGGTGCCCGCTGGGGCAGTGGCTTAGCCAGGGTAGGTGTCCAAATGCTCTTTACATGAGTAATATTGACAATTTTTTTGTGTTGATTGAAAGCAGAAAATCTTCTATGAGATAAGATGAACAAAATAATACAAAATTAGCGGTATCCAGAACATTTAGACCCCCCCACCCCGGCTACGTCACTGCGCTGGGGCTCTTGCCTCCTCGCTACAGGTAGCGGGTGGGATGGAATACGCAGAAAAATGCAGAGCACTCTCGATCTCCTGCTGTACGACAAAAAGACAGACAGCTAAGAGGATAAGATGGACGAAATTCATGCTAGATCACTCTACCAGGGAGCCAACCAAGAAATGGCAAAGGCGTGAACCCCTGGAAGAAAACCTCTCCGCCATTCATAGATGCAACCACAAGCAAACAGTGACAGAATAGCAATGACAATAATTAAAAATAAATAAATAAATAAATAAATAAAATAAAATAAATAAAGATTACAAAGACACCCTATTATCCAAAACAGAGCAAAAGACAAAGAAAGTCATAAATAATAAAATATAACAGAATTATACGTCAATAAAAATACGTCATTTATAGTTCAAGATGGGCGAAATTCATGCTAGTAACATTTACAAAAATAGGCTAGTTGTTCCTATGTATTTCTTTGTCTGCTACATTTACATGCTATTGTATGCTTTATAAAGTTCGCTAGCATCGACAGGGTTCGTACCGAGACTAACGGGAAAGGCAGGCTACACGGTACATTTTACGTACCGTAATTTCGTGTAGATAAGCCGGAGCTCAAACTGTATATTTTCGTCCCAGAAAATTACTTCAGTAATGATAAATTAAGTAATGATAAAATTACTCATCATACTCTTATCAGTAATGATAAAATTTTACTTCAGTAATTTAAGATAAATATATACCACGATACAAAATGTCACATTCTATTTTTGAAAATTTCTGGGTCGAAACAGAATTGTTTGAGCTGCGGCTTATCTACACGAAATTAAGGTAACTTTTTTACAGACCGCTGGAGTCACGTGATGCTCGAACATACTAATGCGAGTGTACGAATAGAGCACTACGTCATTCTAGCGGTTTGTAAATAAAGACACTTGGGATGCACCGCGGTAGCCTGTGGTTTATGTTATCCTCGGCTCGTGCGCTTCAGGTATTTTCCTAGGAGTTACATCAGTTTTTTTTATGGAAAATAAAATGTAGATTAAATGCACAAATTTCAACTTATTTAAGGTCAAATTTTCTGTAAAAAAATACTAGTATCAAAACATTTTCTGGTCGTAAATTTGCAGGAAGCGTACGAGGCATGATCTATGCTATGTAGCTAGCTTTGTATAGATAGCCATCATGTAAGTTTCTCATATACTATTTGTAAATTACCAAAATTTCCTACATGTAACCCGCAGATCAAACAATCATCTTTCGGGACAGAAATTTTTTAAAAATACAATGCAACTTTTTAAGGGCTAGTTCCATGGGTTTGTAGTGTAAGTCACATTACCTTATAATTGCTATGCTTGTTTGCCACCGTTATTTTCGAAAAGTCTGCTTGGCCTTATTCAATTAATGAGAATGTGCCGATAAAAAAAAAACACATTTTTTCGTACTAAAATATTGGTAGCCAAAAATCGTAGCCTGTGACTTACACTACAAACTCATGGAAATGGCCTAAGATAGTAGTAAACATTTCATTTCAATTACAAAATAAAATTTCTGGTTCGTAAAAGTATTATTTCATCCGCAAATTATACACCGGAAATTACGGTATTAATCCTTGTAAAACTAAACATATCTGAGGGTATTCTAAAAACAGATTAATCGAACAAGATATTCTTCTATTATTATTGATTAATTATTCTGTTTTACATATTTTTAAAATAAGGCTTTATATTTGGTGGAATGAACAAGGAGTGCTGCATTATGAATACCTCAAAATAGAAAAACGGTTATTCCCTTTCATTGCACTCTTCAGTTAAATCGTTTAGCATAATGAATTAAACCTTTAACGTTCATTGGTTTCACTACGAAATCACAAAATTTTAATTCCGATATGCAACAATGGCACCGGAATTTTATTTTTAAAAAATCCATTTTACTATGTATGTGAAAAATCACTTTTTATATAAACAAATATATCTGTTTGGAATTATCGGTGTCATTCATTTCTTTCAACATCACAGCAATAAAAATGCTTTCTCAGTTAACCCCTTCACGACGGTAGTCTTTTACGAAATTTTTAATGTTTTGTCGCCGGTTTAAAAAAAACAGAAATTTGTTCCTTCTTAAATCGAGAAAATGCTCCGATTGGATAAGGCAACCGGATTTTACCGGTGGGTGTGTGGTGTATTTGGTGGTGTATTTTTGTCGGCCGATTATCTACGCTATGGGATATGGGCCCTATGGGGTGGGTTGCCCTCCGTGGGGGTCTTTCTGAGGGAACCTAACCCGTATTTACGCAAGGTTCGAAGAAAACCACGGAAAACTTCGAACGGTTAGGCCGACGGTCGCGATTGGGTTCGAACCCAGCACCTACCGTCTACTAGTTTGAGGCCAGAACCTCTCGGCCACTGGTGGGGCTTTTACCGGTGGGAAAAAACAAGGATTCTTAAGCCTTTTTGCGGCACGTATGCGTGTCGCTCGTCCCCAAGGGGTTAAAGGGTTAAGCGCTTCAAGGCCACCGGTATACAGTGTTGCCAGATGGGCTACTTTTTTTAAAATTCAAATTGGTGATTGGCATCACTTTTTACAAATGATAAAATGTGTCTTTTTCATTGATATGATAATTAAGGCGAAAACAAAAGGTAATTTACCATTTCGAAAAATGGTGCCAATCAACAAATCCGAATTTTAAAAAAGTAGCCCACTGGCTACTCTGCCGGTATATTATATATACCAGTTAATTTTAAATTACTAAATGACACATTGGCACCAGAATTTAGAAATAGGTTTTGCTTTATATAATGTACGACTGAGTTACCAGATTTGTTCTATATTTTAAATCTCAAATTTTACATTCACAAAGGAAATCTGTATAATAAAATTTTAGAAAGATTAATGCAGTTAATATTCCAAAAACTTCATTTAAAATCTCTAATTATTCAAAGCATTATGCAAAACGTAAAAAATATAACATATAGCAGAAATTAAGGTTATTCATTGTAAAACAACTCAGTTTGAAATAACTTCCTTCTTAAATCCGCAAAACATTTCTTTAATTAAAATAAGGAAAAAAATTACGTAACTATTAACGATCACTAACTATATGCTTCTTTACAAAAGACAATTTTTTGTTGTAATAAAAATTTCATGTTGAATTCTAATTACGGAAACCAGCCCAAATGAGTAAAGATAGGAATAAAATGCTTTTCTGGAATACTCATTAAGAGAAGAAAATGGCAAAAGATTATGTTTTTATAATGCTTACAAATTTATTAATTTTTTTTCGCAATTTCACAAATAGGAGAAGAATAATTTGAATTGTAAAATAGGGGTTCATTTCATATTTTTAAATCTCCAATCTGTAACAAACAAATATTCATTCAAAAATATTTATTTTCTATTTAACCCATTAATGCCCAAACTATTTTCTTCATTAAAAATGAAATTTCAGGTTCCCCACCACTTTTAAAAGACGACTAATATTTATATTAATTTATTGAGGAATTTAACTCGTGAAAAATAGTCCTTATTTGTCTTTCTATTTACTGGCGTATAAAGTGCTCTGTTGCCTTTTTTATAATCGTCCCTAAAAAGAGACGCTAGGCACTAATGGGTTAATAAAACAAGATAAAGCTAATAAGTAGAGCCTCATGTAAGTTTCTGATATACTATGTGTATGTTATTAATCCTTATTCAACTAAACATATCAGAAAGTAGTCTAGAAACAAATGATGTGGACAAGATATTCTGTTTTTATTATTATGTTAGTTATTTTGTTTAACATTTTTTGAAAAAAAAGTCTTTACATTTCGTGAGATGAACAGGAAGTGTTGTATTACGAATACTTCAAAATTGGAAAAACTATTACAGACTTTCATTGCACTCTTCAGTTAAATCGTTTAGCATAAATAATTAAGCTCTTCAAGGCCATAAGTATATTATATAGACCATTAAATTTAATTACCAAATGACACATTGGCATCAGAATTTAGAAATAGGTTTAGCTTTATATAATGTGCTTCTGGGTTACCAGATTTGTTCTGATATTTAAATCTGAAATTTTACATTTACACCAGAAATTTGTATAATAGAAATTTAGAAAAATTAAAACAATCAATATTTCTAGAAGCCCAGTTGCCAAGTCTCCAGCCTTTAGTACACCGCTTTTATTTTAGAGAAAATCTGATTGCGTTAAATCGCCGAAATGCTCCAGTTAAATGAAACGAGATTTTCTTTACTAATATACTCGTATTTAAAAAAGCCGGAGACTTGGCAGCTTTGCCTAAAAGTATATTTAAAATTTCTAACTGTTCAAAGCATTATGCAAAACGTAGGAAATATAATCTATCACAGAAATTAAGGTTATTCATCCATATAATAACTCAGTTTGAAATGGCTTCTTAAATACGCAAAGCATTTCTTTAATTAAAATTAAGAAAAAAATTCTGTATAGATATTAACGATCAGTAACTATACGCTTCTTTACGAAAGACAAACTTTCTCGTAATTAAAAATTTCATGTTGAATTCTAATTACGAAATGGAGTCTAAAAGAGAAAAAATAGTTATGAAATGCTTTTCTGGAATCCTCATTAAGAGAGAAAAATGGCAAAAGATTATGTTCTTATAATGATTACAATTTTTTTTTAAGAAGCATATTTTTTTTCCAATTTTGCAAACAGAAGAATGTATCGTTACAGTTGTAATAATTTGAATTGTGAAATAGGGGTTATTTTCTTTTTTTTAAATCTACACTCTGTAACACAGGGTTGCCAGTTTGACCTGCATTTAATCTTATTTTAATCCGAAATTTTGACTTCAGACCAGAACTTTTTGAAGAAGAATTTTTCCTTTCATGAATCAAGAAGAGTCTAACATTCAAAATATCTTTTTGCATTTTCTAACGCGAATCCGAAATTTTTAAGTAAAGGTGAGGGCCAAACTGCCAGTGGTGTCCTGTATTATGAATATTTCAAAATCGGAAAAACTATTATAGCATTACATTGCCCTCTTCAGTTAAATTGTTTAGCATAAATAATTAAGATCTTCAAGGCCAACGGTATATTATATGTACCACTTAATTTCATTACCAAATGACACACTAGCATCAAAATTTAGAAATGAGCTTTGCTTTATATAATACACTGGCCTCCAAACGTTAAGGTACAACCGGTTTTTTGCGCTTAATTTGAATAATTTGTCAAAATGAATTAATATAGATACAACAAATTTGTACGAAATGTGCGCTAAACTATTCTTTAATAAATGCGATATATGAAAGCCTCGTAATTGTATTTTTTTCTCTCATTCACAAAAGCTATTCTTTTCTATAAAATAAACGTGGTAGCTGTAATTT
Source organism: Maratus speculifer (assembly GCA_964019185.1). Taxonomy (NCBI): domain Eukaryota; kingdom Metazoa; phylum Arthropoda; class Arachnida; order Araneae; family Salticidae; genus Maratus; species Maratus speculifer. The sequence continues at coordinate 197,449,244 of OZ025302.1, read as the reverse complement.
TTGAGTAAGTTATTTTAAAACTTATTATTATAATTCGTATAAACTGTGAAGTTTAATCTGACTGCCATTTTTTTCTGGTGAGCATCAAAAAACATGTTATACATTAACTTTTGGAGGCCAGTGTATATGCCTGGGTAGCCAGATTTGTTCTATTTTTAAATCTGAAATTTTACATTCACTCCAGAAATTTGTATAGTACAATTTTAGAAAGATTAAAACAATCAATATGCCAAAAATTACATTTAAAATCTCTAAATATTCAAAGGATTATGCAAAACGTAAGAAATATAATGTATCTCAGAAATTAAGATTATTCATCCTTATAATAACTCAGTTTGAAATAGCTTCTTAAATACGCAAAACATTTCTTTAATTAAAATAAAGAAAAAAAAATCCTATATAACTATTAATGATCACTAACTACATGCTTCTTTACGAAAGACAAATTTTCTCGTAATTAAAATTTTCATGTTGAATTCTAATTACGGAATGGAGTCTTAAAGAGAAAAAAAAAGAATGAAATGCTTTTCTGGAATCCTTATTAAGAGAAGAAAATTGCAAAAGATTATATTCTTATAATGATTACAAATTCCTTAAAAGAAAAGCACTTTTTTCGCAATTTTACAAACAGAAGAATGAAAAGTTATGATTGTAATAATTTCAATTGTACATATGGGTTTGTTTCATACTTTTAAATCTTCACTCTGTGAGATACCAAAATATTAATTTTTTAATTAATAGAACCAGATGTAGCCATCACGTGAATGTCTGATATACTATGTCTAAGTTACTAATCCTTGTAAAACTAAGCATGTCTGAGCCTACTCTATAAACAGATTAACAAGATAATCTCTTATTATTATTATGTTAATTGCTTTGTTTTATATATTTTTAAAAATAAGTCTTTATTATTGGTGAAATGAGCATGGAGTGTTATATTAAGAATACCTCTATATAGGAAAAACTGTTATAGTGCTTTATTGCATTCTTCAGTTAAATCGTTTAGCATAAAGAATTAATCCTTTCTTTCACGAGCTAATTCTGTTTGTAAAATGAGAAATTATTGATTGACACCAGAATTAAACAAGTTGGAAATTGCACGTGAACGTAGCAAATGAGGTGCATTCGTACGATAACGAAGTTTTAAAAATATTCAGATCTTGCTGATATAGTAGAGCGTACTCCGGATACGGTATAGTAGTCGAAATCTTTACGTTTCTGTAAATATGCAGGAAATAATTTTTATTACGCCTCAGCAACGTATATCTTATTCATAAAATGTGAAATAGTTGAATATAATTAAAACACGTCCCAAACAATGTTTCCCCGTATAGCATTATGTAGTGAAATACTTTTGTGTGGCCCTGTAATTTAATAATAAAAATTCTTTGCATCACAGATTGTAAAGAATGCTTATTTTAGTATATATTTCATAGATTCATGCCAATTCTATTATGTTCGAATGAGTGTAACATCATCAAAATGCATTTGAAACGTTTTCCCCATTGACCGTAATGTAATGGAATACTTTTGATTGTCCCTGTAAATGATCTATGCATCCGACTTTCATAACATTTGAAATGACTCGACAAAATTACGTAATAATTATATTTTTAAATTTCAAGCGATTAAAATGCATTTGAATATTTTTTTCTTATTGACCGTAATGTAACGGAATCCTATTGATTGTCCCTGTAATTGATCTATGCATCCGATTTTCATAACATTTGAAATGACTCGACAAAATTACGCAATAATTATATGTTTTAAATTTCAAACGATTAAAATGCATTTAAAACTTTTTTCCTTATTGACCGTAATGTAATGGAATCCTTTTGATTGTCCCTGTAATTGATCTATCCATCCGATTTTCATAAAATTTGAAATGACTCGACAAAATTATGTTATAATTATGTATTTGAAATTTCAAACGATTCGGTTGGGTAGTTTTTGCGTTGTTATATGCTGACAGACGGACAGAGAGACAGACGAACAGACAGACAGTCGGGCAGACAGACGGACAGACTGAGCGACAGCAATAGGTGCTACGTATTTACATAATTACGAACGCACCTAAAAACAACTCATTTAGAAATTAATTTAAGCAATCATAGTAAAAGCAAAGTTTTATTTAAGTATCTTGGTGACGGCTGGAACTTTGGAATTAAAATTAGGTATGCCTGGGGGGGGGGGAGCATTGTGACGTCATGGCTTCCAACTACTACGCCTATTTACAGTCAAATAAACATATTAGAAACAGAAATTTTATTAAATAATTAAGAATATTTATTGTAATGCATAACACTGCATATATTTGGTATACATATTACTAAAACATTTTTGTGGTTCGAAACATGTTTATAAGATTTAAATAGGCGTAGAAGTTGACAGCTCTGTGACGTTGAAGATCACCGGTATATTATATATCCCACTTAATTTTAATTACCAAATGACACATTGGCACCATAATTTAGAAATAGGTTTTGCTTTGTGTAATGTACGCCTGGGTTGGCATGTTTGGTGTATTTTTTAAATCTGAAAATTTACATTCACACCAGATATATTTTGTATGGTATTTAATTCTGCTTTGAATACGGTTTGGTGTTTAATTAAATTAAAAAATTTTCTTATAAAATTTCTGGTGCGGGTTAGAAGTTTTTAAGTTAAAAGTGTAGATAAAACTGGTAATCCAGATGTACACGAAGAAAAAATTTTATTTACTTTCATATATATTTGTCCATAAATCACGTAATTCAGTTATTTTAACATTTCATTGTTCTTGAAAGAGTTACAGAATAGTGACCTATTATTGGACATATTTTTACCTATCACATTTGTGGACATTACAACACGAAAGCAAAAAAAAAAAAAAAAAAAAAAAAAAAAAAAAAAAAAATCCATTGTTATTTCACCCATAAACGAGTTTAAACTTTAGGTCTCTCTTATCGGCCTAATTGTTCTGCGTTTACTGTTGTTTTCCCCCCGAACTGTGCTTAATTTAACACTAGAACCGCGGAACATTTTACCCAAATTTTATAAAAATAATTCACATCAGAATTTTTATTTAAGTCTATATAACTTATTTATTTTAAATAATTTTTGTGCAGCTTATATGTAAATTATTTTAAGAAGACTTATCTGGTTCGAATCGACATCTTTTCACTGAGTACGGGTCAAAATGACCCGTCTCCGCGGTTCTAGTGTTAAGAAAATAGATTTCCTTAAATAGAACACCACAGAGAAGATATCTCTGCCCTCCCGTTGTCCTATATCCCTTGCGTAAATAACCGGTCACTACAAATATAAGCACAAATACAACCACACACACATCCCTCATTCAATCAAAGTTTTAAAAACATACTATGTTTTTGAACATTCTGATAATGTTTAATTTTAATTTAAGGCGAACAGTCAAATTATTGCAAGTGCACACTTTCACTACAATTTTTGAATAGTCGCCTGATTTAATTTATCATAGGTGAGGTAATCGTTAATTTACAATTACAGACGAATATTTTTAATACGATCTCATACCATTTTTTAACCCTTTATCTACCGAATTATTTATCAAGAAATTGATCCATCTCAATAATTATCTTCTATAATATCTGAAGGTATACTGTAATTTTTAGATAATACTAATGAGGAATTTAGATATGTTTTTTTATTAAAACTGATTAAATGTATCGGTAGTTATAATATTTTTTAAATATATACAAAAGTAATCAGATTAATTAATCAAAACTACTCTTTTTAAAATATCACAATTAAAAAAGCAATGGGTTTAATCGCACCATGATCTTCTGTATAAATGGAAACGCTTTTGCAGCTGAATATGTTTCATATAATTTTATTTAAAGAAAGAAAAGAAATGCCTATAAAAAAGAATAATAAAACTACCACTTTTTGAAAACATTTAGCTTCGACTGATTTGGTTCTCGATCTAAATTTGATCAAGAAGAGTGTTTTGTGTGGAAAGAATAAAAAACTTTTATTAATATACGGAATAAATAAGTTTTATATAAAGTTTTCTTTAATGGTACTTTAAAGTACCGTCAGTGCATAAAGGGTTTAAAGAATCTTTTGCTACGCTTTGAAAACATTTGCACGAGAAATATAATACATTTTTTTAGTGCGAATAGGATATAAAAATAGCATGTAATTGAAACCATGCGATTTTCCCTCGAATTAATAACAGAAATTCTGCTTAAAATAATATGAAATACATATTGGGATAAACGATCACTTCAATTTAATCTAGTTGGATTTGACAATCCCAAAACTTACTTCTATCTCATACATGTTAATACTTAAAAACTTGCTATCATAATACCAAAATTAAAATGCAATCTATGCCCATCATGAGGATTCTAAAGATTTAAAATTTCCTTGCATTAGGTTTGAGATATGGCTACCAATAATAATGTGTAATTTATAGGATATAGCATCGTCTGTTAGATGATTTACACTGAAGCCTTATCAGCATAATATTTTAATTACTTCTAAATCTGATAGAAGACCAAATATTATTTTCACCGGCAAATCTATGCGTACAAAAAATATTAAATGAAATGTATATATATATATATATATATATATATATATATATATATATATATATATGTGTGTGTGTGTGTGTGTGTGTGTGTTCCTTAAAATGAAGATACATTTTCCTTATATACATTTTTCAGTTTGAAATATATTTGTGTTGTATAAGATTCCGGATTAATTAAGAGATGTTGTCATCTATACCTGAATCATCATCGACAGCTTATGTCAGCGTCTGAATCTGAAGTTTCATGAAAATCCATATATTACTTTTCGAGATAAAAATCGCGGCAAAATTTGCATAGCAGCGTTATTTGTTAGTCAATGGACTCAACTTAATTCAGGGACTAACGGAATCTGAAGTTTGATGATAATCTGTCCTTCAGTTATTGAGATAAAGCTATTGAAACAATCATGAAGAATGTAGCAAAACAGTGCTACTTGTTAAACTATTTGCATTAAAAAGTAATCATCCCCAATTTATATCATGGACAAACTGAATCTAAAGATTTTTTTTAATTCCGTAAGTCAGTTTAGAGCTTTCAGAATTTTTATGTAACATACAGACAGGGAGATTCATATACAGATATACAGACTGAAAGATATATATTTTTTTAAACAGTCAAATCGTGTTTAGGATTTACTAAAATGTGTAAATCCTTCGAAAACCAGAAGTCAAATTATCTCACGTATTCAATACTTCCTACTTGTATAAACAGAATAATGTAAATAGTAATGGAAGTTTAAGCTCTTTTAACAGATACAACATACAGAATTTTTTGAAGAATATAGTCTCCTCTCATTTCAGTGAATTTCTTTCTATACTCAAGAACTTTTTTTTTAAATTAACATTATATTTTTGTCAGCGAAAAACAAACGAATAAGAAATTATGCTATGTAACACGCTTCTAACAAACTTTTAGAACAAATAAAAATATGTAAATGTCGATAAATACTCAAAATGTGTTACTAAAAGAGTATTTAAAGATACCATTATTAAAATTATACTAAAGTGCTCAGCTATAAATACAAGGCTACAATCATTTTTTATTATAATGGTTTTGCTTTAAATAAAACTCATTCAGCTTTTAATAGCTTATGATCATTAAATGGCATCTGTGTTTATGTATATATATATATATTCAATAATTAAAAATTTAATTTTGGATTTCTATTAAAGAGCAAAGTTAAAAGAAAACTAGAACGAATTTTTTTTCTGAAATATTCATTAAAAGAAAAAAAAACAACTGTGGAAATATTACGCTCCAATAATTATTTCGAATTCATCTAAAGTAATCGAAAAGATTTTCTCAATACTTTACGAACACAATAATATGAATAGTTAAGATAAAAAATAGGAAAGGCTTTATAGACTAGTTATTATTTATATAAATAAAACTCAATCTACAATATGAAAATCAGCATAAGAAAAAATTCTTATTCGAAGATTTTATTTGGTCTGGAATTCTTGTTTGATGAAAATATTTAAATATTTTAATTACTTATATGCTCAATAGTTGTTAATTAAATCTTCATCTTTATATATGTATCTTTGAATTATATACATAAAAAAGATTATGAAACCAGTGTTTAGAATACTGGAACAAATTGAAAAGCTTGGGCCGAAGTTCACGTATTCTAAACAAGAGCCATCTGGGCAGGTGACTGTGCATGTTTTTCAGAATTTTCCCTATACTTCAATGGCAATATAGATCACTTCCCCTTTAAACGTTCCCCTTGAAGGAAACTCATCTCTAGCATTATGATCAAAACTTTGGCTGATGCTTGATTAAATCCTTTCTTCTTTAATTCAAAAACTTCTAAAAATTCTGAAAGAATGATTTCTACTGTATGTATTCACGAAGCACTTGTTATTTAAAAAAGCAAAAATTACTAAACATTTTTTTAAATATCTTCAAAATCCTTCCTCAAGCCAATACCCCCACCACATAGCTCAAAAATAAATAAATAAATAAATAAATAATTTAATTATTTAATTAAATTAAAAAATAAATGACACACACGCATATATGTACTAACGATACAAATCTGTTATCAAACTGCTTAACGTTATCAAAAAAAAAAAAAATTAAGATGGAATAAATATGAAAAATCTCTGATATTAAGATAATCCGTATTAAAAATCATTCATCTTTAAATTTCTTTTGTGATACTCACAAAATTTCTTTAATTAGAGAAAAAACTAAATTTAATACAATTACTTATGTTTAAATATCATTAACTAAAATTTACCTCTTCTACAAAACATTTTTTTTTTGTTAATTAAAAAATCCATATTGAATTCTAATTGCAGAACAAAGTTAAGAAAAAAGCAGGAGAGATATTATTTTTTGAAATATTCATTGGGATAAAAAATGGAAAAAAGGTAATGCTCTTTTAATGATTATAAATTCATTAAAAATAATTCTTAGAGGACATTTGCCAAGTTTAATAAAAAAAGAGTGAATTGTTAAGAATATTAAAAAATAGGACTAGCTAAACATGGCAAAAGATCTTTTCTTTAAAAACATGTCCCAAAATATAAAAATCATCACTGTATGATAAAAAAAAAAAATAATTGAATGTTGGATTTTATTTAATCCCTTCGGGGACAAGCTCCTTTTATATAATTTTTAATCTTTTATCACCGGTTTTTTTAAAGTAGAAAATTTTGCCTAATTGAGTCGGGAAAATTCTCTGAATAAATAATTTGCTAGCTTTTTCTAGCAATATTAATTATGCTATTTCTTAATGTATGGTCTCTGTAAAGTATGTTTTTTTTTTTTTTTTTTTTTTTTTTTTTTTTTGGGCATTCCCCATGGTAGCTTTATTCGTCTTACCATTTTGGAACTAATAGAACATTTTTGAAAAATTTAATGAATGGAACATGTTTTTTTATTGTAATATTTAAACACTCTCTTTCTTTTTTTTCTAATGTTTTTTTTTATTTTTTAATATTTTAAGTTATACTATAATTTTTTAATTTATGTTAGCTAATTTTTTTCTTCATAACTGTGGCTCAATCACGTTTAAACATTTCTCTTTTTTTATGGCTCCCTAATGCCCATGCAATTCGGTTTACAGTGTTACACTGGATATAAAGTTACCTGGCAACAAGGTGGTCCATTCTACTGTTTACTCTGTTTCTCGTTCTGAATAAAAAAGACAAAGTTTACAATGAAATTTTAATGTTGATAATAATTAAGACAATGAGCACCTTTTGCGATTCATGTATCGGTTCCACGTCCTCAAGGGGTTAAGATCTAGAATTCTTTGTGTCATTAGAGAATTGGAAGCGTGTTAAAACATTTTACATACCACTTAAATTAATAAAAATTTGCGTGAGACTTTTTTTATCAGAATTTATTTTTATTGCTTTAATTATTAGCCTTCGATGCTATTTCTTTCAGACAAGCTAAAAAATGTCGTGTCATCAGCCCTAAATTTTCTTCACAACCGATTTTGATAATTGTTTTTTTTTAAATGAAAGCTATTTATTTGTAGTTGTGCCCATTTTAGTTATTTTTTAATTTATTTCCATTTTTATATTTCATTTTTAATTTTAAATGTTTTTTACGATATTTGTTCAAAATGGCGGCAACTCAGTTTAGCTTTTCGCTCGATAATAAAAATTTATTTTAAAAAATGATTGCGTATAATTATGCACTAATTGAGGTAAAAAAAATATATATCTACTGAGAAATAATATTAATAATCTAAATAAAATAACAGAAAATAATTTATGATAAAAATTAATGTCTAAAGCAAAGTAACAAAAATTTCAAATGAGGAAAATGATGTCATTCAGCAACCAGATAAATGGGAATTACAATATTATTACGGATGCCTTTTTCATATTACTAATAACAGTAACTTTAAAAAAACATTTGAAGAGAAAATGACGTCACTATTTAAAACATCTCATTTTTACTCATAACGATATTAGGTACTACTCTGTTATCCCGTCGACCAATTTCGCCAAATTATACAAATCGCCAAACTAATAGCCAAATTATACATACTGGCATAATTTTTATTTTAAATAACGAAAAAACAAATAATTAGTAGAATATTAATAAAAGTCGAAATAAAAATCTTTTAATGACATTTGAAACACATGAATCGTATTTAATGTCATTGAATGTGACATTCACGATCATCCATTATTGGCATTTAATCTTATAGTTTGGCGATAATGTTTTGGTCGACGGGATAACCTGGTAGTACCCCATATTACATTTCAATATTTCTTTTCATTATGGACACTGAGATTGAGATTTTACTTTCAGATGACTTCAGTTAGTGAAAATAATTAGTCACAATAAAAATGATTTTTTTTTTTTAATAAAACTATTTTTCTGTGAGTGCATATAAAATAAAATTTCTGCATTTCCCCGGCACTCAGATTACAATTTTAACTGAAGATGTGCGAATATTTGCATGCAAAATTGAAACTGGCAAACTTGACATTTAGTTTGTAAATATATTTATTATATATTGATTCAATAATGTATACTTTACATTAAATAATAATAACATAAACTTTTAACTTTATGCTTTATAAACTTTAACATAAACTACATAAACTTTTGCTTTTTTTAAAAAACCAAATCGATCGGGTCTTTTAAACATTTCATTCGTCGAATTCGACGGGATTCCACTCGTTTTATTATTAAATTGCATTTCCTTTTACTCAGAGTCTATAAAAAAGCGTTTAAACTAAAGAAAAAATCCGTTTTTGATGAATCTAGTCAATGAAGAAGTTAGCACGTCAGATTATAGCTCTTTATTATTCCGCAATTCCAATGTCTCAGAGAGAAATTGCTATTCAATTGGATATTTCACGCCGTTCTGTTTGCTATTATATTGATAAACACAAGAAAAAAATGAAGTTAGTTCATTGCATTCTAAACGGGGTCGCCCTTCTAAAAGACCTCTATCGATTTTTTTTCTAATCGGAGGCGAAACTGAATTCTGCAATGGCAGAATTTACATTCAACTTGTTATAGATTTAAGCTTCTCTGCTGGTTTTAATTTACTTGTTAGTTTAAATTCTCTTCATTTCAACTTTTTAAATTATTCTCCTTTTTACTTTATTATTCTCACTCATCTTCCATATCCTATTAAGAACGAGCCTCTTTTTATACTTCTTTTAATTATTTTACACCAGTCTGTTCATGTTGTCCTTTTGGTGTATTTAATCACTCAAAATCTTAGATTAGATCGGAAATATCTAAACTAAAATTCCGGTATTCAAATTTGTTTTGTTGCTTTACATGGCAAGTTTCCTTCTCAACCGGCTTTAATGGGTTAATTAAATTTTAAAATTTATTTTTTATTTTTTATTTTTATATTGCAGGAAAGATACAGGGACTATTTTTTTTTTTAATTTTGTCTCGCACCACTTTTTTATGAGCAATTCTTTTTTGCGTACACTGACAAAATGTACAAATGAAATACACTTAAATTTGTTTTTAAATAATAGTACGGACAGAACTTCCTCACAAGGAAGGTCTCTTTACTGGGCATACTCTGAATGCTCTGAATTACTCGGGGGAAAATGCTACTTGTACTACCTACGTATGTAGTAAAGGATCAATTAAATTTACCGGTGGAATCTCAGAAGAAAGTCCGTAAAAAATATTAATATTTTCAAATATTTGGCTCGAAAATATCAAAGCGACATGATATTTGGCGTGCAGGATTTTTCCTCGCCAAAAGCAAACTATTGTAATGCATTTGAAAATTGCTTGTTAATTGTTGCTTAGAATCCTTCATTATTCCCACCAATTATATTTTATTTCAAAATTTACCTTATTTAATCAGAGCAATTTCGTGATTCAATTACAAATTTGGTTTCTTTTTACAAAAACCAGTAATAAAAGAATAAAAATTAAACAAACGACTCTCATCGCAAAGAGATTTAAAGAACTAGACATAAAAGCGTATTTTTTGAAATTCTGCTTCTTCGCCAATCGGTGATTAATCGCCAAATAAACGATAATTTCATTATTTTTTATGGACGTTGTAGTGAGATTACACCAAAATTTCTTTTATAAACGTATATATCATCATGAGAAGAACATTCTGTATTTTTATTAGATTTTTTTTAGTATGCCCGTATGGAGACCTTCCTTGTCAGTCCTAATGTCGCCTGTAAGAGACACTTAATAACATTCTTTAAATTAATTTACGTGCTTCTAGAACTGTTAAAGTTACTTCCAGACCTTTTTATTAAATGTGTGCATGTAATTAATATTCATTTATAGCCTAATACATTATTGAAGCTGTCTGATAATCATTTTAGTGTGTTTTTTGTGGTCTCGTGACTGAGGAGGTTAAATACAGTCGCCTATGGCAATCCCGATGTTGTTAAAATTATATATATATATATATTTTTTCTCTCTCTTTTCTTTCAACTTTCGTCATTAAAAAAAATAGATTTATACTTTCTGCATTTGTGGCTACCAACCACGGGTAAACATTCTTAAAAGACAACCAATTGCATTCAAAGATATTTCTTTTAAGTCTAAATATATATAAAAAAAATTTGTGTCATCTATTATTCTTTCTGTTATTTATTTTTAATATTTACCTATAATAATCTTTTTTTCTTTCAGGTAAGTTGTCGGATATTTATTTTCATGCGTTGGCATCATATCATTATCTGTTGGTGTTAACTTTTGAAAGTATGTATATTCTTCTGACTTTATAACATTTCCTTTTTATGGCTTATTTGTATATATAAACATGCAACAAAATTATGTGCGTTTTAACCAATTAACTGATCAATTTTTTTTTAAACTCAAATAATGTCTATTTTTTCATGTCTTTTACAGAAATTTTAATGTTTTATCTTCTGTTTTTCAAAACAAAAATTTTTCCTTAATTGTGTCAGAAAAATGTTTGGATTAAGTAATGTAATATTTACAATAGAAATTTACTGACGAAAAATATAATAAATCATGATTGGCAAAACCCGGTTGCCTATAAGACGTACGGGTAAATCAGGAAACCGGTTTAATTTTATGAGTGTTCATTTGAAATGTTTTTTAAATGATTTTCGCGGCGATTTTCTTATTAAAACTTTATAATCAGCACCATGTTTTAAATTCTGTTTTATGACGTACTTTTTGTACCAATTCTTTAATAAGGTGTCAGAAAATTATTAATCTAAAACAATTTTTGAAGGACCGTGATAAGACCGTTCTAGCTAAGTACATAAATCAGTTAATCTGATGACTATTAACCCATAGCACTCCGCTGTCTCCGCTGCTGAGACATCATCTTTCCTTTCAAAATTTGTTTTTGGCACCAGTAATAAAGGAAAATAAAATTTTCCTTGTTTAATCAGAGAATTTTTGAAAATGTCTTCTTCAAAGAAAGTTCTTTTTCAAAAGAAGTGCTATTCGAATAAAATTTTTGTAATAGGCATCGGAGTTCGAAGGGTTAACACTTAACTAACGAATGGCTCGAAATTTTTGAATACCAATTTTTGTTGAAGAAATATGTTATTTACAATTATTATTACGACACTATTTATTTTGATATAACGTTTTCTGACACAGTTTTTTTTTTTTTTTTTTTTTTTTTTTTTTTTTTTTTAATGGAATTTTTGGTATTGGACACTGGTAACTTATCAATTGAAAATTAATTTTACCTAACTTCGAAATGTCAGCAATTTTAATTGCTGCTATTAATTAATGAAAAAGAAAATATATTTTTTAAATAATTCTGTGAAAATTTCGTAAGTAATGCATAAGCTATACAAGCTTTCGTTGCTTTTCTTTTAATTTGAAGAATTAAAATAAAATGTCAAAAAATGGAAGTTACGATTTGAAAAATTAAGTTTGTGTAAATTGTAATGCGTATATTTCATTTAAACGTTAATATAGACGTTATTTCAATCGGGTTGATTCCATGGAACTATTCAGAGAAACTGACATATCCTCAAAACAGTGAAGCTTCAACTGTAACCGCCTTTGCAAGTTGTTCTTTAACCCCTTAATTGGTTAATTCTTTTCCGTTCAATGAATTGAAAATAGCGGACTGACACCACTATTATTTAAATAAAATATTCGTAAAATTGAGTCTAAACATTTCTTTGTTTCAATAGTATGGAAATTTTCTTAAAAATAATATTGGTGTCAAAAAGCTTTAAATGATTCAATAAGCAAATTCTTCTTGCCTGAACGGCGTTCGGTCAAACCAGTTAAGAGATTAAACCTTAATACAGACTTTATTTTATTCCGTTGGCGAAATTGTAAAATGGAAGGCCAAAATCACAGTCAAGTGAAATCCAGCCACTTCAATGGTCGTGTGGCAAGTGTGAAAATCATGAACTTGTTTCTTCTTTTGAAAAAAAGAGAGATCGGAAAAAGAATTTTGAAGTGATTGTTACCATCTATTCTTATTTACGATAAACCATCGAAATTAATTCAATTAAGATATTTTGGTGGTATTTTATAAAATGAGAATGAGAAATTTAGATTATAAATGAAAACAGATAAGATTTACTACAAAATTGCCGCTATGATTTTTCTCGTAAAAAGAAGTAAGTCGACATTTTTCCTATCGCTAAGAGATTGTTCTCTGAAAAAGACGTGACTCAATGACCAATGAGGACGGACTGTGATTTTGGCTCGCCATTTTAGAATTTCGCATTCGGTTGATACTATGGAACTATTAAGAAGAGGAACTGACATATACACCAAAAAGTGAAGATTCAGATGTAACCGCTTTTCAAGGGTTTACCACCGTGAAAACATCCACCAGTAAATTTAAGTAGAAAATTCCCCTTTATATGTTTCAATAATAGAATATTTAATCGATAAATAATGACAAAAACTTATATCTATTATTATTTTTTTACTGGTGAATGTCTACTTAGGCGGTTGTAGTTCCGACACTTTGTGAAAACCAAGTAAACCTACTGTCTATGTCATTGAAAATATTATAATTTTTGCGCAGATTGACGCCAGTAAAAATAAAGAGAAATGTTTTATCAAATTTGTGTAAGAGATTTCTCATCAATAAGGCGCTTAAAATAAATGAATTTTTGTATTCAAATTTGCTGGTTGAAGTTTTCACCGGCGGCATTCAGAAGTTGTTGATCCGATTAAAAGAAACAGACGTCATCTTGAAACAACCCTCTCGGTTACTTCGCTCGCGACCGTTCGTTAATAAAATGTGTATTTGCTACTCTTTATTCATATTTACATTGTCTATACCAATATTCTTTTTAACTATTTCAGGGGCGTTTGTATATTTATGAAACCACTTAATTTTAATTGTAAAAAGCCACAATTGCACCAGAGTTTATTAAAATATTTTCTGTTTCTAATGTATGTGAAATATAGAATTTTATTAGTTCACAAATACACTTATTGGTAAACTTCGGTGCCACTCATTTTATTCAACACTCCAGCATTGAAAATGCTTCGCCCCAGAAAATGTTAAACGATGATTTACGACAGAATTAATTCCCGCGGACATAATTTGTTCCACGACTGTACGTGTACATGGATATATATTTAATTTCAACACGTAAACAAAAACATTTCATTTCGAACACTTTTGAGATGTCAATAAACACTGTTATAGAGCAATCTTCACCAATACATCTTCAAACTCTATAATCATTAGAGATATTGCTTTCCTCTAAAGTGCGTTTGACATGATTGTTATGCGTCAAGTGTGAAAGGAGTGTTGGATTATCAGGAATGTTTGACTAACTGTTTACATTAATGAACTATCTTCAGCATAGAATATTATTACAATAGACTTGCGAAAATCCACAAAACGCAAACATTATTAAATATATATATATATATATACATATATATATATATATATATATATATATATATATATATATATATGTATATGTATATATATGTATATATATATATATATATATATATATATATATATATATATATATATATATATATATTACAAAATATAAAATTTTCATAACTAAAACTTTATTTTATAATTTAGGATTAAATAATTTCTAGAAAATAATTAATCTTTATTAAATAAATGCACGTTTTAGTCGTAAAAAAATTGGGCACATACAAATAGGAAGAGAATTCGAAAAACAAGAGAATTAAAAAAAAAATCTTTCTCAGCATAATTAATAGCTTATTTCATACTCATGGCTGCCAACTTCTACGCCTATGTAAAGTCAAAGAAATATATTAGAAACCTAAATTTTAGTAAGTAATTGACCATATATAATGTAATACATAACATTGAATGTATTTGGCATACATTTTACTAAAGACAAATTATAATTTTAAATACTTTTATAAATACATCCAAAGTTATTGAGACAATACCATTAAATAAACCAATGAAACCAGTATTTTTACAAACATATTATTGAAAACAGTTGAAGTTTGTAGTGAAATTGAAGGCAGATTAACAAATTACTAAAAAATATACGGATAAATGGGCATTATATGACCAGAGTTGAAAACAGTTGAAGTTTGAAGTGAAATAGAAAGCTGATTATCAAAATAATGAAAGGTAAATGGATAAAAGGACAGTAGAAGGCTACTAAACTACTCATAAGGGGTGCATAGTTCAACAAAAAAGCAAAACTATCCAACCAGTTTCTGTTATGAGTCGTGCTAAAAGCTAAGAATCCGACTCACAATGCATCCGACTGGCTGGAAGCTATTTACTATTGCATGTTTATATTATTTAAACAGGGGTAGTAGTTGGCAGATCAGCATACTCATGATCAACTATTTATTTTATCTTTGAAAAGAAAATTTTATATATTATTATTATTATTATTATTATTATTATTATTATATCAGATTATATATATATATATTATTAAAATGTTTTTTTGACATCAATGACTTTTCCATTGTAAATTTCGACGATTCAAGAGCAGTAATGTGTTATCAGATTTCACACTGCACGAGGGTTTAATGAGACTCCTAGCTGCTACTCACAAGCACTGCCGCGTCAACTAGACAGATCACATAACTGCCTTCTTCTCCCCTCCCCTGAATGCTCGGGCCACCACGCATCCGCGCAATAACACTGAATATTCCAACCTCGTCCCTTGATGACTGACGACGTAATCCCAAAACTGCATACAAGGTGAACATAAAGTCCCAGCCCATATTGCAGAAATAATTAATGCATGGATTTTATATTACGGGTCAATGATACTTCGAAGATATGCTAACAACAAAAGAACAAATTGCGGTCGTAGAGGCACGTTTGTGTGGTCAGACATTCGAGGAGGTTAGGGAGATGTTTCGTAGAAAATTTGGAAGAGAGGCTCAATCACGAGGAAATATCCTAAAAATGGTGTACAAATTTTTGAGCACTGGATCTGTGCTCGATGAGAAAATTACAGGTCGATTATTGATGTCAGCTGAAACAGTAGAGAATATCCGTGAAGCCAAAAGTATACGAATTGATCACGGTGGGCATGTTGGAAAAAGTGTTTCGAGCTACACTAAGCCGGCGGGAAACTTGTTTCGAACTTGATGGACATCACGTTGAAAAGTACTAATATGCTGTATAATAATACTGAAATATAAAATTCCCGAATAAATTATTTCTGCAAAATGGGCTGGGACTTTATGTTCACCCTGTATTTAAATTTCAAATAGTTTCGCTTTTACGAAGTTTCGTACCTTTTCATTTAAATAGCCCTAATATTAACGGCTGGTACTAGTAGTATAAATTTTCCTCAGGCTTTAGCCACGGCAATTGTAACATTTTCCTCCCTTTGAATGGGAAACTGTTGGGGTTAAAATTGGCTGAAACTTTGTCAATGTAATAGCAGCTTTAGGCTCCATTCATACCCATTTCTCCTTTTATTTTAGCATTACCCGTAAGGCATGGTGACGTCACTGCGACGTCGTTGTGAAGTCACACTATGACTTTGTGACCATTGATTGTCGATGTGACGTTACGTGATGTCGATGTGAAATCACAGTGACTAAGATGTGAAGTCGTTATGATCGTTTTAGAAGCTCGTTTGTTACGTTACATTGTGACCACTTTGTGAAGTCACGGTGTAACAAATTTGTGAAAAATGTGTCATTTGTGACTACTTTGACATTAACATCGTGACGAAACTGTGACAAAAGTAACGTTGTAAGAGAAGTGTTTTTTAAAGTAAATAACATGTTTTGAAGACTTTTTTGTAATTTTCTAAAGATTTTTAAGTGATTCATATCTCAGTCACAATCTGACGTCACTGAGTGGTGGCATTTTGGTCACAGATGTGATGTGACCACAGTGACGTCATTGTGACGTCACTGTGACCATGCATGCTATGAGGGTATTTAAATATGTGAAAAAAAGATGTGTATTCTATAGGATACATCAGGTCTGAAGAGGTTAGATTTTTTGTTCCAAATAAAGCATTTTGATCGATCTATAAGATAATAAAAAATAATCTTTTACTATATTTTTACACCACAAGTGTTTAAAAATAGCACCCTTAATAAATTTATTTTTATGTTGTTAAGTTGATGACTGCATTAGAAAAAAAAAGTCTTTTAATTAATGCAAGTTTTACTGCTCATTATTAATTTTGCCTGAAATAACTAACGAGAAGTGGCTTTTATGCAGCGAAATTTTAATTAATGAAGATAAAATTTTTCGTTAATAAAAGCCTTAATGTCAATCTCTCTCACTTCATCTCTTCTTCGTATTTTAAAATTAAAAATAGTCTTATGCCATATCTTTTATTTACCAGTAATTATTTTATATTTAATTTGAAATTTCTTTCAATTAAAATGACACATTCCGATTCATTTGTTCAATAACTCTTCATTAATGGGAAATAATGTATGTCAAGAACAATAATTAAACAAATAAAGTAAGGTATTTAAACTGTATGTATTCACTGCAATAATTTTTATTACAGCATTAATCAATTCTGTATTACAATATGTATCTACTTGTTCAATTATTCCAAAATATATATTTAGTCATTAAACAGCTAATATGTTGTTTAACATGCATAAAAATGTTTTATAAACTAGAACTAGCTTTAATTAATTCATGTTTAACTAAAATTACTTACTTTTGTCTTTGGAGATATGTGTAGTTTTAATTAATCGTTAACTATGTACACTAATTAAAAATGGCACATACAAGGGATTTTCTCTGACAAATAAAGTACAAGATTGGTTGTTTGTCATGCGTGTTCATGTACACTGGTGTCCAAAAGTTAAGCATAATTGGTAATTAAGTAAGTAATGAAAGAAATATAAATCGAAATGTGGTAAAACTCCAGGTGTGTAAACCAAATAGTACGCGTCATATATTTTCGCGAAGAGCTTTCCCCGAAACCGAACAGGGGAACGTCAACAAATTGAAAAAGAACGAAGATCTTTTGGATAACCCTATCAAAACTAATGTAGCAAAAGCGTTCAAACTGCACATTATGATTAAGTGGATTATTGTAATGTATTGTGTTTATTTTTATAAGGATAGCATGTATACTCGTAGAGAAATTAAGGTTTTTATAAAAACAGTCCTAAGTTTTTTTGCTTATAATTTGCAGAGTTCTTAATATAAAATAATGTTCTTTTCTGAAAATATGACAAACATCATGGTACACAATACCCTGTCATCAGAATTTTAAAATAATAAAAATTGTATGACAAATGAGCAGGTTTACTAAATAATTTTTTACTACGCATGCGTGAACGCTATTAATATTTCATTTGCATATTATGTTAGTTAAATGTGTAAAGCAACTTTTGTGAAAGTCTCAAAAACATAGATTAACAATTCTGAAAATTATCGTTGATAGAATGAGATCAAAATATTTTATTCCCTAATGAAGCAAAAAGATGAGGGGCTGTATCCATATTCCATTGTTTCGTGCCTAGACAATATTGCACGTACAACTGTATTTGGATAAAACCTTTGATCTTTTGCTTCCTTTTAGGAATAACGGATTTTGAGTTGATTCTATAGACGACAATTTTCAGAATTTTCAAGCTATGTTTTTGAAAAACTTTTACAGAAGTTGCTCTATACATTTAGCTAACACAATATGCAAATGAAATTTTGATATCGTTGACGCATGCGCAATGAAAAATTATTTACTAAACCTATTCATTTTTCATACAACTTTTATTATTTTTAAATTCTGATGACAGGGTATTGTGTACAATGATGTTTGTCATATTTTCAGAAAAGAACATTATTTTATATTAAGAACTCTGTAAATTATAAGCAAAAAACTTAGGACTGTTTTTATAAAAACCTTAATTTCTCTACGAGTATACATGCTATCCTTATAAAAATAAACACAGTACATTACAATAAGCCACTTAATCATAATGTGCAGTTTGAACGCTTTTGCAACATTAGTTTTGACAGGGTTATCCGAAAGATCTTCGTTCTTTTTCAATTTGTTGACGGTCCCCTGTTCGATTTCGGGGAAAAATCTTCACGAAAATATATGAGGCGCACTATTTTGTTTACACACCTGGAGTTTCACCACATTTCGATTTATATTTCTTTCATTACTTACTTAAGTACCAATTATGCTTAACTTTTGGACACCAGTGTAACTGTAATTGCCCAATAATAATTTAACAGCTAATTCGTGTAAGTAATTGAATGCTTTGTAACATTTGGATGGGTGTCGTAGAAAACTGGTGATTTGTCATCATGTAATACATTATGTGGAATTGCAATTGTTTTAAACTAAATCATTTCAAAAATCACGCATTAGAGAAAACATTGAGCGACATCAGGTCAATACATATTAAAAATTAAAAATTAACTGTTAACAATACTGCATTTTTGGAGATGGAAAAGGATCTGTAATTTTCAGTTAATATAATTTTGAATTACAGTTCATTTGATTATAAACGCTTTCCTAATTTGCTTGTACGCATTGCTCCCAAATGGTCCGCGAACTGAGTATATCCTCTTCAGACCCGAGGGTTTATTGATTTACTTTTATTAATTTCAGCTATGGATTTACATTAATTAATTGATAACTAAGAAAGTTTGAACAACGAAACAATTAAAATTTATTTTTTGTACATAATTTTTTTTTTTTTTTTTTGATATATGGGGACTTGTAAAACACGCATTTTAACAATTTCTTAGGTTATTTTAAATTAAATTTTACTTTTATGCATTGTAAAAACATAGAAAAAGATCAAACAAATATATATTTAATAATTTGTATTACTAATGGAGTCTACAAATGGTATCTTAACACACAGTAAAAATTTTTACGTTTTCTTTTTTTTGTACATTTCGTGCATTTCTGCTGCAAGCCATTTTTGTATATCATGTATCTCACTGAAAAAGCACTACGAGAGACAAATTGCTATTTTCTTTATTTCTGCTATCTCTTAGTCTCCATTCACACTAATTTCTCTTTTTTTAATAGTATTTATATATGTGAAAACAAAATTATAAAGATGTGTATCCTATAGGATACACCAGGTCTGAAGAGGTTAAATGTTTTTAAAAGAAAATTTCATGATAGTTTTCTGCTGAATTTGCGTTATAATTAATATCCAAAGGTTGTTTCTCGGCAATTTGCACGAAAAATCAAAAAGGAAAATTTCTCTAAGAAAATTCTGATGTTCAGTTGGCGGACCATTTGGGAGCCCTGCATACGTCATACGGCCTTGTGACATACGTGTTTTTACCAATCATGTTTTGTCCACACCATCTACGGGTATCCATATTCCAATCATAGTTTAATTATTCTCACCTGTAAAATATGCAATGTTTAATCCGAACTATTTTTTTTTTCATTTTCTTATTCAATTAGGCAAAATTTTACATTTTGAAAAATAAATCTTGATAAATTACTAAAATGTTTGATATAGACATGAAAAATAGGCATTATTTGAAAGGTTTTTTTTTTTTTTCAAAAATATTAATAAGTAAAGTGGTTAATAAAGTAGCATGTTCAATGCTAGTTACTGGTTACTATTTTTAGGCTCGCAAATCCTAAATATAAATATATTTATATAAAAAGAAAATCATAATATCTTTACATTTAATATGTATTATAAATGGGATGCACCAAAAATAAGAATATTTTTACTTACACAGCAATACTTTTAAAACAGGTTTAATTGCATGCATAGTTACATATTCAACCCCTTTAGAGGAAAAGTATTTCTGCAACTGAAATGGTAAAATACTTGAATGACAACGGTTTTTATGGGCTAATTTATATAAAATTAAAATAAAACCTTCCTTCGGGTACAGTTTATAAAGCAAAGTTTACTACAACAATTCTTAAGTCAATGTAGCATTTGGAAATCTATATATTTAAAAGACCTGGCTGTTTTTTTAGTCATCAGCCCTGAGCTTTCTACTGGCCCGATTTTGATAATTATTTTTTTAAATGAAAGTTGTTTATGTGTAGATGTGCCCATTCTGGCTAATTTCTAATTTATTCCCATTTTTATGTGTTATTTTTAATTTTAAAAGCTTTCTCTTGACATTTCTTTAAAACAGTGGCCACAGATTAAGCTTTTCTCTCTATAATAAAAATTTACTTTGCTTTATTACTTTCCACCAATCAGGAGCTCGATCTCATCGGTAAATATATAATCGCGTTTCAAGGAAAAAAAATAATGGTTTTCGTAAAATTTAATCCTAATAAAATGATTGCACATAAATATTCACTAATCGCGGTACAATACTCCGATTATTTACTGAGTAATATTATTAAGTATTATGTAAATGAAATAACAGAAAATAAACTTTAATAAAATATAATATCTAAAACGAAATTTATTCGATGAAGAAAATGTCGTCATTTAGAAACCGGATAAATTTGTTCCATGGATATAATATACATTGTTATAATAACTAAAGAATTTTTAAGTAACTGCATAAATCACGCTTTTATTTCGGAAAGGATGACTATTTCTGAATGTGTAAATGATGTCATATTTGAAAAAAAAAAGAATAAAACCTGTAATATGCTGGTATTACGTTATTTCTATTTTACAAAATATCAAAAATTAATTAAAATCATTTCGTTATATTAAGTTATTATTTAAAATAAAAATAAATAAAATCTTTTCTGCATATCAGCAGCAAACACAAAAAATTTATTCTTTATAATAACAAACATATTGTTTTCCTTTTCGTTGCCATAACAATAAAATCAACTTTGACAAATTCATGGAGGCTACAAACTAATAAATAAGTTATTGCAAGTGCTGTAAATGTGTAGTGGGCTGGTTATGCATTTTATTAACTCCCTGTTCCTGTTATAATTAAAATGTTTGGTATGTTATCGCTATTTTAAGAGGTGGCAGTTGTTTATTTCGCTCAGTATCTTATTGTGTATATAAGACTGATATATATCATATCTAACATATATACTTTTCCGTCGAATTTCGACGGGTGCAGCTAATTAAATCTAAATTATATATACAGTCGAGTCTCTCTATAACGAAACTCCATACATCGAATTTCTCTATATAGCGAATTTTTAGTAGAAATGGTCCCCTTTTCGCATGATTAAATTAAAAACAGTCTCTGTATAGCGAAATATCTATCTCCATATAACGAATTTTTTCATAAATTGGTCTTAATTTATTCAGTTTTAAAAAGTTTCGAAATGATATGGAATCAATTTTCCATCTCTTTTTGATTTATCGTCAGTGCTGAGATTTTTTTTTTTCTTTTCTTATTTTTCTTTTTTTTTTTAAATATTACTTCTTTCCTTGTTCTTTAAATCTAACGGATTCATCCCACCTCCCACACACCTTTCCACATCTTTCTCGAAACAGTGTCAATTGTATTGATACACATGTAAGAGAGGAATCAATGAGAGGCACATAAGAGAGACCTTCAAATGGAGGTAAAAGGTTAACGACAACTTTTCATTCCTTGCTAAAATTTGAGCATTTTTTTGAGAGCGTAACAACTTTAAAATAAAAACAACAAAAAATTACAGATTTCTTCGTCTGAAATTAATGCAAGTCTTCCTTATTTGATTTTCATTAAGGGGGTAGTAAGGTTAATTCGAGGGAAAAAAAGCATATTTTCTATCATTTTTTGTAAGGATACAATTAATATTTATTTATTTGTATGGTTATAGTATAATTATATGTCATTTAAAGAGTATTCTGTGAAATTTTCATTAAGAAATATTAAAAAATAAGCCGATGACAGCGAATCTTCGAAGGCGTCCCAAAAAAAAGTTGATTCGCGGTGAACCGCATAACTCATGACTGGATCAACTGAAATTAAAAAACCAAATTCCTTTAATTAGTTGATAAGTTTCCTCGGGGAACGCTGTCGAGTTTTTTTTATTATTATTGATTTTTCAATTTTTTACAAGGCTCGGAAGTCAAAATACTGATTTTTCATCAAAAAAATCTGATATTTTGTTTTTAAAAGTAAGTTAAAATTAAAAAAAAAAAAAAAAAAAAAAACTCGACAGCGTTATCTCGTAATTTTTATAAAGAAAGAGTGCGTAAAATTTTAAAAAGATCGGTTCAGTAGATTTTGAGCTACGGAGTTCACCGGCTTCGAAAAAGCGAAGTGTTAGAAAAACACGTTTAAAGTTTCACAGACTTTTTGTCGAAATAGATATTTGTAAATTACTGCTTTTTTCATATACTTACTCAGAATCATCAATGCACCGTGTACACACGTGTACGTGTACCTTCGGAATGGTCCATTATTTTTGCAGTATGCCAGGACAGGCCTTTGAAACCTGGTCAAACAGTAGCAGCTACTTGGTAGCTGATTGTTGCGGCCACATTCCTCAGTGTGAAATCGGGGGGGGCGGAGACTTACAAGTGTATATCTCCGTCAGTTTTACTTCAATTGCTTTCAAATTTTCACAGAATAATCTTAAGATGTTGTGCATTAATATAAAATAAAAATTAAAAAATGCAAAAAAATAAAATAAAATACCTTACTACCCCCTTAAGCTTTCAAATAAATGTCTGTTCTCTTTTTTGAAACAGCTTAAATAATTAAGAAATAAAATGTTAGGTTAATATTTACTTTTAAACATTTCAAATTCTTAATTCAAAAGATCAAAAATAATATTTGTTCAAATTTCACACATTAAATACGATTTTTAACATCATTCTCTATACATCGAATTTCTCTATATAACGAATTTTTTACTGGAACGGTGAATTTCGTTATATAGAGACTCGACTGTATATACCATAATTCCACAATTTTTTGCGTATAACCCGCGAATAAAATAATTATTTTTGGACCCAGAAATTTTATTTAGTGATCTAAGAAGTTAGATTTCTTTTTGAAAAATTTCTGAGTCGGAAAATGATTGCTCGATCCGCGGTTTATACGCCGATAATTACGGTAATATACCAGTGCCATTCAAGAGGTTAATCTAAAAGGTGATCGGAATGTTTTCTTCATTCTTGCAATCTGTCCCTAACAATCTCACACACAGTGCGACATATATTCTCACAAATTCCGATTGCAAAGAATTCCCTTACACGCATCATCAATGAAAATCTTCAACGGTTTTCTGAAATAAACCTAATCAACTAGTGTAAAAAAGTAGATTTATGAAAATATTTCTATGTAATTTTATCAATGATCTTCTCACTTCCAAAAAAGCTACTATCTGGTACATTTTTAAATTCATTTCTTTTCGAAAACGTAAAGGATTGTCAGGTGTTTTTGTTCAGAAACTATGTAATCGAATGGCGTTATCCATTTTTTATTAGGAGCAACTTAAGAATTTACTGTCAAAGTTAGCGTTTGAATCGAATTTCCGGAAGAGACAACATGGGAGAGGAGAAAAATATGCAATCCCGTGACAAGAATATTTTGTTTCAACACATACATAGAAATATCTTATTTATCAAAAATGGAAATCGCTATTCGACCAAAATTCTTTCAATAGTCAGGCTTGTCAATTTTATACCTTTACAATTAAAAATTAGTCAGAAAATACGTCAAAATATTTTAGGCGTATCATTAGTTATTTAATATTCCTTTTCCACATACAAGGTGTTTGGTATCATTTAAAAAAATTCTGGCCGAAAGCATGTTTAACCTGATTATAATTAACTAATATTTTATGGAAATTAACTCTAAAGATGGCAAGTATGCATATAAACAAAAAAAATTGAATAAAAAAAAGAATGAATAAAATAAGAAAAATTGAATTTCTATAAAACTGAAACCAAGCAATGCTTAGAGTGTAGCATTTCGAAAATGAATCGGCATTAATCAGCTTGTGACTCAAAATATGTATTCAGTATAGAAATTTTACTGTAGGATAATGACCTGCTTGATTTTTCGAAGGTCTAAAAAAACAGAACAGACAGTTTTTTAAAAGCGGAAATTCCAAATTCACACCAGAAATTACGTTAGAAAAATAATTACAAAATTTGCACCGATAAGTAAACTACAAAATTTGATTTGAATTTTGTAGTAAAAAAAAAAAAACAAAAACTGGCACGTTATTTTAAGAAAGCCATATCCGGTTATTTTTTCATCTATATGAAAGAAAATCTTAAAAAGTGAGAAAAATATTCTTATAATGTTAGATATTTTATAATTCGATTTTTCATGTAACTTTTCCAATTACCATTTAAAATATGGCATAAATACCACATTGAAATGTTCTTCCAAAGTTTTGCAGAACTGTATCCACTTATAAAAAAAAGTAGATGCAGAAAAATTGGGTAGTGCACCAACCTGCATAAAACTGACCCCCCCCCCCCAAAAAAAAAAAAACAAAAAAAAAACAGATTTTTCATACTTTAAAATCTTCTAAGCTACATCAATCGCTCGAGAGGAGCCGATATTATTCACTTATGAAATCTCTATTATAGATAATATATATATATATAGGTACAATGCAAGCCGGTAACTGGATATCGATGATAACACAACAACTCACATATTACTTGACATATAATAATTAGTTACATCTAACGTATTTCAATGCCTAATCACTATATCGGATTATCTTATCAATTGTATTTATGAAGATATCACACAACAATATCTGTAAATGTCCTGTTCAGTGACAGTTTCAGTCACATGTTTAAAGTTTTTATTTTGTTATTAATACACAGCATTTAAAAGTAATAATTAAAAATCTTTAGAATAATTTATTTCTTAACAGCGTTTGTAGGCTTCAAGGAGTTTTAACCTTTTTACCCTGTTCAAATTGTACTCAAACTTGATAAAAACATTTCACACCAGAATTGTTATTTAAAACATTTTAATGTATTTAATTGACTTATTTCTCGGAATTTGTCATTTAACTTTCTTTATGAAAAAAGTTCTGGTTCGAATCATATAAAACAAATTATACTCATGGGTCGATTAGACCCATTCAGGGTAGGAAGGTTAAGCACCTTATATCAAGTTTTTTGTAAAGTAATACTTGCCTTACTTAATAAAAAAAATTTCTATCTTCACAATGTGTGTGAGTGGAATAATAATTAAAACAACGCTCAGATAATTAAAAATACCATTATTATCAAAACTTTAAAACTTTAAAATCAGTAAAATGTCTCGCACAAGTGTTTACTGATAATGGCATCTATATGAGAAATAAAATTGTTATATTGTAAGCTTAAGTCACTTTCTACACTCAGTTTGTTTTTTGTACATATTTTTTCAAAAAACATCAAACTAGAAAAAAGCCTATATTGAACATAGTGGGCCTGAAAACTGATTTAATATTTCTGGATATTCTGTTCGTAAATTTCGCTGTAAAAAAAAAAAAAAAAAAAAAAAAAAAAAAAAACGGACGATTTTACGGAAATTGTACTGGAAATCGAAATGCCAGCGTAACTCAGCATTTTCTAACGGAGAAAAACCCGTAAATTCCAGGATAAAACGAAAATTTCCGGGAATTTTTCCGTTAAAAAACTGTGAATTGTTCTGGCGTCCTGATTGCCGATACAATCTCCGTAAAAAAGACCGTTTTTTTTTCTTTCAGTATTCATTCCGATGGAAAATTAAGGATTTTTCCAGTATTGCCGTAACGATTGCAACTACAGCCACAAAACGAGGTCGTAACATAATACCGACTAATTATTTAACCCCGTCGCGACGAGAGCCTTTTACGAAATTTTTAATGTTTTGTCACCGTTTTTTAAAAACAGAAATATGTTTTTTATAAAATCGCTATAATGCTCGGATTAAATGAGGCAAATTTTACAGAATAATTTCACTGGTAGGGTAATTTCACTGGTTCAGCCCATATACACGTCGCTCGTCTCTAAGGGGTCAACCACTTGATCGTCGCACCCAAGACATTCACGGGCTGCAAGCTTCACGGCTTTTATTCAGAGCTGTTTGATTACCAGTTTTATAAAATAGTGTAATTGGTTTTATTCTGGTATCATTTTACGTCATTAAATAAAACTAATATATATATACCGAGTGTCCCAAAAATGACTGATGGATTTTAGAATTCAATAACTTGCAAACGGTGACAGCTATTTAAAAATTTTTTGCAGGGAAGTTATGTATAATGTCAGGAGTTTTTTTACCGTAACACTTGATTTTAGTTCGAATTTCAAACAATAGGTGGCGCTGACGGCGATTGAAGGCCAGGTCGATGCTTCACTCAGCACTGATCACCTGGCCTTCAATCGCCGTCAGCGCCACCTATTGTTTGAAATTCGAACTATAATCAAGTGTTACGCTAAAAAAACTCCTGACATTATACACAACCCTCCTGCAAATTTTTTTTAAATAGCTGTCACCGTTTGCAAGTTATTGAATTTTAAAATCCATCAGTCATTTTGGGACACCCGGTATATTAAAGTGGTGGTAATAATGAATTTGGATTTTTAAACCGTAATATAATGCGACCGTTAAGGGGTTAAAGAAACAACCGTCTTTTCTCGAAATTTTAGTTTAAGCTAATAACTTTATGGTTATTGCTGTTGAAGACATTAAATATTATATATATTTTTAAAATGATAAAATAAAGGCCTTGGTTGCTCCGCGACCCATAGGTTGGGAACCGCGTTTATAGGATATTTAACATCCGAATATTTTCGCCAAAAATCTTTAAAAATACAGTATTCAAAAGGACGCATATCGATAAGTAAAAAGAAGAAAGTACAATATTTGAAAATTTCATTAATAAGAATCTTTTCATATTAGTTTTAATAGTGAAAATTAATGATGCAGAGAAAAACTAATCAATTTTACAAGAAATTTCTTTAATATATTCGTTAACCAAGGAAAGAAATGAAAGATTGTTCAACGAAGAACAACTTTGGGATACTTACAATGAAAAGTTTTATTTTATTTTTTTATTAATGTTTTCCTATGCATTGATTAACATTTTTTCCCAGTCGTTTTCTTGTTTTATTTTTTATTATTTGCATTAAAAAAATATATATACTTCGTTAATTATACAATCAAAATGAAAGTAATAAATGTGAATTGGAAGATACTAATTGAATAAAGATTTGTATTACGCAATTTTGCACTAATCATGAATATTCCTGATTGCATTATTTTAATTGGCGAAATAAATATGAAAGTATTGTTTTTTAATGAAAGATTTCAAGTAAGACTATTGTTGGAATTAAAACATGATTTATGGAATAAAACTAAAGGCCAGTGATTTTTCTTACAAAATACATAAAATTATATGAGTATGTGAAAAAGTTACAATTAGAGTTTTTCAGTTTTTTAAAATTTATTTACCTTTTTTTAACGGGAAAACTATTTTGAATATAAACTTGGGCCCATTGGATTAATTTGGTTGGCGGATTGTTAATCCTTTCGATGCACAACACGAGGTTTCCTCGGGCATGCAATTTTCCATCTAGTTAACAACTTCCCTGATGTGTCCGTACGTCGCGTCATACAAGTAATGTATTTTTGCCAATGTGATTTATTTGTCTCACCAGTAAATTTTTATTGAAAATTTTGTTTTAATTAATCCGAGCATTTTTCTGATTCTATCAGGCAAAAGTTTCTGTTTTGGAAAACTGGTGATAAAAGATGAAAAATTTCGTGAATGACATAAAAAATAGACGTTATTTGAATTTTTTTTTTTTCAAAAATCTTAATCAGTTCAGAGGTTAACCCTCTTTGATTATTCTTACCAATTGTTTTTAGTGTAAACTTTGTCTTATATAATCAAGACACTTTTACGAATCAAGCCATTGAATTGCACAAAAAATTCTGCTTTAAATAACCGGTGATAAAATATAAAAAAAATCTGTAAAAATAATTCATCGCGAAGAACTTACTCTTTTACACCGAGATACTAGTTTTGTCAGGTGTGCTTCATAATCGGGACGCCGTAAGCTTTTTGACAAACCATAGAACTATTAAGAGCACACACTAGTCACACAGTAATAGCCGAACGCTAATGATAAGTCTATGGGCGCAATCTTTTCAAATATTTCGTTTTATTTTTAATATTTTTAAATGATTTTTTTACAGGATAGCTGAGGACGATCCACAACTGGCCCAGTTTTTATTTTTTCAATTTTAGTTTTAGATTTTATTAAAAAAAATTACTTTAATTTTCAAAACCGGTTTAAACCGGTTCTGAAATTGAAACTATCATAATATAAAAAATATATAACCAAAATCGAAAAAGTAAAAACTAGGCCGGTTGTGGATCGTCCTCAACTATCCTATGCAAAAAAAATCATGTAAAAATATTAAAATTTGAACGAGATATTTGAAAAGAACACCCCCATAGACTTTACATTAGCGTTCGGCTTTTACCGCGTGACTAGTGTTCGCTATTAAGGACGATTAACTGACATATCCTTAAAATGTTGAAGCTTCAACTGTAACCGTGTCCGCATAGCGTTCGTTGCCACCGCGGCAAACTTCCACAAAAACATTTAAGAAGGAATTTCCCTAATGCTTTTTAAATGCTTCATTACTGGAAAAATCTATACTAATAAAAGAACAAAACGCTCTGTCTGTGTGTGTGTCTGTGTGTGTGTCTGTGTGTGTGTCTGCGATGGCTATCAAAATCTACAGCACGTACAAAGCTCAAAATTTTTTTTAGAGTAGCCCAATATCTCTCCTGATGCACCTGAGCTTCAGAATTTCAAAATTCCAATTATTAACTGAGTAATTAATTAAAATCAAGAGGTCACTCTCATAAAAAAATCATCTTTTTCCCAATTTTTTTCTCTTTCATTTGTTTACGGTTGGTTGGTTGTGTAAAAATTTTCGCAGAAGTAATAAGAAAGCTGAGACAGAATTAAAGAAACCCATGGAGGAATAAGATAAGTGGAGGTGAAGTAAGCTCAAAAAAGGTTTGCGATATGAAACCATTTATCGCTCAAATTTAATGTGGCAAACAAAAGGACGTGGAAGAGATTTTGTATTATAAGACGAATTGAAAGAAATGAATTACAGTTGAAGCATATTTCAAGAGGAAATAGCAAATTTTTAAAATGGTCTTCGTTCTATTATTATTTATTAGAATAAATATTCGCTTTTAAAATGAAGGAAATTGAAAAATTAGCAATAATTAAATATCAAATTAAAATTAAATAAGATATTGAAAACATTTAATACGAATTAAAAATTGTATAACTAAAAGTTTCCTTCATTAATGTAATTTTCAATACTTTATAACGTAGATGAAAAATGTTTATGACTTAATAATTGCATGTAAATAAATATTTAAAATATAATGATGAAAACATTCTTTTAAAATCATGTATGAAAACTTAAGTAATAAATATTAATCTAAAATATAAATTTCTGACTGCAGACGATTTTAATGTACTAACAAAATAATGTTATATTTTCAAGCAAAACGTTAAAATAATTTTCTATATTGATATTTAAAACACATATGATAAAATAATTAATAAATTTTTACCGGTGAAGCGATAAATTAGTTCTTTTTTTAAAAACGAGAGAAAAAAAAATACAGGTTTAAACCTGTTTCAATTGATAGCGAAATTTTAAAATCACAGTCCGGTGAAATCCAAACACCTCATTGGTCATTGAGCCGCGTCCTTTTCAGGGAACAATCTCTTAGCAGTTGGGTAAATGTTGTCATACTCCTTTTTCCGAGAAAAAATCGTAGCGGCAGTTTTGAAGTAAATCTTATCTCTTTTCATTTATAATCTAAATTTTTCACTCTCATTTTATAAAATGGCATCAAAATATCTTAATTGAGTTAATTTCGATGGTTTATCTTAAATAAGAACAGACGGTAACAATCGCTTAAAAAATACTTTCCCCCTCACCTTTTTCAAATGGAGAAACAAGTTCGTGATTTTCACCCTTACCACTCGACCAATGGGGTGGCTGGATTTCACTTGACTGTGATTTTGGCCCTTCATTTTAAAATTTCGCCAATTGATAGGCGTGTCAAAGCACGTGCTTTTATTGGTACTTATTGGACTTAATGTAGGGTTACATCTTAAGCATAATCTCCAGAGATAATACCTCCACTCTATTAATTTCTTTTTACTCTATGAAAGAAACCAATTTGAGATTTTGACATTTCAAAAGTGACTGTTTTTTTCCCAAAGACCTTTAAAATTCATAGATTGGCAAAATGTCAGTTTAACTTAGGATTTTTGAACATAGCTATTACGTCAGATCGTTGGTACTTCGTACATTAGAATGTATTTGTGGTTGGCTATGTTGCAGTTAATATATGTATATGTATATATGAGGCTTTTTTAGCAGTTTTTTTAAATCATTGATTAAATTTGAATGCATTTATTTAAGTTAAAATTTTATTAAGACTTTAATTTGTTTTTAAAACAAAAATGAAATGCCTCTTTGACGTACAATTTTTCGAATAGGCAGACGATTCATACACAGTAATAAATTATCAAATAGCAAAATAAATTATATATAAAAAATAGTCACTAAAAGAATAGTAGCAAAACATAATGTTTAGGCGTATTAACACATAACCCGATCCCAACCAGAAAAAAACAGACTATACTCCGATCCAAGCAAGACAAAAATTTCATGAGCATAAACGCGACCCGAACCTAAAAATTCCATTTGAAAAAAAACTATGGATTTGATATTTGACCCGAATCAAATCTGAATCCCACAAAAATATTCAAATGAAGCATACCCCAATTCGATCAAAGAAAAATAATGTTCGTGTATATGCAACCCGACCCGAACCTAAAATTTTTCTCTGAAAAAACCCAAAAAATGACCAGAACGAAACCTGAAATCGATAAAAATATTCCAAAGAACTATAACCTGATAAGAGCAAGACAAAAAAACTTCCATGAACATAAACCTGACTCGAACCTAAAAAATTCCATTTGAAAAAAAAGCCTGAAGTTTTATGCAAACTACATCTGAATCCGATCAAAATATTCGAAAGAACCATAACCGGATTCGAATAAGAGAAAATAATTTTCGTGGACATGTAACCGATCGGAACCTAAAATTCCATTTGAAAAAAATACCTGAAATTTGAATCGACAAAAATATTCCACAGAACCATACCCGGACCTGAACAAGACAAAAAAATTTCCATGAACATGAACCCAATCCGAACCTAAAAAATGAACTAAATCTGAATCTGACAAAAATATTCCAGAGAAGCATATCCTTATTCGAACAATGCAGAATAATTTCCGTTGATGCGCAACCCAACCTGAACCTAAAAATTCCATTAAAAAGCCGAAATCTGAATTGAACGACATCTGAACCCGAAAAAAATATTCCAAAGAACCAAAACCCGATCCGAGCAAGACAAAATAATTTCCCTGGACATGAATCCAACCAGAACCTTAAAAATCAATTTAAAAAAAATACCTGAAATCTGAATCGAACCAAATCTGAATCCGACGAAAATAGTCCAAATAACTATAACCAGATACGAACAAGACAATATAATTTCCATGGACATAATCCCCATTCCAAACCAAAAAAATTGTAAAAAAAGAAAAAAAAATCCCGAAATTTGAACCAAACTTAATCTGAACCTAACAAAAATATTTCAGAGAAGTATAACCTCATTGGAACTAGGTAAAATAATTTCCATATAAGTACAACCCGACCCGAACTTAAAAATCCCATTTGAAGGG
The DNA here is from genome assembly GCA_964019185.1 of Maratus speculifer. Lineage (NCBI taxonomy): Eukaryota > Metazoa > Arthropoda > Arachnida > Araneae > Salticidae > Maratus > Maratus speculifer. Next base: position 197,416,662 of record OZ025302.1, on the reverse strand, counting down.
AAAAAAAACCCCCACGAAATCTGAATTGAACCGAATCTAAACTGAACACAAATATTCCACACAATCATAACCGTATCCGAAGAAGACAAAATAATTTCCATGAACATGAATCCAATCCGAACCTAAAATTCGGATGTTCTACAAAACATAATGCGCTCCGTAGCGGTGGAAAGTGAAACTAAGTACTTAGCGCGAGATGGTTAAAATATTTCGTTTATAGTTATGTTAAATTAGAACTTGGTTACGGTTAGATAACAGTTAGGTTGCAGTTACGTTCCGGTGACCCTTTTGTTATTTTATTTTCCGGTTAGGTTACAGTTAGGTCATGGTTAAGTTACAGTTAGGTTAAGATTAAGTTGCGGTTAGGTTGTGGTTAGATTATGGGTAGGTTATGATTAGGTGACGGCCAAGTTACATTTATGGTATATTTAACTTGCAGTTAGGTTACTGTTAAGATACAGCTAAGTTACAGACAAGTTATGATTCCGATACAATTAGGTTACGGTTAGGATTTTGTTCATAGAATGAACATTACGCATGTTTGATAAAAAATATACACCTATTTTTGTAAAATGGCTCTGAATTTATAATATTATATACTAACCTTTTAGCGAATCATCGAGAATCGATTTCATTCACGGTATAGTCAGATTTAAGAGTGATATATAATTAGTTTGAAATTCAAAATATTTCACTTGGGATATCTATGTGAAAAAAGTATTTAGTTAAGTCACTTAACAGTAATTTTAAGGATAAATATCAACACGAAATCGTTGGACACATATTCCCTCCTGCGTTTCCCCATTGCAGTCATTTTAGGTATTTTTGCAGCTAAATATTAGTTTTTTTTAAAAACCAATTTTTGACACAGTCAGGGGGCACGTATTTAATATAATGTACACTGTAAAAAATTTGACCCTTTTGCTGTATCATCACTCCCCCGCTTTTATAGAATATATCTCTTTTGACCTATGACAATGCTCCAAAATAGGCTGAAGTAATCATTTTCTATAAAAGCGGTGGAGTGACGATGCAGCAAAAGGGTCAAATTCTTAACAGTGTATTAACACATATTTTGAGTTGAAGATAAAATCATAAAAATTTCAAGTTCGTTTAACATTATTATAACGGACCCGGGCAACGCCGGGCGGGTCAGCTAGTTTCAAATAAAAATAATGGCAAAAGCTGATATTTATTTCTACCGGTGAAAGTTTACTGCAACGGTAGTTGTTCTGCCACATTGTGACAACCAAGACAACATGTCAGTATGAGTGAAAATGTTATAATAGTTGGGATAATTGACACCAGTAAAAATAAATAGAAATTGTTTACCATATTTGTGAGAGAAAGTTCCCATCAATATAACTCTAAAATAAGAAGAATTTGCCTATTCAAAATTATTGGTGGAAGTTTTCACCGGCGGTAAGCAGAAACCGTTGATCCGATTAAAAGAAACATAGGTCATTTTGAGATAACCACCTCAGTTACTTCACTTATATTTGATTGACAATACACTCTATGTTTTCTCCTCTTTATTCATAACTCCATTTTAAAAGCGCAGTGAGAGTGTTAATAGTTTACGTTTCAATTCTGAATCTGACGTGAGATTATCAAAATTTGTTTTTGGCATCTATAATAATAAATAGACAGGGTTCGTACTGCTCTACCACTAAATTTTTACAGTATTTTCAATGTATTGCACTTCAGAAAAAGATTGCGAAAACTGCGAATCGAATAGGTGATTGGGAATTCTGTTTTTTTAAAAACTAAATATAATTTTTTTTATTTTTAATAGTGGTGCCAGAGTCCTTACAAAATATAAGGAGTGTGCCAACCCTGATAGAGAAGTTTGTGAGTGTGTCAACTCTGTTCTGAAGAGACCCTTGCACGTAGAGTTAAAAAATTTGGAGGAGAGGTACCTCTGTATCTAAGTTTTGGATCTAGAAGCCCCATTTTCAAAGATTTTCAAAGATTTGATTTATTAGCATCCGATGCTATTTCTTTCAGACAAGCTAAAAATGTCGTGTCATCAGCCCTGAATTTTCTAGTCAACCGATTTTGATAATTATTTTTTTAAATGAAAGCTATTTATTTGTAGTTGTGCCCATTTTAATTATTTTTTAATTTATTTCCATTTTTATATTTTATTTTTAATTTTAAAAGCTTTTTCATGACATTTCTTCAAAATGGTGGCAACACAGTTTAGCTTTTCTCTCGATAATAAAAATTTATTTTCTAAAATGATTGAGTATAATTATGCACTAATTGAGTTAAAAAAATATATATTTACTGAGAAATAAGATTAATAATGTAAATAAAATGACAGAACATAATTTATGATAAAAATTAATGTCTAAATCAAAATAAGAGAAATTTCAAATGAGGAAAATTATGTCATTCAGCAACCAGATAAAAAATTACAGTATTATTATGGATGCCTTTTTCATAAACAGTAGCTTTTAAAGAACATTTGAAGAGAAAATGACGTCACTATTTAAAACATCGTATTTTTACTCATAACGTCGACCAATTTCGCCAAATTATACAAATCGCCACATTAATAGCCAAATTATACACATTGACATAATTTTCATTTTAAATAACGAAAAAATAAATAAGTAGTAGAATATTAATAAAAATATTAATAAAAAGTCGAAATAAAAATCACTTAATGACATTTTAAACACATGAATCGTATTTAATGTCATTGAATGTGACATTCACGATCATCCATTATTGGCATTTAACCTTATAGTTTGGCGATAATTTTTTGGTCGATGGGATAACCTAGTAGTACCCGATATTACTTTTATTCTTTTTTTTTAAATAAAGCTATTTTTCTGTGAGTGCATATAAAATAAAATTTCTGGATTTCGCCGGCCCTCATATTACAACGGCGGGATTTTCGACGGGATTCCATTTGTTTTATTGTTAAATTGCATTTTCTTTTACTCAGAGTCTATAAAAAAGCGTTTAAACTAAAGAAAAAATCCGTTTTTGATGAATCTAGTCAATGAAGAAGTAGCACGTCAAATTGTATCTCTTTATTATTCCGCAATTCCAATGTCTCAGAGAAAATTGCTATTCAATTGGGTATTTCACGCCGTTCTGTTTGCTATTATATTGATAAACACAAGAAAAATGAAGTTAGTTCATTGCAATCTAAACGGGGTCGCCCTTCTTAAAAACTTCTATCGATTTTTTTTTTTCTAATCGGAGGCGAAACTGAGTTCTGCAATGATAGAATCTACATTCATCTTGTTTAATTTTTTAGTCGATTTTTAGTGTTCTCATTATGTTTCGAGCCGATTTTCCCACATCAGTGAAAGGAATACGGTTTCATTCTTTTAACCCAACATAGTAAATTGAGTTCTCTTTCCAATAAAGCTTATTCGGAATTCGTGTTGTGATTTTTGAGTTTTTAACGAATTTTTTAATGCGATTTTTAGTATTCTTTCGCATTTTGATAAAAATAAAATTACTTCAAACTTTTAGCTTAATTTATTAAATTTGTCTGCTACGATTTTTGAATTTCATCGATTTTTAATGCGATTTTCAGTGCGATTTTGGAAATATATTTTAACGATTTCTCGAGTTTTGTGCTTTTAGAATTGATTTTTTTTACCTTTTCGTCAATATTATAGACTTTTTTATGCATCACAAACCCGGGCAACGCCGGGCGGATCAGCTAGTCAGTAATAAAGGAAAAGAAAAGTTGCCAACTTTCACTAGAGATTTTTCGAAATTGAAAGTGACTTATTTTTTAAATGTGACACCAATAGAATAAAATTTGTTCAAGGGTTACCAGCGCGGAAAAAAGAAGTTTTAGTTTTGGTTTTAGAAAATTGTCATTTTACAATTCAAATTAAACAAGTTTATACCATTAAACAATTAAAGAAATTCTTTAAAAAATAAAGGTAAGAAAATAATAAAATTGTTCGCAATGCATTTAGTGCCCTAAAACATAACGGTTATGTAAAATAAGGCTTTAAGTATCATTACTTTTTCACTTTCTCCAGGGTTCGCACACTCCTTATATTTTGTAAGGACTCTGGCACCACTATTAATGATAAGAAAATTTATATTTAGTTTTAAGAAACAGAATTCGCAACCTTCTCCTCTATTCACAATTTTCACAATATTTTTCTGCAGTGAAATACATTGAAAATACTGTAAAAATTTTGTGGTAGAGTTGTGCGAACCCTGTTCTCCTGTGTTTGGTAGTGGATATATGAAAATTTTTGACTTCGGTTTTCAACAGAATTACACGTTTTAAAAGTCAGAGATACTGAAAAGCATGTTTTTACAAAATGTTTGTCCGTGAGTCTCTGATTCTGTCTGCTGGTATGTTTGTGACATTAAACTTTTGGGCGGTCTACCTCAAAAACAAATGCACAGAATTTTAATTAAAATTTACTTTTAGTTAATCTCTAATGGAAATTGGAATTGATTTCTTTTTGGTGTAAATCTCTCAACAGATGGCGCTTCTATACAAAGTTTTTATGATTTTTGCAATAGCTCAATCTCCAGATTAGATTTTCATCAAACTTCAGAGTCAGTGCCTCCTTCACCTAAATTCACATTTTTTTTCATTTTGATATAAATCGTGCAAGAGGTTATCTGCCATACTGCGTTTTTGGGGTTTTTCTGCATCAACTCTAACTCAAGAATTAATGCACCGATTTTCATCACCTTCAGATTCCGTTAGTCCTTTATATGACTTGTGCTGTTTACATTTTCGTGTAAATCGTCTAATAGGTAGCGCTGCCATGCAAATTTTTTTGCGATTCCCGTAATGGCTCTGTTTCAAGAACTAGTGCACGTATTTTGGTCAAATTTCAGATTCAGTTATATACCGGGAGGCGACAGCACAGACAATTCACGTCATCAATTTCATGGATGAAAATCTAGGATAAGCTAAATTTGATTCGCAAAGCAATCGGTTTGTCAAATCATGTCTTGGTGAAATACAACTAAAAACCCATATTTAATGGTTGACTCGTAGGTTTACCTTTGTACTTTCAAACACTCAAAAGTATGAAAACATGGAGGGTTGGGAGCAGAAAACATAGTGATTACCTATGAGTGAATCGCTAAAATCAGGTTTGTAGGTGCTATGCACCAAAATATGACTTTGCTGACCGATTGCGTTTTAATATACGAATCGAGATTTAACTGATCCAAAATTTTCACCCGTGAACTCTATGAAGTGATTGCTCTGCCGCTACCCGGTCTATTATAAATATTGGGGAGCATTATCTTTTGATGTAAATCACCAAACAGGCTTCTCTGCTGTGCATCATTTTCACGGGCTCGTTCTATCTCAAGAACTAACTAGTTTTCATCTGACTTAGAATTCAGTTACAGATTGACGCAAAATTTTGGTGCTAATCGCTGAACAGGTTGCGCTGTTATGATGCATTTTGCAGGATTGTTATTGTCTGTTCGATAACTTAATCAAAGTCAAACTTGCTCTTACCTTACTCAAATCGCTGCGAAAATCCCGAAGTAGACACATTCTAACTCTTAATTTATCTTCTTAGGCAAAACACTTCTCTTATTTGAATAGGATATTATTCGATGAATCTCATGTTGAAAATTGCAGAACACATCTTTCATAGAACTCTTCATATCACGTCACCATACAGTTGGAATTCGCGAATAGTTACTATGTCCCTCACATGAATTAATTACTCTCACCTCACGGCTCTACGGTTCAATGTTGTATTAAATTCACACATTACACAATTATTCCACAGGCGCTGGTTACATTAAAACAACTTTATTAAATAGAATAAATCATTAGGAGCTCACTGCCACATTATCGTCTGCAAACATCTCATAAACAATTTTAGAATAAAAACAGAAATAGCAATTCACTCCAGCTTCTGGATACTGAGATTTTAATTATACGTGGCGCGGTATGTCTGCCTACATGGAACAGTTATAATTTTAGTGGCTGTCATATCTCAAGAAATAATGAATGAATGTTATTTCTTTAGAATAACTCATGATAGGAATAGATTGCCATTTAGTTTTAGTTATGTGTTACCGAATTAACGAATAATTAGCGATTTTACGATTTTACGTTTACCGAAGTATTAACATGCATCAGATAGAAGAATGTTTTGGGGTTGGTGTATCCGAATAGTGTTTTAAGGAGTGTTATTATCTAACTGAGGAGATAATTATCATATACCATGATGAAAATTCAGAGTTTATTTTAAATAATATTATTTTATTTGAAAGCTTGCGTAGTCATAAACACAGGGTTCGCACAGTTCTACAACTAAATTTTAAAAATATTTTCAATGTTTCACTGCAGATAAATACCGTAAAATCTGTGAATGAAGGCGGGGCTTGCGAATGTTGTGGTTTAAAAATTAAATGTAAATTTTCTTTTTTTTAATAGTGGTGCCAGAGTCCTTGGAAATTCCAAGGAGTGTGCGAACCTTGTAAACAATGATTAGTTTTTGAAAATTAAAGCGCAAAAATTAATGTAAGGTTTTCCTAGCGAAATTTAGCGCAAGCGAAATTTTTTTTTCACTATCACTGTAGTATAGTATATAACCACGTGCTATCAATAGCCCAACGCTTTTTGAAAGCGGTTTCTATGAATCATTATAAAAGTTATATTATTCAAATTAACAATACAATAAATGCAAAAGATTTTCTGTATGCTTTTATCATAAATTACACAACATTTTCAATTCGCAAATGCAGTCATTATTTTTCATTAAGCTAATTCATGTCATGGAAAAAAAATATTTTCGCAGCAAGAAAAAAAAAATCTATCCACTATTTATTAAAATTCAATTACAAAAGTATAGAAAAGTCGAGCTAATAAAACAATTTTTCTAACCTTAAACGGTTGTTAGTTTTGACAATGATTAAATCGTAATTTTTTTTGTTTTAATTTTTGAATATGTGTATTTCTTTTAAAGAAACGGAAATTTCAATAAATTTCATATCTTTCAAGTTATGTTTTTTAAACGTCCGTAATAAATGTTACATACATTAGCACATTATATTTTGATTGCATTCGCACATGCGCAGTGAAACCTTTTTTAGTAAATATGCTTTTTTTCATAGAATGTTTATTATTTTTAAAATTCTCATTACAGGGTTATGTGTACAATGTTGTTTGTCGTAGTCTCTGAAAAGAACTTTTTTTTCATATTAAGAACTCTATAAATAATAAGGAAACAATTTGACGAAATTTAGGACTATTATGTTATGAAAAAAAACTTAAATTCTCTACGAGTATGCACGCTATTTTCCTAAAAATGAACACAGTTTACTACAATAAGCCTCTTAATCATATTCTACAGTTTGAACGATTTTGCTACATGGGTTATTAAAGAGTTATACAAAAAATATCCGATATTTTTTAATTTGTTGACGGTCTCCTATAAGATTTCGGGAAAAAAAAATCTTTGCAGAAATGTATGACCTATACTATTCTGTTTATAAAGTTCAGAGTTTTAAAGCGAGTTTCAGAAAAATTCCTCGTGTATTTTTCTGCATATTTTACTAAACGACTAAAATCACAAGTGACTGGTCATCATTGGGCATATTGTGTATACAAACACTTCTTTTGTTTTGTAATGAAACAGTCTTTAAAGCAATTTCTACGAATCATGATAAAAGTCTATTATTAAAATCGTCAACACAATAACTGCAGCAGTATTTATTCTACAATCTCAATGCTTTTATCATAAATGATATAGCATTTCGATTCACAAATGCAGCCATTAGATTTCATTAAGCTAATTCATGTCGTGGAGAAAAATTGTTTTCGCATCAAAAAATATCTATCCACTATTCATTAAAATTCATTTACTAAAATGTTGAGAAATCGAGGTAATGAAATAATTTTCAATTTGGAAGCTCAATTTTTGTAAACTTAAATGGTTATTAGCTTTCAGAATGATTAAATGATGTTCTTTTCCTTTAATTTTTGAATGTATTTCCTTTGTAAATTCCGCTAATGGCTTTAAAACAACGGCCGGCAAACTTAAATAAAATTTAATTAACTAATTTGCTACGATTTAAATAAAACCGACAAGAAACAGTATCTTACTGATTTCGCAAGTGCAAACTTCAAAGCGTAAAATCGAATATGAAAGTGGTATTAAAAATGTACATTTATTAATTTTGAGATGAAGATAAGAAATCCCATTAAAAATGTGTTTCATTGAGTATCAGGTTAATTATTTTATTTCGTCTTTATGATGTTGATTGAAAAAGAATAAAACCGAAATAACAATCCTTATTAAAATACATTTTAATGATTATTAAGTTAATTATTTTATTTCTTTTGTTATGCTGTTAATTAGAAAAAGAATAAAAACTCTGCAAGATTTTTATTATTTAAACATCGCTAGGTAACACTTAGTTTAAAGAATTTGATTAATAAGGAAAACAGCAATTGTTAAGTTTATTGAACAAATTATGACGAATTTTTTATGATTAAATACAGTAGAAAAATAAACATTATCCATTGCATTTTAGGCGAATCAAAATAATGGTTAAATAAAAATAAACAGAAAATATAAAGCATAGATATAAACCGATATTATGGTCAATGTTAAAATCTGACTTTTTAAAAATTTTAATGCATTTTTGTTACCCGGTATATTAAAATAATGTCAATATTTGTTAAGGATCAAAAGCGACTTTTAAAAAATAAGTAAAGTTATCTTTATTTTGTCTCACATTAAATACCAAAGTATCCAAAACGCTTTGATAATATTTATTTTATTAACATTTTTAGCATACCTTTTTTAGGGCCCAAAACTGTAATGATGGTATATCTATTCTGAAAGAAGTTCCAAAAAATTTTTTTGTGTAATTCGAGAACCTAGATTTAATTATTCAGACATGCACCAAGGGAAACGATAATTCCCGTTTTTAATTGCAAAAAGTATTATTAACTAGATCGTTCTGCCTTGCAAGAAATAAATTTGTGTCAAATTCTCCGCATTTTTATTTATTATTTATTTTTATTTTATTTTTAGACCGTAAGAAATATACAAAATCTGCACACTGAAATATATTATCTGATACAAAGATCTGAGAAAGCTGTTTGGAAAACCAACTGCTCTGAATACCAGTAAATTTTTAAAGTTCTGTTCACCTTGTCGAACCAAAAAATTTTTTGCTGTGAATGAAGGAGAAGAAACCCTACAATACTATTGGTTTTGGGTATCCATCCTTGTTACGTCACTGCTTACTCTCATAGGATTCAAACCAGGGAACTGGTCTCTTCTGAATTAGTGTTTTCTTAACCACTTAATCGTCGCGCCCGAGACATTCACGGGCTGCAAGCTTCACGGCTTTTATTCGGATATGTTTGATGCAAACCAGTTTATAAAACTGTGATTGACTTTATTCTGATATCATTTTTACTCGTCATTTAATAAGATGAATATTTTTTTTTCAAAAAAGTGGTGGCAATAATGACTTTGAATTTTTAAACCGTAATTTAATGCAACCATTCAGTGGTTAACGATTACATCAAGGCTTCATAAACAGCATGTTCAGATATCGTTACTTATTTCAGATGTCTTTTATGATGCAAAGGCATATGTCTTTTATTATAATAATTAAAGAATATTAAAGAATGAATGTATTTTCACAGAGATTATATTTTTCAACTGAATATAAAATTTTGAATATTTTACATGTTTTTTTCCTATAATTTTAAATATTTAGCTTTTTAGTTTGATGCTTTATAAATGATAAATTTTAATTTTTAAGATATTACAGGCATGAAAGAATGCATTAAGATTAGTGAATGTTTTTAAATTTTTACTTTAATATTATTTTTATCCGTAAGACATGGTGACGTCACTGCAACGTCGTTGTGAAGTCACATTGAGACTTTGTGACCATCGATTGTCGATGTGACGTCACGTGACGTCGATGTGAAGTCACAGTGACTGAAATGTGAAGTCGTTATGGCCGTTTTAGAGCTTTTTTGTGACGTCGCATTGTGACCAATTTGTGAAGAGTGTGTCATTTGTGACTACTTTGACATTAACATTGTGACGAACTGTGAAAATTTTTTTAGAAAGTCACATCTTAGTCACATTGTGACGTCACTGAGTGGTGGCATTTTCGTCACAGATGTGATGTGACCAAAGTGACTCACAGTGACGTCATTGTGACGTCACTGTGAACATGCATGCTATGAGGGCATTTATTTATTTATTTATTCAATTAATTTTGCAAGAATACCAACATATTTTTTTCACCCATGTACTTTTTCAAATATTCCAAATTAGTTGTTTAATGATCTAATCAAATAAAGGTAATTACTGCATGGTATTAAAATAAATTTCCTTTAGTGCTTATTAAACATCATTTTTATCATAATTTAACTATTATATTTCAGATATGTTTTAAATTTTAAATGCGAATCTGTAAAAATAAAATTTTAAAAATTAAAAATATAATTTTTCCTTTTAAGAACATACAGAGACTTAAAAAATATATATTAAAAGCTTGCTATACATAAACAAAGCATTATTTTAAAATCATAAAGAGAAATAAACTGTAACAGTTCCTTTTTAATGGTCTTAAACCTAAAAAGATCCTAAGATTTAATTTTTTTAAAAACATTGTTAAAATAGGTTAACTTTTCATTTTTTAATAAAAGAAAGAGTATATTAACTTATAACTTAACTATATATCTCTGTATATGAAGTAAATGCATATGCATGGCTGCCAACTACTACGCCTATTTAAAGACGAATAAACATATCAGAAACAGAAATTATAGTAGATAATTAATAATATGGAGTATACTACATAACATTGAATATATTTGGCATACATTTTACTAAAAGTTTTTTGTGGTTCCAATCATGTTTACGTGATTTAAATAGGCGTAGAAGTTGGCAGCTCTGCATATGTAATTTTGGCTCTTTCTTTTTGAACATGAGTGAACATTTCCTACAATGCTTTAAGGCAGTTATTATCTCCTCTATTAAATGTGTGTGGCAGCACAAAGAAGTGAAAAGTTTGATTTCAAATAACTTCTTTGGGAATATTGAATTAAAATTATGTCATTTGACTGCCAAATATAATGCAAATAAATATATTTTGTAAGGATTACTCCCGCCATCTAAAGAGAAATGTAATTATTACAAACACCAAGAATGAAAATAGATTATTTATTCTCGAAATAATAAGCACGAATGTTTGGCTCTAAAAAAGCTTGGGTGATCAGCAGACAAAATGTATAGATAATAATTAGTTTTGTGGAATTTTAATGGATTCGTATATAGCTGTTTTCAATAATCTTTTTTTTTTTTTTTTTTTTTTTTTTTTTTCTTTTTTTTCTTTCTTTCTTTTTTTTTTTTTTTTTTTTTTGTAAATAACGTGATTACTGCACTGATGTATTTTAAATAAATATATTTGTAATTATGGCTCTTTCTTTATGAACATCATTAGACGAACCATTTCCCACAATGCTCTGAGACAGTTATTGTCTTCTCCATTAAATGTAGTGTACACAAAGAAAAATTTAATTTCGAATTTCCTTGCGAAAATTGAATTAAAAGTATGCATTCGATGATTAAATACAATGCAAATAAAAACACTTTATAAGGATTATTCCAGTCATATAAAGAGAAATGTAATTATAACAAACGCCAAGAATGTAAAGGAAAATTATTTATTCTGAAACAGTGATCAAGAATTTCAGCTCTAAGAAAGCATAAGTGATTAGCAGACAAAAGATATAGATAATTATTTTTGTAAAATTTGAAAAGATTCAGATTTTTTTAAAATAAAAATAGTGATTAATATACTGATGTATTTGAAATAAATACATCTGTATTTATGGATTTTTCTTTATACACATCTTTAGACAAAATATTTACCACAATGATCTAAGACAGTTGTTTTCTTTTCAATTATATGTGTGTGTAAGCACAATTGATTTCAAATTATTTCTTTGTGAATATTGAATTTAAATTATGTCATTCAATTGTTAAATACAGTGCAAATAAAAATATTTCGGAAGAATTATGTCAGCCATTAATAGAGAAATGTAATTATTACAAACGCCAAGAATGGAAAGAAAGTTATTTATTCTGGAATCAATGAATACGAATTTTTGCTCTAAGAAAGCTTATGTTATTAGCAGACAAAAGATTTAGATAACTAGTTTTGTGAAATTTTAATAGATTCAGATATAGTTGTTTTCAATACTTATTTTTCTGTAAAAAATAGTTTTAATGCACTGATGTAATTGAAATAAATACATTTGTATTTATGGCTCTTACTTTATGAACATCATTAGACAAAACGTTTCCCACAATGCTCTGAGACAGTTATTAACTCGTCTATTAAATGAGTGTGGCAGCACGAAGAAATGAAAAGTTTGATTTCAAATTACTTCTTTGCGAATATTAAATTAAAATTGTGTCATTCGATCATTAAATTCAATGCAAATGAAAATATTTTATAAGGATTATTCCAGCCATCTATAGAGAAATGTAACTATTACAAACGCCAAGAATGAAAAGGAAGATTAATTATTCTGGTAATAATGAGCACGAATGTTTGCTCTAAGAAAGCTTGGGTGATTAACAGACAAAATATTTAGATAATTAGTTTTGTTAAATTTTAATGGATTCAGATATTCTTTTTCAGTAAAAAAGGTTATTAATGCACTGATGTATTTTAAATAAATACATTTGTATTTATGGCTTTTTTATGAACATCATTAGACAAAACATTTCCCACAATTATCTGAAAAAAATATTATATTTTCTATGAAATGCGTACGGCAGCATATAGAAATGGAAAATTGATTTCCAATTCCTATTTGAATATTGAATTAAGATTGGGTCATTCAGTTGTTAAAAATACTGCAAATAAAAAATTGAAAGGACTATTCCAGCTATTCATGGGAAAATGTAATTACAGTGGAGCATCTTTTATACGACGCCGAAGGGACTACCGAAAAACGTCGTATAAACAATAACGACGTCCAAAACTAGAATTAATTTTGTTTTCACTTAATTTTAATGTTTAACTTGATGATTTGCATTAATTTTTAAATTAAACAAACCAAAATAAACAAAGAATCTTAAAGACGGGGAGGGGGGGATTAGTAAGTAATTTAAATATGCGTACCTTTATTTATGTTTCACCGAAATGTCCCTCTTTTGCAGTACATCATTTTCTTTCCATTTAAAGTTAAAGATAACCCCGCGTGCCAACTAAAAGTCACCAATACTGATAACAGCTAGAAGGATAGTCTGTTTGCAACTTAAAACAAGTCGGGAAAGCTGACCATCCCCGAATAAAGAATGACCCCTTCCAGTGTAATCTGTTACACGTAAGCTGATTTTTCAGACTAATCGAATACCAACCCACATTTTTATAATGTGGAGTGCATTTAAACACGCTCTTTGGTGTAAAATACACAAGAAAAATTAACAAAAATAAACCTATACAAAATCGAAAAATCGACGTATAAACGATTTTGGGCGTCGTATAAAAGATATATTTTCACATTAAAATGAATAGGAATGAATCGGAACCACATTAAAATGTCGTATAAATGTAAAAGTCGTATAAGTGATCGTCGTATAAACGATGCTTTACTGTATTACAAACGCCAAGAATGTAAACAAAGGTTATTTATTCTTGAAACAATGAGCAAGAAAGAAAGCATTGGTGATTAGCAGACAAAAGATATAGATAATTATTTTTGGGAAATTTTAAAAGATTCAGATTTTTTTTTTCAGTAAAAATGGTGATGTTTTGAAATAAACGCATCTGTAATTATGACATTTTCTTTATACACATCATTAGACGAAACATTTCTCACAATGCTCAAAGACAGTTTTTAATTTTTATTTTTTCTATTACTAAATATGTGTGGCAACATATAGAAATGCAAAGTTTGATTTCAAATAACTTCTTTGGGAATATTGAATTAAAATCATGTCATTAGATTGTTAAATACAATGCAAATAAAAATATTTTATAAAGATTATTCCTGAAATTTATAAAAATATGTATTCATTACAAACGCCAAAGAATGAAAAAGAAAGGTTATTTATTCTGGAATCAATGAATACGAATTTTTGCTCTAAGAAAGCATAGGTGGTGATTAACAGACAAAAGATATAGATAATAAGTTTTGTGAAACTTTAATGGATTCAGATATAGCTGTTTTGAATAATTTTTTTAGTAAAAAAGGTGATTACTGCAGTGATGTATTTTAACCACTTTGCGACGGTAGACTTTTACGAAATTTTTAATGTTTTGTCACCGGTTATTAAAAACAGAAATTTGTGCCTTATTACATCGAGAAAATGATCCGATTAAATAATATTTTACTGATGGAGATAAACAGAGATTCTTAAGCCTTTTTGCGGCACATACGTGTCGCTCGTCCCCAAGGGGTTAAATAAATACATTTGTAATTATGGCTCTTTCTTTATGAACATCATTAGACAAAACATTTCCCACAATGCTCTAAGACAGTTATCTTCTCCATTAAAAGTGACGGCACCACAAAGAAAAGAAAAGTTTGATTTCGAATTTCCTTGCGAATATTGAATTAAAAATATGCATTCGATTGTTAAATATAATGCAAATAAAAATACGGCGCGACTGAGATTTAACCCACTTCTTGGTGCGTTTTCAAAATGTCGCCACATTGGCGCGCTTTTGCGTTTTGCCTTCCGGAGTTTCTCTCCAGAAGACACCATGCAAAAGAGCGCAATTTAAAGTGGCGATAATGAAAATAAATCAAAAATACATGTTTTAAAACATGGAAATTTAAAAGAATTTGAAATATCACACATAAAAAAACAAATAATCCACTTACCGACAAACTAAGTTTTTAACGGAGTTTGAGATATCGCGACAATAAAAATAGAGCAAAAATATATATATTAACGCAGAATCTTAAAATATTGCAAAAATTAGGATGTAAAAAGCATGCATATTTCGAAAAATTAAAACAAATACCTCATTTACATACAAAATTATTTCATAAAATTTAAGA
Source organism: Maratus speculifer (assembly GCA_964019185.1). Classification (NCBI taxonomy): domain Eukaryota; kingdom Metazoa; phylum Arthropoda; class Arachnida; order Araneae; family Salticidae; genus Maratus; species Maratus speculifer. Next base: position 197,401,622 of record OZ025302.1, on the reverse strand, counting down.
TTCTAATATCGGATGACCATAAACAAAAATTTAATTTACAGAGCTTTTTGAACAAACAAAAAAAAAAAAAAAAAAAAAAAAAAAAAAAAAAATCCTTTCTCAGGGGGGCTTTGTCCCCTGAATCCCCTGTCACATTTTTCTTTAAAACATGTATAATATTTAAACATTCAAAACAGTTCTGTTCAAGAAACGAAGAAAGTGTACACATACCTTTTTTAAAAACAAAACCAGTCTTTTTTTAAATAAAGAAAGAAATCCATAATAGATTTTCTAAAGAAATATATTAAGTTTTGAATGAAAATGGTCATTTTCATTTATATTTAATATATAATTACTCGACCAACTCTCATCGTAATCCAACCGTCTAATAACATACAAGAAATTTAATTAACTTCAAACCGCCAGAATTAAAATTCTACAGTTTATCCTCTCTCGTCCAATAATAAAACTAGAAAAGAAAGGACGAACAGAGCCGTAAGTTCCCGCAAACAAGGGAGAAACCAGTTCTTCACTCCGAGGGGTTCCCGAGAAGAACGACAGCGGAAAGTAAAGGAAAGCAAGGCGTGGCGTAGTTATCGCGCGCAGAAAAAACGCAGCCAAAAAGTGGGTTAAAACTCAGTTTACCCAAAAATACTTTATAAGGATTATTCCTGCCATATAAAGAGAAATGTAATTATAGCAAACGCCAAGAATGTAAAGAAAGTTTATTTATTCTTGAAACAATGAGCACGAATTTTAGCTCTAAGAATGCATCGGTGGTTAGCAGAAGATATAGATATAGATAATTTTTTTTTGTAAAATTTTAAAAGATCCAGTTTTTTTTTTCAGTAAAAAGGGTGATTAATACACTGATATATTTGAAATAAATACATCTGTAGTTATGGATTTTCCTTTATACACATCATTAGACAAAATATTTCCCACAATGCTCAAAGTAAGTTATTATTTTTCTTGCTATTAAATGTGTGTGGCAGCACATAGAAATGTACAGTTTGATTTCAAATAACTTTGGGAATATTGAATTAAAATTATATCATTCGATTGTTAAATACAATGCAAATAAAAATATTGCATAAGATTTATTCCGGCTATTTATAGAGAAATGTAATCATTACAAACGCCCAGAATGAAAAGGAAGATTATTTATTTTGGAAACAATGAGCACGAATTTTAGCTCTAAGAAAGCTTAAGTTATTAGCAAACAAAAGATATAGATAATTAGTTTTGTGAAATTTTAAAGGTTTCAGCTATAGTTGTTTTCAATCATTTTTTTTTTCAATAAAAAAGGTGATTACTGCACTGATGTATTTTAAATAAATACATTTGTAATTATGGCTCTTTATTAATGAACATGATTAGACAAAACATTTCCCACAGTGCTCTAAGACATTTATCTTCTCTATTAAATGTGGGGGCACCACAAAGAAAAGAAAAGTTTGATTTTGAATTTCCTTGCGAATATTGAATTAAAATTAAGTCATTCGATTGTTAAATTTAATGCAAATAAAAATATTTTATAAGGATTATTCCAACCATTTATGGGAAAATGGAATTATTACAAATGCCAAGAATGAAAATGAAGATTATTAATGCTGGAAACAATGGGAATGAATTTTAGCGCTGAGAAAGCCTAGATTTTTAGCAGACAAAAGTTTTAGAAAATTTATTTAGTGAAAGTTTAATGGATTCAGCTATAGCTGTTTTCAAAAGTATTTTTTTAGTAAAAATGGTGATTAATACATGGCTCTTTCTTTATGAACATTATTAGACAAAACATTTCCCACAATGCTCTAAGGCAAGTATTATCTTTTATATTAAATGTGTGCGACTGCACAAATAAATGAAATGTTTGACTTAAAATTACTTCTTTGCGAATACTAAATTAAAATTATGTCATGCAATTGTTCAATATAATTGAACTAAAAAATATTTTATTAGGATTATTCCAGTCATGTATAGAGAAATGTAATTATTACAAACGCGAAGAATGAAAAAGAAGGTTATTTATTCTTGAAACAATAAGCTCGAATTTTAGCTCAAAGAAAACTTATGTTATTAAGAGGCAAAACGTTTTGATAATTAATTTTGTGAATTTTTAATGGATTCAGATGTAGTTTCTTAATTTTTTTTCAGTAGAAACGAGAAATAATGTACTGATGTATTTAAAATAAGAAACATTTTATTTCTGCCAAATCTCCGGATATTTTCATAACATTATTTGAATGCAGAAAATATTATTTTGTTTAATTTGAAATATTTGTTCGATTTAAAAGAACATTTTTACTTTAAAAGAACAACTTTTCTATAAGATGATTTGAGTGTGCAAAAAGCCGAATATTTGGCAATTACAATAACTTGAATAATTTGAAATCGGAGAGCGAATTAATAAATACATTTCTAATTATGGCTTTTTCTCTACACACATCATTAGACAAAACATTTCCCACAATGCTCAAAGACATTTTTTTATTTTTTTTTCTATTAAATGTGTGTGGCAGCATATAGAAATGGAAAGTTTGATTTCGAATTACTTCTTTGCGAATGTTGAATTAACATTATGTCATTCGATTGTTAAATACAATGCAAATAAATATATTTTATAAGAATTGTTCCTGCCATGTATAGAGAAATGTGATTATTACAAACACCAAGAATGAAAAGGAAGATTAATTACTCTTGAAATAATGAGTACGAGTTTTAGCTCTAAGGAAACTTAGGTTATCAGCAGACAATAGATTCGAATAATTAGCTTTGTGAAATTTTAATGGTTTCAGATAAAGATGTTTTCAATTGTTCTTTTTTTTCCTTCAGTAAAAATCGTGATTAATGCATTGATGTATTTCTGTGTTCTTAAGAGGATTTATACCACAATTTTTATGTCAATTGTTTATAGAAGGTTGACTTGGGAAAACATTTCATGGTATGATGTCATAGTTAACATTTAGCAAGGCAAAAGTTTTGAATGTTAATCCTTTCCCGACTGTGTACTCTTATACAAATTTTACTCCATTGACGCCATTTTTTTATGAAATTATCCTCAGTTAAATTATTTCGAAACTCCAAGTTTTAATATAAGGCAAATATTATTTTTATAAGGTAAATATTACTTTTTTTATTACTTCTGTTGAAAAAAAAATGCAAAGAAAGAGGAACGCGAACTAGACTCAAGTTTGGGCCGCAAAGAGTTCAACTACAACAACAACAAAAAAAAAAAATTAAGGTGAGAAGAAAATTAATGCTAATAAATATATATATATCTGCATTTAAGAATAAATTAATGTAAATTTCTTACTATCTGGAAGAATATTTGCCCATTACGTTTTTTTCTGTTTTATATCTATTTCATCTTTTCTTTCTTTTATCTATTTTATTTTCCATTGCGCAATATTAAATGCATACATTCTCTATTCTCTTAAAAATTTTTCTATTGAATGAAAAAACGCAAGATTAATTTTAAAATTCTCTTTTCAAATATTGAGTTGATGCTATTGGTCAATCTGATGTTGAAATCCTTTCACTAATGTATTGACTTCTAATGTCTTTGAATCAGTAGTCACTGAATTAAAAATGTGTTTTAATATGTTCGGAGTAACTGTCTAGTAGCAATGGAGTTAATAAAGAGGGGGAGAGATATAGTGTATTGTCGACCAGTTGCAAATGAAGTAATTGAGAAGATTGTCACAAGATGGCTATTGTTAATTTAAATTGTATAGACAGTTTCTAATTTCCACCGAGGCAAACTCCTACGAGTAAATTAGAATAGAAATTTATCTGTATAATACAAATTTATCCAAAATTTAAAATTTGTCCAAAATTCAAGTTTCTATTCTAAAAAATGTCCCTTAAAACATAGTTTTGACTTTTTTTTAGGACGTTTTAGGCTCATTTCATCATTTTAAATTTCTATCTTTTGTGAATTCTATTAGCGAGAGCGATTACATCTTAATACTTCGAGCTCTGATTGTTGAATTTTCTACCATTTAATTTTTATTCTGAAAATTCAAAATGGCATCGGTATATTCGACCAAATTTATTTGAAAACGATTTTAAGGACGATTTTCCGTGTATAAGGAAAACAGAATTTTTTTCTTGTAAAATACTGGTGGTAATGTGACATTTGAAAATTTGAAGAAATTTGCCATCAGAGCTCAAAGTGTTTATCTCTTGAGCGGCGGTGGGATATAATATATTCTTTCGCTCCTGTAATATGTTGATATCCTGCCTAATTTTAAATAGTATTTCCACCAGAAATTTTTAATAAAATTTTACTTTGATAAATTTCATGGAGAAAAGTTTTAAAACTGCTTCTCGTCATTTGGAAAAACAAATTTCGAATTTTTTGATGGGATTTAACATTACAGAAACACAATTGCTTGCCCTCTTGTATGATAAATTTCAAGTGTTTAGTTCACTGGGTATCACAGCCTGAGAGCTTATGTGGCCGCCAGTTCTGTATGTGTGTACGTACGGTCGTTCGTGTGTATGTGCGTAACGCAATGACTCATGATAAAAATATCCGATTCACTTGAAATTTTGAATATTGGCATATTCTGATAAGGCGCTTCCCTGATTAGTTTTTGGAGTTCATTCGATATGTATAAGAGGAGGAACGGGGGGCTCACACCCCTCCCCTTAATTGTTATAAATCGGTTTTTCATGGAGATTGATCAGTTTTCGTTCAAAATTTAGATATAGAATCATTCTGGTGAGGTGCTTCCGTGATTGGTATTAGGTGTTCATTGGATAAGTATAAACAGGGGGAACGGGGGTTCTACTGCCCCTCCCTTTAATCTATATAAATGGGTTTTTTATGCAGAATTATCAGATTTCGTTCAAATCTCTGAATAGTTTTGGAAGTTTAATTATTAAGTATAAAAGAGGAGGATAACTCCTCTTAAATGATATAAATGGGTTTTTATTAAGAATTTTAAGATTTGCTCTGAACTTAGGATTTAGATTTTTTATATGATAAAGCATGTCCCTGATTAGTTTAGGGAGTTCAATGATTAAGTATAAAAAAGAGAAATGGGGGGAGATGTTTTCCCTCCTTAATTTGTTTTTCGAACGGACTTAATCCTTGAAAATATAAGGCTGTAATGTACAATTAGTATGCGTAGCTTGTGAGCTTAATTCCATCAGTTTAACTGGTCAATGTTTTTTTTTATTAGACTCATTAGCATAGAAAATATCTTGATTTTAGAGCCGTTTTAGCTTTTGCTTTACAAATTTTATGATAAATCTTCTGTCCGAGCATTTGTGTAATAAAAGTAATAGACCTATCATATTTTAAGGTTCTATGCCTAAAAATAATCTAAAGAAATCATCATTTAGACTATATTTACCTCTCACTTCACATTTTAATTTATTCATTATTCATAATTCTTTTTTTGCATCCTAAGAGTAACCTCCATTCAAAATTTTAAGTTTCTAGCAACAAAAATTCAAACAAAATTGTAAATTGGAATGATTTTAAAACCTTTTCTTTTTATTTCATCCGTTTAATTTACGATTTTGTTTAAACCATTCTTTGCGAGATTTTACATTTTAAGGTAACTACGGCTTCTATAAATCTTCTATACTAACTGTATCACATAATTTTACATAAAAAATTATTTAACTGACTTTTTTCATACTGAAATTAGTTGTACTGTTATTCCTAAATTTTGTTTAATGTTCCACATAAAATAAATTTTCAGAACGATTTTTATGCTCCTGTACTCCTTTAAAATTCTATTTTAAAAAATACTGCTCTTGGTGAGCATTTATCTTTCTAAAGTAACAGCCTGTGTTGCCAATGGGCTACTTTTTAAAATTCATATTTGTTGATTGGCACCACTTTTTTGAACTGTTAAAATTTCCTTTATTTTCGCCTTTATTAATACGTCATTAAATAAGACAAAATTTACTATTTCAAAAAAGTGGTGCCAATGAAGAATTTGAATTTAAAAAAGTAGACCATCTGGCAACACTGATAACAGCTAAGGCAAAGTTCAAGTTTCTTGCCCTAACAGTTCAAAATAAAATGCAAGAACATTTTCTCATAATAGAAACGTTTCCTGGTTTTCAGAACATTTTTTGCTTTTCAGAACGTTTACTGCTTATTTCATCCTTTAATATTTCTAATTTTTTACAAACTGTTCTTAGCGAGTATTTACATCTGATATTTTAACACTAGAATGCCGACGAGGAGCCGTTTTGACCATTACCAAATAAATATTGACCAGTTCGACGAACCATAATTTTTCGTTTAGAATAAGTTTCAAAGTTTCAAAACGGGAAAAGGGGGATGGAAGTAATTAAATGACTTAAGCAGTTTTAAATAAAAATTCTACAATTGAATATTCTTTATAAAACTTGAGTAAAAACTCCGTTTTTTCTAGTGATAATACCATGCCTAATTCCCAAAAATGACCAACTATATCAAATAAATCGCAATTTTAAAACATTTTTTGCTTCTGTAGCCATTTAGGTATCGAATTTTCAAAAACTGCCGTGAGCGGGCGTTTACATCTTTATATTACATGTAATAGCCATGCCATGTTTAACGTTTCTAACACAAACAGCTCGAAAAAGATCGTAAATTTTAATGATTTTAAGGGGTCAGGTACCCCTTGAACTAACAAAATGCATAAAAAAGTGACCTCTATAAGAATTGCACTCGCTCTATACCTAATTGACTTTTAATTATAGAATTAAAAACATATGTTAAAAAAGGTTTATTTTATGAATTTAAGTTGTTTAAAAAAATATAAACAAACCTTAAGATTTTTAATTTATTTTAAAACATATTACATTTTCTGCGAAGGCATTATTCTTGCATGCACTGCGCGCCATATTTTTTCCAATTTGAATGGGTAAAATTAACCAATATTTTTTAATAATATAATGTGTTTTCAAAATGACCTACAATAAAAAGAATAAAACTTTTAGATCCAGCGAAAAAAAAAATATAAAGAAATTCGTAATATCGAGATTTTATTAATAAAAAAACAGTGGTGAGTTCTAAACTTCTAACTTGAGAAACATAATAATATGTCATTTTGTACTTCTATACGTTTAATATATTCTGTGAAAAAATTGTGAAATTCTAGGCTTCTTTGTCAGAAATCGTGCGCGCAATGGTGAAAATCATTGTTTTGAAAAAATTTAACCCTCTCACTTACAAGCCCGTGTTAACACGTGCACTAAGCTCTAGGTTTCACTGCAATACAAGCAATATTTAAAATAATATAATTTGTATTCATTTAATACTTTTTTAATATATTGAACAGTTATTATAAGCTTTCGAGGATAAAATCCAAATTCGCTTTTGTGTTTTTTATATAATTTTGAAAAAATCTTCCTATTCCATTTAAACTGAATGTAAGAGGAAACAATATTACAATTCTGCCGTCTTTCAAGACAGTCAAAGTTTGTAATCTTGAATATTTTAGAAATCGTTCACAGCAAGCAGTAACATCTCAAAAGAAGCCACTACATCGAATTTCAAATTTCAACAACATCACGATGAACACAATTTTAAAGCATTTTTTTTGCTTCTCAAGTTTGTTGTACATAAAATAAAATCTATTTAGGAGTAGAAAAGTCGCAATTATTCCGCCATCATTTTTTTATCGATTCGTTAGTTTTAGAGATTATTCCTACAAATAAAGAAAGAAGCAAATACACATAAGTCACATAACATTTTTATAACTTTAGATACGTAAAGAAATTTTCTGAATTTAAAACAAAGTAGCAAAATTTGTAAATATATAAAAAAGTAATAATAAAAATAGAGAAAAAAATGATTAATTTAAATATTTATAATAACAATTTCTTTAAACTTAACAAAGATAAGGTTTACTTTATCATTCTACATCTCACTTAAATTTCTATTATTTGCATGTTCAGAGGCAGTTATTGTCTTTGAGATTCAAAAAACACTGCAGTACGTAAAAATGACAAGTTTGTTTTCAAAAAATGTCTTTCCTTATATTGTATTAGGGTAATAAAAGTCAATTATTGTCATACAAATACCAGTGCAAACTATTCAGTAATAAATTTTCCTGACATTTACAGAGAAGAATAAAAATGTAAGCTATTCACGTTGGAAACAATGAACGGAAATTTTAATTTGGATAATGCTTTGCTAATAGCAGACAATAGGTTTCAATTAGCTTCGTCAAATTTTAGTGAAATGTCAATTAAAATGCAAAGTGCATTAATGTTAATTAACTAACTGAAGTATCAATAATATAAAAGTTAGCTAATGAACCAAATTCTTATGACTAAGATTTATTTTTTAACTATTCAGTGTTTGCGTTGTGTCCTACAGACGTCAGGGATGTTCAGTGTTGCCAGATGGGCTACTTTTTTTAATTCAAATTCTTCATTGGCACTACTTTTTTGAAATGGTAAGATTTGCCTTATTTAATGACGTATTAATAAAAGCGAAAACAATGAAAATTTAACCAGTTCAAAAAAGTGGTGCCAATCAACAAATATGAATTTAAAAAAGTAGCTTATTGGCAACACAGGGGATGTTTCTTTTTTAATAGACAATTTTTTAATAAATTTGAATTAGAGTGAACTAAATATATATTAGTACAGCAAAAATACTCATGGCGTCTGTCAAACGCTGTGCGACCTTTTACGATTTAGCTGGTTCATTTTTTGTGAGTACAGTAAATTAAAAATGAGGGATCAACATCACTTTTTTAAGCTAAAATATTCGTAATATGTAATTATAACCTTTTTCAACTAAATAGTATGAAATTGTAATGAAAAAAAGTAGTGGTGTCAAAAAGATTTAAAAAAAAAAATAGAACAAGCAAACTCTTCTTGCTCGTACCTGTGTTGCCAATGGGCTACTTTTTAAAAATTCATATTTGTTGATTGGCATCACTTTTTTGAACTGGTAAAATTTCCTTTATATCCGCCTTTATTAATACGTCATTAAATAAGCCAAATTTTACCATTTCAAAAAAGTGGTGGCAATGAAGAATTTGAATTAAAAAAAAGTAGCCCATCTGGCAACACTGGCTCGTACCAGCTCACGTACCAGTTCACCCATAATCAGTTAGCCCTTTACACTCCAGCGATCATTTTCACTGATCACTGTCCCACGTATGTGAGTACTTCAAATACTTTGAACATCAGTATTTTAAACTAATTTTCTACGCCTTATCTGTAGACCAAATAACCCGTGATAAAAGATGACGAAATAAACTGTAAGATGCTAGTGGTGTCTAAAACATTTGGCGTCCTGATTTACGAGGGACACCTGAGAGCAGTAGTGATGAGTGAGTCATTTCTTGAGTGCAAAGGGTTAAGTGGTTAAAGTAACAATGTTACACGCGAGCACTGGTTAGTAAACTGTTCAAAGTGGATTATTTTCTAGAATACCGTTGTAATTTTATGTAACGTCGAAACAGTTTTATAGCGATTTATGTAATTTCATAGCTTTCAGTGACGTTTTCGATATCTCGATCCAGAAGTGCTAACTGCATAGCTGCCAACTTGTAAGATTTTTTTTCTTTTGGCCACTAAAATGTAATGAAAATTTCTGATTTATTTAAACACTAAATCTGCTTGAATTTCGACGATTCAATTAGCAATAATCGTCCATTAAATCTTAGTTTTGCGAAAAATCCATACAAGTTGGCAGTTATTTAACTGGCATGGTATCTAGTCAATTCGTCAATTTGAAATGAAATGCTTTGAATATATTTCTTAGTACTCATTTTGTCGACCCGGACGCATTTTCAGAAAGAATCACGTTTTGAACACTAGCCTTGGCGAGTTGGCGAAAGCGAGAGCGTTCAGCTAGCTGCATCGCCAAACACAAAATAAACTAAGTTCAAATGTGTCATAAAACATATGATTGATAGAATTATATTTATTTCAAGAGAATATTTACTACTGTTTTAAATTAACTTCTCAATTTCTTCGATCATAGCGAGTTAAGGAAATAAAATTTTTAAATTGAGAAAAAAAAAAAAAAGCTATGTTTAGATGTTCTGTGAAACGTACAGCATTTTAATCTGGAAAAGCTCTTTGTTTTAAACTATGTTTTAATCGTAAACAACGGTGAATAGCATTTCTTCTTATTATAGTCTTTGCTTGATAACATTTATGAAAAAACAAATGAACAATAAGCGCGATCTCTTTGCAGAAGGAAGGGTTGCTATTCGCTAGGCGTTAGACGTCACAAACAAGAAAGGGTGCGTAGTATTGACTTCATCTCCGCGCCAGTCGTTGTTCTGGCGATAAGGTGCTCGAAACGTGATTCTTTCTGAAAATGCAACCCGGACAGGACAAACAGATTGAGGGAATCTTGCCCAAATTCGCAAGTAAATTTTGTATTGAAATTTTAAAAGAGTAGTGATGGGCAGAATGAAAAATCTTATTGTTCAAATGTCATTCGAGCATGTGGGGCAACACAGAGAATGCATGTTCAAAGCGCAGTTGCCAACGTTAGTTTTTTTAATCCAATTTTAACCAAAAATTTTGTATAGAAATAGAAAAGTCATATTTTAATTGGAATTTTTATTTTCTTCTATCTTTACAAGAAGTATTGGATTCAGGAAAATTTTCGACTTTCGGTTTTCGACGGATTTATACGTTTTAGAAGGTCCTGAACACGTTTTGACTATTTTTAGAAAATGTCTGTCTGTCAGTCTGTCTGTCTGTATGTGACAAAAAATTGTGGACGCTCTATCTCAAGAACTAATGTTCAAAATTTCATAAAATTTTATATTCAGTTAGACCTTGATATGAATTAGTGCCTATTGTTTTTTGGTGTAAATTGGCCTGCAGGTGGGGCTGCTATACTACGTTTTTCATGATTTTAATGATTGCTATATCTCAAGAACTAATACACAGAATTTCACCAAACTTCATATTATGTAAGACCTTGATATACATAGACGCTGATTAAGTTTTGGTGTAAATTGGCTTGCAGGTGACGCTGCTATAACACGTCTTTCATGATTTTCATGATAGCTATATCTTAGGAACTAATGCACAGAATTTCACCGAACTTCAGATTCCGCAATACCTTGAAATACATTGCCACTGATAAGGTTTTGGTGTGAATTGCCCAATAGGTGGCGCTACTCTGCTACATTTTGCACGCTTTTTGCGATAGCTATATCTCAAGAACTAATGCAGAGAACTTCATCAAATTTCAGATTCCGTTACACTAGTATCTATAACATAATTAGACATGTATATATATATATATATATATATATATATATATATATATACCTATGCGCTAAATCGATGTAATTATTTGCACTTTTTAAATGATTTAATTGACGTGATTTAAATAGAAGAAAGTTTTGTGATGGCCACAACTTACTAGTTTAATTCGGGTTAAAAATTTAGTCCATTTTAAGACGCAATACTAGTCACTAAAAAAACCAGATGATAGATAATGTTAATTCTGTAGGTACGTTCTTTTCAAATATCTCGTTTAAAATTTTTACATTTTTACATGGTGTTTTTTACACAAGATAGCTGAGGATGATTTACAAACGAGTTAGTTTTTACTTTTTCGATTTTGGTTATATATTTTTTATGGTTACCATAGCTTCAATTTCAGAACCAGCTCTAACCTGTTTCGAAAGTTCAAGTAAATGAAAAAACAAAAAATCTAAAACCAAAATTGAAAAAGTAGAAAGAAGCCCGGTTGTAGATAGTCCTCAGCTATCCTATGCAAAAAATAAAATAAAATAAAATAAAATGTGAGTGAGATATTTAAAAAGAACACCCCTAAAGACTGAATATTATCATCCGGGTCTTTTTCACTGACTATTGTGGGGACTTAACCACTCACCTGATCAGTATTTTTAATAAAACCTTCCAAATGATGCCTATTTGTTATGACTTTTACAGAACTTTTAATCTTTTTGTCGCCGATTTTTCAAAACAAAAACTTTTGCCCGATTGAGTCAAAAATTCTCGGATTAAATATTGTAAAATTTATTTAAAAAAATTTACTGGTAAGAATAATAAATCATGATTGTAATATGGATGCCGTATACCGTACGGGGAGATCAGAGAAGCGGTTAAGCATACAATCTTAATGGTGGAATCTGGCGTTAAATTCACACGATTGTGCCATCTTGTGGACGGGTTTGTAAATATAAATACGTGGATTTTTAGTACGACATGATACTTGGTAGAATATCTACTACCTGTGTATCTCTTGCACGTATTTTCTGAATCTTTACTCACTTATGGAATAATAGTCTTGTTTATCAAATTTATTGCAAAATACTTTGACTTGTACTGTCATTCCCTTTAGGCATTTCGAACAACATATATCTTACACAAATACGGACCTTGCCGATATGCCTTTTATGTATGGGATTGTACAATGAAATGGTACTCCATGTATAACAGCTCCCGAACCTCTAAGAAGGGCTATCCTCTGCTGTGTCTAATACTCCTTCTTTCACATACAGAATTCTACGGTATCTTCCAATGTCCGTATCACGTCTCGGAATATAAAACGTTCTACTTATGCATAACTCCTGGTGCAAATGATTCAAAATGCCCGGCGATCCAGCAGATTTCTATCAGGAAATTGTTCCATATATACCTTGAGAAAAATCATTGAATTTCTTGTCAGAACCCAATACGTCAAATGCATGCCAGCAAATCTGTAACAACGCATGTTTTCGAAATCTGTGCGGAGAATAACCGTTCAAGTCAGTGAAGCAGTTTTATGCGATTTTTTTTTCCGAGCACCTTCGTCGTTCAAAGCCCAAGCTCGCACTCTGATTTGTTGTTGCTCTCGGCACTGTTTTCACGTAACTTGGCGATAACCATACTTGGCGAAAAATACTTCGCTCGTAAGTGAACGAGTAAACCTAAAACCTAACCTACTCATTCTTATTCTTCCTTCATTCTTATCCTCGTGGTCTTGTGCTCTTGTGTATTATTATCTTGTGTTATTTTATAAAATGGCTAATGCTTTACTTATTAATAAACGGGGAAAGTTACTTTGTACTCGGTTCGGAAGGAAATCAAACTCCTGGACGGAAGCATCTATCGCTAAGCCAACTATGATTATCGCCAAGTTACATAAAAACAGTGCCGAGAGCAACAATCAATCAGAGTGCGAGCTTGGGCTTGGAACGACAGGGGTGCTCGGGAAAAAAATTACGCCAGTTTTATTCACTGCTAACTCAACACGCCCTCTATTGCTTCAACGCTGCACTTCTGTTATCAGATTCTTCGATGAAATCTACTTATTTAGGTCCTGTCTACCTGCTTTTACATTTTTGGCATATAGATAATAACCTCTCTGTTTATATACAATATCTACATTAAATTGATGCATACAATATATATAAACGCAATACATTTTTATACGCATATGCTATATTGTATTATACGTATTTGTAGTGTGCATATTCGTTCAATATATTAACTGCCATACATATATACATCAAGTCATCAGACAAGTATATATTGGTAGATAAAACAAAAATATATATGTATATGTATAAAATTGTACATATGTATGTAGTCGTCCATAAAGACAATAAGTTAACATAAGTTATATTCTATGCAACAAAATGTATTTGTTTTTTGGAGTAAGATATGCCATTTTCACGCTTGGCATGTAGCTAATAGGAAAATACATTAAAAAAAAATCTTATTTATTATTTGTTATAGAGGACAATGTTTTCCCTAACATTAATCTTGAGTTATTTACTCAAGTGTAGAAGTATTTTTCTAACAATTATTTTTGTTCTGCGTTAAGAAAGGAAATGATTATAAAATGCCAGAAAAAAAATGTAAGCTATTTGAATTTGAAAAATCTGTACGTATTTTAATTTTTAGAATGCTCGAATTACTAAGAAACAAATGTCTGGTTCTTAATGTTTGGACGGAATTTAATGAATTCTGAGTTTTAAAAAATTCTTTTCTGCTCAAATTTTTCATGTAAAAATTGTAATTAACGTACCGGGATTTATAAAAGAAAAATGTTAATTGAAAACACTAAGGTAATTATTTCCATCTTTTTTTTAAGGAAATGTTTTTTATAATGTTGCAAATTTTAATCTAAGGTAACACAGTGTATCAAGAAAAGTAATTTTTTTTTTTTTTTTTTTTTTTTTTTTTTTTTTTTTTTTTTAATGAAATGTTTTTATAACGTTTCAGATTTTAATCTAAGGCAACACAATGTATCAAGAAAAGTGATAGAAAGTTTTGAGAAAAATGATAAGAGATGGGGATAAAATTACAGGGAAATTTAGTCAATAGTGGCATTACAATAACCAGTCATTTAACCCTTTTCGGCACGATTTTTTCTATTTTTATGAGAAAAGTTATTTGAAATCTACATATCGGTCCTAATAATGGGGAAATAATAATAAAAAAAATAAAATTTCAAATTTTCAGCTAAAATTTTATATTTTATGGCGTCTACCCTATATACACATTTAGGGTTTTTTATACATTGTATTGCTCTATTTTGCTATTAGATGGGTTAAAATTAATTAATTTCATCTGCTTAACACTCTGAAACTTTCTTTATACATATTTTTTAAGTATTGAGTAAAATTAAGTTTTGCCTTAATAGCTTGACCGATTATTTATTTATTTATTTATTTATTTATTTTTTATTTCCGAAAAACAAATTTTAATTTTTTTTTCAAAAGCAGTCATCTGACATGAACGAAATAAGCGTTATTCCATTCTTTTGACTGTAGTTCAGTAGCGGCTCGTCAGGGGGGGGGGAGGGGTGCTGCATCAATTTATTCACACTACTAAAATTGTATGGTAACTTCAGTTTTATTTAATCTTCAAAATTTATCGAATAAACAACATGAAAGATTCTGTTAAATTTTAGTGGTGTGAAAAATCTGATGCAGCACTCCCTGACGAGCCGCTACTGCTGTAGTTAATCAGATTAACCATCCTACCCTGTTCAAATTTCACTCAATCTTGATAAAAACATTTCACACCAGAATTGTTATTTAAGACATTTTAATTTATTTAATTGGCTTATTTCTGTTAATCTGTTATTTAATTTTCCTTATAAAAAAAGTTCTGGTTCAAATCGTATAAAACAAATTAAAGATATGGTTCGATTAGACCCATTCAGGGTAAGAAGGTTAAGCGATCATATTGACCAAATTCATGGCCAGGGATGTAGTGAAGGGTATACGGGGGGTATACGCCGTATACGTTCTGGATTTTTTAACCCTTTATTTACCAACGGCACTTATAAGTACCATTAAAACAACTTATTATAAAATTCTTTTAATACATCAATTAGTTCTGATACTGTTTAGAATGAGTTACAGATGCATTACTTTATCTTGTTCCAAAAGCATTATTGATTACACAAAACAAAAATATTTTTAAAAGGATGATTTCTTTTGCCTTTGCATCTTTTCAGCTTTCTTGGCGCAGAGAGAGGGAGGTGGAGATTTTTCAATGCGGAAGTATTTCTATGTTTATGTCGTAAGAGTATCACATTTGTACATTTTATAATTCTACAAATTACTAAGAAAATAATTCAAAATAAAAGATTTGAGTGGGGTTATAGAAGAAGCACAAAATCCGTGTAAATTCAAATTTAATTAATCCTTCTAAATCCTTCAAATATTTATTAAATGATTATGTAAATCCTTTAATTTAGTTTAAACAATTTGCGTAAAATGCTTTAGAATGTAAAATTTTTATAAATTCATAATGCGGTAGATAAAGGTTTAAAAGTACACAACGTACCCTATGTTTTTCAAGAAAATTATAGTGTACACTCTCTAGAACAGGCCTGACCAACCTTTTATTACACAGGGGCACACCTCAGCTCCTGGAACTCAGTGAAGGGCGCAATTATTCACACGGCTCAAAATCTATTGAACAATAATTCTATGGCACAGCAATACTATTGCTCAGTATTTTTAGTACATACTCTCATTTTAACAAAATGCAAATGAATCGTAGAGAGGAAGACAAAAGGACCTTGATATTCTAGAGTTACATATATTACATTTGAAATTATACATTTTTCTATGATAACTCTGTCTCAAAAATGTTTGTACCCTACGGTGCAAGAAATTTTAATCGCGCCTACAATAATAACACTAATAAATAAATAAATAAACATAGAATTGGGCCTCCGTAGCTGAGTGGTTAAGACATCACGCCACTGATCGTGAGGTTGTGGGTTCGAATCCCACTGGCTCTATTGCACACACTCTTTGTGTGGAGCTCCTGGTTGTACTTCTCTTGTGTTGTAATATTTCCTTGTGTACTATCTCGTCCCTGTATATTGACGATGGTTTATAAGCAGGCTTCATGTCGAGCACACAAGTCAGATGTATGTTATTCAATAAACAAACAAACAAACAAACTAAACATAGAATTCAGACATACTGATAAGTATTTTAGAATGTGAGAATATATTTCGACATAATTTCAAGGTGTGAATTTCATTTTATAATATATATATATATAAAAGGCATGATAATGATCAATTCATATGGGTGATTCCAGAGAGAGAGAGAAAGATTTTCTGAAAGTACTTTCATAGATGGAATATTCTGCTCTGCTCTACTTTTTGCATGTACTACTCATTCATATTAATTTTTCTAAGCCAATTAAAAACAAACTCCTAAAATTTAAAAAGTCAAAAACTAAAAATTAGACCCTTTATTCCTTGTATAAAACAGTCAGTTGCCAACATAAAAGAAAAAATATGAGCTTTCATGCACATATACCTTCAAAGGGACTTGGAATGTGGGAAAATTTTTGTTTACATGTAACTTATTAATAAGTAAAGAGAGCTATTTCCAATTACTACCATATCAAACCATCATAATAACACTTTTAAAAATACCTACATATCGTGAAAATACTCACGATAAAATTTTCAAAATATGTTTTTGGTTTTAATGTGTTTTCAGAAGTTTTAAAAATATATCTGATGCAAATACTTATGATTTTACAGAAAGTATTCTTTATAATTCAATTTTACCGAATTTATTCGTGTATAAGGTGCACTTTTTTCCAAAAAAATAGGGAAAAACTCGTAGGTGCGCCTTATACAAGGAAAATTTTTTTACTGTTGGATGCAGTCGAACGATATACATATAAAACAAGAAATTATTCAAAGAAGATATTAAAACTAGGAAAATGTTACTTAATTGAAGTATTACTGCATATTTATTTCATTCCTTGCAGTTTTTTATACAACAGAGCTAATGGCATTATCGAAACGCTAATTAGCAATTCTCTTTACCATCACTCATTTCTATTTCCCGACATTCTCTTACAACCCGAAGTCTAAAAATGCATTTTCGTCTTGTTTTCTGGTCTGGTGTAATGTTTGTTTCGACTTTATTGTTTTCGACTTCATTTGGCCAATTTTTATTAGCGTATCAAATTTATGGTGCGCGTTATAAACGAGATTTTAAGAAATCGCCATTTTTACTTGTAAAGCAGAGGTGCGCCTTATACACGCGTGCGCCCTATACACGGTACTTCTAAAAACTCTAGTAAGACAAAATCTTGAAAAGGGTGCCAAGAAAATCCCCCAAGAGCGCCATGGCGCCTGGGGACACCGAGTTCGACAGCCCTGCTTTAGAATATACCCTGTGCCTTGAGCATATACCTCTGCTCAGAGCGTAAATCCTCTGTTATTTTTACGACTACACCTCTGTTCATGGCACATAATGAGAATGAAAGTGTTTTTAGGTAATTGCCAAATTTGCCTTGTGGTGCAGTGAAGGGTTAAGTGTGGGGGAGGATAAAAGGAGGGTTAAGGGGGAGATTTAGTTTAATTAATGCATACTAATTATGGATAATCAAAATGCTGATTTAACCCCTTAACGCGCAGTGTTGCCGGTTCGGCAACACCTAAAGTTCCCCCTGTTTAGAGACACAAAAACTCCGTGAATATTTCAAAAACTACTCTAATGGCTACTTTAAAACTTTCTTATGAGTTCTAGATGGCAGCACCACAGAGATCAAACTCTACTGTTTTTAAATAATAGGTAAAACGTTTTACTGTAATACGCCCTTCACAGCAATGTTCTTCTCACTGCGCTTATCAATGCTTTACTTATGGGAGGTTACCATTTCGGCAACAGCTGTATAATTAAAATGGTTAGTGCATTCTTTACAAAACAATATCTGTGTACTCTTCTAGGCCTAAATAGATTGCCTATTTTTTTCTTTGAATTCCAACTTTAAAGAGTATTGCGCCGGAAAGGGTTAAAGTAGTGTGTGTTGCGCATAGGATTACACTAGGCAACAAAAAAAAATATTTTTGCCAGTTTCCTGGTTCTAGATAGTCAATTACTACTAATTTTGGGTTGAAAAAAACGAATATGTAAATGAAAATTTTTTATTGGCTCTTGTTTTCAAGATACAATACAGCCCACTTGGGAAAGATACACAACATCCCTTACTTTGATTTAAAAGCAAATTGAAGAAGAAAAAAATTCCTATGTAATAAATAGAATACAAAAGGCATGTTTCACTAAACAATGTTCATTTTTCAGAAAGCAGTTGTTGTTTTAGCTTATTCTTGCAAATGTTTCCTTTTGAATTGCCTCTTGTATGTCAACGCCGGAGCATCTCTTGTTCAATAGTAATCGGCCAGCATTGACTCATCCCAATGACCCTGCGTTCTATTACAGAGATTTCTTTGTGAAACCTTTTACCGAGCCCATAGCTTACAACTCCACAGTTTTTAGGGAGAAAATCAAGATGGGAGTGGAAGAAATGACGTTTCAGAGGCATTTCATATCCAAGGTCACGGCATTTTAGTAGGAGTTCTTTCATCAACTGTTGGTACTTCTAGGCTTTTCTGTTGCCTAAAAATCCTCATACCACATTTTTGAAGGCTTCCCAGGCTGCTTTCTCCTTTCCCTTTCAAAACTTTTTACAAAAGCAAGGTCCTTCATTATTGTGCAAATTTGAGGGCCCACAGAGATTCCCTCTTTAACCCTTGATTCACTCATTCTTGGAAATTTTGCTCTAAGGTACTGGAAGCATATTTCAGATGTGTATATTGCTGGGACGATTACTGTTTCTAAACCAATGGGAGACCGTCATTATCACGGTCAAGTACACGCCCACACAGTTTGATTGACAGGAACTCGTGGACAATTGATCGTGTGTGTTTATTATTTATTTGTACTCGGATTGTTTGAATTTGTACTCGGTAATTAAAAATTAAAGGTACGAAAGAATTTTTTTTTCAAAATGACTGAATTTTATTTACTTCAATTAGAAATTATACTTCCTCTGATCCTGAAATAAATAAATAAATAAAAATTAAAGTAAGAATTTTGCTTATACGGATATTTTCGCAGAATACTTTTTTCCCATTTGTTTAATATATATATAAATCATTTTGGAACGATATTTAGAATATTAAAAGGGTTTGAAATATTTTTTTTTAAATGTCTTATTTATTAATAAAAGACAGCCTCCAATAATTAAAAAAAAAAAAAAAAAATCACCAACGGACTCTCGGCCCGCGATGGACTCGAACCCATATCCTCCGGTTTCAAGCTCGACGCTCTAACCATTCAGCCAGTCAGCTCACTTTCATCCGCAACAGATTATCGTTATAATTAGCACCGTCAATTGTCCACGAGTTCCTGTCAATCAAACTGTGTGGGCGTGTACTTGACCGTAATAATGACGCTCTCCTATTGGTTTAGAAACAGTAATCGTCCCAGCATTTATACACATCTGAAACATGCGTACTGGAAAGCCTCTTCACCCTTGTTCATGGCTTTCACGAAGTTCATTAATCCCAGCTTAATGTGCAGTGATGGAAGCAGAATGTTTTTTGGATCAACTAGAGGCTCTTTTTGGACATTTCTCTCATCGGGATTTAGATTTCTTGAAGGCCATTTGTCTTTTATGAAGTGAAAGTTTCTATCTCGACTGTTCCACAAACGCAGAAAACAGCAGTACTTGGTATACCCTAATTGCATTCCCAGGAGTAAAGAAATTATTTTCAAGTCACCACAAACCTGTCATTTATGATCCTCATATTTGGTTGACTCGAGAAGTAATTTCACATTCACGTACGTTTCCTGCGTGCGAACGGAATGTCCATTGGGAACGGAAGGAATAATGTTGGCGCTGTGTAGTAAGACTGCTTTCAAACTAAGTTTGAAAGCGTCTATAAATAACCTCCATTTCCGTGGATCATGAGTTATGTTCATTGAATTCATCAAACCATTTACATCAGTGCAAGCAACAACATGTTCTTTCTTCTCAAATAAATGAAGAAGATTCTTGTGACGAACCCTGTATTCTGTGATCTTGATTTCTGGTTGGATTCTACACAGAGAATTCAGTTGAGGGGAATTACAGCTATTAGGAGTACCAATTTCCGAACATTCGATTTCCTATAAAACAGCAATAGTGAGATTTCTCAAGTTAGTTTCTACCTCGAAAACAAGAGCTAATCTCAACTTTTTATGTCGATTTTCGTGTTTAGCGAGACAAAATACTTCGGAAATAACTATTTTTGAGCCCGAAAAATTTTTGATGTTGGGTAGTGTTATTAATTAAAAATATATTAGATATATCCACTTAATATTACAATGTATTGTTCTTAAAATATTTTACTTTAGCTTCAACATAACATAATAAATAATTTTACATATAAAAATCTGTTTTCAGACAATTAACCCTTAATAAATAAAATTTATGATAAATTTTCAATGATATTTAAAAATAATAATAAATACAGGGTGATCCTAAGTTCATCGCGCAAACTTTAAAAATTGGAACAAAACACCGTAACAAGCATACAATGTATATTAATATATGAGCGCTTAGCTTCAACATAACATAATAAATAATTTTACAGATAAAAATCTGTTTTCAGACAAATAAATCTCGCATAAACCTCAAAATATAAAATTTATGATAAATTTCCATGGATAATTAAAAATAATAATAAATACAGGGTGATCCTAAGTTCATCGCACTAACTTTCAAGGTAGGAACAAAACACTGTAACAAATATATTGTTACAGCGTATATAGGGTTCTTTCGATCTTATGGTTAGACAACTTCAAACTCTTTTTTCTTAGAAAAGTAGAAAATAATTAATTTACAGATCTTCAGAACAACAGAGTCTTCGAAACTCACAAATATTACTAGATATTCCAAAATAACTGTTCAAATCTATCGAACAAGTACAAATATAGGTCTCAGGGACTCTTTATACAATGTCTCAACACTATATCACATTCAAAACAACGTAGATAAAACTCAATACATCAAGCAAACTTGCTTAGACAATCTCTAGTAGCTCACTCAATGCCTGACTGGTAAATAATAACAACAGCTCGCATCGGCTCTCCTATATATAGTCTCGCCGCATGCGGTGGAAATTTCTACAACCTTCTAGAAAAATCCGGAAAACCACGGAACAACATTCAATGTATCAGTAGACCTAAGGGGGGGTTACCATAGAGAGAGACGGGTTACCATCGCCAACAATCGCCAAGTTTGTCGCCAACTTGGCGCTATATCGCCAAATTTGGCGACCAAAATTAGTTGTCAAAAGTGACGCCAACTTGGCGTTATCTTTATTATTTCGCCAAGCTGCCATAGACATACACTGAAAATAATAGACAAGTTTGCTTGATAACAGAGACAATGTAAAAAAAAACTAATATTAGTAAAGGAATGGAGCTTAATAAGATTATTTACATTATTTTACAGTACAAACACTAACTATTTACAAAATTCGTAACAATATAATCTATATTAATATACAGTGGCGGTCAAAAGTTTCCGGCCAGCAAAAATTTTTCAGTTAATTTGTAAATATTCCCATATGAAGAGGAATCTCAAAGCGATACTTATACATTTTATTGACTATTAGTTAGGAACTTATAGAAGAGCGTGTAAATATCAATAAATTTAATTGACAAAATTAAGTATAAAAGAAAACGCATGTTCTCAAACGTTTCCGGCCACTTATCATTCTTTAGTTTTTTCTATCCGTAAAGTGTTTTTTTGGTTGTGTTTATGAATGAATCAATGTGTATAGCATAGTTTGAATTCGAATTTGAAAAGTTCAACTCTTATTGTTCATAAATGAGTGATTAGCTTGTCGCTAAAAGGCCAAACTTCCTGAGATATTGCGGCTAAGTTATCGATCGGTAATATCGACTGTAAACGATATTTAAAAATTATATAAAGACGGCCATGGCTTTCAGGACTTTCAGAGGTCCGGGAGACTCCGGAAAATTACTATTCCTATAGACAGAATTATCAGCAGAAAAAACATTGATAATCCGCATGAAAATTGCGATTTACGGAATGAAAATATTTCTGGAATAAGTTTGTGTACCGTGTTATGATGCTGACTTTAAGAAAACTTTATGGAAGAGTCGGTGTTAAAATTTTTCAGAGGTAAAAAAAAAAATACCGACGTACCCATCTGGAATTTTCCAAGGAACACAAAGTCTGGTCAAATGAAAACTGGACAAAAGATCTATTTTTCTATTAATCGAATTCAAAACAGTTTTGGAAGTGATGGCAGACACAACGCCCGATGACCTAACAACAAAAGATATCATTCGACCTATGTTATTCCTACAATGAAGCATGGCGGTGGACACGTTATGCCGTGGGGAGTATTTTCTTCAAAATATGTCGGCCCGTTATTTGAAATCCACAGCCAAGTGAATAATACAATGTATAAGGATATCTAGCAAGACCATTTTCTGCCTTATTAGAGAAAAAATTTGGTCGTAACTATTTTTTTAACATGATAACGACATAAATAATGTATGCAAGCCTCGATAAGCAATGGTTTTCATACAAAAAATTTCGTTTTTGAAATGATCAGCCCAAACGCCCAACATGAATCCAATATAAAATCTTTGGAAAGAAGTTGGCAAAAGTCTGCGAAACTATAAATATTTCAACTCAGCCGAAATTTCTCCAAAATTGCAAGAAATGTGAAAAAAACGTACCATAGACGATCTTTAACCGTTGATTGTATGAATGTCACGTTGCTGCGCCTCAGTACTTATTATTAAAGCTAATAAAATAGTAATGCGATAAAATACTAATTGTAAATGTTGTTGATCACTGTAATTTTCTATTACAATACCACTTTTTTTACAAACGTGTGAAAGTGGCCGGAAACTTTTGAGAACATGCGTTTTCCTTTATACTTAAGTTTTTCAATTAAACTTATTGATATTTACACGTTCTTCTATAAGTAAGTTCCTAACTATTTAATCAATAAAATGTATAAGTATCACTTTGAGATTCCTCTTCATATGGGTATACTTACAAATAAATTGAAAAATTTTTACTGGCCGGAAACTTTTGACCGCCACTGTATGAGTGCAAATATTATTTTTATTTAAAATTTTATTATTCACACTAAATAATTCCTACTCTGTACCATATGATTGGTTTTCCGTTTATATTATTTTATATAAAAACGTTCATTACGAAATTCTGGTGCCAATGACGCATTTCGCAATTAAAATTAAGTGGGAAATATTTTATCCAACCGCCCTCCAAGGGATTAAAGGAACAGCGATGTAATGAAATCTCATTAAACTGTATTTATAATACTCGGATCTTTACGAAACTTCGTCAGAATGCACTAGGGATAATAAAGCCACATATACAGGGTGAGTCATAAATATCGAAACAATAGGCTATCTCCTTAAATATTGCCCCTAGACCCATACTTCCAATTGCAAAAAATTCATAAAAAAGGTGACATTTTTCATAAGATAAGTCGCAACTCCATGGGGGCCTATTTGAAAAAGTACGAAAATTAACTTTTTAAACGACCCTCGTAGGATAAAAAATCCAATTAGGGAAACTTTCCTTATCCAATCCTGAATAATACACAAAAAGTTGCATCTTCATATCTTAAAAATTCGCGGAGTTATAACCGTTTGAATAATTCATCAGGTTTTACGGGATTAGACACAAATTAAAATGCGCGCAATTCAAAAGACAATCTTACTTTAACAGTTGTAGGAAACGCGTAAAAAATCTATCTTTTGAGTTAGATTTTTGATTTTTTTCTTTTTTTGTGTATGTTAGCCATATAATTTGCTAAGAAAATTACATGCTAAAATTTATCATAAAATTTATAGAAATTTCATATGTTAGTACTGGTTTCAATGCGATAGTTAAAAATCGTTATAACTCCAAACATTATTTAACGGATTAAAATTTCTTTCTATTTAACTAAAAATGAATATCTGATTTTAGTTTTGTTTCGAGGCTTTTGTTTTTCAATATTTATTTTAGAACTATTAAAAATATTTATTTAAAAAATAATAACTTTTAAAAAATCATATTTTCAAAAGTAAATAATTTTTCATTTTTTTAAACAAAAGTAAGGTAAAATAATTAAAAATGACATTTTTCAAATTTGTACTTTTTTTTCTTTAACAATTCTTAACTTTTAATAATTTAAAGACAAGAAATAGTCTGGTAAAAAATTCACCAGAAAAACGAAATGTACTGTTTTACTGCCCATTATAGTTATTTAAAAGAATGCTTTTCTAAGATGCAGATTAAGTCTTTTTTAAAAATTTAGCTCTCACAACTTCAAGCTTTTTATCGTCCTGTAGAGGCTGTTAAAAAATCTGTATTCAGGGCTCAGGTCAGATCAGGACCGAGACGTTACTTTTTTCTGAAGGCTGCCTATCCGGGTCTAATGTATTTTTCATACCGGAGGGGACTGCTTCCTTTTTCCCAGACTTGCACTGGACGAAATTTTTAATCCCGGTCTCGAACAATCCGTATTAAAACCATAGACCTGATACGTACATAAAATAAGTAAAATTTGGTTTAATCAATATTTTTACGAAAACCAATAAATTTTAAAACCGCTTTTATTTTACAAAACAATAAAAAAACTTAATTTTTTTTTTTAAGAATAGTATATTTAAATGTTAAAAAATTAAAATAAAACCAGAGAAAAAAAAAATCTGCCTATGACGAAATTCTGTCTTAAACAGAAAATGTGTTGATTCATGCAAAATAAATACAATAATGTCTGAGAAAAACAAAGAAACTCCATTTAACTTTCATGGGAAGGGCATTTGTCTATTAGGTATTTTTTCTTTCCTATGTGATTCCGTCTTATAAGGTTTTACTGTATAACATTTTTCAAAGTCTTCAACGAACGGGATATGGATTAGCGATAATAAAATATAAGTGAAATGTTTACATATAAACATAGATCCATCGATAAAATAAATATATCACAGCCTTTGGCGCCTCTTTAAAAATAAAAAGTATAAATAAAAAAACGAAATTCTATATTAGATATTTTTGGTCAGAACTCCTCCACGCAAAACAATTTTTAACTATACTGAAGTAAAAAACTATGTAGAAATTCACGGCTGAGCCGGCTACGATTTAAGTTTTTTTCCAGGCTGGTCCGGATAATTATTTTAGCATTATTTCATGCCGGGCTGAACTTCTTTCCCTATGGGTGGGTTTAGGACCGGACCTAAGTATTACGATTTATTCAGACCTTCAGTGCTAACGATCAACATGTTTTAGAAACAAGTTTCAATTTTAAATCAATACGCTGCTTTATTATGGCCAAATAATAGGCACGGTCTTAAACAGACATATAAGAACGTTAAAATTTGTGGACGATCCCTTATTTGCTTTGAAAATGGATGAAAAATACTTCGTTTACAGGCATGTTAAAGTGGTGTAAGTCACAAATTTTTGAGAATTTTAGATTTTGATATCTCTGTCAGGTTTTCAGATAGGGAGATGAAATTTTTTTTTTGTTCAATTTAGGAATGGATAAGGAATCATTTCCTAACTGGGAATTTTGCTCTACGGGGGCCGTATAAAATATTAATTTTCGTATTTTTTCAACTAGACCCCCCCCCATGGAGTTGCAACTTATATTATCAGAAATTTCACTTTTTTTTATGAAACTTTGCAATAGGAAGTATGGGTCTAGAGGCAATATTTAAGGAGATAGCCTATTGTTTCGATATTTATGACTCACCCTGTATATCATAAAGTTCTGCTGTGCCCTTTTTACAGCTTCGCGATGGGCATCTTTAACGAAATTTTTAATGTTTCTTCACCGGTTTTTAAAAACAGAATTTTTTTCTTATTAAATCGAGAAAATGCTCCGAATAAATAAGACAAATTGTAGAGTAAAATTTTACTGGTGGAGATAAACGAGGATTCCTAAGCTTTTTTATGGCACGTATGTATGTCGCTCGTCCCCATGGTGTCAAAGAACAATTGAAATAAGATAGATTTATGGCTTACTAGTGTAAATTTTTTAGATCGAGTGGTATATTTAACTCTTTCCTGTACAGACAAATTCTGTTAGAAAAATGAGAAATTATTGACTGATACCGGAATTTATAAATTTTTGGGGCACGTATACGTGCCTCCAGAACTGTTAACCCTTTAGGATCAAGTAATAATGTCTCTGTAATATTGAGTTCTCACCGAAAAAATCGAAAAATTTTATTTTAACCTCTTCAGTCCCAGAGTACCCAAATGGGTACATCAGTTTTGTCCCATTTTATTAATGATACTCAAATATAAATGAAATTTCGATATAAGAATAATATGTTTCGAATTCTAAGATTCGAGCTAATGAAAATAAAACAAAAATCTCGCTCTGAAGTCAAACTAGAGAAGAAATAATTCAGTAATAATTAAAAATACTGTAATAATCGTCAGTAGCGAAGAGGTTAAAATTTGAAATTGTTTCAATATTTTGCCTCCGAAATAAGAATATAAAATTTCTTTAAAAGTTTCTGGTGGGAATCTCGTTTAAATTAGAAGGTATAAAATATATTCCATTGCCCCTCAAGGGGTTAATGGATGGTAGAATGTGTTATACAGCTCAAGTTTTATTAGAAACGAAATAAAGAAATTTTATATTACATTTTCTTTAAGCGATTTAAAAGCCCGTCGAGGCATAAATTGTTATATTTTGTTTGAAATTCTGGCTTCAAGAATCACATATACACCATTTTGTTCTGCTGCGCTTTTTGATATATGTTACAATGAATTATACACTACATGGCCATTGATGAGCGTCCACTTGCGATTTTAGACATTTTGTTAAATATCTTAAAAAAATACATTTAGATATATATCGAAACTCTTAGTGTATAAATATAATAGTACAAGTCATACATTTACGTGAAGATTTTTTCCCGGAAACTCCATAAGGGGCCGTCAACAAATTAGAAAAGAATGAATATCTTTTGGATAACCCTGTCAAAACTAATATTGCAAAAGCGTTCAAACTCTAGGTTATGATTCAGTGGCTTATTGTGATAAACTGTGTTCAATTTTATGCGAATAGCATGTATACTCGTAGAGAAATTAAGGTTTTAAATAAAAATGGTCCCAAATTTTGCCAAGATTTTTGCTTATAATTTGCAGAGTTCTTAATATAAAGTATCATTCTTTTCTGATAATATGACAAATAATATTGCACACAATACCCTGTAATTAGAATTAAAAAATAATAAAATTTGTATGAAAAATGAGTAGGTTTACTAAATAATTTTTCACTGCGCATGCATCAACGGTATCAAAAGTTCATTTGCATATTATGTTAGCTAAATGCATAGAGCAATTTTTGTGAATATCTCGAAACCATAGCTTGAAAATTCTGAAAATAATCGTCAATAGAATAAGTTGAAAATCCCTTATTCCCAAAATGAAGTTAAATAAACTTTATATTACATTTTCGTTAATAAAACTTAAAAATACATTCGGGGCGTAAAGATTTAAATTCTCTTTGACATTCTGGCTTCAAGAATAACCTATACATCACATAGTTGTGTTGTGCTTTTTAATAAATGTTAGAATGAATTATACATCATATGTTTTATTAGAAAACAGTATGAGATATAAAGTTTTAAGATATTCTTTCATCGTTCTTCTTGAGGTATTAACACCAAAGAATTTTAAAATATTCTTTTATTGGCTACATACCAGGTACTTTAAAACCTTTATAAAAACTTAATGTAACGTGACGGTTAGAATGATGTAATGTATGACTTGGCACTCAGCCATGTATAAACAGTGAAAAGCTGCTTTTACCATGCTGAATTACTGTTTTCCGTCAGCACTTATTATATACTTCTTGGTTTAACTACAAAGAAAGTTTACCTTTTTTTCTTTTTTTCCAAAAAAAAAAAAAAAAAAGACTAATTTTAATAACTTAAGATTTTAATATAATTTTGTTTTAAAAGATTTTTTAAACACTTTACACCATAGTTGAAATGTGTATATGAATTCGGTTTGACTATCATTTTGTCTGATCGTTTTATAACTAGCATAAATATATTCGGATTGACAAGTAATTTTTCTGTTTTAATAAGATTTACTGCAGAATAATCTCTATTAAAAATGAAGAGTGTAATTATAATTCGTTTATGTAGACATACAAAATAATTCCGTTGCATCATGGACTACTGGGAAAAATCCTTTAAGAAGAATTTTATTTAAATTGCTTATTTAGGTGACAGCTTGTTTCATTCTAGTAAAAAAAAATGCTCAGTAATACAGTCGAGTCTCTATATACCGAAATCCCCCGTTCCAGTAAAAAATTCGTTATATAGAGAAATTCGATGTATAGAGAATGATGTTAAAAATCGTATTTAATGTGTGAAATTTGAACAAATATTATTTTTGATCTTTTGAATTAAGAATTTGAAATGTTTAAAAGTAAATATTAACCTAATATTTTATTTCTTAATTATTTAAGCCGTTTCAAAAAAATAGAACAGACATTTATTTGAAAGCTTAATGAAAATCAAATAAGGAAGACTTGCATCAATTTCAGACGAAGAAATCTGTAATTTTATGTTGTTTTGATTTTGAAGTTGTTAAGTTCTCAAAAAAATGCTCAAATTTTAGCAAGGAATGAAAAATTGTAGTTAACATTTCCTTTCATTTGAAGGCCTCTCTTATGTGCCTCTCATTAATTCCTCTCTTACATGTGTATCAATCCAATTGACACTGTTGTGAGAAGGATGTGGAAAGGTGTGTGGGAGGTGGGATGGATTCGTTGGATTTAAAGAACAAGGAGAAAAGTAATATAAAAAACTCAGCCCTGACGATAAATCAAAAATAAGTGATGGAAAATTGAATCCATATGATTTCGAAGCTTTTTAAAACTGAATAAATTAAGACCAATTTATTAAAAAATTCGCGATATGGAGATACATATTTCGCTATATAGAGATTGTTTTTAATGTAATCATGCGAAAAGGGAACCGTTCCTACTAAAATTCGTTATATAGAGAAATTCGATGTATAGAGTTTCGTTATAGAGAGACTCGACTGTATTTTGATACAGTTGAAATATGTTTCATAATCTATATCCGATGCACGATTTTTCGTTCTTGTTTAGTTATGCATAAACGATATTATGTTTTTTTTTTTTTTTTTGTGTGTAAAAAATGCGAAATAAAAGTCTCAATGATTGCTCCCATTACACTATTGGGTGATTGCAAAAGTTCATGATTCATTTCATGTGTTTCTGAATTTGAAGAATTTTGTATTTAGAAATATTAAATGATACCAGAATATTTTGAACAGCAATTTTGTTTTATTTTTATTTATGATATCATTATATACTTCCTCAAGATTACAGAGGGGGTCGCATCAATCAAGGTCATATGCCATCTAGCGGAAGGGGTGAACTACAAGAAAATTATTTTGTTAAATTGTAATTCTTTGTGTATGAATGGCAACGAAATTGTTTTATTGCCATAAATTAGTACTTTAAAAAGTTGCTTTAGACCAAAGTTTAGATTTGAAATTGTAATTGTTTATAAGTATAGAATTAATAAGTAAAGTGGAAATAAATATTAACATAAAATATTAAGATTAAAATTATTTAATTATGTAATACAAATGTCGTGGATTTAAATATGTTCAATTTTAATTATGGTTTTTAATGTAATAAAAGATTACGCATGAAAATTAGTAAGTAGTTAATATGTAAAGACATAATTTTGTAGTAGTCTTATTTTTTACTAAAATCTTGATGAGCTAAATTATACAAAATGATTCAATCGGGTTGTATTTCCGATGAGAATACAACTATTATCAATGTTTAGGATATATATAGAATTTAATAATAAATAAAATATTCAATTTAGGTCCTTTTTTTCGTTTATCGTGCACTGACGATAAGGTTCATGTATTTTCTTGCTTGTAATTCACTTATGTTATTTAACTTACAAACATTTCATTCTTTTAATTTAATCTTTGAGCTCTGATGGTAGAATTTTCTACCACATATTTTTAATTCTGAAATGTCACAACGACACCAGAAAATTTGACTAAATTTACTTTAATTATGTTTAACACATGATTTCGTGTATATCGTTAACCAGTTTTTTCTTTGCAAAATACTGGTGCCAATGTGAGATTTATAATTTTGAAGAAATTTACCCACCAGAGTTCAAAGGGTTAAAACTCATTTCGTAATATATTGGAAATAACTTTAATTATAAATGCATACATTAAGTGTTGTATTTTTAGACAAACAAGCATTGTTCATTTTTTTGTTTAAATTGTTACTTTATTTGGTTATTATTTTTCGGTTCTAGACAATAATTTTCCAAAAATCGCGGATTAGATTTTTTTTTCTTTAACAGATAAAACAGATAAAGCTATTTAGAGAATTCCTATTAAAAATTTAATCATTAATTTCAAGTTATTCTGTAATGAAAAATGAATCTTTTTCACCTGATTCATTGTAACAAAATATTTTTGTTACAGATTTTTTGATAAAAATACGTGTATTTTTTTAAATAAGCCGCTTTGTTATTTTAATTTCAGGGTAAAAGACAGTATGTTTTCGAAGCATTAGTGTTTATTCTCCCGAAATTAGAATGATATTGTGACTTTTTTTTAATATACATAATTATATCAAAACAAACTGTAACAACATCATTTTGCAATAAATCTGGTAGACAAGATTCATCTGTTATGACTGAGTGAAAATTCAGGACATATGCGCATGAGATACACAGATAATAGATATCTGCGCATTATGACATTACACTAAAAACCCGCGTATTCGCATTGTCACCCCGGCCATCAGCTGGCGTAGCTGTGGCCGGGGTGAGAATGTGCCAGATTTCAGCATTAACTTTCTACTCTTAATATGTATGCAATTTTGAGCAATTTCCAGTGCATCGAGTTTCGATGTGTTCCAAAGTTGTTTTAAATAGCTATATGTTACATTTTTGTCTCTCAGCAATCTCTTCAGTAGTAACCGGTGGATTATTATTCATGGCAAGTATAATAAAATAACTCAAATAATTAAAGTTCAAGGAAATTTGAGTAATTAGGAAAAACGTACCTAAATAATTCAATAATAAATGTTTTATAACATATAAGAACTTAAATTATTTATTTACTAATTTCAAGTACATCACTGAATTTAATTTTTATATTTATAAAAGTTTTTATATTTTTATATTTATAAGTTAGAAATCATAGTAGCTGCTATCAGTGTTGCCAGATCGGTTTTTTTATTCATATTATTTAATTAATGGTATAATTCGTCTTTTTTTTTTCAGGATTTTTCAACTGTTTTTAAATAGGCCGAATATTTCTATTCCAAAAAAGAGGTGACAATCAAACAATTTGAGGACTTTTTTGTCTCCAATTTGACAACAGCGGCTGCTTCCAAACTTAAAACTTATTTAAAGATTTAATTGAAATAAACCAAATTCATGCCAGAATTTTTAATTAAAATTATTTGACTTGTTTATTTAATTTATATGTGCTCGGTACACATATCACTTACTTTCTGAAAAAAATTCTAAATCGAAACGATATGTATATGTTACGGTTAATATGATAAATTCAGTAATTATTAACCCTTTCGTGATGGGAGCCTTTTACGAAATTTTTAAAGTTTTGTCACCGGTTTTAAAATACAGAAATTTGTGCCTTATTAAATCGAGAAAATGCTCCAATTAAAAAAGGCAAAATTTTCAATAAAATTTTACTGGTGGGGATAAAACGATTCTTAAGCCTTTTTGCAGCACGTATACGTGTCGCTCGTCTTCAAGTGGTTAATAATAACCACAGCTTTTAGTAGATTTGACAAATGTTGCATATTAATCAAACTTGCCGGTTACTGTTAAAAGTTGCCGGTGACGTTCGGTCTTTAAACACTGAAATATTCAAAGAATAAATAATTCAACTTTGAAATGCATACTTTTAGCAATGAATATTTAGAAAAAACTTATACGAAAGAAAAATATCAAGCAAAATTAATTGAAATTTACTATATTTAACAACCTTGATATGTAATTATTAATAATAACTGGTTAATTTGATAAATTCTTATAAATTTATTATATTTACGAATCTTAATTGATAATTATTATTAATAAACTGTTGATTTGATAAATTTTGATAAATTTATCAGATTTACCAAACTTGATTGGTAATTATGAATAATAACCGGTTAATTTGATAAATTCTCATAAATTTATTATATTTACCAATCTTAATTGATAATTATTATTAATAAACTGTTGATTTGATAAATTCTGATAAATTCACTATACTTACCAAACTTGAATGTTAATTATGAATAATGACTGGTTAATTTGATAAATTCTCATAAATTTATCATATAACCGGTTTACTTAAATATTATTTGGTGATTAATTATAATAACTGATTATTTTTTAAGAGTAACCGATTAATCAAATTGATCGTAAAATATACATTTGGTACGGGTCCAAATGACCTCCATGCCGTTACAATATTATATGTGTCTATCATTTCAAACAGCAGGCAAGGGAATTACTCTAATATTTCCTTATATGAGCAAAAGCGAATATTTTAAACACTTATATAGACTAATGTGTGAGTTGCAATGCAGGTTGAAGTTTTGCAAAACTAAACTAGTTTTCTTGTAATTTAATGAACGAAACTTCATGGCAAGTTTAATTAAAATAACTCAAATTAGTAAAAGTTCAAGGAAATTTCAGTAATTAGAAAATGAGTAGCAGCATAAGTCAGTAATAATGTTTTAAAGCATATACGAAATTAAATTATTTATTTAGCGATTAAAAGAGATTCCACGAATTTCATTTTTATATTTATAAAGCATTATAAATCATAGTAGCTGCTGTCAGTGTTGGCATGTTGGGAACTTTTTTTTTTAATTCAGATTATTTGACAGTCACCTTTTATTTTTAAATAGTATGATTCGTCTTAATTTTCAAGTTTTTTCATCTGTATTTAAATGGGTTGAATATTTCTTTTCCAAAAAAGTCATGACAATCAAACAATGTGGGTATTTCTTTGTCTCCAATCTGGCAACAGTGCTGCTACCGACATTAAAACTTATTTAAGGATTTAACACAAATAAACACAATCCATACCAGAATTTTTTAAAACTATTTGACTTATTAATTTAATTTATTTTTGCACAGAATGCATATCACTTTCTGAAGAGAAACTACTAGTTCAAATTGATATGTATACTTTTGGCACGGGTCAAAATTATCCAACTTTACCCTTCCAATGTTATACACATGCATTATCTCAAACCAGAAGAAAAGAAAATTACTCTATTATTTCCTTATTTGAGCAAAAACGAATATTTTAAAGAACTTATGTAGACTAATGTGCGAATAGTAATACAAATTGAAGTTTTGCAAAACTAAACTAGTTTTCTTGTAATTTATAAACAAAACTTCACGGCAAGTTTAATTAAAATAACTCAAATTAGTAAAAGTTCAAGGACATTTCAGAAATTATTAGAAGCGTAGCAACATAAGTCAGTAATAAATGTTTTAAAGCATAAATTAAAAAATAAACTTGATTATTTTAAGAATTTTACTGAATTTAATTTTTATAAAGCATTAAAGTTATAGTAGCTACTAGGGACATTAAAACTTATTTAAAGATTCAACGGAAATAAATTCAATATTTTTTAACGCAGTTGTAATATTGTAATGCTTCGGAAATATTAAAGTAATGCAATGAATCCGGATTTTAGTAATATAATGCAAAGCTTCGCTTATTTTTGTAACTTTTTTCGAGCTATTCTGTATGTTGTGTATAATGTCGAAGAGGATCTATTCCAGTTTATACTGTATTATCGTAATTTTGGGTCTTTAATCCCCGGATCAAACAACTTTTATTCGACCCAGAAATTTATTTTATCTAACTAATTGATTATAATGCGGTAAATTTTTATATTAAATTACTTTATAATATTTCTGGGTTCAAACATGATTTTTTTTGGTCTGCGAATTATAGGCCAGAAATTACTGTACTACCAAAATTTTATCATACAGTTTTCGCCACTTTCTATTTAAGTTTATGCGATTTTTATTTAAAGATAACAAAACATTGACCAGACCTTGGTATTAATTCAGGTTCTCTGAATTGGAGAATTTCTAGAACGTATTCTATCCCGGGAATTAGAAGATTTAAAACAGTCGATGATTAAACCTACACCAGCGTTTAAACGTATGAGTATCTTTAAGTTTCTCCTATCCCCTTTTTAAAACTAAACTTTTTTATGTAGGTTCTGGGGAAGTATGCCGGAAAAATTTACTATGAAATGTATTTTTAAAAATTAGTGATGTGAATACAGTTTAATAATTGTCACCTGTAATTGAAACTTTATGATACCCCCACATATGTATATATTATTTCCAACAGTAGGAAAATGAATTAATCTGATTTTCCATTACCTGAGCAAATGCGAATATTTTAAAATACTTATATAGACTAATAGACTGGTTTGAATAGATATCTGAAAATTTTTCAAAATTAAACTATTTTTTTGTAATTTAATGAAGAAGGCTTCGCGTCAAGTTTAATTAAAATAATTGAAATTAAGAAAGTTGAAGGAAGTAGCAATAGTTAGGGAAAGCGTTGCAACATGTATAAGTAAAAAATGTTTTAAAGTATAAATGAAATTAAAAAATAAAATTGGAGATTCAAGATTTTAACCGACTTTAATTTTTACATTTATAGAGCATTAGAAATCATAGTAGCTGCTATTGATATTAAAATTTATTTAAAAATTCAACGAAAGTAATCTCAATCAATATCAGAATTTTTATTTAAAACTATTTGAGTTGTTTATTTAATTTTTTATTCAGTACAGATTTAATTCTTTTTTCTGAATAATTTTCTACTTCGAATCGATGTGTATACATTCAGTATGGCTTTAAAAGTTCTCTCATCGCTGTTCTAATATTATACTATACTCGTATTACTTCAAACAGAAGAAAAATGAATTACTAACATATTTTCTTATTTGAGTAAAAACGATAGTTTTAATAGCTGGCTAAAGTTTTTTTTTTTTAAATTAAACTACTTTTCCTGTAATTTAATGAACAAAGCTTCACGCCAAGTTTAATTAATGTAACATAAATTAGTGATTTTCAAGGAATTTACAATAATGAGGAAAAGCGTAGCAACATAAGTATGTAATAAATGTTTTAAAATAGATACGAAATTAAATAATAAACATGGTTATTTTAAAAAATTTCTGAATTTAATTTTTATATTTTTAATCTTTTCAGGGACGGTGGGGGATATTTTATCCCACCTAATTCAAACAAGATTCATACCACAATCTTATAACGAAATTTTATACTTTTAACTTTGGGGGCAAAATAGTTGAAATTTGCCTTTCCTTATTTAAAATTAATTTTTTACGATTCATCTAATGAGAATACAATATTACAGACACACTGTTGCTTGCCCATCAAGGAGATAAAGCATTAGAAATCATAGTAGCGTTAAATCTTATCTAAAGATTCAAAGGAAACAAACCCAATCAATACCAGAATTTTTAATTAAACTATTTGATTTATTTATTTACTGTTTTTGGAACAGGGGCCCCACTCCAGGCGCGTCTAATTTTAATTTTAAATTTTCAAACGGCACCACTGACAGTGTAGTAAAATTTTGCTTGTATAACTAAATCTAAAATTAAGAATTTACTAATTTACTATAAAGTTGTTAGTAAATTCCGGTCTTAGTCAATAATTTATTTTATAACAAACAAAATTTGTCTGTGCCGAAAAGTATTAACATATTTCTGTGCTATATAGATTTGACTTTTTTTGTGAAGAAATTTCTAGTTCGAATGGACAAATTATATACATTTGGTATGGATCAAAACGACCCTTTAAGCTATTTTAATATTACACATATATACTCGCATTATTTCAAACAAAAGAAAAAAAATGTGCTAATATTTTTTTATTAGAGGAAAAGCGAACATTTTAAAATACTTATATAGACTAATGGTTTAGTAGGAATAGCTAACTAAAGTTTTGGAGAAATTAAACTATCCTTGTAATTAAATGATGTGAGCTTCACAGAAAGTTTAATTAAAATAGTTTAAATTAGTAATGTTCCAGAAAATTTGA
This sequence comes from Maratus speculifer, assembly GCA_964019185.1. NCBI lineage: Eukaryota > Metazoa > Arthropoda > Arachnida > Araneae > Salticidae > Maratus > Maratus speculifer. The sequence continues at coordinate 197,365,185 of OZ025302.1, read as the reverse complement.
GCAGTTAAGAAACGTAGCAACATAAGTCAGTAATAAATGTTTTAAAGTATGTACGAAATAAAAAAAATAAACTTCGCGATTTCATGAATTCCAATGAGTTTAATTTTTACAAAATATTAGAAAATACATAATTTGTTTTTTACTTTAAAACTTATTTAACCCATTAATGTAAGAGTAGAATGCATTCCAAAAATTGCGTAATTCAGAAAATCAAAATTTATATCAGAAAAATCCCAATAGTAAATTTTAATCATTTTAATAACTAATTGTCTGTTATAATAGATATCAAAAATTGCTATTTTGAATTTCTGATTCGACACGAAATGGAGTAAACTGATGTTATCATAAATGACGCCATAGGCTTTTAAGCGTTAAAGATTCAATGGAAATAGAGCCAATAACTTTTTTTAACGGAATTTTGCGTATGGAAGCATGGGAAATCGTTAAAGATGTTAAACAACCTACAGCCCAACATGCTGCTTTGGAGGATGCCAGCCAGTATAAGGAAAATAGCTGAAAGAATGCTTGCTGTTCATGCGGACGCGAAAGAGAGGAAGAAAGGTAAGTAGCAATTGCATAAAGTAAACTAGTTGTTGGAGGCCACCGTAATACTTACCCATCATACATATGCATAATATAAAATGTGAAAATAAAACATGTGTAACTTATTTATAAAATGCATTGCAATTCCAAAATAAATTTTTTAACGCATATTTAAATAGTTTTAATATACACTGCTCGACATTGAAAATGCAACACCAAGAAGGAGTAATCAGAAATTTATGCAAATTTCAGAGTAGGCACATGTCACTGAGTTATGCAAATGATGTGAAATGCGTAGGTCTCCGACGCACGTGATGTAAGATATAAGGGAAGAAACTTGTAGAATGGGCAATATTCGTGTCGCTATTTCTTCCAGACGAATTATCGAAGAAATTTTGTTTTTGTCTCGGAGGATACGTGTATAGAAGAGAATGCCAGGCCGCCGTCAACGAAGGCACTTCCAGCAGATAGACGATTTTACGAGAGGTATGGTGATGGGACTAAGAAGGGGGGGTTGGTCTGTAGGTCAAATCGCAGCTGATACCCACATGGATATGAGCACGGTGCATCAGCTATGGCGAACATGGTTGGAACAAGGAAATGTGGCAAGATTGAGGGGTGCAGGTGCAGCCAGAGTGACGTCAGCATGCGTGGATCGACGCATCCACCGACAAGCTGTGGCGGGCCCGCAAGTCACTTGTACCTCGATTCTGCAGCATGTACAAGATACCCTGGATGTGTTCCGTGTTGACCAGAACCATTTCCCGTCGATTGGTTGAACATGGCCTGCATTCACGGCGTCCGTTAAGAAGACTGCCATTGACTCGACAGCATAGACGCCAACGTTTGGAATGGTGCCGGACTAGAGCGACTTGGATGGCAGAATTTCGAAACGTTACGTTCTCAGATGAGTCACGCTTCTGTTTATCCAGTGACAGTCGCCGCATACGTGTGTGGCATCTACGTGGAGACAGATCAAATCCGGCAATAACTGTGGAACGCCTCACCGCGCGACAATGTGGAACAATGGTTTGGGGCGCTATTGCGTATAATTGTATGTCACCTCTAGTTCGTATTTAGGGCACTATGACGGCCCAACGACTCTTGGATAATGTACTGCGGCCAGTGGCAATCCCCTACCTTCAGGGACAGCCTAATGTAATTTTTCAGCAAGATAACGCCCGACCACATAGTGCTCGTATGTGCCAACATGCTCTGCAAGGTACACAGATGCTTCCCTGCCCACCGTACTCTCCTGATCTGTCACCAATCGAACATGTGTGGGATGTGATTGGACGCCGTTTTGCGGACTCTGCCCCTGCCTCGTTCAGAAGATGAACTGTGTCAAATGGTTGAAAGGGAATGGAAAGCGATCCCTCAGGACACCATCCACGCTCTTATTGACTCGATGCCTAGACGTGTTTCTTCGTTCATCGCAGTTCGCGGTGGTCCTATATCCTACTGAGCCGACGGCGTTCTCGTTCTGTATTCTGACTATCATTTTGAAATATAGATCACTTAATGCTCCTTGCTGTCTCCGTCTTTTCCCCAAATTTCATCACTTTCTGACCACTCCTTCTTGGTGTTGCATTTTCAATGTCGAGCAGTGTACATAGTAATGATTTATTAATGAATTGCTGATGAGCCAATTTCGACAAATTATATAAAACGCCAAAATACTCAAGTAATACCGGATTGCGTAAAAGAAACATCCTTATAACTCCAAAAATAATAATCGTATTAACTAGCAATTTACTGCGTCGGATGAAGCGTCTCATTTTCAATTAAAATATATCTTTGAATTCAAATTTGAATGAAATATAGGGTCATGAAAAATCATAGAATGTGAAAAACAGGATTACACGTATCTCAGCAACTAATAATCCGATCGACTTCGTTCTTTATGCAAAATTTGTGTTATTTTATTGCCTTTTATATCCATTCCTTAAAATAAAAAAATTCGAAAATTTTTATATACGTTTCATCAGAATGAATTTTTCGAGAGTCCGAAAAAAATAGTTCAGGATAATCGAGGTTACTGATATTAAATAGGCTTCGTCCCATTCTTACATACTAAGTACACACAAAATTTCAAGTCTCTATCTCAATTTGTTCGGTTACAGACAGACAGACAGACACACAGACGGACGGACGACAAATTTTTTTTTCTAAAAATGTTTTTCGGAATCTCCAGTATCTGAAACGTGTAAACCCATCAATTTTTTTTTTTTTTCATTTTCAAAACGATTGCAAGCAGTGATGGTAACCCCGTCAGCCCGATTTTCCCTCAAAAATTCCCACAGCAGCCTGATTTTCCCCTCACAATTAAGTCTGATGGTGCTGCCCGCTGTCGGAAAAGTCCTAACTACGTAATTTCCTATATTAACCTCACCTTCCTCTTTTACGATTTTGAATATTTCAAAAATACGTTCAAGATAATATTGCTAAAGTTATAAAACTGAAAACTTTTCAAAGATTTTTAAATCTTTTATTTAAAGAAAAAACCCCAGAGAATTAACATATCGGAAAAAAAATTAGTAAATTGGTGTATTTAAACTAAGCACATTGTTTCATCGATCAATAATTTATATAACTATTTGATTTTTAAACAAATTTATTATAATTGCAAGAAAAATTTGAAAATTAATAATAAGGTTCCTTTATATTTTATTGTAATTTTATAACAAAAAGAAAAAAAATTAGATTTATGAATGAAAAGTTTTAATAAGGGATTTAATTAAGAATAATTTCGATGTTTTTAGCAAAAGTATATATCTCTTGTAACACGTGTTACATCTGTTAACACAGCATTTTAAAAATGTTGTATAATTTGTATTTCTGCTTTGAAAATAATAGTTCCTTCTTCGACGATTCGCTTTTAAACAGCGAAAAGTGATTTCACAGTGTATGTTACAACTGCATAGGTAATGCAAGTCCTTTTTTTTCATTTTTCAAATTACTTTTGGTCAGATTCTATGACTTTTTAAAAGTGGATGCAGAATAACAAAGAGAATATTTTATGTTTTTTTCAGTCCCTCCATCCTTTGTAAAATATCGCATTCAGCATCAAAAAATAGATTCGAGAGATTAAGTGCATTGCAGCAAGCAGCAGTTAATACTTAAGACCTTAAGAGAATACAATAGGTCTGTTTCATCCTCCTACAGTTAACATTAGTACACAATTATGTAATGCAACTGTCCAATTATGTTTTCTTCTTCTGCTGTGACTCGGTCAGCAAAGTGTATAGGGCGGGGAGGGTAAGAGGTAAGCTCTATTTGCCCGACCTACCCACATTTGCTATGACAATGATTATCCTACCCTTCATACTATGAAAAATTAAGAGTTATATACAATAATTTCATCAGCAGAACCGTTATGCTGCTTATTTCGGAGGGAAAGTTTGCAACAGGCAAAAGCTGTGGAAGAAAAATCTTAAAAACGTCGAAATTTCCCACAAAACTACAAAAATTCCCTTTTTCCCACAGATCTCTGTTTTCCCCACAAAAAGGGAAAATTCCCACGAGTTAACATCACTGATTGCAAGATTTACCCTATACTACGTATGATGGGTAAGTAATATTATTCTATTAAAATTTTCCGGTAAGAATTTGATATTTTGTATTAAAATTGGAGGTAAAACTAGCAACCCTGAATGAAACATAAAATTAAATTTGTGCGCAAAACACTGTGATAATACAAAATGATGATCATTCTTTCTAGAATAACTCTCTTATTGTAAATATATTTCATTTGATTTATATAGAGGTGCGCGAATTCAAAACAAGTGGAAGATAAAAAAAAAAAAAAAAAAAAAAAAAAAAAAAAAAAAAAAACGTGTCAACTTGAAATTCTATTTTTTTCTGTCGTTTTTATTTTAATTTAACTGTTTTTACTGAAAAAATGTTGAAATAGATGTTTCTTTTTTTTAAACAAACATATTAAAGGAGATTTTGTTAACCGACAAAATGTATAAAAATCTAATTATATTTAAATAAGAGGGTAATAAACTAATTTTTTTTTAATTCTCAAAACCTTTTTTCTTATGAAAAGTATTTTATGGAAAATTTTCAAAATAAAAGCAATGTACAAAGTTACCTCTGTTGACTTAAAATAAAAATTTCTAGTCCTGGTTTTTTTTCCCTCATTACGCAGGGATTTTTATTGATAACTGTTGAAAGATATTTTTCTGAAATGCAAATGTTATATTTAAGTGAACTTATAAACAAAGACACTGAAAAATATTGAACAATTACTTTGTTATTAGTATAAAACAGTGTAACAAGATAAGAAATATTTTTTTTTTTCAAAAAACTTCGGTTACAAAAAATATTTATACCGAAGCGGAAGAATTAGCATTAAAGAAATTCGGAGATGAGAGAAAATACGTGACATGAAACTGTAATATTTTCTATCTGTTTTGTTTGTTTAGCTAGTTATTTTAACACAATACATGACGCTGGTACATTTACGCTTTGTTTATAAAATTATCGTTCAAAAATTTTAAATTTTCCTCAAGTTTGAATAGTTATTTTAATGATAGATATGTGTCGTAAATAAAATAAAGTAAAATTATTATTAGATTTTTTCTGTTAAAAATTGAAATTTTTGAAAAACTAAAAAAATCCCGCTAAATTTAGCAACATTGTTCGCGACCAGTAAAGTCTTATTAATAGGTATTTGAATATATAGGTATTTGTTTATTGATTTGTTTATAGATTTTTATATAAAAAAAACATTATATTAAAAGGCGTTTTAGAATTTAATTATCAAAAAAATATATAAAAATCTAATGGTACTACTTGGTTACCTCGTTGACCAAAAAACCATAGCCAAACTATAAGATTAAATGACAATAATGGATGATCGTGAATGTCACATTCAATTACATTAAATACGTTATACGTGTTTAAAACGCCATTAAGTGATTTTTATTTCGACTTTTTATTTGTATTTTTATTAAAATTCTACTAATTATTTGTTTTGTCGTTATTTAAACTGAAAATCATGTCAATATGTATAATTTGGCTATGAGTTTGGCGATTTGTATAATTTGGCGAAATTGGTCGAATAAAAAAAGAAGGTAATACAATTCTTTTTTTTATTCTCATTTTTTCTTTTTTTATTATGAAAAGTACTTTATGGACCATTTGCAAAATAAAAACAATGTACAAAGTTATCTACATTCACTTAAAACAACGATTTCTAGTCCCGGTGTTTTCCTTATGAGGTAGAGATTGATAAATGCTATCAGATATTTTTCTGAAAAGCAAATGCTATTTGAGAGAGCTTATACTAAAAAAATATTGAACAATTACACTGTTATTAAATTAAAACAATGTAATGCAAAAGGAATTTTTTTTTCCAAAAAACTTCAGTGAAAAAAAAAAAACATTTATAGGGAAGAGGATAAATTATTAAAGTAATTTGGAGATGAGAGAAAATACGTAACATTAAATTGTGATGTTTTCTATCTATGTTTTGTCTGCTTAGCTTGGTATTTTAGCACTATACATGACGCTGGCACATTTGTTCTTGTGTTATAAAATTATCGTTCTGAAATTCTAAATTTTCCTCAATATGTTTGAATAGTTATTTTAATGATAGATATATGCGTACCTGCTAACTTTTACGCATTTTTGCTACCACTAACATTGTACAAAGATTTTCCATTCGTTTAAGCATAATAATTCGACGTTTAAATAATCCGGTATTTACTATAAAATTTTTGTGGTAGGAAAAATGCTTAAAGGTTGGCAGCTATATATATATAACGTAAATGAAATAAACTGAAATTATTATCAAACTTTTACTGTTATAAACTTGAAATTTTTGAAGAAGTAAAAAAATAATCCTGCTAGATTTATCAACATTATTTGCGGCCAGTAAAGTCTTAAAAGTTAGCCAGTTAGTCTCCGTAAAAGACCTCTTCGAGACGAGCATCTTTTAAGGAATTTTTAATCATTTTTCACCTGTTTTTTAAAACAGAAAATTTTTTCCTGATTGAATCACGAAAATGCTCTGAACAAATAATACAAAATTTACAATAAAATTTTACTTGTGAGAATAATCAAGAATTCTGAGCACTTTTTGCGGCACGTATACGGGTCGCTCGTCACAAAGAGATTAATAATAAGTATTTGAATGTATTTTCATTAGAATGAAAGCTATTTTAATGATAGTTTATAATAAAGACACCAAAAATTAGTCGAAAATTTTCGTTACTTTAAAAGCAGAATTCGGTAAATGAAAACTTTTGAATTCGCATTACAGGTTTTATTTTAAAATATAAGTATATAGCATCTCAAGAATTTTTATATCAAATGAATGATGTGCAAAAATATGTCGACTTTTAATAACAGTTCTTTCTGCGGATATTTTTCTGTTTAAATAGTTATTTTTTCTGAAAAATGTTCAAATATATTTATCAGAGAAAAGAATGTTTATTTGAGTCACTTTTTTAAATAAAGACACTAAAATACAATCTAATAATTGGATTGTACTTGAAAATTTTTATTATTGAATTTGTATTTCTTTATTTCCGCCAAAAGTGAGCTAAATCGCCAAATAAAAGCGCTACGAATTTTTCGCTTGCCTTACGTTGGGACTATGACATTGAGCTATGGTTGCCGAAAAGTTTACTTTTGAAAGTACGCCAACCTTTTCCCGGCCAATAATGTTAATATAATTTCGTTATTTTTCTAAATCAAAGTCGTTTTCGAAGGAATTTTTAAACTTTTTTCAACATTTTATAATTATTATTAACTAATTCATATTTTTAAATGCTTTCCTTAAAAAAAAGAAAAATATATATTTTTCTATTTTTAAATTTTTTACTATACGGCTTTAAAATGCACCAAGTCTTAATCTTAGGTTCGAGCAACACCAAAAGAAGTTCTAAGTACATGAGTTTCACATTATCGATCATAATAAAAAATGTATATAAAAGTAATATTTGTTTAAAAAAATCTCTTTTTTATAAGCTTTAATGCTTTAAAGTTAATATTCAATAATTTCGTGCGTAATTTCTCTGCTGAAAATTAATTAAAAAATTAATTAAAACTGTACATATATTCAATACCATATCAGATTATCCAATATTTGCCAGTTTTTTTTTTTTTTTTTTTTTTTTTTGACCAAATATTTTGAGTAGCACAACTTTTCTCAAATGGTAAAATTCCTCTTGCTTTCTTCTTAATTTACATACCCATTAAATAAGAACTAATTTAACTGTTTTTTAAAAAAAGTGGTGTCAATCAATAAATCATAATTTCAGAAAACATAGCCCATCGGCAACACTTGTTTTTATATTGGATAGTTTGACATGGGACCGATGATAAAAAACATTTCTTATTTTGTTTTATACTGAGAAAACTACATGATTGACAGAATTCCCATCTATTAAGGTTATCATTATTCAACATTTACATGAGAAATCGTGAGAAATCATCTGCAGTTGCTTTATTAAATCACCAGGAATTCCAGAGATGATTTAAGGATTAATCATTCTATGGAAATACACTAATGCTTTTCGCTCTTTTCCGATGAAAGGATTATGTAATGATGCAAAGTTCCCCGTACTGTCAATGGTAATGATTATTTTACCTTAATGGAGTTATGAATAAAAAGGAGGAGACATATAGTGTATTGTCTACCAGTTGCGAGTGTAGTATCTGAGGAGGTTGTCACCAAGGATGTAGTCGCAAAAATAACAATGGATATACGCTATAAACAGAGGGTATACGCTCAAGTCAGAGGGTATAACCCTAGAGTGTGTGTACTACAGCAATTTTGAGAAACAGAGAGTATACCGTGTTCCTTTAAAAAATCCTGAAAGTATACGGCATATACCCCTTTATACCCTCCACTACATCCCTGGTTGTTACATTGTGGTGGATAATCTTTTTTACATTGCTTTGACAACTGCCAAAGCAAACATACATCAGTAAATTTTGAACAGAATATTTAAACTTATTTTAACGGACTTTTGATGAAAGGTTTCCCTCACAAATATTGTTAAAATTTCAACATATTTTTACTGGTGGCAGTTTAATCACTTTTATAAATAGTTTTTACTAGGTTTCAGATTATGGCGGAAGCGCAAGATCTGATTACAGCTGAATTAAACCCACACCAGTAAAAAATAATATCTGTTTTAATCATTATTTACGACTAAAATTTTGCATTTAAAAGGCACTTTAATAAATTGTGATTTTCTTTTCATATTTACTAGTTAAAGTTTTTATAGTTAATACTTCACTCTTTTATAGAGATATGTCAGTTCACCTTTATTGATAATTTCATGTTGGCCTTATGTATTACTTACTAGGGAACTGCATGAAGTGTAAGTCACCGATTTTCACGAAAGTGGTATCGTTGGAAAGATCTCATTGAGAGTAATAAAAAACTGAATGGAACCACCCTTCGCAAATGATTCATTTTCGAGATATCCGACAGTTTATGTCACGTAGCTAGTGCATACTTAATAGGGGACTGCAAAAAATTTAAGTCTCGATTTTGACGAAAGTGGTATCGTTAAAGAGATATCATCATGAGGGAGAAAAAACTCAATAGAACTTCCCGTCAGAAATGAGCCGCTTTCGAGATATCCGATAATTTATGTCACGTAGTTAGTGCATATTGTTCTAGTCCACACTTAATGGGGGACCGCAAAAAAATTGTTTTATCGATTTTATTGAAAATAGTGTCGTTGCAAAGTAAAAAGCTCAATGGAACTAACCATCTGAAATGAGCCGTTTTCGAGCCATCCGACAATTTATGACACTTAATGCAGTTTCCCAGAAGTGTGCATTAGCAATGTGACACAAATTGTCAGCTATCTCGAAAATGTCCCATTTCCGACGGGTGATTCCATTGAGTTTTTTAATCCTCATGATGATATCTTTTCAACGATACCACTTTCGTTAAAATCGAGACTAAATTTTTTTGCAGTCCCCCATTAAGTGTGCACTAGCTACGTGACATAAATTGTCGGATATCTCGAAAATGATTCATTTGCGACGGGTAGTTCTATTGAGTTTTTTACTGCTCACGATGAGATCTTTCCTACGATACCACTTTCGTCAAAATCGGTGACTTACACTTCTTGCAGTTCCCTAGTTAGAGAAGATTAAGTTCTGTTGATTGTTCGCATGCTTCTGAACTGTGCTTCCTGATTAAATAAGTCTGATTATTTCCGATATTGATTGAAATCAGAAATCAATTTCAATGCTTCATATTTTATATTCAATAATTTCAGGTGTAATTTATCCTCTGAAAATTAATTCAAAAAATAAGTAATGTATAATTAAGATTATACATTACCTTATCTTTTACTGATGAAACATTATGAACGATAGGTATTGGATTTATTTTGCGTTTCATCATTCAATATCTACCTTTTGTAATCACAACAAATTGCCCTCAGTAACTTCGTTAAATTACCAAGTATTCTAGAAATGATTTAAAGATTAATCATTTCATTGGAGTATATTAATGATTCTCATTTCTTTCCGATGTTATGATGATGAAATCATTTAAAGTTCACCGCATTGCCAACGATAATGATTATTTGATCGTACATATTAATTAGAATAGAGTCAGTTCTGTTCAACGATGGCGTACTTCTAATGTCTGTTAAATGGCGTTATGCTAAATCGATCATTTTTTTTCCGATATTGATCGGAATCATAAATAAGCATAAACGTAAAAAAAAAAAAAAAAAACATATTTTTTTTTTTTTATAAACATCTGCAATTACATGAAAGAGATAAATGTTTCGTTCATGTTGTTATGTAAAAGGTTCAAAATAGACAATTTTTATTTGGACATGCTATGATGTACTTCACATTGAGTAGTACTTTTATAACGAATGTTATTTAAAAATAAATCAAACTATAAAAGCAATTTCTAACATAACTAGGAAAAACTTTAAAGTCTTTGACTTACCCATTTTTCGTGTACGAACTCTGTGACGGACAGACAGATTAATGAGAGTAATATTGTTTCATCAGATGAAGGAAAACCTAAAAATGAGTCTCAATTCGTTTTTAAATACACAGCGTTATAACGAACAAAATTTCATATAAAGTTTCCCATTTTATAAAATGTAATAGGTTTGATTATGCATTGTTATCAGAATATATATTTAGTTATGTTCAACAATTTAGAATTTTAATAAAAAGAATTTTTTTTTTACCTTTTACTTAAATAAATAACTACGTAATTATTAATTTATAACTTTATTTGCCATGCTTACTATATTATGCACACATTTCACAAATTTGTCAGTTTTAGAGATCGTCTACTTCTTAAATTACTATAAAATACGTCTTATCTCGCTTTCAAATACTCGGCGATATAAATGAACGATATTTCATCAATAAGTCAATTACTCAAAGTTTGCCGATTTTAATCATGAGAATTTGTCTTCCATTATTTCATTAATTCGTTAGAAAACAAATCGATTGCTTTGGGATGCAATTTTCTGCGGGAATAAATTAATAGTTTTCGATCCTTTTCAGAAACTGAATAATTCAAATTCTCATTGTTGGAATGTAAATTTTCCCATATTATAGAAGATAGTGATTGATCCATAATATATATTAATTAGATTAGAAAATAAGTTTTGATAAATATCCGAATGCTTTCGAAATATGTAATGCAGAAGAATTAGCAGTTTCCAACATCTCATCATGGGTCGCACAGCGACCATGTTTTCCGAATAGTAGTATTATTTTTATTTTAAGACAGAAAATCTGTAAAATAAAAGGTGAATTAATATTCTGTAAGTGTTGTAGTTAGTTATGCAGCCTACAGTTAAATTCCTTGTATTCAACGGTCTAGATCAGGGATGGCCAACCTGCATTTACTGCATTGTGCCACAAAAGTACCAGTATTTATCTACAGTAAACTACCTTGTTTAATGATAGGTGTTGTTCAATTAACCATTTCCATCCTGTGCGCAGTCCGGGATACATAATTTTAATTCCAAAATTTCAAATGACACCAATAATATTTTAATAAAATTTTGTTTTTAGAATGAATTAAAGGATTCTTAATTTGTAAAAAAGTCGTTGGTAAATTCCGGTGTCAGCCGATAATATCTCATTTTACTAACAGAATTTGCCCGTGACGGAAAGAGTTAAAAAGGACAAAATTATAATTTTTAAGAAGCAAGCACAAAAAGTTTGGCCACCTTTGTTGCAGATTCATAGAGGATTTTCATAGATTTCATTAGAATCTATACGTCAACCTAGAGATCTGAACGGTCCGGGCCCCGGCCAGAAGCTCGAGCACAGCCCGGGTTTGGGCCAATTTTCATTGATGGCATTCGGTTCGGGCCGGTCTCGGGCTTTACTTTTGTCTAAAGGCTCGGGCCTCATTTTTTTCCCTGAAGGATCGGGCCGGGCCGGATCTAACTTATTTTTTCCGAATAAAGCCGTGATTGATTTCATCCCACATAGCACACATTCATCTATAAGTCATCTAGAAGCTGAAAATACAAGACGGCCAAAACATCTATAGGTTATCTAAAAATATCCACGATACTCTCTTTTTACGTCTATTAGAAATAACATGTGTGATCTCTCTGAGTTCCTCCAGACGTTGATTACATCCAGATAGTCTACAAGACTACATCTATAAGACCTCCAAGCAAGAGTATTTTTTCCATAAGAGATGCATAATGCGTGTTATTCGCAAATCCATTGGATGCAGTCTTGAGTATTTCCTAAGGACATGGAGTAAAGGATTTCCTTTAGATGTTAAAAGAGTGAAAGCCACAGATCGTCTGTTGCAGGTCACAGACGTCTGTTAGAAATCTAAATTGGAATGTCAGATCGACGTCTGTTTATTTACTGATATGCACATCTAAATAACATTATGGATATTATAGACGTATTCATACTATAAGTCGACGTCTTATAGATAACGTGTGTTGTGTGGGATTCTGCCTAGTCTTCTTGGACCAAAATATACAGTCCAGGTTTAATTATTCCGTATGAAAATCATTTACTCGACCTAGCCAAGCCTGTTTAAAAACCAGTAAAGTTTGGCTTGGTCCAAAAAATTTTTGCAAAAAAGTACGTACATTTAAATCACCATTATTCTACTGTTAAACATTAAAATTCATTCTTTTTAAAGAATCGTAGATTTTAAGGTTTATTCAAATAGTATTAAACCCATGGAAAAAGAACTTGCCTATAACGGAATCTTCTTTTAAACTGAAAACTGGAAATTTCTTTTAAACTCCTTTTAAACTGCCCATCCGTGAAAAAAGAATACAGGAATACGCGAGAAAAAAACATATAAACCTGCTAAGAGGGGAACATGTCTATAAAGTATTTTTTTATTCCAATGTGATCCCGTCTTAGAAGATTTTACTTTTACCATGCACCATTTTTAAAATTTTATTGTGTCCATTACATGGGATAAGGATGAAAAATGTTAATGTTAACAGAAACATTTACATGCAACAAACAGAGGTTCATTAAAAACATAAATATCGCAGCATATGGCTCTATTATACAAATGAAGATTATAAACATACAAAATAAAATATTCTTAGTTTTTTTGGTCAGAACTGTTCCTTAACCCCTTCGCGACGGGAGCCTTTAACGAAATTTTTAACGTTTTGTCACCGGTTTTAAAAAACAGAAATTTGTAACTTATTAAATCGAGAAAATGCTCCGATTAAATAAGGCAAATTTTACTGTAGAATTTTACTGGTGGTGATAAACACAGATTCTTTAGCCTATTTGTGGCACGTATACGTGTAGCTCGTCCCCAAGGGGTTAAGAGTAAAAATCAATATTCAGTAAAAATTTACTCCTGTCGGGCTGGGTTCGAGCCAAAATTTTAACATTTCTCCGGCCGGGCAGCGATCGAGCTGTGTTTTTAACTATTATATCGGTCCAGGCAAGCGCTGGGCCGAATTTTCTAAATTTTCGTAAAAGCCTCCTGTGGCGAAGAGATTAATAATATTATTAATAATAATAATAATAAATCGCCATGTATCGCAATTTCAAAGCGATAACAAAAGTATTTTTCCGTGAATATTAACCCTTTGCGGCGCAGGGCCAATTCATTGCTTAAGTGTTGAAATTAATGTCTGACACCGGAATTTGAAAACAACTTTATTTGTTAATAAGAAAACGCTATATTTCACGCATTCAATAAACAGTAATTTTGTTAAACAAAATTCCGGTGCCAATGTGGCGTTTGGGAATTAAAATTCTGTGGTATATCTATGAAACCACTGCGCTGCAAGGGGTTAAACAGAGAAAAAAAATTAGTGAATGTTACACCAGATTTAAACGATACATTCAAGTGCCTTATTTATTTATTTATTTATTTGTATCGCAGCTCAAAATATACCAAGAGGCGAAGACACGAGAGACACAAGAGGCAATATTTTACTGTTTAACTGATCTTCTTTAATCAACACGTAGAAGATGGTCCGAAGGTCAGAAGATGTTCAATAGCAGTTGATTCTACCTTAAAATTTCCCAATTAAAGGGAGATAATGGGAACACGTTGATAGGGACATCGCCTCATCTTTAAAAGAAATATAGTTCAATGTTTCGGAATCTTTTGAGAGCCGGTGAAATTAACGTATTTTTGCACTTTATGGAGTCTCAACGGGAGTTGACGAGCGTAGCTCATAGGGTATACAGCCCCCTTTTTATTTAAATTGCAGTGTAAAAATATTTTTTTTAAACGCAAGAAAGAAATCCGAATTTTCTACTGTTAAATACCAGGGAAATTTGTTTCTATGTTTCCTTATTTCACCAGCAATTAAAAAGAAATATTTATGATGAATATTTTCATCCAACTGTGTTAACTCTCGCTCCTTTTCCTTGGCCAGATTCCTAATATTCTCAGGTAAATATTCCCATAGTCTCGAAGATATTTATTGTTAGACAGTAAGCTATTATCAGAAAGCATTGTCAGATTTATTATAGTAGACCTCGTAGCATACATAGGGAAAATTTTATTGTTCTTATCATTATTTTGAAAATATCTTCGTGATGCATTTCTAATGCATTTGTTTAAGAAGTTTATGATGTGGTTTACTAATTTGATATATTGGTAAAAACAATGAAAATTTCCCTATATACTGCGACTCCTGTTAAGGATATTTTCCTGCACAATAGCCGAAAAATGATATTTTTCAGCATTTGTTTCTGGAATAGAAATGAATTTTTTTGCATTTTATTTATTGACATTTGAAAAACATAAAAAAATTATGATGTAACATCAGTTACGTGAGTGCATGCACTAGCGTGCATGTTGTACACTTCCAATCGGCGGGATAAGATATATCGCCACAGTCGTCTGCGATCAGTTTTCATTAAGGTTAATGAAAGTAAATAATATTATCTTGGGCTTCCAGCACTTTTCAGTTAACCTTCCGTCTACCAGACGGGTCCATTGGACCCGACAGCAATATTTCTGGTGTCAATGGTAAAATGAGAAATTGTCGATTGACACCGGAATTTATAAAGGACTTGTCTAGATATTACGAATTCCTTAATTTAAGCTTTCATTGTAAAAGCAAAATTATATTAAAATATTACTGGTGCCGTTTGCAAGTTTCGAATTAAAATTAGGTGTTGCCGTAGATAAATGGGTGTTTTGTCTGGTAGACGGAATGTTAAAAGTTAAAAATCAAAGAAACAGCAGCAATTGGAATAAAAGCCTTTATTACGGTAATTTCCTGCGTATAATCCGCAGTACAAACAATTCTTTTTCGACCCAGAAATTTTATTTAGTAATTGAAAATAAATATTTACGGCGATCTAAAACATAATATTTTATTTAAAAAAAATTCTGGGTAGAAAAATGATTGTTTGATCCGCGGATTATACGCAGGAAATTACGGTACATATAGATGCATATAGATGTGTTTCTAAAAGTGTATATATTTTTTTTTTTATAAAAGTGGCTAAAATTAGTTCAGTGCCTAGTGAATTGTACCATTTTAATTTTTAAAAAATAGCAAGATCGGTTTAATAGATTTGCTTTCTGCTTCGTACAAGTTGGAAAACAGTCATGTTGCGAAAAATGCATTTTCAGTGGTCGAAAAGATTTTATGCCTATATTGTGCTAAAACATTAAATAATTGCGAAGGGACTTCGAATTAAGTATAATCGTTTTACAGGGATAATCTATTGACTATATAGACGGGGAGGCAGAAGGACAAATAGCCACCTTATTGAGTTCAAGGATAAAAAAAACTAGACTTAGTTAAATCTCGATCCACACATTAAAGCGCAATCGGTTTGCCAAGACATTTCTTGGTGGAAAATACCTGAAAATCCGATTTTACTATTTAACTCATAAGTTTATCATTCTGTTTTCCTGCACCCAACAATATGAAAACATGGAGGACTGGTAGCAGGAAAGCACAGTGGTAAACCCACGAGTCCGCTAACATCGGGTTTTCAGGTGGTTTCCACCAAGATATGACTTGGCAGACTGATTGCGTTTTAATATGCAGTCGAGTTTTCATTCATTCTGGAATTTCAGCCGTGAACTCGATGAGGTGCTTGTTTGTGCTGCCGTTTTCCGGTCTAATAGGAAATAGAAAAATGTAAAAAGAAGAAAAAATCGATTTTTTTAAATTAGAAAAAAGCCGTCATTAATGCTACAGAATTTTGAAAATTGGTCACATAATCTTATATATTTCTCTTTATATCAAATGGTTTGATTCTGGCGTCATGGAAATTACTTTTTAAATTTCAAATTATTAAAAGTATTGAAGTTAAGTGCAGCTCATAAGTATGTCACTTTTCTTACAAGATGTTGTACATGTAATAAAATACATTTTTTACTACTATTCTACTCAAGAATGTTTTAGCTTTAAATCCCTCAAAATTTTTACAAAATCTATTTTAAATCAGGTAATTACGTTTTTTGTTATTTAACTAGTTGGATGTGATAATCACAAATCTTTCTTCTACCACATTTATCTTAGTTTTCCCGAAAGTAGTTAACATTGGTAATACTTAGTTAACTATTAGTTCTATATTCCAACTTTGATTTTCATCTTAAATTTATACTTCAGTCAATTAATCGCAGTAAAAAATAGTTAATCTTGATTGTTGTGTTTATTAAAATTAATAGATTTTTATTATTTGGTTGTACATCAGCTGTTAGCTAACAGCTAGCTGAGCACGATGCGAAGTTCCCATCGCTTCACGAGCCGCCGGTGGACAATAGAGCTGTGGAAAATCGAGAAATTTATTCAAAAACGCTATTATATTGGGTCGTTCGGAAAGTCGTTTCCGTTTGGGAAAATCAATTCGCACCGGAAAATTTTTTCCATTTATATCCAAGTATTGGATATCGAAAACAATGCCTGATAATTAAGTAATAGAATTTTCCGGTACGAATTGATTTTCCCAAACTGAAAGGACTTTCCGAACAACCCAACCCGTCCCAAATTTCGGCGGAATATTTCAGAATAGAAGCAGGGCCAATCTTCTATGTCCAAAAGCATATTCAAAATATTTGTATCAGTTCTATGCATAAGGACATACGCTTTTCCTTGGTACAATAACGTAAGTGGCACAAAAATCGCTATTGATGGAAAAGCTCTTGCTTTCAGCGGAAGTTTTTCAAATTCAAGAAAGACCGTCTTGCCGTAACCAAAAACAACCACAAAAAAGTTTGGTTCAATTGCGATCATAACTTAGTTTCTTAATATTTCTTCAGGAATTTCTAAATGGAAGAAGTGGTGCAAGATTCATTAGAAATTTTAATGAGTGTGCGCATTTTGTTTGCAGTCCTGGAATTAACTTTTTGAAAACCATTATTAGTTTCTTATTATTTCTTCAGTAGTTTCTAAACTGAAGAAATGGTGGAAGATTCCTTAGAAATTTTAAGGCGTGTGTACATTTTGTTTGCTTCTTTCTTAGGATTAACTTTTTGAAAATCATTGATTAATTTCTTATTATTTCTTCAATAATTTCTAGACTGAAGAAATGGTGGAAGATTGCTTAGAAATTTGAAGGACTGTGCGCATTTTGTTTGCCTCTTTCTTCGGAGAGAGGGAAAAAAATGTTTTGAAAACCATTGGTATGTACAAATGGAGTTAAAAATAAAATGGTGGAGACATATAGCGCATCGTCTGACAGTTGCGTGTGAAGAAAATCAGAAGGTTGTCACAAGATGCGGCTTTTTCTTTTTTAACCGGATCAACAGTTTCTGATCACCACTAGGGCCTCCGTGGCCGAGTGGTTAAGACGCCGCTCTGCTAACCTGGAG
This sequence comes from Maratus speculifer, assembly GCA_964019185.1. NCBI lineage: Eukaryota > Metazoa > Arthropoda > Arachnida > Araneae > Salticidae > Maratus > Maratus speculifer. Next base: position 197,347,373 of record OZ025302.1, on the reverse strand, counting down.
ATTGTGGGTTCGATTCCCGCTGGCTCCATTTCACACACACTTTGTGTGGAGCTCCTGCTTGTACATCTCGTGTGTTGTAAATTTCTTTGTGCTAACTCGTCCTTGTATATTGACGATGACATATAAGCAGGCTTTCATGTCGAGCACACAAGTCGGATGTATGTCAGTCAAATAAATAAAATAAGTAAATCACCTCTGGTGAAAACTTACACCAGATAACTTCAATAGAAAATCTCTTCTTTTTTAAACGCACTATGAATGAAAAATTTCGATTACAAACCTGATTAAAAATTTCTGTTTCTTTTTACTGGTGCCAGTTTGGTTAGGGATTATAATATTTTCACAGACACTGATAGGAGGTTTGCTTGTCACAGAATGGCGAAACTACTAACACCAAAATAAACTACAATCAGTAAAAATAAACAGCAATTTTTGCGATTTTTTTTTGTATTTTCCATTAACCCCTTAACGGCCAGCGTCCTGTTTTGAGGACGGTTACAAAAACAGCAAGCAAGCGGTTTTCCCACCAGTAAAGAGGAAGAGAAATATATTCCTTATTTCACGAGACAGAAGCGTCGATAAATTTAAATAAAAGTTAATTTGTTTTCAAAAGTGGTGGGAAATAAAAAATTTAAATTTTAGCGAAAAAAATAATTCGGGCGTTAATGGGTTAATGGGGCGGTTAAATAAGTAGAAATTTTCTACATAAATTTATTGGTGGAAATTTCAGGTGGTAATTATAAACAACATGTGTAAGCAGTTACAGTTGAATTTTAACCCCTTGGGGACGAGTGTATATGTGCAGCAAATGGTACTGAGAATTCTTGTTTATTTTTACCAATAAAACTTTACTTTAAAACTTGTCTAATTTAATCAAAAAATTTTCACGATTGAATAAGGCACAATTTTCTGTTTTTAAAAATCGGTGACAAAACATTAAAAATTTCGTAAAAAATTCCAGTCCCGAAAGGGTTAAGATTACGTCAATTACTCTTTCTTAAAAATTCTATATATGCACCTAATATAAAGGAAAATTCCATGTCCCTGCGTGAAGTAATCGTAAAGTATTTAAAGTTAAAAATGATGTTATAGAACATTTATGCTGTTGGTCGTCCCCTATTTTGTGGCTAATGTAGCAATGTTTTCAGAAATCAATAACAAAAAAAAAGTTAAAGAAAGAATCAGATTAATTATTTCTTATATTTTAATTTAGAGACAAATATTATTCTGAACGAAGGGAATTTCATTCAAAGTGATTATCATTACTCAATATTTGCAAATTTTCATCACGAGAAATCCTCTTTATCCCTATCATTAGTTCACCAGTAATTACAGAGATGATTTTAGAATGGCATTTTCTACCAAAGTTTAGTAATGATTTGCGCTCGAGTATAAATCTCAATAATTGTTTATTGCATTTACCGTATTTACTCGTGTATAGCGCGCACGCGTGTATAAGGCGCACCCCAACTTTACAAGTAAAAATTGCGATTTTTTAAAATCTCGTGTATAACGAGCACCATAAATTTGATACGCTAATGAAAAATGACCAGATGAATTTGAATAAAAAAAAGTCGAAACAAACATTACACCAGACCAGAAAACAAGACTAAAATGCCTTTTTAGACTTCGGGTTGTAAGATAATGACGGGAAATAGGAATATGTGAGGGTAAAGAGAATTGCTAATTAGCGTTTAAATAATGTCAGTAGCTCTGTTGTATAAAAAACTGCAAGGAGTGAAATAAATATGCAGTAATACTTCAATTAAGTAATATTGTTCGCGTTTTAATATCTTCTTTGAATAATTTCTTGTTTCATATGTATATAGTTCGACTGCATCCAACAGTAAAAAATTATTACGTGTATAAGGCGCACCTAGGAGTTTTGCCCGAATTTTTTGAAAAAAATGCGCCTTATACACGAGTAAATACGGTAAATCAACTAAATTCATTAATATGCTGCTTTAATTGATGTGTTTGCGCTTCTGTGCATGTTATTTATTGTACTACAAATTGCATAAACTGTTTGTTTCTTTACCACTAAAAAAATTTTTATTTCACTTTTTGTTACACACCTTTATGAACAATATGAATTCCATCAGTAATGATAGTCATTAATCGATATTTCCAGTTGTAATCACAAGTAATCATCTTTACTCCTGTTATTATTTCACCAGTAATTACAGAAGTGATTTTGGGATGACATTTTCTACCAAATATTGATAATGATTTGCGCTCGAATTTAAATCTTAGTAATTGTTTATTGCATTTACTCAACAAAATCCATTAATCTACTTCTTTTATTGATGTGTTTACGCTTCTGTGCAAGTTATTTACTGCACTATAAACTGTACTCAAACAGTCTGCTTCTTTACCACTTTAAATATCTTATTTTGCTTTTTGATACCATCTTTATGAACTGTTTGAATTCCACCAGTTTCTGTTGGATCACAGGAAATCATCTTCACTCCTGTCATTAATTCCCCAGTAATTATAGAGATGCTTTTAGAATGACATTTTCTACAAAAGATTAATAATAATTTGAGTTAGAAATTAATTGTTTATTGAAATTAAGTCAATTAAATTCATTCATCTACTGCTTGTCTTGATGTGTTTATGTTTTTGTGAATATTTACTGTGCAGACTGCCGGCTTCTTTACCATTTAAAGAATAATGTTATCTCGATTTTTGTTGCACATTTTTTGTGAACAATTTGAATTCCACAAATAATAATTATGATTAATCGAAATTTCTCAATTTTAATCACAAGGAAATGTTTTCACCCCTGTCATTAATTCATGAGTAATTACTGAGACGATATTACAGGGTTGCCACAGGTGACTATTTTTTAATTCTAGCTGACACCACTTTCTTAAAACAGAAATCCTTAAACCAAGCTTTGACAGCATTTGTAAGAAAAATATACTTTAAAAAATATAAATATATACAGTCGACTCTCGTTAATTTGAACTGGTCGGAACCACAAGAAATGTTCGAATTATGGAAAACATGCTTAATATGGTACTAAAACAAAGGAATTAATGTTATAGTGTGTTTTTAAACTTATTTCGTCTCTTATCATTAGAATATGACTTAATATTAAATTAGAATGCATAAATACATAAACTAATTAAAAGATTAAAAGATTAGAAACAAGCACGATGGAAGAAAAATTTAAAGCGTCACTGTTGGACAGACGGGGCTCTAAGAAAGTGGATATCAAATGCATTGGATTATATGTATACTCGTTCGGAACAATTTTCACAAAAATCAAACAAAGAAAGTTATTCAAGTGATCCGAAATCCGTGAGAAAGAAAAGAAAAATCGGAATTCTCATTAGTTCGAATTAAACGAAGTCAAAAGAAAATTAGGTCGAATTAATGAAAATTTTTAACGTTATTCTCACAAAATTGGTAAAAAAAATTATGTTTCTTTTTATTGGTGTTAGTTTGACCAAATATTATAAACTTTTCTTTGTCCAAGGGAGTAGATTGTCTTGGTTGTCACAATGTGGAGGACTATTACTGCCGAAAAATCTCTCACCGGTAAAAATGAATATCAGTTATTGCCATTATTTTTCAATGAAATTTTCCATTAAGAGCGCACAATAGTCACAGAAAAGTTACTCAAAAAGACCCGGATGACCATGTAAAGTCTATGGGAGCGTTCTTTTCTAATATCTCGCTCAAATTTTAATATTTTTGCATGATTTTTTTTGCACAAGATAGCTGAGGGCAATCCACAACCGGGCTAGTTTTTACTTTTTCGATTTTGGTTATATATTTTTTATATTACGATACTTTCAGTTTCAGAACCGGTTTAAACCGGTTTCGAAAGTTAAAGTAATTTTTTAAAGAAAATCTGAAACAAAAATTGAAAAAGTAAAAACTAGCCCGGTTGTGGATTGCCCTCAGCTATCTTGTGCAAAAAAATCATGCAAAAATATTAAAATTTGAGCGAGATATTAGAAAAGAACGCTCCCATAGACTTTACATGATCATCCGGGTCTTTTTGTGTACTTTTTCTGTGACTATTGTGGGCTCTTAATGAGGCGTTTGAACAAAGTGAAACATTTTACATAAACTTGCTTGAGGAAGATTTTTGCGATGGTAATGTACCGCTGCAAAAGCGGTTACAATTGAAGATTCACTATTTTAAGGACATGATATTTCCTCTTTCTTAACCCTTTCCGGCACAAGCAAAAATTGTTAGTAAAATAAGAAATTGTCGATTGAAACCGGAATTCACAAACGAATTTTTTAGATATTTTGAATTCCTTAATTTAAGCTTTTACTGTCAAATCAAAAATACTATTGGTATACTATATTACTAAAATACTATTGGGGCTGTTTGCATCATTGTTTTTTTATCATTTTGTTACAATATTTTTTTTTTTTATAAAAATTGCATCTGACAATACAAATAATTTAATGAGTTAAAAAAAACTCTGAACATTTTAAGAAAAATATTATTTTTAATCGAAACATATATTTTCATACGGGAACAAAATAACACCAAAAATAGTTCATTTTTTGCACCATCTGCAGGGTGCAGGGGCATTTTTTGCCACTTTTTTCAATCAAGATAATTCATATTGTAATTATTGTTGTGCAATGTGTTTTGGATTCTCAAAGAAAGAGATAGTTCGATCATATACTTTATAAAGAACAGAGCGCTTGTTTTCTTAAACATTAGAATCCATTAAAAAATTATTTTCTTACGTTTTTCTAGCTGTAACTTATTTCACCCTGTATATTCTGTATCATACAATATAGCTATATATAAATACTTCTGCAAAAGGCCATAATATGACAGCTGTTTAACATTAATTACAGTTGCATCAAAGAAAAGAACAAAACAAGGATTACTGCAATTAATATTATTAGCGCGGTATATCTCCCTGATACGGATAATAATAATGAAAAAAGAGAACCATGATTTTTTCTGTCATTTTAGCTATATTGTAGTGTTTCACTGAAATAAACATACTTATTATGATTAAAGGAAGGTTCTCTATAGAACAATTCCCGTTAATTTTCTATTTTTTTTCCTTTAAAAAGAAAAGCGATATCATCGTTGGACATTTTTCATTATATTTATTGAAATTTCCCTCATATATTTAAATCTTAGCATAAAAAAATAAATAGTAAATTCTTGTGCGACTGTGGGTACTTGGAGATTCATGCCGTGAATTTCATATCAAACGGTCCTTTAGAACACATAATTGTAACACTGTTTTCAATTAACAGTATATTCTATTAGTTTGCCCCATAATATCATAAACACCCTGCATACACATATGTTTTATAATCTCATATACTTTGTAGTATATTCAGATTTTCAATTCGCGTTATTAAACTAAGAATGTTGTAAATTCTTTACGAACAACTCAAGTTTGACAAGTTTAAATCTCGAGGAATTGTTGCATTAATTTGAGAGTAATTACGACGATAATTTTAAGACGAAACTTTGAGAAGGAATATATTAATCATTTTCCCTGATTTTTGGGCAACATAATTCGAACTTTCCTCTTTGTAACTTAAAGTTTAAAAGACTTTAGCGTAGAAGCAGTTAGCATTTCATAGACTATATTAATAAGAATATTTTATTAGTTTCTTAAATACCTCAGTATTCTATAAGCTGGTTCCTTGGCAAGATAAACTTCTAACTATGTAATGGATTTTTACATCTTTAACAAAGTATTCACTCCAATTAATGCATTGTTAGCTTATTGTAACACAAAATCAATTTGTAAGTGATGTATTTACTTTAATAAGAAGGCTATGTTTCGTGATTTACGAAAATGCTCTATAATCACGAACAAAGGTCTAGAATAATCTCGTCTGAGTCACTCAAGATTCTGAAAAGCGTTTCTTTATCTTTAAAACTTCACATTAGAAATTATCTTTGAAATTAAAAAAAAAAATAAATTTATTAAAATAAATTTTTACTGTATACCTTTGAACACTGGATACATGTCCAGGTGGTAGTTCAAATAAATCCAACATTTTGTAGCTTCTTACAAGATGGTTCTTTCTCGTACTGCCTTCTGAAAGAACGTTTGACTGCCATGACAGACGAACATTTCGCATATTATAGGACGCTCTTTTCCCTCTTTGCATCTATTTCGGGAGAGACTGGACTACTGAACTCGTTACGGATACTGAACTAGTGCTGCCACGCTTCTTGGTGTACAAACTTGGATATTTTGTGGTTATTTTCATATATCAACCGTATTTGTAAGTGTAATACTTTTGAATAAATCAGGTTTTGAAAGCCAATTATTCTTTTATAGTAACCTTGTATTTTATAATCTTATATAATATGCAGTTTATTCAAATTTTCTATTTGCATTATTAAACTAAGAATGTTATAAATTCTTTACGAACAATTCAAGTTTGACAAGTTTAAATCTCGAGGAATTGTAGCATTAATTTGAGAGTAATTACGACGATAATTTTGGGATGAAACTTCGAGAAGGAATATATTAATCATTTTCGCTTATTTTCTGATAACATAATTCAAACTTTTCTCATTGTAACGTAGAGTTTCACATATTTTAACACAGAACCAATTAGTATTTGATCGAATATATTAATAAGAGTATTTTATCAATTTTCTTAAATATTTCAGTATTTCATAAGTGGTTACTTGGCAACATATCTTCTTACTATATAACGGATTTTTACAGCTTGAGACAACAAGGAATTTATTCCAATTAATGTATTGTTATCTTCTTATAAATCAAAATCAAGTTACAAGTGATGTATTTACTTTAATAAGAAGACAATGTTGCTTATTAATTTACGAAAATGTATTATAATGGCGAACCATAGTTTACAATAATCTCTTTTGAGTCACTCAAAATTCCGAAAAGCGTTCCGTTGTCTTAAAAACATCACATTAGACTTTATCTTTGAAATTAAAAAATAAATATTTTTTTTATTGTACCCCCTTGGTCACAGGTAAATGTCCAGGTGGAAGTTGAATTAAATCCACATATTTTGTAGGGTGATACATGCCAGTTCTTTTCTGTACTGTATTCTGAAAAAACCTTGCTCTGCTATGACAGACGAACATTTCATATATTCTAGGACGCAGCAACTCTTTTCCCTCTTTACCTCTATTTCGGCAGAGACTGGACTGAAATCGTTACGAATACTGAACTAATACTGCCAAGCCTCTTGGTTTACAAAACTTGGATATTTTGTGGTTATTTCATATATTAATCATATTTGTAAGTGTAAGACTTTTGTTTGTATGTATGTCCGCCGATTATCTACGCTGTGGGATATAGGCCCTAAGGGGTGAGGTGCCCTCCGTGGGGGTCTTTCTAAGGGAACCTAACCCGTATTTACGCAAGGTTCGAAGAAAACCACGGAAAACTCCGAACGGTTAGGCCGACGGTCGCGATTGGGTTCGAACGCAGCACCTACCGTCTACCAGTTTGAGGTCAAAAACTCTCGGCCACTGGTGGGGCCTGAGAACTCGACTACTGGACTACTGAACTCGTTACGGATATTGAACTAGTGCTGCCACGCTTCTTGGTGTACAAACTTGGATATTTTGTGGTTATTTTCATATATCAACCATATTTGTAAGTGTAAGACTTTTGAATAAACCAGGTTTGCAATGTAAATTATTCTTTTATAGTAGCCCTGTATTTTATCATCTTATATAATCTGCAGTGTGTTCAAATGTTCTATTCTCGCTATTAAACTAAGAATTTCTAAATACTTCACGAACAATTCAAGTTTGACAAGTTTAAATCTCGAGGAATTGTTGCATTAATTTGAGAGTAATTACGACGATAATTTTGGTATGAAACTTCGATAAGGAATATATTAATCAATTTTCGCTCATTTTCTGACAACATAATTCCAACTTTTCTCTCATTGTAACGTAAAGTTTCCCATACTTTAGCGCAGGTAGCAGTTAATATTTGATCGAATATATAAATAAGTATTTTTATTAAAAGTTTCTGGGCGTCTTGCAAATGGGTTAAATTGTAATGTTGTTTTCGCTGCATTTTGTTTTAAATGCTCGGAAAAGATTCTTTCAACATTAAATAAAAAAAACTTAACTACGACTATGAATGTAATCCTTGAGAGTATTAATCTAAAGTGTAATGAAATTTCATCAAATCTATAGAAGTATAATATCTTGAATATTGTTTGTATTGCAGTGAAACCTGGAGCTTAGTGAACGAACTATTACGTTCCAAACACTTACTAGGGAACTGCAAGAAATGTAAGTCATCGATTTTGATGAAAGTGATATCGTTGGAAAGAGCTCATCGTGAGCAGTAAAAAACTCAATAGAACTACCCGTCGGAAATGAGTCGTTTTCGAGATATCCGACAATGTAAATACGAAACTAGTGCACACTTAATGGAGGACCGCAAAAAAATTTTAGTCTCAATTTTAATGAAAGTGGTATCGTTGAAAAGATATCATCGTAAGGATTAAAAAAAATCTCAATAGAACCACTCGTCGGAAGTGAGAAGTTATCGAGATATCCAACCATTTGTGTCGAGCAGCTAATGCACACTTACTGAGAAACTGCATTAATTGACATAAATTGCCGGATATCTCGAAAACGGCTCATTTCCGATAGGTAGTTCCATTGAGAATTTTACTGCTCACGATGAGACATTTCCAACGATACCCCTTACGTCAAAATCGACGACTTACACTTTTTACAGTTCCCTAGTTAGAGGATTAATTTTCTTAAATACCTAAGTATTTCATAAGGTGGTTACTTGGATACATATACGTTTAAATAACTAACGGATTTTTGCAGCTTGATTCAAAAACGGATTTATTCTAACTAATGCATTGTTAACTAATTATAACGCACAATCGAGTTGTATGTGATGTATTTACTTCAATAAGAAGACGACGCTTCTTAATTTACGAAAATGTACTTTAATCACGAACAAAAATCTACAGTAATCTCTTCTGAGTCACTCAAGATTCCGAAAAGCATTCCTTTATCTTAAAAACTTCACAACAGAATTTATTTTTGAAATTTAAAAAAGAATTTATAAAAACAAATTTTTATTACCTGGCTGTAGTTTTCGAAACCTTTTTCAAATAACTTTCAGAGTGCTTTAATTTTCTTAAATATCTAAGTATTTCGTAAGCTGGTTCCTTGGCAACATGTACCTTTAACTATCCTATGGATTTTTACAACTTGAGACAACAAGGAATTTATTCAAAATATTGCAGTGCTAACTTATTATAACGAAAAATCGAGTTGTATGTGATGTATTTACTTCAATATTAAGACGACGATTCTTAATTTACGAAAATATGCTTTAATCACGAACGGAAATCTACAATCTACTGCCGAGTCACAGTGGTCGCAGCGTCTGTAAAATTTTCACACATTCCTACCACAATTTTAAAACAATAATATTTATTGTAGAATTTCATTAAAGATGTTAAAGGAATCTGACATGAAGATTTTTGATTAAAAATACTGGTAGGAAAGTGCGAAAATTTTAGGAACGCTGCGATCCCTGGAGTCACTCAAGATTCTGAAAAGCTTTCTTTTATCTTTAAACTTCACATTAGAATTTATTTTTGAAATAAAAAAAAAATATATATATATATATATAAATTAATTTTTATTTGCTGGGCGTAGTTTTTTAAGTAGGTTTTAAAGCGCTTTAACCCTCTCAGGCACGAGCAAATTCTGTTAGTAAAATGAGAAGATTCTAAAAAGCGCTTTAACCTTCTCCGGCACGAGCATATTCTGTTAGCAAAATGGGACGATTCTAAAAAGCGTCTTTTATCTTTAGACTTCACATTAGAATTTATTTTTGAAATAAAAGAAAATTATAAAAATTAATTTCTATTTGCTGGGCGTAGTTTTTTGAGTTTTTTGAGTAGGTTTTAAAGCGCTCTAACCATCTCCGGCACGAGCAAATTCTGTTAGTAAAATGAGAAGATTCTAAAAAGCGTCTTTTATCTTTAGACTTCACATTAGAATTTATTTTTGAAATAAAAGAAAATTATAAAAATTAATTTCTATTTGCTGGGCGTAGTTTTTTGAGTTTTTTGAGTAGGTTTCAAAGCGCTCTAACCATCTCCGGCACGAACAAATTCTGTTAGTAAAATGAGAAGATTCTAAAAAGCGTCTTTTATCTTTAGACTTCACATTAGAATTTATTTTTGAAATAAAAGAAAATTATAAAAATTAATTTCTATTTGCTGGGCGTAGTTTTTTGAGTTTTTTGAGTAGGTTTTAAAGCGCTCTAACCATCTCCGGCACGAACAAATTCTGTTAGTAAAATGAGAAATTATCGACTGTCACCAGAATTTGCAAAGGACTTTTTTAAAAATTAAGAATTTCCTAACTTAAGCTTTCGTTGTAAAAGCAAAATTTTATTAAAATATTACTGTTGCCTATTGCAAGTTTTGTAATAAAAACTAGGTATCCCGGACTGGGAACAGTGTGCCGGAAAGGGTTAATAAATTTTCCCCATCCAAAAAATCGGTTTTTCGCATGCTATTAGGTCTTAAGTAAATATCATATTCAGAAAACATGTATATCTGAAAAACATATAGAATTAACCTCTTAAGTTATCAATAATTTTCATAAATACTTTCAAATAATGTTTATTTTGTTAATGTTTTTCCAGAATTTGAAATCTTTTTTTCAGCGTTTTTTTAACAAAGAAATTTTTGCCTAACTGAATCAGAGAAATGTTTGGATTAAATAATCCAAAATTTACAGTAAAATTTTACTGGTGAGAATAATAAATTATGATTCTACTATGGATGTCCATACATGATATGGTCAAATAATGGTTGGCAGAAACACGTTGCCCATATGACGTACAGACAAGACATGGACGCGTTTAAATAAAATTTCTACTTTAGAGCAAAATTCGCGTTAATTTTCCATTATTTTCATTTCAAAAAGAAAAGTGATATCATCTTTGGGTGGTTTTTTTATTATATTTATTGAATTTTTACTTATATATTTAAATCTCAGCGTAAAATAATAACTTGTTGTGCTACCCTGGTTCCTTCGAGGTCATGCCGGAAATTTCCAATCTGGCGTTTCTTTAGAATACTTAATTCTAACAGTATATTCTATCAACAGCACCTTTTATTAATTTCCACCATACTATCAGGAGCATCCTGTATAATATATTTTATAATCTTATATATTCTGTAATAATTTCAAATTTTCTATTCTAATTATTAAACTAAGAAATTCTGAATTCTTTACGAATAATTCAAGTTTGACAAATTTAAATCTCGAGGAAGTGTTGCATTAATTTGAGAGTAATTACGACGATAATTTTAGGATGAAGCTTCGAGAAGTAATATATTAATCATTTTCGCTTATTTTCTGACAACATAGTTCAAACTTTTCTCATTGTAACGTAAATTTTCACATACTTTAGCGCAGAAGCAGTTAATATTTTATCAAATATATTAATAAGAATATCTTACTAGTTTTCTTATATACCTTACTATTTTTTTAGCTGGTTCCTTGCAGACATGTACTTCTTACTGTGTAACGGATTTTTATGGCTTCAAGCAACACGGATATTTCAATTAATGATTTAACTGATTATAATGGAAAATCAAGTTGCACATGATGTATTCAGGGATCGCAGCTTCCCTAAAATTTTCGCTTTCCTACCACAATTTTAAAACGATAATATTTATTGTAGAATTTCATTGTAGATGTTAAAGGATTCTGGGGTTAAGATTTTTGATTTAAAATACTGGTAGAAAAGTGAGAAAATTTTAGGGACGCTGCGACCCCTGTGTAGTAGGTAATCCAAAAGATAGGACGAATATTAAAAACAAATAATTCGAAAACCAATCAAGATACAAAGATGCGGTTTGCACCAAACGGATGGAAAAGAAACCGGGTTTTGTGTGGCTATGAAAAAATAGCTCTACTGGCAACCAACAGATGCCGCTGTCGGATTTCTGAATTGCAAGTGCGACAGACACTCCAAACAGTCAAACTTATGCAAAATGGAGCATCACCTCATATTGCTCACTCTGTGTAACACCTGCTACGCTCAATATTTGGGGGAGGATCGCATTATCAGTCGCTACTTTAATCACGCATGGCCTCCAAGATCGCCCGATCTGACACCCTGAGACTTTTAGCTATGGGGATTACTGAAGCCAAAAATGAACCGCGAACAACCGGCATCACTAACAGCACTGAAAAATGTCATCCGCCAAAATGTGTCTGCCATAACGCAAGAAATGTTATTCTATGCTGTGAACGACGAGGTGCCTTGTCTCACAGCTGTACTGCTGAATAATGAACAGCACATTGAACATTTACTGTAGTACTAGTTAACTGTAACTAAGCTGTCTTACAAGCTGTCAAAATTTTTTGCATTTGTAAATCATCTTTTGGTGCATTAAATCACTACAGAACCATCTGTTGGTTACCAACAAAACTATTTTTTTCTTTGCCACACAAAACCCGGTTCCTTTTACATCCGCATAGCTTCCAACTTTCAACTAATCTTCCGTAATACCTGGATTAGTTTGATCCAAATTAAATTCATTTCAAAGCAGAAATTATATTTCATGAATCTTTATTTATTTAAGTTCGGGTTTGTGACTGAAACATAGTTAATTTAATTTCTTTGAAAAAATTCTGGTCCGAAACTCATTAAACCAGGGTCAAACTAACGCATGTATTACGGATAATCGATATTAGGTTGGCACCTATGCATCAGTTTGGTGCAAACCATATCTTTGTATTTTGATTCGTTTTCGAATTATACATTTTTAAAGTTCGTTCTTACTTTTGGATCACCCGGTATTTACTATAAATAAGAAGATAATGTTTCGTAACTGCTTCCCTGATTTGCCCGTACGTCATTCGGGCAACGTGTTTTTGCAAATTATAATTTATCATTCTCACTAGTAAATTTTTATTGTAAATTTTGCATTAGTTAATCCGAGCATTTTTCTCATTCAACTCGGCAAAGATTTCTATTTTGAAAAACCGGTGATAAAAGATTAAAAATTTCCCTTATCAATTAGCATTAGCTCACGAGTGTTTTTTCCTGATGGGCAATAATTGCGAAGTATGAATACAATGATATAAGAGACATTATTTCGCATATTCACAGTATCTGCAAAGAAACTCTTCGGGAGGGTTGAATTCTGATAGGGATTGGCCGACGCGTTTTCACGTAACTTGGCGATAATTATACTTGGCGTAGCAATAGACGCTTCCGTCGAGTTTGATTTCCTTCGGAGCCGAGTACAAAGTAAAAATTTGTGTTTAAAAACTTTTAAAGAGTACAGCTTTCAGTAAGACACGTTCCATCCAATGCAATGCTGCAAGAGAAAAGTTACTTTGTACTCGGTTCGGAAGGAGATCAAACTCCTCGACGGAAGCATCTATCGCTCGCCAAGTATAATTATCGCCAAGTTACGTGAAAACGCGTCGGCCAATCCCTATCAGAATTCAACCCTCTCGAAGAGTTTCTTTGCGGATACTGTGAATATGCCATTATTTCAGGGCTCCCAAATGGTCCGCCAATTGAACATCAATATTTTCTTAAAAAATTTTTAGTTTTATATTTTTCTTGCAATTTGCGCAGCAATCGCCCTCGAAGGTTAGTTTTTGCACAAATTCTGTAGAAACCTACTATGAAATTTTCTTTTAAAAAATATTGGTGTTCAGTTCGCTTGGGAGCCCTGTTATTTGTAAATCGGTTTCATCTTTTATCTTTATTTATTTGTACTTGTACTTTATTTGTTTCGTGATGATTTATTACGGATAAATTTATAAAATTGATATAAGTACACAAAAAAAATTTTAAGATATATTTAAGAAATTATTCCAAAAAGCGTACAATTTGCTTTATTACGTTTTGATATATTTTACTGCAGCAGTAAACATAATTATATTGTGATTTTTTTTCATGTTATAATTCATAAATTTTAATATTTTTATTTTCCTTTGCAGGTAAGTGGCCTGTTTCAATTTGCTGTTTTTTTATCAAAAGGTAAGATCTTTAGTAAAAATTTAGGTGTGTGTTTAATTTTTTTTTATCTAAATGTTCCTCTTGTATTATACTAATATCATCTTATAATAAATGAAACATACTGTTCCGAGTAATTAAGGCTACAGTGGACTTTCAAAATCGCAAAAAATCATCAAATTGTCGAATTTTCATTTTATGCATAACAACATTATATGAACTCCCTGCTATTGAACACAAAAAGAATTTTTCAATTTCGACGATTTTTGCTGGAGTTAGAAGCATTTTTGTCACATTCGTACAATTTACAACTACTTTTTATTTTTACTATACAAAATGTTATTATCTGGCACTGAAATTATTAATTTTGTGATTTCGCAAAACAATACTTTAACTGTAACTTTTAACTGTTTCTTTAAGCGTTTGTTTATAATGTACTTAGAGGAATTGCTTTTTGTCCCTAACATTTTTAGCGTAAATTAAAAAATATTAATGTATTTAACAAAAATTTGTACAATAAGAGGTATTTATACCATAAATATTTCTAGTAAAATTTGAAAAAATTTCATTAGAAAATACAAAATGTTACTTTTTAGAAGATTTTTTAAAATTCAGATACTTCACATCCTTTGCATGAATTATTGTCGAAGCCACATATTTTATGTGAATTTACCATAAAAACTTAAAACACTTACATATAAGATAGAAATGATATTATATCTCTTAATAGCTGAAACTGTGTCAGTAGGAAAATATTAAGCAATTATAACCACTGTAGTTACTAAAACCTGTTTTTCTCAGACTGAATATTTTCGTCGTTTTCATGATTTCAAGATGTTCCATGCGAAATTCTTTATGCCCAATTTTTCTGATTTTTTGTTTAAAATGCTCTTTATGTATGTGTTAACAAATGTTACTAGAAATAAATTTTTTCAGACGCATTTAAATTTTTTTAATTTCAGTTATATGAAATTTTTAATGATTTTTTAACGGAAAATACAAAAGAATTAAGTTAAAATCATTTTTTAAATGTTTTATAAGTAATATGCTAAAAATGCTTAGTAACATTTGTTAACACGTACATAGAGAGCATTTTAAACAAAAAATCAGAAAAATTGGTTAATAAAGAATTTCGCATGGAGCATTTTGAAATATTGCCATTTTTTGTTAATTAAAAAGAAGAAAAATCTGTATCTCAAAAACTATTGAAGATATTTTTAAAAAAATGTGAAATAAGAGATATATATAAATTATGATTATTTCCAGAAATTTTTAAAAAAAAATCATTGAAAATTAAAAAAAAAATTAGTTTTGATATTCCACTGTAGCCTTAAATCAGTATGCATTATTAGCGCTAATGTACGTATTTCCGGAGTTTGTTCAAAATTTCGGAATCCATAAAAGGAAATTGAGAAAAGAATTATTTTTATTTTATGTAATCATAAAACATCTGCAATAAAATCAATCAAGACGTATTGAAATCAGAGTTTCAGGTATAAATTCGTACTTAAAAAAATAGAAATGTCAGCATCTAGATTTCTGTTTGGAAGAATGAATGTACGCATAAACATTAAAACAGTAACAGTAGTGTTTTCGCACCTTACCCCAGTAGCCAAACAATATTGGTCCTAAGGTACCCTGGGGTAATAACGCCACGTTAAGGTTCAACCAATTTTCACGGCTTAGTTTTAGATTATATTTTTCAAACAAATATAGGATCTGATACAGCAACTCATTGACTATCTATATAAAATAAAATAATTTAACAGATATGTATTCATAAAATGTAATGGCGTTTTTTCTTCACCAATGCTATTTGGCGTTAATACCCACCTATATGGGTAATAACGCCATGCAAACAAAACTATAAAATAAGATGGAATAATGGCATGTAGATTGCCCAATTTTAAAAATACAAACTCTACAGCTCTAGAAATTGACAAATTGCAATCTAAGCTATTGAAAATGTATAATTTTTTTGTGATTCTGAAAGAAAAAGAAAGGTGTGGTGGTGGCGGGGGGAGGAGGCAAAAGAATATCAGATTCTAAGCTACGTTTTGCTAAAAAATGACCATTTAAATAGAATTATTAGAAACATTGCACGGATTATTTGAATCAGTATTTATATTCTCATGTATGCATTCTATGCGATAGAAAATATTGATTTTTTTGTTAAAGTGAAAGAAAAAGGAGTGAGGGGAGCTTCAACGGAATATAACACCCTGTGTCTCTCTTTGCTTAAAAAGACCCGCTTAAATACGATTATAAGAAACATTGCATGGTTTTAACCATTCATAATGTAATATTTTAATCGTGTGAAGTTTTATAATAACTAGAGTTATATGTAATAAATATTTTTGTTAAACCTTAACTGCTGTTAGCGTCTCACATACCGCTGAGTTTTTCAAGTTTCAGAGTTTAACTTGCAATTTTTAGTTTAACTATAGATACCGGGAAAATTTTGTTTCGTTTTTAGTCCCATTACTATCTCTAGAGACTTTTGAATAGCTGAATTTTATTTATAATAGTCCTGTATATAAGGTACAATACAAAAATAATATTCTAAAAGTTAATTTAACATTTTATTCATCGTTAGATTAAGCGGTCTGACAGGCCGCTCACAGTAAGTTATGCGACAATTTTTATCACAGCAATTAAGGGTTAATACTATTATAGTAATCTAGTAAATAGTTTTTAACCCATAACTCTACACTAATGCGGATTCTCCAAACCTACAGTTAAATTGTCGACGTTTTAAAGAACATGCTTTCATAAATTTTTAATAAATTGAATAAAATTTTTGATTAAAAAATATTATCCCAAAGAGATATCTTATTCAATTTTATACATAATTCATATGGTTATATATTATTATCTCTATATTAGCAACAAAATTAGCCTTTAACTGCTGTTAGCAATCTGATTGAACACTGTACCTCCTCCTCCCCCCCCCCCAAAAAAAATAGCGTTTAACTTGTATTTTCAAGTTTAACTATAGTTACAACTGAAATTCTCTTTCGTTTGGAGTTCTCGTAATATTGTTAGAAATATTTGAATAGGTTAAATTTAATTAGAATTAATTCTGTACAAAAAGTTTAGCGCAGGAACAGTATTCTATGATTTTTAATCATGGATCGCCTTTTAACCTTTAACTAATTTTACCGGTCTCGTAGACCACTATTTTTCTTTTAATTTTTTAGTTTAACTTGTAATTTTCAGTTTAACGGCAAACACTACCGAAATTTTGTTTCATTTGGAATTTTAGTACTATCACCAGAGACTAAATAGGTGAAAAAAAAATAGGTTAAGTATAATACCCTTGTATAAAAAGTTTTGTGCAAAAACACAATCCTATGAGTTATTCCCGCCTTTTATTCATCTTTCAATTTTGCAATCTCACAAACCGCATCACATTCATGCGTTACAATTTCTGTCACATCAGTTAAAGGTTAAATTTATAAAGTTTTGAAAAACCGAACGCTGAGAAAGCGGATAGTTAAAATTTCGAACTCAATTGAACAATCCAGTGGAAATTTAATAGAAACCTGATTTTGAAGATGTTTGAATTTCAATCTCGAAAACATTTTGATATAGTTTTATTTACAAGAATTAAAAATTATTTTTTACATTAGTAAAATATATATATATATAATATAAAAAAAAATAAAATAGAGATATTATTTTGAAGTATTGGGCACCCCCCGCCCCTTAATCTTACCATTTCAACAATGATGATAATGCTGTCCCATATTAATATATAAACCCGCTTCGGATATAGTTTGGCCACTGTTGGGAACCAACCGGGGTAATAACGCCAATCCCTGGCGTTATTACCCCGGGATTAGGATTGCGCAGTAAATCCTAAAGTACAAATTATCTCGAGAAGATATCCAAAATCTTCTACAACAATTTGAAAGTACATGAAATACACTACAAATTTATGTAATAAACAAAGTATTTCCGGATAAAAAATATAGTCTTCACATCAAAAACCTTATCTCGTAAATTTTAGATCAAGCGTTAATTTTAGTTGCTTGTAAAAACAATAAGACCTAAAAATGAAACAAATTAACTTGAAGCTGTTTTTTGCGATTTATATTACTCAAAACCCTTCTGCGCAGAGCACATGGGTGTCATTTACCTGATTATTTCATAATTATGCAAAATATAAGCACTTGGCGTTATTACCCCGCCTGGCGTTATTACCCCAGGGTACCTTATAATGATTACATCTTGGAGCAATATTGGCACATTGGCGCAATATTGGCATGAAATATTGCTCCAATGTTGGTTTGTTTACATTTTGCCCTTATTTAGCCAATATTTACAGCCAATATTATGCCCTTATTGGGGTTTTATTGAAAATATTGCCAATAAAACGCCAATATTTTTTAAATATTGGAATTTTATTGGAAATATTTCCGATGTAACTCTAACATTTGTACAATATTGGCGTTTTATTGGCAATATTTCCAATAAAACCAATAGAAATGCACTAATTTTCATGAACTTTCAAATTCAGTTAGTCTCTAATATATTAGTATTCTTTAGTTTTTGGAGTAAATTGCTCAGCAGGTGACGGTGCTATGCGGCATTATAAATGATTGTCGCAATAGTCAATGGGCAATATTATGCCATTATTGGGGTTTTATTGGAAATATTGCCAATAAAACGCCAATATTTTTTAAATATTGGAATTTCATTGGAAATTTTTCTGATGTAACTCTAACATTTGTACAATATTGGCGTTTTATTGGCAATATTTCCAATAAAACCCCAATATTGGTAGAATATTGGCTGCAAATATTGGCTAAAAAAGGGCAAAATTTTAACATCCCAATATAGGGGCAATATTGACGTCTTATTTGCAATATTTCAAATAAATGAAATATTGGCGCAACGTTGGACCAATATTGGTTTGCTACTAGGGTAGTTAGACTCATTGTATATAAAAGCAACAGCAATTAATTTTCCCATGTAATTGGTAGACTTTCCGACTGATAAATACCACATCGTGCTAATCTCAAATATTGTTGGCACAGCAAACTAATGGAAAAAATGCGAAAATAGAATATTTGCAATAGAATCTTACTATTCCGAAAATCCGCCAATTCTGAACAGTATATCGATTTTTTAAAATTTAAATACAGAAAAAATTAAAAAAGACATTCTTGAAAAAGTATGTACAATTATTGTTATACAAAGACGTTAAATGCAGACATACACATAGAGCCTAAGCTTGATGAAAATACCTTAAACCAAATTGGGATGAAAGCTGGTTACTTACTGCACATGTCATGAGCATGCATATATTTCTGTACAATCATTTTCAATCACTGCTAAGCAGAAAAAACTATTTTACAAACGCTTAAGAAATAAATTCGGTGAGTTTTTCTTCTGACGAAAAGCAGTGAATAAACTCTAACTTGTTTTTTGCATGGTTGACTTAGATTTAAGTACGTTTTTAAAGGGTCAAAGTTGCTTCTTTTGTACTAAAAACACACATTTTCCAAATAGAAAAAGGTAAAAAAAAAAAAAAAAAAAAAAAAAACAATATTGAAAATGTAAAAAGTGGTCATAAGTGGTCCAAGAAGTATTTTGAAGAACAATTTTCAACCAAGCGCAAAATAGCAAATTCATGCAGTTAATCATCTCACCTAAATTAAAATACTCATATTTCATTTAAAAATTTTAAAAAAATCTAATGGTTGGTTGCGTGACAAAATTTTAGATTAATGGAATTCAATCTGTAGCAACTTTCATTATTCCTCTTTTACCGAATTAAATTTCAAGAGATTATTTTTTTATTTTGTTCGTCCGTTAATTCGATTTTAAATGAAATGAAGATATGTGGATAAATTATTTCGGAAAAGGATTAGACCTTTGCGACAGTTTTTTTTTTGCAAGTTATAATTCATACTTCAAGCTTATGGGAATTAATTTTCTTTCATTTAGATATTCACATTTTACTACTTTTATTCTATCTTTACTAAAAGAAAGCATTGGATTTATGAAAATTTTTAAATTCTGGTTTTCGACAGATTTACACTTTCTAGGGGTCCGAGATTCCAACAAACATGTTTTTAACAAAATGTTTGTCTGTGAGTCTGACAATTTGCCAGTCTGTCTCTATGTGACATAAATTTTGTAGGCGCTCTGTCTCAAGAACTAAAGCACGGAATTTAATAAATATTCATAGTCAGATAGTCCCTGATATAATCTCCATGTGATTAATTTTCGTTCAGTAGGTGGCGCTGCTATGCTGCCTTTTTCAAGATTTCCACAATAGTTATGTCTCAAAAACTAAAGGACGAATTTCCATAAACATTTAGATTGCATTAGTCCATAATATACTAGGTTTCTGATTATGTTTTGGCGTAAATCGCCCGAAAGATGGCACTGCTATACGATATTATTCATGATTATCGCAATAGCTCTACCTCAGGAGCTAATGCACTAATTTTCATTAAACTTCAAATTCAGGTAGTCTCTAATATAAATTAGTATTCTTTAGTTTTTGGAGTAAATCGCTCAGCAGGTGGCGCTGCTATGCGGCATTATTAATGATTCCCGCAATAGCTCTGTCTCAAGAACTAATGAACATGAACGAATTTTTATCAAACTTCAAATATGTTTGTGTCTGATATATATATATATTTGAGTAAATTGTTTAACATGTGGCGCTTCTATCCAATTTTTTTAAGATTTCTGAGAGGATTCTTTCTCAAATATTAATGCACAGATTTTCATAAAATTTCAGATTCAGTTAGAACTTGTAATAATTCATTGCAGATTAGATTTTGGTATATATTACCTAACCGGTGACGCTGCTATGCTTCATTTTTCTAGAAATAATGACGTGCATGAGGTAGAAGAAAGCTTTGAGATTGTCACATATTTTATTTATAAAAATACTTTAAAAAATTTAATGAAACAGTACTTTATGTGACAGAATTTTAAAAATAAAGCTATCTTTGTTTATTTCTATTCTTTCTCTCTCACCTCTCACGTTTTAAATCAAGAGAAATTTGCCTTTTTCTCTTATTTAATTTAAATCTAATAAAATATTTTGCAGATAATATTTTCCTCAGAAATAAATAAATAAAAACGGTTTTTCACATATTCGACAATCATATTTCAATTTTATTGCAATTAATGACCCTGTTAAATTTCATTTAAAAAAGCTTTTCTTAATTTAAAAATGAAAATACTTACCATTTCATTGCTTAAATGGATTTTAGAAAACAAAAATGAGTCGGTAATAATCCCCTTATTTTCATTTTATCGAATTATAGTTAAAAAATTGTTTTCGCTTTATTCACTGATTCGGTCATAGTTGAAGAAACTTTCCAGAGAAACATAAATCATTTTTTTTTCGTACTTTGACAGCCATAAATTAACCCTTTGCTTACGGGGTTGGGATATATGTCGTCCCAGAGAAGATTGCTTTATTATATTCGCACCACTTTTTTCAACTAATAAGTGCCATACATTTGCACCAGAAAAATTTCAAGACAAATCTATGACAAACATTTTTTTTTTCGTAAATTGTGGTACGAATGAATATATAAAAATTGCCATTTCATTCCCGTAATCAAAAGGTTAAATTCACAGAAAATTGCGATTGTAATAAAGTTCTAAATAATACTTTTTCTTTGGGAAAAAACATATTAAAAATTAATTACGTGCCAAGATTTTATAATTAAACCACTTTCAATCTGTACAAATGTATACTTTCTTCTATATTCAACTGAAGGAAGTATTGTATTCGAAATTCTTTTCGACTTTCGGTTTATGAGACATTTACCCGTTTTAGAGGTCAGAGATTCCAAAAAACATGTTTATATAAAATGCTTGTCTGTCCTACTGCATGTCTATAAATCCGTGTGTACGTGTGCTATTGCCCCGTCCCAAGCAATATACATAGCTGTTGTCCCGTTCCAAGCGAAAAACATTATAACGAATGTTAATTTTGGCTTGGTCCGAAGCAAATCAAAATGATCCGGCTTTATGCCAAGGAAAAAAAATCATTATAATGATGTTTGCATTTAGTAACAAATTGATTGTGATTAAATTGCATAAATGCTTAATGTATCCTCATTTAACATCGTTAAAACAAAAGGATCTTGGAATTTCCTAACAAAGGGAACTTTTGCTTCATTTGACTATACACTTTCCCACTTACAAGATATTCTGTTTCGTGAAAAATAAATAAGATTTTAACAATAAATGTTAAATTTATCTTCGGGCATCAGGAATAAATGACAATTGAAGTAGTTTTAAATCCAAATTACCTCAAGAAAAATTTCGAAGAAAAATTTTCAACTAAGCACAAAATTAAATAACAAATTCATATCAGTCAATCGTCCCACTTAAATTCAAGTACTCATTGTACTTAACAACTTAAAATACATTTTAAAATTGTAAAAAAATCTAACTCTTGGTTGCGTGAGAAAATTTTAAATTAATGCTATTCAGCGTGTAGCAACTATCATTATCTTTCTTTCACTGAATTTGACTTTGATTGCTAATCTTATTAATCCCTTGTGAACGAGCGACACATATACGTGCCGCAAAAAAGCTTAAGAATCCTTGTTTATTTTCACCAGTAAAATTACACTGCAAAATATTTCTTATTTGAACTAATGAACCAATGCATGAATGTAAAAAGTACCTACTGAAATCGTCTTGTTCAACTTTAATCGGTGTTGATCAGCCGATTCGTCGCATTACATAAATATTCAGCAGGAAAATGTGGAATTTCACGAAATTCCGGAGCATTGGGACGGTTGAATTTGCCTTATTTAATCGAAGCATTATTTGACTACATACATTCCCACTCACAAGATATTCTGTTTCGTGAAAAATAAACAAGATTTCAAGAATAAAGGCTAAATATATCTTCGGGAATTAGAAATAAATGGAAATTGAAAGGGATTTATATCCAAAGTATATCAAGAAGTATTTCGAAGATTACTTTTAAACAAAGCACAAAATTAAATAGCAAATTTATACAAGTTAACTATTTCAGTTAAATTTAAATACTCATATTTCATTTTAGGACTTCTTGTTAAAAAAAAAAACCTAACACTTTGTTGCGTGATTAAATTTTAAATTAATACAATCCAATCTGTACGAACTTTCATTATCTCTCTTTCACCGAATTAAATTTCAAGAAATTTGTGTTTGCTTAGTTCGCCAGTTAATTCGGTTTTAAATGAAATGAAGTTTTTGGATAAAATATTCTTCAAAACGATTAGTCATCTGCGATAGTTCCTCTTTGCAGGTTATAATTCACACTTCAGGCTTAAAGGAATTGATAATTTTCTTTAATTTAGATATTCATATTTTACTATTTTCTTCTATCTTTACAAGAAGAAAGGATTAGATTCGTGAAAATTTTCGAATTCCGGTATTCGATGGCATTACACGTTTTAGGAGTCAGAGATTTCAATTTTTTTTTTTTTTACAAAATGTCAGTGTGCGAGTCTGTCAATCTATCTGTCACTCAGTCTGCCTGTCTGTATGTGACATAAATTTTGTGGGCGTTCTATCTCAAGAACTTATGCACAAAATTTACTAGAAATTCATAGTCAGATAGTCCCAGATACAATCTCAACCTTATTAGATTTTGGTATATATCGCTTAAGGCCCCTGTCCTCGCTCGAGGAAACGCTCGCGAGCTAATGCTATTCCTATGGGGAAGCATTTTTCTAATAACTCTTTCGCATTTTGACATTTTTGAATAATTTTTTTTTGCATTGTATAATTGAGGTGCATGTCAACAGCGCACCTTTTTTACTTTTTCGATTTTGGTTGCAGATATTTTTTTAAAAAGCACTTTCAGTTTCAAAACCGGTTTTGAAAGTAAAACTAACTTTGTAAAAAATATCTGCAACCAAAATCGAAAAAGTAAAAAAGGTGCGCTGTCGGCATGCATCTCATCTATCCAATGCAAATAAAAATTTTTTAATGTCAAAATGCGAAAGAGTTATTAGAAAAATGCTTCCCCATAGGAATAGCATTAGCTCGCAAGCGTTTCCTCGAGCGAGGACAGGGGCCTTAACAGGTGGCGCTGCTATGCTGACTTTTTAACGACTTCCACAATAGCTATATCTCAAGAATTATTAGACGAGTATTTATAAAACTTTATATTCCGCTAGTCCTTAATAAAACAGGGCTCTAATTACGTTTTGTTGTGAATTGCACAGCAGATGGCGCTGTTATGCGGCATCATTCATGATTATTGCAATATCTCTGTTTCAGGAATTAATGCACGAATTTTCTTTAAACTCCAGATTCAGTTAGTCTCAAATATAAAATAGTATTTTTTAGTTTTTAAAGGAAATCGCTCAACAGATGGCACTGCTATATTATTCATGATTATTGCAATAGCTCTATCTCAAGAACTGATGTACAAATTTTCATGAAATTTCAAATTTAGTTAATCTCAAATATAAATTAGTATGCTCTACTTTTTGGAGTAAATCGCTCAGTAGATGGCGCTGCGTTATTCTTGATTCCCGCAATAATTCTATCTCAGGAACTAATGCACGAATTGTTATCAAACTTTAGATACAGTTACTGCCTGATATAAATTAGTATTCTTTAGCTTTTGGAGTAAATTGTTCAACAGAGGGCGCTTCTCTCCAGTATTTTTACGATTTCTACGAGGATTCTATCTCATATACTAATGCACGGATTTTCATAAAATTTCAAATTCAGTTAGTACTTGAAATAAGTTGTTGCAGATTAGATTTTGGTTTAAAAGCTTAACCGGTGTTTTACTATGTTTCATTTTTCTGGGAATATTAACATGCCTCAGATAAAAGGAAGTTTTGTGATTGCCACATACGACTAGTTTTTTAAGATATTTTTTAGAATTAAATAAAAAATTACTTTCTGCGACATAATTTTAAAAATAAAGCTATCTGTATTTATTTCCATTATTTCTCTCTCCCAAATTAAATCAAGGGAAATTTGCCTTTCCCTATTATGTAATTTAAATGTAATAAAATATTTTGCAAATAATACCTTCCAGAAAAAAATACAGTTTTTCATTTATTCGACTGTCATTTTTCAAGTTTATAGTGATTAATGACCTTGCTAATTTTTTTTTTATTTCAGAATTTCAGAATTCCACACATTTTCATAGCTTAAACGTATTTTAGAAAAAAAAAATCAATCGGTACCAACACGCCTTATTTTCATTTCGTCGAAGTATATCTAAAAAATTGTTTTCGCTTTATTCGCTGATTCGGTCAAAGTTGAAGAAATTTTCTAGAGAAACATAAATCATTTTTTCTCGTACTTTGACAGCCATAAATATAATTCACAGAAAATTATGATTGAAATTAAGTTTTAAAAAGTTTTTTTCTTTGGAAAGAAAACAATTAAAAATTAAGTGTGTGACATGACTTTAGAATTAGGAATTTCAATCTGAAAAACATTTTTACTTTCTTCTATCTTCAATAGAAGAAAGCATTGCAATCGAAATTTGTTTCGACTTTCAGTTTTTGAGAGACTTACATCATTTAGAGGTCAAAAATTCCAAAATACATGTTTATATAAAATGTTTGTCTGTCCGCCCGTACGTCTATAAGTCCGCGTGTGCGTGTATTGTCGCCCTATCCCAAGCAAAAAATGTTATAACGTATGCTATTTTTGGCTTGGGCCGAAGCAAATCCAAATGATCCGGCTTTATGCCAATGGAAAAAAAAAAAAAAAAAAAAAAAAAAAACATTATTATAATGATGTTTGTACGTAGTAATATATTAATTGTGCTTAAACTGCACATAAATGTTTAATGTATCATCATTTGAATGAATGAGAATGAAGATCTAAGAATGACCTTCCTTTCAAATTACATTGCGAAATTTACTGTTCAGATAATGAAGCGTGCGACCCGGAACGAGGCTCGATTTCCCTATGCATTATTATAGTGTTTAGCCCTTTAACGGAAAAAGCATTTTCATTGTTAAGATGTTGAAATAAATGAATGACACCGGTTATTGCGATCAAATATATTTATAAATTAGAAAAAGCAATTTTTCACACACATAATGAAATGGATTTTTTTTAATTAAAATTCCGGGATTGTTGTTGTATATCGGAATTAAAATTTTGTAATTTTGTAGAGAAACCAATGAAAGTTAAAGAGTTAATGTTTATTTAAGTCACTTAGATTTAAATAATTTAAATTTTCTAGTCTGAATGAGATTTGAAAAATCATACACTGCATTTTCTCCAGCACATATTACGCCGCTTTCTTTTGAGAATAAAATAACTAACTGAGAAATTTGTTGAAAACTTACCTCAAACCCCCCAAAATTTCCTTTTCCCCACATAGCTCTGTTTTCCTCTCATGTGAAGGAAATTTCCCACGAGTTATCATCACTGGTATAAAATGAGAATATATCAACTGTCACTGGAATTTACTAACGACTTTTATTAACTCCTTAAGAACTCATTAATTTAAGCTTTGTTTATAAAAGTAAAATTTTAATGAAATATGATTGGTGCCGTTCGTAAGTTTCGAATAAAAATTAGGTGTGTCTGGACTGGGCACGGTGTGCCGGGAAGTTTTAAGTGTATTAAAGAGCACTTCAAAAGACGTCTTTGTAAATGAACTATAAATTCATGTTGCCGTCCACCTAAATGATGCATATTATTCTCATTATGTTTGAAACATCCGCTTTAAAACGTTTTCCGTTACTGATCATAATATAATTGGATTAATTTTGTGTGTATCAGCAAACAAACTATAACTATTACAAGCTTCATTTTCAATACTGAACATTCTGTAGTTCTCCTCAATCTCATGTAAACATTTCATAACAATCCGGTTATTTTTTCAAGAATTAGGTTGACAGACAAATAACCAATGAAACCGAATTCATAAACACTTCAAAAATTTCGAGTACAATACTTTCTTCTGTTGAAGATAGAAGAAGTAAAAGTTTGTACAGATTGAAATTGCTTTAGTATAAAATCCTGTCAAGCACTTAATTTTTAATAGTTTTTTTTCCTCAAAGAAAAATAATTATTTAAAACTTTATTACAATCATAATTTTCTGTGAATTTTATTTATGGCTGTCAAAGCACGAGAAAAAAATGATTTATGTTTCTCTAGAAAATTTCTTCAACTTCGACCGAAACAGTGAATAAAGCGAAAACAATTTTTTAGATATAATTCGATGAAATGAAAATTGTTAGAAAGTGTTAAAAACAAAACAATTCATACACATGTTTTATTAAATTGTATTTGAAATATTTAAATTTAGTTCCTAAAAAAGACAGCGGAAATATTTTTTTCTATGAATTGAATCTCATATTTCTTTTTCTAACAAAAATTTTGAGAATGGTCTTGCAAATTGGTTTAATTATCTTTATCTACCTTTCACAGATTATATGAAAAGAAATTGGTTTTGTAAGAATACATTTCTGAATGAAATTATTCCGAAAAAGTATTCATCATTTTTTCATTTTCACAAATTAAACTTGAGTAATTTTCTTTCACTGTGAGTTAATTTATTTGCAATTGAAAAATAGTTTTCTGTGCAAAATTTTCATGATAAGATAATCAGCATTGTTTGCTTCTGCATTGTTTAATTTAAAACATTCATTTTTCACTAGAAAAATTAAATGTAAACTAGTTTTAAAGGATAAGTTTTAAACGGGTATTTCCATGAGCATTTGTCGTGTAAGTCACATTTCTAGTAACTGCTAAATTGTTGACCACCGTTATTTTCGAAAATTTTGCATGGCCTTATTCAATTAATGAAATATCTCTGATAAAATAAGTTACATTTTTCCGTTCTAAAATACTGGTATCCAAAATTGTAGTATGTGACTTACACGACATGTGCTCATGGAATTACTCAAATGTTCTTTATTTCCAAGAATCTGAAAATGAACCAAATTTAAACCCCATGTAAAGTCCATTATTTCATTTTCACAAATTAAACTAGAGTAATTTACCTTTTGCTGTCAGTTAATTTAGTTGCAATTGAAAAGTAATTTTCTGTGTGAAATTTTCCTGAAACGATAATCTGCATTGTTTAGTTTTAGACATTCATTTTTCAACTGAAAAAATAATAATAAAATAAAATAAAATAAAATAAAATAAAATAATTAATTTTAAAAGATAAATTTAAAGGTTCTTTATCTGGCAAAATCTGAAAATGAACCAAATTTAAACCCCATATAAAATCCATTATTTCATTTTAACAAATTAAATTGGAGTTATTTACTTTTCTCTGTCAGTTAATTTAATTGCAATTGGAAAGTAGTTTTCTGGGTAACATTAATCTGAATGAGAATCTTGATTGTCTACTACTGCATTCTTTAATGTAAAACATTCATCTTTCACTAGAAAAATTAAAAATAAATTAGTTTTAAAAGATAAGTTTAAACGTTCTTTATCTGACAGAATCTGAAAATATACCAAATTTAAAACCAACGTAGAGTCCATTTTTCCATTTTCACAAATTAAACTGGAGTAATTTACCTTTTACTGTCAGTTAATTTCACTGCAATTGAAAAATGGTTTTCTGTGTGAAATTTTCCTGAAAGATAATTTGCATTGTTTACTTCTCCATTGTTTAGTTTTAAAAATTCATCTTTCAACTCAAAAAATTTAAAAATAAATTAGTTTTAAAAGATAAATTCGAAAGTTCTTTATCTGACGGAATCTGAAAATGAACCAAATTTAAATCCCATATAAAATCGTTATTTCATTTTAACAAATTTGAGTAATTTGCTTTTCTTTGTCAGTTATTTTAGTTCCAATTGAAAAGTAGTTTTCTGGGTGAAATTTTCCAGGTATGATAATCTGCATTGTTCAGTCTTAAAAATTCTCTTTCACTCAAAAAGGAAAAAAATAATAATTTTGAAAGATAAGTTTAAAGGTTCTTTATCTGACATAATCCTAAAATGAACAAAATATAAGTCCCCCATAAAATCCATTATTTTATTTTCACAAATTAAACAAATTTATTTTTCACCGGCTGTTAATTTAGTTGTTATTGAAAAGTAGTTTTTTGGGTGAAATTTTCCTGAAAGAAAATCTGCATTGATCATTACTGCATTGTTTACTTTTAATCATTCATCTTTCACTCCAAAAATTAAAAAGAATTTAGTGTCAAAAAGATAGGTTTAAAGGTTCTTTATCTGACAGAATCTGAAAATGAACCAAATTTGAATCCCATATAAAATCCATTATTTCATTTTAACAAATTAAATATTAGAGTTATTTACTTTTCTCTGTCAGTTTATTTAGTTACAATTTAAAAGTAGTTTTCTGGGTGAAAATTTCCTGAAAGAGAATCTGCAATGTTTACTACTGCATTTTTTAATTTAAAACATTCATCTTTCACTCAAAAAATTTAAAAGAAATTAGTTTTGAAAGATAAGTTTGAAGGTTCTTTATCTGAAAAAAATTTAAAATGAACAAAATTTAAGTCCCATATAAAATCTATTTCACTTTCACGAATTAAACTACAGTAATTTACTTTTCACTGTCCGTTAATTTAGTTGCAATTGAAAAGAGTTTTCTGAATGAAATTTTCCTGAAAGAGAATCTGCATTGTTCAGTTTTAAAAAATCATCTTTCACTCAAAAAATGAAAAAAAAAATAATTTTGAAAGATAAGTTTAAGATTCTTTATCTGACATAATCCTAAAATGAACAAAATTTAAGTCCCCTATAAAATCCATTATTTTATTTTCACAAATTAAACTAATTTATTTTTCACCGTTTGTTAATTTAGTTGTAATTGAAAAGTAGTTTTCTAGGTGAAATCTTCCTGAAAGAGAATCTGCATTGATTACTACTGCATTGTTTACTTTTAAATATTCATCGTTCACTCCAAAAATTAAAAAAGAATTTAGAGTTAAAAGATAGGTTTAAAGGTTCGTTATCTGACAGAATCTGAAAATGAACAAAATTTAAATCCCATAAAAGATCCATTATTTAATTTTCACAAATTAAACTACATTAATTTACTTTTTATTGTCGGTTAATGCAGTTGCAATTGAAAAATTCATCTAGGTGAAATTTTCCCGAGAGAAAATCAACCATTTTCAAACATTCTCCGCGATTGTATAATTCAAATGATCTCCATTCTTAAGAATCAATTTCCCAGATTCCCGGTAGAGATAGTTCGTCAGATAGCATATGGTTTTTAAGAAAGTTTATTTTTATATATTGGTTATATCGAGGTCCAATATTGCATCGATTCGAAGCACTTCAAACGAAAAAAATCCAATATAAGAGGGGCAGTGAAGTTTTATTTCAAGTATTTTCTCTGAAATAATCTGAAAATGAACCAAATTTAAGTCCCATATAAAATCCATTACTTCATTTCCAAAAATTAAACTAGAATAGTTTACTTTTCACTATTAGTTAATTTAGTTGCAATTGAAAGTTGTTTTCTAGATGAAATTTTTTGAAAGATAATCAATTATTTTAAAACTTTTTCGACGATTGTATGATTCAAATGATCGCCATTCTGAAGAATCAATATCCCACATTCCCTGTGGAATTAGTTTGTACGATAGCATATGATTTTCAAGAAAACTTATATTTTATATATTGGTTATATCGAGGTCCAATATAGCATCGATCTGAAACATTTCAAATGAAAAGAATTCAATATTAAGAGAAACAGTGAAGTTTTATTTGAAATATTTTCTCTGAAATTCCAATGTTAAGAATATATTCGTTTTGCATTCCAAATGATTAGGATGAATCTACAAAGTTACAAATTTATTTTCTATCCAATTCATATATTGGCAATGAAAAGGCACAATATTTCTTACAATAATGTTTCAGTATTCACGAACTGTTGGCATCCGAATACTAGGTCAAAAACCCTCGCATATACTAGTCAATATTCTGGAATACTATTTTGCTATTAAAGATATCATTTAGTTTATATAAATGGCTCGAATTTCTTACAACACTATTTTACATCTCAACTTAATAATGTCGTGTTTACGATTAATTAAAATTTACGCTGTTATGACGCAGTGTAAAACTGAAATTTATATTTAATTTAAGAATTTCGTATACTTTGAGGAATAATTATAAACATTTCGTATAGATATAACAAATATATAATGACCTTATATTTGTAGCTCTGAAATTTCTTTATTTTATGTTTACAAACATGACTTGACAAATGCTGTAGTCAGGTCATCACTGGCGCTTATTTAAAAAAAAAATCTTGTTACCAAATTATTTGAATTGTTTTTTCTTATTTATAATTATAGTTAATATATATATATATACATATATATATATATATATATATATATATATATATATATATATATATATATATATATATATATATGTATATATATATATATATATATATATATATATATATATATATATATATATATATATATATATATATATATATATATATATATATATATATATATATATATATATATACATACATACATACATACATACATACATATATATATACATATATACATATATATATGTATATATGTATACAAAAACTGAAATGTTCATAAAAAAGCATTTTTGTGTCCCCCACACATCTAGTTGTCTTCTCTGGTATTTTTGTTGTAAGATCCAACTTTAAAAAGCATTTTGCTATTCCATACGCAGTAAACGCCATTCTTTTCTGCTCTCGTCAGCTAGCATATCATGTAATTAGAATGTGAGGTGATGACCCAGGTTTCAATGAAACATTAAGATATGTGACATCTAAAATAAGAAGCAATGCAAAAGATTTCACATCACGAGTAATAACATTTAAAAAAAATAAAAAAAAATGTTTTAATTTTTTTTTAAATCTTTATCGGTAGTACTTTACTACAATTGAAAGATTCGGCAATAAGTCTTCTCCGGGCAATCTGGTTCATTCTGTCTTTAAGAAGGCATTAAGGGCATTAAGGGCATTAACTATCAGAAAGAATCTCTTTTAATGTGTGCTGAAAAATTCATAATTAAAGTTTGTCAAAGTCTGACTCCAATATTTTTTTTATATTCATGAACTTGATTGTAATATAAAATAATTTAATTATTTTGTAACATTTCATACAATAATTATAAGTATTATTATTATTTAATCATATTATCCGAAACATATAATATAATAATTGTGTGTCAATTCATTAAAACCGAAATAATTCCATAGCGGTATCTAATGTTCCCTTATCACGAATTTTTCCACGCGCAATTGCAGTAAATTGCAGGTTCTGTTCAGTAATTCGATTCCAATTCAAGAAGACTCGTGTTTGAAAAAAGTTGGTAAGAGAATTAATCATTCTCATTCCTATTCTGAGTAGTATAGATTATGTTCTTTTTGGGTTGGAGTGTTCTCTTATATATAATAGCAATATTTTTCAAAGCTTCACATATAGGCCTATTTCAGTAAATGGTATGACAATTTTGAAATTGTTCAAGACTTAAAATTGTATTTTTTAAATACGCAAATATTTTGTAATTTTTTTCTTGAGTGTGTGTGTGAAATGCGTGTTTATATATATATATATAAATTTTTTAGCGAATGTTTGGGGAAAACAAAAAGTTATCCCTTTCGGGTCTAGTGTACTATAAGTAGTACATGTTTTTTTCATGGATTATTATTTTGTCTTAACAATTATTTAGTTACGTTCAACGTCAGAAACGATAGTATATGACTATACCCTTCTTATTAGGACATCATTTATGTTTTGTCATTTAGTAATAACAATAATAATAAAATTATTCTTAATTCTCTTTACATCATCTTTGCCTTTATTTTATGCATGCATTTGACTCTTTACTTTTAAAATATAAGTTACTATTCTGAACGAATCATATGTAACAAAATGTGAAAAACATTAAAAAGTTGTAAGATCTGTTAAACCATGTAATACGATATTTTCCAAACGTCACCAATTACTCTTCCTTAATCTATTATCATATAAATATGAATTGAATAGTATACAAAATAAATACATTCGTTAGACTTCAGAATATGACAGGGTGCGTAGTCATCAAGAAATTCAGAGGATTTTAATTCTTTTAGTATCAGAAATTCTTTAAAGTACTGGTTGTTAGATCTTAAAAAGGATTTCTTTTTCTTTAAGTAAAACAAATATTACATTATAAAAATTCTGGTAAAAGGTCCTTACAAGGTGCTTCCAGACTACGCACCCTGATATGAGATAATTTTTAAACTTCAGTAAGTCTATTTGAATAGTTATGATTAATATTATTGGAAAAAAATAATTTATTCTCAAAATGGAAAAAAATTCGGATCCCGAAAGGGTTATTTTTCAAAAATTATATATTTATGTTCTAAACACTATTTGGAAACATTAACTTTAGCATCAATCTCTTTTAATGTACCTTTAAAATTTCATATCCAAAACTTAATTAGATGTGGATGCACTGTAAAAAATTTGACCATTTTGCAGTATCGTCACTCCCCCGGTTTTATAGAATATCTCTCTTTTGACCTATGAGAATGGTCTATAATAGGGTGAAGTAATCGTTTTCTATAAAAGCGGTGGAGTGACAATGCAGCAAAAGGGTCAAATTTATAAAAATGTAGTATGCAATGGATATTAGGATCCCTTTTACATTCAATTTGTTTGTTTAAAAATTATTTGGCTTCGATAAAAAATAAATCCGTATTTTATTTTCTGTAACCCTTTTGGGTATGGTGTCCTTTTAATAGTACATATCTTTTAATTAAGCATTATTTGGTTTTAAAAACACTTTTCCTACTATTTACATGTAGTAATCTAAGGATATGTTTGTATTTATTATTTATTTCAGTTATGTTTAGGAATTTATTAATAAAAATAATAATAAATGTTTCCTTAATTCTCGTTTGCGATTCTTTTATTTTAAACATATATTTCACTCTTTAAATTTAAAATAAAAATTACTTTCTTGAAAGAATCATGCGTAATAAAGCGCAAAAAGTATCAGAAAGTTGAAATATCAGTTAAATTGGGTTGTAATGCAATATTTTCTAAAAGTTGCTAAAAACTCTTCCTTAGTCCAATGTCATATGAATATGAATTGAATAGTACGTAAAACAACTACATACATTCGTTTCGTTTCAGACGATGAAATATTCGTTAAACTCTAATTAATCCATTTGGTTAGCTAGTGTTGATATTATTAAGTAAAAGTATTTTTCTTAAATTGAAAAATAAAATCGAAACCGAAAGGGTTAAATTGATTCCAAAAAATATTCTAATTAATTTATAAAATTTATTTTTATTTTTATTATTACTGGAAGTGTCTGACAGATCTTTAAGATGAAAATGATTACAATTCATAGCTATTTTCATCCTTCTCTTATCGCGAATTTTTCCATACGTCACGGAATTAAATCACATGTTCTATTCATTAATTCGATTCTAATTAAATAAAAGTACATTCTGTCTGAAATTATTCAGGGAAGAGAATAATTCATTTCCCCTCGTTTTCCGAAATGTATAATTTATGTTATTTCTAATTTTGAAGAATAATTCCCCTAATTCTGGTAGCATTATTTTTTAATGCTGCACCTGCTAACATATCTTCTTTTGTAAATGGTTTGAAATTTTTAAGAGGGTCAAAGGTGTAAAGGTACATCTGTTTTATTCATAAATAATTTTTTAATTTTCCTATTATTATTATTATTATTATTAATTATTATTATTATTATTATAGGAGCTGTCTGACAGACCTTCAAGACAAAAATAATTCCAATTCTTAGCTATTTATATCCTTCCCTTATCGCAAAATTTTCCACACGTATTGGAATTAAATCACATGCTCTGTTCACTAATTCGATTCTTATTAAATAAAAGTATATTTAGTCGAAATTATTCAGGAAAGAGAATTATTCATTTCGCCTCCTTTTCCGACATGTATAATTTATGTTCTTTCTAGACGTAAATAAAAATTTTATTTTCAAAAATTATATATTTTATGATCTAAACATTGTCTGGGAACATTAACTTTAGGATCAATCTCCTTCAAAGTGTCTTTAAAAATTCATATCATAAACATAATTATGTGTGGATATTATGCAATGGATATTAGGATCACTTTAACTGGCAATTTGTTAGTTTAAAAATTACTTGGATGCTATAAAAGCTATATCCACATTTTATTTAATTGATTGCAAAAATGTTATTTTAGTTAATTTATAAAATTTTCTATTATTATTATTATTTTTATTATTGGAAGTGTCTGACAGACCTTTAAGACGAAAATAATTTCAATTCATAGCTATTTCCATCCTTCCCTTATCGTGAAATTTTCCATACGTCATGGAATTAAATCACATGTTTTGTTCATTAATTCGATTCTAACTAAATGAAAGTATATTTTATCTGAAATTTTTCAGGGAAGAGAATCACTCATTTTCCCTCCTTTTCCGGCATGTATAATTTATGTTCTATTTAATTTTGAAGAAAAATTTCCCTAATTCTGGTAGCATTATTTTAAAATACTGCACCTTTTTACATAACTCTTTTTGTAAATGGTTTGAAATTTTTAAGGAGGTCGAAGGTGTAAAGGTACATATTTTTTATTCATATTTTTTTAATTTTCCTATTGTTATTATTATTATTATTATTATAGGAACGATCTGACAGACCTTTAAGACGAAAATAATTTCAATTCATAGCCATTTCCATCCTTCCCGTATTGCGAAATTTTCCACACGTCATGGAATTAAACCACATGTTCTGTTCATTAATTTGATTCTAATTAAATAAAAATACATTCTGTCTGGAATTATTCAGGGAAGAGAATCATTCATTTCCCCTCCTTTTCCGAAATGTATAATTTATATTCTTTCTAATTTTGAAGAATAATTCCTCTTATTCTGGTAGCATTATTTTGAAATACTGCACCTGTTAACATATCTCTTTTTGTAAATGGTTTGAAATTTTTAAGGGGATCGAAGGTATAAAGGTACATTTTTTTCATAAATAATTTTTAAATTTTCCTATTACTATTATTATTATAGGAACTATCTAACAGATCTTTAAGATGAAAATAATTTCAATACATAGCTATTTCCATCCTTCCCTTATCGCAAAATTTTCCACACGTCACGAAATGAAATCACATGCTCTGTTCCTTAATACGATTATAATTAAATAAAATTTTATTCTGTCTGAAATTATCCAGGGAAGAGAATCATGCATTTCTCCTCATTTCCCGAAATGTATAATTTATGTTCTTGCTACTTAGAGAATAATTTCCCTCATTCTGGTAGCATTATTTTGCAATACTACACCTCTTAACAAACTTGTCTCTGTAAAGGGTTTGAAATTTTTAAGAGTGTCCTCAGCTTAAAAGCACATATTTTTTATTTATAAATAATTTTAATGATACTTTTTGTAAAATGTATGTTGGTTTAAAAAAATTTTTATGCAAATTTTGTGAGAATAATTAAAATTTAATCATTAAACATTGAAACTTAAGTTTTATGCATTTTTTTAAATTTCATATAACCAACGAAAATAATCATTTTTGCATACATTTTCCACGTTTGACTGACAAAAAGAATAAATATAAATTTGTCGTCAGAATTTACAGCTAAACTCTATTTAAAATTATTTAAGAATTTCTTCAAGAACAAAAGTTCAAAAAGAAACTGATAGCAAAAACAATAGTTTTTGCTATGAGAATATTATTTTGAAAATTCAATCATAAAGCTAAATACATCATGGCATGGGGAAAAAATGGAAACAAATGATATTGTCAGATGAAAAAGAAATTACTCTTGACGATCCAGATAGTTATAAACACTACTGGTATGATTTGAGCAAGGAAACGAAACGATGCTTGAGTCGAGAAATTGGAGGAGGATCAGTAATGGTTTGGGGAGTTTTTAGTCATGATGGATTATACGACTATACCCGAAATTCAGGACGTATGAACTCTGTGCAATATCAGAGTATGTTATTTGACTTTAATACCGTTTGGGCCTTTTTTTTTGCTGACTGGATATTTCAGCAGAAAGATGCTTCTTGCCATGTGTTTCTATCATTCACCCAGTAATGATTTCATAAAGGAAAAAGTCATGTTTTGTCAGGGAAAAGACACTGTCCAGACATGAGCGCAAAGGAAAATCTCTGGAGCGTATTAAGCCGCAAAATTTATGTTAATCATAAACAGTTTTTATCTGCCAGTGAACTTGAAGCAGCCATTGTAAAAGAATGACACAATATTTTTTAATCTATGTTTAATCGGCTGGTCTCTTTTATGGGAAACAGAAAGTTTGAGATTATAAGGAAAAATGGAGGACCAATATCGTATTAATTTGCCTATTATTTTTGTTTTTAGACAAATGAACTTATAATTAAATAACTTTTTTTATAATTACCGTTTATATTTTTGTTATCGTAATTATATATTACATTATTCAATATTATTTCAAACTAATTTTAATAAAAAAAAATATTGCATTTTGATAGTTAACATGTTTAAACTATGATTAGATAGACGAGAGGTGGGTACTTTTGAACACTAAATATTTTTCTTCAAATAAATTATTTTTTTAAAAATGCCTATAGCAATATATTACTACTGCTTAGCGCAATAAGTATACAAAGCTGCACCATTTTGTATGCACAATACTGTCCAAGCAATATATGTATTTTTCTCCCTCTTGAATCTAAACTTCAGAAAATAAAGTTGTAAGATTTTTGTTGACAATTAAAATTCATAAAATTTTGATTTATTGCACAACACTTAAATAAAGATGTAATCTTTAGTTTATAAGCTTTGTTTTATTCAAATTCGTCAGCCGAATTGAGTAAACAGTTGTAATGTTGAACTCCATGTGATGGGGCACCATTGAACATCTAAAACTATGAAGTAAAGAGTTGTTAATGTACCTAAATAATATTATTTTTGGAATTTTTTTCAATGTGAAAAAGGGTTAATAAAGAATACCAAAAAACACGAACTTCTACAGTTAACAATTCCTCCTTACTGCACACAAGTATTACAATCTCTGGATATGTCAGCGATGGGAAGTTTGAAACTTAAATTGATGATGACATTCATTTATTTGATAATTGCAAATCCCGGATGCACAATAATGATTCATGATTTAGCAGGTTTGTCTAACGAAGCTTATACTCTTTCTCAAATATTATTTTTGGTTTTCGTACTAGATAAAACCAAATTTAAGTCAGGTTTTTTTTTTCATAAAAAGGGTGAATGAAAAAAATTTATTCTCAAGAAGCATCAGCTATAATATTGGTGTTTTTCAAGGATATTGTAAAAAAGTTTCCACAACCAAACATAACTGGAAGGACACTCCTTGTTGTTTTAACAATGATTCTTGGCATCAACTTTGATGGATTTAAGTTTGGTTAAATAATAGAAAAATTATTAGTTTCAATAAAATATAGTTATTTAATTTTATTCACATTACTTTATATTTCTTCAACATTTGCAGCTTTTAATGAAAACTCTCCATATTTTCATATTTTATTCATCTGTTCAAAAGTTCCCCTTACTTGTTCAAAGGTACCCCTACATGGAGCAGGTTTGAACAGAAATATTTTAGCTTTTTAAATCCTCATGACTTTTTTACATGGAAAACTTTTAATTTCAGGTTCATATGATGAATAAATGCATTGTTTTTATTATGTAATACTTAAAACGAAAACATATTATTTAAATAAGAAATGTATTGATTTTTTTAAAAATTGTTCAAACGAGAAATCTTTTAGCTTTTTAAATCCTCACGACTTTCTACATGGAAAACTTTTAATTTCAGGTTCATATGATGAATAAATGCATTGTTTTTATTATGTAATACTTAAACGGAAAAACATATTATTTAAATAAGAAATATATTGAATTTTTTTTAAATGGTTCAAACGAGAAATCTATTAGCTTTTTAAATCCTCACGACTTTCTACATGGAAAACTTTTAATTTCAGGTTCATATGATGAATAAATGCATTGTTTTTATTATGTAATACTTAAAACGAAAAACATATAATTTAAATAAGAAATGTATTGAATTTTTAAAAAATTGTTCAAACGTGCCTCCCTTCTCCCCTACTTAATTAGCTTCATAATTTTCAAAATTAAAGTGGTCTTAAAACTTTTTAATGCACTGTATGGTACAGTATAACAATATTGGATTTTATTGAGAAAATTTTCACTGTATCAAACATTTTTCACTTCCTTATTTAATTTGATTTTTATTAGAAATGGCAATTTGGAGTCAAAAGGGAATATTTTGAAAATTTTGTTTTCATTTGCTATTTGACAATTCTAAAGAAGTCGGAAATTGCACGTCAAACGCAGCAAATTAGGTGCATTCATGCTAGAACAAAGTTTGAAAAATATTCAGATCTTGGTGTAATAGTAAGCAGTCTTTCAGATAAAGTATAGTAGCCGAAATCTTTTATGTGTCCCTGTAAACAATATCTGCTTTCTATTATACAGGAATTAACTTGTAGCAAACCTCAGTAGCGTAAATCAATTTCATAACATGTTAAATAGTTTAATACAATTAAAATATGCTCCAAGCTATGTTTGCTCTATACCATTATGGAATAAAATACTTTTGTGTGGCCCAATAAATGAATAAAAAATATTCTTTGCAGTACAGATTGAAGAGAACGTATATTGTAGAATAATTTCATAGATGCATATCTGTTTCATTATGTTCGAATGAGTATAACACCAATAAAATGCTCGTGAATCTTTTTTTGCCACTGACTGTAATGTAACGAAATACTTGTAATTGCCAATTTTAACGAATAGAATAGATAAACAAACTTAGTTCTAGTATAACCCTAGTAGCAAACAAATATTGATCCAACGTTGCACCAATATTTCATTTATTGAAAATATTTTTAATAAAACGCGCCAATATTGACTATATATTGGAATTTCATTGGAAGTATTTCCAATGAATTCCCAATATTGTACAAAAGTTGGCGTTATATTGGAAATATTTCCGATGACACCCCAATATTTAACCAATATTGGCGTTTTATTGACAATATTTCTAATGAAACTCCAATTTTGGCATAATATCGACTGCAAATATTATTTAAATAAGGGGGGGAAATGTAAACACCCCAATACTGGAGCAATGTTTCATGCCAGTATTGTGCCAGTGTGCCAATATTGCTCCAAGATGTAGCCAATAGTGGCCCAATATTGTTTGGCTACTGGGGAAATATTAGATTTTTACAGAATTATTATTACTAGTATTTTTTATTATTATTTATTTAAAGGAAAAAACGAAGTAAAATTTTCTTATCTTTTCACAAATCGTGAAGAATTATATTTCTCAATAACATATCTTAATGCCCTTTTAACGGCGATTTTTACGAACATTTAATAAACCAGTAAGCTCATTTCTGTACGAACTTAAATCTTTCGATGTAAGTTAAAATTATATCAAATAATCTTTTACTTTATGTTTTAAATAAGTTGTAGCTAAAAAAGAGAATGATGAAATTTAAATATAGATTTTCAAAATGATAAGAACTCCTTGTCGCACTTTGACAGTTATAGATAAACTTTGCTTCCCTGCAAAAACTTTTCTGAATTCTTGAAGAATTGAATTGCATATGATAATACAGAAGTATTAACGAAAACTTTAACGGATTGTTTAAAATTCGCAAAGTTAATTTTTACTTACTAATTTGATTGTAATTAGAGAACAGAAATATAAATACTAAAAATTTTAGAAAGATATTCACTAGCTATTGGAGAATTATAAGTGGATTTAACTTTTCTGAAGAAACTTTTCCCAATTCTTTATGAATTAGACTTTTCCGTGTCAGATTCTACTATGGTTTCAACAATAATT
This sequence comes from Maratus speculifer, assembly GCA_964019185.1. Classification (NCBI taxonomy): domain Eukaryota; kingdom Metazoa; phylum Arthropoda; class Arachnida; order Araneae; family Salticidae; genus Maratus; species Maratus speculifer. Next base: position 197,306,537 of record OZ025302.1, on the reverse strand, counting down.
TGAGTAAATTCTCTAAAAATCACAAAGTTTATACTAGTACAGAATGAGATATTTACGCATAAGTTATAAGTATATGATAGTACTTTTTACTTTGCTCATTAAATCAATTGTAATTAGATGGCTGTATAATGAAAACTGAAAATTTTTAGAATAATGATTATTTCTTCTCGCATTTTGAAGTTAGAAGTTTTCTTGTAATTTTTTTTCTTGAATTCTGAAGAAATAAATTTAAATATAGCATATGGTAATACAGCAGTATTAACGAATACTTTCACGTACAGTTTAAAATTCGCAAATTTAATTTTTACTTACTAATTTGATTCTAATTAGAGAAAAGAATTATCAGTACTAAATTAAAAGTTTTAGAAAGATATTCACTCGTTATTAGACAATTACAAATTAATTTTACTTTTCTGAAGAAACTTCACCCAATTATTTATTAATTAGACTTTTCGGTATCAGCTTTTACTATGGTTTCAACAATAATTTCAGCAAATGCACCAAAAATCACAAACTTTATTCTAGTAAAGAATGAGATATTTATTCAAGTGTTATATGCGTATGAAATTAAATTTTTTTACTCATTAAATCAATTGTAATTAGAGACTTGTATAATGAATTCTGAGTAAAAGTTTTAGAAGAAGAAGAATTCCTTTTCTCCCTTTGAATATAGAAGTAAATTTCCCCAAAGACCTTTTTGTCTAACCTTGAAGAAATAAATTTATGAACAGCATATGGTAATACGGTATTGAAGAATATTTTAGTGAAAGGTTTAAAATTCACTAAACTAATTCTCTAAAGATTAGATGTTTACACAAGAAGTATACAAATTGACAATATTTTTTATTGAATAAGATAAAAGTATTAAGACGTGAAAACTATGTAAAATACTTCAGAATGAGAATAATTTCTTTTTGCACTTGCATAGTTATAAATGATCATTCTTTTTCTAATTTTCCGGAATCTATAAAATTAAACCTTTCAACATACAATTTCCAATGGTATATTAATGAAAACGACACAAAAGTCGTTATTACAGCCTCCCTTTTCGACAGAACGTTTTTAAATTCAGTGAGAAACTGTTGGACAAAACAAAAAACATACACAGAAGATTTGGTTCAATTCTTCATACACTTTTCGATGGTACAATAATGTACAATGATGAAAATGGCGTAGACATCGCTATTATAGCGCTTCGCCTTTTGGCGAAATATTTTCAAATTGAGAGAGGACCTACTAGCCATAGCCAAAAGCATACACAATACAAACTGGTTCAGTTCTATGCACAACTTCATATACTTTTTTGATGAAACAATAATGAAAACTACACAAAAATTACTATTGCCACTTCCGGCAGAATATTTCTAAACTGAAGTAAGACCTGCTTGCCACAGCCAAATACCACGGTCAAACTCGATTGCCGTTATAAGGAAGGAGAAAAATCGAGTTTTGCTGTGCAAATACATACACAAAAAATTATTGCAAATACATTTATACACAAATACAATTCTAGGTATGATTTCTCGATGATACAATGACGACACATGGACACACGGACAGACAGGCAGATATTTTGTATAAACATGCTTTTGGGGACTCTAAATCTTGTAAATCCATCAAAAACCGGAAGTTTAAAAAAATTTCGATTACAATACTTTTTTTTATTAAACATAGAAAAAAGTAAAATTGAAGTTGCTTTCCTTAAAAAAAATAATGCCAAAATAAATACTTTATTTTAGCATTTAAGGCTAAACTGACATGTTTATTTTAAAGGCATAAAATAGCAGTCCATTAATAGTGGATATAGATAGCCATTAAGATTTGAAGATTTTCAAAAGCGTCATTATGAAAAAGATTACGAATAGAAATTTATTCATAAAGCCGTATCATTTCAGCAGGTCATCTGGAAATATACATAAAAGGAAAAATGTAGTTTAAAAAAAAACCTTGCCGGTAAATGTAAATATAATCTCGTATTACTCAATTTAAAACAAATAATACAGACATGATAAATCATACTTTATCATTTAATTTTAAAGTTGATTTATTATGACATGTTAGTTAAAAAAAGTATGAAATAAAAGTTCTTAAGTAGAATTTATATCCATTAAGATAAGAGGATTTTTAAAAACGTGATCGAGAAAAAACTACGATTAGGAATTTATAGATAGTCATTTTAGCAATTCGTTCGAAAATTTATGGAAAATACTCGGGATTAAATATTAAATTTTCAAATACGCTATATTTCAAACTTGCTTACCAATCCAACCAACAAAGGAACTTTAAAATTCTAGAACTAAAGTAATGTTGATTAAATATTGGGTCGTTTGGAAAGTCGTATCCGTTTTGGAAAATTAATTCATACCGAAAAATTCTATTATTTAATTATTAGATACTGTTTCCGGTATCTAATGTTTAGTAATTAATGGGCAGAATTTTCCCAATTGATTTTTCCAAACAAACACGGTCCCACCAGTGGCCGAGAGGTTCTGACCTCTCAACTGGTAGACGGCAGGTGCTGGATCGAACCCAATCGCGACTGTCGGCCTAACCGTTCGGAATTTTCGTGGTTTTCTTCGAACTTTGCGTAAATACGGGTAATGTTCCCTTAGAAAGACCCCCACGTAGAGCACTCCCCCCTGGTCCTATATCCCTAGTGTAAATAATCAGACGACAAAAACAGACCAAACCAAACAAACACGATTTTCCGAACAACCCAATTATTACAATTCATATGTAGCTTAAATAAGACATTTTAAAAATGCTTTTAGGTATATATATATATATATGTACCTATATTTATATATGTATATGTGTGTGTGTATAATAAAAATACTTATAATGCATTAAAATACTTTAAATACTTTAAAAGTACATCAAAAATAAAAAGTCAAATCGTTTTCTGGTTATTTACGCGGCCATCGTCAGTGGTTATTTATATGTTGTTATTTCTCTTTGCATCTTATTCGTTAAGAAGACAACATTGTCATTGAAAGGTGGTATGGTAGATATGTTGAGAAGAAAAGGTATTAAAGTTTTTAAGAAAACAATCTTCTATCCGCTTAGCAATTTTTTTCTTATTCCATGCATGTCATATGCCAATGCATCGTTGCATATATGAGGTTATAATTAAAGTTACCCTGTTTGAACCTATGTAGAGTTTTTTTCTTGTAAACATACATCGATGAAATTTGGAAAATACATTAAAAAGACCATAGGAAAAAGAAATTTACAATAAAAAAAATAGTTCAATTTTCGACCAATAAATAGCAGTTTTTACCGTTAGAGGGCGCAGAAAAAAGAACAAGCGGAAGGAAGTAATTTGTCATGAAAGATGGTGTACCACCTCACCTAGCCAAAACCAGTGCTAAAAATGATGGTGCACCATCTTTCTTGACACATTCTTGTCTTTCTGATAAAGTAGCTTCACCAGTAACGCTTGTTCTTTCTCTTCCGCCTTCTAGCGGTAAAAACTGTTATTTATTGATCGAATATTAAGCTATTTTCTATACTAAATTTCTTTTCCCCATGATCCATTTAATGTATTTTCCGAGTTTCATCAATATCTGTCAACTAGAATGGACTCTACTTAGGTCCAAAAAGGGTAATTATAACCAGTCGGTACAATATCTTTATTTTTAAAAAATATTCACGGCTCGCATCGTTCCTAAAATTTTCATACTTTCCTACCACAATTTTAAAACAGTAATTTTTATTGGATAATTCTGTTGTAGATGTTATAGAAACCTTCCAGAAAAATTTTTGCTTTAAAATACTGGTAGAAAAGTGTGAAAATTTTAGGAACGGTGCAAGCCCTGAATATTAGAAGAAATTAATTTATAATCGCTTCCTGGTAATTACTTGTGCGAAACATAATTTTGGATTAGTTGAAATCTACATTCAATAATGATCTTTTAATCAATTTTTTAAAGTAAACTATTAATAAAATATCAGTCTCTAAAGAGTACTTACACTTGTAAAGATTCGAAGATTTTTTTAAAGTACTGTGCCGATCAAAAGTTTCCGTCCTGCATGAAATTTTTAATTAAGGAGGTGGGTTGATAAGGGATGTTTTCGCCTATCATATGCGCGGAAAAAAATTTCGAATTCAAGCAATTGTTAAATGTCTTTGTATACATAAAAATATGGATTTTTGTTTAATGTAAAATTTGCGGTATAAATAAAATAATATGTCATAGAATTTATAGCCCGAAAGGAAAGTATTTGACTGTTTCTTATATTTTTGTCGTTTTCAGGTGCGTTCGTAATTATGTAAATACGTAGCACCTATAGTTGTCGTTCAGTCCGTCCGTCTGTCTGTCCGCATATAACAACGCAGAAACTACCCAACCGAATCGTTTGAAATTTAAAATACATAATTATTAAATAATTTTGTCGAGTCATTTCAAATTTTATGAAAAGCGGATGCATAGATCAATAACAGGGACGATCAAAAGGATTTCGTTACATTACGGTCAATGGGAAAAAAGTTTCAAATGCATTTTTATCGTTTGAAATTTAAAACATATTATTATTACATAATTTTGTCGAGTCATTTCAAATTTTATGAAAAGCGGATGCATAGATCAATTACAGAGACAATCAAAAGGATTCCGTTACATGACGGTCAATGGGGAAAAAAGTTTCAAATGCATTTTTTCATTTGAAATTTAAAACATATTATTATTAAATAATTTTGTCTAGTCATTTCAAATTTTATGAAAAGCGGATGCATAAGATCAATTACAGGCACAATTAAAATGATTCCGTTACATTACGGTCAATGGGGAAAAAAGTTTCAAATGCATTTTTGACGTTTGAAATTTAAAACATATTATTATTACATAATTTTGTCGAGTCATTTCAATTTTTACGAAAATCGTATGCATAGATCAATTACAGAGACAATCAAAAGTATTCATGAACCTATGAAGTATATATATACTAAAATATACTCTGTATAATCTGTCATGCAAAGAATATTTATTATTAAATTACAGGGCCACACAAAAATATTAAACTACATAATGCTATACGGAGAAACACTGTTTAAGGCGTGTTTTAATTATATTAAACTATTTCAAATTTTATGAATATATATACGTTGCTGAGGTGTATTAAAAATTACTTCCTGTATATTTACAGGAACACAAAGATTCCGACCACTACTCTGTATCCGAAGTACTGTCTATCATAACAGCAAGATCTGAATATTTTTAAAACTTCCTTGTCTTACGAACGCACCTTACTTGCTACGCTTTACGTGCAATTTCCAACTTGTTTATATCTTTTTTACTTTTTTATAAGAAGCGGTCCATGAACCAAATTAACTTACATTTGCAATTTTTCTACTCTTCATAAGCTTTTATATGATTATTATTTTATTTTGATTCAGTGTAAGAAAAAAATGTTTCGTGCAAGAATATTAGGTGCACTGCTATGGGAGCGCATTCCGATTTGTTTTATCGCTCTCAAAACATATTTACGTTTTTCAGATTGTCAGTGTTGTTTACTAAAGTTTAATTTGTAAATATTTATTTAAGATCGTAATAATAAATAATGCTTGACAGCCAGTGTCATTGTTTTAAAATATCGTGAAAAACAAATAGTGATTTTCCCATCTGTTCTCACAGAAAAGTATTACGATACTTAGATGTTTTAAAAACTACGATATACAGTGTGATTCTTACTTGTACTCTAAATGCCGATCATACGTATTTCGGGTGATTTGTGCTCGAAATATTCCTATTTCTGCTTCTGAGGTAGCAATAAGAGATTATGCGTTATAAAGTACTGACGACGACTCCACAAATAAGAAACCTGATATACACTTATGAACACCTCGTTGTTACAACGCTTATTGTATTGTAAGTAAAGGTAAAGGAACTGCCTCGTGACTATATCAAAGGCAGCTCAAATGCAATCCTTTATAGAAATTGGAATCTATATTTCGTTGGGTAAATGATGCTGTTAACTCATATTGCAGGATCGGTATTCCGTGAGATCTCTCCTTTCCGTAAACTTTACATCCTGTAAGCAAAAATGCATGAATATAGGAAAAAGATATTGACATTTTAAACAATATCAGAAATGTAGCAAAGAAGAAAGGCCTCTGTTTTGACACACCAGGACACTTTTCCGAGTTCGATTATTGAACTGTCATGGGTATATTCATATCTGATTTTAACAATATTTTTAAAATAGTGAAGTCCAAAAATGCATTCCTCAAAAAGATTTCATCTCGTACATGCTTGTTAATGTTACTTACAAAGCTTAGAACTAGTCTTTCTAAAGGTGTTTTGTCCACGTTAATCAATATAAGAAAAATACCAATATCTTCAGTAAAATATGCAAATGAGGCTTTGATTGGGAACTTTGTACCACTACACCTTGCAATGAAACACGTCGCCAGAATACAGCCTGTTAAAAAATATACCAGACCTTTAGCAAGAAAAATATTTATTCTGAATGACGACAGTCATATTGCAATGTTTGTTGTTAGTGGCATGTTCATTCAATTTACATTATTATTACATTAGAAATGTCCGAATTATTCCTTTAAGAAATGATTTTTCACGTTATAAAAAGGAAGACCTTAGGTTACACCTATGGTATTCGTCACTATTTTAGGTTATATTTTGGAGATCTTTGGACATTACTTTGGGGATTCAAAGAACAATTTACACATATCTTTAAAAAAGATGCATACAACATCAGAGAGTTGATTTAACCGAATGATGCTAGGATTATTTATAGATGCTTCCGGGTTTATTTGGAACTTCTGCAAGAAATGGATCTTGAGATGAATAGATTCCTAAATAAGCAACAACAGTTTTCAACAGAGGATGCTACGAAAACAAGTCTCGTGACAAAAGTTAGATTGTTCGACACACAAGTGGCAAAAACTATAACATTTGGATAAAAACAGAGTGAAGCGACATCACATATTGGTACTGTCAATGTAAAGAAGGCGAAAGTGTCATAAGGTACTGCGCGCATGCTGCTTCCGTATAACGATTTCTAGCTTACTGGTGCGAAAAATCATATAAATATTTAAAAAAAGTCTTGAATATGCTCATATACTACAAGACAAAGCTGCTGGATTGTACACAGTAATGATTTGGGTGAAGAAAACAAGGAGGAAGAATAATCTAAAATACATTGCCGAAAGTGTCTGAAACTATCTGATTATTTTCGGTTATTCATTACTTTTGATATTTCATATATTGAAATAGTAGTCTTTATAAGCTCCATTCTTTTTAATTTTGCCTTTAGTGTTGCATTTATTATTTATTATATAGATTTAAATCAATGAAAATGTTATTTATGTTCATTAATGTACTTAATATATACTTAATTATATATTTTCTATTTTCCATGAATTATTGAACATAGTATTGAACAAAGTCAAAATATTGTATTTTCTAATTTGATATGAAATAAACTAACGAAAAAAACGCATTTCACATGAAAGTGATGATGGGCGAAAAATGGCTCGTATCAATCCATCTTTTTTGTAAGATTACCCATATGATGAGGAATTTCAAAGTAATACTTATGCATTTTACTGCATGATAGTTAGGAACTTATTTATAAAATAATAAAGAAATATCAATAAATTTAATTAACAAAATTATGTGATAATTAAAATGCATGGTCTGAAAAATTTCCGGCCACCTTTCCAAGTTAGGAAAAAAATAGTGTTATAAGAGAAAATAACTGATCAACAACATTTATATTTAGTATTTTATCACCATATCTTTAGCAATAAGTACTGCGGAGCAGCTATGTAGCGCCGATTCAATGAACGTTTGAAGATCGTCTATGATAAGATTTTTTCACTCGTGCAGTTTGTTTGAAAATTCTGCTGAATTGGAATATTTATAATTCCGCACAGGTTTGTCATGTTTGTCCCAAATATTTTTCATAAGATTTATATGGGGTATTTGGCGGACCATTTCAAAAGCCAAATTTTTTGTGTAAAAGCCACTGCTTAATGAATTTGCTTATATTCTTTGGATCTTTACTATGTTGAAACAAATAGTTGTGACCACCATTTTTCCTCCAAAACGATAGCAAATGATCCTGCAATATATCCTTATAAACTGCATCATTCATCTTACCATGGATTGCAACTAACGAACCTACACATTTTCTTTAAATGGCTCCCTACAGCATAACGTGTCTCCCGCCATGATCCATTGTAGGAATAACATATTTCGAATTATATCGTAAGTTTTTAGGTCACCGGACGTAGTGTCTGCGGTAACTCCCAAAAAGGTTCAACTTCGATTTATAAGAAAATACTTTTATCCAGTTTTCACTTGACCCGTCTTTGTGTTCTTTGGCAAATATCAAACGGTCCGTTGATTTCTTTTTACTTATAAAATATATTTTAATACTGACACTTCTATAAAATCCTAGTCTATCATCTTGACACGGTTGACTGACATATTTCAGCAATATTTTCTTAAAAAAATTCTTGTTCTTTAAATTCCAGGAAACGTTCGAACCATGCATACACTAAAACATTTTATTTCATTACCAAAACATTGTTTTTAATTTACACACATAAAAAAAAAAGCTTCTTTTGGCAAAAAAAGGATAAATTTATGATTGCCTAACATAAAAATACAAAAAAATTGAGTATGTTTTTTTTTTTTTTTTTTTTAATTTGTTTTGAGTACTAAGATGTTAGACTACGGGATTGTATGAACAAAAAGAGTATATTTTACTTAATTTTAAATTTCACTGTACTTGCAAAGCTAATGTTACTGCCATGTTCTGTTTCTATGTGATTCTTCAAATTTATTGTTCTTTTCTTCTTTGCAGGTGAGTGTCATTTCTATATATTTCGCTTTTGATTAAAAGGTAAGAATTTCTATATTCAACATACAGAGCTCTGATAGCAGCCTACTACTTTCTTTTTAAAACAGTTTGCTAGATAGCCGCCATTTCTTTTTGAAGTAGAAATATTTATGTTATGTAATGACAGATTAAGCAATACGAATAAAAGAATAATTATATTATTTAAAAAAGTGGTGACAATTAAGTAATCAAAATAGAGAAAAATAGCTGACTGTCAACATTGTCAACATATACAGTAGACTCTCGTTAATTCGAAATCGGATAATTCGAATCTTCGCTTAATTCGAACTAGTCATGAAGTCCCGAAAATTTCAATGGCAGAATAACGTTAAAATTTTTCATTAATTCGAACTCATCTTCTCTTGACTTCGTTTAATTCGAACTAATGAGAATTCCGATTTTTCATTTTTCTTTTCTTTCTTCATGGATTTCAGATCATTTAAATAACTTTCTTTGATTTTTGTGAAAATTGTTTCGAACGAGTATGCGTATAATCCGATGCATTTGATATCCACTTTCTTAGTGTCCCTTCTGTTCATCAGTGACGCTTCAAATTTTTCTTCTATTGTGCTTGTTTCTAATCTTTTAATCAGTTTATGTATTTATGCATTATAATTGAATATTAAGTCATACTCTAATGATAACAGATGAAATAATTTTAAAAAATACTATAGCATTAATTCCTTTGTAATAGTACCATATTAAGCATGTTTTCATTTCATATTTCCCATAATTCGAACTTCGGATAATTCGAAAATTTCTTGTGGTCCCGACGAGTTCGAATTAATGAGAACCGACTGCACTACTAAAATTTTTAGATATTTAAAGAATTTCTTTTATGAGTTAGCTTTGAAGTGTCGATTATTGAACTATTCTTTTTGTATATGAGAGCGTTTCATGCACCATATACAAACAGCGTTTTTTTTTTCTGTTACAAAAAGAAAAAAATCTCTAACAATGCCACAACTATTTCAAAATCTTCTATATAAACAAACAAAAAAATACAGTGAGTACAGTCAATCAGTGTAATTTTGACCTACTAGCTTAACTTTGGTCGAGCAGAAAAAAAAGATTAAATATGCTACATAACTTGAGTTAACGGCAACGTTTTGGTCTAAATATATTGATAGCAGCCCTAATGTGAGTTTGGCAGCCCACTGGAAATAATTCGCCAATGCTCCACAATGGCAAAAAGGATCAAAGTTTCGTAAAGGTGGAGCAAAGTTACCCTGATTGACTGTATACTTTTCACAAAGAAATATAGTGACTTTTTTTAGTTTCGGATATTATGATAGGGAAAAAAAGTTTTAAAACTGGCTATCTTATGCATATATACATTAAAAATTATTCACATTTTAATAAGTGTCTTGTAAACTAAATATCGGATATCTGTACAGAATAGAAAACTAGAATTGCATCAACGAAAAGATTAAATCTGCCACATAACTTGAGTTAACGGCAACGTTTTGGTCTCAAAATATTGATAGCAGCCCTAGTGTGAGTTTGGCAGCCCACTGGAAATAATTCGCCAATGCTCCACAATGGCAGAATGGATCAAAGTTTCATAAAGGTGGAGTAAAGTTACCCTGATCTGGCACAAATTCACCCTGATTGACAGTATACTTTTCACAAAGAAATATAGTGACTTTTTTGAGTTTCGAATATTATGATAATGAAAAAAAGTTTTAAAACTGGCTATCTTATGCCTATATACATTAAAAATTATTCACATTTTAATAAGTGTCTTGTAAATTAAATATCGGATATCTGTACAGAATAGAAAACTAGAATTGCATCAACGATATAATTTCAAAAGAATTGTATATGAATAAGAAAAAAAAATTACTTTTCATAAACCTACCCTGATTGACTGTAAACTTTTCACAAAGAAATATAGTAAGTGACTTTTTTGAGTTTCGGATATTATGATAGGGAAATAAATTTTAAAACTGGCTATCTTATGCCTATATACATTAAAAATTATTCACATTTTAACAAGTGTCTTGTAAACTAAATATCGGATATCTGTACAGAATAGAAAACTAGAATTGCATCAACGATATAATTTCAAAAGAATTGTATATGAATAAGAAAAAAAATTACTTTTCATAAACCTATATCGTAAACTGACATTTTCATTTTCAAATATCTGACTATGCTAAGATAAAAGTTTTTTCAATTTGCATATTTCATATCATGCCATGTTTTATAAATTTTAAAGGTATTTTTTTCTATATATTCTTCAATGTATTCTTATATACTACATGAATATAAATTATTTACTTTATGACAAATTTAATTTAAATTGAAAGCAGAGACATTTTCTTAACAAAAAACTTAGATATATAAAATTGTACATATATATTTAAAGAATTCTACTTGAAGAAAAATATAATAAATATACGTTTCACAAACCAGTATATAGCTGGATATTTTCATTTTGAGAATTGAAGTTTTTTTGAAATTGTATATTTCATATGCGGGCTAAACATTACAAATTTTTAAAGTTCCTCTACATGAATGATTTTAGAGGTGGGTTGATTTTTGGAACATTAATTTGTTTATGAATAGTTCCACTCGTAATCCATGCTAAACTCCTTCGCGACGGGAGCCTTTCACAAACTTTTTAATGTTTTGTCACAGGTTTTTAACAACAGAATTTTGCGCTTTATTAAATCGAGAAAATGCTCCGATTAAATAACACAAGTTTTACAGAAAAATTACTAGATGTATAAGACGTACGACTATTAAGGTCAAGTTGAGTAAGGTCGATTTTTTTAAAATTTCGACAGTTTTGGAAACAAAAGTCATTTTTGTATCTATAATTTTCAGAAACTTTTCCTATTAGTCGTTAAAGTGTGTTTAACAGATTGTTCACCATATGTGATGTGGAAGTCACATGTATGTGATGTGGAAGTCACATGTATGTGATGTAGAAGTCACATGTATGTGATGTGGAAGTCACATGTATGTGATGTAGAAATCCCATCTACCAGGTGTGCAAATAATCCGTAAAAACTTTAGAAACACATAACAGCCGGAAAAAAAGGCGAAATAAAAAATGGTTGTCAGGATTAGCATCACAAGAGTTGTTTTACGACAGATATAAAAAATAACTCAAAAAACATCCGACGGGCGGCGCTAGAAATACTTGACTTCGGTGGAATTATGTAATTGGTTGCTGATTCCTGGTTCACGTAATACCGGTATCACACGGACCCTTTTCGCAGAATTTTTTCCCTTACACAACGTTACAGTTAGCAAAAGTTGCATGACCTTGATGTAGGGGAGAATTTTGCTCACTATTCTTGTTTAACGAGCGTTTCCCATATTGCTCAGAAAATGTTGGTCATTCATTCAGCGCTGATCAACTGACCAATAGGAGCGGAGCGAGAAATTAAATAACCCCGCGAGAAATTTGAAAAACCTGTTTACAGAATACGCAATAAAATGAACAATCGTGTTTTGTAAAATGTTTGAGGAAAAATCATTCTCCGTGTGATACAGCTATTAATGTAGTTTGTCGCTAAATCCTGATTCGCGTAAAATAACTTCACCAGAAAGCTCCATCCTTCCCACTAAGTACTCTTGGTCAATTTAACGGCTCTCAAGTTGAGAGCTGTGTACTTGACCAAAAAGAGTATCAACCGTGAACCAATTATGGATTACTAATAATATATATTCTAGATAAAAATATGAGAATTTATATCATAAAACATTTTGCTTCTAAGACGTTGTATAATAACAAAAACATTTAAAATATATTAAAACATTTTTATTTACATGTTTCAATTCAAAAATTAATAGAGTCATCCTCCATTAATTTGTTTTGTTATTATACAACGTCTTAGAAGCAAAATGTTTTATGATATAAATTCTCATATTTTTATGTAGAATATATATTATTAGTATTACGAGTTAGTGGACGTAATCAAGACTTATTTAGTGTTATTTTTCACATTCAATTATGGATTAGCAGCGCAGGTTCTTATAACCGCCTCATTTGTTTAGTTCTACCGAAGTCGAACGTTTCCAGCACCATCTGTCGAATGTTTTATGCTTTTATTAACGGCTGAGAGCCGATCTGTAAATCCCCTGATTGGCTCTCTTCCTTCTACCTTTTCCTTTCCTTCTACGGCACTCTTCTTCCTACCTTCTTCTATCTGATGATTGATGCTATTTTGCCAAATTTAAAATCCCAACAAATTAGAAAACAATGCGGCTTTGAATTTAGTACCATTTCTGCACTGACCGCCTTGCTCTCAACTATTTAAGATAACATTTTCTGACGCAATTCGTAAGCATCTTGTGTGTATATTTCGCTGGTTGTAACTCAATAATGCTTGTTAAAATTACATTAACACTAGAATGATGGCGAGATGCCAATTCGGCCCCCATAAAGGAAATATATTTCAGTTCGAACCGTAAATGTCTTTCTAAAATATGTTTAAAAGGAACAAAGAAAAGAAAATTGGGTTAATTAAATAGCTTAAACAGTTCTAAGTAAAAAATTCTGGTGTTAAATATTTTTTATGAAAGTTGTGTAAAAATTCCCGTCTTTCTAGTGTTAATCGCTTATTTGATTTGCCAGTAAGTCATATGGACAATGTGTTTTTGCCAATCATGATTTGATCGTACCACATACGGGCAACCATATTTCAATCCTGATATATTATTCTCACGGGTAAATTTTCATTGCAGATTTTGTATTATTTATTTCGAGCATAGTTCTGATTCAATTAACAAGAAATTTCTGTTTTGAAAACTCGTGTTTAAAGATTAAGAATTCAGTTAAAGACATAAAAATAGACATTATTTAAAAGTTTTTTTTCTTTTTTTTAGAAATATTGATCAATTAAGGGGGTTAATGAAAACTGTTACTTGAAATTTTTAGAACCTGTCGATTATTTTTTATCTTAAAGCAAAAAAAGTTAGAAGTGGCAATCCCGAAGTACGTCTATCGCGTACATGCTACTACTTCCTAAAAAATGCAGCATAACAGCTCGAACGATTAGGTGATTCACCAAAATATAGTCATCGGAAGCTTATGTCAACTTCTAAAAAACTGCAATTTGTCGAAAATCCTTCCATTAGTTTCTGAGATACAGCTATTTCGGAAACCTTAGAAACATTCTGCATAATAGTGCTACCTGTTGGCTGATGGACACCAAAAATTAATCAGGATCAATTTTTATTTGTATTGTCTGAATCTGAAGTAAGATAAAAATCCATAATTTACTTTATGATGTACAGAAATTGAGAAATTGTGAAAAAATCCCTACACCAACATCACCTGTAAGACGATTCACACCAAAAAATAAACAACACTAGTCTATATTAGGCACTAACTGAATTTGAAGTTTCATGAAAATTTGTACCTTAGTTATTGAGAAAAAGCTATTTGGATAATAATGCAGCATAGGAGCGCCGATTATTGACAAATTTGTTCCAAAAAGTAATCCGCACCAAACAATATCAAGAACTATATAAAATTGTTATAAAAACTCATCCATTAATTCTTGGATAGAGCTATTTTGGGAATTGCTATTAACGCAGCATAGAAGACCCAACTGTCGAAGAATATACACCAAAAATTAATCATTTCCAGTTTATAGCAAGGTCTAATTGAATTGTCTAATCTACATTTTTTTCCAATTTCTTAAAAGTTGTTTTGTTGTGAATTTTCCATGCGAGAAACAAATTTCGTAGTATTCTGCATTTATATATGAGGAAGTTCTATGCATAATACTAAAAATATAATTTTAACACTTTGCGGTCGAGTGTCGGCAAGTAACCTAAGCTTTATATACGTAAGGTTTATTTTTATATTCTATTCGCACCGCTCTCTTAAAAAAGTATTTTTTAAATTATTTTATCTTAAGATATCACACTACTGGCTGAAAAAGACCCAGATAATAATATAGAGTCTATGTGGCTGTTCTTTTCAAATATTTCGCTCACATTTTTATATTTTGACATGATTTTTTTTTCTTTTGTATAGGATAGCTAAGAATGATCCACAATCCACAACCGGCCTATTTTTTATTTTTTCGATTTTGGTTGTATTCTTTTTATATTAGGATAGTTTCGGTTTTATAACAGGTTCTGAAAGTTAAAGTATTTATCTGAATAAGCGATCTGTTAAAGTATTTTTTCTGAATGGGTCGAATCGACCCGTTTCTATCATATATTTTATTCGATTTGAACCAGAAATAGTAAGTTAAGAAAAAGATTCAAAGAATTAAGTTAAATAAATAGGCAAAATAGCTTTAAATAAAAATTCTGGTGTCAAATGTTTTTATCAAGTTTGAGTAATTTTCAACAGGGTAGGAAGGTTGAAAAAATCTGAGAGCATAATTGAAAAAATAAAAACTAGGCCGGTGGATTGTCCTCAGCTATCCTATTAAAAAATTAGATCAAAATATTAAAATTTGAGCGAGATATTTGAAAAGAACACTCCCATAGACTTGACATTATCACTCGGGACTTTTTCTGTCAATAGTGTGGCGTTTTAAACATGCTAGTGCCAGTCGAATAAAATTCGTATAATAGACCACGATCGCTGTGCCTGTATCGAGTATTTCGAATGCAAAGGATTAAAAGAATTGTATTTAAATGCAAAACAAAGTGAGAATACATTTCACAAACCAATATGGTATCAAATGTTTTCATTTCCATACCATGTTTGATAATGTTAGAAAAAATGTTTTTCAAATTGGATTTTTACATATGCTTCCAGTTTCATAAAAGTTGTTTTCGTGTGAATTTTCCATGCGAGAAACGAATTTTGGAGTATTTTGTTTATATATATATTTATAAGCATAATGTCATACTTAAATAAAAATTGTGCACGTTTCGATAAAACTGTTTTGATTTGGAAGTATGGCGATTATCCGAGCAAATTGGGACCGCTATTACCTCGGATATCGAAATTCTCGGTTAATAGAAATTGAGCGTAAAAACTCGTCGTGTTCGCAAATTTAACATCTCTTAGAACAATAAACTACAGAATGTTTTTTAAATAATAAAAGTAAATATAACAGCTATATTTAATACCTCAACAAATTAAACAAAAAAGCAATAGTAAATTTTAAAACCAAATTGAATGTTTTTAAACTATACTAATGTCTTTCTTAAGTAATAGTTATCTTAAGTAATTCTTTCTTAAGTAATAGTAAATTAAATATTGAAAGATACATTTTCAAAAATGAAACAAATTTCAAAATATAATAATGCATTGTTAAATTGTTTGACATTTTTTACTTGATTTATATAAGAAAATAAAATTTGAAATTATTGATAAAGAAAAGTAGTAATAAAGTAAAAATAATTTACTATTACAATTTTCCGGTAGTGAAGTTATCATTTATAGTAGCTGCGATTTTCTGTTATTAGCTTACTGTTCACGCCAATTTTCAAGCAACAGAAAAATTATCGGTGTAACATCGCTTCTTTTCTCAAATATTTTAGGAAACTAGACAGCGAACTAAAAAGTGCGGTTTTTTTTAAAGTTCATTAAAAAAATTTGTAAGAAAAAAGAAAAAAAAAGGAAGTAAGGCAAAAATATAATAAATTAAAAAAAAATAAAGAAAGAACCGGAGTTTATTATTGGCTCGGTTAACCCTCGCGACGAGAGCGGTTTACGAAATTTTTAATATTTTGACACCAGTTTTTAAAAACAGAAATTTGCACCTTTTTAAATCGAGAAAATAATTCGATTAAATAAGCCAATTTTTACATTCAAATTTTACTGGTGAGAATAAACACGGATTCCTAAGCTTATTTGCGGCACGTATACGTGTCGCTCGTCACCAAGGGGTTAACATATACCTCCGTTAATCGAGGTTCTAATGTAGATTCACATTACATGGCTGCCAATATATGGCGCTTGTTTGTGCCACAAAAATGCTATAGAAAATTTTACTTTCTTAACCCCTCCGCGACGCATTTTCAGAAAGAATCACGTTTTGAGCACCTTATCGCCAGAACAACGGTTGGCGCGGAGATGAAGACAATGCTACGCACCCTTTCTTGTTTTTGACGTCAAACGCCTAGTGAATAGCAACCCTTCCTTCTGCAAAGAAATCGTGCTTTTTGTTCATTTGTTTTTCCATAAATGTTATGAAGCAAAGAATATAATAGGAGGAGATGTTATACAATTAAAACATAGTTTAAAACAAAGAACTTTTTCAGATTAAAATGATTAGGATTTGAAAATCAAAACAAAACGACGATTGGCGTTTGGCGATGCAGCTAGCTAAACGTTCTCGCTTTCGCCAACTCGCCAAGGCTGGTGCTCAAAACGTGATTCTTTCTGAAAATGCCTCCGCGACGGGAGCTTTTTACGAAATTTTTAATGTTTTGTCACCGGTTTTTAGTAACAGAAATTTGTGGCTTATTCAATGAAGAAAACGCCGAGATTAAATAAGACAAATTTTATGGTATAACTTTACTGGTGGGAGTAAACAAGACTTCTTAAAACTACGTGCGGCAAGTATACGTGTTGCTCGTCTCCACGGGAATAAATCGGCATAAACCGCTGATTAAATAAGTCTAAATTTTGTGTTAAATTTTTCTGGTTTAAAAAAAAAGCAGAATAGTTTGCAGCTACTACTTTATGAAAAACAAGATAATCAGATATATAATAATATATAAAAATATATTTTTAAATGAATTTTATTTGAATACAAAACAGAGAGAAAATACATTTCAGAAACGAATATGGTAACTCACAAATCTCTTTTCCAGATGTTCGACTACGCTAGAGGAAAAAGTTTTACAAATTGTATTTTTCATATGCTGCCAAATTTTAAAAAAATCTTATGAATGTTTCAATACGAGAAACGATTTTTGAACTATCCTGTTTGAATATTTGAAAGTTTTACGCATAACGCATTACGTAAGTTAAAAAAATAAAAATAAAAAGTGTGCTGATTTAAAGGAATGCATTTTAAAATGAAAATAGTTTCACTCTAGCAAAAACGTATATAACCATATATTTAGTAATAATAATAATAAAAGCATAATTTAATAATAAAGAATTCTTTTAAAATAAAGATTATACTGCATATACTTTTCATGAAACAATATGCCAACTGATATATTCATTACCAGATGTTTGACTATCTATATTATAAAGCAATTTACAAAAAGCCGGATTAAGGCGCAACACTAGGCAACACAGAAAAAGACCGGATGATAATGTAAAGTCTATGAGGACGTTCTTTTCAAATATTTCGCCTAAATTTTAATATTTCTACATGATTTTTTTTCAAAAGATAGCTGAGGACTATCCAAAACCGGCTTAATTTTTACTTTTTTGCTTTTGGTTTAAGATTTTAAAAAAAAATTACTTTAACTTTCAAAACCGGTTTAAACCGGTTCTGAAATTGAAACTATCGTAATATAAAAAATACATAAGCGAAATCGAAAAAGTAAAAACTAGGCCGGTTGTAGATAGACCTCAGCTATCCTATGCAAAAAAACCATGTAAAAATATTAAAATTTGAGCGAGATATTAGAAAAGAACTCTCTGATAGAATTTACATTATCACCCGGGTCTTTTTTTGTGCCTAGTGTGGGCACAAAATTATTAATTGTATTATCTAGTAATTGCGAGCGAAGTAACTGAAGAAGTTGTCACAAGATGACGCCTGATTTTTGTTAATCTGATCAACGGTTTCTGATTGCCGCCGGTGAAAACTTCCACCAGTAAACTCGAATAGAAAATATCGTCTTATTTAAACAATTGGTTCATGAGAAATTTCTATCACAAATATAGTTAAAATTTTCTATTTCTCTTTACTGGTGTCTTTTAGCCCAGGTATTATAAACTTTTCACTGACACTGGATAAGTTGTCTCTTTTGTCATAAAATGGCGGAACCGCTACTGCCGAAATAAACAGTAAAAAAAGCCCGTTTTTTCCATGACGTTTTACTGTAATTTTACATTATTGAGGTGTATTATTAAAGGGAAATTTTCTACATTAATACTCTATTTATTTGTGGAAGTTTGTTGCGGTGGTATTTAACCCTCGGTGAAAGCGGTTACAGTTAGAGTTTCACTATTTTTAGAATATGCCAATTCTTCTTTTATAATAGTTCCATGATTTGGACATACATAAAGACACGGATGGCGTACTCTGCGCTGTAAAAAAAAATCTTTAAAGGTACTAAACCTTTTCTAGGAAACTGGGATTCCAAGAACTTTTCCTGTAACGGTAACAGCAAAAATTCAAGTTTCAGAATCGATTACATGAATTTTCTTTGTTATCGTTACATGAAAAGTTCTTGGAATCCCAGTTTCCTAGAAAATGTTTAGTACCTTCACAGATTTTTTTTTACAGTGTGTGCACCATTGGCTTTGAAAGCCTCGATAACAACTTTTAATTTGTATACGTATATCTGTGTATATCAATGTCCGAATATTAATTTATATATTTATTTTACGGAATCCTTTGTGCGCAAGTAATGATCGTACTTGACCGGATATTTTTAGGTGCGTTCGTAATTATATAAATATGCAGCACCTACAGTCGTCGTTCAGTCTGCCTGCCAGTCTGCATATAATAGAGCAAAAGTTGTCCAACCGAATCGTTTAAAATTTAAAACATATAATTTTTGCATAATTTTGTTGAGTCATTTCAAATTTTATGAAAATCGGAACTATTTTAATTTCAGGGACAATCAAAAGCATTCCGTTATGTGGCGGTCAATGGGGAAAAATAGTTTCAAGTTAATTTTAATGACATTATACTCTTTCAAACTTAGTAGAATTTTTATGCATCTGTGAATGTATACAAAAAAATACATTTTGCACAATCTGTGGTGCAAAGAATATTTGTTATTAATTTATAGGGTCATACAAAAGTATTCCATTGCAAAATGATATCGGGAGAAACACTATTTGGAGCGCGTTTTAATACTATTAAACAATTTCACATTTTATGAAATAGATATGCTTTGCTGAGATTTACTACAAGTTACTTCGTATATAACAGAAAGCAGATAGTATTTACAGGGACACACAAAAGATTTCGACGCTATACTGTATCTGATATTCGGCATACTATTACATCAAGATCTGAATATTTTAAAAACTTTGTTATAATACGAACGCACCTCATTTGCTACGTTTGACATGTAATCTTAAACTTATTAATAATTGAAATATGTTATGTTATTCAATATTGATTATTTTCGCAAAACAAGTACACTGTAAAAAAAAATCTGTAAAGGTACTAAACATTTTCTAGGAAACTGGGATTCCAAGAACTTTTCATGTAACGATAACAGGAAAAATCCATGTAACCGGTACTAAAATTTGAGTTTTTGTTGTTACCGTTACAGGAAAAGTCGTTGGAATCCCAGTTTCCTAGATAAAGTATAGTAACTTTACAGATTTTTTTTTACAGTGTAGAAATACGAGAAAAAGATAAAAACATAAAATGAAATACATTTCCCTGAAGGAATGTAAATTTTATAATGCTTTGAAATGCAATTTATGTAAGCACAATATAATACTTACTCTTTGAATTACTCTAGAAATACTTACTACACTGTAAAAAAAAAAATCTGCAAAGGTACTAAACCTTTTCTAGGAAACTGGGATTCCAAGAACTTTTCCTGTAACGGTAACAGCAAAAATTCAAGTTTCAGAATCGATTACATGAATTTTTCCTGTTATCGTTACATGAAAAGTTCTTGGAATCCCAGTTTCCTAGAAATGTTTAGTACTTTCACAGTTTTTTTTTTTTTACAGTGTAGAAATACTTACTATATTATGTTATTACTTACTATATTATGTTACTCTATTATGTTATTCAATATTGATTATTTTCGCAAAACAAGTAGAAATACGAGAAAAAGATAAAAACATAAAATGAAATACATTTCCCTGGAGGAATGTAAATTTTATAATGCTTTGAAATGCAATTTATGTAAGCACAATGTAATACTTACTCTTTGAAACAGTTTTTGTATAAACATAAAAAGTAAAATTTTGTAGGATCATTTCTTTTAATTTTCAGGAATTTTACTCTGACTACATTCTCCGGTAAATTTCCATAATTACAATCCTAAAAGCGCAATCTTCACCATTATTATTCTTTCTCAAAAGATTTCTCTTTACACATTTTTCTGCTCTGACAAAAAAATAATCTCTGGAAAAATTTAAATCAAACATACAAAGTAATAAACCTTGCAGAACGTAAATCGTTGAATTTAAATTCCAAGAAATGCTACTTGAGTATTTCTTTTTTAACTAAATGAAAAATATATTATGAAAAAAAAAATGCTCAATTGCTCCTTTTTGTGTAATAGGAAAATGTGTAAAATGCAAATTTTATACGCAGCTATTTCTTCTTCAGTCGAACAAATGAAAGATTTTTTTTATAAAAGTTCAAAGATAATCTTATGTTAAGAGCAGTATTAAAGGATGTGATTTTAAGTTTCGCCCGAAGGAGAATTTTTAAATTCCCTATAGCATTATTTTGACCGGTTAAGAATTTTGACTTATTTTTACCTAATGTATTGTTAAGAACCATTTATTTTTTTTTTTTTTTGAAAATCAGACAAAGTACGATAGTTTTATTTTTTGAATTGCTTGATTTCTTTTTTATGTTGAAGTAGATCATATTTAATAAATAATGTGCAATTTTGAAGCTCTGAAAAAATTCCCTCTTTCGTATAGAAAATGTCAAAGTTCAAATTTGTGAATGCCATTTTTCATGAAAATTGAAATGCTAGTATGTTTAGAAGGCTATATTTCTGGCAATCAACAACATCCTAAAATTCTTTTGGCTTAAACTGTTAGTATAACACTACCTGCTTATTAAAATTTATTTTTTTCCATGGGGTATTGTTATTTTACATTGATATGTTGCAACAAAATGCAATCAAAATAATGTTTTTTTGTGCTTTCCGTACTATCTTATTTAAAAAATAGTACTCCAAACTTTTTCTTATGGAATATGAAAGTGTACTAAAATGACAAATTAAATAATATACAGTCGACTCTCGTTAATTCGAAATCGGATAATTCGAATCTTCGCTTAATTCGAACTAAACATGAAGGCCCGAAATTTTCAATGCAGAATAACATTAAAAATTTTCAATAATTCGAACTCATTTTCTCTTGATTTCGTTTAATTCGAACTAACGAGAATTCCGATTTTTCATTTTTCTTTTCTTTCTCATGGATTTCAGATCATTTGAATAACTTTCTTTATTTGATTTTTGTGAAAAATGTTGCGAACGAGTATACATATAATACAATGCATTTGATATCCGCTTTCTGTCCATCTGTCCATTCTGTCCGTCTGTCCACCAATGACGCTTTAAATTTTTCCTCCACCGTGCTTGTTTCTAATCTTTTAATTGGTTTATGTATTTATACATTCCATTTTAATATTAAGTCATATTCTAATGATAATAGACTAAATAAGTTTAAAAAACGCTATAACATTAATTCTTTTGTAATAGTATCATATTAAGCATGTTTTCCATAATTCGAACTTCGGATAATTCGAACATTTCTTGTGGTCCCGACGAGTTCGAATTAACGAGAGTCGACTGTATATACGGATAGAAAACCAACGATTAGAAATGCACAAATAATGGATGAAAAGGTAGCTCGTAAAAGTAGAAAAACGTAAATCGTTGATTTTAAATTCCAAGAAATGTTACTTGAGTATTTATTTTTTATCTAAACGGAAAATATATTATGAAAAAAAAAGCTCAATTGCTCTTTATGGAAAATATGTAAAATGCAAATTTTACGTGTAGTTATTTCTTCTTCAGTCGAACAAATGAAAGATTTTAAAAAAATAATAAAAATTCAAAGATAATCTTATGGTAAGAGTAATATTAAACGCTGTGATATTAAGTTTCGTCTAAAAGAGAATTTTTAAATTCTCTAAAGTGTAACGCCATTTTGACTGGTTTAAAATTTCGACTTATTTTTATCTAATGTATGCTTACAGCTATTTGATTTCATTCAATGGAAATCGATATAAAAATTGAAAGAATTATTCTGTAGCTGCAGATATAAAGTGCTTCAGAGTAACGAAGTACACTGTAAAAAAATATGTACCGTTACTAAGATTTTTCTAGTAGATTTGTATTCCAAGAACTATAACGGTAACTGAAAGACTCATGTAACCTTCCTCGGTTACATGAAATTTTGCTGTTATCGTTACATGAAAAGTTCTGGGAATACAAATCTACTAGAAAAATTTCAGTAACCTTACATTTTTTTTTTTTTTTTACAGTGTAGAGTACTACTTCGTTAACCCGTCGACCAAAAAACTATCGCCAATCTATATGATTAAATGCCAATTATGAATCATCACAAATGTCACATTCATTTGAAATTAAGCACGATACACGCTTTTCTTACGTCAGCAAGTGATTTCTACACCGGCCCCTGAAATCTAGACCTGAGCGCTCGCACAAAAATGGCGGATGTCGAGGGCGAATTTTTTTTCAGCATGTGTACGGTACCTTGAAAACTCGTACTAATTATATTTAAAAGCTTTTTCCACTTTATTTTTTTTTTAGATTATACAAATCAAAGAAATATTTTATAAAATACTGGTGTCTAATTTTAAGGGACCATGCATACATAAAAACAACAACAACTTTTGGTAGCCGTTATTTTGTTTTAGCGCTCAGGCTTAGTCTTCAGGTGGCAGTGGATTTCTAATTCATTTTTTTACAATTATTTGTTCTTTAGTTAGTTAAAATAAAAACTAGGTCAGTTAGTAGAATTTGGCGATTTGTAGAATTTGACGAAATTGGTCTAAGGGGGTATTCAAGTAGTACTAAAATTTTAGCCGATTTTTCCCAGAACTGCATTTTATAAAATCGATGGATACTCCAAATCAATCAATTTAAGTCTTTTTGAAAATTAATCATAGCATAATGTCACTTGGAAACTATGCAATATATCCTGATGGAAAATTACATTTAGTTTTAAATGATGCTATTTCACTAAAGATACATATTCTTTAAAATGTCTTCGTATTTCATTATCCTCTGGGCGAATGAAAACTGTGTTTCGCTCTAGATTTAATCTACATTGCGAGACAAAATATTAAGACCTTATGCAAATTTTGTTGCTTAGAATAAAATTCCGAAAAGAGCTATACATCTTTAATTAATACACAATTATCCGACTTACTATGTCATAGACCGGGTGGAGGCAGCACAGACAATCACCTCATCGAATTTACGAGTGAAAATCTGGGATTATTTATATCTCGATTCGCATATTAAAACACAATCGGTCTGCCAAGTCATATCTTTGTGAAAAACACCTAAAAATCCAATTTTAGCGGTTGACTCATAGGTTTATACCAATGTGCATTCCTGCATCCAAAAGTATGAAAACATGGAGGATTGGGAGCAGAAAAACATAATGGCAAATCTATGGGTCAACCGTTAACCCCTTAGCGCGCAGTGTTGCCGGGTCGGCAACACCTAAAGTTCCCCCTGTTTAGAGACACAAAAACTCCGTGACTATTTTAAAAACTACTCTAATGGCTACTTTAAATCTTTCTTATGAGTTCTAGATGGCAGCACCACAGAGATCAAACTCTACTGTTTTTAAATAATAGGTAAAATGTTTTAGTGTAATACACGCTTCACAGCAATGCCCTTCTCACTGCGCTTATCAATGCTTTACTGATGGGAGGTTACCACTTCGGCAACAGCTGTATAATTAAAATGGTTAGTGCAATCTTAAAAAACAATACCTGTGTACTCCTCTAAGCCTAAATAGATTGCCTATTTTTTTTCTATAAATTCCAACTTTAAAGAGTAGTGCGCCGGAAAGAGTTAAAATTGGATTTTTAGGTGTTTTCCACCAAGATATGACTTGGCAGACCGATTCTGTTTTTTCACCCGTGACATCGATGATGTGATCGTTTGTGCTGCCGCTTCCCTGTCCATAAACTTTATTCATTTTTTTTTCTTTTACAGTTGTTAAAATCTTGTAATTTTAACAAATGGAAATAGGTTTAAAACCAGTATTTTCTTTTAAATGTAGCATAATGAGATGACGTTGTGACTGGAGATTTTTATGTAGACTTATCTCTAATGATGTTTATAGGTTAGTAACCGTTAGATTTTAGATATGCACCTGCTGCTTTGAGCGTGTTTCGTGGGAAATCATTGATTTGTAAAGAAATATTTTAAATTAAGGCCTTTTTCGGGTTGTGGGCTGACTGAAAGGAAAACTGACGTAAAAATAAATAAATTTAAAATGTTGGGAACAATTTTCTTTATGATCTAATGAAATATGTTGGAAATAAAAGAAGCGGACGGCTATCAAAACTCGGAAACCTGTGTAAAAGGAAAGTTAGTAGAATAACTGTTCAAGATTTTGCTTTTTCTTCTACATAAAGTCGGCTTTTTAATTTTCATTAGCATCCATAGTTTTAAAAAATTTGTTTAACCCTTTAACCCTTTCCGGCACGGGCAAATTCTGCAATAAAATGAGAAATTATCGACTGATACCGGAATTCACAAACGAATTTTTTAGACATTTTGAAATTCGTAATTTAAGCTTTTATTGTAAAAGCAAAATTTTAGTAAAATATTACTGGTGCCTTTTGCAAGTTTGGAATAAAAATTAGGTATCCCAGACCGGGCACAGTGTGCCGGAAAGGGTTAACGATCAAAGCATTTTCATTGCTAAGGTGTTGAAATAAATGAGTGACACCGGTAATTAAGAATAAATATATTTCTAAATAAGAAAACGTGATTTTTCACATACATAATAAAAGGGTTATTTTTAGATAAAAATACCGGTGTCAGTGTTGCATATCGGAATTAAAATTTTGTGGTTTCGTGGCGAAACCAATGAACGTTAAATGGTTAAAAGAGCCGAACGCTTGTTATTGTACTAAATTAAACGTCAAGATAAAACTATAAAATCATCAAAAATATACATTTTGATGCAAGACAAAATATCTCTTTTTCCAATCTCTTTTTCCAATATCTTCAAGTTCAATATTATGACAGAAATCGCTTTTTATTAATAAAACAACAATCATCCTTTATAGTACATACGATTTAATCACTGCCCCCTCTACAATGCCTATTCACTGAGCAGACGACAAGCGTGAAACGTCATGAAGTGGAGGCGAAATCACTAACCTTATTGGTTCCACAATCGCCACGAAACTCAAAACGCGATCGTTGTCAGGGAAACGGCCTCCACTACGTCACAAGCGAGAAGGCATTGTAGAGGAGGCAGTGATTTAATATATTACAGGCATGATTTACTAAACGAACCATATCTGCTTTCAAAACGTGTACTAGGTGGTAGTCCTGTCGTGATTTGGGCAGGCTTTACTACAAAAGAAAAAGTAAGTTTGGTTTTGGCCGACACAAAGACGAACTATTTTGACAATCAAGGTATTCTTGGCGTAATTTGTTCCACTTAAAGATGAACTTAAGGATCAGAATTTGGGTTGTATTCCACTTAACGCTTTCTACTCACATGTCTCCGTCAACTTCAGATTAATTATCTGCAAACATAAAGCATTTAGACATTCCGTCTAAAAAGTCCTGACATAATAATATGGAAAACTTGTAGGAGGGAGGTCTTGTTTCTTCAAGTTTATGCCAATTGAAATCAATTTGATTTGTTTGCTGAACTGAAAGTAGCCATTTGGAATTAATGAAAGAAATATCCATTCCCACTTATAAAAACCTAACCGAATCCTAAATATTAATGCACAAATCTTTTATATGTGTAATTTAGATTTTAAACATACTGATCCTAATCATTTTACCACTAAATTTTATTATATAGAAATTAATGTTTGGTTATTTTTTATAAACACATTATTGTAATTTTTAAAAAAATAATAAAACTTGTATGAGTTTATGTGTGTAATTTTGCAATGATATTCTTTTTTCATTAAAGTAAGAGCTTTCTTGTTCTTTTTGGTGGTCCTAAATTCTTTTCCAGTATTGTACAATAGGCTAGACCGAAAAAAAAACTTTTAATTTTATTTTCGATGATAGGTATTACGGAAAATTTGCCACTAGTGGCTATAAGTTCACACACAAAAAAAAATTGAGATTTTTTTTTGAGCAATTCCTATATCTGCCTTAAATGGCTTGAAGTCTTGTAAAAATGCTAATTTTTGAACTTTTGTAGCAAAAATTTAAAGTTTTAAAATTAACTCTATTTTGGTTATATTTACTTGTAAAGGTGCTAAAAGTTTAAAATAGTTCTGATAGTATATTATTTAATTTCTATGCGTATTTTAAATTAGCCAATTTGTGCAGCTTTTTCGCGTATAATTGGCAAAAGTTGTATTTGTTTGAATCGTTCACCAGTTTCTCTTTTATTAATATCCCTTGGTCTTCCTTATATTTTTCGATGTGTCGAAAATCAAATATTTGGGTAACGGACAGCAGCAATCTGCTAACAAATCTGGAAGGCGAGAACGAGGTGGACCATGAACTTTTGCAAGTGCAACATGCATCTTCGTAATATTAAGGAAGTAAAGGAGAAAATAAAAGGTGGGAGAATATGCGATAAGGTATCCTTATTATTTTTTCGTTCAAAATCTACAAATTGAGCTTAATACAAATATACCACCATTACGTAACATCTTTTTAAAATATAGATTAAATTTATCTTATGACTATTTACAGATATAAGTAAACTAATATTTTTATATTTAATATTTGGTTATTCCTTCACAAAATATTTTTCACAATGGCATTCTTCATATGCTTTCCGTGCCATCTTGATATGAAACGCATTAAATCATAAATATTCCAAAATCTAGTTCGTCTTTCTTACACCAAGACAGATTTATTTCGGAAAATCTTTATCGAGTCTAATTTTTACAAATGAGTCTGGATTTCCTGGTGCTGATTTATATTTCCATTTGAAAATCATTTTTAATATCATTACGAAAGTTTCATATTTAACATAATACGAAATATATAAATAAATTTAATCTACCCGATGCCCTTATATGTTTAATTTGCATAATTTATTGTTGAAAATGTTATATTCCAGGAAAATGCGAACGCTAGAAATTGTTCAACTAAAATAAATGCAAATAAATATATAATAGATGACGGAATGAAATTTTCGCCTTGCTTTTAACATAAAATGTATAATATGAACTTTAAAATGTTCAGGCTTACTTAAAAGGCAATTAAATAATGAACTATAGATGTTAAAAGTTAATTTTATTTAAAAATATCTTAGTATTTACAAACCTTTAAGCAGGTTCTTCCACAGAGAATATTTTCTTTTATAAAAACAAATGCAGTAAAACCTCCATAACGGACACTCCCGAATAGCGGACGTCATTATTTAAGGGTTTTGGTTAGATTTTGGAAGTGGGGATTGGAAAACTGTCCGTTAAATAGAGGCGTCCGCTATACGGTAGTGTCCTTTATGGAGGTTTTACTGTATTTGCATCTATAAAAGAAAATATTATTTGAGGAATTACCTGTTTAAAGGTTTGAAAGTACTAAGATATTTTTAAATAAAATTAACTTTTAACATCTATAGTTGATTATTTAATCGCCTTTTAAGTAAGCCTGAACATTTTAAAGTTCATATTATACATTTTTAAAATAAATGCATCGACAGAAAATTGAAACGTTAACAATATATTTTTTAATATATTTTGCATATAGCTATTTCAATCAGTTGTATGCATTTGTTGCAAATTAATCTTTAATATCCAATGACACGCTTCTGATATATTTAATTTGCGACATCGGTTAAATTTTCACAAAAGATTTCTCCATAAAAATATTTATCATACGTTCACACCGTCCTTAAAAATCGCTTTCAAAAGAAAATCGCCAAAACATATTAAATCAAACCTATAAAACACCAAACGCTGCAAAATGCAAATCGTTTATTTAATTTAAAAAGTGATTTTTATCCGGAATTCTTTTTATCAATAAATAAATAAATAAATAAATAAACAAGAAAAACAAAAGAAAAAAATAAAATAAAAATAAAATTGTTTTTGAAAAACGACATATTGATTTAGTCATTTTTATCATTTAAAAAAAAACATGAAGAAATTAAGTTTATGAAAAGTTTTTTCTTTGTCTTTTCTATCAAAACAAATAAAAGAATATTTATAAGATTCGTATAAAAATATTTTGAGTTGAGTAAAATAAAATAATTTATAAAGTTTGCTGTGATATTTAAATCCTTCGATCTTCAATACTTTTAGAAAATATTCTGCTTATTTTTAATAAAATATTAATATTCCATATTCATAAACTTGAGTATTTTTTTAAAATGCTTAGTACAAAAATTTTTAAACTTTTGTTCGTTTTATATTTAAATCATATTTAAATTTGGTACACGCAAATTTAATATATATTATTTAAAAACTTTCTGCATAACGCAGAATTAAATAAATTTACGTTGTTCTTTTTCAATAAACATATCTGAAAAACTGGGTATAGGACAAATTTCATTCAAAAAAAATTGCAGAAGTAAACTAAAAAGTAAACTAAGAATTAAACTTTTTAAACTAAATTTAATGCATATAGAAAATTAAAACGTTATTATTATTTTATTTATTTATTTACTTTCCTTTCAAATGCTTTTACAAAATATTTTTTAAAAAATGATTTTTCTTTGAAAATGGAGATATTTAAAGTATAATTCAATGTGATTTATGTATTTTGCAAAATAATCATTTAATATTATGTAACATGATTCTTTTATAATTAATCCTTCCACAGAATCGCTATTTGAATAACGGTTTTTGTATCGTAAATTGTGTTGAACGTGCAAAAGAATTTCACAAAAAACGGCGCTAGGATTTGTTCAACTAAAATAAATGGAACTATTCAAAATTGAAACCTTAAAAATATCTTAAGCCAAAACAATTACCGTAATTTTCGGCGTATAATCCGCGATTCAAATAATTCTTTTTGGATCCAGAAATCTAATTTAGTGATTGAAGACAAATATTTATGGCGATCTAAAACGTTAAATTTCTTTTTAAATCACAAATTTCTGAATCAAAAAATGATTGTTTGATCCCCGGAAATTAAGACACAGTAAAGTTTATATAATTTTTGTAATGTACTTCCTTATTTACACGCAGTTTAATCACTAACACGCTATTTTGTATACATCAATTTCAAAAACTCGGTCGCATGTTCACAAAAGCAATCTATAATTAAATTTTTCATATGGGCTTCACATTATTTTAAAATTGCTTCGAAAAGAATATCGTCGAAATATATTAAATTTAAACGCACGAAAAAATCAATGTAAATTGTAAATCGCCTGTTTAAACTAAAAAAGGAGTTTTCATCCGGAATTAGATTAAAAAAAAGTATTTTGAAAACGACATATCGATTCAGTCATTTTATCTAATAATAATAATAATAAAAAGTTGAAGAATTTAAGTTTTAAGGAAAGATTTTTCTTTGTCTTTTCTGTCAAAATAAATAAAATAATGTTTATAAGATTCATAAAAAATACTTTGAGTAAAGTAAGACATGAAATAATATATAAAGTTTGCTGTAACTTTTGAATTCATCGATCTCCAATACCTTTTGAAAATTTTCCCTTCAATTTTAATGAAATGTTGAAATTCCATATTTATGAATTCGGTTGAATTTTAAAAATATTTAGTATAAAATTTTTAAATTTTGTTCATTTCATACTTAAATCATATTCAAATCTGATACACAGTTTTAATAAGTCCTATTTAAGAAATCCCTGCATAATTTAGTGTTAAACCTATAAATAAATTTAAGTTGTTCTTAATCGATAAACATATTTTTAAAACTGAATATAGAACATACTTCATTCCACAAAAATGCAGGAGTATTACAGTTTTTAAATTAAAATTAATGCATATACAAAATTAAAATGTTATTATTATTTCATTTATTTATTTATTTTTCTTTCGTACACTTTTACAAAATTCTTTAATTTTTATTTTAAATAGACGTATTCAAAATAGATTTTAATGTGATTTATATATTTTGCTAAATAATTTTATTAATATTCTGTAACACGATTGTTTTAAAACCAGTCTTTTCACTGATCTGTTATTTGAATAACTATATTACATGTGTAAAGTGAACTTGCTATATTTCACGAAAAGGAACGTTAAAAATTGTTCAACTATAATGAATGAAACTCTACAAAATTGAAGACTTAAAAATATATTTTCTGTATATTTTACGTAGAAATATTACAGAAAGATAAAATATCTAATATGAACTTTAAAACGTTCACTACCTTCTCTCATAATGTTAATCCAACAAACTACTTTTATTTTCAACTGTAATAATTATTGGCTCGCTCATTTTCAGAAATGATGTACAGTCGAGTCTCTCTATAATGAAACTCCATACATCGAATTTCTCTATATAACGAATTTTTAGTAGCAACGGTCTTCTTTTCGCATGATTACATTAAAAACAGTCTCTATATAGCGAAATATCTATCTCCATAAAACGAATTTTTTCATAAATTGGCCTTAATTTATTCAGTTTTAAAAAGCTTCGAAATCATATGGAATCAATTTTCCATTACTTATTCTTGATTTATCGTCAGTGCTGATATATATATATATATATATATAATTTCTCTCCTTGTTCTTTAAATCCAACGAATTCATTCCTCCTCCTACAAACCTTTCCACATCCTTCTCAAAACAGAGTTAATTGGATTGATACGCACATAAGAGAGGAATCAATGAGAGGCACATAAGACAGGCCTTCAATTTGAGGAAAATGTTAACTACAATTTTTCATTCCTTGCTACAATTTGAGCATTTTATTTATTTATTTATTTTGAGATCGTAACAATCTTAAAATCAAAACAACAAAAAATTACAGATTTCTTCGTCTGAAATTAATGCAAGTCTTCCTTATTTGATTTTCATTAAGATTTCAAATAAATGTCTGTTCTCTTTTTTGAAACAACTTAAATAATTAAGAAATAAAATGTTAGGCTAATATTTACTTTTAAACATTCCAAATTCTTTATTCAAAAGATCAAAAATAATATTTGTTCAGATTTCACACATTAAATACGATTTTTAACATCATTCTCTATACATTGAATTTCTCCATATAACGAATTTTTTACTGGAACGGTGGATTTCGTTATGTAGAGACTCGACTGTATTTATATAAATAAAGAACAACTATTTGTATTTTTTTTCCTCTGAAGAGCCTGATTAAGGCTTGAAAGTCCTAATATATTTTAAATAAAATTAACTATTAACATCTTTGAATATTTTTTAACGCCTTTTAAGTAAAATAGTAAACATTTTAAAGTTCACACTACATATTTTATGTTAAAACACTGTGAAAATTGCATTCCATGATATGTTTTATTAAAGTAGGTTTTATATATTTTTTAACGTAATTCTTTACCATTTAGTTACATGCTATAGGTATGTACCAATTTCAAAAACTCGAACTCGGTTACACATACATAAAGACTAACCAAACTTATATTTTCCATACGTTTTTCATATTATCTTAAAACTCCTTTCAAAAGACTATCGTCGAAACATATTAAGTATAAATGTACTTAATAATAAGCGCTTCAAACTGAAAATCATTTATTTAACTTGTTTTTTTTTTATCCAGAATATTTTTTTTCCTTTAAAGCTTAATCATTCCGCTATTTCTCCAATTTAAAAAAGATAAAGAAGTTAAGATTTTAGGAAAGATATTATTCGTCTTCTCTGTCGATACAAATAAAAGAGCATGTATACGATTCATAAAAACTCCTTTAAGTAAAGTAATATGAAATAATTTTTAAAATTTGCTATAACGTTTAAATTCTTAGATCTTCAATATCTTTTGTAAATATTCTGATTGTTTTTAAGAAAAGATTAAAGTTCCACAGACTGTAAATACATATACAGAGCTGCCAACTTCTACGCCTAATTAAATCACATAAACATGTTTGAAACCACAAAAATGTTTTAGTAAAATGTATGCCAAATATATTCAATGTTATGCATTACAACACATATTGTTAATTATTTACAAAATTTTCTGTTTTTAACATGTTTATTTGACTTTAAATAGGCGTAGTAGTTGGCAGCCATGCATGTATATTGTAGATTACTAAGAAATTTTAAGGAAACTAGGATGCCTTGAACTTTTAATATAACTGCAATAAAAGAAATTCATGTAACAGATGCATGTTTGTGTAAAACAAAAAATCTGTCATGTTATTAGACTTTTTCAGAAACTTCGGATGCCTATAACTTTTGCAGTAGGTGCGACGAGAAAAATTCTGCATTTATTCCTGGTAATTGATAAAATTTTAGTAAGCATACGAATATTTGTAGCTTTTAAAAAACACTAGTTTTGTAGATTTATATCTTTTCTTGACGGTGTATTCATAAACTCCATTGATTTTTTTTTTATAATTTGGAGTGTCTCAAAATGAATATCGGTATTTTAAAGCTTGGTAGTACTTATTACATAGAACTTTAAATTATAATTAATACATTAAATGAGAGAGTAACTCAAACAGTTTTATCTACAAATTTAGAAATATTTTATGTGAGCACTTTTCTTCTGATTTGCAAAGAAGTTCTGTTCATATTCTCACCAGATTTAACGCCATGTGATTTCTACTTGTCAAGGTTCATAGAGGATTGTTTGTATCGTTCTCCAATACCAGCTGATCGTTGCATCTGTTGCAAAATGACCGTACAAACACAGGGCTCCCAACCCTAATAGCATGCATGGTCACAGTGACGCCTCTGTGAGTCACTTTGGTCACAACACATCTGTGTCCAAAATGCCACCATTCAGTGACGTCACATTGTGACTGAGATGTGACTTTCTTAAAAATCTTTAGAAATTTATAAATATCCTTCAAAACTTGTTATTTACTTTAAAAAACATGTTTCTGGCAATTTAAATATCGTTGCTTTTGTCACAGTTTCGTCACAATGTTAATGTCAAATTAGTCACAAATGACACATTTTTCACAAATTTGTCACATTGTGACCACTTTGTGAAACGTCACAAAAGAGCTCTAAAACGGCCATAACGACTTCACATTTTAGTCACTGTGACTTCACATCGACGTCACGTGACGTCACATCGACAAACGATGGTCACAAAGTCACAATGTGACTTCACAACGACGTTGCAGTGACGTCACCATGCTTTACGGAAAATGGTCCGCCAACTGAACATCAGAATTTTCTTAAAGAAATTTTCCTTTTAGATTTTTCTTGAAAATTGCCAAAAAAACCCCTTTGGAAGGTAATTCTAGCGCAAATTCTGTTGAAACGTATTATGAAATTTTCTGTTAAAAAATACTGATGTTCAGTTCGCGGATCATTTGGAAGCCCTGCAAACACTAATCAACGTTTGGGAAGAACTGAACTATCGATTTCATGTGTGCCGTATGATGAAAATTTCTCACATTGAACCAGTGTTGCCAGATAGGCTACTTATTTTAAATTCAGATTCTTGACTGGCACCACTTTTTTGAAATAGTAAAATGTGCCTTATTTAATGGCATATTAATAAAGGCGAAAATAAACGGAATTTTGCCGTTTAAAAAAAGTGGTGCGAATCATGAAATCTGAATTTTAAAAAAGTAGCCCACTGGCAACACTGCATTGAACGCTTGTATGCTTGTAGGTAAAACTGCTTGTGTTGATCTTTCATTTTATGTAACATTATAAATTTTAATTTTATGTAATAGATACCATCAAGTGTTAAAAATCCGATATTCTTTTAGAAACATTCCGTATTAGCATAAAATTTTTATATCAGTGTTTGTTTCATATTTAAATCATAGCTCAATATAATATAGAATTTTTAATATAACTTATTGAAAAATTCATACATAACGTAATATCAAGCTTAAAGAAGAAATTTAAGTTATTCTTTATCCAGTAAACATATTTTAAAAATTAGTTGCAGATCCTATTTGATTCCATAAAAATGCAGAAGTATTACAGTTTTAAATAAAATTAATGTATTTATAAAAGTAAAACATTTTTATTGATAATATTTTTTTAATCCTTTCTAAGACTTTTGCAAAATCTTTTAAAAAGGGGTTTCTTCTTTGAAAATAAAAGTATTCAGAGCAGATTTCACAGTAATTTATATATTTTTTAAAATAATCATTTAACATTTTGTTACACGATTCTTTTATAATAAGTTCTCCCACTAACCTGTTATTTGAATAACGGTTTTTTAACGTAAAAATGTATTGAACGTGTTATAATTCACAAAAGGCAAGCTGAAAATTGTTCAGCTAAAATGAATGTATTTATGTAAAATAAAAGCGTTAAAAAATCTTTTCTACATCTTTTATGCAAAACGATTACAATAAGAATTGTGCATTTTTTGCAAAGTAATTCTTTAATATTCAGGTACATGCTATTGATGAATTAATTTTAAAAACTCGGTTACACATTCACAAAAGATTTCTGCATAGTTATATTTCTCATATGCTCTTCATATCATATTACTTTAAAAATTGCTTTGAAAAGAATATCTACAAAACCTATTAAATGAAACGTACGGAATACTAAACGCTGCAAAATACCAATGGTTTATTAAACATCAAAACAAACTTTATCTGACATTCTTTTTATCAAAAAAGTAAATTGTCAATTGAAAACGGGTTATCGATTTAGCCATTTTCTCCAATTTAAAAAAGATGAAGATTTCAAACTTTCAGAAAAGATTCTCATTTTTCTTTTTTGACAGAGTATTTTTAATATTCTTTTAATATTAATGTAAAGTAATATGAAATAACGTCCAAAGTTTTCTTTTACATTTAAATTTTACGATCTCAAATATTTTTCAGAAACATTCCGTTTAATTTTAATGGGATATTAAAATTTCCATATTTATTAAAACTTTTTCGTTTTAAAATATTTATGATAAAAGTTTTACATTTAAATAATATTTAAATGTGATACTCAATTTTAATATATCTTATTAAGCAATTTCCTGCATAACGTCATATCAATCTGATAAAAAAGTTTACTGAATACTTAACAAATACTGTATTCCAAAGTGAAGATGCTATTATTAAATTAAATTAAATAAAGAAGAAAAAGCGTTGATTTAACAACTAAATTAAACTTTTTTTTTCTAAAGGAATAAACGATGTTGAAGATTTTAAAAAACTTAAAAAAATGGATTACTATTCCACCTATAATAAATGTATCTAAAATAGTTAAAATCTTAAAAAAAGATTCAATATCTTTTACGCAAACCGATTTGAACATCGTACACATGCATATTTTGAAAAATTATTTTTTTATTAATGAATTAAACTCTTCTGATATATTACCGTAATTTCGGGTGTAGAAGCCGCAGATCAAACAATTCTTTTTCGACCCAGAATTTTTTTTAAAACAAACATAACTAGTCAGATCGCCGTAAATATTTGTCTTCAATCACTAAATAAGATTTCTGGGTCCAAAAAGAATTGTTTGATCGGCGGCTTATACACCCGGAATTACGGTAATTATAACTACTTGTTATATGGTTACAAACAATAAATTCTCAATTATATTTACAGGAATATAAGCGTTGCGCCAGAAATTGCTGACTGGAACCACTAAATTTCTATAGTATTCCTTGCCTTTCTTAATGACCGAATTTCTGATGATTAATAGGGCTGTATTCAAATTTAGTGACGAAAATCAGCAATTTGTGGCGCTGCGCTCGCATCCCTGTATTTGTCATATTCACTTCACGTCGTATTATAAAAGTGCTTTTAAAAGAAAATCGCTAAAACATGTTAACCCTTTAATGGTTGCATTAAATTACGGTTTAAAAATTCAAATTCATTACTGCCACCACTTTTTCGAAAAAGAAATATTCATCTTATTTAATGACAAGTAAAATGATATCAGAGTAAAACAAATTACATTATTTTATAAAACTGGTGCGAATCAAACACTTCTGAATAAAAGCCGTGAGGCTTGCACCTGGTGAATGCCTGGGGCGAGACGATTAAGTAGTTAATTAAAAAGTACGAAATAATAAACGCTGCAGAATGCAAAACGTTTATTCAACATGAAAAGAGCTTTTTGTCCTAAATTCTTTTTATAAAAAAGGAAAAAGTCGTTGAAGCTTATTGATTCAGCCATTTTCTCCAGTCAAAAAAGATCAAGAAGCTAAGTTTTCGGAAAAGATTCTTTTTGTCTTTTCTGACAAAACAAATAAAGAATATTCATAAGACTCG
Organism: Maratus speculifer; assembly: GCA_964019185.1. Taxonomy (NCBI): domain Eukaryota; kingdom Metazoa; phylum Arthropoda; class Arachnida; order Araneae; family Salticidae; genus Maratus; species Maratus speculifer. The sequence goes on along the minus strand of OZ025302.1, from coordinate 197,269,432 downwards.
GAGAAATTCATTTGAGTGAAGTAAGATAAAATAACTTATAAAATTTACTCTAACATTTAAATTCGGCGATTCCCGACAGTTTTAAAATACATTCCGTTTATTTTTAATCAAACAGTAAAATTTCATTAAAGCCAATTAATATATTTTTTTAAATATCCTGAATGTTTTAATTATTTTTATTTTTTTATATTTAAAAAAAATTATCTTGAAAGTTTTATATTTTATTCTTTTCCTATTTAAATTATATTCAAATATGTTACACAAATCTTAAAATATGTGATTTAAAATTTTTATGCATAACGTAGTATTAATTGAACCCCAAACATTAATGGCGCCTATCTCCTTCGGAAGACGATTGGGATTGTTAGATTCCTATTTAATATTGTTTGTCTTAATGTGTACTATCACAATTTTTACTATTATTTAGAGAGATTTTGTATATATATATATGGGGAAAAGTAATTATTTACTATTTGGTAACATGCTTCTGATATATTAACCCGGGAGAACACGCGCTTACCCAGGGTAGAAATGGTTTTAACTTTGTCACCAATATTATCAAATTATAACCGTCATTTTATTTAGGCGGAGACAATCCTTACAAAGTTTGCGAAAAAATAAGTTCAAGATTACTTTAAAAAGATTAGTGGTTACAATTGCAAAAATCATACGCACTGCGGGTCAAAAAGACCCGGTGCGTGTACTCCGAGTTAATTATAACAGCTGGTTACATGTTTACAATCAATAACTTCTCGATTATATTTGATGAGTAGAAACACTGCGCCAAAAATGGCTGATTGCCATCAATAATTTTTTATAGTATTATTTTACTTATTTAATGACAAAATTCCTGATATTTAATAAGACTGTAATGAAATTTAGTGATGAAAATCAGCAATTAGTGGCCCTGTACTTGTCATATACTCTTCACACACTAATAAAATTGATTTCAGTAGAAAATCGCCAAACATATTAAATCAAAAATACGAAATAATAAGTGCTGCAGAATGCAAATCGTTTATTCAATATCAAACGATGTTTTTATCTGAAATTCTTTTGATCAAAAAGAAAAAAGTCGTTGAAGCTTATTGATTCGGTCATTTTCTCCAGTTCAAAAAAATCGAAGAAATTTGGTTTTTGGAAAAGACTCTTCTATTCTTTTCTGATAAAACAAATAAAGAATATTTATAAGACTCGGAGAAATTCATTTGAGTAAAGTAAGATAAAATAATTTATAAAGTTTACTCTGACATTTAAACTCTGCGATTCCCGATAGTTTTAGAATACATTCTATTTACTTTAAATGAATCATAAAAATTTCCATATTAATAAAGTTAATATATATATTTTAATTATTCTGGGAGTTTTATGTTTTTATTCTTTTATTATTTAAATTATATTCTAATGTGGTACTCAATTCTAAATATACGTGATTTACAATAATTTTTCGCAACTAATTTTATTCATCTTATAATTTTCTTCGTCAAGCCATTTGAATGGCTATTCAAATTTTTCAATGTGATAAATGTTCACAATGCATTTCCCTGTTTATGATTGGTTAAAGCAATTACTGACAGGTAATTCGATGAACTTTTAAATTTCAAGGCAGTTTTACTCCGTTTGGAAAAAGAATAACAAAGTTTTGCTGATGTAGATCTCAGATAACGATCATAACGTTGATAATTTTAACTTTACTTTGATGTTTCTATAGCTATAGATTTCTGCAAAAATTTGTACACCAATTACTAAACTTGTGGTTTTTAATTTCGCGTTTATGATATTTTACTTTTTTAAGTAATTGTTTATTATTCAGTTACATGCTTCTGCTATATTAATTATAACAGCTGGTTTACGTGTTTATAAACGGTAATATCTCAGTTATATTTACAGGAAAAACAAGCGCTGCTAAACAAATGGCTGATTACTATCTCTACATCTTTTTAGTGTTCCTTGCTATATTTAAAGACAGAATTTCTTATATTAATAAAGCTATATTAAAATTTATTGTTGAAAATCAGCAATATGTGGCGCAGTGCTTGCATCCCTGTATTTGTCACATGCTCTTCAAGTTATCTTATAAAATTGCTTTCAAAAGAAAATCACCAAAATATATTAAATCAAAAATACGAATAATTATAAGTCCAAAAGAAATTAATTTGCTACCACTAAATTTTCATACTATTCCTTACCTTATTTAATGACAAACTTTCTAATATTTAATAAGGCTATATTTAAATTTAGTGATGAAAATCAGAAATTTGTGAAGCAGCGCTTGCATCCCTGTATTTGTCATATGCTCTTCACTTAATATTATAAAATTGCTTTCAAAAGAAAATCACCAAAATATATTAAATCAAAAATATGGAATAATAAACGCTGCAGAATGCAAATCGTTTATTCAAATTCAAAGAGGTTTTTCAATAAAATTATTTTTATCAAAAAAGAAAACGTCGTTGAAGCTTATTGATTCAGCCATTTTCTTCAGTTAAAAAAAGATGAAGATGCTACGTTTTCAGAAAAGATTCTTTTGGTCTTTTATGACAAAACAAATAAAAAATATTTATAAGACTTGGAGAAATTCAATTGAGTTCATTTGAGCATAAAATAAAGTAATTTATAAAGTTTGCTCTGACACTTACATTCTGCGATTCCCGACTTTTTTCGAATGCATTCTATTTACTTTTAATCAAACATTTAAAATTTCCATACACATAAATACTATACAATATTTTTTTTAATTTATTTTGAAGGTTTTATAGTTTTGTTTTTTTTCTATTTAAATTATATTAAAATGTGGTACTCAGTTGTTAATATGTCTGATTTAAAATTTTCATGCATAACGCAGTATTAAATTTATAAAAAAATATAAGTTATTCTATGTATAATAAGGAAAACGTCAAAAAGGATAACGTCATTGAAGCTTATTGATTCAGCCGTTTTCTCCATGTCAAAAAAAATGAAGGAAGTAAGTTTTTGGAAAATATTCTCTTTTGTCTCTTCTAACAAAACAAATAAAAAATACTTATAAGACTCGGAGAAAATCATTTGAGGGAAGTATGATAAAATAGCTTATAAAGTTTGCTCTGACACAAAAATTCTGCGATTCCCGACAGTTTTAAAATACATAGCTTTTATTTTTAATCAAATATGAAAATTTCGCAAAGTCAATTAAAATTTTTAAAAATTTGTTTTCAAAGTTTTTTATTTTTGTTCTTTCCATATTAAAATTATATACAAATGTGGTACTCAATTCCAGTGTTGCCAGTGGGCTACTTTTTTTAAATTTAAATTTCTTGATTCGTACCACTTTTTGGAAACGGCAAAATTCATTTGGTTTTCGCCAGTATAATTATGTCATTGAATAAGACGCATTTTACTATTTCAAAAGAGTGGTGCCATTCAAGAATCTGTATTTAGAATAAGCAGCCCATCTGGCAACACAATGCACACAGTATTTTAAATGTATGATTTAAAATTTTCATGCTTAATGTATCATTAATTGCACCCTAAACTTTAATGGCGCCTATCTTCTTCGGAAGACGTTTAGGACCTTAATAATGTTTGTTTTTATGATAACTATCACCCCTTAAAATTTTGTCATTAATTTAGAATCACGCTGTATATATATATATATATATATATATATATATAAATGGCTAATTGCCTCAAATAGCTAATTGCATTCTCTAAATTTTTATAGTATTCTTTGGCTTATTTAATGACATAATTTCTTATAAGGCTGTATTAAATTTAGTGATGAAAATCAGCAATTTGTCATGCAGCGCTTACTTCCCTGTATTTGTTATATGCTCTTCACGTCATCTCATTAAACTGCATTCAAAAGAAAATTGCCAAAACTTATAAAACCAAAAATACGAAATAATGAACGCTGCAGATTGCAAAACGTTTATTCAACATGAAAAGAGTTTCTTTCATCCGAAATCTTTTAATCAAAAAAGGAAAACGTAGCTGAAGCTTATTGATTCAGCCATTTTCTCCAGTTAAAAAAAGATAAAGCTTTTGGAAAAGATTATTTTTGTCTTTTCTGAGAAAACAAATAAAGAATATTTATAAGACTCCGAGAAACAGTAAAGTAAAATAAAATAATTTATAAAGTTTGCTCTGACACTTAAATTCGGCGATTCCCGACAGTTTTAGAATACATTCCATTTATATTTAATCAAACATTAAAATTTTATAAAGTCAAATTATATTTTTAGAAATTTATCTAGAAAGTTTTATATTATTATTCTTTTCCTATTTAAATTATATTCAAATGTGGTACTCAATTTTTAAAAAATGCGATTTAAAATTTTCATGCATAACGTAGTATTATGCATTATGCTAAACATTAATGGCGCCTATCTCCTTCGGAAGATGCTTGGGACTCTTAATTTCCTATTTAATATTGTTTGTCTTAATGCTTACTATCACATCTAAAAATTTGTACCATTAATTTAGAATGATGTTGTATGTGTATAGTGAAAAGTAATTATTTACTATTTGGTAACATTCTTCTGACATATTAATTATAACAGCTGGTTGCATATTTATAACCAATAACTTCTCAATTATATTTGAGGAATAGAAACACTGCACCACATATGGCTGATTGCCACCACTAAATTTTTATAGTATTCCTTAACCTATTTAATGACAGATTTTCGCATATTTAATAAGACTCTTTTGAAATGTGTGATGAACATCAGCAATTAGCGGTGTAGTGCTTCTCGTGTGTTGTTAACGTCGTCTAATAAAATTGCTTTCAAAAGAAAATCACCAAAACATATTAAATTAAAAAATACGAAATAATAAACACTGCAGAATGCAAATCGTTTATACAACATCAATGATATTTTTATCAGAAATTCTTTTTTATCAAAACGGAAAACGTCGTTGAAGATTATTGATTCAAACATTTTCTCCAGTTCAAAAAAGATGAAGATTTTGGAAAAGATTCTTTTTATCTTTTCTGACAAAACAAATAAAGAATATTTAAAAGACTCGGGGAAATTCATTTGAGTGAAGTAAGATAAAGTAACTTATAAAATTTAACCTGACATTTAAATTCTGCGATTCAAGACAGTTTTAGAATACATTCTATTTACTTTTAATCAAACATTAAAATTTCCTTATTAATAAAGTCAATGAATATTTTTAAAACAATTTGCTGAAAGTTTTATATTTTTGGTCTTTTCCCATTTAAATTATTTTCAAATGTGGTACTCAATTCTTAATATATCTGACTTAAAACTTTCATGTATAATGTAGTATTAAACTTATAAGTAAATATAAGTTTTACTTTATATGATTTTACACACGGGTTAATAAATCAGCATTCTTTCAACTATTTTATACGAATTAAATAAAAACGGAGAAAATAAGTCACGCATTTTTTTTTAAATAAAGTTTTGTAAAGAGAAATTGTTGCATAGTGTATAAAGGAAATATAAAATAATTTAAATGTCATTTAATTGTAAATAAAAACAACATAAAACAAAAAGTCACCGGATTTCATAACAGATGATATTCTTGGCATTGCACATATTTCCATTCCAATTTTTTTTACAATTTTTATGGGAAAATGGCAACAAAAAATACAGTATTTTACTATTTTCCATAGAGGAAAGAGTTCGTTGGTTGGTTGTATAAGGTTTAATGGCACAAAATCCCTTGAGGGACATGCTGCGCCAAAACAAAGACAAAAAAAACCAAAATCTAAAAGGAACAAGATCAGGATATCTGGATGGGGTAAATAGAGGAAAGAGATAGATGACGATTTAGTATCCATAAAAACGGTTTGCAGTTATCACTCACATTTAAATGCTCTCATTAGGCACAACCGCACATAAAGCTTGTGAAGCTGCATGTATTTAGATTTAATTTTGACCGTTTTAAACTGACTTTAGGTTTGCAATTTTGGCATCCCGCCCAGCCACTACACTTTATCTCCATGTATCTTTTCCTCTTTGACTATTTTCCATTTACTTTTAATAGGAATGGACTACTTCCGATGCCACAGTTACAAAAATATATTAAAAACTACAAAAAAATTAATATCTCAAAAAAAAATTGAAATTTAGTTTTTAAACAAATTACATCTAAAAGTATATTTTTCCCCTATACGTCGATGCAAAAACTGAAATTTGCGATGGTTGGAAGTTTAAAAAATTTTCAGTTGCGAAAATTGAAAATCAAAAATTTAATTTCAAATTTCAAACTGTTGCCATTCGCAAAATGACGTATGCATTACACATAGATATGATTGGCTTTTATAGTATAGATTCGCAAAATGACGTATGCGTTACGCAAGATGTGTTTGGCCTTTATAATATAGTTACCCGCTCAATAGCGAAATCGACGTTTCCGACACAATCGAGTTATTTTTTTTATTAATGACGTTTTTAGTTACACCATACAGGATATTTCAAATCTTCCTCAATATATTTTAATGGAAATTTCAGAATATATGTTTCATGTCAGCGTGTAAAAACTGAACCTAAAATTTCCTTTTTTACTATTAAAATAACTATTTTTGTAAGTGATTATATTATTCTGTTTTTCAAAATTGTGGGTTATCGAAATACAACTTTGAATTAAAAATACAAAAATGCTTTAAATACAAATTTCTTAAGATTCAGGTTACTTATTACAATCTTAATTATGATTAGGTCTAAAAAAATATTAATTTTGTAATCTGTTGCAAAAGTAATTAGTTTATGTCTGACCGTTTGTATCCCCCTGTATATATTAATCCCACATCTTACAATTCTTTAAATACATGAAATGAAGAAACATACTTATATCTTTCATCCCGATTAAAATTTTGTCTTAAAATTACATACGTTTTAAGATTTTAAATGTTGAAAAATGATCTTTTTTTATTTTTTTTTTTCTAACATTAAGAGTCTTGAGAAAGTTTTTTAAAGAAATTCCATAGAAACATTTCTCATATACTCGTCACCTCACTTCGTCTTCATTACAGATTCAAAAATAAAACAACCTGTAAAAATATTATACCCCTCATACGAAATAATACACTCTGACATATGCAAAGTGTTTACTTTTATCTAAAAGAAATTATATCTTCCCTTTTTTCATTAAAAATTTTTTTTTTGAAAAAGGTTTGTTGATTGAGCCATTCTTATCATTTCACAAAAAAGAGGCGAGGTTGATTTTTTAGAAAGACTCTTCTTCGCCTTTTTTGTTAAAACAAATAAAATTTATCAGATCCAATAACTTTTTTTAAAGAAAAGTGATATGAAATACGTTTTAATGTTTGCACTAAATTTAAAATTTTACGGTCCTAATTGCTTTAGTAAAAAGTGCATTTGCATTTTATAAAAAATTAAAATTTTCTAATAGCGACTGAACTTTTAAAACATTCATAAAAAGAACTAGCGCTTTAAATGACTCGTAAAAACTATATTTTGGTCCAGAAAATTTGTTTAATATTGTTTTGGGATAACGTACATTCTTGTTTTGGGGTATGTAAAACTCCACCCACGGAGCTGCTTTTGTGTTTTTATGTTACATTGTTCTTAAAAATAGACACAATATTCTGTTTAATTTTTATTTGTATATACAGGGTGTCCAGCTTATAAGACCCTGATTTCAAAATTGAATTTCTCAAAATTAAAGATCGATAGAATTATGCGGTAAATGGTTGGTTTATTAGGTATGCTGTAAAAATGTTATACAGATATTTCGAACGGTGAATACTTTGACAAGATTGTGTTCTGATTGCAAAGAATGCTTCACTTAACATTTTTCTTGTTTTAGATTGAGTGCAAAAAACGAGCTTTTCGTAGGAAAGAGCCACCTTTTAAAATTTTTGGAACTAAATTTTTGGAATTTTGTAATTCCAAAAAATTAATTTCAAACGTCGTTAAAATATTAAAATTCCGTATAAGATTTTTACAGCATACTTAATAAACAAACCGTTTACCGCATTTTTCTATCGATCTTTGTTTCTGCGAAATTTAATTTTGAAATCAGTGTCTTATTCGCTGGACACCCTGTAAATACACTGATTAGAAGCAAATCTATTATTATAAACAATCAGTCGAATAAAAATATTTAGTTACAAATTGCTATATGGAAGAGTTTTTTTTATGGGCCTATCATCCTACTTAAAAGACGGAAATTAATGCTGCCAACGAAAACCTCAAGGCCTGAGGACAGGAGGCGTGGCGTTATCACTAATGGACCAAGTTCTCAATAGTGTTGGAAAACACGTCGGAAGTTTTGAATAGCCATTTCATTTTTTTTTAATAATGGAATATATAATAATAACTATTTAAATTTACTAGTGACAATTTGGATTCCCTAGATAAAAATTCGACCAGATGTGAAATGCCCCAATATTGCCGCATCTGTCTGATTTTTTATTGAGACATTCCAAATTCTCCAGTAAGATCAATTATTTTCTCTAACATTAAAAAAAAAAAAAAAAAAAAAAAAAAAAAAAAAAATTCCAATTCTATTGAGAACGCGATCTATTAGTTATGACGTCCCGCCTCCTGTCCTCAGAAAATATTGTTTCTTTTAATTAAGATATTTTTGCGATTTAACCGAATAACACTTTCTATAATAAAATACTGGCGTCCAAAAACGCGGAAATCTTATCCCTAATTTATACTCTAACACCAATTTTATTATTATTATTATTATTGAAATCGATAGAGTATTTCATGAGTTTTTTTTATCTTAAAAGTACAACTTTCCGGAAAGCTAAAAAAAATTAGACACTTGTAACCTGTGTAAAGTTCTTGTCAGTTTTATGAAACACGTGAATTAAAGAAACACATGGATAAATTTGAGTTACATATAATAAAGAGTATAAAATGTTGCAGTAAAATTAATGTGAGTGGGCGTGGCTTCCCAGTCGTATCTTCCCGTAATACAATGACGACAGAATGTATTTGTGAAACCTAGATTTTAAAAAAGTAGAAGGCCTCTTCTGAAAAAGTTTTCTAAATTGAGATCGTTCACATTTTCCCTCAAGTTGATGCATCAGTAAATATCATTCAATGAAGGATTTAATATAGAGTGTCTTATAATCTAAATAGAATTTACAACATGATGAAAATGCATTTTCTGTAAGATAAAACACACATCCTTACTCATTGATGTTTTTCTAAATAAAAACGAAATTATCGCTGCCGGTATCAAATACCTTCAATAGTAGTTGTTAAAAACAGACTCCATTAGTTAGCTTGGATAGAATACAAAGTTTTCAAAATAGCGCTTAAATTTTTATTCGAAAAAATCCCAAATTAAGTACTAATGTGCTATTAATTAAACTCTTTAATTCTAAATTTTACTTTAATTCTCTTTTTCAGACGTCAGAACTCACAAGAAGAGAAATTAATTTAATTCTTCCTTTTAAATTGGTAACTGCTATCCAAATGAATAAAATATTTTTCTTCGAGCACTGTTAATTGTCTCTTATCGCAAAAAAGAAAGAAAGAAGATAAGAGTCTTAATCTGTTTGCGCTCACATTCTTTTTCCATCTATTATAATAATAACGCTCTCCGTTTAAACATTTGGATAGCACTTTTTTATTAAATGGTATAACTTTATATAACTGCATAGTATCGGTGTTGATTAAATGAATTCCATTTCTTACACCTAATGAATTTTATATGGCATAGCTTTGGCTAATCAATGAAGATCTTATTTGTAACACTTGTCACATTTTAAAAAAAATCTAAAAAAACGTATAGAAAACGTATTATTACCTTCTTTCGACCTTAAAGTCTGAGAAGTTATTCTATAAAATCTGGCGGGTGCGGGAGGTGCTGGGTTTGAATTCAATCACATACATCGACCTAACCTTTCAAAGTTTTCCGTGGTTTCTTCGAACCCTGTATAACCTTGCTTAAATAATGGTTAGTTTCCCTTAGAAAGACCCCCCACAAAAGACACTCCTCTTACAGCCTATATACCTCGTGCAGATAATCGGCCGTCATAAACAACACCACACACCATCGACCTCAAATACTGTTACATCAAACGTACAGTTAAATTCAAATACGAAATAAAGTGTATCACATTTTGATTTCATCTTTATTCCAATGTTACTGGACTAATCAGAGGCTATATTTAACCCATTAACGCCCAGTGTCCTCTTTTGAGGACGGTTACAAAAACAGCAAGAAAGCGGTTTTCCCACCAGTAAAGAGGAAGATAAATATGTACCTTATTTCACGAGACAGAATCCTCGATAAATTTAGATATAAGTTAATTTGATTTTAAAAGCGGTGGGAAATACAAAATTTAAATTTTTGCGAAGAAAATAATTCGGGCGTTAATGGGTTAAAGCTGGATACCACCTTTTCTTAACCCTTAACCGGAAACGCACCGTCTGTGAGATGCTTGCTTCTACATCAGCGATGTAACTAGGGATCCAAATGCTCTGGATACCACTAATTTTTTTAAGTTCTTTTAGCCTTATGGAATCGAAAAATTTTCCTGAATTTACTAAGGCGAAAAAAACTTTAAAATATTACTGGTATCAAGAGCATTTGGACACCGCCCCCCCCCGTCCCTGGCTACGCCACTGATGTAGCCACAAACATCTAACAGACGGTGCGTTTCAGGTTAACCCTTTTCGGCACGGACAAATTCTGTGATTACAATGAGATAAAAAAAAAAAAAAACAGTTAGGCTTTAATTAGAGCTTTCGTTGTAAAACCAAAATTTTATTAAAACGTTATTGGTGCCGTTGGCAAGTTTGTAATTAAAAATGGGGATGTGCCAGGATTGGGCACACTCTACCTCTAAGGATTAAAGGTTAACCCTTTCGATTCGGCCTTCTTTTATACAAATTATATTCGGTTGACACCAATTTTTTAAAAGCTGTTTCCTGCGAGTAAACAAGTTCAAAAATGTTCTAATTAAATAAGATATGCTTTATTTTATTTTATTATTACTGGTGTCAAAAACAGATTTTGCAAGGAAAGACAATGTTAAGTCGGACTGGACATGCGAGTGCAAACGGTTATATGACGGCTGAAATTACAGGGCTGCCATGACGGCTATTTTTAATTATATTTCACATCACATTTTCAAAAGAAAAGACTTTTTCATACGCTTTGATAACGCTTGCAAGAGAAATATACTACAACACGTAATTTTTTAAGTAATCGTGCGAGCAGAATATAAAAATATTCGCTTGTAGTAACCGAGAAAATGGTTCTACTGAGTTTAATATTGCGTCAATACTACATTCACCAAATCTAATTCCAATGAAAGGCCTATTTAATTAAATACTGGTTTTCAAGTTGACATATATTTAACACAATAGCGTTATAAAAGAAGTAGTGGCTTTGCTACCGCCCCCTTAATGCTAGAGTCCTGAACGCTGAAACAAGAATTGCGATTGCCATAGGCGGAGTCTTTTAATCCTTTGCGCAATCCTTGAAATTAGAGACGAGTATTTTTTTAAAGGTTTTCGTTAACTTTAATTATCGCAGAAAAGTAAAGTTGTAAAACTTTTAAAAATTATTGATGTTTACATATTAAAAAATGCACAATGGTTAAAAGAAAAACTACGCTTACGACAGCTACTATTTTTATGTCAGCACTCTGGCATAGTATTCAACACTACAAAAAAAAAAAAAAAAAAAAAAAAAAAAAAAACTGTAAAGTTACTAAAATTTTTCTAGGAAACTGGAATTCCTAGAACTTTTTATGTAACGGCAACAGCAAAATTTCATGTAACAGATACAAATTTTCACTCAAAATCGAAAAATCTGTAAGGTTACTAAGAATTTATTAGGAAACTGGGATTCCAAGAATTTTTTATGTAACTGCAACCCAGGTTACAGATAAAATTTTAGTAAAGTAACAGTAATTTTAGTAGACTCGTTTGTAAAGTTACAGATTTCTGCAATTTTACAAAAATTTGTTTTGAAAATTTACATTTTTTTTTTTTTTTTTTTTTTGTACAGTGTACAGATATAATTTTAGTAATTATACAGATTTCGACAACTTTATATCTGTAAGATTACAGATTTTTTACAGTGTAGAAAAAAGGCGACAGCACCGACAATCACCTCATCAAGTTCACGGCTGAAATTCCAAAATTAATTAAAAATCGATTTTCATATTAACCCCTTCGCGACGGAAGCCTTTTACGAAATGTTTAATACTTTGTCAATAGTTTTTAGAAACAGAAATTTGTGTGTTATTAAATCGTCAAAATGCTCCGATTAAATAAGACAAATTTTACAGTAAAATTTTACCGGTGGAGATAAACAAGAACTCCTAAGCCTTTTTTGCGGCACGGATACGTGTCGCTCGTCCCCAGTCATATAGGTAAAAAACACCTGAAAACCCGATTTTAGTGATTGAATCGTAGATCTACCATTCTGTTTTCCTGTACCCAAAGATATGAATACATAGAGAACTGGGAACAGGAAAATACAATGGTACACCTACACTGTAAAAAAAAAAAAAAAAATCTGTGAAGGTACTAAACATTTTCTAGGAAACTGGGATTCCAAGAACTTTTCATGTAACGATTCATGTAACACGAAAATTCATGTAATCGATTCTGAAACTTGAATTTTTGCTGTTACCGTTACAAGAAAAGTTCTTGGAATCCCAGTTTCCTAGAAAAGGTTTAGTACCTTTGCAGATTTTTTTTTTACAGTGTACGAATCAATCACTAAAATAGGGGTTTCAATTGTTTTCCAACAATATAAGATTTGGTAGACCGATTTAGTTTTCATATCAAAATCGATTTTTTACTAATTCTAGAATTTCTGCTTTGAACTCGATGAGGGGATTATCTGGAAAGGAAAACCAGAAGACAGCCGCCTCCCAATCTCAGAAGGTAGTGACTTTCACTAAAGATACTTGCGTTGAAACGCCGATGCTGGAAACATGTATGATTTAAGCTGCTATCAGGTCCACCAACATTTCGAGGGACTTTTGAGCCAACAAATAATTTTCTCCAACTTTTCGAGAAATGTCCGCACAAAACTCAGCGTGATAGCAAACAGCAATGTCCTCCAACTTTTTTCTGCAGTTCCAAAAAAGTCTCCGCTAGGCGAGACTTTTCATCCAACATCGAACATTTCAACGAATCAGAGATAAGCGATTGATACGAATAGGTGATAAATATTAATGCCTAGTACAAGCAATACTGTTTTTTTTTCCTGACTGTTTCCAAGACAATTATAACCATTTCCTCTCTTTGAATGGCCAAAAAGTTGGGTTAAAATCGGCTGAAAAGTTTGTGGTGCTTAAAGTTCATGAATCTGATAACAGTTTTAGATTGCATATACAGACATTTCAAAGATGAGATATCTCTTGTCAATATTGATCATGTTTTCTACAATCTGTATTTATACACATTTTTTTTTATAAAATTGGGGGTGATAATAAATTTTTGTTTTAAAAAAGCAGAATTCCCTTTTTTAATGAGTTTAACAACCTTTTTAGGGCAAAATTCTTATTTTGCTGAAATTATACAATGCCACGAGAATTTACGAATACATTTATTTTAAAACATGTAAGAGCTTTTCTTCACATACATTATAAATTAAAAATTGCTTCCCAAATTTCTTGTGCAAATGTGTAATTAAAATTAAATTACATAAAACGACAAAAATCATTGTCCTTTAAAGAGTTAACAAGAGAATTCATTTCCGAATTATTCAATCAAAGTGAGCTTCTTCAAAATATAAATAAGTAAGTAAATAAGCAAAATCAGTGAATGAAAATGAAAAATAAATAAATAATATATAAATCTAAATAAGATAAAATAAAAACAGCAGTTCTTTGCCTGAAAAAAAACATTTTCTTCTCCGAATTCTTGAATATATTCCTTTGTGATAATCAGGATGGTGCGTGGTCAAGATAAAAACGTCAAAAAAGAGGAAAATACCAGTATTTTCTAATAGAAATTTTTTTATAATATCAAGGGAATAAAGAGATTTTTCTCTTTAATAAAATGGTATTATTTGACACATTTTTGGCTGCAATTTTTTCTTGACCACTTGCGACCCTGATAATAATCCTTATGGTAAAAATGTGAATTTATATTTTGAATAGTCATTTTATGTTTATGTTAATACTGTGTAGATTGGGAAATATATGTTCATTTATTATTTTTCAAACCAATTCCTTATGAACCTTTTACTATAAAATCCCAATTTCAAAGAAAAATTCCTTTAAATTATTTTTTAAAAAGACTTCATCTTTTCAAATAATAAAAATGATGCCAAAGTATTCATTTCAAATTTAATATGCTGTTTATGAAAAATAATGTGAAACAAACATGTGTGCAACAAATTCTTATTACTGGCTTTCAGTTTAAATATTTATCTCGAGAAATCTGCACGCTTTTAGAGAAACAGACTGAAAAAAATTGTAAACACTCTCAGAATGAATATTTCGTATTTTAAAACACCCGAATGCTCGTCAAAATAGTTATGAAATAGAAAAGATATGTAGAAACGCTTATTTTTTTAAATAGTCTGCAAGAATAATAGTAATATTTATGGATGAAGAGCTCCTATAATAAAGGTTCTCTTAAAATAAAAGATATTAATGTCAAGCCTGGCAAATGAGGTGCGTTCGTATTACAACTACTTTTATAAATATTCTGATCTTAGTGCAATAACTATAGCCCTTTCATGCAAAAATGCATAAAAAATTTACTTCTATTGTAGATTATAGAAAATTCAGTTATACAGAATATATTTCAAGTCATGGGATATCATTGAATTAATTTACATAAGGTAGGATTTAACAGAAAGAAGAAAATTTTAATATTAGCTTTTTAAAAGTTTAAGTTTTGATTCAATTATCATATAATGTAAGCTTAATTGACAAAATTCTGCAAGGATTATATACGTTAACTCATTAAAGCCGGTTGGCAAAAAAACTTACTCTGTAAAGCGAAAATAACTTTTAAACTTCAATAACGCTATTTTCAATAACACGTATGCATTTACAGAAAGAATCACGTTTTGACTCACGTTTGAAGCACCTTATCGCCAGAACAACGATTGGCGCGGAGATGAAAACAATGCTACGCACCCTTTCTTGTTTGTGACGTCAAACGCATAGCGAATAGCAACCTTTTCTTCTGCAAAGAGATCGCGCTTATTGTTCATTTGTTTTTCCGTAAATGTTATCAAGCAAATACTATAATATGAGGAAATGTTATTCACCGTTGTTTACGATTAAAACATAGTTTAAAACAAAGAGCTTTTTCAGATTAAAATGCTTTAAATTTCACAGAACATCTAAATATAGTTTTTTTTTCTCAATTCAAAAATATTATTTCCTTAACTCGCTATTTTAATAAAAACAGTAGTGAAGATTCGCTTGTAATAAATATAATTAATTTCTTCTACTAATCATATTTTACGACACATTTGAACTTAGTTTATTTTGTGTTTAGCAATGCAGCTAACTCGCATGGCCAACTCACCAAGGCTGGTGCTCAAAACGTGATGCTTCCTGAAAATGCTGCCCGTATGCAGGGCTCTCACCGTTCCTAAAATTTTCACATGTTGCTACCAGTATTTTAGATTAAAAAACTTCATGGAAAGTCCGTTTAACATCTACAATAGAATAATATAATAAATATTACCGTTTAAAAATTGTGGTAGGAACAGTGCGAACCCTGCGTTTGGCTTACGGTCAAATAAGGGAAGCGGTTAAGGGGGCTCAGGGGTTGATCGATACAGAAAAACATGTAAACAGAGCTCTCGCTTCGATTCCATATAAAAACAGAAGTATTCAATGTAATTAATTTAAACGTTTTATATTTTAAAGGTATGTTTGTAGTTTTATAAAATTATAAAATGAAATTTTTCAATGTAATATAATAAGAAATATAGCAAAATTTATGTAACACAATTTTCGAAAAAAAAAATTATGTGTTATATCATCAACTCCAAGATATCTTGAAGGTGAATTGACATAAGAACCTAATTTTTGCTTTAAAATGATCCGGAAACTTTACTCTATAGAATGAATTAAGGATATAACTCAAAAACAACATTATTAAAAAAAAACTCTCAAATTTGAAAATTGAAAAAACTCCTAAAAAATACAACTTTTTTTCATTAAAAATACTCAAAATATTAAACTATCTAAACTATATTAATTCATTTTATAGATAATGATGTTATACGCATGCAAAAGAAAATGTAGGCCATTCCATCAAATAGCTTTAAATCTTGGTGTTAGTCGGCAAAAATCAAGTTTTGAGAAAACGCGACTTAAAGTTGAAATTATATGGGTGCGGCTATGAAAGTGTTGAAACATAAATGCTTATAACTCCCTTAAAAATACAAATATTTTTATGCGGTTTTTTGCATTGAGTTAAGAATTAATTGAATAATCAAACTAGATCATAAAAAAAATTCGATTTTTTGAAAAGTTTTCAACCCCTGAGGTAAATGGCCTAATGGTAAAAATCTTAATGCAAGTTATTTTTTAAATAGTCATATTATGTCTATATAAATACTGTGTAAATTGGAATATATATGTTCCTTTATTAATTTGCAATCCACTTTCAATTTAACCTGCTTTTAATACAAATTCCTATTTTCAAAGAAAACTTCTTTAAAATTATTTTTAAAAAGACTCCATCTTCTGAAATAATAAAATTCATGCCAAAGAACTCGTTTTTAATTTAAAATGTTGTTTAAAAAAATGTAAAATAAGCATGCGCAACAAAGTCTTATTACTGTCTGTCTTAATATTTACCTTGATAAATTTGCACACTTTTACAGAAACTGACTGGAGAAAATTTGAAAACACTCTCAGAATGTCGTAACTTAAAACTCCCAAATACTCGTCAAAATAATTATGAAACAAAAAAGATGTCTGAAGCACTTATTTTTTTAAAAAGTCTGCCAGAATAACAGAAATAGTTATGGATAAAGAGTTATAATAAAGGTTCTCATAAGAATATATATATATATATATATATATATATATTACAGACAGACATTTTGTAAAAACATGTTTTTTTTTCTTGGAATCTTTTACCTCTAAAACATGTAAACCCGTCAAAAACTGGAATTCGAAAATTTTCATGAATCCAAAACTTTCTTCTTGTAAAGATAGAAGAAATTAAAAAATAAGCATAAACAAACTACAACTTCTGCCCTTTCACAAGACGTTCGAACGCTGATATCCTAAAAATATTTACTATTTCTCTTGAATGGTGCTATTTTTAAAACACGTGAACTTTAAGTCCAATTCATTACTTTGTAACCTATCGTCTGCAAGGAAAAAAATTCTCCGTTGATAGTAACAAACAAAACGAAAAGAGAAATACTCTTTAAGTTTCTACCCACCACAATGACTGAACAGACGAGATAAAAATACTTTTAACTGTTTGAGCACGCATTTCTCTTTCGTCATTATTTAGAAACTTATTCAGCAGTTTTAAAGTTAAATATTTATTTCAGAAGTGTTTCGCTTCCAAAAAAGTTTTTAGTGCTTTCTTGTAAACTGGAACAAAATTCCCAAGATATATCTTAAAATTCTAAGACTGTGGATAAGAGTGAGATATAAATGAGTCTTTACTGAGAAGAGTTTTCAAGTATAGAATACAGGGTCATGAAAAATCAAAGTGCGTGGAAAATTGGATTACAAATATCTCGGCAGCTAATTATACGATCAACATCATTATTTATGCAAAATATATGTTTTTTTATTGTCTTTTATAGGCATCCCTTAAAATAAACAAATTCGAAAATTTTTATGTGCCTTTCATCAGAAAAAATATTTCGAGAGGGCAAAAAAAAAAAAAAATAAAATAAAAATAAAAATAAAAATAAAAATAAAAATAAAAATAAAAATAAAAAACTAGCAAAAGCCGTTCTTTGTTTGGATTCGCAAAGCATTATTTTATAAAACAGATATTTGAAAGTAACAATATTTTTTTAATATTATTTTTGCATCTTTATTTTTAAAAAAAACGTTATTTTAAGTTTTGGCGCATTTTAATTTTTTATTTATGATGTAAGACTCTCATAATAAAATATTTTCGAAGCAAACGTACAAAATACTTTTAAATTTTCAACTAAAAGCTCTTTTAAAGATGTTTTTACAATGTCCAGTAGCCACTGGTGTTTCTTAAAGTTGTTTGAAATATGCATGTTTCCAATCTTTGTAATTAACATCAAATAAACTTTGATAGCTATTTTAGAATAATATATTTAAAGAGAGCTTGAAGAAAGTTACTTTTTCAAAATCCTATTTTCTGGAAAAACATTTGAAATCTGCTCTCGTTGATACTATGAATTTTTAACTGTAAAACTTTTTATTCTAAAGTCTTCATTTTTATACATGTTAGCGTATGAGCATTTTTGATATTGTAGAATTTTTCGTAAGGAAAATTTCTATTGAATGTTTAATTTTGAAGGATTTTTACTCTCGACAACGTTACGTACGTTTTTAAGTCAACTGATGTCCATATATCCTCAATATTTACAACTGCTTCATCTGATGTTAAACCTTGGGATTTATGAATTGTAACAGCAAAAGCTAACTGCAGAAGAAATTCTTTCCTTGAGCAATTTATGCTTCCATTTTTCCAGAATTTAATTATTGGGGGAATTGGTACGCATCAATTCTTATAAGTTTAATTACTGTAGTATTCAAATTTATCTATGATTATTCGCGATATCTGGTCTGGTGGCTTGTGATTTTCTTTAATACGTGCAACAAAGTCTAAAGTCCCGTTCACTAAACCTTTTTCGGTCCACAAATAAGAACGTAACATTATTTTAGATCCAAATGATAAAGTAAGAAATGGTTAAAGTCCATTTGTCGTTTCTGAATCGGCCAACTTTGCTTTAGTACATTTATAAAAAGCTTGAATCGAGCCAATAACTTCACGCAGTTCATTTAATTTTTGCTTTATATAACAAATTTAACAATTAATTTATTTGTTTACAATTCTATTGTTGCTACTTTACAAAAAAAAAAAATCCACAATACAATTCTTTTTAAATGTTTAAGTGTCATCTGTGCAAACGATTTTGCGGAATAATGAAAACATATTTTATTTATTAAATTAATCATGATTCTATCTCTAATTCTTACTCTATGATTTATATTTTTTATTTCTGAAAATGCACGCGTTTCATTTTTTATTTGTTTGCTAAAATGCGTCCGTGTTGGAAATGCATGTTAAATAAGTTAATTAAAATAATAATTTTTTTTAACGCTTTACTGTAAAAAAAAATTATATTGTGCAAATCTTCAGGTCATCATTTATTTTTTTGTTAAATTTGAAGTTAAAATATTGAATAGTTTTTTTGTAAAGTGTACGACAAAATGTAATTTGAGTGGCCTAGTAGAGGATTCGCTTAGCTCATCCTAATAAATAAGTAGTTCTGGATAATTGATGTTTCTGATATTAAATTGGCTTTTTCCCATTATTACATACTAAATACATACCAAATTTCAAGTTTCTATTTTAATTTGCTCGGGCGAAAAAGCATTTGCAGTAAGACAAACAGTGGCAGAGATAGACGGATAGACAGAAAAACAGAAAAACGGACGGCAATGTTTTTTCTTCTAAAAATATATATATTTTAATCTCTAGGGTTTAAAACATGTAAATCCGTCGAAAAAATCTATTTTCAAAGCGATTGCAAACCTTACTCTATATTACGTATGATTTGTAAGTAAAAAGGGTGAAGAAACTACAACTTTCGCTCTTTCACAGCATGTTCGAACGCATATATCTTAAAAATATTTACTATTTTTCGTGAATGGTGCTATTTTTAAAACACGCGGACTTTAAGTTCCATTCAATATTTTACAACCTAACGTCAGCAAGGAAAAAAAAAGAATCCCTGTCGATAGTATACTAAAAAAAGGAAAGAGAAATACTCTTTAAGTTTCTATCCACCACAATGACTGAACAGACGAGATAAAAATACTTTTAACTGTTTCTGAGCAAACATTTCTTTTTCGTCATTATTTAGAAACTTATTCAGCACTTTTAAAGTCAAATATTTATTTCAGAAGTGTTCCGTTTCCAAAAAAGTTTTTAGTGTTTTCCTGTAAACTAGAACAAAATTCCCAAGATATCTATGTTTAAATTCTAAGACTGTTGATAAGCGTGAGACATAAATGTCTTTTCTGAGAAAAGTTTACAGGCATAGAATACAAAATTTAGCACATTTTGCATCTGAAGCGTGGATTTTTAGCCATTTATCTTTTAGACGGATTTTGCGAATCTGTACCAGAAATTCTTTAGATTTATTTAATGTTCCTTATTTAATCATGGTGTGTGTTTTTTCTAATGCAGTTTCTCATTAGTATAATGCTAGGTGTTACGTGCTTGCAAAAAATAAATATTCAGCGTTCACGATTTCTAAATAAAATAGAAGTTCCTGAAATAGAAGCATGTATTAATTAATGATGCAAATTTGTTTCAAGGACATGTTTAATAATTGATTTTTGTACAATCCAATGAAGCAAAAAGGGGAAATAATTCTTGCCAGGAAACTATGCTATTTTTAAAACTAGAACCGCCATAAGGGGTCATTATGACCCCTGCCAAATTGTAAATGGCCGATACAAACCAGAACTTTCTTCAAGAGATTTGCTAAATATGTGCAATACAAAAATAGGCTAATTTAATAAGTTAAATAGTATTAAATTAAAATTTTGGTATCAAACACTTTTCATATTTCTTTTATAAAATATCCGGCTGTACTAGTGTTAAAACACGTGAACTTTAAGTCCCATTCATTATTTTATAACATAACGACAGCAAAGAAAAAAACAATTCCTGTCGATGGTACACTAAACAAAAAAGGAAAGAGAAATACTCTTTAAGTTTCTACCTACCACAATGACTTAAACAGACGAGATAAAATTTCTTTAAACTGTTTCTGAGCACGCATTTCTCTTTCGTCATTATTTAAAAACTTATTCAGTAGTTTTAAAGTTAAATATTTATTTCACAAGTGTTTCGTTTTCAAAAACTTTTTTAGTGCTTTCTTGTAAACTAGAACAAAATTCCCAAGATGTTTCCCAAGATGTCTCCTATCTTTAAATTTCTAAGATTGTTGATAAGAGTGAGATATAAATAAGTCCTTTTGTGAGATGTTTTTTTAAGGCATAGAATACAAAATTTAACCCATTTTTCCTACGAAGCGTGGATTTTAGTCATTTCTTGTTTAGATGAAATTTGCAAATCCTTACCAGTAATTCTCAAAAGTAATTGTTGATTTATTAAATGATTGATTTTTCGTGATTGCATAAAATTAATATATTGCACTCACAATTTCTAAATAAAATATAAATTTCTGAAATAGAAGAGTGATTCTTTCTAAATAGGCCAAAATAAGAGTTATGAGGGAGTAACTGTAAGGGGTGATAAATTTTAACAAAATGCCCATTTACTTTTCTACCATTATTTGAATTTAGGTTAGGTAATGAGGTCCTAAGCCTTCTGCATCACTCCCTTATCAGCCGCTACTGAATCCAGGAAGATATTTTAAAATAGTAATTATTACTGATTTATAAGTATTTAGGTATAGTTAAAGCCCACTAAGCCTAATCTCAATTCAAATAATAGTAAAAAAGTAAATGTGCATATTGTTAACTGTTTCTTCGTTATGCCTGAAGGTCATACGGGCTACGCGTTTTTGCCAATTATGATTTGCCCGTACCCCATACGGTCATCCATACTCTGATCATAATTTATTATTCTCACCAGTAAAATTTTGCTGAAAATCTTATATTATTTAATCCGTGCATTTTTCCGATTCATTTAGGAGACAATTTTTCTTTTGTAAAACCACTGATAAATAATGATAAAAAATTCTGTAAAGACGTGAAAAAAAAAACAAACATTTTTTGAAAGATTTTTTTCGAAAATATTGATTTAAGTGGTTAAAATTCATCGTTCTTTTGTAGTCACTCCCTTATAACTCTTATTTTGGCCTATTTTGAGAGAATCACCCAAAAGCATGTATTAACTAATGATGCAAATTTCTTTCGTGGATATGTTTGGTACAGGATTTTTATGCAACGCAATGAAGCCAAAATGGGAAATAATTCTGAGGGCATGCTTTATATATATTAGGATACGTAACCCATTTTGGCGCAGTGGTCTCACATTGGGATCATGTGATTATTATTTCAAACTTACAAGTGACGTCAAGAATATTTAAATAAAATTTTACTTTTACAATGTAAGTTTAAAGTAGCAAGTTTTTAATTTCTAAAAAGATCATTTATAAATTACGATGTGACGATATAGGAATTAGATGAATATGGGTTTATGAATAAATTCTTTTATTGTGCATCTATTTTCTTTCATTCTCCATACTGTTTACTTTCTTCTATGTTTAGAAGAAGAAAATATTGGATTCGTGTAAATTTTCGAAGTCGGTTTTTCGATGGATTTACACGTTTTAATGGTCAGAGAATCCGAAAAACATGTCTTTACAAAATTTCTGTGTTTGTCAATTTGTCAGTCAGTCTGTCTATATGTGTGTGACAAAAATTTTGTGACAAAAACTTTAATCAAAAAGCTCAAGAACTAATGCTCAGAATTTCACAAAACTTTAGTTTCTGTTAGATTTTGATATAAACTAGATTTGATTAGTTTTTGTTAGACATCGCTCAACAGGGTGCTGCAGTGCTACATTATTCGCAATTTCCACAATAGATATATCTCAAGAACTAGTACATGGATTTTCATGAAATTTTCGATTTAGATAGCACTTTACATAACATGGTGCTGATTACGTTTTGGCGCCATTCACTCAAAAGGTGGCACTGCATTGGTGCATTATTCAAGATTATCGCAATAGCTCTGTCTAAAGAACTATTGCTTGAAATTTTCCAAAACATCAGATTCAGTTAGTACCTTATGTATATTAGTATTGTTTAGTTTTTGGTGTAAATTGTTCTACAGGTAGCGCTGTTATGTGCACAGTGCTGAATTAATATTTCATTATATAAAATGATATACTTTTCTTCGAAACATTCTGAAACTACTACTTTTTATAAGTCATTTTGAGGTGTATACAAAAAAACAAAAGAAATTCTAAAATAAAAAAAATTTAAATAATATAAATACTTTTACATTTTCTTACTTTCTTATGAGAATGTTTTTACATTTAAAACACCAAAAGAAATTCAAATAAAAATTCTGTAAATAGGCAGTCGAATCTTTCCATTTATGCAATTAAAAGGCAAAAGTTTACCTTTAGGAATTATTCAAACATAGCTTAGAAGTTGTACCTTATTTGTCGTCGAAAATATTTGATGATATTATCGCTTCTATGATCTTTCAAAACTCTTCCCTGGGGAGAATAATGAAGAGTTCTTTTATTTCGCTTAGAGAACACTACATCTCCTAACTTTTTCATAAAAGTCAGCTCTCCATCGTAAAAAAAAAAAAAAAAAAAAAAAAAAAAAACTTTTTTTTTTTAGAATAATATTTTAATTTGCGAATCTTTGGATTTTTATTTATTTATTTACTTTTCAAATAGAACGTAATTTTAAAATATACGTAGGGGAGAGTGGGGATACTTAAGCATAGAGGATACTTGAGCCACCCCTATTATATCTACTGTTGGTTAATTTTTTTTTCTAAAATTGGCAATATGGTAACATATTTATAGTTCTGAACATGTAAAAAAGAAATCACATACATTGGTACCATTTTGAAAATATGGTGATTAATAGTTGTTTTTTCCCTATCAAAAGTAAATATTTAGGTGCATGTTTTTTTTTATTTTTTGTAATCAAAGTTTTGTTTAAAGTTGCAACAATATATATAAATTAATTAAGTATAATTTCAATTGTATTTTGAATCTAAAATAGTTAAAATAACTGCATGGATAAACAAAAATAGTGGTAACGGGGATACTTGAGCCAGTAAGATTGGGGATACTTGAGCCATGGCTTAACCATCCCCACTAGGAAATTAGACATGGGTGAAACAAACAAAAAATAAAATTACGTCCATATATTCACCAATAGATTTTTTTCTGAATAAAAAGGAGCATATTTTTTTCTTAAAAAATAATGTCTTAGAAAAAAAAGTTTAAAAATGTATAGTTTTTAAATGAAAATATCCATTTTATTTTTCATTTTGACTAACAAAATAGCCTGTTTAGATAAATGTAAACATAGTTTTGAATTTAACATTTATTACATTAAAATAACTTTTTAAAATTGTTTTATAGGTCATAATCTTTAATACTTTAATTGAAATTGTAAATATTGAAATTGTAACCTCTGTTACTATAACTTTTTTTAAATCAAAGAAATGACTTCTATTGTCCCCAACAGAGAGCACTACTGAGTTACCATGTAGTTAAAAGTAAAAAGATGTGTGATGTTACAATCTGAATTTGTTCTTCAAACATGTTACAAAAGAGCTGAAACATCTGAATTCCAATCTCAATTGGTTTTGAAGACTTTATGTATCATAATTTATCATTCTGTAAAATATTTGTGCAAAAATAAAGCGAAAAAAATTACTTTTGTGGGTATTTTTGCACACTGGCTCAAGTATCCCTTCAGCATGGCTCAAGTATCCCCTTCATGGGGATACTTGAGCCACGATGTAAAACATAAAGTAAAAATTTATTAGACATAGAAAAATAGTCTAAAATTAATTGAAAGTGGTTTTCAATTGAAGAAAAAATATCAAATTTTCATTTTCAATATTTTATTTAGTTCTAAGAAATTATAAAAAAAATTAAAAAATTAAAATTAACCCATTAGTGCCTGAATTATTTTCTTCGTAAAAATTCAAATTTTGCATTTTCCCACCACTTTTAAATCAAGAATAACTTCTATCGTAATTTATCGAGGACTTTGTCTCGAGAAAGAAAGTATTTATTCATAATCCTTTTTTACTGGTATGAAATGCGCTTACTTGAATTTTTTTAAACTGTCCCAAAAATGGGACGCCAGGCACTAATGGGTTAAAAAAATGGCTCAAGTACCCCCATCTTCCCCTATATGCTATAGGGTCATTCCATGAGGTTTTGTGCGTAAGTTACCAAGATTATAACTGCGAAATTGTTGTCCACCGTTATTTTCAAAAGTTTTCTTGGCTTTATTCAATTAATGAGGTATCCCAGATAAAATAAATCTCATTTTTCAAAACGAAACTATTGGTAGAAAAAATCGTAGCTGGCAACTTACTTTACAGGCATGCGTGAAATTACCCTATACAGGGTTCGTTCACATCAAAAATACTACTTATTTATCTTACTGTTTACTAGTGTGAAAAGTGCTTTATTGCCTTTTTGATAATCGTCCCTAAAAAGGGACGCTAGGCACTAATGGGTTAAGATTCTATTTTGAATTTTAAATTGAAAAATTGAACGGATGACATTTAACTTACTTTCTTATGAAAAGGTTCTTATATTGAAAACACCGAAAGAAATTCAGATAAAAAGTCTGTAAATAAGCATTCGAGTCTTTCCGTTTATGCATTTTTACAGCAAAAATTTACCTTTAGGAATTATGCAACATACTTCAGAAGTAGTACCATTTTTGTCTTTGAAACTATTTGATGATATTATCGCTTCTATGATCTTTCAAAGCACTTCCCTAGGGAAAATATGCCGAGTTCTTTTATTTCGCCTAGAGACTACATCTTCTAACTTTTTCATAAAAGTCTTCTTCATCCTCAAGGAAAAAATAACATTTCTCACTAGACTAATATTTTCATTTGCAAAATCTTCATTTTTTTTTTAATAGAACGTAATTTTAAAATAATATATGCTATAGAATTGCTTTAATCCGCAATAGAATATTCAATTCTTTTTATTTTTTATTTTGTTTTTAAGTAGGCAGTCGAATCTTTCCATTTATGTAATTCAAAGGCAAAATTTACTTTTAGGAATTATGCAACATATTTTAGAAGTAGCATCTATTTTGTCGTCGAAACTGTATGATAATATTATCCCTTCTATGATCTTTCAAAACACTTCCTTAGGGACACTATGAAGAGCTCTTTTATTTCGCTTAGAGAATACTACATCACTTAACTTTTTTCATAAAAAACAGCTTTATCGTAAAAAGGAAAAAAAAACTTTTTTTTTTTAGAATACTATATTTATTTGCGATTCTTTGAATTTTTATTTATTGAATTATTTATTTATTTTTCAAATAGAACGTAATTTTAAAATATATGTAATATGCTATAGAGGGTTATTCCATGAGGTTTTGTAACGTAAGTTACCAAGATTATAACTACAAATTGTTGTCCACCGTTATTTTCAAAAGTTTTCTTGGGTTTATTCAATTAATGAGGTATCCCCGATAAAAAAAGTCTCATTTTTCAAAACGAAAATATTGGTAGAAAAAATCGTAGCTGGCAACTTACTTTACAGGCATGCGTGGAATTATCCAATACAGGATTTGTACGGATCAGGGTTTTCCTGGGATTTCAAGTGGTTTTGCAGCAGTAAATTCCTAAAGTACTGATTGCTATATCTTAAAATAAAAATTTCTTCATTAAATAAGGCAAATATTACTTTACAAACATTTTGGTATAAGATCCTTGAAGTGTACGAACCCTGCTACAGAATTTATTTAATACTCAATAGAATATTCAACTCTGTTTCTCTTTTCTTTTGTTTTTAAATATCCTCGAAATTTCAGTATAATACTCATCATAAAATCCGAAACTAAACCCGCCCTACCAGTGGCCGAGAGGTTCTGACCTATAACTGATAGACAGCAGGTGCTGGGTTCGAACCCAATCGCGGCTGTCAGCCTAACCGTTCGGAGTTTTCGTGGTTTTCTTCGAACCTTGCGTAAATACGGGTTAGGTTCCCTTAGAAAGACCCCCACGAAGGGCACTACCCCCTGGTGCTATATCCCTAGCGTAGATAACCGGAAGACAAAAATAAACCAAACCGAAAATAAACCCCCTCGTTTATCGATCGCGATACATTGATGTTTCACTGTTTTGCAATTTTTTATTCACAAGTACATTTGAACCTTTAGCCTCTTTTCAGCAGAACAATTAAATTATGCGAATAAAATATAAGAAACAAGTGAGTAAATGTGATCGCTGATTGCACAGCGTGTTTTGTTTAATATTTCGATCAAAACAATTTATCATTCAATTAACGAAGCGAAATTGTTAATTTATATTTATTAAACTCTTAAACAGATGGTAGCAAGAATAAGTTTAATTTTAAAATAATTATAAAACAAAGTTATTTATTTTAATCAAATTAAAAATTTTTAAATCAAGTTATCTATATTATAAAGGCCAAACGTATCTGTGCGTAACGCATACGTCATTTTGCGAATTGCAACACTTTCCCGTTTAAATTTCAGTTTTGCATTTTTCGCTACTGTAAATTTTATACTTATACACATGGCATATTTCCGATTTTTACACCGTCGTATAGAGAAAAAGATGTACTTTTAAATGCAATTTCTTTGAAAGCTGTATCTCAATTTGTTTTTGAGATATTATTTTTTTTATAGGTTTTAGAACCAATTTTTTAATTGTGGCAACAGAATCACTCCATTTTCTTTTAAAATTAAAGAAAAAAAAAGAATTTAAAATGCGTATACTCTGCAAAAAATATCGTCTGTTATAAAATTCCGTTATTTCGTTTTTATTATCAGTTAAATAACTTTAAGTTTTGAGTTAAAGTGATTTTAAAATGATCAAATTAAAATACGATTTTTTTAGACATGGTGAATACGGATATGAGAAGTACGGACAGTTTTAAAATATTCAAGTAAACGCATTTTACACCAGTAAAAAAGGAGTATAAATAAATACTTACTTTCTCGAGACAAAGTCTCCGATAAATTAAGATAAAAAGCTATTTTTGCTTTAAAAGTGGTGGGAAATTGCAAAACTTGAAATTTTACGAAGAAAATAATTCAGGCATTAATGGGTTAAGAAGATGAAAATTTAGACGGGTTTTAATTTCGCGTAAAATTCTATGATTGTGTCAATTTGGAATAGATTTTGCTTTTTCACTCGCATTTATACCACACATAAGGGTCTTAATAAATTAATCATAATGGCTGATCTTTATTATATTTTACTGATTTTATATGCGATTAAAGTTTAATTTTAAAAATTTGGACAACTGAGTTTTATAGAATTTTGGGTAATTCTCTGTTATCCCGTCGACCAATTTCGCCAAATTATACAAATCGCCAAACTAATAGCCAAATTATACATATTGCCATAATTTTTATTTTAAATAACGAAAAAACAAATAATTAGTAGAATATAAATAAAAATACAAATAAAAAGTCGAAATAAAAATCACTTAATGACATTTTAAACACGTGAATCGTACTTAATGTCATTGAATGTGACTTGCACGATCATCCATTATTTGCATTTAATCTTTTAGTATGGCGATAATTTTTTGGTCGACGTGATAACCTAGTTTTAAAAAAAACTAAAATTCCAAATGTTTTGAAAATTTGAAATTAAAAAAGATAACAGAAATATAAATAAAATTATAAATTTCGAAAAACAAAAAAAAAATGTTTAAATGAAATTTAAAATGCTGAATCATTAATAAATCGCAATTGTTTTTAAAACAGAAATAAAAATGAATTCCAAAGAACCTGCTGTTTGCTAGCGAGATGTTTTACCTCCAAGCTATGATGTCTAAACGAAAAACACTGAAATTAAGATTCTCTTCTGAATTTTAAATTGAAAAAAATTAACCGTTGACATTCAACTTACTTTCTTATAAAAATGTTCCTACACTGAAAACATCAATAGAATTTCTAATAAAAAAAATCTGTAAATATGCACTCGAATCTTTCCATTTATGCTATTTTAAGGCAAAAATTTACCTTTAGGAATTATGCAACCGTTTTTAGAAGTAGTAAGTTTTTGGTCGTTGAAACTATTTGATGATATTATCGTTTCTATGATCTTTCAAAGTACTTCCCTCGGGAAACTATAAAGAAGTCTTTTATTTCGCCTAGAGAATTTTTTTTTTTTGGAATAAAGCATTGTTTCAAAATAATAAATGCTATAGAATTGCTTTAATACTCGCTAGAATAATAAATTCTTTTTTTGTTTTCTTTTTTTTAAATAATCATTCGAATCTTTCCATTGATATAATTTTAATGAAAAAAATTACCATTAAGAATTATGCAACATTTTTTAGAAGCAGTACTTTTTATATCGTTGAAACTATATGATGATATTATCGTTCCTATGATCTCTTAAAGCACTTCCCTGGTTAAAATATGAAGAGTTCTTTTATTTCGCCTAGAGAATAAGTTCTACATTTCCTAACTCCTAACTCCTAACTCCTAAAAATCAGCTTCATCGCAAAAAATGTAACATATCTCTCTAGAATAATATTTTCATTTGCGAAATGTTGAATAATTTCTTATGAAAATGTTCTTACATTGAATACACCGAAAGAAATTCAAATAAAAAGTCTGTGTACAAGCATTCGAATCTTTCCATTTATGCAATTTTACGGCAAAAATTTATCTTTTGGAATTATACAACATATTTTAAAAGTTGTATCTTTTTTTACGTTGAAACTGTTAGACGATATTATCATTTCTATTATCTTTCAGAGCACTTCTCTGGGGGAACTAGGAAGAGTTCTTTTATTTCACCTAGAAAATACTATATCAGCAAACTTTTTCATAAAAGTCAGCTTCATTGCAAGAAAAAAAAAATTCTTACTAAAATAATATTTTTATTTACGAAATCTTCAATATATATTTTTTTTTCAATACAACGTAATTTAAGAATAATATATACTCCAGAATGGCTTTAGCACTCAATAGAATATTCACTCTTTTCTTTTGTGTTAAATATCCTCGAAATTCCAATTTAATAGTTATCATAAAATCCAAAAATTTAAATCTCTCATTTATCGACCGCAACACAATCATATTTCACTGTTTTTCAATAATTTTATTCAGAAATACATTGAACCTATAACTTATTTTCAGAAGAAGATTTAAATTGTGCGAATAAAAAATAAGAAAATAACGCAATGCGAACAATATTTACCTAAATATCATAATTTATCCAAGTGCCGGTAAAAGTTTGACCAATGCATGTACATGGCTCATACGGGATTATTAGATAACAATATTTATCAAAGTGCCGGTAAAAGTTTCACAATGTACAGGGTTCATACGGGTACTGCAAATTTTAAACCAAGAAATTCTTTGCTACCAATATTTTCCTACAGAAAATCTCTCTTAGTAAAAAGAGGATATTTCACGTGTCTAACCTAGATTTATTTTCCAACAAAACAAAATCAACAAAGAAATACTGGTATTTCAATTTATATCTATTGATAAATTTGTAATTCATACCATAAAATTTGAATCGTGATTTTTGATTTATATACTAGCAGAAAATAAGCAAGTCCAATTTTTTTCATAACATAAAATAAATTTTCTCCTTCTAATTTCCAATATGAATTCGGAAATTCTGTATAAAAATATAATCTAAAATAACAACCTTGGTTCAGATGAATATGGGTTTAGTATATAGATGACTTTTGTTGCGCATCTAATTTCTTTAGCCCAATCAGTGGCCGAGAGATTCTACCCTCCAATTTGGTTGACAGTAGGTGCTGGGTTCGAACCCAATAGCGCCCGTCATCCTTATCGTTCGGACTCCTCCGTGGTTTTCTTCGAACCTTCGATTTCCATGCGTAAATACGGGTTAGGCTCTCTTAGAAAGTCCCCTCGGAGGGTTCCCTCCCCCCTTACGTCCTATATCCCTCGTGTTGATATTGGCCGTGAGAAACATAAATTATTTTCTTTCATTCTTCACGCTTTTTTTTATTATGTTTTCGCTAAGTAGAACTAAAAAAACTTTTTCTCTATAATATTTCAGTAAAAAATAATATACTTTTTCTTCGAAATATTTTGCTTCTACTACTTTTTTATAAGTCGTTTTAAGATATATATACTAAAAATCAAGTAAATTTTAAAAATATACAAAATGAAATAATATAAATATTTTTTATATTTTTTTACTTTCTTATAAAAATGATCTTACATTTAAAACACCGAAATAAATTCAAATAAAATATCTGCAAATAGGCATTTGAATCATTCCATTTATGCAATTTTACGGCAAAAATATATCTTTAGGAATTATGCAACACATTTTAGAAGTTGTACCTTTTTTGTCGTCGAAACTATTTAATGATATTATCGCTTCTATGATCTTTTAAAGCACTTCCCGGGGGAAACTATGAAGAGTTCCTTTATTTCGCCTGGAAAATACTATACCTGTCAACTTTTTTATAAAAGTCAGCTTAACAGAAAAAAAAATCTTACTAGAGTATATTTTTATTTGCGAAGTAATGAATATATATGTGTATATGGAATAGAACGTAATTTTAATGTACACTGGTGTCCAAAATTTAAGCATAATTGGTAATTAAGTAATTATTTTTAAGTAATGAAAGAAATATGAATCGGAATGTGCTGAAACTCCAGGTGTGTAAACAAAATAGTACGCGTCACATATTTTCGCGAAGAGTTTTCCCCGAAATCGAACAGGGGACCGTCAACAAATTGAAAAAGAGCGAAGATCTTTTAGATAACCCTGTCAAAACTAATATAGCAAAAGCGTTCAAACTGCACATTATGATTAATTGGCTTATTGTAATGTACTGTGTTAATTTTTACAAGGATAGCATGTATACTCGTAGAGAAATGAAGATTTTTATAAAAACAGTTCTAAGTTTTTTGCTTATAATTTGCAGAGTTCTTAATATAAAATAGTGTTCTTTTTTGAAAAAATGACAAACATCATTATACACAATACCCTGTCATCAGAATTAAAAAATAATAAAAATTGTATGACAAATGAGCAGGTTTACTAAATAATTTTTTACTGCGCATGCGTGAACGCTATTAAATTTTCATTTGCATATTATGTTAGTTAAATGTATAGAGCAACTTTTGTGAAAGTCTCAAAAACATAGCTTAAAAATTCTGAGAATTATCGTTGATAGAATGAGATCAAAATCCTTTATTCCCTATATGAAGCAAAAAAATGAGGGGCTGTATCCATATTCCATTGTTTAGTGCCTACACAATATTGCACGTACAACTATATTTAGGTAAAACCCCTGATTTTTTTGCTTCCTTTAAGAATAACGGATTTTGAGTTGATTCTATAGGCTCCCATTTTCAGAATTTTCAAGCTATGTTTTTGAAACTTTTACAGAAGTTGCTCTATACATTTAGCAAACACAATATGCAAATGACATTTTGATATCGTTGACGCATGCGCAATGAAAAATTATTTACTAAACATACTCATTTTTCATACAATTTTTATTATTTTTCAATTCTGATGAAAGGGTGTTGTGTACAATGATGTTTGTCATATTTTCAGAAAAGAACATTATTTTATAATAAGAACTCTGCAAATTATAAGCAAAAAACTTGGAAAAATTTAGGACTGTTTTTATAAAAACCTTAATTTCTCTACGAGTATACATGCTATCCTTGTAAAAATTAACACAGTACATTACAATAAGCCAATTAATCATAATGTGCAGTTTGAACGCTTTTGCTACGTTAGTTTTGACTGGGTTATCCAAAAGATCTTCGTTCCTTTTTCAATTTGTTGACGATTCCCTGTTCGATTTCGGGGAAAACTCTTCACGAAAATATGTGACGCGTACTATTTTGTTTACACACCTAGGGTTTCAGCACATTCCGACTCATATTTCTTTCATTACTTAAAAATAATTACTTAATTACCAATTATGCTTAAATTTTGGACACCAGTGTAATATATGCTTTCGAATTGTTTTAACACCCAATAGACTGTTTAATTTTTTCTTCTTATCATTTATTTTTAAATATCCTCGAAATTCCAATCTAATTCTTATCATAAAATCCAAAAATTAGAACCTCTCATTTATCGACCACAAAACATTCATATTTTACTGTTTTGCAATACTTTATTCAAAAACACATTTGAACCTATAACTTATTTTCAGCAAAACATTGCTTTTAAATTATTCAAATAAAAAATAAGAAAAAAAGAACGTTATACGAACAATATTTGACATAGATAACAATATTTATCAAAACGCCAGTAAACGTTTACTCAATGTACAATGGCGGTCAAAAGTTTCCGGCCAGCAAAAATTTTTCAGTTATTATGTAAATACACCCATATGAAGAGAAATCTCATAGTGATATTTATACATTTTATTGACATAATAGTTAGGAACTTACTTATAGAAGAACATGTAAATATCAATAAATTTAACTGACAAAATTAAGTATAAAGGAAAACGCATGTTGTCAAAAGTTTCCGGCCACCTTCACAAGTTTGTAAAAAAGTGGTATTGTAATAGAAAATTACTGTGATCAACAACATTTACAATTAGTAATTTATCGTATTACTATTTTATCAGCTTTAGTAATAAGTACTGCGGAGCAGCAACGTGACATTCATACAATCAACGGTTAAAGATCGTCTATGGTACTTTTTGTTCTACATTTCTTGCAATTTTGGCGAAATTTCGGCTGAGTTGGAATATTTATAGTTCCGCAGACTTTTGTCAACTTCTTTTCAAAGATTTTCTATTGGATTCATGTTGGGCGCTTGGGCTGATTATTTCAAAAACGAAATTTTTAGTGCGAAAACCATTGCTTATCGAGGTTTGCAAACATTATTTATGTCGTTATCATGTTAAGGAAAGTAGATGCGACCAATTTTTTTTGCTAATAAAGCAGAAAATAGTCTTGCAAGATATCCTTATACATTGTATCATTCACCTGGCTGTGGATTTCAAATAACGGACCGACACTTTTTGAAGAAAATACTCCCAACGGCATAACGTATCCTCCGACATGCTTCATTGTAGGAATAACATAGTTCGAATCATATCTTTTGTTGTTAGGTCATCGGACGTTGTGTCTGCCATCACTTCCAAAACTGTTTCGAATTCGATTGATGGAAAAATAGAATTTTTTCCCATTTTTCACTTGACCAGGCTTTGTGTTTTTTGGAAAACGCCAGTCGGGTACGTTTGTATTTTTTTTAACTCTGAAAAAATTTGAACACCGACTCTTCCATAAAGTTATGCATCACGTCGGCATTTTAATACGGCATACGGACTTATTTCAGCAATATTTGCATTCCGTAAATCGCAGTATATTGCAGCTGAATTTTTATGCGGATTATCAATTATTTTTCTCCTGATAATTCTGTCCACAGGAATAGTAATTTTCCTGGATCTCCTGGACCTCTGAAAGTCCTGAAGGCCACGGCCATCTTTATATAATTTTTAAATATCGTTTACGGTCAATTTTACCGATCTATAACTTTGCCGCAATATCTTGAGAAGATTGACCTTTTGGCGACAAACTAATCACTCATTTATGAACAATAATTGTTGAAGTTTACAATTTTGAATTCAGACTATGCAATACACGTTGATTCATCCATGAACACAACCAAAAAACAGTTTATGGATAGAAAAAATCTAAAGAATGATAAGTGGCCGGAAACTTTTGCACACGCGAACTTCGAATTTTATCCTTTTGCATGAAGCATCATCAGTATCCAATCAAAATGATCACGTGGTGAGAGGTCATTCACATATTCCTAACTTTTGAAGCCATTGTGCTTCTTCTTTGCTGAAACCTTTTGGTAAATAAATCAAAGAAACTAACTGGCCGGAAACTTTTGACCGCCTGTACATGGTTCATACGGGTCCTGGAAATTCCAAACCAAGAATTTCTTTTGCACCAATAATTTTTACACGAAATCTTTGATGGCAAAAAGAGGAAAATTTCTATAAAAGTTGTATTATGTATTTATTTTTTATAGAAGAATTCTGATATTTCACCAGTGCGGAAATAGACGACTGTCACACTAATTGTACGGTACCCGTACGAACTCTGATGTACTCACATACTCACATCGTCTATTAAAAAAAAATATTGTAAATTGCTATTTCCACGACTTTCTTGAAATGATAAAATTCCTCTTGCTTTTGCATTAATTATTATGTCTTTAAATAGGGATAATTTTACTATTTTAAAAAATGTGGTGCCAATGAAGAAGTTTTAACTTTAAGAAAATAGCCTACTAGCAACACTACGTACGAACTCTGAAAAAGTGTTTAACCGCTTCCTCGTTTTATCCGTACTTCGTACGGATAACATATTTTTGCCCAAGGCTATCTTATCATAATAACAGGCTTGTCATTCAGGATAAAGTATATGGGTAAAAATGTCCCTATAGTTGCCAACTTATTATTGACTTTGTCTCATAAGTAACTCCACCTGATACATACTACTGGTAACATTCCATGCACAAATTCATAGGAAGAAATGGAAAATATTTCAGTTTCTCACATTAGATGGCGCTAGCAACGGGAAAATCATGTGATTTCTGAACACGTGTACTGTATACAAAGGAAACTTGGGGAATGACAAGCCTGTTATTATGATAAGGTAGCCTTGTTTTTGCCAATGATGTTTTACCTGTATCATGTATGGGCATCCATACTCCAATCATGATTTATTATTCTCACAAGTGATATTTTATTATAAATTTCGTATTATTTAATCCGAGTATTTTAACAATTCAACTAGCCAAAAATGCTATTTAGAAAAACTGGTGACAAAAGATTAAGCATTGTGTTTTTTCTAAAATATTGATCAGCTAAGTTGTTAAAATGATAGAAAGGGTTTTCACTTATATTCTGTAATGCGAGATGCCTGGATTCTATCTCCTTGTGTTAATAATTTGAAACTAAATAAAAATTTTATAATGAACATTAAGATTTTATTTCTCTGGTGCAATAAAAAATAAGAACTTGAAATATAGCAATTAACATACATGTTCTCAAATTAAATACTAAATGCAGTTAACTTAATCACGGCTTTTGATTTCAAGAGGGTGAAATTTCGAAATAAGCGATTGATATAGATAAAAAAAAAAAAAAAAGATTCTTAAATGACTTTCAGTACTTCAACTAATGACCCTATTTCATTTAGCGATATTTTACCTACCAAGCGTCATACTAAATGCTAAATTAAAGTGGATGATCTGGATTGTAAGAAAATTATGTCAAAGGTTAAGTAATCTCTAGAAAGAAGTGTTTAAAATTCATATATGGTTCAGTTGCATTCTTTAATGATAAAATATTCTAAATTAAATCCGATAATCATGACTGTAAATAATCTCTTATAAGAAGTGGTTAAAATTCTATGTGGTTTAATTCTACTTTTTTTAGTGGTAATTATTACTTCAAAGTGATAAAAAGTATATTTTAGGATTTTCGAAAAAAAATTCCTTTTTATAACAACTTTTTAAAAATATAATTTCTTAATTTTTTTATGTAGAAAATTTACAATATATTTTTATTATATATTTTATGTATTTATAAATTAATTTATTTAAATCAATTAAAATATATATTAGTCTAAAAATATTGGGTGTTTACTTTGATTGAAACACATTAATAACATTACACCTGTAATAATAATAATAATAATAAATAAAAATAAAAATCTCGCAAACTGACAAGAAAAATTAATACTGGCGCCAATAAAAAACCGTTTAATTAAAAAAAAATCTGTAAATATTAAGAACTTGAAATACTGCAATTAACATCAATATTCTCAAATTAAATGCTAAATGCAGTGAAACTGCCACGGACTTTGATTTCAAGAGGATGAAATTTCGAAATAAGCGGCTGATATCACCGTTCATATAGATAAAAAAATCTTAAATGCATATCAGTACTTCAACTAATGACCCTATTAAATTTAAAGATACCCAACAAGTGTCATACTAAATACTAAAGTAAAATCGATGATCTTGATTGTAAGAAAATTATGTTAGAGGTTAAGTAATCTCTAGAAAGAGGTGGTTAAAATTCATATGTGGTTTAGTTGTACTTTTTTTAATGGTAAAATTTTCTAAATTAAAGCCGATGATCAGGTTTGTATGAAAATTGTGTTAAAAGGGTAAGTAATCTCTTGAAAGATGTGGTTAAAATTCGTGTGTGGTTTAATTGTACTTTTTTTTTCTTGGTAATTATTACTCTAAAGTGACAAAAAATTTTAGAATTATCGGAAAAATATTCCCTGCTTATAACTTCTTGTAAGTATAATCTCTTAAAAAATTTATACAGCGAATTCATTAAATAGGCATTTATAAAATAATTTATTTAAATCACTTGACTTAAGTCTAAAAATATTGTGTGTTTTTTGATTGAAATACAGTAATAATGCTACATTGTAAAAAAAAAAAAAAAAAAGTCTCAAACTGACAAAAAAAAAAAAAAAAAAAAAAAAAAAAATCTGTAATTTTTCACAAAAAAAAGTCTCAAACTGACAAAAAAAAATTTAAAAAATCTGTAATTTTTCACAAAAAAACAATATTCTGTAAATAAAATGCAGATTACTTTAAGAAAAATAACAAAATTCATAGTTAACAATATATATAATATAGATATATTTGTTAAAATTACAGGTTTGTACAGTGTAAAAATAACAATAACGGTAAATGTTAACAATTTAAACACAAACAGACAGAAAAAAAGTGAAACCTAGAGAAAGAGAGAGAAACAATTTGCAGCTTTTTAAAGAATTTAAATATTCTAATAATATAAATATAATTTTTAAAATGTGTCCTTAAAAAATACTTAATATTTGAAAAAAATTAAAATATTGATAAAGAATTTAAACAAAACTCGCAATTAAGGCCAGCGGAAATGGGTGCTCCAAATGCTCTGGAAACAAGTATTTTAACCCTTTGAGCTCTCATGGGGGAATTTTCTACCACTTAATTTAATTCCAAAATGTCACAACAACACCAGAAAATTCGACCAGATTTATATGAAAAAGTTTTAATGCATTTTTTTCGTGTATATCGTTAACCGATTTTTTTCTTTGCAAAATAGTGCCAATGAGAGATTTGGAATTTTGAAGAAATTTACCCACCAGAGCTCAAAGGGTTAAACTAATTTTCTTCGCCTTATCTAATGAAGTGTTGCCAGTGGGCTACTTTTTTAAAATTCAGATTTCTTGATTGGCACCACTTTTTTGAAATGATAAATTACCTTTTTGTTTTCGCCTTAATTATTATGTCGTTGAATAAGGCACATTTTATCATTTGTAAAAAGTGGTGCCAATCAAAAATCTGAATTTTAAAAAAGTAGCCCATCTGGCAACACTGATCTAATGGCCGAATAATCTGTGATAAAAAGTGGCGAAATAAACTGTCAGATATTAGTGGTGTCAAAAGCATTTGGCGTCCCGAATTACGAGGGACGCCTGACAACACTAGTAGTGATTGAGAATCACCTCTCGAGTGCAAAGGGTTAAAATGTCGCTTTACGTCATAGCTGCCAACTTTCAACTAATCTTCCGCAATACTTGGATTAATTTAATTCAGATTAACCTCATTTTGACCCAGAAAATTTATTTGATAAATCTTTATTTAATTCTAGGCATGAATTTAAAAACACGTTGCTGCTATTAAGCATACACCCAGAAAAAGGAATTGATTAAAACTACAAAACATGTTTTATTGAGTTCATTTCGGTTGTTTTAAGCGAATTTTTTAGTTAAAGTAAAAAATCGGTTTTGTTGCTCAGTCAAAAAAATATTGTTAACACTCTTATAAAATTTTAAGAAAATTTCATCAATTTTATTTGAATCTTACTAAAGTCTTGTATTTTCAATTTGTAAATCCAATAAAATTTTGTTGTTTATGCTAAATTTAAATTGGTGTGCAGCAGCCATAACTTTCTCACGTAATTTTGTTTAATTGACTTATATAGTTATAAAGGATTAACATAATTTTTGGATAATAAAATCGTTTCAAATTGAGACGGATGAATGGCGTTATTATTACGTTATTATGCATTTCGGATGAAAATTGTGGACGGAAAATTGCAAAAACAATTTCAACAATATATATATATATTTTTTTAAAACAAAATATCTATGGGACCCATATTTAAACGAAAGAGTTTGTTGGACAAGAAGAAGAAGAAGACACCCCACCGGGACCCCAACCGTTAGGTTTATGGGTTTTTACGTCCCGAGGGAAAAGTCCCTACCGCCATCCAACGAACACAAAGGCAATATGCACCGCACAAACTGACAAGAAAATAGTAACAATAATAAAAATTACAACTAAAACAGTAATCTGTTTTGGAAAAATTACAGATGCAGTAAACAGGCAACATCGCCAACTGCCAACCCGACAAATTATTATAAAATATTTAACTAAAATTAAACAGGTAACAAGGCATACAAACATTAATAATAGCAACAAACATTAATACAAACATTGTCAATACGCTACAATAAAAAAAATATATAAATAAAGACAAATTAAAAGTACAAATAAATAAAGAATTACAACAAGAATAATGATATTTACAGATGAGAAAAACTCAATCCACTGAGTATAAATTACAGATAAAGAAAGCTGACTATAAATTCATAGCATTGACATCAATACTAGGCTGACACATCAATACTTATAACGAATAATTGAATAGAGTACATTCAAAATATTATAATTGTCCTTAAGTTTATGGTAATTTAAACAGTTCATAAGAGTCTTTTTCATATTCTGCCTATAAGATAAATCTCTATCAAATTTAAAATGATGGATCATGAGTTTGCATTTACCGAAAATATAGTGTTTCACGTTTCCAATAGAGCCACAATCACAGCGATCCGAAGGTCTTTTACCTATATTAAATAAGTAGGACGGAAAGCTTCCGTGACCTGTAAGGTAAAATTGTACCACTTCTTTTGTGCAAAGAAAATCTAAGTCAACTTTATTAAGAACACTGTTAAAAATAAATCTGGGAATTCCAGGTTAAACTACCGGCAGCAATGTAGCCGAACAATTACCGTTCCGTTAGTAGATTTTCCGTTGTGGGAAATACAAGAAGGGAAAACGCCGGTGTAAGAATCAGTAACTTTCCGTTACAAAGTTTGATTTATAATAGCAATAATTTAATATAATTTTTAAAAATGATTTACCGATTAATCTTCAAATAAATCGAAATCACCGAGGGATTTTAAGCTGCTATGTTATTTTACTTAATTGTTATTTTGGATAATTTAGTTCACGCCGTCCTCAGGACCGAACTCGGGACCTTCAGATTGCGGAACAAATTCTTACGAACTGAGCCAAAGTTGCTGATGCTAAACGGTACAAAGTATGTCTTTTATGAGTTAGTGGGAAAATCTGTTGTGCTTTTTAAAGATTTCATTTCAAATATATTCCTTAGAATGTTTGTAAACGGATTATTTTAGACTGATGCATAATACTTATTATTTTTTTAAATCATTTTTAATTTTTTAAATAGTTTAAATAAAAAAAATCACTGTTTGAAACCACTGTTTTTTTAATAAATTTTTTTTTATTAACAATTTTTTTACAATATATATATACAGACTTTTTTTTTTTTTTTTTTTTTTTTTTTTTTTTTTTTGAAATTGTCGTACACTATTTATTTCTTTCTTTATTTATTTTTCGGCTAATAAATTAAAAGATTTTTAATAAGGAAAAAAAGAGAAAAATAAACAGAAAAATGTAATTTAAAAGGAATTTTTATGTTTCATTATTCAATGGGACTCGAACCAACAATCTGCGCTCGCAGGCGATTAGCGGTGTGGTGCCTTGACTACCCGGCCATGGAGCTCCCCACACAACGGAGTGTCTCCGTTTTTTGTTTTTATTTCCATCCGTTTCCTTTTTTTCAGAAAATATGATGGAACTTTGTGATTTGTAACGGAAAATATCCTTTAGTTGTTAAAAGGGAGCTTTTCTGTGAAATTCAGGAAAAAAATGTTCGTGAATTTCAGAATTTTTTTAACAGTGAACTGCATACGTATCTCTTCCAACTGTAGCTGTCTGCCATTGATTTTGCCAGTCTGCAATGGATTTTTGTTTTAAATGTCGCTTCAAAAAAGAAATAGGATACGGAACTGAGGCATGTACGTTCGCTGACCCTTTTAAGATAACATTTTTGGCTATCTTGTCTGCACGTTCATTGCCCTCCAGACCTGCGTGTGCCTTTATCCAGCCGATGAAAATCTGTTTATGTCGATTAGAATTTAATATATTAAATATATCTTTGATAATGATATTTGACGGAAAAAGTCTCTGCAGATCACATACTGAAGACAGACTGTCGGAGTATAAAATTGCATAATTGAAGTCAGAATTCATAAACCAGTCTATCGCAAATTTGATTG
This sequence comes from Maratus speculifer, assembly GCA_964019185.1. Lineage (NCBI taxonomy): Eukaryota > Metazoa > Arthropoda > Arachnida > Araneae > Salticidae > Maratus > Maratus speculifer. Next base: position 197,228,178 of record OZ025302.1, on the reverse strand, counting down.
CTGAAAGTTCTGCTTAATATATAGTATTATAGCTCTTTAAACTGATACCATAATCCATAATGAAACTGCCATTATAAAATACAGTGTATGCTGCTGATGTACCCTCTGACATATGAGAACCATCTGTATATATGATTGGATAGAGCGATTTTGGAACACTGTCTGTCACATCTTTTATAAAATGAAGATTCTGCAGATGGTTAAAATCTGGAAAATCAAATGTTTTTAATTTATTCATAAAATCCTTGCCCTTAATAACTACGTTATCAAGTTTAATATTATCATGATTATGTAACACAGCATACTTCTTAGCCATACACCTCAAAGTGATTAAAATTGGCATAATTCCTGTTATTACTCGTAAAGCTTCAGTGGAAACATTTCGATATGTTTTGATGATTGACATGAGTCCAATTCTCTGACATGAATTCAATCTTTGGACACCATTAGAGTTCAAATCATTCACCCAGACTTCTGCACCGTAAGCAATCTGTTTTTCAATTACCAAACGATACCATTGCTTTTTATAATAAGTGGCAAGTCCCTTATCCCGATGACCAGTCTTTCTAATGCCAAATGTAAAATTTCGAACATTCTCTCGAACAATATCCAGATGGTGATACCAGTTGAAACGGCTATCTAAATTAAAACCCAGATATACAATGTGTTCTTTAACTGGAATTGAATTGCCTCTCAGCTTAAAAATTGGGCGTCTGTTCTCCAACGTGAATCTTCCCATCATCATAGCTAAACATTTATCAACACTTAAATTAAGTTCAAGACTGTTACAAATTCTATCAAAAGTGTTAACAGAGTCATTAACTGACAACTCAAGAGCTCGTCTTGTATCCGCACCTTTAATAACTATAAAGTCATCTGCATACGATATAATGTGAGAATGTCTTTTCTTATATTCCTTAATAATTTTGTCTGCAAAAATAATCCAGATGAACGGACCAAGGCATGATCCTTGTGGACAACCACGAAAGGCGGTGAACCACTTAATGGCATCCGAATAACGGAAACCAATTTTTCTATTAGACATATAATTCTTCAGTGTTGATTTCAAATAAATTGGTATAGGCAAATCATCAATGAGCTCTGCTAAAATGTTCCAACATACCGTGTCAAATGCGCCTTCAATATCCAAGGACACAATCGTGCAATACTGTTTTCTGGTGAGAACATCCTTAACAAATTGCTTAAGTGTAGCTAGTGCAGTCACCGTTGAGCGACCCTCTCTGAATCCGAATTGCATATCTGAGAAAAAATTTTTAGATTCCAGAATGGTCATCGCACGGATTTTAATGATCCGTTCCAAGACTTTACCAAAAATGGAGAGTAAAGTGATAGGACGGTACCCTCTGGGTGATTTAGCTGATTTGTTTCGCTTTATGAAAAATATGACGACTCCTGCTTTCCAGCATTCCGGAAAATTTTTGTTGATTCAACAAAACTTTTTTCTGGGTGTAGCTAGGCTTAGCTAGTAAACTTAAGTAAACTTAGCATAGGTGCCAACCTGTCATTAACCACTTAACTGGTCAATATCTTAAAAAAAAAAACTTTTTAAATAATACCTATTTTTTCATGACTGTTACTGAATTTTTAATATTTTTTTCACTAGATTTTTGAAATAGAATAAGAAAAATGCTCTGATTAAATAATGGAATATTTATAATAAAAAATTATTGGTGAGAATAATAAATCATGATTGGAATATGGATGCCAGTACATGATACGGGCAAATCATGATTGGCAAAATCATGTTTCCGGTATGAGGTACGAGTAAATAAGATAAGCGATTAATCTTCCGTAATACTAGCATTAATTTGGTCTGCTTTAATAAATTTCGAACCAGAATTTTTTTCAAAAATATATATGGTGTATGCGTAATAGCAGCAATGTGTTTTTAAATTCAAGTATGAGAAATTGAGAAATAATCGATTAAATATACCGCTTATTCTGGTGAAGCATATTCCTTAAATGAGTGCCGTAGCTTCTTCTAATGACCCGATTACGCTAACGATATTTTAATCAACAATGTATACTAATTTCTTGACGGTCCTGAGTGAGCATGATTGGAAAAGTATGTTAGAGAGTCATTGCACGTGTTTCTTGAAAGTAAAAGGATTGAAAAAGCTCATTTAACTAGCCAGATATTTTTTCCTTACAATCAAGGCAGGCTTTGAGTGATTTGTTCTTTCGGAAAAGTATTATTAACCCCTTGGGGACAAGCGACGCATATACGCGCCTCAAAAAGTCTTAAGATGCCTTGTTTTTCCCCACAAGTAAGATTTTACTGTAAATTTTGACATACTTAATCAGAGCATTTTCCCGATTTAATAAAACACCAATTTTTGCTTTTAAAAACTGTGAGAAAACATTACAAATTTCGCACAAGGCTCCCATCGCGAAGAAGTTGAGTTTTGTCCTACATTCTTGAGTTAAAATTTTCTTTGAATCATAAAATTTTCTTGGGAAAGACTAATTACTTGAAATATGCGAATTTTGCTAGAGCATTTCATTTTGTATTAATTTATTGTATTATTTCATTTACATCATTATACAAAGTTGCAACTATTTCAAAAATTCATTTTTCAAACAAAAATACAGAATCTATAACCGAAAATTTTACTATATGGCTTACGAATTCACTTGTATGCTTCATGCGTTATGTGTTTCACGTCTAACGCTCATATTCACCAATGACTTCAACCCCAAGTTATACCGAAAACCTCGGTCGAAAGCTCAAACGATGTTCATCTCCAATCCTAATTGGGCGCCTTTATGATAATAACCAATCGAATGCTATTGTGAATTTCATTTGAGCATTCGACCCAGGTTTTCTAGGTTGAGGTAGATGGTGAATAAGAGCATTAGTCTACTAGTTATACTCAGGTCTAACTAATTAGGTCTCGTGGTAATAGCATTAGAATGTTTTTTTAAATTCCCGAATGAGAGATTCTGAAGTAATCGATTAAATATAATACGCTTATCCTGGTGAAACATATCACTTAAATGTGAGTCGTAACTTCCTTTAATGACCCCATTAAGCTAACGATATTTTAATCAATAAAATATATTAATTTTTTGACGGATCTGAGTGAGCATGATTGGGAAAATATTATGTTGGAGTTGCAATGTACGTGTTCTCTTGAAAGTAGAAGGATTGAAAATCTCATTTAACTGGCCAGATTTTTTTTTCTTATAATAAAGGCAAGTTTTGAATGATTTGTTGTTTCGGAAAAGTGTTAGTAAGGTACATTCCATACTCTTCAGTTAAAATTTTCTTTGAATAATAAAAAATTTCGTGGGGAAGACTAATTAATTGGAATATGCAGATTTTGCCAGAACATTTCATTTTGTAATAATTTATTGTATTATTTCATTTACATCATTATACAAAGCTGCAACCAATTCAGAAATTTATTTTTCATACAAAAATACAGAATCTATACCGAAAATTTCTATCCAAAAATTTTACTTTACGGCTCACGAATTCACTTATATTCTTCATGCGTTATATGTTTCATGTAAAAGTCTACTAGTTAGGTCTCGTGGTAATAGCATCAGCATGTTTTTAAATTCCTGAATGAGAGATTCTGAAGTAATCGATTAAATATAATACGCTTATCCTGGTGAAACATATCCCTTAAATGTGTGTCGCAACTTCTTTAATGACCCTTATTAAGCTAACGATGTTTTAATCAACAAAATATATTAATTTCTTGACGGATCTGAGTGAGCATAATTGGAAAAAATATTATGCTAGAGAGTCAATGCACGTGTTTTCTTGAAAGTAGAAGGATTGAAAAGCTCATTTAACTAGCCAGATATTTTTTCTTAGAATAAAGGGAGGCTTTGCATCATTTGCTTTTTCGGAAAAGTATTATTAACCCTTTGGAGACAAGCGACAAGTATGTGTGCCGCAAAAAGTCTTTAGAATCCTTGTATATCCCCGCAAGCAAGATTTTACTGTAAAATTTGACATACTTGATCGGAGTATTTTCTTAATTAATTAAGCCACAAATTTCTGTTTTTAAAAACGGTGACATTAAAAATTTTGTATAAGGCTCCCATCGCGACGAGGTTAAGGTATATCCTATACTCTTGAGTTATATATCTTTTTTAAATCATAAAATTTTCGCGGGAAATAGTAATTAACTGAAATATGCAAATTTTGCTAGAGCATTTCATTTTGCAATAATTTATTGTACTATTTCATTTACATCTTTATGCAAAGCTGCGACAATTTCAGAAATTAATTTTTCATTCAAAAATAATTCATACCGAAAAATTTCTAAGCAAAAATTTTACTTAATGGCTGACGAATTCACTTACGTGCTTCTTGCAGCGTTTCACGTCAAAGTCTACTAGATAGATCTCTCGGTAATAGTAGCAGCATGTTTTTAAATTCCTGAATGAGAGATTCTGAAGTAATCGATTGAATACAATAAATACTCTTATCCTGGTGAAACATATCCCTTAAATGAGGGTCATAACTTCCTCTAATGACCGCATTAAGTTAACGATATTTTAATCAATAAAATATACTAATTTCTTGACGGTCCTGAGTGAGCATGATTGGAAAAATATTATGCTAAGAGAATCATTGCACTTGTTCTCTTGAAAGTAAAAGAATTGAAAAGCTCATTTAACTAGCCAGATATTTTTTTCTTGTAATAAAAGCTAGATTTGACGGATTTGTTTCTTTGGAAAAATGTTATTAAGGTATATCCCATACTCTTGTGTTAAAATATCCTTTGATTCAGAAAATGTTCGTGGGAAAGTCTAATTATTTGAAAGATGCAAATTTAGAGCACTCCGTTTAGTATTCATCTATAGTTATTTCATTTAGATCTTTATACAAAGTTGCGACCATAAAATGTAGGACTTTAGTGGTGTCCAAAGCGTTTGGCGTTCCGTTTTAGGAGGGAGATCTGATAACTCAAATGGTGAGTGAGAGTCATCTCTCTGGTGCAAATAGTTAAAATATTGATTTATATGTGCCACGTCAGAGTTCACAAATAAGGTTACATGTGTAACAGCATCGATGTCAACATCTCTTAATTATTCCGGAAACTAATCCAAAATTTGCATGTTGAAACCGGAAAATTATGTTAAAAAATGTGTGTTTTTTTATGAGGTGCGTTTTCGATTTCATTTTAAAATTTTCGGTTAAATAAAATTTCCGTTTGAAAACATCTACATCTTGGATCAGACTCCGGAATCATTGATCTTGAATCAGACTCCTTCTGAAGTAATGGATTAAATATAAAACGCTTATCCTGGTGAATCATGTTCCTTAAATAAGTGTCGTAAACTTCCTCTAATGACCCCATTAAGCCAACAATATTTTAATCAACAAAATATACTAATTTCTTGATGATCCTGAATGAGCATGATTGGAAAAATATTATGTTAGAGAGTCATTACACGTGTTCTCTATCAGTAGAAGGATTGAAAAGCTCATTTAACTATGTTTTTTTCTTATAATAAAGGATGGCTTTGAATGATTTGGAAAAGCATTATTAACCACTTGCGGGGAAAGTTATAACGTCTCTGTAATATTGAATTCTCACCCAAAAAAATCGAAAAATTTTGTTTTAAAATAAGAAAAGGCAATTTTTCACATTTTGTAACTAAAGCTAAATATATAAAATTTCGTTAAAAGTTTCTGATGAGAATATCGTTTAAATTAGATGGAATAGAATACATCCCAACGCCCCTTAAGAGGTTAAGGTATATCATTTACTCTTGAGTTAAAAATTCTTTATAATAATAAAAATGTCGTGGTAAAGACTAATTAATTGAAATATGCAAATTTTGCCAGAGCGTTTCATTTTGTATTAATTTATTATATTATTTTATTTACATCTTTATACAAAGTTGCGAGCATTTCAGAAATTCATTTTTCATTAAAAAATAAGTATCCATACCGAAAATTCCTAACCGAAAATTTTACTGTAAGGCTCACGAATTCACTAGTGTTCATTTAATTTCATTCGTTATGTGTTTCACGTCAAAGTTTACTAGTTAGGCCTCATGCGTAATAGCATTAACATGTTTTTAAATTCAGGAATGAGAAATTTTGAAGAATCGATCAAATATACCGCTTATTCTGGTGAAACATATCCTTTAAATGAGTGCCGTAGCTTTCTCTAATGACCCCATTACGCTAACGATAATTTAATCAACAAAATATACTAATTTCTTGACGGACTTGAATGAGCATGATGGGAAAAATATTAGAGTCATTGCACGTGTTCTCTTGAAAGTAGAAAGATTAAAAAGCTCAATTAACTAGCCAGATATGTTTTTCTTATAATATAAGCAAGATTTGAAGGATTTCTTTCTTTGGAAAAGTATTATCAAGGTATATTCGATACACCCGAGTTAAATTTTTTTTAATCATAAAATTTAAAGACTAATTAATTGAAAAATGCGAATTTTGTTAGAGCATTTCATTTATAATTCATAATTTATTGTATCTTTTTTTTTTACAACTTTATACAAAGCTGCGACCATAAAGTGTTAGCGATGTCCCAGCATTTGATGTCCCATTTAACGAGGGAGACCTGACAATACTAGTGGTGAGGGAGAGCCACTTCTGGAATGCAAAGTGTTAAGGGTTGAAGCAATGGGTTAAGGTATTGTTTTATGCGTTAACGTTAAAGTTTACTAATTAGATCACATGCATTATAGCAACAACATGTTATTAAATTCAAGAATGGGAAATTTGGAAGTAATCGATTAAATATGCCGCTTATCTTGTTGAGACATAGTCCTTTAAATCTATTAAAATATTCTTGGTACCATTTGTCAGTTTTGCAATTAAAAATAGGTTTCTAGACCCTCTAGTCACCGATTTTGAAAAGGTTAAGCCTAGTTTTCAGTTGAATATCTTATTATAAGTAAACCATTTGGAGATATAAATTCTTATAAACTACATATTCAATTTAACAGAAATAAAATGTAATGGAATAAAAAAATGCGAGAATAATTAAAATTTATAAGCATAAGTATCGATAAAAATATAACTTTTAGTACGTGATATATATAGCTTAAAAAACATGTAAAGCATCGTTAAAACTGAATAAATCCGTCAAGTACAAGTCTTTTTTAAAAAAAGGAACGTTCTAGAGAAACTATTTATTTATTTTTTGTCGTTAGTGGACAATATTATTTCGCTAACAAAGTAGCAGAAATTATTTTGATGTTTATATTATGTAGAAATATATGAAGAGAAATTAAAACTGTAAACCCAACTACGTCCATGATAAACTAAGAATAAGAAATACTATTCGAAATTTCTGGTATAAATTCAAAATTTCTGGATTTAAAAAAATCTGAAATGTACGCTAATGAGAAAAATGAGTTAATTAAATTTTATTCATAAATATTAAGGATTCATAATAGATAAGTACAAATATAATAGACAGAAAAATAAATACGGCAACATATATAAATATATATATTCACCCACAGACGGAAAGAACATATTTGATTCATAAATGCTGATTTTTGTCCTGAAATGTGAATTTAGAGCACATGAGTTATTAGCATTTAATTAATTTCGATAAAATACGCTTTTATGATTTCATTTAAAATCACACAAAAACATTAACTTTTTTAACTGAAATATATTTTAATATACTATTTTATAAGTATAGAGGGTTTTAATTTGTAATTCGTTATTTCCAGGAAATAGCGATTAATTTTATACCTAAAAAACAGTGTTATTTCGTATTTCTAATTAAAATATAATTATTTTCTTCTGCCTTTCCTCTACATTTCTGTACTCCCGTTTAAAAGTTAATTAAAAAACACCTAGCATTTAAAAAGTGAAATAAAAAGAATATTGTCCAGTTCTGATAGCATTGAGCTCACAGGCTACGCATACTAATTGTACATTACAGCCTTGTATCTTCGTTAATTCCGTTCGAAAAAAAATTAAGAAAGGGAAACAGCCTCCCATTTCTACTTTTTTATACTTAATCATTTAACCTCCTAAACTATCAAGGACATGATTTATCATATAAAAAATCTATATCCAAAATTCAGAGCAAATTGGATAATTTTTAATAAAAACCCATTTAGCATTTATATAATTTAAGAGGAGTTGTTCCCCTCTTTTATACTTAACCATTAAACTTCCAAAACTATTCAGAGATTTGAACGAAATCTGACAATTCTGCTTGAAAAATCCATTTATACAAGTTAAGGGGAAGGGCATTAGAACCTCCGTTCCCCCTGTTTATACTTATTCAATGAACACCTAATAACAGCCAAGGACTCGTCTCATCAGAATGATCCTATATCTAAATTTTGAACGAAAACTGTTAATTCTGCATGAAAATCCCGTTTATATCAATTAAGGGGAGGAGCATGAGCCCCCCCCCCCGTTTATACTTATTTAGTGAACACCTAATAACAGCCACGGTATCGCCTCATCAGAATGATCCCATATCTAAATTTTGAAGGAAAACTGTTAATTCTGTATGAAAATCCCGTTTATATCATTTAAGGAGAGGGGCATGAGCCCCCCCCCCGTTCCCCCTGTTTATACTTATTCAATGAACACCTAATAACAGTCACGGAATCGCCTCATCAGAATGATCCTATATCTAAATTTTGAACGAAATCTGAAAATTCTGCTTGAAAAACCCATTTATATAAATTAAGGGGGGGGGGGCAATAGAACCCCTGTTCCCCTATTTATACTTATTCAATGAACACCTAATAACAGTCACGGAATCGCCTCATCAGAATGATCCTAATCTAAATTTTGAACGAAAACTTAATTCTGCATGAAAATCCCATTTATATCAACTAAGGGGAGGGGCATGAGCCCCCCGTTCCCCCTCTTATACATATCGAATGAACTCTAAAAACTAATCAGGGAAGCTCCTTGTCAGGATATACCTACATACAAAATTTCAAGTGGATCGGATATTTTTATCACGAGTTATCGCGTTACGCACGAATGCACGTACATACAGAACGGACGGGCACATAAGCTCTCAGGCTATGATAGCCTGTGAGCTAAAAAACAGTATAAAGAAAATAAAAACATCGTTAAATAAATATTATTGATTTAACGTTTCTTTTTAGTTTTTTTAATCCTTTAACTGGTTTCGGGCAAGATGAATTTGCACAATTCATCACGTGTGCATGTGAGTTTAGACTGTTTTCTGAGAAAATCTAATTTGGTAGCTATACTTATATTACTTATTGTTATTACTTAAAAGTTTCTGTTATTTAAATAAAATCAGTTATTAATTAAATTATTAATTTACTTTTCTAATATTTTTAGCTAAAATCTGTCATTATATTTTACATATATTCATAATAGTATATTTCATAGCCATAGAATATTTCATAGTTTTTGTGCCTATGTAAAAATCATTCTCACATTTTTTTAAATATACGTATATCAAACAAGTATTTAAAAAGAGGTATTATTATCCTTTTAATTTCAATTAATAAGAATTCGTAAGTAGCGTTAAGTTTTACGCATAAAAAACAGTGCTAAATCATATTTCTAATTAAAAAATAATTTTGTTCTCCTGCCTTTCTTCTACATTTCTGTACTCCCAGTTAAAAATTCATTAAAAACACTTAACATCTATAAATTTAATTAATTAATTTGTAGTATAACTTGATTAAAGTAGTGTTTCATTAATGGGATCAAAGTCGAAATTTAAAAAAAAGCATCGGTACTCGGTTAAGTCACAAGTTGAGATGTTTGAAGGTGTATATACGCATATACTATTGTTTTTATCAATCCGTCATTTAAATTCATAATTTTTGAAGTTTAATAAAATCCACCACCTTTTTAAAATAAATTTTTTCAGTTATTTTAAACTAATATAAGATCAATAGTTAGTCTGATTTTTTTGTTAAGTGTGAATTTAGTATACATTAGTTTATAACATTTAACAGGGTGGTGAGTGGTAAAAAAAAAAAAAAAAAAAAAAAAAAACACAGTACAAAAAAAAGTGTCTACCAGTATTTTTTATTGAAAAATAGTTTAATATGCTAATTTATAAAGTAGCAAGTGTTTTAATTAGCAATGCTATACTTCAGGTAATTAATATTTTCTATTAAAAATAAAATTTACCTTAAGAAAAAAAATTAAATCTTTAATTACATTTTAAGAAAACCTACTCTGGTAGAATTCATATGTAATTATTATATTTATTATTATTACTTAAAAATTTCTGTTATTAAAATAAAATCAATTATTTATTAAATTATTTAATTATTTTTAAACATTTTTAGCTGTTTATATTTAATTAAAAGTTGCAGTTTTTTAAATGAAAAGCATATTTCAATATGCTTTTGAGGCTACATAAAAATCATTAATACATTTATTTTTAATATAATGAAACAAATTTTGAAGCAGAGTTTATTATTATCTCCAATTTTCAAAGAATATGAAGAAAAAGCGACTGCATTTCTACATAAAATAACCATGTTAAATCGTATTTTTAGTTATAGTATAAATATATTCCCTTGCAGTATCATTTAAAATTTTATTAAAAACGCTCAAAGTAAAAAAAAAAAAAAAAAAAAAAAAATAGAAACTTTCTTTACATAAATATTTTGAGTTTAACGTTTCCTTATAGTTATTTATTTATTTATTGTTCCAAAAAGTCAGAAAATAACATTTTCGTAATGCAACATTAAAAAAAAAACATCATTCACGGATATCGATTATTTTCTTTAAGATATAACGAGTGAATCCAAGCAACAGAATTTTAATCGCTTCTTTTTTGAGAGTGTACGTGCCAGCGACAGCTTAATATAATATTTTTGAGATTAAGAACACTTACTTAAGTTCAAAATTTGTAGTAAAACTTGATTAAGGTAACGTTACTTTTTTTAATGGAAAAAAAGTCAATGGAGAGAAAAAACATCGATAGCCCGCTAAGTAATTAGTTTCAATGGTATATGCGGTGTTAGATGTATGCATGTATGTGTTTATTACTGTCTTTACGAATTAGTCATTCAAATGCTTATTTTTTAAAGCTGAATACAATATATCACCTTTTTTAAAGAAAAATGCTATTTTTAGTTATTTTAAACTAATTTTATAGGAAGGTCAATAGGTAGTATAATTTTTTTTCGCTCAATGTGAATTTATTATACATTAGCTTTTACCATTTAACCGATTTCTTCAAATTAAATTATTATAATTTTCATTTAAAATTACTGAAATTTAAACATTTTTAGTCGAAAAAAATTTATGTACTAATTTTTAAAATATCAAAAGTTTTAATTTGTAACTCTGCATTTAAAATAATTAATGGTTTCTATTAAAAAAAATTCATTGTGAAATGTTACTAAAAAAAAAAAGAAATTGAAACTGTAATTATATTCAAAGAACACCCATTTTTGTAGCTATTGTGTATAATTATTATATTTATTATTATTATTTAAAAGTTTCTGTTTATTAAATAAAATCTCTTAATTATTAAATTATTAAAATAGATTTCTAATATTTTAACTCTGTATTTAACTAAAATCTGCAATTTTAAACAGGATCAACATATTGCTTTACTTTTTTGGATTTAAAGATATATGAAAAAATTATCAAATTTATTTTTAATATATATACATCAAATAAATTTCGCAAAAAGGTATTATTGCATCTAAATATTTTTTATCAATTTAGGTTATGTTTTTCTTTTAAAGGAACAAAAGCAGAAAATTTGTAGCTACTCTAAAGTAATAAATTTTTACAGATACATTTTTTATATTTTAAAACCTTAATAAATATTAAAACTTTAAAAAATAATAATAATGAAGCTTTATGTTATTAAATTGGTAACTACACTAATTAAGAACAATCTGCAATACCACGAACTGCAGCACATCTATAATGTAAAAAGTAGTTTACTTTCATGTAATCCCTTAAAATTACGGCTTATGCTAGTGAAAAGTATGCTATAGTCGAACATCATTGCTTTCTGTAATGGCCCTATTAAAGTAATGGGGTTTTAAACAACTGAACATCATACTAAATCCTTTATTAAAGTATGTGTTCATGGTTGCAAGAAACTTATGTTAGGCTGCCGTTAGCACGTAATCTCTTGAAATAGGAAGTGATTAAGATTCAAGATTTGTTTGGTTGTAGCTGCGGTATTTAAAAAAATAATCATAATCCCATGGCTGCTAACTTATACGCTTATTTAACCTGCTCAGTCCTGATGTCGCCTGGAGGCGACACTAAAAAATACCTTTTAAATTAATTTAAATGCTTTCAGAATTGTTAAAATCGCATCTTGACTTTTTAAATAGATGTGTGCATGTTAAAAGCACGGATATAAAGACTGAAGTATCTTTAGAAATGTTTTATAAGGATTTTAAACTGCTTTTTGCAGTGTCACCTAAAGTATGTCTCAGGACTGAGCAGGTTAAGGTCAAATAAACATATAAGAATCAGAAATTTTATTTAATAATTGACAACATATACTGTGATACAAGGCACGGAATTTTTTTGGTATACATTTTATTAAAAACATTTTGTGGTTCCAACATGTTTATATGATTTTAAAAAGCGTACAAGTTGGCAGCTCTGTAATCCGTTAAATATATATATATATATAATTTCATTATTAAAATGTTATATACTATTTTGTTTCATTTTCTGTTGAATGTTAAAATTATCATTGGTAATATTAGTTCCTTTATATCACTATATTATTATATTTATTATTTTTATTTCTATTATTAAAATAGATTTCTAATACTTTTAACTCTATATTTAAGTAAAATCTGCAGTTGTAAATAGGCTCAACATATTGCTTTATTTTTTTTGGATTTACGGTTATATATAAAACATTATAAAATTTATTTTTAATACATACATATCAAATAAATTTTGCCAAAAGGCATTATTACATTTATTTTTATTTATTTATTATTTTTTTTATCAATTCAGGTCATGATTTTCTTTTAAAGGAACAAAAACTGAAATTTTTTAGCTACTCTAAAGTAATAAAGTAATTTTACAGATATATTTTTTATATTTTAAAATGCTAATAAAAATGTTAAAACTTAAAAAAATAACAATGATGCTTTATATTATTAAACTGGTAATTATACTAATTAACAACAATCAGTAATACCACGAACTGCAGCATATCTATAATCTAAAAAGTAGTTTACTTTCATGTAATCCCTTAAAATTACGGCCTATGCTAGTGAAAAGTATGCTATAGTCGAACATCATTGCTTTCTGTAATGGCCCTTTTAAAGTAATGGGGCTTTAAACAACTGAACATCATACTAAATCCTTTATTAAAGTATGTGTTCATGGTTGCGAGAAACTTATGTTAGGTTGCCGTTAGCACATAATCTCTTGAAATAGGAGGTGATTAGGTTCAACACTTGTTTGGTTGCAGCTGCGGTATTAAAAAAAAATAATCATAATCCGATAGCTGCTAACTTCAACGCTTACTTAAGGTCAAATAAATATATAAGAATCAGAAATTTTATTTAATAATTGACAACATATACTATGATACAAGGGCACGGAATTTGTTAGGTATACAATTTGCTAAAAACATTTTGTGGTTCCAATACGTTTATATGATTCAAAAAAGGCGTTGAAGTTGGCAGCTCTGTAATCCGTTAAATGTACATACATATAATTTCATTATTAAAATGTTATGTACTATTTTGTTTCATTTTCTGTTGAATGTTAAAATTATCATTGGTAATATTAGTTCCTTTATATCATTATATTATTAGATTTATTATTTTTATTTCTATTTTTAAAATAGGTTTCTAATACTTTTAACTCTATATTGAGGTAAAATCTGCAGTTTTAAATAGGCTCAACATATTGCTTTATTTTTTTTTTTTGGATTTACGGTTATATATAAAACATTATAAAATTTATTTTTAATATATACATATCAAATAAATTTTGCCAAAAGGCATTATTACATTTATTTTTATTTATTTATTATTTTTTTTATCAATTCAGGTCATGATTTTCTTTTAAAGGAACAAAAACTGAAATTTTTTAGCTACTCTAAAGTAATAAAGTAATTTTACAGATATATTTTTTATATTTTAAAATGCTAATAAAAATGTTAAAACTTAAAAAAAATAACAATGATGCTTTATATTATTAAACTGGTAATTATACTAATTAACAACAATCAGTAATACCACGAACTGCAGCATATCTATAATCTAAAAAGTAGTTTACTTTCATGTAAACCCTTAAAATTACGGCCTATGCTAGTGAAAAGTATGCTATAGTCGAACATCATTGCTTTCTGTAATGGCCCTTTTAAAGTAATGGGGCTTTAAACAACTGAACATCATACTAAATCCTTTATTAAAGTATGTGTTCATGGTTGCGAGAAACTTATGTTAGGTTGCCGTTAGCACATAATCTCTTGAAATAGGAGGTGATTAGGTTCAAGACTTGTTTGGTTGCAGCTGCGGTATTAAAAAAAAGTAATCATAATCCGATAGCTGCTAACTTCAACGCTTACTTAAGGTCAAATAAATATATAAGAATCAGAAATTTTATTTAATAATTGACAACATATACTATGATACAAGGGCACGGAATTTGTTAGGTATACAATTTGCTAAAAACATTTTGTGGTTCCAATACGTTTATATGATTCAAAAAAGGCGTTGAAGTTGGCAGCTCTGTAATCCGTTAAATGTACATACATATAATTTCATTATTAAAATGTTATGTACTATTTTGTTTCATTTTCTGTTGAATGTTAAAATTATCATTGGTAATATTAGTTCCTTTATATCATTATATTATTAGATTTATTATTTTTATTTCTATTTTTAAAATAGGTTTCTAATACTTTTAACTCTATATTGAGGTAAAATCTGCAGTTTTAAATAGGCTCAACATATTGCTTTATTTTTTTTTTTTTTTGGATTTACGGTTATATATAAAACATTATAAAATTTATTTTTAATATATACATATCAAATAAATTTTGCCAAAAGGCATTATTACATTTATTTTTATTTATTTATTATTTTTTTAATCAATTCAGGTCATGATTTTCTTTTAAAGGAACAAAAACTGAAATTTTTTAGCTACTCTAAAGTAATAAAGTAATTTTACAGATATATTTTAGATATTTTTTAACTTCTAATATAAATGTTAAAACTTAAAAAAATAACAATTATGCTTTATATTATTAAATTGGTAATTATACTAATTAACAACAATCAGTAATACCACGAACTGCAGCATATCTATAATGTAAAAAGTAGTTTACTTTCATGTAATCCCTTAAAATTACGGCTTATGTTAGTGAAAAGTATTCTATAGTCGAACATCATTGCTTTCTATAATGGCCCTATTAAAGTAATGGGGCTTTAAACAACTGAACATCATACTAAATCCTTTATTAAAGTACGTGTTCATGGTTGCAAGAAACTTATGTTAGGCTGCCGTTAGCACGTAATCTCTTGAAATAGGAAGTGATTAGGATTCAAGATTTGTTTGTTTGTAGCTGCGGTATTTCAAAAAATAATCATAATCCCATAGCTGCTAACTTCTACGCTTATTTAAGGTCAAATAAACATATAAGAATCAGAAATTTTATTTAATAATTGACAACATATACTGTGATACAAGGCACGGAATTTGTTTGGTATACATTTTGCTAAAAACATTTTGTGGTTCCAATATGTTTATATGATTTTAAAAAGCGTGCAAGTTGGCAGCTCTGTAATCCGTTAAATGTATATATATATAATTTCATTATTAAATCTTTATATACTATTTTTTTTTTCATTTTCAGTTGAATGTTAAAATTATCATTGGTAATATTAGTTCCTTTATATATTATTTTTATTTCTGTTATTAAAATAGGTTTCTAATATTTTTAACTCTATATTTAAGTAAAATCTGCAGTTTTAAATAGGCTCAGCATATTGCTTTATTTTTTTGGAATACAGTTATATATAAAACATTATCAAATTTATTTTTAATATATACATATCAAATAAATTTTGCCAAATTGGCATTATTACATTTATTTTTCTTTCTTTATTTTTTTTAATTAATTCAGGTCATGATTTTCTTTTAAAGGAACAAAAACGGATTTTTTTTAGCTACTCTAAAGTAATAAAAAAATTTTACAGATATATTTTTGATATTTTAAAATGCTAATAAAAATGTTAAAACTTAAAAAAATAACAATGAGGCTTTATATTATTAAACTGGTAACTAAACTAATTAAGAACAATCTGTAATACCACGAACTGCAGCATATCTATAATGTAAAAAATAGTATACTTTCAATGTAATCCCTTAAAGTTACGGCTTATGTTAGTGAAAAGTATTCTATAGTCGAACATCATTGCTTTCTATAATGGCCCTATTAAAGTAATGGGGCTTTAAACAACTGAACATCATACTAAATCCTTTATTAAAGTATTTGTTCATGGTTGCAAGAAACTTATGTTAGGCTGCCGTTAGCACGTAATTTCTTGAAATAGGAAGTGATTAGGATTCAAGATTTGTTTGTTTGTAGCTGCGGTATTTAAAAAAATAATCATAATCCCATAGCTGCTAACTTCTACGCTTATTTAAGGTCAAATAAACATATAAGAATCAGAAATTTTATTTAATAATTGACAACATATACTGTGATACAAGGCACGGAATTTGTTAGGTACACATTTTGCTAAAAACATTTTGTGGTTCCAATACTTTTATATGATTCAAAAAAGGCGTTGAAGTTGGCAGCTCTGTAATCCGTTAAATGTACATACATATAATTTCATTATTAAAATGTTATGTACTATTTTGTTTCATTTTCTGTTGAATGTTAAAATTATCATTGGTAATATTAGTTCCTTTATATCATTATATTATTGGATTTATTATTTTTATTTCTATTTTTAAAATAGGTTTCTAATACTTTTAACTCTATATTTAAGTAAAATCTGCAGTTTTAAATAGGCTCAACATATTGCTTTATTTTTTTGGATTTACAGTTATATATAAAACATTATAAAATTTATTTTTAATATATACATATCAAATAAATTTTGCCAAAGGGCATTATTACATTTATTTTTATTAATTTATTATTTTTTTTTAATCAATTCAAGTCATGATTTTCTTTTAAAGGAACAAAAACTGAAATTTTTTAGCTACTCTAAAGTAATAAAGTAATTTTACAGATATATTTTTGATATTTTAAAACGCTAATAAAAATGTTAAAACTTAAAAAATATAACAATGATGCTTTATATTATTATACTGGTAATTATACTAATTAACAACAATCAGTAATACCACGAACTGCAGCATATCTATAATGTAAAAAGTAGTTTACTTTCATGTAATCCCTTAAAATTACGGCTTATGCTAGTGAAAAGTATGCTATAGTCGAACATCATTGCTTTCTATAATGGCCCTTTTAAAGTAATGGGGCTTTAAACAACTGAACATCATACTAAATCCTTTATTAAAGTATGTGTTCATGGTTGCGAGAAACTTATGTTAGTTTGCCGTTAGCACGTAATCTCTTGAAATAGGAGGTGATTAAGTTCAAGACTTGTTTGGTTGCAGCTGCGGTATTAAAAAAAAAATAATAATCATAATCCCATGGCTGCCAACTTCTACGCTTATTTAAGGTCAAATAAACGTATAAGAATCAGAAATTTTATTTAATAATTGACAACATATACTGTGATACAAGGCACAGAATTTGTTTGGTATACATTTTGCTAAAAACATTTTGTGGTTCCATTACGTTTATATGATTCAAAAAGGCGTTGAATTTGGCAGCTCTATAATCCGTTAAATGTATATATATATATAATTTCATTATTAAAATGTTATATACTATTTTGTTTCATTTTCTGTTGAATGTTAAAATTATCATTGGTAATATTAGTTCCTTTATATCATTATATCATTATATTTATTATTTTTATTTCTCTTATTATAATAGGTTTCTAATATTTTTAACTCTATATTTAAGTAAAATCTGCAGTTTTAAATAGGCTCAACATATTGCTTTATTTTTTTGGATTTACGGTTATATATAAAACATTATCAAATTTATTTTTAATATATACATATCAAATAAATTTTGCCAAAAGGGCATTATTACTTTTTTTTTTTTTTTTTTTTTTTTTTTTAATCAATGCAGGTCATGATATTTTTTAAAGGAACAAAAACGGAAATTTTTTAGCTACTCTAAAGTAATAAAATAATTTTACTGATATATTTTTTATACTTTAAAATCTTAATAAATATTAAAATTTAAAAAAATAATAACAATGAAGCTTTATGTTATTAAACTGCTAACTATCTATACTAATAAAATCCGTGCGTCTCTGCCTGTCTGTCTGTCTGCTTGAAGCCGATTACAGTTCGCAACGCGGGCGAGTTGGACGTCGCGAGAGGTGTCTTTCGATTGGAAAAATTCCGGGGAAGTCATTTTTGGCATTTTCGAGACCGTGAGACCAAAATTAAAAAAGTTATGAATTAAAAACCCCTTGGGAATCGGAACGAAAAGTGTGTCAATTCCCAAACGGAGCTCCGAAGCAGAACACTGTGCCACCTTGCGGTGAAGGACATGAATTTTTCCCCTTTGGCTAAAAGAAGAAACAGCCGAAAACCTCTTTTTCTACCGGCGCTAATTGCGTTTTTTTCCGCATCAATTTTTTTGACTTGCCGTAGAATATTAACCGTAGTTTTCGCTAAAATATTGAAATTAGAAATAAAACAGGACTATCGAAACTTTTTTTTGCGCGTTTTTTCTTAAACCATCATGCAGACAGTTTTTAAAGTAGAAAAAACTGATTACATATTCAGAATCTGCGTAAAAGTCTGCTTCTGATGAACCAAAAAATACGAGAAAATGTCTTATGGGCGCGCAGCGCCAACCGTGCGAAACCAAATATTTTTAACGGGACGATGGCGACCATGGCGCGTAGCGCTGGTGGGCGGTAGGCCGGTGGGCGCATAGCGCCGACTGTGTGAAATCACATACTTTTAACGGGATAATGGGCGCATAATACCATAGCTCTTTAATTTACTTTTTTTTGTGCTTGAGGATTCTAGCACCAAGACTTGCTTATTAAATGAATTTTTTTGCTTATTATATACTGCTTAATATCGAGGTTCGTTCGGAAAAAGTGGCCCAGCTAGCGGGCGTAGCTCGCTAGTACTAATTAAGAACAATCTGTAATACCACGAACTGCAGCATATCTATAATTTAAAAAACAGTATACTTTCAATGTAATCCCTTAAAATTACGGCTTATGATAGTGAAAAGTATTCTATAGTCGAACATCATTGCTTTCTGTAATGGTCCTATTAAAGTAATGGTGCTTTAAACAACTGAACATGATACCAAATCCTTTATTAAAGTATGTGTTCATGGTTGCAAGAACCTTATGTTAGGCTGCCGTTAGCACGTAATCTCTTGAAATAGGAAGTGATTAGGATTCAAGACTTGTTTGGTTGTAGCTGCGGTATTTTAAAAAATATTCATAATCTGTTAAAATATATATTGTCTGGATAATATGCAATGGTTATTTAATATTTAAAAAGAAAAAATACTGAGAGGTGGAGAGGCAATTGCTAAATTGCAAAAAAAAATATTATACAGATGTTCAATTGACACTAAAGTATAGATAATTGTATAGTTACATCAAATAATTCTATTAATATTATTTATATAATTTTATTAATTTCCCTTATCAACTTGTACCTAACTTTTAACAACTTGTATACCTAAAATAATATTTCTAAGTGTATAAAATGCAAACATTAACTATATAGTTTTATATCTTATTCCATTTTATATTAAGATATTGAGTTTAGGTTAGCATAGTCAAATAAAACGATTTGTTTTGGTCTATTTTTTCTATTATCACATTGCAAAGCGATACTTCATTTTTCATTTATTTTATTGTTTTATTTTATTTTTTCATACTTTTTTCTCTTTTAATTGTTTAATCCAATTTAGTAATATTTATGTGTCTTGTTTTTTATGTTTTTCTTCATTTAATTTTGGTTTTATGTGTGCTGGTAGCCCAAAATTCGTATTATTTTTCTTTTTCATAGCTAATACGAAGATAAAACTACAAATTTGGGGCCTGAATATTCTGCTTTGGTTCTGCAAATTCCATTTGTATTAAATTCACTGGTTCATATATTGTAATACAATTAATGGTTATATATATATATATATAATATAATTTCATTTTTAAAATGTTCTATCCTATTTTGTTTCATTTTCTGTTGAATATCAAAATTATGAACGGTAATATTAGTTCCTTTAAATACTTAATATTTAGAAAATAATTTTGATGTTTAAAAATTAAAAATATTAAATTAATTGTTATTTTAGTGCTCTCATGATCTTACTAGTGATCTTACTTCTCGCTCTGTATTTATCATATAATTTTCATAATTTTCATAAATTAAACATATTAAATGACTTTTAATTAAAAAAATAATTGCTCTTAAAAATAGCCTTGGCAGTACAATCCTGACAGTGATATTAGAAAAAGTGAAAAATGTTTTTGTTAATTGAAAATAATTATTCATATTGCCGTTGTTTTTACTTGAGATATTATTGAAAAACTACACTCTTAAAACGAAAGAGCTGATTTGGCTTCTCATGAAAGAGCTGTAATTTTTTCGATCATAAAATAGTTGTTTTTCAAACGATTAAATCTTCTTGATCTAAATTGGTTATTTAACCCATTAGTGCCTGAATTATTTTCTTCGTTAAAATTCAAATTTTGCATTTTCCCTCCACTTTTAAAGCAAGAATAACTTTTATCTTAATTTGTCGCAGACTTTGTCTCTAGAAAGAAAGTATTTCTTTGTTTTCCTTTTTACTGGTGTGAAAGGCGCTTACTTGATTTTTTTTAAACTGTCCCAAAAATGGGACGCTAGGCACTAATGGGTTAAATAGATCAACTTCATTTCAATTAGTTAAAACTCGAGTTATTTCAACTCATTTTTGAGAAGCTGCCTTTCAACATTTAGATGAGTGGATTTCAGCTCAACTTGAGCTATTTTGTGGGTGACTTTTTAAGAGAGTACTGTGTTTTGTTTTTAATATTACTTTAGTTATAATTAATGTTCAATTCCCATCATAGCTAACTCATATCACACGAACTAAATACGATCTTCAATAAGCATATTGAAGGATCTGTTTACTTTCCAAAAGGTAAACTAGTATGTAATCTGTTAAAATATACTGCTTACTATTGTGAAAATATGAATTTTAAAGAGTGTCAGTACTTTACGTGATGACGCCTTTTAAGTAATGATGCTTTAATCAATTAAACATCATACCAGGAATGTAGTACAGGGTATACGCGGGTATACGCCGTATACCTTCTGGATTTGTTATGGGACACCGCATATCCTTTGTTTCACAAGAAAGCTATAGTAAATAAACTTTGCTAGGTATACCGTCTGTTTTGAGCGTATACCTTCTGATATTTTTACGACTACACCACTGCATCATACTTAATTCTGAATTAAAGAAATGTTCATCGTTGCAAGAAAATTATGTTAATGTGACATCGACCCAGAATCTCTTGAAATGCAACATATTATTCAAAACTTGTTTAGTTTCTTTGTCTGCCTGTCCGTCACAGAGTCCGTACACAAAAATTATATGTGTTATAAATTTCAAATTTTTGTATTTACCGCTGAATACCTCGTGTCAAATCATAAAATTTTGAAAAAGCCCATTATTTTAATTAAATTGATTTTTTCAATTTCACCCGTTCATTTTTGCGATTTAAATTTTAAAATAAAATCTTAATTTTAACATTTTCCGTGTAGACGTCATAACTTGGACGTAACACATCTCGCTAGTAAATAGAAGGTTCTTGGTTCGAAACAGGGCTATGGAGTCGGAGTCGTGAAGTCGGGCTTATTTTTGAGGAAAAGACTCGGAGTCGCTAAGAAACAAGCCGACTCCGACTCCGGCTTTTTTAGATTGTTCGAAGTGAAATTAAACCAGTTATGTGTAATTTTATATCCATAAAAGGAATTATTATTACTATTTTTGATTATATATGGTAGGCACATCTTTTTCAAGAGAAGGGCTACTTGCTTAATATGTTTGGGTGGTCGAGGGCCACATAGATAACATGAAGAGAATTCTATTTCAAGGAAAAGATTTGTGACCTATAATCAGATAAAAAAATATGATTTCAGAGGGGGGTACCCCTCTACGTTCGCCTACCAAGAGAAATTATATAATGCAACTGGTAAGGATACATTAAGGGTTATTTTCAAGATGTAACAATATTCCTTGACTTTATTCGAGAGAGTAAATTTTGTTTTATTAAAATGCTAAAAAAACAAGTGCCGAAAAAAATAACTTTATTAACGAAGAAGGGAAAAGATGCCGATCAAGAAAATTTTTCCACGCCTTATTAAACAAATTCCCGATTTTTCCGTACCTGATGAACAAAATTTGCAATGTTTCAAAGCCTGATCGACAAAATTCGTAATTTTTCTGCGCCTGATTGGTAAAATTCGTACGTTTTCCGCACCTAATCGGCGAAATTTGCAATTTTTTTCGAAATTCATCGAATAAATTCGCTATTTTTCCGAATCTGATCGACGGAATTTGCAATTATTCAAAGATTGATCAAAGAGAAATGCATTTTTCTGCACCCGATTAAGGAAAGTCGTGATTCTTAACTAAGTGACGAAATCTGCATTTTTTTTCGCGGGGAATATATGAACTTCGCGATTTTTCTTGCGATAAACTGACGATTGTTCCACAGCCGATGAGAGGAATTTAAAATTTTTTCACGCATCATCGATAAATTTGCAATTTCCCCTTGACTTATCGACGAAATTTGCGATTTTCTCGTTCCTGGTTGACAAACTTTGTGATTTATTTAGTGATTTCTTGACAAAATTCTCGACTTTTTTTCGTGCAAGAACCACGAAATTTGCGATTTTTTGGTGCCAAATGGACAAAACTGACGATTTTTCGGAACCCAATGGTCGAAACTTGCCATTTTTCAATATCCATTCGACGATATTTTCGATTTTTCTGTGCCCGATCAAAGCGCGATTTTTTCTCGCGCAACAATCAAACAAAACATGTAATTTTCTCAAGCATCATCAACAAATCTGACAATTTTGAAGCCCGATCAACAAAATATGCAATTTTTCGCGTCCACTCGATAAAACTCATGATTTTTCCGTTCACGATAGTCGAAATTTGAGATTTTCTCATGCATTATAAACGAAATTTGCGTTTTTTTTTTTTTTTCGCGCGCATCGACAAAATTCGCTTTTTTGCCGCACACGATCAACGAAATCCGAGATTTTCCTGCAGCAAATTGACGAAATTTATGATTTCTTCCTGCTTCCTATGCGCAAAAATTGCAATATTTTCCAGCTGTAAATTGATAAAATCCGTAGGTCATATCTTATACATTCCTAATATAAGGCTATCTAAATTACAGATTCCCAGTATACTGGCCGGTGTACATCATAGATGAAAACTATTTTTAATTAAAAACTTTAGTAAATTGCGATACATTTAGTAACATTTTAATCTTTATTTTTTTCCTTTCCATCGAAATTTTTCTGCACTGGAGGACACAAATTGATAATTGATTTAAAAATTGTAACGATTTCCATTTTTCAAGTTCACGGATCCGAAATAGTAAAATGTCTGTTTTGTTTCCTTCTTTAGATTTCGATAGTTGGATTTTTCGGGTTTGTGGGATGTGAAATTGAAAAATTAGTAAAACGGAATTTTTCTTCTTTTTTTCTTTCACTGTTCTAAGAACTGAGTTAATGCCAAAATAGCGAAATTTTTGCCTTATTTTTCTTGGATTCCCTCATAATTTTAAGTAACAGCAACAGTAGTATTTTATACAGCCAGGAGTCGGAGTCGGAGTCGAAGTTCTTAACCCATTAGTGCCTAGCGTCCCATTTTTGGGACAGTTTAAAAAAAAATCAAGTAAGCGCCTTTCACACCAGTAAAAAGGAAAACAAAGAAATACTTTCTTTCTAGAGACAAAGTCTGCGACAAATTAAGATAAAAGTTATTCTTGCTTTAAAAGTGGTGGGAAAATGCAAAATTTGAATTTTAACGAAGAAAATAATTCAGGCACTAATGGGTTAAAATTTCCGGGATCGTAGTCGGAGTTGGAGTCAGTCATTTTTTTCACCGATTCCGAAGCCCTGGTTCGAAGCCCCATGTTGGAACTTAACATTTTCATAAAGATGGTTTTAATAAGAAGAAATATCATATTTTTGGCTAATCTAAAAGTTTATATTATTAAGGTTTCGTTGTCAGAAATTTATAAAACTTTCTGGAATTCAATTTTCTTTCTATTTAACAAAACTTTTGCGATTTATTAATAATTAAGCATTTTAAATTTAATTTTAAACAATATTTTTCGCTTCTAAAAATTGAAAATTTTATTTATGTTACAGGCCAAACCCGATTTTAGGCCAAACTAGATTGGCCTAGGCCAAACCAGTCTATCCTAACGCCCATCGGATAAACTAGTTTTTCCTAGTCCAAACCGGTCTATCCTAACGCCCATCGGATAAACTAGTTTTTCCTAGGCCAAACCGGTTTATCCTAACGCCCATCGGATAAACTAGTTTTTCCTAGGCCAAACTAGTCTATCCTAAGGCCCATAAGGACAAACTAGATTTTCATAGGCCAAACTAGTTTGGCATAACTCTTATAGGATAAACTAGTTTAGACTGCTGTTTATTGGTCTGAACTAGTTTATCCTAGGCCAATTCAATTTGGCGTGATTTTATAGAATTCAATGATTGCCTGAACGCTAACATTATTGTTTGTCCTAGGCTGATCTAGTTTATCTAGGCCAATGTAGTTTTACGTGTTTTTAGCGCAGAGGCGTCAAAGCCAGGGAAATAATTGACTCGCAGGTTCTGTGAGTATGTACATACGTATGTACGTAAAGCGATAACTCTTGATAGAGATATCCGATTTGATTTAAATTTTGGATGTAGGTTCATTCTGATAAGGTACTTTTCTGATTAATTTTGGGAATTCATTGGATAGGAATAAAGGGGGAGAAACGGGAGGCTAATCCCCCACGTTTAATTTCGAAAAATGGATTAATCACGCAGAATTATCAGCTTTCATTTTAAATTTTAGATATAGGATCATTGTGACAAGGCGCATTCGTGTTTAGTTGTGGATGTTTATTGTTTAAGTCTAAATTTTAGACTTAAACAATAAAAATCCACAACTCTAAAAGAAAGGGCAATGTAGGTAACACAAGATAATTTAGAGGCCTGGCGGCCCGGCCAGGCAGGGTCCTGTCCTGGAAATTTCGGCCCGTGCAAACCTCTGACAGTATTCTACAACCCTTCGAATAAAATACATTATATGAGGGTGACAACAAAACCACTTTGCACAAGGTTAGCTATGGAGCAGTAGTCGGGATCAATATTAAAAAGAATATTGCCCAATTAAAGTGATGGCTTTGCATTCACAGGCTGTTTACACTAATTGGGTGTTACAGCCTTATTTTTTAAAAGAATAACACCCTCTAAAAATAAAGTAAGTTGGATTACTTTTTCCTATTTCCCCCAGTTATACTTAACCATTGAATCCCCAAAACTAATCACAGATACGCTTTATAAAATTAAACAATTATCCAAAATTTGAAGCAAATCAGATAATTCTGCTGAAAAAACAATTCATCTGATTTAAGGAGGGTAATCTCCATTCCTCCCTTTATACTTAATCATTAAACTCTCAAAACAATTCAGGGATTCGCCTTAAAAATCTATGTTCAAAATTTACAGCAAATCGGATAAATTTGCATAAAAACCTATTTATCTAAATTAAGGAAGGAGATAAAACGTCCACTACCCCATTATACTTAAACAAAAGAAAAACTCAAATTAATTAAAGAAACGCCTGATCAAATGAATTCATGTCCAAAATTTTAAGCAAATTGGATAATTCTGTATTATAACCAATTTATCTAATTTAAGGAAAGAAATAAATTGTAAGTTTCCCCCTTATATTTAACCGAAGAACCATCAAAATCAGACAGTGAAGCGCTTCATTAGAATGAACAAATCCAAGATTTGCAGCAAATCGGTTAATTCTGCATGAAAAACACATTTGCTAAAATTAGGCGGGATCCCCCCGTTATTCTCGTTGCTTTTATTCAATTAACCCCCAAAACTAATCAGGGAAGCGCTTTATCAGAATGAATTTATTTCTTAAATTTAAAGCAAATCAGTAAATTCTGAGTGAAAAAAGCATTTACATAAATTATGCGGCGTTACCCTATTCCCCCTTCCCTTTATACTTTAACAATTAACACTCACAACTAATCATGGAGGCCCCTGAAGAGAATGCTCCTATATCTAAAATTTGAATAAAATATGGTAATAATGCATGGAAACTCATTTATGTGAATTAGGGGAAGGGGCGAATCAGCCTCTCGTCCCCCCCCCCCACGCACACACATGCACTTATTCTTCCCCAATGACCTGCAAAAGTAATAAAAAAAAAGCTCCTTATAAGAATAAACCTATATTGAAAGTTTGATGCAAATCGACTATTTCTATCAAGAATAATTGCGTTACGTACTTACGTACATACATAGATACAGAACCTACGGGCACATTAGTTCTCAGGCTTTGGAAACCTTTTGAGTTAAAAACATGTCAAATTACGTTATTTCTATCAAGAGTTATCACGCTACTCACATACGTACGTACATACATGCGTACATACATGCGTACATACATACATACAGAACCTGTATGTATGAGTAACCTGTATATATATGTAACCTGACCCCCTTACTTCTCTGGCTTTGACGCCCGTGAGCTAAAAACACGTGAAACTACATTTGCCCAGGATAAACTAGATCAGCCTAGGACAAACAAGAATGTTGGCGTTGAGGCGGTCATTAAATTCAATAAAATCACGCCAAATTGAATTAACCTAGGATAAGCTTGTTCAGACCAATAAACAGCAGTCTAAACTATTTTATCCTATAAGAGTTAGGCCAAACTAGTTTGGCCTAGGAAAATCTAGTCTGTCCTATGGGCCTTAGGATAGACTAGTTTGGCCTAGGAAAAACTAGTTTATCCGATGGGCGTTAGGATAAATCGGTTTGGCCTAGGAAAAACTAGTTTATCCGATGGGCATTAGGATAAACCGGTTTGGCCTTGTAAAAACTAGTTTATCCGATGGGCGTTAGGATAGACGGGTTTGGCCTAGGCCAATCTAGTTTGGCCTAAAATCGGGTTACGCCTGTAACATTTAAATCTCTACTATTTTTTTCGGAATTGCAAAAGATTTGGAATTTTAGATTTTATTTAAATAATTCGATAATTTCGAATAATTTGTGTCTTTTGTTTTTACAGTGTACAACGCAGAAAAAAATACGTCATGTGGCCGTTATTTTTATATGAAATATCACTGAAAACCTAAAGTACACTTATCAAGATACACACATATATGTTTTTCTTTCAAATTATTTATTAAAATAATATTTAATTTGTAATATTCCTAACTACGTAACTTCTGCAGCAGAAATAGTCAACCTGCGCTTACGACAGAGATACAACTATTTACCTACCAAAAAAAATCTACCTTGTTTAAAGACAAAAATTCTTCAATTAAAAAGTACAAAATAATAATTCTTAAAAAAACGGTGCCAAGTTAATTTTAGCTAAAAAGTGGCCACTTCCGCTTTACGAAACATCATAGTGCAGCATGTATTAAATTTCAAAAAGGAGGAAACTTCATGTCATCTCTTAACCCCTTGCGGGGCGGTGGTTTCATAGATATACCACTTAATTTTAATTCTCAAACGCCACATTCGCACCGGAATTTTATTAAAGAAAATTAGGGTTTATTGAATGCGTGAAGTATAGCGTTTTCCTATTTACAAATAAAGTTGTTTTCAAATTCCGGTGTCAGTCATTAATTTCATTACTTAAGCAATGAATTTGCTCTGCCCCGCAAAGGGTTAACCCTTAATTGCATAGTGGTATTAATTTGCATCACTTTTTATTAAAATTTTAATAAGTAAATTAAGTTCTTAGAAACCGCTTAATTTATATAGTAATATTAATCCTGTAAAAATTGCAATAAATTATCTACTAAATAAGCTGAAAGATCTATCCTAAAATTTTTGGTTACCTTATCTTAAAGTAAAAAAAAAAAAAAAAAAAAAAAAAAACAATTTTAAAAGAATAATTTATGCAAAGAAGGGTTAAATTATGATTTACCCTTCTATATACAGTGTATAGATAAGTATTGATAAGTATAGATAAATATAGTGTAAAGTATTCATTTAATTAAATGTCAGTACTTTCTGTAAAGACTCCATGAAAGAAATGGTCCTTTAATCAACTAAATATATTAAAAAATAAACTTACAAAAGAATAAAAACATGTGTTTATCTTTGCATGACAATTATTTATTTCCCGCTGACACGTAACGTAATCAATGATGAAAATGAGAAGTTATTAGGATTCAAAACTTGTTTCATTTTATTTACCGTATTTTTAAAATAATAGATATTCGAAAAAGAATTTATCTTTGCAGAATTGTGTAACCAAAATGTTATTTTCCTTTATTGCAGTTTTTTCTTCTATAAAATTATAATATTTACTTGAACTTTTTTTAATTGCATTATCAAAATTTTATTTTCTATTTTGTCAAATATTTTAGTATTAAAATTTTTATGATGTTTCATATTCCATCAAACATAGAAGCATTAGCAAAAAATTTTTATATTTCAAAAGTAAATTTATTAAATAACTTTCGAGAATAATTAAGAGAATTTTGCATCTATGGAAGTGACTAGAATTTAGAACTTGTTTCATTTCATTTGCCGTACTTTAAAAAATAATCAATATCCAAAAAAGAATTTTTCTTCATAGAATTGTGTAATCAAAATCTCATTATCCTTTCTTGCAGTAAAATTTTCATGAAACTCTAAAATATCCCTGAAATAAATTTTTAATTGCATTGCCGAAATGTTATTTTTTGTTTTGTTCAGATGTTTTAATATTAAAATTTCCACGGTATTTCGTATTTCATCAAACATAAAAATAGCAAATAATTTTTATATTTCAGAATTGAATATATTAAATTACTTTTTTATTTAAACATTTTAGTACTCTTATTGGCCTTAATAATTTAACGCAGTAAAATAAACCATATGAGAGTTTTTTTATATATGAATGATTACTGAGAAACTAAAGTCCTCATATTTAATTTATACACACACACATACATATATATATGTATTTACTTTCATAATAATTTCTAAAATAATACATCATTTATACCATCCCTAATTACTTTTTGTAATGACCCCATGAAAGAAATGGTCTTTTAATCAACTAAATATATTAAAAAATAAACTTACAAAAGAATAAAAGGATGTGTTTATCTTTGCATGACATACGTATTTTTGCATGACATACGTATCTTTACATGACATACGTATCGTTGCATGACATACGTATCTATAACAAGGATTGCCAACCTACTGTATGTGTCCAAATTGATATCAGTATTTATCTACAGAAAACAAATAACGTGTTTAAAGACAGGGAATTATCTATTTAAAAAGTACAAAATTATAATTCTTAAAAAACGGTGGCAATTGAAATTTACACAGAAAGTGGCCATCTCAGCTCAACGAAACAGTGTACTGCAGCATATATTTAATTTCTAAAAGAAGGAAACTTCTATGTGATCTCTTAAATAATGATTAACTATATCAACATGTATTCATTTAATCAAACATCAGTATTTTCTGTACAGACCCCATTAATGAAATGGTACTTTAATCAACTAAACATCTTACTAAATACTGAATTAAAGTATTTGTTTATCTTTGCAAGAAAATTAGGTTATCGTTGACACGTAGTCTCTTAAAATACGAAGTGATTAGGATTCAAAACCTGTTTCGTTTCATTTGACTCATTTTTAAAAATAATCAATATCCGAAAAAGTGATTTTCTTTGCAGAATTCTATTGAAAAATCTTATTTTCATATAAAAATCTTTTTTTTTTCATGTAAAAATCTTATTTTCTTTTCTTGGAGTAAAATTTTCATAAAACTATGAAACATCCTTAAAATTATTTTTTTAGTTGCATTATCAAAATTTTATTTTTTGTTTTGTTCAGATTTTTTAATATTAAAATTTTCACGGTGCTTCACATTCCATTAAACATAGAAATAGAAAACAATTTTTATATTCAAGGATTAAATATATTAAATTATTTTTTAATTTATACATTTTAAATACTCTTACAACAGTTTTAGTTAATTAACACAGTAAAAAAATAATTCACATGGCTGCTGTTTTTGTTATATGATAGATTTTTTAAAAGCTAAAGTACTCTTTTTTAATACACACATAAATGTATACATTTTAGTTTCACAATAATTACTAAAATAAAATTTAATTTATACCACAACCCCACCTAATTACGTATCTCTATAAAATTCCATAAAGCAGCTTCGGTTTGATTTCAAAGAGAAGCAAAGTTTTATATAATCTCCTAAATTTCGACTTACTATAGTAGAAAAAATATATTTTAATCGAATATCAGTACTTTCTGTAATGATCCCATTAAAGTAATGGTACTTTAATCAACTAAATATCATACTAAATGCTGAATTAAAGTATGCGTTTATTTTTGTAAGAAAATTAGGTTGTCGATGGCGCGTAATCTTTTAAAATGAGAAGTGATTAGGATTCAAAACATGTTTTGCTTCTCTTACCGTATTTTTAATATAATTGTACAGCTGCCAAGTCTCCGTCTTTCGGGATACCAGTATTGTATTGAAGAAAATATGGTTTTATTTAATTGAGGCATTTGGGTTATTTAATCCTTTCCGGCGCGGACAAATTCTGTTAGTAACTAGTCGTTGGAGGCCACCGTAATACTTACCCATCATGGATATGCATAACACAATATATGAAAACATAACATATGTAAACAATTTATAAAATGCATTACAATTCCAAAACAAAATATGAACGTATATTTAAGTATTTTTAACACATCATCATGCTCTATTAATGAATTTCTGATGAACCAATTTCGATAATTTATATGAAACGCCAAACTATTCAAGTAGCACTGAATTGCATAAAAAAACATCCTTATAACTCTAAAAATAATTATCATATTTACTAACGGTTTCTTGCATCGAATTAAGTGTCTCATTTCCAATTAAAAGATATCTTTGAATTGAAATTTGAATGAAATACAGGGTCATGAAAAATCAAAGAATGTGGAAAACAGGATTAAAAATATATCAACAACTAATAATCCGATCGACTTCGTTTTTTATGCAAAATTTGTGTTAATTTATTGCCTTTTACGTTCACTCCTTAAAATTAAAAAAATCGAAAATTTTTATATACCTTTCATCAGAACGAATTTTTCGAGAGTCCGAAAAAAAAATTCCGGATAATCGAGGTTACTGATATTAAATAGGCTTCGTCCCGTTCTTACATACTAAGCACATACAAAATTTCAAGTCTCTATCTCAATTTGTTCGGGAGATAGAACGGTTACAGACAGACAGACAGACACACAGACAGACGGACGGCAAAATTTTCTTTCTAAAAATATGTTTTTCGGAATCTCCAGTGTCCAAAACGTGTAAATCCATCAAAAAAGTTTTTTCGATTTTCAAAACGATTGCAAGATTTACCCTATACTACGTATGATGGGTAAGTAAAATGAGAAATTATCGACTGACACTGGAATTCACAAACGACTTTATAAGAAATCAAGAACTCCTTAATTTATGCTTTTATTATAAAATCAAGATTTTATTAAAATATTATTGGTGCCAATTGCAAAATTGGAATTAAAATTAGGTGTGTTCAGACCGGACACACTGTGCCGGAAAGGGTTAAATAACCAGATTTACTCTGAAACATTTTTTATCATATGTTAATTGTTTTTATTTATATTTATTTTTTTATATCTAACCAAAATATTACTTTTTTATAGGTAAGTTGTCAGATATTTATTTTCATGTGGTGCCATTATGCAGTGCTATCTTTAGAAAGTATGTACATTTTTCTGAGTTCATAGCATTTTCTTTTCATAATATATTTGTAAATATAAACATGTAACAAATGATATGTATAGTTTAAATTTGAAGAGTGATCATTTGAAGGCATTTTTTACGTCTATTTTTTTTTTGATAAAATTTTATAATCAGCACCATGTTTTAAATTTCTTTTATGAAATATCATAAATCAATTCTTTAATAAAATGCCAGCGATTTTTTTTTTTAATTTTTGAAGCACCGGCATAAAACTTCAGCTATGTGTATATTAGGTTGTCCCAAAAGATTCTCTCGTTTCTTTTGTAAAATATGAAAAATGGAAATTTCGATAAAAGCAATATTTTATTGAAGAACGCTTGTGCCAATTTGTTGAACAAACGTTCTTCTATCTTACCCGTAGTCTAATAACACTTTCTTTCCAAACTTTTTTGATTTGGTTGCAAAATACTTACTGAATTTTTTTTTATGTCATTCAAAGTGTTTCTTAAAATAAAAAAAAAATAAAAAAAAAAAATTGGGAGAAAGGAACAAATAGTATTAGGACGGAGCAATGTCCGGAGTGTAGAAAAAATGGGTCAGAATGTTTCAATCAAATGCAAGGAATTTGTTTCTGACAGTCAAAGATTCGCGTGGAGTGGAATCATCAGAATGGAAGATACCTTTTTTGTTTGCTATTTCGGTAATTTTCATGACTATTGCGACCTACAATTCGTCTAGATGCCAGTAGTAATTTTCAAAATTGAGTATCTGATTAAGTGGAAGTTGCTCGTAGTAGATCCAATTTCGCCAAATAGAGACCAAAAATTTATTTTGTAAGAGTCAAGCTTTAGAGACAAGAACGGGACCTTTATCTCGACTTAATCAGGATTGTTTGTGTTCCTGGTTGCTATAAAATATCCAACTTTCGTCCACCGGGACCAATCTTTTCAAGAAAGGATCTTTATGATGTTAAAAATGCGATATAAGTAGTTGTTTGCCAACAGGTCATGGACAGGTCAGCCAGTAGCAACTATTTTTATATTCTATTCGCATCAATATTTTTAAAAGAACGTTTCGTATTAGTTTTCTTTTGAATAAGGTTACTTACTACAGGGGTTGGACAAAAATATGGAAACACCTTTTGAAATGCATGTTTGAAAAGAAAGATTGATTATAATGAACTATGTTGATGGCACTGGAGTTTTCGCCTACTGACACCACCTATACAACTTCGTAAAATCGCTCCACCATTCAGTCGTTGTTGGAGCACTGTTATGTGAGATTATCATTGCATTATGTCAGGGTTAACAAAATTCGAACGTGGACAAATTGTTGGCGAGCGTATGGTGGGTGCTTCCATAAGCAAGGTAGCCGAGGTTTTTAGTGTTTCAAGAGGTACTGTGTCGAAGATTTATTCTGCATATTTGAAATGCGAAAAAAAACATCATCCGCTAAATCAAAGCGCGTACGAAAGTGTGTGCTGAGTGATCGTGACAGACCATTATTAAGGAGGATTATCCCGAAAAATAAGCGGTCCGCAGCTGCAAAAGTTACTGCTGAAATGAATGTCGTGTTACAAAATCCTGTGAGTACCAAAACAGTTAGAAGGGAGCTTCATAAATAGGGAATTGCTGGCCGTGTTGCAATTGAAAAGCCGTCCATCAGTAATGCTAATGCCTGTAACAGGAAAAAGTGGTGTTTAAGTCATAAAGCCTGGACTATAGAGCAGTGGAAGAGCGTAATATGGTCTGATGAGTCTTCTTTCACATTGTTCGCCACTTATGGCCGAGTTTACGTCTGGAGAACGCCATCTCAAGCCTATAATACAGACTGCTTGTTGCCAAGATTGAAACATGGCGGGGGTTCTGTGATGGTTTGGTCAGCCATATCGTGGTTCTCTTCTGGCCCCATGATAGCTCTGTAAGGGCGTATTACTGCTCAGACTTATGTGAACATTTTGGCCGATCAAATCCATCCAATGGTATAAGCTTTGTACCCCAATGAAGATGGTATCTTCCAAGACGACAACGTCCCCGTTCACACAGCTCACATTGTCCAGGACTGGTTTTCTGAGCACGAGGGTGAATGTTCGCATCTCCCCAGACCACCAAAGTCATCAGACTTGAATATTATTGAACCTTTGTGGTCTACATTGAAGCAGAAAGTGCGTTCTCGCTATCCACCGCCAACATCGTTATCTGAACTTGCCACCGTTTTGCAGGAATAATGATACAATATTTCCTTGGCAAACATACAGAAACTGTACTTATCCATTCCGAGAAGACTGCAAGCTGGTTTGAATAACAACGGGTACCGTACACAATACTAGGCAAGGAAACGTATTTTTTTTTAAGGTATTTCCATATTTTTGTCCAACCCCTGTATTTGTGAGTAAAGATTTTCATTCTATGAGAAAGCTGTGCCCGTTGGGAAACCACTCTTTACTAGAATTCCTTTTTCTTTTTTATGATGAATTTTAACCTTGGAGGACGCGCGCCGGGCCTGATAGACCCAGAGTGTGTATGGTTTTTTTTACAATTCTCACCACTATTTATTTAAAAGTAATTTTCAATTTATTCTGTCGCAGAAGTTGTAACAATTGTCTCTGATTAAATAAAGTGACGATTGTTATTTTCATTTATTGGTGGTAAACTAAAAACTATTCATATCCTAAGTATACGCGCGTTCTCCCGAATTAAAAAAAATAATAGATATCGCTGAAATATTTTTGTACTGCATTATAAAATTTTTATTTTCCATATTGTTTAGATATTTTTTAGTCTTAAAAATTTCACCAGGATTTCACATAACATTAAATTTAGAGATTTTAGCAAACAATTTTTATATTTGTGAATCAAATATATAAAATTACTTTTTAATTGCAGCATGTTGCAGTATCTGTTTCATTTTCAAAAGGAAAAACTACTATGTAATCAGTTAAAATATACTTTTTATTACTTTTGATATTTAATAAGGAGAATTTTACCATTTTCAAAAAGTGGTTCAATCAAGAAAACTCAATTTTAAAAATATAGCCCTCTGGCAACAATGGAGTTATGAATAAACAGAGATAAAGACACGGTGTAATATCGTACACTAACAGTGAATTAACTGGGGAGGTTGTCATTAGATGACAGCTGTTTCCTTTAATCCGTCGGTGTAAATTACCACCTATAAATCTTGAATATAAAATGGCGCATTGGTTTAGTGCCTTATTAATGGAGAATTTCACTCACAAGTGTGATAATTAAAAATTTGATAACAATGATTTGATAAATGTGATAAAATATTTCTATTTCTTTTCACTGGTGTCAGTTTGCCAAGATATTATATCTTTTCACTGATACTAACAGGAGGTTGTCTTGGTTTTCAAAATTCCCTTCGAAAATTTTCCCGGCGGAACTATTATCGCCGATGTAAACTCAGACAAGAAAAAATGAGTATAAATTTTTGCCATTTTTTATTGAAACTTTTTATTAATGAAGAATTAAATAAAAAGAGATTTTCTACATAAATTTATTGGTGGAAGTTTGCTGCGGTAGTTTATGAACTTTTGCGAAACCGGTTACAGTTGAAAGTTCACTATTTTAAGGATATGTCAATTTCTTTTTCTTAATAGTTCGATGATGACAACATTTCTTTGTATAATACCATAGCTCACAACTACGGTATTTGCGATCTTCCATTTGTATTTGAATCCGAGTCGTTTTCTGCGCTTCCTACTCCTTTTGCAAGTTTATCGGTCGGGCAGGGAAACACCCTGTATCAAAACATGTTACTTTCATAATAGTTTCTAAAGTAATATTTAACTTATACCATAACATCTCCAATTACATATCCTCTACAAAACAGCATAGTGCAGGTTATTTAATTAAAAAAAAAACGAAACTTCTAACAAATATCCAAAATTACGACTTATTATAGTGAAAAGTATTCCTTTAATCGAATGTAAGAACTTTCTGTAATGACCCCATTAATGTAATGGTACTTTAATCAACTAAACATCCTACTAAATCGTGAATTTGAGTATGTGTTTATTTTTGCAAGAACATTATATTAGGTGTCGCTGGCACGTAAACTCTTAAAATAAGAAGTGATTAGGATTCAAAACTTGTTTCGTTTCATTTACCGTATTTTTAAAAAGAATCGACATCCGAAAAAGATTTTTTCTTTGCAGAACTGTATAACCAAAATAATATTTTCCTTTCTTGAAGTAAAATTTTTTATAAAACTATAAAATATTCTTGATATAAATATTGTATATGAATTGTCAAAATTTTCTTTTCTGTTTTCTTCAGATATTTTAATTTTAAAATTTTCACGGTGTTATGGTACAATAAGAATAAAAATTTAAGCAAACAATTTTTATATTTCAAAAATATAAATACAAAATATGTTAAAAATATATACATAAAATATATTAAATACAAAAAGTTATTAAATAATATTCCAGAATAGTTAAAAGATGTTGACATTTATGGAAGTGGTTAGGATTTAAAACTTGTTTCTTTTCATTTACCGTATTTTAAAAAATATTAGGTATCCGACTTATTTTTCTTTGTATTATATTAGTATTATATACTTTGCATTATATTATACAGTTCTATAGAACTGTATAACCAAAATATTATTTTCCTTTTTTGCAGTAAAATTTTTATTAAAAAAATAAAATATCCTTGAAATAATTTTTTGAATTGCATTTTCAAAATGTTATTTTCTAGTTTGTTCAGATGTTTTATATTGGGTACTTTCTGTAAAGACCCCATTAAAGAAATGGTACTTTAATAAACTAAACATCTTACTAAATATTGAATTAAAGTATGTGTTTATCTTTGCAAGAAAATTATTTACGTTCCCGTTAGCACGTAATCTGTTAAAATGATAACAGATTACGATTCAAAACATTTTTCGCTTCATTTACTGTATTTTAAAAAATGATCTATATCCGAAAAAGAATTTTTCTCTGCAGAATTGTATAACAAAAGAGTCATTTTCCTTTCTTGCAGTAAAGTTTTTAAAAAAGCATAAAATATTCTTGAAATATTTTTTTTAATTGCATTATCAAAATTTTATTTTCTATTTTATTCAGATGTTTTATTAAGAAATTATTTTTTATTGTATATTAGCAGCAACGCCTGGTTTATGCAGAAGTGTTGTATATGCTAATAGCGTGTTTATTAGAACATATATTAGACGAACTTTTCTCACTTAAACGCTTCCATATTGTCAATTATTTT
Organism: Maratus speculifer; assembly: GCA_964019185.1. Taxonomy (NCBI): domain Eukaryota; kingdom Metazoa; phylum Arthropoda; class Arachnida; order Araneae; family Salticidae; genus Maratus; species Maratus speculifer. Next base: position 197,190,853 of record OZ025302.1, on the reverse strand, counting down.
TAGCAGTTTTTCTTTCAAATTTATGTGAAAAATACAATTTTTACTAACCGTCCCAGGAAGAACATCTAAACTACTTATTAAAATAATCTTTATTTTATACAATATCATTCCTAATTACGTATCCTCTACAAAACAAAATACTGAAGGATATGTTTGATTTAAAAGAGGAAGAAACTTCTATGAAATCTGCTAAATTACGACTTTCTATAGTGAAAAGTATTATTTTAATCGAATGCAAGAACTTTCTGTAATGACCCCATTAATGTAATGGTACTTTAATCAACTAACCATCCTACTAAATCGTGAATTGGAGTATGTGTTTATTTTTGCAAGAAAATTATGCTAGGTGTCGCTGACACGTAATCTCTTAAAACGAGACGAGATTAAGATTCAAAAAGTGTTTCGTTTCATATCGTATTTTTAAAAAGTAATCGATATCCGAAAAAGGATTTTTCTCTTGTAGAACTGTATAACCAAAATATTATTTTTCTTTCTTAAAGTAAATTTTTTTATAAAAATATAAAATATTCTTGATATAATTATTTTAAATGCATTATCAAAATTTTATTTTCTGTTTTGTTCAGATATTTTAATATTAAAGTTTTCACTGTGTTTCATATTCCAATAAGCATGAAAATTTAAACAAACAATTTTTATATTTCAAAAGTAAATTTATTAAATTATTTCCCAGAATAATTAAAAGATGTTGGCATTTATGGGAGTGGCAAGGATTCAAAACTCGTTTCTTTTCATTTACCGTATTTTTAAAAAATAACAGATATCCAATTTTTTTTCTCTTTGCAGAACTGTATAACCAAAATATTATTTTCCTCTTTTTGCAGAATTTTTTTTATATATAAAAGAATAAAATGTGAAATACTTTTTTGAATTGCATTTTCAAAATATTATTTTCTACTTTGTTCAGATATTTTATATTGGGTACTTTCTGTAAAGACACTGTTAAAGAAATGGTACTTTAATAAACTAAACATCTTACTGAATATTGAATTAAAGTATGTGTTTATCTTTGCAAGAAAACTATTTACGTTCCCGGTGGCATGTAATCGCTTAAAATGTGAAGAAATTAGGATTCAAAATTTGTTTCGTTTCATTTACGGTATTTTAAAAAATGATCGATATCCGAAAAAGAATTTTCTTTCAGCAAAATTGCATAACCAAAGTTTTATTTTCCTTTCTCCAAGTAAAGTTTTTTTTAAAAAGTATAAAATATCCTTGAAATAATTTTTTTAATTGCATTATCAAAATATTATTTTCGATTTTATTCAGATATTTTTATATTAAAATTTTCACGGTGTTACATATTCCATTAAACATAGAAATTTTAGCAAAAAATTTTTATATTTCAAAAGTAAATTTATTAAACTTTTTTCCAGAATAATTAAGAGAATTTGGCATCATTTAAGTGAATAGGTTTCAAAACTTGTTTCATTTCATTAAGCATATTTTAAAAATAAATTGCGATTTACTATTGTGATAAGTATTCCTTTAATCGAATGTAAGAAATTCCTGTAATGACCCCATTAAAGAAATTGCACGTTAATCAACTAAACATCATGCTAAGTACTGAATTAAATTATGTATTTTTGCAAGAAAATTATGTTAGGATGTCGCTGGCACGTAATCTTTTAAAATGAGAAGTGATTAGGATTTAAATCTCGTTTCGTTTCATTTACCGCATTTTAAAAATAATCGATATTAAAAAAAGAATTTTTCTTTGCAGAACTGTATAATCAAAGTAACATTTTCCTTTCTTGCAGATTTTTTTTTTTTTTTTTTATAAAACTATAAAATATTGTTCATATAATTATTTTAAATGCATTATCAAAATTTTATTTTCTGTTTTGTTCAGATATTTTAATATTAAAATTTTTACGGTGTTTTATATTCCAATAAGCATAGAAATTTAAGCAAATAATTTTTATATTTCAAAAAAACAAATAAATAAATAAATAATTTTCCTGAATAATTAAAAGATGTTGGCATTTATGGAAATGGTTAGGATTCAAAACTCGTTTCGTTTCATCTGCCGTATTTTATAAAATAATAGATATCCGATTTTACTTCTGTGCAGAACCGTATAACCAAAATATTATTTTCCTTTTTTGCAGTAAAATTTTTATAATAAAAATACAATATCCTTGAAATAATTTTTTGAATTGCATTTTCAAAATGTTATTTTCTATTTTGTTCAGATATTCTATATTGAGTATTTTCTGTAAAAACTCCATTAAAGAAATGGTACTTTAATAAACGAAACATCTTGAATTAAAATATGTGTTCATCCTTGCACGAAAATTATTTACGTTCCCGATTCAAAACTTGTTTCTTTCATTTACTGTATTTTTAAAAATGATCGATATCTGAAAAAGCCTCTACACTAGCATTTTTTCTAACAACAAAATTCCTCTTTTATGTCTCATTTTAAAGTTCAAATATCTCAAAAGATGAAAGAAATACATGAGAAGTTTATTAGTACAAAACACACCAGTGTTATGAATTTCACAAGTTTGAAATAAAAGTGATCAAAATAAGGAACCCCTAAATATTACCCAATCTCCATAAAATTTGGCATAACAGGGTTCGCACAGTTCTACCACCAAATTTTAAGAATATTTTCGAAGTGTTTCACTGCAGAATAATATCACAAAAACTGTGAATGGAGGTGGGGATTGCGAATGTTGTGGTTTAAAAATTAAATGTAAATTTTCTTATTTTTAATAGTGGCGCCATAGTCCTTGGAAATTCCAAGGAGTGTGCAAACCTTGCATACATACCTTTTACGACACTTAGACTCGGGGCGTAATCAAAGTCATATGAAAATCACACCTTTGGAAAAGTGAAACTGCCTACTGAATATAGACATTTTAGAAAAAAAGAATTATATTTCAAAAGTAAAAATTATTAAGCAACTTTCCAGAATAATTCCGAAAAGTTGGCATCTATGGAAGCGAAACAGTTTATATAATTCAAAAGTAAATTTATTAAAAATCTTTCCAGAATGATTAAAAGAAATTGGTATTAATTGAATTGATTAGGATTTAAAACTTGTTTCGTTTCATTTAGCATATATTTAAGAATAATCGATATCAGAAGAAAAATATTCTTTGCGAAATTGTATAACCAAAAATTTTATTTTGTTTTCTCGCAGTATATATTTTTTAAAACTATAAAATATCCTTGAAATATTTTTTTAATTGCATTATAAAAATTTTATTTTCTATTTTATTCAGGTATTTTTATATTAAAATTTTCAGGGCGTTCCACATTCCATTAAAATGGAAATTTTAGCAAACCATTTTTATATTTCGAAAGTAAATTTATTAAGTTTTTTTCCAGAACAATTAAGAAAAATCGACTCTATATAAGTGAATATGTTTCAAAACTTGTTTCGTTTCATTAAGCATATTTTTAAAAATAAATTACGATTTACTATAGTGAATAGTATTCCTTTAATCGAATGTAAGAACTTTCTGTAATGACCCCATTAATGTAATGGTACTTTAATCAACTAAACATCATGCTAAGTACTGAAATTAAGTATGTGTTTATTTTTGCAAGAAAATTATGTTAGACTGTCGCTGGCACGTAATCTCTTAAAATGAGAAGGATTAGGATTTAAAACTCGTTTCATTTCATTTGCTGCATTTTAAAAATAATCGATATTTTTTTTAAATGTATTTCTCATTGCGGAAGTTTATTACTAATATATTATTTGCTATTTTGCTCGGTTTTTAATAAACCGTGAATTATTCATTGGGATTTCATATTTATTAAAATATGGAAGTGATTGTAAAAGAGTTTTATTAGGGTGAGTGAAGTTAATCCTCTACTAGACTACACAAGTTACATTTTGTCGTACAATTTACGAAAAAACTATTCACTATTTTGACTTGAAATTAAACATAAAAACTAGTCGTTGGGGGCCACCGTAATACTTACCCATCATGGACATGTATATGAAAATAAAACATGTGAAAACTATTTATACAATGCATTGCAATTCATAAACAAAAATTTAAATATTGTTAATATACCTGTAGTAATGTTCTATTAAAGAACTGCTGATGTACCAATTTCGACAAATTATATAAAACGCCAAACTACTCAAGTAGTACCGAACTGCGTAAAAGAAACATCCTTATAACTCCAAAAATAATAATTCTATTAACTAACAATTAACTGTGTCGGATTAAGCGTCTCATTTCCAATGAAAATATACCTCTGAATTGAAATTTGAATGAAATACAGGGTCATGAAAAATCGAAGAATGTGGAAAACAGGATTACAAATATCTCGGCAACTAAAAATCCGATCGACTTCGTTCTATATGCAAAATGTGTGTTATTTTATTGCCTTTTACGTCCATTCCTTAAAACAAAAAAAATTCGAAAATTTTTATATACCTTTCATCAGAATGATTTTTTCGAGGGTCCGAAAAAAATAGTTCCGGATAATCGAGGTTGCTGATATTAAATAGGCTTCGTCCCATTCTTACATACTAACTACATACAAAATTTCAAGGCTCTATCTCAATTTGTTCGGGAGATAGAGCGGTTACAGACAGACAGACACACAGACACACAGACGGACGGACGGCAAAAATTTTTTTCTAAAAATATGTTTTTCGGAATCTCCACTATCTAAAACGTGTAAATCCATCAAAAAAAAATTTTCGATTTTCAAAACGATTGCAAGACTTACCCTATACTACGTATGATGGGTAAGTAATAAATTTATAATCTGTAGATTTGCACAATAGCATTTTTTTTTTTTTTTTTTTTTTTTTTTTTACAGGACAACTTTATAAAAGTATTGTATTAACTATTTTTTTTTGCATGTTTTTCCATTAAGGACACATTTTTGCAAACAAAAAATGAAACACATATACACTATATTGCCATTGATTATTGGACACTTGCGATTTTAGACATTTTGTTAAATATCCAGAAAAATACATGAGGAATCATCTCGAAACTCTTAGTGTATAAATATAATAGTATAAGTCATACATCTCTGTGAAGATTTTTTCCAGAAACGCAATAGGGGACCGTCAACAAATTAAAAAAGAATGAATATCTTTTAAATAACCCTGTCAAAACTAATGAAGCAAAAGCGCTCAAACTCTAGATTATGATTCAATGCCTTATTGTAATACGCCTTGTTCATTTTTATGCAAATAGCATGCATACTCGCAGAGTAATTAAGGTTTTTATAAAAATGGTCCCAAATTTTTCCAAGTTTTTCCCTTATAATTTTCAGAGTTCTTAATATAAAATAATATTTTTTTCAGAAAATATGACTAACAACATTGCACACAGTACCCTGTAATCAGAATTAAAAAATAATGAAAATTGTATACAAAATGAGTTGGTTTACTAAATAATTTTTTACTGCGCATGCGTCAACGATATCAAAATTTCATTTGCATATTATGTTAGCTAAATGTATAGAGCAACTTTTGTGAAAGTCACAAAATCATAACTTGAAAATTCTGAAAATAATCGTCAATTGAATAAGTTGAAAATCCATTATTCTCAAAATGAAGCAAAAACAAGAGGGATTGTATCCATATATTCATTGATAGTGTCAATATAGAATACACAATACGGGATGTACTACTACATTTGGATAAAATCCCTCATTTGTTTGCTTCATTTTGGAAACAACGGATTTTGTCCTTTTTATATAGGCGATTAGTTTCAGAATTTTCAAGCTATGATTTTGAGACTTTTACAAAACTTGCTCTATACATTTAGCTAACATAATATGCAAATGAAATTTTGATATCTTTGACGCATGCGCAGTAAAAAATTATTTAGTAAACCTACTCATTTTTCATACAATTTTTATTATTTTTTAATTTTCATTACAGGGTACTGTGCGCAATGTTGTTTGTCATATTTTCTGAAAAAAATATTATTTTATATTAAGAACTCTGAAAATTATAAGGGAAAAACTTGGAAAAATTTGGGACCATTTTTATAAAAACCTTAATTACTCTGCGAGTATGCATGCTATTTGCATAAAAATGAACACAGTGTATTACAATAAGGCATTCAATCATAATCTAGAGTTTGAACGCTTTTGCTGCATTAGTTTTGACAGGGCTATTCAAAAGATATGAATTCTTTTTTAATTTGTTGACGGTCCCCTATGGAGTTTCGATAAAAAAACCTTCACGGAGATGTATGACGTATACTATTATTTTATACACTAAGAGTTTCGAGATGATTCCTCATGTACTTTTCTAGATATTTAGTAAAATGTCTAAAATCGCAAGTGTCCTATAATTAGTGGCAATATAGTGTATTTACAGAATAAAAATAAATTATAGATTTGGTAATATAGATAGAAACATGATTAATTAAATAAATAAATACGCATCACTTTTTTCATCAAATACGCAGTTTATTCTTATTATGGGAAATTACTTACGTAGACTATACTTAATGTATTTTAACAGAATTATATTACGATAATCTTTTTGTAAATTGGCAACAAAAGAATTGCAAAACAAATAAAATTAATTGTTAAATTCGTTATATAAAGTGTTATTCGAATTCGAAGATTCAAAATTGAACCAAATAGAACATATTTGCTATTAAAAAGTAATAACTATTAGTACTTTTTTTTATATTTTGCCGTTTAAAAACAACTTATTTAATTTGGCTGAATTTACATTTCTAAAATTAAAATGCGCCAAAATATAAAATAACGTTTTTGTTTAATAAAGTTGCAAAAATAATATAAAAGAAACATTGTTACTTTCAAATATTTATCTTAGAAAATAATGCATCTCGAATCCAAACAAAACATGGCTTTAGCTAGTAATTAAAAATTCAATGTATTAAATACTTCCCTGATTTGCCCGTACGTCATACGGGCAACGTGTTTTTGTCAATCATTATTTGACCCTACCATGTACGGGCATCCATATTTCAATGATGATTTATCATTACCACCATTGTAAATTTTGCATTATTTAATCCAAAGATTTTTCTGGTTCAATTAAACAAAAATTTTCTTTATTGAAAAACCGGTGGTAAAAGATTAAAAATTCTGTAAAAGACATGAAAGAAATATGCATTACTTAAAAGTTTTTTTTTTTTTCAAAAATACTGATCAACGGTAAGTGGTTAACTTACCGTTTAATAAAAAAAAATTAAGGCCTTTCACAATAGCATAAGTTATATTATGCGAAAAATGTAAGAAACAGTAGAAAAAAAAATTTTTAGAGTTAATTAAAAAAATAATCACATGGCCATCGTTTTTGCATGGGGTGTTATTGACTGTTCATATTCTCATAAAAAATGCACACACACATATACAGGGTGATTCTAAATTCATGATACAAACTTTAAAAGTTCGTAGAAGACACTGTAACAATCATTTATTGTATAAGAATGTGTGGGTCCAAATAGCGCGTTGGGGTACAGCCAGGGGTCCAATTTAGCTCTTTTTTTATTTCAAAATTTCTCACACCAGAAAATTCCTATATTATTTTATTCTTTATTGTAGACAGACGTTTCATGATAAGACAAAGAAAACATTCTTTGAAAATGTGAAATCAAAATTTTTTTAATTAACACTTTCGGGTCCGCTGTACTAATAGTATGTGTCTTTTAATGGGGAATTATTTTGTTTTAAGAAATACTTTTACTACTATTTACATAGAGTAATGTTAGATATGTCTATGTATTTACTAAATGACTTCATTTATGTTTAGGCATTTAGTAATAATAATAATTATTATTATTTGCTTTATTCTCTTTGCGAGTATACTATTTTTTTAAACATATATTTCACTCGATAATTTTAAAATAAAAATTATTTCCCTGAAAGAATCCTGCGTAATAAAGCATAAAAAGTATTAGAAAGTTGAAATATAAGTTAAATCTTATAGTAAAGCAATATTTTTTTAACATCTCCAAAAATTCTTCCTTCGCCTAATGTCTTATGAATACAAGTTTCGCAAAGATCTACCACTATATGTTTACAGTATTTTCAATGTATTTCACTGAAAAAAAAAAAAAATTGCGAAAAATGCGAATTGAGGAGGTGGTTGTGAATTCTGTTTCTATAAAACCAAATATGAATTTTCTTATCATTAATAATGGTGTCAGAGTCCTTACAAAATATAAGGAGTGTGCGAACCCTGAAATATTACCGTAATTTTGGGTGTATAAGCCGCGGATCAAACAATTCTTCTTGGACCCAGAAATCTTATTTAGTGATTGAAGACAAATATTTATGTCGATCTAAGTAGTTACATTTGTTTCTTAAAAATTTCTGGGTGGAAAAAGAATTGTTTGATCCGCGGCTTATACACCCGAAATTACGGTACTTCAATATTACGCGAAACTACAACATTCATTATCTTCCAGACAATCAAATAACACTAATTAATCTCTTTGGATAGCTAGCAATAATGTTATCAATGTAAAAGTTTTTTTTCTAAAAACTGAAAAAAATTCGGACCCGAAAGGGTTTAAAAAAAACACGCTAAACTGTCAAATCCTTCAAACTTAGGATACACATGAAAATATATATAAAAGGGAATTCTTTTTTTGATTCAAAAAATTCCAATTAATTTCAAAAATTTTACAGAGGAATTTTACCTTTGTCTAATCATTAAATGTCTGTCTATAATAAATGAAAGAGTAGTACATGAATTTTCTGGTGTGAATGAGAAATTTTGAAATTAAAAATGGGCTTTAGTTGGTCCCGCAATTGTACCTCAATGCGACACTTTTGTCCATGCACTCTTTTCTATACAATATATGATTGGTACAGTGTCCAGTAACAACCCTTAAAATTTGCACCATGAATTTATAATTACCCTGTATATATCAGGGTTCGTATTCTTCAAGGGATTTAGGAAAATTTCGGTGTTTTAGTGCCATAAAACTGGTTAAATACTGGTAGCTATATCTCAAAACAGATATTTTTATTCTAAAATAAGGTAAATATTAATCTACGGAAATTCTGGTACAAGGCACTTGAAGGTCCTTGAATTTTTACGAACCTTATATATACTTTAACAATTTTTACTTTAAATAATTTTTAACCGTTTCCCTGATTTAACCGTACTTTATATGGGCTATGTGTTTTTGCCAATCATGGTAAACGATTTAAAATTATGATTTATTATTCTCAACATAACATTTTTACAGTAAATTTTGTATTATTTAATCAGAGCATTGGTTCTCGTTCAATTAGGCAAAAATTTCTGTTTTTAAAAACCGGTTATAAAAGATTAAAAAGATCTGTAAAACATGGAAAAAATAGGCATTATTTGAAAAAAAATTTTACTAAAAATATTAATCAGTTAACCCTTAACTGCTGTGATAAAAATTGTCGCATAACTAGTGTGAGCGGCCTGTCAGACCGCTTAATCTGAAAAGATGAATAAAATGTTAAATTAGCTCTCAGAATACTATTTTTGTATTAAACTTTATATACAGGACTATTATAAATAAAATTTAACTATTCGAAAGTCTCTATCAATAGTAATAGGACTTCAAACGAAACAAATTTTGACCAGTATCTATAGTTAAACAAAAAATTCCGAATTAAACTTTGAAACTTGAAAAACTCGGCGGTCTGTGAGACCGCTAACAGCAGTTAAAAGTTAAGTAGTTAAGAGTTTTTGATTTCAGAAAGGTGAAAATTTCTGTCTAATCTCTTAAAATTGCAGCTTACTATAGTGAAAAGTATTCCTTTAATAGAACATCAGAAATTTCTGTAATGATTCCATTAAATTAATGATACTTTAATCAACTGAACAACATACTAAATCTTGAGTTAAAGTAAGTACTCATGGTTGCAAGTAACGTTTGCACTGGCATGCATTTCATCAAATGGAATGTGATAGCTTTCTATACATAGTCGCATTAGTCGTAAATCGCACAACAGGTGGTGGTGCTATGTGGTATTATTCATGATTATTTCAATAGCTCTATCTCAGGAACTAATGGATGAATTTTCATCAAATTTCAGATTCAGTTAGTCCGTGATATAAGTGACTGTTTGTTAAGAAAAGTTGTTAAATTGAAAAGTTGTTACATATATTTCAACAATTTGGATTTTCGATACAGAAAATCCATCGGCAAATGAACTAAACATTTTTGGAAATAAAGCTTTATTTGAAAATGAAGTAAATATTTTGTTTCCATTACACTTCGCTTTTTCTTCTACACATTTTTTTTTTCAATAATCCACTTAAAAATGTTTTCCTGTTTGATATACCAAAGAGAGAAGCAAATGTAAAAATAGAAGTTTTTGTTCCTAATAAATGTAGAGAATAAATGTAGAGAATTAAATAATAGTCGATTTAAAATTATTGCATAAATTAACCACTTAATGGTCGAATTACATTACGGTTTAAAAATTCGAATTCATCATTGGCACCACTTTTTTTAAAGAAAATATTCATGTTATTTAATGACAAGTAAAAATGATACCAGAATAAAACCAATTACGCTATTTTATAAAACTGGTGGGAATCAAACAATTCTGACTAAAAGCCGTGAATGTCTCGGGCGTGACGATTAACCCATTAACGCCCAAATTATTTTCTTCGTTAAAATTTAAATTTTGTATTTCCCACCACTTTTGAAATCAAATTAACTTTTATCTAAATTTATCGAGAATTATGTTTCATAAAAGAAGGTATATATTTATCTTCCTCTTTACTGGTGGGAAAACCGCTTTCTTGCTTTTTTTGTAACCGTCCTCAAAAGAGGACGCTGGGCGTTAATGGGTTAAAGTGGTTAAAGAAATCTTTTTGATTTAATGTATATCTTAACAGAGTATATAAAAAATAACATCTTGAAGACAGAAATGTATTTGCCAATAAAATATTCTCTAATTTTTTTCGAATTTTATTCTTGCTTATAAATTAAGATGATTTTTTTCTGAGATAATCCATGCAGAAATGCCTTCCAAACTCAAATGTCAAAGGGTAAAGCAGAGATATGAGTCAGGGATTTTGTTTGAACTTCATACTTGATTATATCCTTTGCACAGCAGAAATGTGTTTTTCGTGACAATTAATTCACTCACTTAAAGCATTAACATTTTTTGTTATTTTTTTAAAATATCGATAAAATGTCATTAAATATGATAGCATTCTAATTACGCAATTGCATCAACAATATCCAGCAGTTGTGTATGTACATATAAAAATCAATTTTATCGGGCAAGCTCATTGCACCCTAGCAAAAAAAAAAAAAATCTGTAATTTTTTTTTATATAAAACTAGCTGACCCGCCCGGCGTTGCCCGGGTCCGTATTAGCAATATTAAACGAACTTGAAATTTGTATGATTTTATCAATAACTGGAAGCATGCAGAAATGCATTGTCTGAAATACGTCGCAGCTGACTTTGTGAAAAATCAGTTTTAAAAACAACAACTAATATTAAACTCTAAAAATACTTAAAATGAGCAATGAGATAAATACATTATCTGTTTTATATTTCTTAATGATATTCCTCTGGACCGAGTTGGCGCATTGCCAAGATTTGCTTCCTCTGGACCGAGTTGGCGCATTGCCAAGATTTGCTTTCCCCTGTGCCTCAATTAATTAATTATCCTCGGAATTCCTTTTATTTATAGAGATTATGTTTTTATTGGAAATATCTAATCATGGAGACTGATTTAATTATGGATTAACTTATGACACATGTTTTCTGATTTTATATGCATTTTATAAAGAAATCTGTCGATAAAAATCAATTATTTTGGAAATAATTAAAGAATATTCAATTAAAAAGAACAGAAAAATTTATGGCAAAAGATATGTATAAAATTTACGGATCATATGCTTAAAATAATTGTAAGGATTTATTACCAGAATTTTTTTAATCTTACTTAATTATATAAGGTTTTATTACCACATGGGTTGGACAAAAATATGGAAACACCTTAAAAAAAACACGTTTCCTTGCCTAATACGGTGTAGGGTCCCTGTTGTTATTCAAAACATCTTGCAGTCTTCTCGGAATGGATAAATACAGTTTCTGTGTGTTTGCCAAGGGGATATTGTACCATTCTTCCTGCAAAACGGTGGCAAGTTAAGATAACGATGTTGGCGGTGGATAGCGAGAACGCACTTTCCGCTCCAATGTAGACCACAAAGGTTCCATAATATTCAGTTCTGGTGACTGTGGTATCCAGGGGAGATGCGACAATTCATCCTCGTGCTCAGAAAACCAGTCCTGGACAATGTGAGCTGTGTGAATGGGGGCGTTGTCGTCTTGGAAGATACCACCACCATTGGGGAACAAAGTTTGTAACATTGGATGGACTTGATCGGCCAAAATGTTCACATAATTCTGAACAGTAATACGCCCTGACAGAGTTATCATGGGGCCAGAAGAGAACCACGATATGGCTGCCCAAACCATCACCGAATCCCCGTGATGTTTCACTCTAGACAACAAGCAGTCTGTATTATAGGCTTGAGATGGCGTTCTCCAGACATAAACTCGGCCAGAAGTGGGAAACAATGTGAAAGAAGACTCATCAGACCATATTACTCTCTCTTCCACTGCTCTATAGTCCAGGCTTTATGACTTAAACACCACTTTTTCCTGTTACGGGCATTAGCATCACTGATGAATGGCTTTTCAATTGCAGCACGGCCAGCAATTCCCTGTTTATGAAGCTCTCTTCTAATTGTTTTGGTACTCACAGGGTTTGGTAACAGAACATTCATTTCAGCAGTAACTTTTGCAGCTGTGGTCTTCTTATTTTTCGTGATAATCCTCCTTAATGATCGTCTGTAACGATCACTCTGCACACATTTTCGTCCGTGCTGTGATTTACCGGATGATGTTTTTCCGCATTTCAAATATGCTGAATAAATTTGTCGACACAGTACCTCTTGAAATACTAAAAACCTAGGCTACCTTGCTTACGGAAGAACCCACCATACGCGCGCCAACAATTTGGCCACGGTCGAAGTCTGTTAACGCTGACCTAATGCAATGACAACCTTACGTAACAGTGCTCCAACAACAACTGAAAGGTGCAGCGATTTTACGAAGTTGTATAGGTGGCGTCAGTAGGCGAAAACGCCAGCGCCATCTACATAGTTCATTAAAGGCAATCTTTCGTTTCAAACTTGCATTTTAAATGGTGTTTTCCATATTTTTGTCCAACCTCTTATATCGAGCAGCACTTATAATATTTCTGGTGTGAAAAATGACTAAAACTTTTGATATGTATCTTGAAAATGACAGCTATATTATATGGGCTGCAAAACAATTTGTATTAAAGACACTAACTCTTTTTTATGTTTACACTAAAAGAAAAAGAAAATTAAATTAAAGGAAAACTCATTTTTAGGTGCATTGCATAATTTTATGAACACTTAGCAGTCGTTATCTGGTTTGTCCGACTGTCCGCATATAATAGCACAAAAACTCCACAACCAAGTGGTTTGAAATTCAATGTATGTAATTTGCCTATTCAGTTCACTGTGTTTCCTACTTTACAATTAAAAAAAGAGGATTTTGTAGATTATTTAACTAATTAACTAACTGAAGACCTTCAGTTTGTTACTGCGTAATTCATGTTATCTATATATAAGTTAGTAACTTTCTAATATTCATGGTTAACTCGCATTAAATGACTCCACATACTACGGAAGATTGGTGGGAACCAGGGTTTTCGCTGTCGTTCGCCAGTGCGCCTAATTGAGATTTAATTCTTCATTTGGCGAGTAAACAAACGATTAGATTCGTCAAATTGTTGGTAGTCAATTTTTGCTTTTTTCTTTCTTTTCTTTTTCGTTTTTCATACATGTGCATACATACATATTTTTAATACATTTGTAGCGGATAGTTGAAATTAGATTAATAACAATCGTTGTCGCAGTTATAAAAACTTAGGTTATTTAGAACATACTGAAAAAAGGGGGTACATTAAAGGATTACAGATTTATATATATATATATATATATATTTTTTCCTAACGTTTGTCAAATGTCAGCGAAAACACTGGTAGGAACAATGGAATAATGAATAAAGAGGCGAAGCCATATAATGTATTCTATAGCACTAGCAAGTGAAGTAACCGAAAAGCTTGTCACAAGATGACAGCAATTTTTTTTTAATCGGATAAACACTTTCTGATAACCGCCGGTCAAAATTTCCACTAGTAAACTTGAATAGAAAATCTCGTCTACAAATGCCTTATTAAAATAGCAAATAAAGCCTTTGTGCACAAATGTTTAGAGATGGAAAACCAACGATTATAAATGCACAAATAAAGTATGAGAAGGTAGCAAATAGCTATTTCGAATCTACTACGAGATTCTTCATCAGTGCAAAACTCAGCGAGCTAAAAATAGCAAAACTGAGCAAAGAGGCTGTTTTCTTCTCATTGGTTGCTTTTCTTTAGGCGGGATTGTTCCCGTAGCGGGTATATAAGCCTGCGTCTCTCTGTCTCTTTGCTCAGTTTTGCTATTTTTTAGCTCGCTGGGTTTTGCACTGATGAAGAATCTCGATAGCAGATTCGAAATAGCTATTTGCTACCTTCTCATACTTCATTTGTGCATTTATAATCGTTGGTTTTCCATATTTAAACAAGTGCCTTATTGATGGCAAATTTCTCTCAAAAATATGGTAAAAGATTTCTGTTTCGTTTTACTGGTGTCACTTTGCCCAAGTTATTATAATCTTTTCACTGGCACAGACACTAGTTTGTTTTGAATGTAACAAAGTGGCGGAAGTACTGTTGCCGAAAAAACTGTCTGCTATAAAAATGAATATCAGTTGTTGCCACAGCTGCCAACATCTTCCATTTTTTTGGCCCGGAAAAATTTTGTAGAAAATTCTAGCATTAAAAATCACCGTAATTTGCTGATTAAATAAGGAGAAATTTTCTATTAAATTTTTCTGGTCCAAAGTTGGAAGCTACTGTTTTTTGGGATGATTTTTGATTGAAATTTTTCATTAATGAAGCGTTTAAATAAAAAGAAATTTTCTATTTGAATTTACTGAAGGAAGGTTTCTGAGGGAGGGGGGGGGGTTACAATTTCCTGTAAAAGCGGTTAGAGTTGAAGTTTTATTTTAAGGATATGTCATTTCTTCTTTTCTGAATAGTTCTATGGTTGGAACATATCAGCTATGTGGGAAACGCTTAATTAGAGAACCACCTTAAGCTAAATATTTCAACCAATATCCGCAAGAGGATTGGGTCAAAACAGTACTGTGTCTAGTTTCGTCGACTCTAGGATTTTGCCCCACTTCCCTTTATTTAAATCTTATCAGAAAAAACTATAATTTCAATAGATAAATGCAAAAGATATGAATAATTGGCAGTAAAGTAGCTCAAATTCGCAATCCTAAAATCCGCACATCATCATAGATATGAAGCACTAGTCAACACATAAACACACACATTATTTTACAAATAAACTTACTATAATAAAAATAATATATCTTCAGAGATTTAACAATTAATTTGGTTTACACTGAGATAAAAAGTTAGCACACTTAGATAAAACATCTTGTTCCAAGAGTAGAGTGGAGTGGAGTGGTTCTTGACGGCGCGGCGATCACGTGAATACATTACAAGATATTGTATTTTCTTGTAAAAGTTAGTTAGTGAAGGAGCTATAGATATAAACAATGAAAATATCAGCTGAGAAAAAGAGACAAAATGACAGAATTCTTTAGTTTCATATCATATCGAATATATTATATTTTGTGCAATTGTCAATAATACGACTAAGCTCATTATTTCTTCATGGAAAAAATATAAATTTATTTGTGAAACAAATGAAGATACTGCTGTTATAACGGGTAATCATAATATTTTTACCCAATATATTAATGTATTAATCAGGTTTTTTTGTTTTCTTTTTAATATTGACTGAACCTGAAGTAAAACTTCCTTACTTTATGATTTGAATGGGAATTAACTACTTCCGTGATTTGCATGTACGTCATACGGGCAACGTATTTTTGCCGAACAGGGTTTGTCTGTACCACGTACGGGGACCGATTTTCCAATAATGATTTATTATTCTCACCAGTAAATTTTTATTGTAAATTTTGTTTTATATAATCCAAGCATTTTTTATGTTTAAATTAGGCAAAAATTTCTGTTTTCAAAAATCGGTGATAAAGGATTAAAAATTCAATAAAAGACACAAAAAATCGAATGAATAATTCAAGGAAAAGGTATTTCATCTTTATTATGCATTATTAACCCCTTAATGGTCCCATTAAATTACAGTTTAAAAATTCAAATTCTTTATTGCCACCACTTTTTTGAAAAAGAAATGTCTATCTTATTTAATGTCAAGTAAAATGATACCAGAATAAAACCAATTACACTATATTATAAAACTGGTGGGAATTAACAAATTCTGAATAAGAGTCGTGAAACTTGTAGCCCGTGAATGTCTCGAGCGCAACGATTAAGTGATTAATTATTTACTTGACCTTTACTTTTAATGTTTTAATCGCTTAAAAATTATCTTATTTTTTATCATTTCAGTTTATAACTTTATTTAATTATTTTTATATTTTGCTATATTTCAAACACTCATTATAATCTTTTTTACATCATTACATTCAAATTACTGTTTAAATAATTTAAAAAAACCCAATGAAATGAAATTTTTAAAACTCTAAAATCCGGTTAGCCTTTGATTGCAAGCTGTGCGGATTTGGTGAAGTTTATTGTATTTATTTTTTTTTTTTTCATTTACCAATTTTATGCAAGTTAACACTAAAACTGGCGGAAATTCTACCCAATTTTTATAAAAATATTTTACGCCAGAATTTTGTTTTTCAAAATAATTTACTTATTTATTTAGCTTACTTCTCTGCGGTGTGTATTGAACAAATTTTAGAAAGAAATTTCTGGTTTGAATAGAATTTTTTTTTTCTTTGTACCGGTCAAAGGGACCACTATGGTGGTTCTAGTGTTAATGCAATGTAACCTATGCGAATTGTCTGAATCTCTGAATAGGCCCAAATTTACTTCAATAAATGTCCATCGTTATATATCTACGATATTATTAGGATTTAACATTTTCTCATTCGATTCTGAATGATATTTCATTATTCTTTTAAGTATATAAAAGCACGGACGCAATATTTTTAATGTCATAATATCCTTATTTACAACTTTCTTATGAATAAACAATGAAGCTGACTAAAATATTATTCATAACATTATTCATATTTACCCTTTTTAAGAGTTTAACACTTTCTTACAATTCTCCAATTAACTTTACAGTAAAATTCTAATATTTACTTTTCTTATTGAACGAATTAATTCGAAATTTTGAAACTTTATCCGTAAAGTGACAGTTTCATTAATTATATTTACACAGTAAAGTCGACTGTATACGTTAAATTGCTCATTAGGATAAGTGTTTGCTTGCTCAAAAAGACGTTTTAACTTCTCGTTTTAACAGAAACTGAAACTTTTGATCTATCTGTGAACTAATTAGTTCAAAACAGTCTGGTATCATCAAGAGATATGATAGGTGTAAGTTAAACAGAATAGTTACTATTTATTTAAAATAGTTATTGCACAAGTGACCAAATTACTTATTTTAAAGTATTCGATTCGGTTGTTTGAATAACATAATTGTCTTAAATAGAAAAGGAAGTCAAAGAAAATGTGTTAGTTATTTTAAGAAACTGCGAAATATATTTTTCAAAGATTTAAAGGGATTGTTGGTTTATTAAAGAAATACGAAGTTATTTACGTTAATATGATTTATTCGATTTAATCTAACCACATTAACTACTTAACTAATCAATATTTTAAAAAAAGCTTAAACAACGCCTATTTTTTTTCATATCTTTTACAGAATTTTTAATCTTTTATCATCTGTTTTCCAAAACAGAAATTTTTGCCTAATGAAATCAGAAGAATGCTCAGATTATATAATGCAAAACTTACAATAAAAATTTACTGTTTAGATTAACAAATCATGGTTGACTAAAACAAGTTGCCCGTATAACGTACGGGCAAATCAGGGAAGTGACCAATGTAAAGAGGATGCTAATTTATCAATGCATTTCGAACGCATTGTTTTAGCTTTTTAAACCAGAAGCTCAATCAGTGGGTCACTCTTGCATGTAAAATCATTTTAAAAAATGATTTTCTGTGTTCGAGTTTATATTCAAGTAAATAAATGTAAAAATGATTTTGTTTCCAATCTGAATATTTATATGCACCATACAGTATGATCAATTTAAAAGAGTATCCGTTGGTTTTTCTTATTACCCTTGAATCAGGCGTTTGTGGCCACTTTCGTGAGTGTACCATATTCAAACACTCTGCTTGCTATTGTGGTGAATGTATAATTTTTTTTCAATGGATTGTTTGAAATAAAATTATTTATTTATTCAATCATTTGCATTTAAAAGAAGAAATGCTAAAAATTTTCGATCCAATAAGAAACTGATCCCATTTTCACAATTCATGTAGCAGATTTAATCTTCGAATACTTACAAAAGCACTCAAATCTTTATAAATAGCGTATTTTAAGAGACTTCTACAAAGTAATATTACAATTTTTTTCTTAAGTTAAGGATTTAAAATACAGTAAAACCTCTGGACAGCGGACACCACTGAGAACACGATAAAGTGACCGTAGTGTTTTCAGAGCTTCTGTTATTCAGAGGTTCCATATTTAAAAAACTCAAAATTAAATTATTTTAAAATTAAAGTGACTGACCAAAATTATTTTGTTTTTTCTGTTATAAAATACATACTATTATTTTACCCTAAAGAAATCACTTATTCGCAATTGTTTTCCTTTAAAAAAATATTTCCTGAGCGGTGAGTGGTCAAAGAAAAAAATAGTGAAAAAAGTTGTTTAATACCGGTATTTAGTTAAAGAGATACCTTTTTTTCGCTATCTAGAATAGCTTTAAACTTATCACTTAAAGTTTAAAATCTTTGCAATCTAGTTGTAATTACGTAAAAAACGTAGCAAAAAAAAAAAAAAAAAAAAAAAAAAAAAGAGCTGTGAGGATGTTGTTTTTTGGAATTCGTTATTCAGAGGTTTAGTGTAATTTTTAAAGAATGAATACCAACGATTTTAAATGTACAAATAATGTATGAAAAGGTAGCAAACAACAGCTTCGAATCTACTATCGAGATTCTTCATCAGTGCAAAACTCAGCGAGCTAGAAAAAGCAAAGCGACTGAGAAACGCAGGCATATGTACCCATTACGGGAACGGTCACGCCAAAAGAGAAGCAACAATTAGAAGAAAACAGCCTGAACAAATGGGCGGACAAGTATAAACATCTACTGGAGAACGAACAAAACAAAAACTAAAAAGCAAGGGAAAAAAGTTTGTCTCTTTGCTCAGTTTTGCTTTTTCTAGCTCGCTGAGTTTTGCACTGATAAAGAATCTCGATGGTAGATTCGAAACAGCTGTTTGCTACTTTTTGCATGCATTATTCGTGCATTTATAATCGTTGGTCTTCTATCTTTAAACATTTTTGCACAAAGGCTTTATTTGCTATTTTAGTGTAGTGTTATTTCTATGGAAGAGATTCGGTAACACTAAAATATGACCGGTATTCGCAGGTTACTGTTGCTCGAAATGACCGTTATAGGAGGTTTCACCGTTGAAGAAAAATAAGAGAAAAGGTAGCTAAACTTGAGTATTTGTTTACCTCTCTTTATTAAGTGTCTTTTAGACATTATTCTAATTAACATTTTCTCACATGTCTAAGGTGCATAAATAAAAATTTCTGCCCAAATTAAAATACATTTTTCCACTATTTCCATTTTATTTCTATTTTTTCTTTTATACACGTACATTCTATTACAGAAATTTCGTAAAATCTATCTAACGAATCTTTTTCACAGCGACGTTTTTAAACGTAATGATGAGATATCGTTAAATCGATCTTTCCCTGAATTAAAAAAAAATGCATGAAAATATTAAAGATTTTAATTATTATTTTGTGCATTCGAAAAGTCAGCGAAAATCTGTACATTTATTTATAATTTAAAGGTCCGCTATATGTACAGCGAAAAGGTTTCAAATAGTCCTATTTTCGTAACATAAATGTAAGTATATTTTTATTTTTCCGACAGGTTTACACAGACATTTACAGATATTCATTCTGAACTCATTAAGAACATTAATTTTGTGTTAATTTGTAATAATATTAACATTAATTAATACTCCCTCTGTCCCAAATTAGTTGCGACATTTGAATACTTTTTTACTGATTATTAATATTTTTGACTTTATGATTTTGTTTGAACATTTTTCAGGGAGCTATACTATCAATCAACAATATTTACGTACCTAACATTCCCCCCATATTCCATAAATAAGTAAATAATTATTTAAAAAAAATCCCGGTCCACACGCTCTTAGGCCACGCCCCATTAAAATTCTTTTTACAGTAACCACATAAAACTGCCTTCAAACTAATCAATCGTGAATACATTTAAGAACATTTTATTCCAACTGTTGTAGTATAAATTCAAGATTCTAGTATAATTTTACTGGTGTCTATCTACTAAACTGTATCAGAAATTATTTATGACTCCACCTACTTGAAATGTAGCAACTAATTTGGGACAAAATTTTCAACCTAAATGTCGCAACTAATTTGGGACAGAGGGAGTATTTTTTATACTACGGTCTCATCCCAGTTCTAAAATTTATCGTTTATAAAAAATATCTGGAAATATTTTATTATTATTATTATTTTGCTTTGTTATGTTGAAGAAAGCTGTGAACTTAAGAACCACAATTATACAAAAATAAACAATGAAATAAATAGATAAATAAAACATTTTTATTTAAAACCTTAAGCATTTATTATAACGCATTTATTGACCTGGAGTAAGGTTTTAGAATTTGGTAATCCTTAATGACTTTTAACCTTTAGTATTTTGGAATCCATTCTATGTAACTCGAACAATCTGTTTGATGTTTTTCTGACAAATTTATACTGATGTTAAAAAAAATCAAAATGTAAATTTTATGTTAATTTGAAATAAGGTTTACCTTTTATTAACATTTTAATGTAAAACGGATTTTTAAAACTAATTGTTTTTTTTTAAAATGTGACCTAGCAAAAAAAAAAAAAAAAAATATATTTTATTTTATTTTTTTATGTTAAACAAAGCTGTAAGTTTAACTATTACAAACATGCAAAAATAAATAAATAAATAAATAAAGCATAAAATATTTTAATTTGAAATGTTAAGCATTTATTATAATGCATTTAGTATATAAATGCCAACATCTCTTAATTATTCCCGGGTCTAATCCAAAATTTGCATGGTCAAACCAGTAAATATAGACAGAAAATGTATCCTCTTTCTATAAGGTACATTTTCGATTTAGTTTTGTTATTTTTTAGTGAAATAAAATTTCCGGTTGAAAATTTCCGGTCATCGTGGACAAGACCCCGGATTATTAAAGAGATATTGGCATATTTGGTTTAGTGTCGTGAGTTTTTAGAATTTGGTAACAATTGGTCAGCTTTAACATGTTGAATTCTGACATTTATTCTATGCAAATCGAAAAATCTGGTCGTTTTTCTCTGACAGATTTATATTGATATTAAAATATATTTATTTTGAAGTCATTAAAAATATAAGTTAGACGTTAACCCTTTGAGCTCCGGTCGGCGAATTTCATCAAAATACCCAAATGTCCCACTGGCATTAGTTTTTTGCAAACAAAAGATTTCGTCTGCAATATACACGAAAACATGCATTGAACTGCTTTCAGATAAATGTAGTTGATTATTCCAATGCTCCGTAATATTCGGAGATTATTAATTTGGAGAAAATTAATTTGAAAGAAATTCACCCATCAGAGCTCAAAGGATTAATACGAAGTAAGATTCATCTTTAATATACAAGGTCTGGCTATTAATTTCCAGGACTCATGGAATAACTCAGAAGAAAAAAAGGTTAAACACATAGCCCTTTAATATGATTCGAAGTAACCCCCATCAGCCGTAATGCACGTCTGCGCTCGGCAGTACAAATTTCGGAAAGATGTTTTAAATTCCTCTTTTGGAATGCTCTTTAATAATGACGTTACAGTTTCTTGATGGCTTCGACATCCTGAAATCTTGTTTCCTTCAGCGAATTTTTCAGCTTAGGAAACAGGAAAAAATCTGCGGGTGCTAGGTCTGGAGAGTATGGTGGATGCTGCATCTCAACGACACAATGCTAGGCAAAGAATCGCCTCACAGGCAATTTAATGTTAATTCTTTGCTCCAGTTTCACTTCGACAACAGAAATTTAAGAGGTACATTTTAATGCGCCTTTCCACAAGAACCACTTACTTTAAAATGGCGCTGAGTGCACTGCACATGCGCAAGAAAACGCTCTTCAATATGTAATCATCAGCGCCATCTTCCGGCCTTTCGTTCTTGTACAGTTATGTCAGTCCTGGAAATTAATAGCCGGACCTTGTACTTTTTTTTCACATTTTTATATGAATTGTACTTAAACTACTTTTAAAATCATTTTTTTTCCTTAATTGATCTGTAATAAGGAAGTTTTATTTTGTTTTAAATAAGTTGTGAATTTAAATACCGCAATTATGCAAAAATAAGCTAATCAATAAAAAATCAAGAATTTTTTTAATTTAAAACGTTAAAAATTTATTAAAATGTATTTAGAGATCTGAGTTTTTAGAATTTAATAATCATTAACCCTTTTGCTGATTATCCCGCGATTTCCGCAATGATATATTTTTTTTGCCCCAATTAATTCTCCATAATTACTCCCACCAGTTTTTTTTTTTTTTTTTTTTTTTTTTTTTTTTTTTTTGTAAGTTTTGCTTTGTTTAATCACAGCACTTTCTCTAATAATTTAGAAAAATATTAGTGTTTTGAAAGCTGGCGTCAAAGGATTAAAAATTCTGTAAATGCGCAAATTTTGATAAAACAATTAAAACCCCTTGAGGGGCGGTGGTTTCATAGATATACCACTTAATTTTAATTCCCAAACGCCACATTCGCACCGGAATTTTGTTAAAGAAAATTATGGTTTATTGAATGCGTGAAATATAGCGTTTTCTTATTTTTAAATAAAGTTGTTTTCAAATTCCGGTGTCAGTCATTAATTTCAATACTTAAGCAATGAATTTGCCCTGCCCCGCAAAGGGTAATCAGTGAGAGGATTAATCATTTTCAAACTTTTGAATTCTAAAATTTATTCTAAGTAAACTGAAAAATCTGTGAGATTGTTTCCTGACAGATTTACACTGATATTAAAAATATTTATTCATAATCCATTAAAAATATAAATTTTATGTTAATTTGAAATAAAATTTAGCTATAACCATTAAAGCCTCACAATATCATATAGCAGAAGTTTTTTTTTTTTTTTTTTTTTTTTTTTTTTTTTTTTTTTAACACCAATAAATTTAAACGGAATCCTTATCTTTATTTGATGAATTTAATTTCGTTATAAAATTTAACAAAAATAGCTAAAAGAAAATAACTGGTATGAGAAAAAAATTTTGCATTAAAAAAAAAGAAAAGAATTCCGACTTTCACGGATTAATTCTTATTAATATTTTTAATATAAAATAAGCTTGTCTCATTTTAAAAATTAATAGTCTATTAAAAATTCTTATCCTGCAGTAAGAACTTTTCATTTACTTATTTTTTGTCATTTTAAACAGAGTTATGAATTTAAATATTGCAAATATTCAAAAATAAATCAATAAATATTTTTATTTAAAACTTTAACCATTTGTTATAACGCATTTAGAAAACTGTTGTGCAGGATTTTAGAATTTAGATATCATTAATCACTTTTAACCTTTTGAATTCTGGCATCATTCAGAATTAATCGAAAAACAGTTCGATTCATTACTGTCAAAATTTGATCGATTAGCCGAGACGTTGTTTTAGGCTGCAGTATTTTATTAGGCAATACACACGGGATAATTAATTGCGTATTATTAATTTGAGAGGACAATAATGAAACTTCTTTACCAGCATAAGAAGAGAAACATTGTATCCAGAAGAAATGTATATCTAGCTGCAACTGCATTTAACAAGAAAGTTACAATGCGTAGAATTTTTTTTTACTCGCTATCATACAGTAGAAGATTGAAGAAATCTCATGTTATCAAACACTACGTATAAGAAATGCGTCGATATTTATATAATATTTTGCGACAAACAACTTAAGCGGGTCATAAATACTACCTTTGACAATAAAGTTCGGTGAATGAATTCAGAACAATCGATCTAGCAATACTAAGGAAACAAAACGCTGCATCAGCCTAGAGGCAAATGTTGACAATCTTCCCCCACCGTTGTTCAATTGAGCGTCGTTTATGTTCTGTGTAAGACGTGCTTTACTAAGTGCTTGTTCAGTGTGTTTGTTCTTAACTGAGAACAGGAAAATGAACGAACTAAAGATCAGTTTAAAGTTTGGTTTTAAGTTTTGCAAGACAACGGAAGTAATTTATGATGGGTGGTGCAAATTGAATATCCACCATACTTGCCAGATCTCAATCCTCCAGACTTCTACCTAATTTCACGACTCAAACACTCTTTGAAAGAGATTTGACCATATTGCTGACATCGAACGAAACGTGACACAGTTTTTGAACTGCATTCCGAAAGAATACTTCTTGCGAATTTCCCAGGACATGTATTGCAGTTCTCAGCCGTGCATAGTTATGGCAGATGACTATTTCAAAAGATGGTATGATAAATTTCGTTAACATTTCATCTACATTAACGTTACAGGACTATTCACCGAACTTGTCAGAGGTAGTATGTTAGGTTGTAGTGGCGTAACCAGGGTGAGTGCCCAAATGCTCTGAATGCTAGCAATTTTTTTAAGTTATATTCGCCATTTCTAACCTGAAAATTTTCTGCTATGAATCAAGGATAAGAAAACTTACAATATTACTGGTTCACCCTGGTTACGCCACTGGGTTGGCGTAGTGATTACTTCCTATTTAATCGTTTGAGAGGCAAGCAATTGCGTTCGTGTAAATATGAACTCCCATAGAAAATTTCGATTTTTTTTTCTTTTTAATCAAAGTTAGAAAGGTAAAATTTAATATACCGGGTGTCCCAAAAATGACTGATGGATTTTAAAATTCAATAACTTGCAAACGGTGACAGCTATTTAAAAAATTTTTGCAGGAGGGTTATGTATAATGTCGGAAGTTTTTTTACCGTAATTTTTTATTTTAGTTCGCATCTCAGAAAATAGGTGGCACTTACGGCGATTAAAGGCCAGGTGATCAATACTGAGTGAAGCGTCGACCAGGCCCTCAATCGCCGTCAGCGCCACCTATTGTTTGAGATGCGAACTAAAATAAAAAAAATTCGATAAAAAAACTCCTGATATTATACATAACCCTCCTGCAAAAATTTTTTAAATAGCTGTCACCGTTTGCACGTTATTGAATTTTAAAATCCATCAGTCATTTTTGGGACACCCGGTATATATACATATATATATGTATTTTTCTCGTGCAAATCTTCATTAATCGTAGGTGCGATAATATAAATCCCACTGCCCCTCAAGGAGTTAAGATGGAGTCTTATTATTTACGTATTACTGAACTTAACATATAATATAAACATAATAAACTTTCTATTCATGGATTTTTGCATAAAAGTACAACAGCTATTACACCAAAATTTGATTAGTTATTAGGTAATACAGGGTCCAGGAATTTCTTCTGTATCAGTATTTTCTTATAGAAAATTTCTCTTTGAATAAGGCACAATTTCGGGTGTTTGAATAAGATTTGTTATTTTTTTTTCTATAAAAAATACTGGTATTTGACCGGGAAAACTAACGATGCTCGTATGAACCCTGCATTAAATGAGAGTTGATAATAATAGAAACTTGAAATTAAACATGATTGCAATTGTTAGACGCAAATTTAAGCGAAGAGCAATTTTTTTTTAATTTAAAATCTAAAAAGGTGAAGGGAAAAAACTTTCTAAATTTACAATTTTTGTAATATTGAAGTGACTTGAAACTTGAAATTTGGCATTTTGGATCCTTCGGTTTTAAGATTCAAATATTCTCTAAAATTAGCTTCTAAAAACATCGAAATTCAAAAGAGTGAAATGAGTAGAAAAAAAATCTAAGTTTTCTAATTTGTGATTTCTGAAATTTTAAACAATATTTGTTTGTTACTTTATTCTTCATCCATTTCATGTTAAATTTAGATAATGTATTTGCAATTGGTTTTAATGCTTGGTAGTATTTATTACATAGAACTTAAAAATTATAATTAATCTATAAAATGAAAGAGAAACTCAAACAGTGTCCTAGAAGTGTTCATTGAGAAAATCTTTCGTCACACGGCACACATCATGTCGATTGCTCAGTTTTTCCCAAACGTTAATTAGTGTTTGTGAGGTCATTGTTGCTTCAGCTGCAATTGCCAGCTGGTAAAGTAAGCACATACATACAATCCTTTATGAACCCCCCTCAGGTAGAAATCACAATTTGTCAGATCAAGTGAGCTTCTTTGCTAATCAGCGTTTGGGAAGAACTGAGCTATAGACTTGATGCGTGCCGTGAGACGAAAGCTGTTCACATTGAACACTTGTAAACTTGTAGGTGAAACTGTTTGAGCTACTTTTTCATATTATGTATCAATCATAATTTTAAATTAAATGTAATAAATATTACAAACATTAAAACCACGATATTCATTTATAAACACCCCGTAGTTTGATTATTAAATTCTAAATAAATTCAATGCCTTTAACCCTTTGCGGGGCAGGGCAAATTCATTGCTTAAGTATTGAAATTAATCACTGACACCGGAATTTGAAAACAACTTTATTTGTAAATAGGAAAACGCTATACTTCACGCATTCAATAAACTGTAATTTTCTTTAACAAAATTCCGGTGGGAATGTGGCGTTTGGAAATTAAAATTAAGTGGTATATCTATGAAACCACCGCCCCTCAAGGGGTTAAAACAAAGTAAAAAACATTTAAAATGATGCATTTTACATTCCAAATAAAATGGTGTATAAAAACCAGTTTGAGTAAAAATATATTTCAATATGGACCAAAAAATTGTTAACCCATTCAAAACCATGGATGCAAATATGCCTGAATTGTCAGTTTAGTCTCTACTTTCATTTTAAAACTTTAAATTCATATGTGATATTCTGAAAGAAGAGTATTTAGTTTAGGTTATCATGCAATGCCTATAATTTATTAAAGAAAACATTAATATAGAGAATTTCTGGTTATAATGTAGCAGTTCAGAATTTAAAAAAAGGTCAAATCTGCAACTCTGATGTATGCAACTTAAAAAGGTGCATACAAAATTTGTTTTTGACATCAGAAATGAAGAAGAGTCATATCTGACTTATTTAATTGGAATGCATTTTAAATATTTAATTGAAAGTAATATCTTAAAAAAAAATTGTGCAAAGCGAGTAAAACTTACGTAAGAGACGAGGATTACGACAGGGTTCAAAATAAATAAAAGCAAATGAATCATTTTAAAAATAATTTAACCATCTTTTTTGTCCTCTGCTATTTATTATTTTTTTTCGATTTTTTAATCCGCCTAGTACCAAGTTTTAAATTTTTATGTGTGATGTTAATTTTGCATAATTTTAATCAGAAACTACTAGATTTAGCTTTTGCTTGCAAAGCTTTCGTTTAATTTATTTCGTTTAATTTTGCATAATTTTAATCAGAAACGAAATTCTACTAGATTTAGTTTTTGCTTGTAAAGTTTGCGTTTAATTTATTTATTAACTCTTCATAGCATAGACAAACTGTATCCGTAAAACGAGAAATCATTGACTGACAGGTCAATGGAATTTAAAAACGACATTTTTAGAAATTAAGAACTCCCTAAATCTTTCATTATAAAGGCAAAATTTTATTAAACTATTATTGGTGCCATATGCACGTTCGGAATAAAAATTAGGTGTGCCAGTGGCGCCACTGTGCTGGAAAATGTTAGCTTAAATTATACTCTTTCTGTTTCGAAGCAAAAAATAAAGGGGGTCAAAAAGACCCCAGTGATGTTAGGCAGGTTAATTCTTTTATTGATCTCATGCACATTCTCCTGAGTACTGACACAAAAATGGCGGCTGTCACAGGTGGATTCATTTCAGCATGTGCAGTACCACATTAGTTTTGGTGCCAAAATTTTTATCTGCGAATAAACTAGTAAAAGAAATTTTTATAAAATACTGGTGCATGAAGTTAGTGAAACGTACATACGTTTCAAAAAATGCGTCGAAGGTCGTCGAAAAATGCGCCTTCGGTAGCAGCCATTTTTTTTCGGTCCACGCTTATGCCTAGAATTCAGGGGACAGTATCTTAGTATAGGGGTCGCAGCGTGCCTAAAATTTTCACACTTTCCTACCACAATTTTAAAACGATAATTTTTAATGTAGAATTTCATTGTGGATGTTAAGAGAATCTTACTTGAAGACTTTTGATTTAAAATGTTGGTAAAAAAGTGCGAAAATTTAGGGACGCTGCGACCCCTGTTAGTCCCAAACAGCATTTCGCCGGTCCGCTAGTTTTAAAATAAAAATAAGACATTTCACATATAAAATTTTAGCATATTATGCATATGATCAATCTGTAAATCATATACACAGGGCTGCCACAGGCGACTATTTTTAAATTCTACCTGCACCACTTTCTTTAAACAGAAATCCTTAATAGATACTTTGACGACATTTGCAAGAAAAATATACTTTAAAATTTATATTAGAAAAGTTCTGGTTTGTATTAAATATAAAAATAGTCACCTGTGGCAGCCCTGATATACATGGATGTACGAAATTTTCAATTACTTTTTAAACTTTGGTTGATAGGATTTCCAAACGTGTAAAGCGTTTTACAATTTTTTTTTTTTTTTTTTTTTTTTTTTTTTTTTTGACATCGCATTGCACGTTTTATAAACTATGAAGTTCTATTGTAGTAGTCTGAATGCGTTGAAAAATGTTTTATAATCTAATTTGCTCATGACTTGAATGTACACGAAGGAAAGCTTTGTCTTTTTAAAAATAAAAATTTGTTATTCAAATTCTGATGTCAACTAATCATTTCAGCATTTTAACAGCAACAGTGCTTTGCCCCTCAAAGGGTTAAGCTGATTTCAGCTAAATTACCCTTCAATGCTGCTGATCTGTTCTAAAACTGTGATTAAATAAAGCAAAAAATACCACTTTTAATTTCTGCATAAATTTATATTTTCTCAAAGAAAAAATAAAGATGGAAAAGAAAAGACTAAAGGTTAAATTAGCAATCCTGGTTTCTCAACCTTTTCTTTCGGACTGTAATTGAAAGCTTAGAAATAAAAAACGAAAATACAATACATTTAGGGGTTTAAAACTAAATTTCTTCTTCTGTCCAATCACAAAATACCGCATCTTGCGGACACACTATATCATAAATTAATGAGCTTTGAGGCCAAAAACGGAAGATGAAACGGTGCATTTTAAATGGATATTGCAAAACAAATGTCGTATTTCTACAAAAGTAGAAAGTAAAAAATTTAAACAATCTGAAAAAAATAAAGAAGTGGAGAATGATTGATTACTTCCACCCTATCTCTAAGCAAATAATAAAAAAAAAGC
The DNA here is from genome assembly GCA_964019185.1 of Maratus speculifer. Taxonomy (NCBI): domain Eukaryota; kingdom Metazoa; phylum Arthropoda; class Arachnida; order Araneae; family Salticidae; genus Maratus; species Maratus speculifer. The sequence goes on along the minus strand of OZ025302.1, from coordinate 197,161,227 downwards.
TTGCAGCGCTAAGGAAAAAAATGCCCAGAAAATGAATTAGATTACCGACCAAAAATATTGTTTTAGACTTTCTTTTTTGTTAAAAAATGAAATATGAAATTATAAATGATCCATTTTTTCGGTTTCAAATATAAATATAAAAATTTAGGAAATATAAAGCAATATATTATTTGATCAAAGACAGAAATTTTTTTCATTGTTTTATTAAGGAATTGATACACTGTGGAATATTTCACAAAAAACCCTGGCCAAAATTTTTTTCAAACGATTTAACTTTTTAAACAACGATGATGCACTATGGCATCATCCAATTTCTATCTCTAATTTTCATTTTGAATAATTGCCAAGTCTCCGGCTTTTTTCAGCACCACTATTATCTTAAAGAATTTTTTTTTTTTATTGTAAATCGCCCAATTTTTTTTTTTCACTGAAATAAAAGAACATTTCCTGGATTAAAATACTGATGTCAAAATAGGCTATAATAATCTTAAGGCTTCTAATCACTCAACTACCCAATTCGCTTGGATAAGGCTAAATACTATAAGGACATGTGATGCATTTGTATATATAAAATATCTCATCAGTAAATTAATTTTTGACTGTTTTTTCTTTTTATAGTAGTTCTTAAACGATGTATATTTTTCTCATATACCTCAAAATATTTCTACAACTTTTTACTTAATTTAATATGTTATATCTGTGGCTTCCGTTAATAACCAGGTAAGGCACATTTTTTTAAAAATTGAGAAAATTTGGGAAAATGTAGCGTTAAAAGAGTACTTTCATCTGCCATAATACTGAAAAATGAAAATCGAATACTTCTCGTCATAGGGCGACTATAAATTTTCATTAAAAAATTGAAAAGACAATAATAATCGTTCTCAATTAATATAAACCATACTTACAGAACTATTTTGGCAAAAAAAAGAGGTTCTTATATCCTAATTGAATGTAGTGAAAATTATTAAGTTCTAATCCATTTTATATATGTAATGATAAAAAGACATTTGAAAACTTTAAACGTTAATTTCTCAAAATATTAAAAATGTGCCTTACCTGGTTATTACCGGAAGCCACAGATATATTGTGAAACATCGTTAACACGAACACGCTTTTCGCGAATTACTGTTAGAAGGAGCACTTTTGCCGATTACTCTGTCCAGTTGTATTTATTTAAGTTCGGTTAACACGAACTACTTTTAACATTAACAAAAAAATGTTTGATGTTAAGTGTTCGCATTAACGAGGTTTGACTATTTTAACACTTTCCGGAGCAGATAAATACCCTGTTCGTAAAATGAAATGATTGTCTGTATTTACAAATGACCTTTTTAGAAATTAATAACTCATTAGTTTAAATATTAATTGTAAAAGCAAAATTTTAATCAAATATTCTTGGAATTAATGTTAGGTGTTCCTGAAATAGGATCACTAAGCCAGAAAGGGTTTATTTCTTTCTAACCGATGACCAGATCCTAACCATCCGGGTCGCCCCAGCTAAACGTGTTTGATACTTTGTATCAGGGCGGGTGACCGCCTAATCACGGCGTCGCGGCAATAAATCTGACAAGTGCCTAGATCTCCGTCCTAACGGCAGTTCCTACTGCTTAGTTATGAACTTTGTTAATCCAGTTACTTAACACTCTGATCTTGTTGTTTGGTACCTGCACTTTGCTACTCAAGTTGATCTTGTAATTTAGAACCTTGATCAGGTGACGAGACCTTCATTTGGCAAGGCACCTTCAGAGGTATAATTCACAAGTAACTTGGAAGACTTTTTCCTAACGAAGGAATTTGCATGAACCACGTGCCATTATCATACATGATGGACATCGACTGTATCAAATCCGACGACCAGATCTCTAGCTGGTATATTTCCCTATCCGTAGAAGTTTCTTGTCTGGCATCAGGCGATTGTCTGCCTGATCATCTTGTGGCGGTCATCTAGTAGACAAACTCCCGGCCAACCTAATTGCAGAGCCTGTTATTTTGCTGATTGTTTTGTTATACCGGTTGCTTAACTAATTGACTCCTGCACTCCTGCAATTGATTTGGCTCCTGCACATTACACTCAAAAATTCGGCATGGGGAATAAGGAAATATGAATTTTACATGCATAATTGGTGGTGGGTTCTTGTCACGAAAACTGGTTCTTCAACACTCCGTCGGGCGCGCCTCAAAAGTTGCACCATCAAGCGCGTTGTATCTGACAGATACATTCTGTATTTCAGCATCATATATTGTTTAAATGAGTTTTAAATGAGTTTCATCGTCACGTTCTTCAAACTGTTCAGAATCTTCATTGTCATCGTTAAATAAAATTTTATGGGCAATTTCTATGTCTTTAGGGTTATTCAAATCCAAAAACCCTTTAGTATTTATCATTTCGAAGCCGAAAGTTAAACAGGAAAGACTGAGGTATTCACGTATTCTAATCTAGTATCAGTGAAAAACTAACTAAAAACGCTATCGGGAGCATGTATCCCTCTGCAAATCCTTAACAAAGCACGAAACCGGAAATTTCTATCGACAAAAATTTGAAACCACTGCATTCCAGGGACGGAAATGACCGGAAGAACAGATACTGTGAAAGTCAAGGTCGTAAAACTCCCTTTTCTTTTCGAAAACGACGAATTTCTTACGCATGTATCTCTCAGATACAGCGCGCCCGATGGAGTGTTAACCAATTTATAGTAAGAGAGAAATAAAAATGAATTTTGTTGAAACACAAGTATTACCGTAGGAAATTTCGGGGTCGAGGTGCTGAGCAACCTCACACTGCTGGGGGGACGAATCTCCATCTTCTACAGCACCCTATAAGATAAAAGGTTAAGATCTGACGAAATGTAAAATTTTAGCATTTTACAGGGTTAGTATACATTTTATAAATATGTTTACAACTAAAAGAAAAAATACATCTTTTAAAATAAGTTTAAAATATTAATTTCCACAGGAGTTAATTTAAAAATAGAATGCATCGCATGCTCATAGACTTAAATGTAGACCGTAGCCTTAAATGTTACAGTAGCTTTAGTTGAGTCTCTACAGTATGGAGATGGTCAAGGCTACTGGAGGCGACTATTGTTTAATTCTATCTCGCATCATATCTTTAAACAAAAATTATCCCCATAGATTTAGGCAGCATCTACAAAAGGTATATAGTAAAAAAAAATATTTTCTTAAAATAGTGCTGCGAAAAGAATAAAGAAATTGTCACCTGTGACATTCCTGGATGCTTGTTTTTGAGAATATTTAATAGATTACTAGTTTTCAATCTGATTCTTCAGAACTGTATCCTTTATCGTCTTCATCTCTCCCTTTTTAGGTGCGTTCGTAATTATGTAAATACGTAGCACCTATTATTGTCGTTCAATCCGTCCGTCTGTCTGTCCGAACGTCTGTCTGTCTGTCTGTCTGTCCGCATATAACAACGCAAAAACTACCCAAATGAATCGTTTGAAATTTAAAATACATAAATATTACTTAATTTTGTCGAGTCATTTCAAATTTTATCAAAATCGGATGCATAGATCAATTACAGGGGCAATCAAAAGGATTCCGTTACATTACGGTCAATGGGGAAAGAAGTATGAAATGCATTTTAATCGTTTGAAATTTTAAATGCATAATTATTACATGATTTTGTCGAATTATGTCAAATATTATCAAAATCGGAAGCACAGTTCAACTACAGGGTCAATCTTAAGTGTTCCGTTGCATTACGGTTAATGGAGAAAAATGTTCCAAATGCATTTTAATGGTGTTCTTTAATGGTCTCTATATCTATATCTATCTACCTATCTATCGATCTATATACATATATATATAATACCAAAGCATAGTTATGATGAACACTGTCAATAAAATGTAAAATTCTGCTCTAAATCACGCCATTTAGCAAGAAAATTCCATCAAGAGTACTCGTAAATTTAACAGTCGTGTAGCACCGGGTCGTAAAGCAACAGATAAATATCCTTTGGCATGGCATGTTTCTCATTTAATCTAGACAGAAGTGACGAATATTTTTAATCACATTTTTTAATATTCCACATCACAGTAAAAAATATTTTCACTCATGCTGATTGAAACTTCATATCAGCGTAAGATGCAGCCATTATAAATAAAAGATGTTATTATCATAGTCCTTCACCTGATAAATTGTTCTCATCAGCTAATATAATTTTATTAGCACAAAAATAAATAAATAAAGCGTAGAATAATCACTTCGAAGTCAATGCAACAAGGTTATAACAAACTCTGCTCTAGAATACAGGATTTAATAGCTAAGTTCTAAGTTGTCAATTAATTATTTAGAAATATGAGATTAACCAATGCGAAATCTTATTCGATGGAATAAAAGAAAGAGTTCTAGCAGTCGCTTGGAAGCTTATATGATGCAATCTGGCTTCTAGCGTCAATTAGAAGGAAATTTTGGGTAATCGAATGTATTTTTAGAAAGTAAGTACAAAAGATAGTATGCAACAGATAAGAGAATAAATTTAAGTGCGAGAATTGAAGTACGAAAACAATTGATTTTATAGATTATTATTTTTTTTTTTTAGTAAAAAAAAGGAAGCGTTGATTAAAAGCATGGAATTAAAAGAAATACGTTAGGTTATCATAAAAAGAAGGAGAAAAAGTTAAACATTAAAAGAATTTTGAAATAATTAATTTAGAAATTTTTTATTATTACATACATATATACAGGATGATTCTATTTTTTTTTTTTTTTTTTTTTTTTTTTTTTTTTACAAAAAAAGAAGGGTGATAGTACACATCAAGATAAACAATATTAAATGGGAAACCAAGGGTCCCAAACGTTTTCCAAAGGAGATAGCCGCTATTAAAGTTTACAGTCCAAAATTTCAAATAAACATAAAAAACGGAAAAATTGGTCGGTTGATTTGCGGTTTTCACCAAAACTATTATTTATGTCAGTATTGTCTTGAAAATAAATTACAAAGATAAATTTCAAAAAATGCCGATAGAGGGCGCTTTAGACTTTGGAGTAACGAACAACTATTTTTTGCCGTTAATTTTTGCATCTCATTAAATGCTTTCGGAAGCTTAAACTTAAACTTAAATACTGAACTCAAAATCTGAATAGTAGGAAGTGGTTAAACAGCACAAACTGAACTGTGTTCAAGGGGGGGGGGGGAGGTTCAAATTTCAAATAATTATAGAAAACGGAAAAATTGGTCGATACGTTTGCGGTTTAAAATAAAACTATTCTTTAAGTCAGTATCTTCTTAAAAATAAATTTTAAAGATAAATTTCGAAAAATTCCTTTAAAGGGCGCCTTAACCTTCGGAGTAACCAACGACTAATTTTAACCGCTATTTTTTGTATCTAGTTAAATGCTTGTAAAAGCTTATTAAATGTTTTTGGAAGCTTAGATTTAAATTTAAATTTTGAGCTGAAGTTTTGAATCTTTGGGAAGGGTTAAGAAGCGCAAACTGAAGTGTGTTCAGGAGTTGCAATTTAGCACCCCCCCCCCCTCCGAACCCCCCTCCGAAACCTAAACTCTCCCACCGATTCAGAATTTGAGCTCAAAATTTATGTCTAAGCATTTAAAAGCATTTAATGAGATTAAAAAAATAACGGTTGAAAATAGTTGTACGCCACTCCAAAGTCTCTAAGGCGCCCTCTATCCGCATTTTGTGAAATTTATCTTTAAAATTTATTTTCAAGAAAATACTGATTTACAGAGTAGTTTAACTGGTAGTAGAAAACTGCCAACGAATCGACCAATTTTTCCGTTTTTTATAATCATTTGAAATTTGAACCCTCTGAACACAGTTCAGTTTGCGCTACTTAACCACTCCCAGCTATTCAGATTTTGAGCTCAAAATTTAAGTTTAGGTCTAAGCTTACGAAAACATTTAATGAAATGCAAAAAATAACGGCAAAAAATAGTTGTTCGTTACTCCAAAGTCTACAGTGTCCTCTATTGGAATTTTTTTAAATTTATCTATATAATTTTTTTCAAGAAAATACCGACATAAAGAATAGTTTTAGTGAAAACCCCAAATCGATCGACTAATTTTTCCATTTTCTATGTTTATTTGAAATTTTGGACCCTAAATTTTAATGGCGGCTATCTCCTTTGGAAAACGTTTGGGACCCTTCGTTTCTTATTTAATATTGTTTGTCTTGATGTGTACTATCACCCCTCTTTTATTTTAAAAACAATTTAGAATCACCCTGCATGTACGAGTATATATACAATCTCAAGATTGAACTTTTGTTTTGATTTGAACCGGACTACAAATGAAATTTTAGAAAAACACAAGCGAAACTACAGCATGTTTACGGATTTTGAACTTATTTTCCTGATTGGACAAATCTTAAAATACTTCATGATGCGGACACACTATATCGCAAATTAACGACTTTGAGGCCAAAAACGGGAAATGAAATAGCGCAATTTAAATTAATAATACAGAACAAATTTCTTACTTTTATGAATGTAGAACATAAAAGAGTTAAAATAATCCTGAAAAAAAAAAAATAAAGAAATAGACAAGTGATTGATTACTTCCACTCTGTCTCCAAGCAACTGAAAAAAATTTTCAGCTCTAAGGAAATATACACGGAAAATGAATTAGATTAACTGAAAAAAATAATATTTCAGACTTTTTTGTTCGATAACTGAAAAGGAGTAAATTATGAATAATAAAATTCTAAATTATTTATTTTTTTCCGGTTTCATACATAACAATATTATTATATGGCTATTTCAATGAGTACTTGTAGTGTAAGTCACAGGCTACGATTTTCGGCTACCAATATTATAGAAGAAAAAAAAATGTGATTAATTTTATTGGCACATTCTCATTAATTGAATAAGGCCAGGCAGACTTTTCGAAAATAACGGTGGCTAACAAGCATAGCAATTAATAAGTTATGTGACTTACACTACAGAACCCATGGAATTAGCCTATATATAGGAAAGATTTAACAATTCGATTTTTTTATGGTTTGTACTGTCTCGACATCACAATTTTGGGATTCAAGGCAACTATGCGTCATTATTTCCAGATAGTATTTTTTAATTTTTTTCTTTAAATAAAGCAATAATTACTATCGAGCAGTGGCGCCAACTTTTGAAAAATATTGGGTTGGCTCAAAAATATTGGTTGGGTTCAAATATTTTAGTAAAATGGTAGGAACAGTTTGTCCTTCTTTGATGGGCTCGCAGAAGTTGAAAGATGGGAATTTTAAGTCAAGCTATCATGTTTTAACAAAGTTACAATTTATTAAATTATATTCTCACGCATTTTTCGTTAAAAAGACATGCATTTTTATTGTAATATCACCATCCCGAATATCATGCATGGTCACAGTTACGTCACAGTGACGTCACTGTGAGTCACTTTTGTCACATCACATCTGTGACTAAAATGCCACCACTCAGTGACGTCACATTGTGACTGAGATGTGACTTTCTTGAAAATCTTTAGAAATTTATAAATATCTTTCAAAACATGTTATTTACTTTAAAAAACATGTTTCTGGCAATTAAAATAACGTCGCTTTTGTCACAGTTTCGTCACAATGTTAATGTCAAATTAGTCACAAATGACACATTTTTCACAAATTTGTCACATTGTGACCACTTTGTGAAACGTCACAAAAAAGCTCTAAAACGGCCATAACGACTTCACATTTTAGTCACTGTGACTTCATATCGACGTCACGTGACGTCACATCGACAATCGATGGTCACAAAGTCACAATGTGACTTCACAACGACGTTGCAGTGACGTCACGATGCTTTACGGGATGTTGCGTCATGAACATGATTACAAATGGTAATAGCAGAAAAATAAACATGGCCATTTAAGTCAAATGGGATTTATGGGAGTCAGTTGGAGAATTAAAACATATGGCCATTGCCAAAATAAATTTTGTTCTAGAGAGAAAAATAAAAATATAATGAAAAAATAACTAAGTAGAACAAAGAAATTTGGCCATGCTAGTATTCAAAATTATTGGACAGGTTCAGGTTCCATGGGCCCATATAAGTTGGCGCCACTGCTATCCAGTAATCCCTTAGCATTATCAAGGGTTAGGTTTATGGAAAATTCCGAGTATATCAAAATCGCGAATGTTGAGACTATCATCCAGTACATAAAAAGGGGTAACATTTTATGATTTTTTTTTACATGGAGAAACCAACTGAAACTTAAAAATATATTTATTAAGCATTTAAAAGTACATGCTGTAAATTTGAGCAGTTATAAATGTATAATACAAAGTTTAAATGTTAGGTGATGGCCGGAAAAATTTTGTTGATATACGACTGTTTGGAACAACAGAGATATTTAGCTTAGGAATATCTGTATAAAGAAACAGTTTGATCAAGGTTCTTCTCTTAAATTTAGGACTCCTCAGAAATTAAGAATTTCTTTCTATTGCTTTTTAAACAAGTTATTATTGAAGCTTTAAACTTTTCCACATAATTTTTGCAGAAAAACCTGAACTTGCAATAAAATTGTTAAATTTTTAAAAATTTGGGATTTTTTTTTTTTTTTTTTTTTTTTTTTTTTAGCATTAAGTTATGGTTTTCGTTTTTCGGAATTTCTTACCTATATTTCGCTTTGATAAAGGGTTGAAATTCTTGGCACTTTAGGTATACAATATACATAATTACATACATATATAATACAGGGCACATATAGATTGCAGGCTGCCCAGTGTCCAATGGTTTATTAAAATTTATGAAACAAAGCAAGCTCACTTTGTAAAAAGAAAAAAAATATATATTTGTTACAAAACAAAATTCGCCAATAACCAAGTTAAGTACTTGCGAATGTTGATATGTTTCTCATTTTTAGCTGCGTTCGAAAGTATGTAAATACGTAGAGCCTGTAATCGTCGTTTAGTCCGTCAGTCCGCATATAACAAAGCAAAAACTTAGCAACCGAGTCGTGTGAAATTTAAAATATATAGTTGTTGCATAATTTTGTCATTTCAAATTTTATGAAAATCGGATAGATAATTTAATTACAGAGACAATCAAAAGTATTTCGTTACATCCATACTAAAAAAAAATCTGAAGTAAATCTTTAAAAAATCTGTAGAACATCTATAGGCATTTTGCACATTTTTTTTTAACGCTCTGGATCCCAAACCGCCCCAGATATTTTGAGATATTTTAATTCGTATGTCTTAATTCCCACCAGAGAATTAAAACAGCAATATTTTTTTAATTTATAACATGACATTCCGTATTTAAATAAATTGAAATGACCCATGGAATTTTTCTGGTGTAGAATAAGATTTTCCGAACTATATAATTTCTAGAATGTGTTTTATCATTATAATTAAAGGGTTAAAAATATGCCGATAATTTTAAATATGTCTTACAAACTTCTGCAGATATTATTAAGGCAAAACTAAATCTGCAAAATCTTCAGATTTCTGTAAAATATCTGAAGAAAGCGGCGATTTCTTTAGATAATCTTAAGATTATTTCTAATGGGCAGCTATTAGGCGAGAGATTAGGCAAAAAGTAGAAAATTGAGGGGGAAGCGAACAGTGCAAATTAAAGAAATAAAAGGTTATACTTTTGAAAAATTGGGTTTACTGGCCAAATTGTTAACTGAAATTTTAGAAATTGTCGTTATATGATAAACTTTCCAAAAATCTAAATTGTAAATTGATGAGCTTTTCTGAATTACCGTAATTTCCTGCGTATAATCCACGGAACAAACAATTCTTTTTTGTCTCAAAAATCTTATTTAGTGATTGAAAACAAATATTTACGACGATCTAATAAGTTATATTTCTTTTTAAAAACTTTCTAGGTCGAAAATTGATTGTTTAATCTGTGGATTATACGCCGGAAATTACGGTATCTAAATCTCTGAAAATTTTAAATTGAGATTGTTAGACCAGTAGCGGTTTGCAATAGCGGAGCGTTTAATGCAGGGTTCGTACTGGTACAATCAATTTTCCAGATCAAATACCGGTGTATGCATATATTTTTAATAAATAAATCGATTTCAAACGCTTGAAATTTCGCCTTATTTAAAAAGAAATTTTCGAAAAGGAAATGCTGGTACCCATAAATTCCCTGGTCTTGAAATCGTAGAACCCGTACCAATCCTGGTTGAATGTCGTATTTTTTAATACTAGTTTAATGCTTTCCTAAAGCGGACCTCAGGTGAGAGATATGGTTTCATAAATATGTTTTAATAATCACAAAACTACATCTGTTATGTCTTTTCTACATTTAATTTGTAACAATATATGAGAGATTGTTATAATTTTTCCTTCAGATAAAAATAATTTGCTTGAGTAAATACTGAATATGTTCTAAACGGTATTCAGAAATTTCCCTTAATTATGCTAGCAAAATAAAGCTAACTATAATTATGATATTCCACATTAAAATAAGTTCCTGATTCCTTATTTTAAAAGGACAATTTAACGTTTTCGTCTTTAATCTATAACTCCAACATTTCTTTCAGATCATTAGTAATTAGTTTAAAACAGTCTTGTGTCGTCATCGCAACTTTTACATATAATTTAACGAACATGACCATTATTTATTTCAACCTTGATAAATGCATCCTCAATGTTTATTCATTTTGAGGTTCGTATGTTTCTTTTAATAATGTGCAAATTCTTACAAGAAGATGGAGAATTCAACAATATATGAGAAATTGTTATAATTTTTCCTTCAGATAAAAATAATTTGCTTGAGTAAATACTGAATATGTTCTAAACGGGTATTCAGAAATTTTCCTTAATTATGCTAGCAAAATAAAGCTAACTATAATTATGATAATGCACATTAAAATAAGTTCCTATTTCCTAATTTTAAAAGGACAATTTAACGTTCTCCTCTTCAATCCGTAACTCCAACATTTCTTTCAGGTTATCAGTAATTAGTTTAAAACAGTCTTGTGTCGTCATCGCAACTTTTACGTATAATTTAACGAACATGACCATTATTTATTTCAATCTTGATAAATGCATCCTCAACATGTTTATTCATTTTGAGGTTCGTATGTTTCTTTTAATAATGTGCAAATTCTTACAAGAAGAAGGAGAATTCAACAATATATGAAAGATTGTTATATTTTTTCCTTGAGATAAAAATAATTTGCTAGAGTAAATGTTGGATAAGTTCTAAACAGTATTCAGAACTTTCCCTTAATCATGCTAACAAAATAAAGATAACTATAATTATGATTCGAATATGAATTCTTAATTCCTTATTTAAAAAGAACAATTTAACTGTCTTTTCTTCAATCCATAACTCCAACATTTCTTTTAGGTCATGAGTAATTAGTTTAAAACAATCTTCTGTCGCCATCGCAACTTTTACGTATAATTTATCGAACACGGTCATTATTTATTTCAATCTTGATAAATGCATCCTCAACATGTTTATTCATTTTGAGGTTCTCAAGTTTCATTTCTTTTAATAATGAGAAAATCTCTACAAGAAGGAGTTCTTCTAAATTTTACGATTCTATTTATTTGTAGCTTATATGAAATGCTTTATGAGAATGGAGAACTAAATGAAAATCTTTAACATACTAATCTAGAGAACGTTAACTCTCTTTATATTGCAGGTAAGAATTGCAGATGAAATATTTAACCCATTAATGCCCAAACTATTTTCTTTATTAAAAATGAAATTTTGTGTTTCCCACCACTTTTAATAGACGAATAACTTTTATCTTAATTTATTGAAGAATTTGTCTCGTGAAAAATACAGCTTACTTATCTTTTTATTTACTGGTGTGAAAAGTGCTTTATTGCCTTTTTAGGTGCGTTCGTAATTATGTAAATACGTAGCACCTATTGTTGTCGCTCAGTCCGTCCGTCCGTCTGTCTGTCTGTCCGTCTGTACGCATATAACAACGCAAAAACTACCCAACCGAATCGTTTGAAATTTAAAATACATAATTATAACATAATTTTGTCGAGTCATTTCAAATTTTATGAAAATCGGATGGATAGATCAATTACAGGGACATTCAAAAGGATTCCGTTACATTACGGTCAACAGGGAAAAAAGTTTTAAATGCATTTTAATAGTTTGAAATTTAAAACATATAATTATTGCGTAATTTTGTCGAGTCATTTCAAATGTTATGAAAATCGGATGCATAGATCAATTACAGGGACAATCAAAAGGATTCCGTTACATTACGGTCAATGGGGAAAAAGTTTCAAATGTATTTTAAAGATGTTACACTCATTCGAACATAATAGAATTGGCATGAATCTATGAAATATATACTAAAATATGCATTCTGTACAATCTGTGATGCAAAGAATTTTTATTATTAAATTACAGGGCCACACAAAAGTAATCCACTATATAATGCTATACAGGGAAACATTGTTTGGGGCGTGTTTTAATTATATTCTACTATTTCACATTTTATGAATAAGATATACGTTGTTGAGGTGTAATAAAAATTACTTCCTGCATATTTACAGAAACGTAAAGATTTCGACTACTATACTGTAACCGGAGTACGCTCTACTATATCAGCAAGATCTGAATATTTTTAAAATTTCGTTATCGTACGAACGCACCTCATTTTCTACGTTCACGTGCAATTTCCAACTTGTTTATAAACGTCCCTAAAAAGGGACGCTAGGCACTAATGGGTTAAAATATATTTATAGTTTGTAAACATTTGAACATTTTTATATTCATTCATACCACAATTCGCAAAATAGGAAAAAAACAATATCTGACTATCTCTCTGTACTATAAAGGCCAAACGTATCTCTGCGTAACGCATACGTCATTTTGCGAATGGTAACGCTTTCACACACAGTTCGGTTTTGCAATTTTCGGTACTGCAAAATTTATGCTTCTAAACACCGCACATTTTCAATTTTTTGCACCATCGTATAGAGAAAAATATTTACTTTTAAAAGCAATTTGTTTGAAAGCTGTATCTCAATTTATTCTTGACATATTAATTTTTTTATAGTTTTTAATAAAATTTTATAATTGTGACAACAGAAATTTAAATCGGTTAGAACAGACCATTATTTTATGTTAAAATTGATAAAAATTGAAATGTACGCATGTAAAATCTGAGAAGATGAAAATTAATCATAGGTTTAGATTTTACGTGAAATTCTAAGATCGTGTCAATTTGAAATATATACAGTAGAACCCCGCAAATTCGGACCCCGTTAATCCGGATCTCCGGATATTCCGGACCGGTTTGGGCCTTTATTTTTTCAAGTTTGAGAAGCGATTGGCTAATTTTCGTAACATTAACTGGTTTCATCGTCGTATTCTGAATAGAAAAATCCTTTTCTGAAACATTTTCGGAAGAATTAAATAAAGTAAACATTTTTACTGTTTGTAAATATTCAATAACTTGAATATAAAGGGGATTTTCTGTAAGTATGTTTTATTTTATTTCGGTTTTTTCTAATTCTCCGGATAATCCGGATTTTCGATAATCCGGATTGGGTCTGGTCCCAATTAATCCGAATTATCGGGGTTTTACTGTACATTTTTTTTCATACGCATTTATACCTAACACAAGATCCTCAATTGAAACTTCATCTTAATAACTGATTTTTATTATAGTTTGCTTTATATTTTTACATATGCGATTAAAGTTTAATTTTGATAATTTCGACAACTGCGTTTTATAGAAGTAGTATATATTTTTTTAATTTTAGCTTTACATAATATTTGTTTGAAAGTTAGACTGACCATTTTAAGATGCATTTTTTACCGTAGCTAATTTTGTAGGCATATTATAAATCAATAAAGCTGTTCCTTCTCAAACATTTACTTTCATCGAAATTCGACGGGTTCCACCTTGTGATGTATATGTTCCATCGATGGAACGATATATAAAAAGGAAGTGTTATATATCTAACATAGTGAAAATTCAACAGTATCAGCTTTATCTTGGATTGATAGTCGGCCAGGTAAACTTTCCTTAACCCCTTGGGGACGATCGACACTTATACGTGCCTCAAAAAGGCTTAAGAATCCTTGATTATAACCAGCAACAAAATCATACTGTAAAATTTGCCTTTTTTAATCGGAGCATTTTCTCGATTTAATAAGGCACAAATATCTGTATTTAAAAACCAGCGACAAAATATTAAAAATTTCGTAAAAGTCTTCCGCGGCGAAGGAGTTAAATAGAAATTCTCTCCTCATTTAAGCCCATGTTCAGCATTTACACCAACCTAGAAAAAACATGGGTTGAATTCTCAAATGGCATTCCCGATTAATCTGACTGGACTTGAAAACCCTCTGGTCTAATCAGATTAATGATGAATGCAATTTTAGAGCTGTACCCAGATTTTCTAGGTTGAGATAAATAATGATATGAGTATACAACATCTTATTACTTCAGAATTTCACTCACAAATAATAGCAACAATTGATACTCTTTTTATTGGTGGACGTTTACGTCGGCGGTAATCAAGCCTTGAATTACCATCATATTATGAGAACCTGTCGGTGTCAGTGAAAAAGTTTATACGATCTGGGCAAAGTACAGCCAGTAAAAACAATTAGAAAATTTAACCATAACTATGAAAAAAAATTTCGTGGCGAAACTGTTAAAATAAGGCAATTTTTTCTTTTCTTTTTTTTCAATATATAACGGCGGAAATTTGTTCCAGCGGTAAAAACACACTGTTAATGCGATTTAAAAATTCAGCCGCCATGTTTGTGACAGTCTCCTCCGACTCGCAACAATGGAGTTATGAATAAAGGAGAGGAGACTGATGAGGAATGGAGTAACTGAGGTGATTATCACAAGATGAATGTGCATATTTTAATAAAATGCACAGTTTCTGGTTACCGGCGGTGAATACTTCCACCAGTAAACATGAAGAGAAAAAATCTTCCATCTTAAGGGGTCTCAGGACGTGATCGATAAGGAAAAACATGTAAACAGAGCTCTCGCTTCGAGTCCATATAAAAAGAGAAGTATTCGATGTAATTCATTTAAACTTTCTGATATTTTAAAAATATGTTTGTAGTCTTATAAAATTCTAAAATGAAGTACTTCAATGTAATATACTAAGAAATATAGCAAAATTTATGTAACACAATTTTCGAAAAAAAAAAATACGCGTTATATCATCAACACCAAGATATCTTAACGTTGAAATGACATAAGAACCTAATTTTTGCTTTAAAATTATCCGGAAACTTTATTCTATAGAATGAATTAAGGATATAACTATCACTCAAAAACAACATTATTAAAAAAAACTATCAAATTTGAAAATTAAAAAAACTCCTAAAAAATACAACTTATTTTCATTAAAAATACTCAAAATATTAAACTATCTAAACTATATTAATTCATTCTATAGATAATGATGTTATATGTATGCAAAAAAGGCCTTTCTATCAAATTGTTTTTTTTAAATCTTGGTGTTAGTCGTGAAAAATCAAGTTTTGAGAAAACGCGACTTAAAGCTGAAATTATATGGGTGCTGTTTTGAAAGTGTTGATACATAAATGCTTATAACTCCGTTAAAAATGCAAATATTTTTATGCGTTTTTTGCATTGAGTTCAGAATTAATTGAATAATAAAACTAGATCATAAAAACAATCGATTTTTTGAAAAGTTTTCAAGCCCTGAGCCCCTTTAAGTGTTTTACTTTTGGGAAATCTTCCCACAAATATGGTAAAAAAAATCTATTTATTTTTACAGGTGTCGGTTACACAGATATTTTCATTTTTTTACTGACACTGGTCTTGGTTGTCTTTGTTATCTTAACACGGCGGAACTACTACCGCTAAAATAAACTTACTCCAATAAAAATAAATACTAATTTTTTCTATTATTTTTGACTTAAATTTTCAGTTAATGAAGCGTTTAGATAAAAAGAAATTTTTTACATAAATTTACTGGTGGCAGTTCGGACCGGCGGTAATCAAATTCTGCGAAACCAGTTACAGTTAAAGCTTCACTATTTTAAGGATATGTCAGTTCCGCTTTCTTAGTAATTTCATGCTTGCAACTAATAGATAATACACTATATGTCGCCCCCTCTTTATTCATAACTCCATTGACCCGTCTCATAATGAAAGGTTTAAGAGTTTTACGTGCAAAAAATTTTTTTGCAACTTTATTGAAAGATTTTGGATACGACTCATTTTTACTTGTAATCTTCGCTTTATGTAATAGAACTTTTGAAAATTAATCTTGTAAGTGTTTGGAACGTAATATTCCGTTTACTAAGCGCCATTTCCATGCAATGCAAGCAATATTTATAACCTTGGGGACGCGCGACACGCAACGTGCCGGAGAACGGCTTAAGAATCCTTGTTTGTCGCCACTAGTAAAATTATACTGTTAAAATTACCTTATTTAAGCGGAGCGTTGATTCCATTTATTAAGGCACAAATTTCTGCCTTTAAAAACCGGTGACAAAACATTTAAAATTTCGTAAGAGGTTCCCGTCGCGAAGTGGTTAAGATAACATAATTTTATTAATTTAATGAACTTTCGATACATTTTAGAATGATTAATACTTCAAGGAATACATTCATATTTGCAATTAAGTTTTTCTTATTTTTATAAAGGTGAAAGAATTATATTTTCTGATCATTTAAAACAAAATGAAGAGAAAACAACATTATCTTTACCAATTCGCAAGACGCTCAGAAAGTTAAATATTGAAGAATATAATATTTTGGCCATTTGTTAGCCCATTGCACGTTGAGTATAATTTAGTAGTTTTTATATTCATGCATATTCTTATGTTCTTATAATTCCCAATGTAGCTTTAATATTACATTTTTTAATATTACAATTTTTTTTATTGTAGTACAATAACAGATCCTCCAAACCGTCTTGCGATTAAAACAGCTTGCTTAAGTATGTAAAGTTTAATAAGTATTCGAAACTTTCCTTAATTATGTTGACAAAGTGAAGTCAACCGAGAATATAAAATTGTTGATTAGAAAGAGTTTTTGAGCACTTAATTTAATTTAGACGTTTAAAATTATCCTCCTTTATTTACACACCTTATATTTCTTTCCTTCGGGATTAATACGTTTGTATCTTTCTTGTATCACTAATAAAATCTTATATGGAATATAACACCTTTAGGGGCAGTGGGATGTATTTTATCAAGATTATTTAACAAGTATTTCACCAGAAATTTCTATCAAAATTTTACATTTTTAACTTTGAGGTCAGAATGTTGAAAAAGTGTTTTTCTTTATTTTAGCGCTGGAACCACGGGAAATTTTACTCAAATTTCATATAATTATTTTACACTAGAATTTCTATTTAAAATTAATTAACTTATTTATCTAAATTAAATTACGTAAAGCTTACATTTATCTTGCCTTGTGAAGTAAATTCTAGGTCAAATCGACAGCTATTTATTTGGCACTTAGATTACTGTTAAAATAAAAATTTTCAATTATTCCGGTGAAAAATCAATATTACAGAGACATTGTTGCTTGAATCTCAAGGGGATGATAGGAAAGTCATTATTTATTATACACGAAAAAAAAATTCGTGATTAAATAATTAAAAAAACTGCCGCATATTCATTCAGTTGATATTTACCTATCATGTGTTTCCATTATGATTAAGATGGAGCGATGTTTTATCAGTATGATTACAATAACTCAATATTATGATAATATGATTACAATAAAATTACAATATTAACCTCTTGGAATCTAAGACTTGGGCAACGTATGTATTGATAATTTGGTCATTATCGTCAATATCGTACTATCGTAAATCCTAATATCTAGCTTTATTTTTTTTAATTAGACATTTTGAAATCGCATTTGAAAAATTTACTTTTGTTTTTGCTTTAAAAGATCCTTGATTTTTCACTAGTAATAGACCGGTAGGCGGCAGGATAGACAGTCACCTCATCGAGTTCATTGGTAAAAGTCTAGAATTAATTAAATTCCTATTCGCATATTAACCACTTAACTGATCAATATTTTTTTTAAAACTTAAATACAGTAGAACCCCGATAATTCGGATTAATTGGGGCCAGACCCAATCCGGATTATCGAAAATCCGGATTATCCGGAGAATTAGAAAAAAAGAAATAAAATGAAACACACTTACAGCTTTAAATTAACAAACACCTTTAAATTAAAATTATTCAATATTTATAGACGGTAAAGCTGTTTACTTTGTTTAATTCTTCCGAAAAGATTTCAGAAAAAGGTTCTTTTTAATTCAGAATACGACGATGAAACAAGTTAATGTAATGGAAATCAGCCAGTTGTTACCCAAACTTGAAAAAAAATGACAAAACTGATCCGGATTAACGGGGTCCGAATTATCGGGGTTCTACTGTAATGCCTATTTTTTCACGTCTTTTACAGAATTTGTAACCTTTTATCATCAGTTTTCAAAACAGAACTTTTTGCCCAATTCAATCAGAAAAATGTTCGGATTAAATAATGCAAAATTTACAATACAAATTTTACTAGTGAGAAAATAAATCATGATTGGAATAGGGATGCCCGTACGCATATCTGGCAAATCATGATTGGAATAGGGATGCCCGTACGCAAAAATGGCAAATCATGATTGGAAGAAACACATTTCTCGTGTGACGTACGGGCAAATCAGGGAAACGATTAACCCTTTTCGGGGCGGTGGTTTCATAGATATACCACTTAATTTTAATTCCTAAACATCACATTCTCACCGGGATTTCGTTTAAAAAAATTACAGTTTAGTGAATGCGTGAAATATAGCGTTTTCTTGTTTACAAATAAAGTTTTTTTCAAATTCCGGTGTTAGTCATTAATTTCAACGCTTAAGCAATGAATTTGCCCTGCGCCGCAAAGGGTTAAGACGCAATCGGTCTGCCAAGTCATATTTTGGTAGGAAACATCTAAAAAACGGTTTTAGCGGTTGACTCATAGGTTTATCATTGTGTTTTCCTGCTCCCAAATAGTCCTGAACAACAATACAGTCGAGTCTCTATATAACGAAATCCACCGTTCCAGTAAAAAATTCGTTATATAGAGAAATTCGATATATTTAGAATGATGCTAAAAATCGTATTTAATGTGTGAAATTTGAACAAATATTATTTTTGATCTTTTAAATTAAGAATTTGAAATATTTAAAAGTAAATATTAACCTAACATTTTATTTCTTAATTATTTAAGTTGTTTCAAAAAAGAGAACAGACATTTATTTGAAAGCTTAATGAAAATCAAATAAGGAAGACTTGCATTAATTTCAGACGAAGAAATCTGTATTTTTTTTTTTTTTTTGTTGTTGTTGTTTTGATTTTAAAATTGTTACGCTCTCGAAAAAGAAAAAAAGGCTCAAATTTTAGCAAGGAATGAAAAATTTTAGTTCACATTTTCCTCCATTTGAAAGCCTCTCGTATGTGCTTCTCATGTATTCCTCTCTCACGTATGTATCAATCCAATTGACTCTGTTTTGAGAAGGATGTGGAAAGGTGTGTGGGAGGTGGGATGAATTCGTTGGATTTACAGAACAAGGAGAGAAGTAATATATTTATAAAAACTCAGCACTGACGATAAATCAAAAATAAGTGATGGAAAACTGATTCCATATGATTTCGAAGCTTTTTAAAACTGAATAAATTAAGACCAATTTATGAAAAAAATCGTTATATGGAGATAGATATTTCGCTACATAGAGACTGTTTTTAATGTAATCGTGCGAAAAGGGGACCGATCCTACTGAAAATTCGTTATATAGAGAAATTCGATGTATGGAGTTTCGTTATAGAGAGACTCGACTGTATTTTTTAACATAAAACGTCATGGTAGGTTTCTACAGAATTTGCGCAAGAATTAACTTGCAACAATCGTTTCAAGGCAAATTGCAAAAATAATCTAAAAACAAAATTTCTCTAATAAATTTTGATGTTCTGTTGGCGGACCATTTGGCAGCCCTGTGCACCCAATCCTTCATATTTTCATACTTTTGGGTACACAACAGTAAACCAACGAGTCAACCACTAAAATCCGGTTTTTAGATGTTTTCTACCAAGATATGACTTGGCAGATCGATTGCTTTTTAATTGCATCCAGTTATTGAAAGGTTCACATACTTTTAATATTCAGAAATTGCGTAATTTAGGTTTAATATTTTCAAAGATAAAACTACTATTTTATAAAGATGTAAATGAAAATTTTCGATAACATAATTTCTTAAAATTTTCTATTTCGTTGCTTATCATCTAGAGGTTTCTACATTCATACATTTCTATGTTAAACAAAATTGAAAAATTATAATTTCAATTATAATTTCATTAAAATTTCAACCATTTTTTTTTCTCTAGCAGAATAACACAGGTCCTCTAAACTGTCCTTGAGATGAAAATAACTTACTCAAGTATGTCAAGTTAAATCAGTGTTCAGAATTTTTTCTTAAATATATTGACAGAAGAAAGTCAATCGAAAATACAAAACTGCTCATTAAGATGAGTTTTTCAGAGCTTAATTTAAATTAGAATTTTAATAATTTTCCTCTCTTTATTCTTCAACTGTACATTTTGCTTCATCAGGATTAATTAGTTTATATCTTTCTTGAGTCGTTAATTGACCTCTTATACATGATGTAATAGGAAGACCATTATTTAATGTAATGCTGAAAATGGATCATTATATAGTTAATTAATTAAAAAAAATGGCAGTGTATTCCTTTATTTGAGATAAGTGTGATGCATTTCACATTGAGATTTTTGTGTGCCATCTCTTACGCATTTGATACAAAAACAGTAAGTATGGGCAAATTTTATTTACGCTGCAGATTGATTAATGTGCTTTTAACTTTAGTTTAGTTATATTTAGACTGAATTATCTATATACAGCGTTGTACTAGCATAAATGTAAAGCCCCGTCAAATCAAGTTGTTACAGGACATTTATTTTTGACTTTTCATTATACTAGATTAACCCTCTCAAGAGTGCGGGGGCGGGAACATCCAGGTTTTATTTGAAAATTAAGAAGCAGCACCAAGATTATTTTTATGACATTTTGCTTTTTTAAAGAAAGCATTAAAAAATGGCAACAGATTATTATGTTCTGAAAAATTCGTTTGTAAATTCTGGTGTCAGTTCATCATTTCATGAAAAGATTTTTTCTCGTGTGCTTCTTTATATCTTAGCTATTACATTATTTTTGACAACATAAATTAAAAATATGGGCTGAACACCAATTTTTTTACACAAAAATATTTGCCTTACTTAATCGAATAATATCTGAAAATGATTAAAGATAAATTCACAGTTACGCATTAGTGGTATCAAAAATCTTTTAGTAAGGATGCAATCAAAGGGTTCTTGCCCGAATCCAGTTCGGGCTACAATCAGGGGTTAATCTCAAATTATAATCAAACTGTATTCGATTTTATTGAACGTGTTGAATTATGGCTGTAGAATCTACAAAAACTAGTCTGTAACTTCGAATCAAAAATTTTTTTGTGTTTGTTTCAAAAAATTGAATTTCTAAAAAAAATGAACGTAAACATCATCCTTCGTCCTGATCCCGTTATTTTCCCGCAGAAATATCAGTACATATTTTTTTAATATAGAAAAATAAATCTATGTTAACACTAGAACCGCGGGACTTTCGGTATACCTAGAACCGCGGAGCGGGTCACTTTGACCCGAGATGGAGAAAAATTTATAAATATCCCATAATATTTAATTTGGTAAATTAGAAGATTGTATTTTCTTATAATGATCATCATTTATGAGTATTTACATTATATTTTACTCATAAAGGCAGCAGAAACTCCCTACATTTCAGAAAATGCTATTATTCAAAATTACATTTCATTAAGTATGAAAAAAATATATTGAGCAAATATTCAACCTATATTTTAAACATAAAAATAACTTGGACTTAATAAACACTAAAAATATATTATCCCATTAAAAAAAATTTAGATATAAAAACTGATAATAATTTTTAAATACATAAAAAAAATACAAATTACTTATTAATTTTACTGATTTATCTAATCCAATTTATTTTTTGCATCGCTTGAAAATCTTTTATTCTCTGTTTGAATTTTTATTCGTTTTTAGTGTTCCTCAATGCCCAAATTGACAATTTTTTTTTCGGGGGAGGGGGGGAGGGGGCGAGAAAATTCAAACTGTTTTTGTACGTCTTCAACTAAGTCTTGAATAAATTGACGTATATTAATAGATTTTCAGGGTACAGATTTGCATAAAACCCAAGCATTGATATCAACAAAATACAAAATATTATAAATTTCATTCTCTGGATTCTTATAAGATACAGGCTTGTCATAAGCAAACTTCCTGTCATCTGGGTAATTACACAATCGCACTGAATCTAGTTGCGTTGTTGTAAACAAGTGTCTTTATTTATTTTTTTAGAATAATCTACATTTTCAACAGTTAGATTTAGACTGCTGAGACGTAAAACATTTTTACCCTTTTCTCATTGGAAAACAGGTATGGTGATGTGCCAATGTGTTAGAAAAATAGCCGAATGTGATTCCGATTTTGACATTTTTACAGAGACTTGTATTTCTCGGCTTGGGCGTTTTACAGTTTCTATAAGGCCAGGTTTTTTTTTATTAATATCTGTAAGAAACCAGAATACGAACGATACTGTATTTATCTAGTTTTGTTACATATATACTGAGTAAACCTACTCACAGATATTGAAAACAATATGTGCTCATTTACGCTTATGTTAGGCCCTTTTGTATAGTTAGTGTTGCAATTTTCTTTCCATTTTCTTTATTTCCAGGCGTGAATGCACAATTTATTGCTTATTTTTTTCGATTTTCATGAGTATAAAGTTCAAATTTTGTCACTTTTTGCTCAAATTCTTAATTTTTCTTTTTTGCATAAATGTTTTTATTTGACAAATATTACTAACTTTCGTTAAACTATATTCTAATGAAATAGTTTAACAATGTTAAGAGTATAGGAAGAACAGTCGTCACTTTCATTTTCATCATTAAAATTTAATTTTCTTCATTTGCAGACAGATTTCATCCTTAATCATTTGCATTCTCAATCATTTTCAGATAATAGTTGCTAACATTCCAAAGCTTCTTTGACGGTAATATTTAGGCATCGGAAATTTTATCGATACTTTAAATAAATGCATAATAAATGCAACTTCAATACTACTGCAAAATTTTTGTTGTAATTTTCTTATTCAATCATCCATTCTTCACATCAAGAATATAACATCTTGATTGAAAATTTTCATTATCCCCCTTTCCGTTTCTTCCTATTAGAGGAATTAGGAGTGAGGCAGATGTACTTTCGCATTGGTTCTGAAAAAATACATTCTATTTTGTCATTTAAGAGTAAAAACTTATTACGGGTCAAAATGACCCGCTTCGCGGTTCTAGGTATAAGTGATTATAACTGAAAAATTATTTATGTTATTCGCTATTAATTAGGAAATGTTGTTGTTTACCTTAAAATATTAAAAGTCAGAAAGGGAAACCTTATTTCAATAAATACTTTTTCCGCCTGGCGAAGTTAAACATTAATTTGGGTCAAATTGACCCGCTCCGCGGTTCTAGTGTTAAATGCATGAAATTTTGCTTTGTTTAAGTAGATATTTTCTAAAAGAAAAATTTCGTGTATTGTTTCCTAGTCTGAAAATTCCAAGAATCATACGAATCCTGCTAAAATACTACTTTTGACCAAAAGATCAGGTTACAACTTGGGACTTTTTTATTTAGAAATTCGGATATAATACTAGACAATATGAATAGTATCTTTTAATAACATACATTTTTGATTATGTCGCACGAGAATTCTTCTTTTGGAACTAAGTGTACAAAATCGGATTTTTGGAATAAAAATGGTGGTAAATTAACAATCTTAAATGAGAAGCATTTCCCCAGTTAATCAAATTATAGGTTTGATTCCTGTCAGAATTAGTGATTTATGTCGAAACCCCGGAATGTTTTCGCATCTGGTATTTTTTTTTATAGAAATTTTGAATTCACGCCACAAAAATTTAATTGGTAACTTTTTTAAACTTAATTTATGGTCTTGTATAGAAAAAAGAAAAATGAATTACCGTAATTTCCTTCGTGTTATCCGTGGATCAAACAATCATTTTTCGACCCAGAAATTTTATTAAATAGAGTACAACTTTTTAGATTGCCGTAAATATTTGCCTTCAATTACAAAAAAAAAAAAAAAAAAAAAAAAAAAAAAAAAAAAATCTGGGTTGAAAAATGATAGTTTGATCCGCGGATTATACGCAGGAAATTACGGTAAAACTTTCTGGTGAGAATCCAGAATGTTCAATTCAACTCTAGAACCGCCGCAGCGATCGTTTTGAGCGGTATAAAATGAAAATATGAGGGCTGTTTTTTAAAGTAAGTGTAAAAATAGTCTATAGTGGCAGCCACGGGTGACTATTTTTATATTTTACTGGCACCATTATTGAAAAAAAATAAGTTTGTAGAATATTTCCTTGAGGTATGTAATCAGTGTTGCCAGATGGGCTACTTTTTTTTTTTAATTCGGACGACTTATCGAATGACACATTAATTAAAGTAAAATCAAGGGAAATTTAACCGTTTACAAAAAAAGTCCCAATCACTAAATCTTAATTTAAAAAAAGTAGCCCACTGGTAACACTGGATGTAATCAAAATGAATGTTAAAACATTCTGTTTTGAGAGAGTGGTGCGAGAGAAACTTAAAAAAAATCCCAATATTGAATGGGGCGGCGGTAAATTTTTATGCAAATGGAATTAACAAGTTATTGCGTTATGATAAATGTTTTAGTTTATACAGCGATTATGTTGCGGAATATCTGCACAATGATCTTTTTAAATGTAAGTAATAAAAAATGTTTCCTTTCTTTTTTTTTTTAAATTCATAAACGATCCTTACTTTAAAAATTCGTATTTCAATTCGAGCCAAAATTTTGATTCTAAAGTAAGTAAAATTATTCCTTTGAAAAAATTAGTATAAAGGGCTGTACCACTGAGAAATTAGTTAAAAATTTTAGATAAAAAATTTGGTGTAAAATATTTTTATCACACTTGGATAAAATTTCTGGTAGTTCTAGTGTTAAAAATCAGCCAGCTATCACTACGTACGTTATTGTTAGAAATAAGCAAAGTATTATAACGCACGCAGCCTACATCACATGACTCAAGAGGTTAATTGTAATTGAATTTTAATGCATGTTAAGGAATTGTTATCTATCCTGTAAATGTACGTTCTCGGATGTAAATCATTTTCTACATTTTTCCAATTTCTTTTATATCATCTAATTAATGTTTCATTAATTTTTGGATATTTATAAAATTCTGAGTTTTGATTTAATATTTTCAAAGAATAAATAAACATGTCATTTGCGATTTTTTTTAATTCTTCGCGTATATTTAAAGGTTTTAACATTCATGCTTTATTTTTATTTTACGTTTTTCTTTTTTGTTGCAAAATTTACAAACTACCTTTTATATTTTCAACTTTTTTTTAAATTCTAGTAGAATAATAGGCAGTTAAAATCAGTTCTTGAGATAAAAGTAACTTTCTTAAGTATGTCAAGTTTAATCAGTGTTCAGAAGTTTTCCTTAATTATGTTGACAGAGTGGTCTCAACCGAAAAAAACAAAATTGCTCATTAGGAAGAGTTTTCGAGCTTTTAATTTAAACTACACTTTTCAAAAATAACTTCGCTTATTTTCCTACTTTACATTTCGGCGTATCAGGATTAATAAGTTTAACCCATTCAGAGGCGGTGGTACACATTATATCGCACATGCCATTAATAAAAATTCACAAAAAAAAAAAAATCACAAAAAAAAAGACTTTTTTAACTTTGGTGGGGAAAAAAAAGTCGTGAAATTGCTTTTTCTTATTTTTAAATAAAATTTTACTAACTTTCCTAAGGAAGTTCTGAATTAAACAAACGCAATTGCTTCCCTTCAAAGGGTTAAATCTTTCTAGTGTCACTAATGAAACTGTTATAACTAACGTACCGTAATTTCCGGCGTATAATCCGGGGATCAAAAAAATGTTTTCGTATTCAGAAATCTTTTTTAGTGATTGAAAACAAATATTTTCGGCGATGTAATAAGTTACATTTCCATAGCTGCTAACTTTTACGCATTTTTCCTACCACAAAAATTTTATAATAAGTATTGTCTTGTTTAATCTTATGATTAAATAAATGGAAAATCTCTTTACAATTTTAGTGTTAGAAAAAATGCGTAAACGTTGGCAGCTATGCATTTCTTTTTTTAAAAACTTTAAATTAAAAAGGATATTATTTGTTGGGTCGTTTCGAAAATCATGTACGTTTGGGGAAAAAAATTCGCACCAGAAAATTCTGGCCATTAATTACTTATCATTAGATAGCGAAACCGATATATAATAATTAACTTACAGATTTTTTCGGTACGAATTAATTTTTCCAAATGGACATGATTTTCTGAACGACTCAATATTATAACATTGAAAAACGCATCATTACATAATTAACCCCTTTGCGACGGGAGCCTTTTACGAAATTTTTAATGTTTATTCACCGGTTTTTAAAAACAGAATTTTCTGCCTTATTGAATCGAGGAAATCCTCCGATTTAATAAGGCAAATTTCATCTTAAAAATTTACTGGTGGGGCTAAACAAGCATTCTTAAGCCTTTTTTATGGCCCGTATACGTGTCGCTTGTCCCCAAGTGGTTAATTAATTTTTAACCCCTTTTGCGAAATTTTTAATTTTTTCTCCCCGATTTTTAAAGAGAGTAATCTATGCCGTACGTTTCCTTCTTTTTCAAGAAAATGATCTGATTAAATAAGTGATAATTTACAGTAGGATTTTACTGGAGGATTTAAATAAGTGTGGGGAATCATGTTTTAACGCCAAAAGGGCGATGAATCCTGATCTTAGTTACGCGTGGCAACCCCTCCCCTGGGCTCAAGATATTTTTTGTTTTGTTTTTGTTTTCAGAGAGCGAAAAGAATTAATACGCGATGGTGTTATGACAGTCTTGATAAAAGAATAATTCTAAAATACATTGAATTTCATGTAAATATGTATCATATGTGTAAATAAGAAGATGTACAGTATTGTATAATGTGTATAGAAGATGTATAATACTTTTTTTCTTCCAATTAAAAAGAAATAAGAAGATGCCCGTTTTGGAAATTATTGAATATGAATCGCCTAAATTAATTTTGTGTTTCGAAATCCACTGAATCAGCCGACGCGACAATGGTGCAACATTCGCCGGGAAATAATAGAATGAGAATATGATTAAGACGATTGCATATATTAAACGGGTAAGTTTTTTATTGTTATTTCTTTGAATTTATGATTTGGAAGAAACAGTACTATACAAAATGAGTACCGGTGAAAATTTGAAAAGAAATATTACTAAACGCGGATCAATTAGATCCACAATAACAAAATTGCTAAAAAAAATTGATAATGAAATTTTGAAAGAAAGTGATTTGAAACCGGAAATTGTGGAGGATTGTTTAGCAACATTGCTGGAACATAAGATTTCTCTAGAAAACCTAGACGATTTAATACAATCTGAAATTGAATCTTCTAATTTAGAAACCGAAATTGAAACTTGTTTAGAATATAAAGAATCAATTATTACGTGTAAATCGAGAGCAAATAGATTTTTGCATAATTTAAAGAAAACTTCTGATATTACAAGTGAACCAAAAGTAATTACGCCCCCCATATCAGATACTCAGTTAAAGTGTAACACCAAATTGCCGCGAATTTCTTTAAACAAATTCACTGGCGACATTTGCGAATTCCAAGAATTTTGGCCGCAGTTTAAAGTCGCTGTTCACGAAAATGAAGCCCTTTAAGCGATAGAAAAATTTACTTATTTGAAATCTTTGATTTCGGGATCAGCAGCTGCTGCTATTAACGGGCTTCCATTAACTGGTGAAAATTACGCAACGGCAATAAATATATTAAAGGATCGTTTTGGAAAAAGAGAAGTTTTAATATCTGCGCACACAAATAAATTATTAAATTTAGAAGCAGTGCGAAGATCAAATGATATTTATTCATTAAGAAAATTGTATGATGAAATAGCGATACAAATAAGAAGTTTAGAATCATTGGATGTGAAATCAGACCAATATGGTTGTTTATTGTTACCTATTATTTATAAATGTATACCTAATGACCTTTTATTGCAATTTCATAGAGAACAGTGCGAGAAAAAAGATGCTTGCGTAAATGATTTATTATTGTTCCTTAAGCGCGAAATCGAAGCGCGGGAAAAGGTTGTTAATGTTACATCTGTCAGTTTTGAGATTAAATCTCATGAAAATAAATTTAAACAAAATCCTTCTAAACATTTTCTTCAAGGGAAAAATAAAAATCCTTCAGCATTTACATTAAATACAATTACAGAAAACCTTTGTCCTTTTTGTTCTCAGAAACATGAAGCAAATTTGTGTAACTTAAATTTGGAAGAAAGAAAACAATCTTTATCGAAACAAGCTAAATGCTTTCGATGCTACAAACGATTTCATAAGAGTAAATTTTGTAAAATTTCTAATATTCGTTGCACTCTTTGTAATTCTAAAGCTCATCAAAATTCTCTTTGTAATAAAAAGGTAAAAGAAAGATCATCAAAGGAAAATAAAATTGACCTTGTTTCAACTGAAGGGGATGAAATAGGGGGAAAGCAAAATACGCAGTGTGAAAAAATAACTGTTTCTTCACTTAGTTGTAAGCCAGATGAATATGTTTATTTTCAAACTTTAAAGGGAATAATGATTGGGAAAGATAAAAATATTAATGTTCGTATCTTGCTAGACAGTGCGTCGCAGCGTACGTTTGTCGGAAAGAATTTGTCAAGGCATTTAAATTTAGAGGTGACAGGACAGGAATCATTAAAAATCCATACATTTGCTGGTGCGAAACCTATTGTTAATAATCATAACAGAGTTAAGACTTTCTTAAAGGATAAATTTTCTGACAATGTAATTTCTCTGGAAGCATTAGAAACAGAGAAAATTTGTTCAGATATAATACGTGCCCCAAGTTCAGAGTTAAATGAAAAAATAAAAGAAGTAGGTATACAGTTGTCAGATGTTTCAAATGAATTAAGTGATGGGGAGAATAAAATAGATTTGTTGATTGGTAGCGACTACTATTGGTCAATTATGACAGGAAAATATAAACGTATTTCACCAACTCTTGTTTTGAATGAAACTAAACTAGGTTGGACACTTCATGGGAAGTTTTCAGATGAAGTTAATGAAAATAATTTAGTGGGTGCAATGTATATATCTATTTGGGATAATAATGAAGTTGATAAAATGTCAATTCAACTTGAAAAATTTTGGACTATAGAAGGGTTAGGGATTCAGGAAGATAATACAAATATAGATTTGTGTAATAATCAAATATTAGAACAATTTGAAAATTCTATTCAGTTTAAGAACAATAGGTACGAAGTTAAACTACCTATGAAATATGACAATGTTGATCTTCCGAATAATTATGATGTTGCCAAAAAGAGATTTAATAGTCTAATTAAACGATTTGTAAATAATCCTGCATTATTTAAGGAATATAAAGAAATTATTGATGAATATAAGGCTTTAGGAATAGTAGAAATTGTTGAACCGCAAGAAATAAATTCATCGAATGGTAACTTGACCTATTATTTACCCCACCACCCTGTAATTCGAAGGGATAAACAAACAACCAAACTACGCATTGTTTTTGATGCTTCATCTCACGCTCCTTCTGAACCTTCTCTAAATGATGTACTCTTCCCAGGTCCCAATTTGAGCTCAGATTTATTTGATTTAATTTTGCAATTTCGAAGCAATAAAATTGCCGTAGTGGCAGACATTGAAAAGGCTTTCTTACAGATAAGTCTTGCTGAAAGTGACAGAGATATAACGCGTTTCCTGTGGATCGAAGAACTCCCTCAAGATAAAAATTCCCCAATTAATTTTATAATTATGAAAATGTGTCGTGTATTATTTGGCGTCACTTCGAGTCCATTTCTGTTAGGAGCTGTAATTAAACATCATTTGAAGAGGTATGCAACTTTATATCCGGAAACTTGCTCTAAAATTGACTCTTCCATGTATGTGGACGATTTATTGTTAGGAGCACATACGGTTAATGAAGCTTTAAAAATTTCAAAGGAATCTTTAGCTATTTTTCAACAAGCAAATATGTTTTTACGTAAATGGCAAAGTAATTCTACCATTTTAAAGGAACATTTAAAATTTTTAGGTATGAATGTTTGCGCTGATACATCAACTGACACAACCCCATTTAAAATTTTAGGGTTAATATGGGACACTGAAGAAGACATTTTTAGATTAGATAATCAAAGTCTGTTAGAATTTGTTCATTGCCAAGATAAGACCAAAAGAACCATAATTCGAGCAGCTGGAAGAATTTTTGACCCTGTTGGGTTTTTATCACCATTTACGATTTTAATTAAAATGATTTTTCAATCATTATGGGAACATGGTATCGATTGGGATCAGAATTTGCCAGAACATTTAGAGAAAAAATGGGATAACTGGTGTGCACAGATTCCATACATTAGTAAAATAAAAATTCCAAGATATTATTTTCAGGAAATAGACATTTACGACAATGTAGAAATTCACTGTTTTAGTGATGCAAGTATTAAGGCCTATGGAAGTGTTATATATCTGATATATAACAACAATAATAGTATAAAGACAAGTTTTGTTACATCAAAAAGCAGGCTAGCTCCCATAAAGAAGTTAACCTTGCCCCGCCTCGAATTGATGGGTGCTCTGATTGGAGCTAGACTTGGAAAGCGGGTAATGTCTGTTCTCAAAATAAGTGAAAACAAAGTACATTATTGGAGCGATTCAAATATCGTGCTTCACTGGATCAAGAGTTCATCTAGTACTTGGAAGCCATTCATAAGTAACAGAACATCAGAAATACAAAGTTTAACAGATCCGAAGAACTGGAGACATTGTCCCGGTAGCTCAAATCCTGCTGATCGACTCACAAGAGGACTATCCCTTCTCGACCTCGAAAAAGATGACCTGTGGTGGTCAGGGCCTCCATGGTTAATTAAAGATTCAAAATTGTGGCCCAAAGAAGACAGAGAAATAGATGAAGATATGAAACAACTAGAAGCTAAAAGAAATGTGATTTTCCAAAATGTTTGTTCATCAGAACAACAGAAGCCACTTATAGAAATTGAGCGTTTCAGTTCCTTCTTGAAGGCAGTTAGAACATTGGCAAGAGTTAGAAGATTTATTTTCAATTTAAGAAATTCAATCAAGCGTAAAGATACATTATCTGCTGAAGAATTGAAAGAAGCTGAAGAATTATTAATCAAAGAAGTACAAATGAAGAATTATAAGGAGGAAATTGAGTCATTAGAAAAAGGAAATTCTGTTAAGAAAACATCACGAATTTATTCCCTGTGTCCATATTTGGATGAAAATAAAATTTTGCGAATAAAAACCAGACTTAATGAAGGCTCCTTTGATTCGAATGAGACCAACCCAATCATATTGCCGAAGAATGAAAAATTAACAGAATTGCTAATTATGCAAGAACATAGAAATTTGCTGCATAGTGGAGTTTCTTTAACGCTTGCACAAATCCGGAAGAAATTTTGGATTCCACAAGGAAGACAATCTATCAGAAAGAATCTAAGAAAATGTCTAATTTGTAGAAGATACAATGCAAGGGCAGCTGACCAGCTAACTGGGCAACTTCCGAAAGAAAGGATCTCACAATCCCCTGCGTTTACCGTTATAGGATTGGATTTTGCCGGCCCAATAATAATCAAAACAGATAGTAAAGAGACGTCAAAATCCTACATTGTACTGTTCACCTGTGCCGCAACAAGAGCAATACATTTGGAAGCAGTCAGGGATATGACTACAAAGTCCTTTATGTTGAGTTTTCGTAGATTTATTTCAAGACGCGGAAACTGTAAAATAATTTTTTCTGATAATGCATTAAGTTTTAAAGCTGCCGACAAAGAACTACAACAATTTGAAAAAATCATTAAAGATCAAGAACTTCAAGACTTCATATCAAACAAAGGCATTATATGGAAATTTATCATCGAGCGTGCCCCATGGTGGGGAGTATTTTACGAACGACTCGTAAAAAGTGTAAAAGAACCCCTAAGAAAAATTTTGGGAAGAGCTCTCATCACATTTGAAGAATTGGCTACAATTTTGACAGAAATAGAAGCCGTAATAAACATGAGACCGCTTACGTATACAACAAGTGATTTCGGCGAGCCAGAGCCACTTACACCAGCTCACTTTCTTCAACTCGGAAGAGAAAATATTAGTTTTCCACTACATTTTGCCGAATTAGAGAATAAAATCTCTACCCGAGAGACATTATTAAGAAGAAAAAGATATCAAACCACCTTGTTGAAACAACTGTGGACTAAATGGAAGGAACAATACTTGCTGAACTTAAGATCGATCCATCAATTTAAAACTCCTGAGAGACACAAAAATCTAAAGATTGGAGATGTCTTAGTGGACGGTAATGCTAAATCTAAACTGTTGTGGGACTTAGGAGTAGTTCAAGAAGTGATTCTTGGCAGAGATCAGCTCATTCGAGCTTGCATGGTAAAGACTGCGAAAGGCCTGCTAAGAAAACCAGTACAACTGTTGTATCCTTTTGAACTAGATGTTGAATGTTAATTGATTTCAGTATTTGAAATTTAAATTAATTACTTTTTTTTTCTACTATTGTTTGAATATATAAATGTGATTTATTTCTTATTATAAATTCATAGTTGAAATATGTTTTTTTTATGTGTAATTTGCAATTGTTAATTTATCCATTTAAAAAAAAAAAAAAAAAAAAAAATGTTTTTCATTTGTGTATAATTATGCTTTATTTTAAATTGAAAGGATTTTTGAGATATTAATAATAGTATTTAATTTGTTTATATTATGTATATATATTTAGTTTATTTTATTCAGGTAAATATCTGGCCAGATAGGTTCATGTAGCTACATGTTATTGAAGTGTCATTTTTATTCATATTATTCATGATATTATTTTATTGTTTAATGCTTTATATGTCAGTATCTGAAGATTGAAATTTTTTTCTGTTTTATGATTTGAGTTATGATTTAAATTAATGTTTATTGTAAGAATTTAGTTTTATTGATTTATCATTATGTACTCTCATGAGTCCAGGTGGGGAGTGTGTGGGGAATCATGTTTTAACGCCAAAAGGGCGATGAATCCTGATCTTAGTTACGCGTGGCAACCCCTCCCCTGGGCTCAAGATATTTTTTGTTTTGTTTTTCTTTTCAGAGAGCGAAAAGAATTAATACGCGATGGTGTTATGACAGTCTTGATAAAAGAATAATTCTAAAATACATTGAATTTCATGTAAATATGTATCATATGTGTAAATAAGAAGATGTACAGTATTGTATAATGTGTATAGAAGATGTATAATACTTTTTTTCTTCCAATTAAAAAGAAATAAGAAGATGCCCGTTTTGGAAATTATTGAATATGAATCGCCTAAATTAATTTTGTGTTTCGAAATCCACTGAACCAGCCGACGCGACAATAAGGATTCTGAGCCCTAATTGTGGCACGTATAATGCTCGCTCATCCCCAAGAATTAAAAAAAAAATACAGTGCATTTATTCAATTGATATATTTGTGAAGAATTTCTATTATGAATGATGTGGTTGATTACCTCACTCATTCGATATAATGAAAAGATAATAATAAATATGGATAAATTTTAATTATAGTCTAGAATGGTACTGTTTCGATCTTGTTTGCTAATTACTTTTATGGTTTTCGAATTTCACTGAATGTTAAGGTTGTTCTTAAATCAAAAAAGGCAATTTTGTGATATATGCGTTATTTTATTTTTGTTCGGAAATGCATGAAAATAGCAGGGGTAGTTATTCAGAAACTGTCTAATTTCACTCAATTTTCTGGGATTTTTTTACAAACATAATAGATCTTTCACAACAAGCCTTCAAGTTCACATTTTTGAGCACATTTCCCGACGAAAGCAGAAAAACCGGTCGAAAAGCAGGAGAAAAACGGGTGATCACGTGATCGAAATAGCTTAGAACTGGATAGGTAATTTAATTATCATAAAATGGAAAAACAAGTACGATTCGAAATCGCTTCCATAGTCAGGAATTCCAATTTTATACATTTATGTTAAAAAATGAATTTGTAAATGTAACAAAACATTTTGCTCTTGTTGAGCGGAGCAGTTGAGAACACCCTTTAGGACTTTTTATCTGCTCTGTAAATGAACACTCAGAGGCAAAATTAGTATAATACTTTTTTCAAGTTTCTTATACATCACCCAGTTAGTTTAAGTTTCTTTATATATATACATATATATATATATATATATATATATATATATATATATATATATATATATATATATATGTATGTATGTATGTATATATATATATATATATATATATATATATATATATATATATATATATATATATATGTATATATGTATATATATGTATATATGTATATATATGTATATATGTATATATATGTATATATGTATATATATATATATGTATATATGTGTATATATATATATATATATATATATATATATA
Organism: Maratus speculifer; assembly: GCA_964019185.1. Taxonomy (NCBI): domain Eukaryota; kingdom Metazoa; phylum Arthropoda; class Arachnida; order Araneae; family Salticidae; genus Maratus; species Maratus speculifer. Next base: position 197,126,635 of record OZ025302.1, on the reverse strand, counting down.
TATATATATATATACATACATATATATATATATATATATACATTTAAAATAGGGAATTTGGATTTAATATTTTTGGAGAATAAATGAACCTTCTTCGATTACGTAATTTTCTATTTTTTTCGGTTTCCTAGCGTATATTTATAGGTTTTTAGAATCATACATTTGTATATAAATAAAATTTGCAAGTTACTTTTAATAGTTCAATAATATGTGTTTATCATTCAGAATAATAGGTCCTTCAAAACCGCCTTGAGATGAAAGTAACTTGCTAGGTAAACATTAATCAGCGTTCAAAAACTTTTCTTAATTATATTGACAGGGTGAAGTTAATTGATAAAACAAAATGAGTTTTTGAGCACTTATTTTAAATTAGACTTTTCGAAATTATCCTCCATTATTCTCCTACTTTAAGTTATTGCCAATCAGGATTAATTAGCACAAAGGTTTCTTGTGCGTTAACAGAACTCTTATACGTAATGTAATAGGAAGTCATTATTTATTATTACACTGAAAAACGCATCATTACATACACAGGTGTGCAAAATTTAAGGACGGAGTCCCAAAATGCCAATTTTCAAGGGATTTTCAAGCGGTAATTTTCACGCGAATATTCAAAAGGAAGTAATATAATTTGAATAACTACTATCCCTGCATAACAGCTAGTCCATATTACTTCTTATTCAGGTCATACGTGGTCACAAGAGTCACAGTCACTAAAGTGAAACAAAAAATAGGAAATTTCATACGTCTCTTTTATGATTCTCAAATGACTACTATATGTGACTCCACTGTCAAGTCACTGCGACTGCTGCTTTGTTACGAGTCACTAAGTGACTTTACAGTGTCGTTTTATTGAGACTCGTGTGACTGTCATTTGGAGGCTCAATTTCAAAGTCATTGTGAATGTTGCATTATGATAGATACCAAACAATGTCTCATTAAAGTCACATGGTGAGTTTTCACCACTTTTCACAGTGATTACTTCACAGTAGGGTCTCTGTTATCATTTGACAAAGTCTTGTGACAGAAAGGCACCATGTGACTTTAATGTGGCATTATTTGGTTATTTATAATAATGCAACATTCACAATGACTTTGAAATTGAGCCTCCAAATGACAGTCACATGAGAGTTTCAATAAAACGACACTGTAAAGTCACTTAGTGACTCGTCACAAAGCAGCAGTCGCAGTGGCTTGACAGTGGAGTCACATATAGTAGTCATTTGAGACTCATAAAAGAGACGCTTGGAATTTCCTATTTTTTGTTTCGCCGTAGTGACTGTGATTCTTGTGACCATGTGTGACCTGAATGACATGTTATATGGGGAAGCAGGACATTTCGGTCGCGCCATTTCGGTCGTGCCATTTCGGTCCCGACGTTTTGGTCCCAAGACGTTTCGGTCCCTAGCCATTTCGGTCCCTTCTCTTGAAAATTGAAATTTTGTGAAATATGACATAATTTTATAGGGACACATTGCAGAGTTTTTAAACTGAAGGCCATAAAATATTAGTATAAAGCGATTGTAAGTGCCCGAAAACCGCGCAAAATGCAATCAATAAATACTATTATTATTATTATTTTAAGTGGCGGCGGCAAATTTCTAAAAACAAATTTTTTTCATAGCTTGTCCAGTTACGAAATCACTATTGCTTTCGCAATGTTAATTATGGAAAGTAACTTATGGAACAAATTTATATGATGCAACTTTGTATTATAAAAATAATAAGAAAAAAAAAACTGTTCTTCAATAAATATATCTCATTTCTGAATTATCAAAGGAGAGGGTTTAGATGGGTGATTTGAGGAAATATGTATATATTATAACGTATAATTGAATCGTCTTAATTGAATTATTAAAGACGTTTATTATCAATCTAATTGGAAGGGAAAAAATAAGTACAGTTTTTTTCACAAGTTTTTTTTCACAAGTTCTACATATTTCAATAGGATTTGAAACAATGTTTTTTTTTGTCGCAATTTCGATTGTCTTTGCTTTAACCCCTTAGGGACGAGCGACACGTATACGTGCCGCAAAAAGGCTTAAGAATTCTTGCGTATCCCCACCGGTAATATTTTACTATAAAATTTGCCTTGTTTAATCGGATCATTTTATCGATTTAATAAGGCACAAATTTCTGTTTTTAAAAACCGGTCACAAAACATTAAAAATTTCGTAAAAAGCTCCCGTCGTGAAGGGGTTAAAGCTCCATCATGGTGTTTTTTACTTACTATTAGTCCATTAATATCGAGGTCAATCTGATGCTCCAGCCATGACAAGCCTTTTGCAAAATATTCAAAAGCTTCAGAAATTGAAATTTGTTCCACAGCGCAGCTTAGGGAAGCTCAAATTAAATTCAAGGGAATTCTAAAAAAGGCGATCGAAAATATTTATATGTATTAGAAGATCAGAAAAGACCGCTTAAATACATGGACCCGCTAAATCTCTCAAAAATCTGTAAGCAATTGGCTCATTCTGCGGATATTTTTAAAGTAAAGCTAAATCTGCAAAATTTCTTCAGACTTCTGTAAAATTTCTGAAGAAAAAGGATATTTCTTCATATAATTTTAAGATTATTTTTAGTGGGGGTATATAATTGTTAAAAAAATCTTTCAAAAATGGATTTCGCACAAAAGGAATTTGATAATAACAAAAAAACTTAAAAATGGATTTTTGTTAACCGAGAGTTTCGGTTAAAAGAATTTCGGATAAAAGAAGTTTTACTGTACTTATCTACTATACTACTATACTTATACTTCAAAAATGAATAAACATTTTTTTTTTTTTTTTTTTTTTTTTTTTTTTATCTCCCTTGCGTATATTGCATCCGTACATTTTTATGTTTAAAAAAATCATCAATTTAATTTAATTTTCTGAACTTTTTTAAAATTAGAAGAATGAAACTAATAATAAAATAAATAATATAAATAAATAATTGTTAAAAGCTATCTTGAGACAAAATTAACTTGCCTGAGTACATAAATTTAAATCAGTATTCAGAAACTTCCCTTAATTATGTTGACACGGTGAAGTCAACAGAAAATATAAAATTCCTCATCAAGATGAGTTTTTGAACTCTTAATTTCAATAGATGTTTCAAAATTATCCTCCTTTATCCACCTGCCTTACACTTCAGTCCATTAGGATTAATTAGTTTAAATCTGTCTTGTTTAGTTAACGAAACTCTTATATATAATGAAATAGAAAAGATATTATTCATAATAACTATGATAAACGCATCATTAACGTGGCTAATTATTCAAAAGAGCTGAAGTACATTCATTTAATTGACATTTCTATTATAATTAAGGTAAAGAAGTGTTATTTATTCATTTGATAAAATAATAAAGACAAAAATGCTTTTAAAAATACACTTTTAAGGTTAGTTGAATGTTCCTGTACCTATCATTTTAAATTTCGTTTTGTACCTTTACTCAGAAACTACCAAAAATATTCACTCGAAATGTTTTATATATACAATATGAATAATTACCAATGAAATAAAGTTCACTTTAATAATATATATTTTTTAGTTATTTTTTAATAAATGGTGCCAATTTTTCATGATAAAATGCGGAGACCGATTCCACAAATTTTTATTTACAAAATTTACTTTTTTCACCAGTAATAAAATAAAATAAAATTTGTCTTACATTATTACAGCATTTTTTAACTCGGTTAATGGACTTCACCAAAAATTACTAATAAACCTTCTCTGATTACATCATTTTCTATATTTTTTAATTCCATTGCGTATATTTAGAGCTTTTTGCATTTGTACTTTTTCAGTTTCAAATATTCGTCAATTAGATTTAATTGTCTGAACTTTTTTTTTATCCTAGGTAAATAAAATAAATAACATAAATAAAATAATAATTAAAAGCTATCTTGAGACAAAATTAACTTGCCTGAGTACATAAATTTAAATCAGTATTCAGAAACTTTCCTTATTATGCTGACACCATGAAGTCAACAGAAACTATAAAATTCCTCATTAAATTAGTTTTTGGATTCTTCATTTCAATAGATGTTTCAAAATAATCCTTCTTTATCCAGCTGCCTTATACTTCAGTCTAGTAGGATTAATTTAAATGTCTTGTTTAGTTAACGGAACTTTTATATACAGGGTGATCAGAAAGTCAGTATACATTTGATAAATTAATAATTCACTGAATAATGTAGGTAGAGAGGTAAAAATTGACACACATGCTTGGAATGACATGGGGTTTTATTTAACAAAAAATAAATAAAAAGTTCAAAAAATGGCCGACAGATGGCGCTGCACAGCAAAACGTCAGTGACGCTGCCTGAGAATCGTGTATAAAAGGCGCTGTAAATGAGACAGAAAATCAGATGCACCAGCAATCGCAGCATGTTGACGTTACCAGAGAAGGCATTGTTAGTGAAGCTCTACTATCAGAAAGAGGAATCTGCTACTGCAGCTTTACGGTCCTATCGCCATACGAAGGGTACTCGAACGGGTAAAGGTCCTATGACAATTGCAACTGTGAAGAGAATGATGTCGAAGTTCGAAGCCACAGGTTGTTTAGACGATGGACCCCGTAGTGGCCGACCGACCACAAGTGCTAATGTTGCTCAGACTGTTCAGGACGAAATGGAGGTTGTAGCGGGTTCGTCTACGCATGGAGAAGTGAGTGCTCGTGATGTTGCACGTCGCACTGGCATTCCATACAGTACTGTTTGGGCAGCACTAAGGCGTACCCTCCGATACTATCCGTTCAAAATCCAGCGGCATCATGAACTGTTACCCGGCGATTTTGAGCAGCGAAGAGCATTTGCGGTGTGGGCGTTTCAAAAGATGGCGGAAGAAGACGATTGGTTGTCTAACGTGTTATGGACCGACGAAGCCCATTTCACACACCGAGGGTCTGTCAACACCCACAACTGCAGAATTTGGGCTACCGAAAATCCCAGAACTTTCGTGCAAACTCCATTGCACGACGAGAAAGTCACTGTGTGGTGTGGATTTACCACATCTACCGTTATCGGGCCTTTTTTCTTCCAGGAAAGTCGTGATTCTGGTTTTGTAACTGTTTCCGTGACGGGTGAGAGGTACGCCGATATGTTACAAAATCACATCATCCCTAGCCTGGCTGATAAACATCTGCTGGAAACTACGATTTTTATGCAGGATGGCGCTCCACCTCATATTCATAGACGTGTGAAAGATCTCTTGCACACGTCGTTTGGTGATGATCGCGTGCTGAGCCGCCATTTTCCTCATGCGTGGCCTCCCAGATCCCCAGATATCACTCCGTGTGATTTTTGGCTCTGGGGTTACATGAAGTCGCAAGTCTACCGCGATCGACCGACATCAATAGGGATGCTAAAAGACAACATCCTACGGCAATTTCGCAACATAACTTCAGATATGCTGTACAGTGTACAGTGCTGTGCACAACATTGTCCCTCGACTACAGCTATTGTTGAGGAATGACGATGGACATGTTGAGCATTTGGTCTGAAGAACATCGTCTTTGCTTTGTCGTAATTTGTTATGCTAATTAATGATTTTCTTATCACATGAAGCGCCATCTGTCGGCCATTTTTTGAACTTTTTATTTATTTTTTTGTTAAATAAAACCCCATGTCATTCCAAGCATGTGTGTCAATTTTTACCTCTCTACCTACATTATTCAGTGAATTATTAATTTATCAAATGTATACTGACTTTCTGATCACCCTGTATAATAAAATAGGAAAGTTGTTATTCATTATAACGATGATAAATGCATCATTAACATGGTTAATTGCCGAAACGTCAGTTGAAGGCTTACTTTGGAGACACGAAATTTTTTTGATTCTGTCTGTCTGTCTGTCTGTCTGTCAGTCTGTCAGTCTGTCAGTCTGTCTGTCTGTTCCGCGATAACTGACGTAAAAAGCATTCGATTGGCTTGAAATTAAGTGGGTATGTTAGTGAGACACTGGGATTAAGCTGTATAGTTTTTTGTAAGATTTGATTCATTCGTTCGGGAGATATAGAATATTTTATTTCGCGCAATAATGCTTTTCTATGGCGAATCCAATGATTTTCAATTTTTTTCCCCGAGAGAAAATGACACATTTGATTAATGGAATTCAATGATAAATGGATACTAAAATTTACCAGTTAAATTATTCGTATTGTTTTGAAATTTTGTCAACGCATTTGTCAGATTTTTAAAATTATTACTGTAAATTTTGGAAATTTTTTATAAATGTGTTCCAATAATATAAACTAATTTGTTTTAGAGATTTACTTATTTCAAATGCATTTATTTTATTTTCTTTATTTTCTCTGAATGGTAGCTAAGTAACCTTTCATCTAAATCCTTATCCTTATAATGCTATAAATTTGAAAGCGTGTACAAAAATTTAAATGAATTCAACATCAAAACTGATGAATTAATTAATAACTTTGTATCTTTGCGTATAAATATAACATAGCCCAGGAAAAAAACATTAGCTATGTTTTATTAATTTTATTCAAATATTTTCCTTAATAATTCAAAATTTCCTTCTTTTTCATATCGAATCAATAGAGATTTTTTAAATAAAATTTATCCAATTTCCTTTATCGTTGCCAAAAAAAAAAACAAATCTAAATTTGGAATAACAATTTTTCAACAGCAATAAGTTTTAATTGAGCAATTTCCATTCGAAAAATTAAACTAAGAAAAAAAAAAAAAAATATGACGTCAGAATTAAAATAACTATAGATACAGTACTTTTTGTTAAATATTAAACACGGATATTTCTTTCGTTAATAAGAATTTTTCTAACAAAAATGGGGGCATAATTAGAAGTAAAAGAAATAAAAAAGAATTATATTTTTAATAAATATTCCACTTAGTAAACTATGACGTCATAATTGAACAAAAACAGGTATTTTATAGTAGTCGTTAAAAATTCAACAAACATGGATATCAATAACTCATTAATAATGACGTCATTGCCGAAACTTCAGCGAAGGCTAACTTTGGAGACACGAAATTTATTGTTTTTCATCTGTCAGTCTGTTCTTCTGTATGTCTGTCTGTCCCGCTATAACTGCCGCAAAATGGAATCAAAACTTTTTTTTTTTTTTCGGAAACAAAATTGTAAATCTCTAGATTACTGTGTTTACACTTACAAAAGTTCCTGATACATCAAGTTTAGGTGTTTGTGATTGGCAGGCATGTAGAAATATGAGGATAATGAAAAATATTTGTCCAAACTGTTACTTATCCTTATAAATCAAAATGTATAAAGAAATGCAAGATATACAATAACCATTAGCACAATTATTAGAAAGTGACAAATTTAAATTAAGTGAGGCTCGGGGGGTTCAGGGGGGCGGAGCCCCCCTGAAGAAATCTACTATGTTATAATAAAGAAAACAAAATTAATAGATCATGAAATTTTCAGAATATCCTAGCATAAATAAATTTTTAATTTACCGCTTTTGATGGCTGAAAACTTCTAATTCTTATTTTATTCTTATAAATAATTACGTAATTTGAAATTTTTAAATTACAGTTTCCAGGAAGTTGAATATTACTCAAAGTTTCTTTTAAAAAAATATGAACAAAGCTGACGTTGAGGCTCCTGATCTGCAGATTTACTAGTTATTTAAAAGAGCTGAAGTAGATTCATTTAATTGACATATCTATTATAATTAACGTGAATTAGTATTATTTACTCATTTAATAAAATAATAAAAATAAAAATACTTAAAAAAATACTCTTTTAAGTTTAGTTGAATGTTCCTATACCTAACATTTTCAATTACATTTTGTACCTTTTCTCAGAAACTACCATAGATATACACTCGAAATGTTTTATATACATAATATGAATAAGTATTAATAAAATAATGTCTAGTTTATTAACTATTTCAGGTGCAGAAGAAATTCCTTCGTAAAATAATGAAATAATTGACTGATACCAGAATATTTAAACGAACGTCTGAGATAATAAAACCCACTATTTTGCTCTTTTATTGAATAAGCAAAATTATACTAAATTATTCTTGGTATCAATTGTCAGTTTTGAAATTAAAATTAGGTGGCTAGACATTCTAACCACCGTCCTTGAAAGGGTTAACCCATTAGTGCCTAGCGTCCCTTTTCAGGGACGCTTCAAAAGGTGCATTCAGCACTGTTTTTGACACCGGTAAAAAAGAAAAGCAATATTTATTTTATTTAAATGATGCATTTTCGTGATTAATGAACCAAACTTAAACCTTTTAAAAATAGTGGTGCCAACCAAATAAAATTTACGCAAAAGATGCTCGGCACGAATGGGTTAATAGATAATCTTTAGTTATTTTTTAATAAATGGTCTAAATCCTCATGATCCAATGAAGAGTCTGATTCAGGAGAGTTTTTCTTTGCAAAATTTACTTTTGGCACCAGTAATAAAGAAAAATAAAATTTATTTTATTTTATTACAGCATTTTTTTTTTATATTCGGATATTGGACTTTACACAAGATTGATAGCTAAGCCCCTGCGGGGAAAAACCTTCTAGAAAAGACTGATTCTTGAACAAAAAGGAAGAGGTGATGAAATGTTCGTAACGCCTATTGATTAATTCCAGCATTTTTTTAAATTATTATTTGATTTAATTAGAAAAAATTTAAAACTTTAAAATTTGAACTCCGTAACAGGTTATCTAATTGGACCTTATTCACGTTTCACCCATATCGAGATGTTTGTATAGGTACCATGTTTCGTACCACAATTTTACGAAATTATATTCCATGAAAGCAATTCTGTGATACATTTACAAAAAAATTATTATTAAAAAAAGAGTGATAAGATGTTTTGAATCTATGCAATTAGTTTACGAAAACGCCTCCTCAACACATGTATTTTTTTTTTTTTTTTTTTTAGCAGAAAAGAAAACATAAATGAACATTTCAAGAAAAAAACTAATTAATTTATCTATTTTCTTGTTTATGAGCCACTATTTTCTTACATTTTTTACTTTTATGCTATTAAAAATTTAGATTTTTTTGTTTTGAAGATTTCTTTTTTTTTTTTCTAGCAAATTAAGAAAATGCTGAAAGTCTCTTTCTTGAGATAAAAAAAAATACATGTGGCACTCGGGGACTGCCGCGGTAAAGCTATTGCATAGCATTTTTTATCAACTTATGCAATTATAATTATTTATTTATTTTTTATTTATGCGCATTTTTTGTCTTTGATATTAATTCAAGTTACACTTTTTGAGCGTGATGACCGATAACATTTTTTTTTTTTTTATTGAATAAATGAGAAGTTGATATCGTTTAAAATATTCTTATTATCTTACAATACATGTAGGTTAATCAGGAATTTTTATCATTGAAATTATACGTTTATGGTAGCTGAAATAAAAAACATAAGTTTGAGACTTGATATTCCCAAAATATCTGAAAAATACCGCGTCAATGTCTGCCGAAGTCTGCCAAACTGAAGCAAAGTTAGCCGGAGTGTTAGGATTTTTCTCGTTACGGAATTTCTAGATTCTTTCGCCGCGCTCAAAGCCCGCGAAAAAAGTAATGCAATACCTTAATAAATTAACAAACACAATTTGGCCGCGCTACGAAAATTAGATTGCGAGTTATAATCATTATAAATTTTCCGAACCTCCTCCGTGGGGGTCTCCTGTCAACAAAAATTAACACTGTCTCATAATAAATTACCAAACAAAATTTGGCCGCACTACGAAAATTAGATCGCGAGTTATAAGCATTTTAAATTTTTCGACCCTCACCACGGGGGATCTCCTGTCACCAAAAATTAACACTGGCTCATAATAAATTACCAAAAAAATTTGGCCGCTCTACGAAAATTGATCGCGAGTTATAAACATTTTAAATTTTTCGACCCTCACCGTGGGGGGGGGGGGGGTCTCCTGTCACCAAAAATTAAAACTGTCTCATAATAAATTACCAAACAAAATATGGCCGCGCTACGAAAGTTAGACCGCGAGTTATAAGCATTTTAAATTTTTTGAACCTCAACGTGGGGGGTCACCTGTCATCAAAAGTAACACTGTCTCATAATAAATTACCAAACAAAATTTGGCCGCGCTACGAAAATTAGATCGCGAGTTATAAGCATTTTAAATTTTTCGACCCTCACCGTGGGGGGGGGGTCTCCTGTCACCAAAAATTAAAACTGTCTCATAATAAATTACCAAACAAAATATGGCCGCGCTACGAAAGTTAGACCGCGAGTTATAAGCATTTTAATTTTTTCGACCCTCACCGTGGGGGGTCTCCTGTCACCAAAAATTAACACTGTCTCATAATAAATTACCAAATAAAATTTGGCCGCGATACGAAAATTAGATCGCGAGTTATAAGCATTTTAACTTTTTCGACCCTCACCGTGGGGGGGGGGGGGGTCTCCTGTCACCAAAAATTAACACTGTTTCATAAAAAATCACTAAACAAAATTTGGCCGCGCTACGAAAATTAGATCGCGAGTTATAAGCATTTTAAATTTTTTGAACCTCAACATGGGGGGGTCACCTGTCATCAAAAGTAACACTGTCTCATAATAAATTACCAAACAAAATTTGGCCGCGCTACGAAAATTAGATCGCTTGTTATAAGCATTTTAAATTTTTCGACCCTCACCGTGGGGGGGAGTCTCCTGTCACCAAAAATTAACACTGTTTCATAATAAATCACCAAACAAAATTTGGCCGCGCTACGAAAATTAGATTGCGAGTTATAAGCATTTTAAATTTTTCGACCCTCACCATGGGGGATCTCCTGTCACCAAAAATTAACACTGGCTCATAATAAATTACCAAAAAAATTTGGCCGCTCTACGAAAATTGATCGCGAGTTATAAACATTTTAAATTTTTCTACCCTCACCGTGGGGGGGGGGGGTCTCCTGTCACCAAAAATTAACACTGTCTCATAATAAATTACCAAACAAAATTTGGCCGCGCTACGAAAATTAGATCGCGAGTTATAAGCATTTAAAATTTTTCGATCCTCAACGTGGGGGGGGGGTCACCTGTCACCAAAAGTTAACACTGTCTCATAATAAATTACCAAACAAAATTTGGCCGCGCTACGAAAATTAGATCGCGAGTTATAAGCATTTTAAATTGTTCGATCCTCACCATTGGGCGGGTCTCCAATCACCAAAAGCTACATTATCCTACCTTGTTTTATCTTAAGACGATTCTTTTCTATACACATTCTATCAGGAATCTTTATTATTGAAACTATAGATTTATAGTAACTGAAATAAGAAATATAAGTTTGAGATTTGATAGCCTCTAAATATCTGAAAAATACCGCGTCGATGTCTTCCGAATTCTACCGAAGGATGCCATGCCGAAGTCTGCCGAGCTGAAACGACGTTAGCGGAGTGTTAGGATATTTCTCGTTACGGAATTTTTGGATTCGGTCGCCGCGCTCAAAGCCCGCGATAAAAGCTATGCAATAGCTTAAAAATATATTACTTTACTCGAGTATGTGTAAAGTTTAACCAGCATTCAGAGAATTACGTTAATTACGTTGATAGAGTATTAACTGAAACTTCAAAATTGCGCATTTGGTAGAATTTTGATCTTTTAATTTAAAAATACTTTTTAAACTTTTATGTCTTCTTATGTAAGACTTCATAATTACTGCCGGATAAAGACTAATTAGTATACACCAGTTCCGAGTTATTTACGGAACATCTGTTTATTCGATAACGAAGATTGACATTAACGGCTTTGCTTGCGTAATAGTTGAAATATGCCAAGTGATATTTTTTCGTCAGATTTTTCTTATAAATAATATGTTTAGGAATAATTCAAAAATTTATATTTAAGCCACCGCTTGAATGAATATCATTATTTCACCTGCTTTATACCGAAAAGAAAATTAAAATTGTAATAAGAACTAAAGCTTACAATGTTAATGAAAGCTTGTAATTATTAAATTTAGAAAATATTTCGAAACTTTTATTCTCATAAGCTCATATCAAAGATTCCCACCAGTATTCATTTGAAGAATTTAATTTTCTAGAAACAATCTTCTTATAAGGAAGGTCTCCATACTAGGCATACTCAGATTTTTTTGAAAAAAATACTAATTAAATTACTCATGTATGTAATAATGGATCAGTGAAAATTAGCGGCGGAATTACATTAGAAACCATGTAAAAAAAAAAAACTTTCAAATATTTGGCGTGAAAAGACGAAAGTGTCACACGATTCGGCGAGCAGCACTTTTCCCCGCCAAAAGAAAGCGATTTTAATGCAACTGAAGACTTTTGGATTTTTTTGAATTCGTATAAATTGTATTTAATGAATTTAAACATAAACAATGAGAGAATTTAATATATTATATACATATAAATGTTAAATTGCATATATATATATATATATATATATATATATATTATATGTTGCTGTAGTTATTTAATTTGCCACTAGAAAAAATATTTTCATTTATAAAAATTCTTATTCAGTAAAATTTTTTTCATACATTCAAGCGTATTCAAAAATAAAAGCCAGATGTTTCCAACAAAATCGAATTTACAATGCTCAATTGGACTTTGAGTTTGAAATAATTTTAATTAATTTAAATTTGAATTTCGTTTTAAATCTCAAATTTTGATGCTTAAATTTCAATAGAAATACATATAAATATCAATGTAACGAAATTATACTTAAAACAAACTAAAGCTGACTAAACCACAGATATTTAATTTATCTAAACACGTTGAACATGAAACTTTTTTCCTTCAAAATGCATTTAACATTTAAAAAAAAAAAAAAGATAAATCGCCAAATAATGAAATTTTCATTATATTTTTACGGACAGAGTACGGTGATTCCGACGAAATTTATTTTATAAACGTATGTATCGTCATGAGAAGAACATTCCGTAAATCTTTCAGATTTTTCGGAGTATGCCCGTATGAAGACCTTCCTTGTTAGTATGCATTTGCATCTTAAAATTACATCATGTCAAAATTTAAGTATCTTTTCTAAGGGTTTACCATAGCTATAGAAGTTCTGGCACTAACATATATATTGCCTACATTAAATAAGGGACTGTTATTATTAATTTGCCAATATTAATTTTGAAATTGGTTCGGTAATTCCTAATATTCCAAAGAAATGTAATTAAGAAAGTTTTTAAAGGATGTTTTAGACCATTTGTTGTTTCTGCTTACCCCAGGTTGTAGTTATACCAGCATAGGATACTGACTATGTAAGATCAGAAAATACCATCATTGATGAACAACAATTATTTTTATAATCGAAATATTACTTCCGAAGCTTGCATGAAAATTTTCATTTAGGATTTTTTAGAACGCTTTTCGCTTTTTTTATTTCGATTCACAACTTTTAAATTTCGAATTTGATTTTCACTGTTCTTACAGGACATTTGTATTTTAAAGTAACTACCATCGACTATTTAAAGCTTTTAGACTTTTTTAGTAAAATAAAAATCGCTCTTTTTGCTCCTGCATCACTTTTGGGTTAGTGACATATAAACAAAATACAGTCAATGTTGGAGCAAGGACTGCCAAAATCTTTTTGACATCATTATTTTTTAAATCGATTCTTTATTTCCAGAAATTGCTTAAAAAATCTCAATTTAGAAAGTTTTTATATCGCGCATTTTCAACCCTTTTAAATTTCCTGTTATATAGGAAATAATATTAGAAATCATTTATATCTAATAGATAATTAAAATGTCAAATTTTACATTAAAAATCATTCCGCAACACAAAAAACGCATTTGTTGAACTTTTTTGCTCCTGCAACCCATTTGGGGTAATGGCACCGACATAAAATATAAACAATGTGGGAGAAAGGACCGTCACCAGTAGCAGCTTGTCAGGGGGGGAGGGGTGCTTCATCAGTTTTTTTCATACCACTAAAATTGTATGGTAATTTCAGTTTAAGCTACAAAATTTGTCGAATAAAAAATATGAAAGATTCTGTTAAATTTTAGTGGTGTAAAAAAATATGATGGAGTATTCCTTGACGAGCCGCTATTGAACGTTACCATCATTTTGACATCATTATTTTTTAATCAATTCCTTACTTCCCACAATTGTTTAAAAATCGCAATTTAGAACCTTTTTAGAACCCTTTTCAAGCGTTTTCACCCTTTTTTAATTTCGTATTTTTAGTAAATGTTCTTAGTGATCATTTATATCTTATAAGTAATTAACATGCCAAATTTCATGTTTTTAGGTCCTTTTAAATAACATAAAAATCGCTTTTTTAGAATGTTTTAGGGTCCTGAAACACCATTTGGATTAGTGGCATCGACATAAGATATAGACTGTGTTTGATTCGGTGTCAGCCCCATGATTTTGGTACCACTACTTTTGAATCGATTTGGTAGTACCTGAGATTAGTCTCTTCATATAAACAAACTGTACCACTTTTTGATATAGGTATAGATGTATGAAGCATTTGAATAACTTCAGTTTTGATAGTTTCAAGTTTCAAATAGTTTGCCGCTCACGATATTAAACATTTAGATTTAAACTTCTAAAGACTTCGATCATTCTAGCAGTATAACAGAACGTTGGAAAATCACCTTTCAGATAAAAATAGTTTATTTTAGTATGTAACGTTTTATTAGCATTCATAAAAATTCCTTAATTATGTTGACAGAGCGAAGTCGACTGAAAATACAAAATTGCTCATTAGGATTAATTTTGATCGCTTAATTCAAAAGTACTTTTTTAACTTTCATCTCTTTCATCCAAAAGTTCAACATTTCTGGCAGGTAAAGACTAATTAGTTTAAAACTGTTTAATGTCGTGCAAGGAAGTTAAGTGCATAAAATAATGAAAACTGTCATTATTTAATGGAACATTCACAAATGCATCATTAATGTGATTATTTATTTTGAAGGGCTTTAGTGCCACTTGGTAGATTAGCATGCTTGTCATGCATTTCCATTATATTTATGTTCAAGTGGTTTTCACTAAATTCTTACATGCATATATTTTCGATAATAGCTTTATAGTTAATAATAACTTTGAATAATCTGTCTAAAGCAATATAAAAATACACACAGCCTTTATCAGTATCTTTAAATATTGGTGTTTAAAAATTTGTCTTTAATTTTTTAACAGATGCCTTGATTTCGTAAGTAATGTATAAGTAAGTAAAAAAAATCACTTGATAAAACTTCTTACTTTTTCTAATTTATTTTATTTATTTTTTATTTATTTTATTTTTTTAAGTGGGGTAAATTAAAATCTTTATAACTTGGAATATTATTTGTAAAATTTAAATTTTATTTCTCAAATAAACAAACGTAAATGTAGAGACTTTAATTTTCATTCAGTACTTTTTAAAATATTAATTTAAATAAAAATTAAAAATACTTAAATTAAAATTTAAAAAAAAGAATGTAATTAAAAAAAAAATCCTATTTTTAAAATTGAATATATATTATTTAAAATTTGCTGCAACAAAAGTAAAGTGAAACAATTAGACAAGCCATATTCAAAGTTTGAATCATTTATCTTAAACGGTTCTTGAGTTATAACAATTTAAATAGAAGAGTTGGGGGGAAAAAACCATCATGAAGAAAAACACATTTTGAAAAGATGTCGTTTCCATAGCAACCATTGTTTGAAAGAAAGATTTTGAAAACAAACTAAAACATATAAACTATTATTTCCTGTTCTAATTTAGATAGAAACATGATTTAAACGTCATTTTAAACAAAAAAAAAAAAAAAAAAAGATTTTTGATACCGTTAAAAAAATAGTAAAATAAAGAACATTTTTGTGTGTTAAACTCCCTTTAACCAAGAATTTAATTCTATTAATAATAGCTACGTGCCACACTAGAACTTTGAACTAACAAGGAAGATCTTCTTACTGGACATACTCAGAATATTTTGAAAAAAATCCTAAACTACTCATGTATGTAATAAAGAATCAGTCAAATTTAGCGGCGGAATGCGGAATAACAGTAGAAACTTTGTGAAAAAAAATACTTTCGAATATTTCGCGTAAAAAGCCGAAAGTGTCACGCGATTTGGCGAGCGGCATTTTTCTTCGCTAAAAACAAACGATTTTCATGCAACTGAAAATTGTTAGTTAATAGATTTTTAGAGTGCCTGTAAATGGTATTTGATGAATTTAAACTGAATCAATGAGATATTTTAATGTATATTTTATATTGTATTGCATGTATACCTAGCTTGTTCAACAGTTATTTAATTTTAATATTCTAAAAATAATTATTTATATAAAAAATATTTTCATATTGAAAAATATATTTTCAGATATTTAAGCGTAATCCAAAATAAAAACTAGATGAAGAAAGCTGCGTACAATTTAATATCGGAAACATTTTTGTTTCCATAGCAACAAAATTGAATAGCCAGTCACAATTTGACTTAATTTTGAGATTGAAGCAAATTTAATTAATTTAATTTTCGTTTTAATTCATAAAATTTCATAGCTAATTTTTATTGTAAGTATGTATGAAGAAACTACCGTTATAACAAACTAAAACCTAAAAAAAATAAAGTTATTTAAATAAATATTTAAAAAAAATAGTTCAACATGAAACATTTTTACTTTAATAAGTATTTGACAAAATTTTTTTTTTTTTTTTTTAATTTTATTTCGTCGCCAACCGGTGATAAATTGCCAAAAAAACGAAAAGTTTAATATATTTTTACGAACATTCTATCGGGGTTCCGCCAAAATTTTTTTTATAAACATATACATTCACATTAGAAGAACATTCTATAATTTTTTCAGAATTTTCTGAGTATGCCCATATGGAGACCTTTCTTGTAAGGTGAGGAGACATACAGTGTATTGTATCTACCAGTTACGTGTAAAGTAACTGAGGATATAATCACAAGATGGCGGCTTTTGGTTGCTCGCATCAAATCAACAGGATCTGAAACTACCGATTTCCACCGGCATATTTGAGTAGAAATTTTCGTTTTATTAATGCAATATTTCTGTCATTAAAATTTGCTCTACGGTATTATAACTTCCGTCACATTGATAGGAGGTTCATTTCTGTTATTGCAATATGGCACAACCGCAGGAATTGACAAGTAACGGGGCAAACTCCCACCATTAAAATGACAGAAACATTTTTGCTTTAGTTATCTAAAATCGTTAATGTATAAAGCGTTTATATGAAGAGAATTACATATTTTCAAATTTACTGGTGGAAGTTTGCCATGGCGGTATACAGCTTTTGCTGAGCCTATTACAATTGAAGTTTCACCATTCCAAACATATGTTTCTTTCTCTTTAGTCACAGTTATTTGCCTGTTATAATGTATCTATTTCAGCTTATTAACCGCTTCAATGATTGGCCCATACGTCATACGGGTAACGTGTATTTTGCCAAACACGATTTGCCCGTACAACATACGGGCATCCATATTCCAAACATGATTTATTATTTTCACCAGTAAATATTTATTGTTAAATTTGATTACTTAATCCGATCACTTTTCAGATTCAACAAGGCAAAAATTTCTGTTTTTAAAAACCGGTGATAAAAGATTAAAAATTCTGTAAACGACATGAAGAAAAAAAAAAAAAAAAGGCAATATTTGAAAGTTTTTTTTTTTTTTTTTTTCAAAAATATTGATAAGTTAAGTGGTAAATCAGTAAGATTTTTTTATTCTATTTCAAAAAATAAAAGTATTTTCTAAACTGGGGCAAGATGTAATAAAAATCTCAGTGATACTAATGGAGTTAAAATCAATCCATGTCAATTCTCATATTATTATGATCTGAACAGAGAAATGAAATAAAGTTTCTTGTCTATAAAATAAACACGAACTCATGATACCACAAAATATTCCAAAATATATCAAAGGATTATCAATTATTCCAGACTGCCCTCTAAATCTAATACATTAGTCGATAGAAATGAAATTTTTGTCATGCGATAAAGATATTATATGTGTTTCTTCATTTTTTTAAAGGTCTACTTTTTTTAGCAACTATCTTTTCTATTACATTTTCGTGTCAGATAAAATAAATTTGTGACTTTTTGCGCTTTCTGGAACTTAAAATTTATTTTAAATTTTCTATGAACATGATATATATAAGTAAAAGGAACGAACAACAACGAAAATATATTAGGGAGAAATAAAAGCAATGCAAGCTTATTCGATGCAATCGAAATATTTAAGGCCAGAAGACTGGAGGTATGACGTCATTACTAATGGTCTGAAGTCTCAGTAGTGTTGAAATTCACACCGGAAAATTTTTAATAGTAATTTTCTTATATTTTATTTGTGGAATATTTGAAATCCTATAAAAAAAATAATAACCATTTAAATTTAATGCTGAGAATTTGGAACCACCTAATAAAAATTCAGCCAGATGCGGAATACCACACTGTTGCCGCAACTGGTTGATTATTGATTGTGGGATTCCAAATTCTCACCAATAAATTTAAATAGTTATTATTTTTTATGGGATTTCAGATATTCCACAAATAACATAAAAGAAAGTTGCTACTCAAAAATTTCCGGTGTAAATTTCGACACTAGTGAAAAGTCGGTCTATTAATGATGGCGTCATACTTTGTGTCCTCTCAGCTTGAGTATTTCGATGGCGGTGGCTTATTTGAAGCATTCATAATTGGCAGCATAATGTGAATAAGTAAAAAAGGGAAATAAGCATTTATGTTTGTAGTACAGTATGCAATAATTTTGCACCTAATCCCCTTCAAGAAAGTGTGCGCAGGAAATTTTATCGCCAAATTAGAGTTGAAACAGGCATAATTCAATGCGAAATTGAGTTTAAATTTTGAAGTAGGAGTAGTCCACAACAGGTTTCACGATTTTGCCTGTAATTTTAATGCGAAATATCAAATTCATACCGGAAAATTCGAACGAGAAATTTTTGCTTTAATTGCTTTTTAAACATCTTATTTTAAAATAAAGCATAAAATACTATTTTTAATTTTTGCTATGAACTCTAAAATTCTGATTAGATTTGGAGGTCAAACTGAAGCCTGGTCCTCATTATAAAAAATTTCAAAAAGGAATACATATTACATACTGAATATAGACATGCCTGTTATGAAGTGTTTATTTTAGTTTATTTACAAAGATTAAATGATTTTCTTTCTCTGTTTCAAACAATGAAAACCTTTGATTTTCATTTTGGGAGGGGGTAAAAAATATCCCATTGGTTCATTTTGGTGTTCAATAATCATTTATGTCAATTCTCATGTTCTTACTACTTGTGCAGAGAAATAAAATATAATTTTTACTGTACAAAATAAGTAGAAATTTACAAACCTGCAAAATTTATCGAAATATATCAATGGGTTATCAATTACTCCAAACTTCCCGTTCAGATCAAACACATTAGCTGATAGAAATGAAATTTTTGTCATGCGATAAAGATATTACATGTATTTGTTCTTTCTTTCTTAATGGTCTACTTTTTATAGAATGAAACCTGTCTACCTTATTTTTATGTCATGAAAGCTAAAAAAGGAAACTTGAGACTTTTTGCTTTTTCTTAAGGCGTAACACTACACACAGAAAAGACCCGGATGATAATGTTAAGTCTATGGGGGTGTTTTTTTCAAATGTCCCGCCCAAATTTTAATACTTTTACAATATTTTTTTTCGCATAGGATAGCTGAGGATTGTCCACAACCGGACAAGTTTTTCCTTTTTCGATTTTAGTTTCAGATTAAAAAAACTAATTTTCATATCCGGTTTGAACCGGTTCTGAAACTGATATTATCCTAATATAAAAGAAAATAGAGTCGAGTCTCTCTATAACGAAACTCCATACATCGAATTTCTCTATAAAACGAATTTTTAGTAGGAACGGTCCCCTTTTTGCATGATTACGTTAAAAACAGTCTCTATATAGCGAAATATTTAACTCCATATAACGAATTTTTTCACAAATTGGTCATAAAAAACAGTTTTAAAAAGCTTCGAAATCATATGGAATCAATATTCCATCACTTATTTTTGATTTATCGTCAGTGCTGAGGTTTTTTTTTAATATATATATTATTTCTCTCCTTGTTCTTTAAATCCAAAGAATTCATCCCATTTCCCATACACCTTTCCGCATCTTTCTCAAAACAGTGTCATTTGAATTGATACACATGTAAGAGAGGAATGAATGAGAGGCACATAAGAGTGGCCTTCAAATGGAGGGAAATGTTAACTACAATTTTTCATTCCTTGGTAAAATTTGAGCATTTTTTTGCGAGCGTAACAATTTTAAAATCAAAACAACAAAAAATTACAGATTTCTTCGTCTGAAATTAATGCAAGTCTTCCTTATTTGATTTTTATTAAGCTTTCAAATAAATGTCTGTTCTCTCTTCTGAAACAGCTTAAATAATTAAAAAATAAAATGTTAGGTTAATATTTACTTTTAAACACCTGAAATTCTTAATTCAAAAGAACAAAAATAATATTTGTTCAAATTTCACACATTAGATACGATTTTTAACATCATTCTCTATACATCGTATTTCTCTATATAACGAATTTTTTACTGGAACGGTGGATTTCGTTATATAGAGACTCGACTGTATAACCAAAATCGAAAAAGTAAAAACTAACCTGGTTGTGGATTAGACTCAGCTATCCTTTGAAAAAAAAAATCATGTAAAAGCATTAAAATTTGAGTGAGATATTTAAAAATCACGTCCCCATAGACTTAACATTATCACCAGGATCTTTTTCATTGACTAGTGTGTCACCTTAAGACGCAACACTAGTCACTGAAAAAGACACGGATGATAATGTTAAGTCTATGGGGCCGTTCTTTTCAAATATCTCGCTCAAATTTTAATATTTTTGCGTTATTTTTATTTTGTATAATATAGCTGAGGAAGATTTACAACCTGGCTGGTTTTCGCTTTTTCAATTTTGGTTCTATATTTTTTTATATTAAGATAGTTTTAATTTTAGAACCGATTGAAACCGGTTACGAAAGTTAAAGTATTTTTTTTTTTTAAATCTGAAACCAAAATTAAAAAAGTAAAAACTAGTCCAGCTGTAGAAAATATTACTACGTCCTCAGTTATCCTATGCAAAAAAAGTGTAAAAATATAAAAATTTGAGCGAGATATTTGAAAAGAACGCCCTCATAGACTTTATATTATCATACGGGTCTTTTTCAGTAACTAGTATGGGGCCTTAAAATTAAAACTTTCTTTTTTTCTAATTACTTACCCATCATACGAAGTATAGGGTAAGTCTTGCAATCGTTTTGAAAATCGAAATTTTTTTTTTACAGATTTACACGTTTTAGATAGTGGAGATTCCGAAAAACATATTTTTAGAAAAAAAATTTTGCCGTCCGTCCGTCTGTCTGTCTGTCTGTCTGTCTGTAAACGCTCTATCTCCCGAACAAATTGAGATAGAGACTTGAAATTTTGTATGTAGTTAGTATGTAAGAATGGGACGAACCCTTTTTAATATCAGCAACCTCGATTATCCGGAACTATTTTTTTCGGACTCTCGAAAAATTCGTTCTGATGAAAGGTATATAAAAATTTTCGATTTTTTTTATAATTGTTCTAAGGAATGGACGTAAAAGGCAATAAAATAACACACATTTTGCATATAGAACGAAGTCGATCGGATTATTAGTTGCCGAGATATTTGTAATCTTGTTTTCCACATTCTTCGATTTTTCATGACCCTGTATTTCATTCAAATTTCAATTCAGAAGTATATTTTAATTGGAAATGAGACGCTTAATCCGACTCAGTCAATTGTTAGTTAATATAATTATTATTTTTGGAGTTATAAGGATGTTTCTTTTACGCAGTTCGGACGCTACTTGAGTAGTTTGGCGTTTTATATAATTTGTCGAAATTGGTACATCAGCAATTCTTTACTATAGCATTACTATGTATATTAACAATATTTAAATTTTGTTTATGATTTGCAATGCACTGTATAAATAGTTTTCACATGTTTTATTTTCATATACATATCCATGATGGGTAAGTATTACGGTGGCCCCCAACGACTAGTTTTCTATTGACATGATTTATATTATAGGATAAGGACAAAAAATAAAGTGTCAGGAAGAAATATAAGAAGAATTTTGAGCTCTTATAAAACATTCATACTGAGTATTGAAAATAAAAAATGTATAGCTAGGTATTTGTGTCCGTAATACAGCAGGTAATATTTTTGACTCCCCCCCCCCCCCTAAGAAATCAAAAAAGAAATTTAATTGTCAAATTATGATGGCTGTGCGAGAGATACCATTCAATGCGGAATTGAGTCAAGCTTTTCAATTAGGAGTTGTCTAAACATTATAAATTTCTAAAACGTAACATGCAGTGTTCTCGCTGTCGCTCGCCATTGCGCCAAATTGCGACTAAATTCTTCATTTGGCGAGTAAACAAGCAATTAGATTTGCTTAATTGCTAGTGCTCAATTTTTGCCTTTTCTTTACGTCTTGCATACATATGCATATATACATATATTTAATATACAGAGAATAGTTGAAATCAGATTAATAACAATCGTTGTTGCAGTTATAAAAACTTAGGTTATTTTAGAACATATTGAAAAAAAAGGGGGCACATTAAAAGATTAAAGATCATTTTTTTTAGTGCTACACGGCGAATCTATTTGGCTAATACTTTTTTCATTTGGCGAATGTTTTTTAATTTTAATTAGCCAAATTACTAACGTTGATCAAATATGTCAGCGAGAACACTGGTAACATGTACTAGATATTGAATTTAAATTTGCCTATTATGAAATTTCTATTTTGGTTTGTGTATTAATTTTAAATTCCTCTTTTTGTTGTATTTCGAAACATGATTGTTTTCAATTGCGGAGGGGGTCAAAAATACCCCAGCGGTACTTGGGTTATTCAGTAATAATTTGCGTCAATTCACATATTCTTTCTACTTGTGCGGTGAAATAAAATAATTTTTCCATTTGACAAAATAAGTACAAATTCATAAACCTGCAAAAGGCATCAAAATAAGTCAAATTTTTATCAATTATTCCAGACTACCCTCTAGATCAAACACATTAGACGATAGAGGTGAAATTTTTATCATGCGATAAACATATTATATATTTTTTTATATTATTTTTTTAAAGGTCTACTTTTTCTAGCACGCAATTTTTCTATTTCGTTTTACTTTCATGAGAGATAAAACAAAAAGTTTATGACTTTTTGCGTTTTCTTGAACTTAAAACTTTTTTCTCTCTCTCTTCACGTTATTTTTATTTAAAAAAAAAAAAAAAAAAAAAAAAAAAAAACGAACAAAATATTAGAGAGAAATATAAAATATTGTTTTCGAGCTTATTTGAAGCATTTGTAGTTGAGAGCGTATTACAGATAAGATAAAACTTATAAATAGGAATTTATATACATAATGTAGTAGACAATATATTTCACTGTCGTTGTCATCTCCTGACCACACAAAAATTCCATGAATTGCATGACTTTTTTTTTAATTCCATGAATTTTAAATACCGAATTATCATAGAGATGAGCATTAATCTTGGAATGGTGTCAAAAATTTCATAATCAATGCCCTCTTTGAATAGGAACCGTCTGCATGTATAAATAAAAATATAAAATTGTTATGCGTACTACGTATTATAAATTGAAACACTCACTTTTCTTACATTTTTGTGTTCCTTGGATAGAATAGCCTGGAAGTTTAATTTATGTAATATTTTTAAATCTATCAAGAATTGCAAAAGTGAAATATATTATCAGGTTAATAATAAGCAGTGCGAATATACTTAGAACATGTACAGTATGTGTTAAATTTGTTAGCCCGTACCAGCGCTACTTTCTACTCCTGCGGCCGGTATATTTGTCTTGCAAGCGCGCAATATGTAAATTTTTTTTCATATACATGAGCGCCATTTTACTCTTTACCGATGATTTGTCAAAACAAACGCTGTGGAAAAGAGAGAAAAAATACGAGTAACTTCTAGATTGCATAATCCATATCATTGACTTTTCAAGAGCACAGGTCTTCAGCCTAATAGTCTAAGAGCTAGCAACGTTTTCGTCACCTGATTTTATCAAGGCTCATTTTTATATGTTCTTCCCCTTTTATGCTGTAGTACGTTTGCTAGCGGTCTGGCAGTTGGGAGACGTTGCCTTTACCTGTGGCAGAAGGGGTTATGCAGGTCAAAAAACTCCAAAATCACGTCATTTTATCAAGGCTCATTTTTTTATATTTTTTTTCCCTTTTATGGTAGAATATGTTTGCAAGCGGTCTGGCAGTACGGAGACGTTGCGTTTACCTGTGGCAGAAGGGGTTATGCAGGTCAAAAAACTTCAAAATTACGTCATTTTTTTAAGGCTCATTTTTTATATATTCTTCCGTTTTATGGTAGAATACGTTTGCAAGAGGTCTGGCAGTCAGGGGACGTTGGGTTTACCTGTGGGAGAAGGGGTTATGCAGGTCGAAAACTTCAAAATTATGTCATTTTATCAAAGCTTGTTTTTTTTTAAATGTTCTTCCCTTTTATGGTGTAGTACGTTTGCGGGCGGTCTGGCAGTCGGGTAACGTCTCGTTTATCTTTAAGAGAAGGGGTTATGCAGGTCCAAAAATTTAATTACGCCATTTTAGCAGATTTTTGTTTATAACATTTGTTTATGGTAATTATTTGTGATATTAATCCATTATTGCTAGAAGGTACCAGTGTCGCTAAGATTCAGTCAGATCAATATTTATAGATAACATATTACTATTTGGATAGCAGACAACCTATAATTAATTTGCCAGACACAAATTTGCTTGCAAAGTTAATGCCAGACGGCTTTAAATATGGCAACGAAAGTTCCTGTTTCAAAATTGGTTTAAATTGTAAGTTAAAGCCGTCTGGCAATAACTTTGCAACCGAATTTGTGTCTGGCAAATTAATTATAGGTTGTCTGCTATCCAAAGAGTAATATCTTGTAATTTTTAAGCTTGATAAAATGACGTAAAGAGGTCTTATAATTTTTAAATTATAAACCACCTTTGAAACCAGCACTTTCGTTGGCATAATTAAAGCCGTCTGCCAATAGCTTTGTAAGCGAGTTTGTGTCTAGCAAATTAATTATAGGTTGTCGGCTATTCAAAGAGTAAAATGTTATCTTTAAATATTGATCTGACAGAGTCTTAGAGACATTGGTACCGTCTAGCAATAACGGATTAATATCACACATAATTAGTATAAACAAATGTTACAAACAAAAATCTGTTAAAATGGCGTAATTAAAGTTTTTGGACCTGCATAACCCCTTTTCATAAAGATAAACGCGACGTTACCCGACTGCCAGACCGCCCGTAAACGTACTACACCATAAAAGGGAAGAACATTAAAAAAAAACAAGCTTTGATAAAATGACGTAATTTTGAAGTTTTTGACCTGCATAATTCCTTCTGCCACAGGTATACGCAACGTCTCTCGACTGCCAGACCGCTTGCAAACGTATTCTACCATAAAAGGGAAAACATATAAAAAAATGAGCCTTGATAAAATGGCGTGATTTTGAAGTTTTTGACTTGCATATCCCCTTCTGCCGCAGTTAAACGCAACGTCTCCCGACTGCCAGACCGCTTGCATACGTATTCTATCATAAAAGAGAAGAACATATAAAAAATGAGCCTTGATAAAATGGCGTGTTTTTTGACGTTGCTAGCTATTAGATTATAAGCTTTATGGATGACATATGTTTTACTAATTTTCGTAGTTGGAATAATATTAATCAACTTCTCTTTGTAATTTTTCTGGTGTGAACTTTACATTTGGAAGCATTTAAAAGGCTTGTCAGTCTTGAGCTGGTGCTAGCCTCATCTTGCGAAAATTTCTTCCATTCATCTGCTGAGGCTTAACTCCTTCGCGGTGGGAGCCATTGACGAAATTTTTAATGTTTTGTCAGCGGTTTAAAAATCAGAAATTTGTGCCTTATTAAATCGAAAAAATGCTCCGATTAAAAAAGGCAAATTTTACAGTAAAATTTTGCTGTAAAATTTTACTGTGGGGAATAAAGAAGTATTCTTAAACCTTTTTGAGGCACGTATACTTGTCGCTCGTCCCCACGTTTCACCCTTTGGAGAAGAGTGACCCTTATGCGTGTCGCAAAAAGAGGTCCAAACTTTATTTACACTTGTTCATCTTGAATTTACCTCGGTAAAATTTTACTGAAAACTTCCCTTATTTAATCAAACATTTTTTTGATTTAGTAATATAAAAACTTCCATTTTTAAAACCGCTGAAAATTACATTAAAAGTTTCGTCAAAGGCTCCCGTCGCGAAGGGGTTAATATAAAATGTTTTGACTACAAATTTCGAAAAATAAAAGTAATTTTCAATGAAGTAAAAATTGCGTTCTTTTTTAATGGAGGACGTTTGGATATGCTGCACGTGTTTGAAATATGCTCGTATGCAACCCTTCATTTCTGGCATTTCATGTCATTCAAAATGAGTAATTATAATTCAATAATCAATGAAAGAAATTATAAAATATTAAAGTGGTAATTTAAATTAATTTATAGAGTGTTATTTAGTGTCTCCTACAGGAGACACCCGGACAAAGGAGGTTAAATTATATTTAAACTTTCTCCCGATGGCTCATTGCAGCATACATTCACAGAATGGGTGTTAAGTTGATATCAACAAAGAAATTCCTCAAAGCTACTCTATGGTTTAGCCCTGTTCAGCACAAATATAATAAATATAATTTTTTAAAAATCAAAATTCTGCTGCTGATGTGAAGTTTTGGAATTAAAATTAAATGGATTCATAACCATATCACTACCACTCAAAAGGTTAAAAAGTTTTAAATATGTGTTTGAGTTAAAAGAAAATTTATTTATTTATTTAAAAAAAGAGAAATTTTTTTAAAGTTATTACAAAGCAAAAAATAATAATAAATAAATAAATAAATATAAATAAATAAATAAATGCTCAATTTCAATATATTGCACATTTACGTCAAACAATTTTGTGTATCTTTGATTTTATAGTCGAAAATTAATGCAATAAAATTTGTATGCTAACAATTTCCTTTTCTTTTTCAGGTATGTGGATTTTTTATGTACCGGAATTCTTTTAAAGGTAAATTAATATTTTAGTGATCTATAATGCGAACAGTGTAGCATGAGGCAATTGTTGATAATTAAATACTTGTATTATAAAATTGTCTGCGTTGCAATTATCGATGTAATTGAAAAAATAAATATTCAACAGAAATCTTAACTCGAGAAAATCAATGGAATCAAATTTTTCAATGGAAATATGAATGTTATATTTTTCTATTCAAGAAAAAATGCCTTTGAGTAAAATCATTTTTCTTAAATTAATTATTTTAAATAAACTAACTATTTTAAATTTTTCACTTAGAATATATTTTAAATGCTAATATTTTTTATAACTATACTTTTTAAAATTATATTTTTTATAACTATAAAAAATTAATTGCGGGTAAATAAGAAAATGAATGGTTATTTATTTTTAAATACGAAAACGTTTCCATTTGGTTTATGTACCCATATGTATGTTTGTTTTTAATTAAATTCGAATTATTTTGTAGAATTTTTGTTTTTCATGATTAAAATAAATTCGGATTCTACTATTATCCTTTCCGGCACGGTGTCATGAAAAAAGAACTAATTTTAATTTTACTGCACCAAGACTATTTAATAGAAATTTTCCTTTCATAACATAACTGAAAAAATGCAAGTACAGTCGACTCTCGTTAATTCGAACTCGTCGGGACCACAAAAATAGTTCGAATTATGGAAAACATGCTTAATATGGTACAATTTCAAAGGAATTAATGTTATAGTGTTTTTTTAATTTATTTCGTCTGTTATCATTAGAATGTAACTTATATTAAATTAGAATGTACAAATACATAAACTAATTAAAATATTAGAAATAAGCACGATGGAACTAAAATTTAAAGCGTCACTGATGGACAGAAGGGGCTCTAAGAAAGTGGATATCAGATGCATTGTATTATATGTACACTCGTTCGGAACAATTTTCACAAAAATCAAAGAAAGAAAGTGATTCAAATGATCTGAAATCCGTGAAAAAGAAAAGAAAAATTAAAAATCGTGATTCTCGTTAGTTCGAATTAAACGAAGTCAACAGAAAATGAGTTCGAATTAATGAAAATTTTTAACTTTATTCTTCCATTGAAAATTTCGGGACTTCATGTTTAGTTCGAATTAAGCGAAGATTCGAATTATCCGATTTCGAATAAACGAGAGTCGACTGTACCTACTTTCATATGAATTCGTTTATAAATTCTGGTGGGAGTTAATTATTTCAAACAGATTTACCCCGCGCCGGAAAAGGGTTAACCCTTTGAACTCCGGTTGATAAATTTCTTTAAAATTCGAAATGTCACATTGGTACCAATATTTCGCAATGAAAAAGTTCAGTTTGTTATATTCGCGTAAAATTGCATTAAACCCTTTTTCAAGTAAATTTGATCAAATATTCCGGTGCCAATGTGAGATTCCGGAATTAAAAATAAGTGGCAGAAAATTCAACCATCAGAGCTCAAACTGTTAATAGAGTCAATACGCATGCGAGCTTTGAATTGCCAGGGCCTTCTTCCCCTTTTAAAGATTCCAGAAAAAAAATCACGGAATAAGTATTTTTTTTGGAACTACAAAAGTTTTTTGTTAGAAAATGAAGAATAATATAGTGTATATCAGGGCAGCGAGTGGTCAGCGAGGAACACAATCAAAAATAGTGTTAAATACTAGAATTTTTCTAGAAAGAAATCCGCCTTATTTAATCCCTTTATATTACTGGGGAAAATTTCTGTAAAAAAACACGGAGTTTCCTCTTTTTTACTTACCCATCATACGTAGTATAGGGTAAGTCTTGCAATCGTTTTGAAAATCGAAAAATTTTTTTTGACGGATTTACACGTTTTAGACACTGGAGATTCCGAAAAACATATTTTTAGAAAAAAAATTTTTGCCGTCCGTCTGTCTGTCTGTCTGTCTGTAAACGCTCTATCTCCCGAACAAATTGAGATAGAGACTTGAAATTTTGTATGTAGTTAGTATGTAAGAATGGGACTAAGCCTATTTAATATCAGCAACCTCGATTATCCGGAACTATTTTTTCGGACTCTCGAAAAATTCGTTCTGATGAAAGGTATATAAAAATTTTCGAATTTTTTTGTTCTAAGGAATGGACGTAAAAGGCAATAAAATAACACACATTTTGCATATAGAACGAAATCGATCGGATTATTAGTTGCCGAGATATTTGTAAACCTGTTTTTCACATTCTTCGATTTTTCATGACCCTGTATTTCATTAAAATTTCAATTCAGAGGTATATTTTAATTGAAAATGAGACGCTTAATCCGAGGCAGTTAATTGTTAGTTAATAGAATTATTATTTTTGGAGTTATAAGGATGTTTCTTTTACACAGTTTGGTACTACTTGAGTAGTTCGGCGTTTTATATAATTTGTCGAAATTTGTACATCAGCAGTTCTTTAATATAGCATTACTATGTATATTAACAATACTTAAATTTTGTTTATGAATTGCAATGCATTGTATAAATAGTTTTCACATGTTTTATTTTCATATACATATCCATGATGGGTAAGTATTACGGTGGATTCAACGACTAGTTTTTTTTTTTTTTTTTTTTTTTTTTTTTTTTTTTACTGTGTTTTTCTTTGTCTACTCGCCACCCTGTATATAGTTGAGTTTTTCTGACTGTGAATAAGGTACAAAGAATGTAAATCACAGCTGATCTCGTCTTATTTCTTATTCATGATTTATTTGAAGTGTAACATATTTCTTTAAAGGATGTCTACTATATCTACATAAAATGAAACGTGGAATTCATTTTGGCTGGTTATAATTTCAGTTCTGCTGAATAGATTATATTTCAATGGCGTCACGTTTTTGCATTTTTGGATTCCCAGCAAACTGGATGGAACATTTTTAATACTTTTCTACATCCAATACATAAAATATGTATATGTGTTACGAATAACGTGAAATTGTATCCTCCACTGCTTTTTTATCATTCGCTAAAAAAAAAAAAAAAAAAAAAAAAAAAAAAAATCTATTTCCATCACCACCTATTTTCACTATTTTTGAATAAGGCATATAGAATGTTAATCAAAGCAAATCCCGTCGTATTGCTTATTCGTAATTTATTTCAAGTGCGTGGAAAGAAGTGATGATTGAAAGTTAAAATTTTCTAGCGAAAGATAAAATGGCAACATTTTTTTTTATCTCCATTGCAGCAGAACATATGTAAAATATAACATCAAACACAGGAAAAAAAGTAGTAACTATCATAAGAAATACATAAAGTCAAGAAGTTAAGATGTGTAAAGAGACTGGCCTCCCAGTAACGGGAGTAAATAAAGTTCTTCGTGAGCGCTGAACAATAGGAGAGATGGTCAACATTCATCGCCGCGCTGGTGCGATAGAGGGTACAGGCAGAAATGTCCGCTACCTGGAGTTTTTCATAAAAGTTGATCTCGGTTGCAAAGTTGGGAAAACGCGTAGCTTAAGGAATGCTACGGACACGAGTAACGTTGCCCTAGGGCGAAAGAAGATAAAATGTTACCAATTTGACATATATGCACTTAACATATATGCATTTTATGTCTTGCGTACAAAAGTGTATTAAAAAATATTGCATTACATTTTTCGGGAATCCGAAAATTTTAGAACGTGGCGTCATTGTAAGAGAATCATTATTGTAATTCTTTTCTACGGCCTGCAAATAAGTTTTGAATTCTGCAAAAATACTGTAATATTTTATATTTAAAAAAAAGTATGGCAAGTTTATATATAAAGATGACATCAAAATTTCAGATGCATTTTAGCACGTGTATTCTTCGTTAAAAAATATTTGAAAAACTTTTACGCTTGAAAAAGTTATCGGAGATATATTTTCCATAGTTTCGATTTGTCCTTATTGTGACAACTTTAACCTTCCTACCCTGTTCAAGTTTTACTCAATTTTGATTAAAACATTTCACACCAGAATTATTATTTAAAATATTTTAATAACTTTAATTGACTTATTTTACTAGATCTCCTATTTAACTTTCTTTATGAAAAAAATTGTAGTTCGAATCGTATAAAACAAATTATAATTGTGGGTCGATTAGACCCATTCACGGTAGGAAGGTTAAGCAGTTTTTAAAAGCCTTTTTTTATTTATAGAAAATAATAGATAGAACTTTTAACAACTTATCTGATCAATATTTTTGTAAAAAAAACTCTCAAATAATGTCTGTTTTTTCATGTTTTTTACAGAATTTTTATTTTTTTACCAAGAGAAATTTACTGGTGAGAATAATAAATCATGATTGTCAAAAACACGTTGCCCGTATTGAGTACAGGGAAATCAGGGAAGCGATTAATATAATCTTAGCGTTTTTAATAATATTATTACATTCCTACCACTATTCAAAATCAAATACCTTCGGTGTAGAATCTTTTATGATTTGTATCAGAAGTTTTGAATAAATATTATCTTTTTAAAATCGTGGTAACAATATGAAAAACGTTTAGGAACGATGCAATCCCTGATATAGATTGTGTTTTGAATACGAAATTGTAATATAATTTCTTATTCTGCATTAGAATTTTTTTTTATCGTATAGGAGATGATATGACTTTCTTTTGCTGTTTTTCCTGAATTTTTGCACAACATGATAAACTAAGGAATATGCAGTAGCTTTGAAACAGAGAATGGATAAGAAATAACCAATGTATTGCATGTATATTCAAACATTAAAAGAAAATATTGCACTCGGAATGCAGATGATACAATTGTATTTACTCTTGTTTCAGATTCTAAACGCCTTATTGCAAAAACTAAAAATAGGTAGAATTTGAAATGAAACTTTCCTCGCAATGGATTGCATAGAAGATAGAATCACGTATTTTACCTGTAAGTTAGATATAAATTTTCATATTTTACATGTAAATGCAAGTAAATATTGCCTTCTGTGTTTGGAAAACCGAAAATGTCAGTATATGATGCCATTCTTCATATTTAGTATTCTTTAGTTAGTATTTATTCAAAACGAGCTGGAACCCGTCGAATTTCGACGAAAGAAAATGTTTAGGAAGGAACTGTTTCATTGATTTAAATGCCCACAAAATTTGCTACAGTAAAAAAATGCACCATAGATTATTCAGACTAACTCTCAAACAAATATTATTTTAAGCTAAAAAGAGAAAAAAACTATTTCTATAAAACTTAGTTGTTCAAATTATTAAAATTAAACTTAAATCGCATATGTAATCAGTAAAGTATAACAAAGATAAGTTATTATGATGAAATTATTAATTGAGGCTCTTATGTTTGGTATAAAGCAAATGAAAAAAATTCCAAATTGACATGATCATGGAATTTCCATGTAAAATCGAAACCCGGCTTAATTTTTATCGTTTCAAAGTTTATATACGCACTTATCATAGTATTTTAATTTCATCATTTTAAAATCATTTGCTTCTTTTTATATAAAAAAGACGTTATTTGCATCTGTTAAAAGCATTCCATTTTTACGGATCCAGTCTTAAACAGCATCTATAGAAAATATTGCATATGACGTCATTAGGGCGGAATATTACACAAACGCAGCAAAAACAGTAATCAAGACACCCGGCAAAACAAATCGGAAATGTGATGATTCACAAATCGTAACTTCTTTATTTATAATAGCTTCATGGTTTATCAGAAATCATTCATTTGCATTTTTTTTTCAAAATTTAAATAATATCATTACCAAGGCCGACTAGATCTATAGGCCCATTTATTTGAGATTAATGTCTGAAGTCTCCAGTCAGAGGACTCTGATACCTTGCCCAAGTTATTCTAACCAATCGTGCAAACCCTGAACCAAAACAATGACCACGTGCCGAGCCATGTGCACGGAAGAGAAAACAGCTTACTCAATGCTAATTTGGGCAGGGTTTGTGTCACGTGGACTCACACGTGGTCCAATGAAATGGTTCAGGGTTGGAAGCGGATCCAGCTTCACTTTTTTGGCGGTTTTTAGCGAAATGGGTGGGCCGGTAGTATATAGTCGGCGTTGATCATTACATACTACCTCTGGCAATAAAGTTCGGTGAATAGTCCTGTAGCATTAATGTAGATGAAATATTAATGAAAGTTACCATACCATCCTTCAAAATAGTCATCTTCTATAATTATGCACTGCTGAAATCTGCTGTACATGCCCTGGGAAATTCGCAAGATGTCTTCTTTTGGGATGAAGTTCAAAAGCTTCGTCACGTTTTGTTGGATGTCAGCAATATTGTCAAATCTCTTTCAAAGAGAGTTTGAGTCGTGAAAATCGGAAGAAGTCTGTAGGATTGAGGTCTGGCGAGTATGGTGGATGTTCAATTTGCACCATCCTTCATGAATTTCTTTCGGTGTCTTGCAAAGCTTAAATCCAAACTTTAAACTGATCTTTTATTCGTTCATTTTCCTGTTCTCAGTTAAGAACCAACATACTGAACAAGCACTTAGTAAAGAACGTCTTAAGCAGAACATAAACGACGCTCAACTAAACAACGGTGGAGGCAGATGGTCAACACTTGCCTCTATGCAGGTGCAGAGTTTTGTTTCCCTAGTGTTGTTATATCGATAGTTCTGAATTCATTCACCGAACTTTATTGTCAGAGGTAGAGTATAAATAAAATAAATAAAATTGCATTCGTTTAGCTTTCTGATACGAACTGAGTAAATGTGGTGAAGTCACTCGAATATTATTTAAAATGCATTTTTGTAAAGAGAAATTGTTGTATGCTTTTAAATGACGTTTTCAAACAAAAACTAGTTGGATGTGTCAATCCACGGCCGAACTCGATCTGTAACGCGCTATACGGCCTTAACAAACACCAGTTTTCGCTGGAATCATTAAAGTGTCAAATAAATCGATAGATGGCGCTGATTGCTCACCTCATCCGTACGATTTAAAGGGCTAAAATGGAACATACTTTGCGTATTAAATGACATCTTATTATCTTATTAAATGACAATTAAAAACAATCTAAGCACAAAATTTTATATGTTTGAAGAGTTTTGCTCCATTTATTTACACAAAACAGTTTAACATTAGAAATATTTATTTAGTATTTTCAATCCAAATTTTTTTAGTTATCTTATATATAAGGACTATTAACAATTTGTTATTGCCTTCTCATAGAAAAATAAATAAATGATATTTAGTTTAAACAATTTACACTTCGTTTTTTTTTTCTTTCTTTCTTTCAATCTTCAAATTTCATGCTTTTCAAAAAAAACTCAGGAAACAAGAAACTACAGATGCTCTTTGAAATTCACAGTATTTAACATCATGTGTATCATAACCTTTATCAATTTT
This sequence comes from Maratus speculifer, assembly GCA_964019185.1. Classification (NCBI taxonomy): domain Eukaryota; kingdom Metazoa; phylum Arthropoda; class Arachnida; order Araneae; family Salticidae; genus Maratus; species Maratus speculifer. Next base: position 197,092,290 of record OZ025302.1, on the reverse strand, counting down.
AATCTAATCAACAAATTTAATAGTTGAATAAGTGTTTTCCAGTAAAAATACTTGTTTTTTTTTTCTTTTATTTTCAATTAATTTAATATTTGTTATAAGGAAAAAAAAACTTAAACCTTTTTTTTTTTTTAAACTGCATTTCCTTTTAATAAAATAACTTTATAGTTAAAAAAAAAAAAAAACTTTACAATTAACCAATTATAGAAGGAATTTTTTCAATTGAAATACAGAAAATAACTCTTTACTACATATCAATTACAAGGTAAAAAATGCTTTCCCATTCAAATACTGATTATGTCTTTATAAAAATTTGCTTTGATGCCTGTTGCAAAACTGGTCTTTTCTGATTTATTTTGAGATGATTTTTCTGCTTCATGATCTATTATATCATTAGCGGAGGTTTCATGAGTTTCTGTATAAGAACTTCACTAATTTTTGACGCTTATTATTGAGTTCAGCTTCCACACTGTAGGGTCTTTTAGGATTATTTATTTCCGCAGTATTGTCATTACGAATCAACTGCCATCTGCTTTTCAATGTAGGAATTTTATATGAAGGATAGTTTTCAAAAATGGAAGGCACTGCATTCGAGACTAGTTTTTTAATTTTCAATCCAGGAATAAAATCCTCTTGCTTGAAATGTTTACCACATACTACAGATGATGGCGATTTATCATTTACCGTAAAATTATCCCGGGAAATAACTTTCTGCCACTCTTAAATAGGTCCGATGCAGTAAACTGGTGAAACGAAACACCTTCTTTATTCCTAGATGATGAGCGGCAATATGGTACACAATGATATACCATCTTTATTATGAAAATAAAATAAATAATACTAATCTTAACACTAAACCATTTGTAAAAGCTAATAGCAAACGTAAACAAGTTCAAACAAGGCTTCATTCGAACTTGACGCCTTGACGCCGGTGTTGACTGAGGTGGGCATGCAGTGCCAAATTCTAGCAGCGGCCGCAGCCGGAACTATATTTTGATTCCTTCTCTCCTATTGTATTCCGCGCAACTGTTATAGCCTGTAAGATCGAGTGAAGCCTTGGTCAATCCCAAAACTTTCTTCTATCTCGTAAATACATTTCAAAAAAAAAAAAAAAAAAAAAAAAAAAAAAAAACGTTGTGACCTCAAAGTTACTGACGATCGAATTTCCTCGAACATGTGACCTAGCCTAATGAGATTCTGGTATCCGAAAAGCCTAAAACGCTAAATTTAATTAATATTCTGAGAAAATGAGCTTAGTAGTTCCTCATGTTTGGTAATTTATACTAAAACCTAATAAGCATATATTTATGTCAAGACCTAACAGAATCTGAAATTTAATGAAATTCCGTCCATTAGTTCTTGAGATATAGTTATAACAAAAAATTTGCAAAACGTAGCACAGCAACACCATATCTTGGACAATTTATGCCAAAACGTAAAAAAGCGTCTAATTATGTTATGATGTAAAAGAATCTGAAGTTTGATGAAATTCTGTGCATCTCGAGATATAGCTAGTTTAAAAAAAAACGTGTAAAATATAGCACAGCAGCACCATCAGTTGAAGGATTTATAAGAAAACGTAATCATCGTGTAATTATGTTATATGTCATTTTGTAACAAAATCTGAAGTTTGATGAAATTCTGTGCGTTGGTTGTTGAGATATAGCTATCGGAAAAATCGTGCAAAATGCAGCATAGCTGCACCACCTGTTGCAAGGCTAATACCAAAATGTAATCAGCGTCTAATTATGTTATGTATTCTGGTGTAACAGAATCTAAAATTTGATGAAGTTCTCTGTATTAGTTCTTGAGATATAGCTATCGCAAAACTCGTGCAAAATGTAGCATAGCTGCGCCACCTATAGGGCAGTTCACACCAAAACCGTATCAGCGGCTATGTATCTCAATGGTATCGCGAAATCTGAAGTTTGGTGAAATTCTGTGCATTAGTTCTTGAGATATAGATATCTTGAAAATCATGAAAAACGTAGTATAGCAGCGCCACCTGCAGGCCAATTTTCACCAAAAATCAATAGACACTAATTCATATCAAGGTCTAACTGAATATAAAATTTTATTAAATTTCAAGCATTAGTTCTTGAGATAGAGCGCCCACAAATTTTTTGTCACATACATATAGACAGACAGACAGACAGACTAACAGACAGACATTTTCTAAAAATAGTCAAAACGTGTTCAGAACCTTCTAAAACGTATAAATCCGTCGAAAACCGGAAGTCGAAAATTTTCATGAATCCAATACTTTCTTTGTAAAGATAGAAGAAAGTAAAAATATTTAATTGATGAATAAAAACGCAATAAAAACAAAGTTCATCGGATTTTATGTCAGATGTTTTTTTTTTTTTTTTTTTGACATGAAATTTTTATTTCAGTTTTTATCAACTTTAAGAGAAAATGGCGTATTTCTGTTGCCACAATTACAAAATTCGTACTAAAAACTATAAAAAAATTAATAACTCATAAAAAATTGAGATACAGTTTTCAAACAAATTGCATCTAAATGTACATATTTTTCTCAATACGACGGTGTTACAATTGAAAATGTGCGATATTTAGAAGTATAAAATTTGTAGTACCGAAAATTGCAAAACTGAATTGCATGCGAAAATGTTGCCATTCACAAAATGACGTATGCGTTACGTACAGATACGTTTGGCCTTTATAATATAGATATATCCTCCAAATTCAAAAATATTTCATAAAGCCATTTTAACTAAAAAGGTTGTATTTTTAAAATAATTTGAAAAAACCGTAACTTATTTTATCCGCTTCCCTGTTTTACCCGTATGTCGAATCGGAAACATGTTTATGCCAATGATGATTTGCCCGTACCACGAACAGCCATCCATATTCCAATCATAATTTATGGTTCTCACCTATAAAATTCTATTGTAGATATTTAATTATTATTACCGACCATTTACCGGATTCAATTAGGCAAAAACTTCTGTTTTGAAAAACCGGTGATAAAAAATTAAAAATTTTGTAAAAGACATGAAAAACATAGTCATTCTTTCAAAAAATGTTTTAAAAAAATTAACTAGTTAATTGATTAAGCTGAAAATGTTTCTTAATCCTTTAACCCTTTCCGGCACGGGCAAAATCTGTAATAAAATGAGAATTAATCGACTAACATCGGAATTCACAAACGAATTTTTTAGATATTTTGAATTCCTTAATTTAAGGTTTTGTTGTAAACGTAAATTTTTACCAAAATATTACTGGTGCCGTTTGCAAGTTTGGAATTAAAATTAGGTATTCCAGACCGGGCACAGTGTGCCGGAAAGGATTAAATAAAAAAAACACTACTTTTTCATAAACAAATAAATTCATGAAAAATGCGTTAGGAAATTTTTAGAAAATTTAATGCTCTTTTTTTACAGTGTATTGTTGTAATTAATCATTATTGCTATCATATAAATACCTGTAATATACACAAGTAACATTAAAAAGTATAAAATTAATAAAAAAGGGTATCAAATGTTGTGAGTCACAACTTACTAAAAAACACTTTTCTTCTAATTTTGTGAAAAAGCATTTGATACCGTTTTTTATTAATTTTATCCTCTTTAATGTTACTTGTTTATATTACAAGTATTCATATGATAGCAATAACGACTAATTACAACAAAACACTGTTAAAAAAAAGACAATTTTTTTTTTTTTTTTTTTTTTTTTTTTTTTTTTTTAGAATTTAAGTGGCGAACATTAATAGTAGGTATTTACATGAATGTGTACAGTCACCGCAAAAAAAATCTTGACATTTCCGATTTCAGACGTTTTCTTAAATATCTAAAAATATACACGAGGAATAACTCCGAAACTCGAGATGTATAAACCAAATAGTACAGGTCATATATTTTCAAGAAGATTTTTTTCCCAAATCCAATAGGTGACCATCAACAAATTGTAAAAGAACGAATATCTTTTGAATAACCCTGTCAAAACTAATATAGTAAAAACGTTCAAACTGCAGATTATGATTAAGCGACATATGGTAATGAACTCTGTTCATTTTTATGCGGATAGCATGTATACTCGTAGAGAAATTGAGGTTTTAATAAAAACGGTCCTAAATTTTGCCAAGTTTTTTACTTAAAATTTGCAGAGTTCTTAATAAAAAAAAATGTTCGTTTCAGAAAATATGAGAAACGACATTGTACATAATACCCTATAATCAAAATTAAAAAATATTAATAATTGTATGAAAAATGAGCAGGTTTACTAAATAAATTTTTATTGCACATGCGTTAACTCTATAAAAATTTCATTTGCATATTGTGTTAGCTAAATGTATAGAGCAATTTTTGTTCAAGTTTCAAACTCATAGCTTGAAATTTCTGAAAAATATCGTCTGAAGAATAAGATCAAAATCCGATATTCCCAAAATGAAACAAAAAATGAGGGGCTGTATCCATATTCCATTGATTAGTGTCTACACAGTATTGCACGTACTAATACATTTGGATACAGCTCCTCATCTTTTTGCTTCATTTTTGGAATAATGGATTTTGATCTTCTTCTATCAACAATAACTTTCAGAATTTTCAAGCTATGAGTTTGAAACTTTATCAAAAATTGCTCTATATATTTAGCTAACACAATATGCAAATGAAATTTTTTATAGAGTTGACGCATGCGCAGTGAAAATTTATTTAGTAAACCTGCTCATTTTTCATATAGTTATTAATATTTTTTATTTTGATGACAAGATATTGAGTACAATGTCGTTTCACATATTTTCTGAAAAGAACATCGTTTTTTATTAAGAACTCTGGAAATTATAAACAAACAACTTGGCAAAATTTGGGACCGTTTTTATAAAAACCTCATTTTCTCAACGAGTATACATGCTATCCGCATAAAAATGAACACAGGTTGTCACCATAAGGCGCTCAATCATAATCTGCAGTTTGAACGTTTTTACTACAATAGTCTTTACAGGGTTATTCAAAAGATATTCGTACTTTTCCAATTTGTTGACGGTCCCCTATTGGATTTTGGAAAAAATCTTCTCGGAAATATATAACCTGTACTATTTTGTTTATACATCTGGTGCTTCGGAGTTATTCTTTATGTATTTTTTAGATATTTAACAAATCATGTAAAATCGCAAGTGTCAAGATTTTTTTTGCGGTGACTGTAAATAAAAAAGCCATACGGTAATATTTTTAAATGAATTTAGTAACGTTTGTAGCGCTTGCGGGTTAATGGGTTTGGATCTCTTATCTTAGCTTGAGGAAAAAATGAGTAGATTGCGTTTTCTTCAACAGTTTTGATCTTCTTTGAGCTTGTTTCATTACAATCTGGTCGTCAATGTCATCGTTATTTCTGGTCGAAGAATATATGAAACTAGTTGTCAGTTCTATGCTTTTCCTTCTAGCAATATCTACCATAAATAGAGCCCGTAAAACATTTTTGCAACAATGGGTAAACAAAATTAGGAATAACATTTCTTTTTAGGATAGATGTATTTTGATTGCAAGAGTGTAATTTGTTTTTCAATAATTTTGTACACTGCAAAAAATAACATACATCATGTGATAAGGAATTGTTGTTTCATTTACACTAAATCACTAAACAATGTTTGAAATGAAATATAATATGCCGAATGTAATATACAGATTTTTAAAAGGAAATGGGCTGAAAATGCGAAATACAGGGCTCCCAAATGGCCCGCGAATTGAACATCAAAATTTTCTTAGAGAAATTTTCTTTTTAGATTTTTCTTGCAAATTGTCAAGAAACCACCTTTGGAAGTTGATTCTAGCACAAACATATCATGAAATTTTCTGTTAAAAAATACTGATGTTCAGTTCGCGGGCCATTTGGGAGCCCTGGAAATATATTTTACATTTTCTATCCTTTACCTGAAAACATCGTGCATTAAAGATAAATCTTGAATCAGCAGTCGAAAAGTATTACTGTTCCCCCACGCTTCACTTCCTGTCGAAAAACTTGAAAATAGATTATATTTGAAACACAATTTTTCCAACGATATATAAAGCAACAGATAGAATCAAGCATGTTTGTGCATGATAGATATGTATATATATATATATATATATTGTTTTGTATGAAAAATTGTAAATAAATATTGCATTCTCTCTCTGGAGAATACAAAAATGTATGAACATGATGCTATTGTTTTATCTTTACTTTTTCTATATATGCGCACATACATTTATAAACTTAAAAATAATATAAAAGACTGCAAAGTGGAGGACATTAATAGTAGGTATTTACATGAATGTAACTAAAAAAGACATACGATAACTTTTTTATGAATTTAGTAACGTCTGTAGCACTTGCGGGTTGATAACATTGGTTCTCTAAAATTAGCCTGAGGGAAAAAATGAGCAGATTGCATGTTCTTCAACAAATTTTATCTTCTTTGAGTTTGTTTCATTTTAACCTAGTCGTCAATGTCATATTCACTGCTGTTTTGGTCGATTGAAATATGAAACCACTTTGCTCCTCTTCCAAATCTATTCCACTTTGCTTCAAATCCTGTCAAAAACCTGTAAATAGGTTATATTTGAAAACACAATTTTTCCAATGATGGATAGAGCTACAGATAGAATCATGCGTGTTTGTGCATTCTAGATACGTGTATTCTGTTTTTCATGTAGAAATGTAAAAAAATGTTGTATTCTCTCTCTTGAGAATACAAAAAATCTAAGAACTTGATGCTATTTTTTTAGATCTTTACTTTTTATATCTACGCACATAAGTCTAAAAATTTGAAGATAACATAAAATACTTCATTTTATGAAATATTTAAGCAATTTCTTTTTTTCGAACTTATGTGAAAATTGAGTACTTAGTTTTTTGTGAGTATCGCGTACTGGAAAACATGATATATTCAAAGCTTCAGAAATGTAGGGATTAGCTTTCATGCACATTCAAAATTTCTTACTGTTATACTCAGAAGCAATACCTTTAAAATATTTTCCCATCAATGGATGAAAAAGCAGAAGAAATAACATGTTTTTGGAAGAAAATAAATAGCATTTTTTTTCCAAAAAATATAAGAAAATCTGATATTTTTTATTTTGAGAAGATTAAAACAATATACTATTCTTCGTGTATTGTGATTCGCATTATTTACGAATAGTAATCTTCATCTTATTTTACTACAGAATTTCTGGCATTAAATGATTAAATGAAACGAATATTTCTATTCGGGAATAATGGTACTTAAAAAAAATCATTGCCGCCTAAATCATAATTTGACACATTTCACTCAATACTAAGACGAAAGAATTACTAATCTTTGATATCTTCATAGAGATATAATAAATACACACATTTGCAGTGAATACCTAAAAAGCGCCATAGGCATAAAAAGAACTAAAAGACGTGCAACGTACGAGAAAAAACGTACAATTTTGGCAACCCTTACTTTTGCCCGCCTTACTTGAAAATTTCTCTTTTGACTTATTCATCAATAAGTACATTTCATTTCCACATGGTGAAAAGAAAATGTTTTGGTATAGGAGGTTTCCATCTTCCATACCCAAACATTTGTATCCAAATGTTCCACCTTATATGGAAATGACAATAAGTCATTTTCACAGTTAGCAAATATGCCAACTTGTTCAGATTTTTCCAACCGCTATTTTTTTAAAGAAAAGTTCATTTAACCCTTTCAGGGGCGCCGTTTGCAGTCTGCAAACGGTGAGTTTTAGTGTTCCAACTTTTGTGAACTGACACCAGTAAATTTTTAGTACAATTTCGATCTCATAATATACGTGATAAAGAGCTCATCGTTATTTTCAAATAAATTTGTTCTTAAATTGCGGTGTGAATCAATTATTTGAACATTTTTAGAGCAGAAATACCTTGCCTCTGAAAGGGTTAAAACAATCACCGAAAACTAATGATTTCCACGGATGTAGCAATATAAAAATTTCTATTTAATTTTAGTGGCAGGAAAAATCCGTACAAGTAAGCATCTGTGCAGTTAGTGATGAGACTAAGTATTTTCGGGAGATGAAAAATATGTAACTCTCTGTAAAGTTGAAATAATGTGTTGTTTTCAAAAATTCGAAGCGTATCTAGTATTTGATTTAGGAAAAAAATTATTATAAATTGTGTAGGGAATTTAATGTTTTTTTCTTTTGTAATTAAATAGGTACATTTTTTAAAAAATAATTTCTAAGTTAAACCCCCCAAAAAATGAAAAAGTCTGACAATTTTATAATTTTTTTGCTTCAAAAACTTTAACTTCGATATATTTTATTGGAAAGTAATTAATTCCTGTTATTAGCACTCCCATAAACACTTTTAAAATATTTGCATTGAAATAATTTGCACCTATCGGCATCTATTTTCTGACTATTTGACTAGAATATAAAATACTCAAACATTTTTGGTGTAAAAAGTTTTGGTGATACATTTTTAAACTATGATCATACGTGTCAGGCAGATTTAACATTTTTTAATTTGTTTCAGAAAAAACATTTTTTTAAAAAATAAATTTTTTCTTAAAAGTTGCCATTGATCTACAACAAACAAAAGAATAATAATAATAATCTTAGAAAAAAGCTATCAGCCGTAAATATTCAGCATAATCCAGTGAACATAGGTTTGAAATTTTACCAAAATCGGTCGAGTAATTTTCGAAGAAACGTGTTTTAAAAATCATCTGTATCCCATAGCTTCGCACTTAGACACGTCTTGTCTTAACCCCTTAATTGGTTCTTTCTTTTCCGTTCAATAAATTGAAAATAACGGATTCACACCAAATTTTTTTTAAATAAATATTCCTAACATTTAGACTAAACATTTTCGCCATTTATTAGCATGAAATTATTTAAAAAAATAGTGGCGTCAAAAATTTTTAAATGGTGAATTAAGCAAATTCGTCTTGTCCGAACATCTTATGGCCAAATCAGTTAACCCCTTAACGCGCAGTGTTGCCGGGTCGGCAACACCTAAAGTTCCCCCTGTTTAGAGACACAAAAACTCCGTGAATATTTTAAAAAATACTCTAATGGCTACTTTAAATCTTTCTTATGAGTTCTAGATGGCAGCTCCACAGATATCAAACTCTACTGTTTTTAAATAATAGGTAAAATGTTTTACTGTAATACGCGCTTCACAGCAATGCTCTTCTCACTGCGCTTATGAATGCTTTACTTATGGGAGGTTACCACTTCGGCAACAGCTGTATAATTAAAATGGTTGGTGCAATCTTTACAAAACAATACCTGTGTACGCCTCTAGGCCTAAATAGATTGCCTAATTTTTGTTTTCTTTAAATTCCAACTTTAAAGAGTAGTGCGCCGGAAAGGGTTAAGGGGTTAAGAAATTTTAATTCCTAGAGGGGCGGTGAGATATATTTTCTGCTACCTAATTCAAAAGAGTTTCTACCAGAAACTTTTAACGAAATTTTCTATTTTTAACTTTGGCGACAAAATGTTCAAAACTTGCCTTTTCTTATTTTAAAACAAATTTTTTCGATTTTTCCTGTGTGAATTCAATATTACAGAGCCATTATTCCTTGCACCTCAAGAGCTTAAGAAAAGATTTAAATAAATCTAAATGATGTCAGAGACAGTTTTAATTCGTTAGTAAAAATGCTGTCTTGCCATGATAAATTATGACAAAATTAATGTGAATGATCTATACTTATTTTTTTCTTCTATCTGTATTTCACTTAAAAAAAGAAAAGAAATAATATATTAGATACATTTGAAACATATATGGTATTATAAAATCATGAGATAATATTTATCAAACATGTTACATACTTAAAGATTTTTTCATAAAAAAAAAAATTATGTAGCAGAGTGACATACAGGGTGGTTAGTTGTTAACGTCAGGTGTTCTCTAGCGAGTAAAGTTTTGGTCAAAACATAACCAAATTTGATCAGCATACATAATAGACCACGGGATTTCGAATTCTTAATTTTTTTTTTTAAATAAATAGTTTTAATAATCGCCACTAGGGGCAATTTTAGCGTTGCTTACCGACTAAAATGCATTAATTTGCATAAAATCAGTTATGTATAGCAAACATGAGCATAAAAGGAAAGGCTGGGAGAGTTTTCATCATTATCAACTCTCACCATACTTTGCTAGTCAAGCTGGTTATCAGCAGAACGAGAATTGCAATGATGCTCGTCCTGAATTTCACCGATTACAGAATTTGCCAAAAGAACCGATGAGCATAACAAATTTATAAAAGATGATTCATAGATTTGAAACAATGCGGCAACAAGGCCTAGGACGCAAAGTGACTAGTCAATAACAAGTTGACGAAGTAACTGCTATTGTCAAACAAGAGATGAAAAATATGCAGGTACCATCAGCGCTCGGACAGTATTCCAGCAGTATAAAATTGATCTGTACTGTATTTTTTGCCATTTAATCATTCAACATTTACACTAATACACTTTGGCGCGCCAAAATTGCTGATTTTATGCAAATTAAATGTATTTTAGTCGCATTTTAGATAAAATTGCCCCTAGTGGCGATTTTTTTTAACTTTTTTTTCTTTATTTTTTTTTAAGAATTCGAAATCCTATGGTCTACTATGTATGCTGATCAAATTTGGTTATGTTTCGCCGAAAACTTTACTCGCTAGAGGGCTCTGATCACCTGACGTTAATAACTAACCAGCCTGTATTTCATCAGTTTTCTCGCAAAAAAAAAGTATCAAAATACGATTTGAAACAGTAAATGCACTTTATAAAGGTAAGTCTTTCATGTTACAATGTGACCCTTTTAAAATATTTATACTTCAGAAATATTCAGAGCTTATATTAAGCTCCTCTTATATGATTCTCCGTTGAAATATTCCAAAGTAAATCGCCTTTGAAGAAACAGTTTTCCGTTTTCGTTTTTGAGAAGCAGATAAAATGGTGCAAAAGAGAATTATTTCTGAAAATTATATTTTATACATAAACATGAAAGCAATATGTACTTATAAGAAAACAACATTTGGTGCGGCTCGTACCTAGCATCAAGATCTGGTACATTTTGAAGCCTTATACATAAAAGTTAGAGAACCGATGAACATTCTCTGTTAAACTCATATTTTATGTATATTTTTATATTTTATTTTTTATTATTGGGATTCTATTTGTTTACATTACACCAAAAGTAGGTTGATCGCCAAATATGGCGCTACGAATTTTTCGAATTATGGTATTTTGCGTGTCAGAATTTTATCAGATTACGATTTTTATGATAGTTGATAGCATAAGAAGAAAGAACTAGATTTATTTTCTATGCAGACGATAAATGTATAGATAATATATATATATTGTTAAAACCATTGAAGATTATTGAACATTATTATTTTAGCGTAATACAAAAAAAAAAAAAAAAAAAAAAAAAAAAAAGCAATTCATATTTTTTTCAAACAAAATGGAATAAAGATTTGAATGTTTAAAATGAAATATTTTGGTGTTAAATGTTGTGTCATTTGGTAAGAATAATCATAAAGTGAATTAAAATTTTTATACAGTTTAGAAAATATTCTGTGCCTTATTAATTACTTAACTGATCTATATATCAGAAAAACTTGGATCGTCCTCAGCCATCTTGAGCAAAAAAAAAAAAAACGTGTAAAAATATTAAAATTTGAGCAAGATATTTGAAAAGAACGCTCCCATAGACTTTACATTATTATCCGGGTTTTTTTTTGTGACCTGTGTTACGCCTTAAATCAAATTACGAATAAAGTTGAAAGATTTTTCTTTTAAATTTTTCTGGCAACAAATTTCTTTTTACGTCGTGTAAAAAAAATGATACATCGCATGTAAGAAAAAGCAATTTCCAACATGTAAAATTTCTTCCACTCTTCTGCTCATGCTTTTTTAGGGTTCGCGCAGGTCCTATAAATTTAAGATCAGGAACCAGCTCCGGTATCAGTATTTTCACATTGAAAGTTTATTTTTAAATGAGACGAAATTTCATGCGTTTCAACTAGATTTATTATTTTTTTTTTTATAAAAAAAGAGACTGGTATATCCCTTGGAAAATAACGGTAACCGTGCGAATCCTGTTATTATACAGGGTTCATACCTGCCCTAGAATTTCATAACTATAAAATTATTCAGTAATAGTATTTTCTTAAAGAAAATATCTGATTGAATAAGGTGAAATTTTGCGCTTTTGAAATAGATTTATTTTTCTATTAGACACTTAACTGATCAATATTTTTCAAAAAAACTTTCAAATAATGCGTATTTTTATGTATTTTAGAGACCTTTTTAATTTTTTTTTCACCGGTTTTTCAAAATAGAAATTTCTGCCTAATTCAATGAGAAAAATGCTCATATTAAATAATGCAAAATTTATTTTAAATATTTACTGGTGAGAATAATAATTCATGGTTGGAAAATGGATGCATGTACCACATATGGGCAAGTCATGATTGGCAAAAACACGTTGCCCTTATGACGTACGGGCAAATCAAAGAAGTGGTTTAAAAAAATGCTGGTAATTCACCCGGAAAATAACTGTATTCTTACGAACCATGTTATATACAGTGGGCTCTCGTTAATTCGAACTCGTAGGGACCACGGGAAATGTTCGAATTATTCCGAGTTCGAATTATTGAAAGTATGAGAGGAAAACATGTTTAAAGGAATGTCGCTACAAAAGAGTCAATATTACAGTGTTTTCTTAATTTATTTCGGCTCTTATCATTAGTAACAAGGTTCGCACACTCCTTGGAATTTCCAAAGACTCTGGCACCACTATTAAAAATAAGAAAATTTACGTTTAATTTTTCAACCACGACATTCGTAATCCCCACCTCCATTCACAGATTTCACAATATTTTTCTGCAGTGAAATACTTTGAAAATATTCTTTAAATTTAGTGGTAGAACTGTGCGAACCCTGCATTAGGCTATGACTTAATATTAAATTAAACGATATAAATACATAAACTAATTAAGGGATTAAGAACCAACACAAACGTAGATTGGAGTGGAGGTGTCATTGATGGACAGACGGGGCAATAAAAAAGCGGATATCAAATGCATGGGAATATATCTATATTTGTTCAGATCAATTCTGACAAAAATGATAGAAAAAAAGTTATTTAAAAGATCTGAGTTCCGGGATAAGGTAAGGAAAAATGAAAAATCGGAATCTCAGTTGTTCGAATTAAACGAAGTCAAGAGAAAATGTTCAAATAAATGAAAATTTTAACGTTATTCTGTCATTGAAAATTTCGGGACTTAATGTTTAGTTCGAATTAAGCGAAGATTCGAATTATCCGATTTCGAATTAACGAGAGCCGACTGTAATATGCTTTCTTAACGGTTCTAATTACACAAAAATGTCACGTTCCAATACACTGGACACAGTACATCTGTTCTTTTTAATGCCGATTCATATGAATTTTATTCGTAAAATTCGAAACACGTGAAAATGTTGCTTTGGATTTTAAAATATTTATATTTATGCAGAAAAACAACAACTTATCTTTCTACTTTTATACATGTTGATGGGAAATTTACTTTCCTGAGCATGCCTTCTTTAGGATTTTTCTACAATAAAGAATTTAGTATGAATCAAAGGTAATCTCCTTTTCTCCAAAAACGCAGGTTGCATATCAAATGAAATCTTTTCTGTAACGTGCTTGCACATGAATAACATGTTTCCACTTTATTTTTACTTCGATTCACAAATATATTCACAAATTTGATATAAAGTAAAATTATTTATACCTTGTTTTATATATATATTAAAATTATTTTTCATATCTAACTTATAAATCAAAAAACGTGGCATTCACTGACGCTAAGATCAAAGCAATCCTGGCAACGGACTGCGTTGTAGATCTTGCTTTACCGCACATAAATTCACTATTACATAATGTATAATTTATCTTTTTAATATGATCAAATGGATCAAACAATATACTTTTAAATAAAATTTTCCGAAAAATCGGGAAATTTTCAAAAATTTTCCGAATTTTTTCCATTAAAATACAGTGAATTATATAGGAGTCCCGACTAACAGTAGAACTCTCTAAAATCGTCCATTTTTTACTGTTTATTGGAAGATTTTTCGCATGAAACATATGGAATTTAGATATAGAAAAAATATGACATTACATTATTTTATGTAATATTTGAAACACATATTTTACCAAAATATGAATAAACTCAAATTTTTTTTTATGCATGAACACACATCGTGCAGAAACATTTCGTTTCATATGTTACCCACGCTCTTTTTTTATGTATAGAAATATTAAGTTACCATGAGATCGAAAAATAGACACGCGACAATAAGACTGTGATTTTTATTTTGCTAGGCATTAGAAAATGCATAGAAATACTGCAGTTATCATTTTTAAATTAACAACTCCACAAAACAGTAGGTGATACCACAGATAAATGTCATGCCATTTTCACTTTCCATATACATATGGAATTTAGATAAAGAAAAAATATGCTACTGCATTTTTTTATGTAAAATTTGAAACATATTTTTTATCAAAACAATAGTAAACTCAAAATATCTTCTGTATGAACAAACTTTGTGCAAGAAGATATTGTTTCATATGCTACACACGTTCTTTTTTTATGTATAGATATGTTAAATTATTATGAAATAGTAAAACTGACGCGTGACCAAAAGACTTTTATTTTGCCCAGAATCAGAAAATGCACAAAAATACTGCAGTTACAACTTTTATAATAACAATTCTATAAAACATTAGGCGAGACAATAGATAATTGTCAAGCCATTTTCATTTTCTATAGGGTATTTCCATGAGCACATGTCGTGCAAGTCACATACTAGGATTTTGGATACCAGTATTTTAGAACGGAAAAATGTGATTTATTTTATCAAAGATATTTTATTAATTGAATAAGGCCATGCAAACCTTTCGAAAATAAAGGTGGCCAACAACTTAGCAGTTACTAATAATGTGACTTACACGACAATAAGTGCTCATGGAAATATCCTATATACATATAGATATGGAATTTAAACAAAGAAAAATTATAATATTACCATTCTTTTATGTAAAATTTGATACAAATATTTTACCAAAACATGAATAAACTCAAAATACCTTATGCATAGACATACTTCGTGAAAGAAGATTTCGTTTCATATGCTATCCACGTTCTCGCCGCACAGAAATAACCAGGATTTTTTCTGTACTGTTGAAAAATCCGAAAATATATAGATGGGTTTTTCATATAAACACTTGTAGGGCAAGGTCTATATACTGCCAAAGCCAACTTCCACCAATAATTGCAAAAAAGAATTTCATACCTTATTTAATTGGACTTTGTGATTGATAAATGCGAAACTTATTTTACAGAAATAGTGGTGGGCGTGTTGCCTAGTTGGCAATAGGACATTATTTTAAGAATGAAAATTCCGTAAAATTGTTCTTTATATATTCTATTTTTTTTAAATATAAGAACAGAAATAATTATGTTTTCTATTTTGGAGGTAAATAGGCTACAGAACTAAGGATTTTATCATAAAATAATTAATGCTTATCCCCCTTCGTGACGGAAGCCTTTTACGAAATTTTTAATGTTGTGTCACCAGTTTTTAAAAACAGAAATTTATACCTTTTTAACGCCTTGCGGCGCGGTGATATAGCTATGAAACTGCTCAATTTGAATTCCCAAACGCCACATTGGCACCGAAATTTCGGTAAAGAAAATTCCAATATATTGAATGCGTGAAACGCAGCTTTTTCGTATTTACAAATAAAGCTGCTTTCAAATTCCGGTGTCATTCATTAATTTTAACACTTAAGCAATGAATTTGTTCTGCGCCGCAAAGGGTTAAATCAAGAAAATAGTCCGATTTAATAAGGCAAATTTTACAGTAAAATTTTACTGGTGGTGATAAGCAAGGATTCTTAAGTCTTTTTGGGGCACGTATACCTGTCGCTCCCCGCCAAGGGGTTAATTTACAGTATTTTTTTTAAATCATTTTATAATAAAATAAGTATAAGCGGAACTCGTATAAAGAAAAATTACTATTAACACTAGAACTGCCGTGAGCGGACATTTTGACAGCTATCGTATGAATATGTTTCGGTTCAAACAAGAAATTTCATTTCGAATTATGTTTAAAAGATACAAAGAAGAAAATTATTTAATAACCAAGTTAAAATGCTTTAAATCAAAAGTCCAATGTGCAATGTTTTTATAAAACTTGACTATAATTTTCCGCTTTTTCAGTGTTAACCACTTAATCGTCGCGCCCGAGACATTCACGGGCTGCAAGCTTCACAGATTTTATTTAGAATTGTTTGATTCCCACCAGTTTTATAAAATAGTGTAATTGGTTTTATTCTGGTAACGTTTTGCTTGACCATTAAATAAGATGAATATTTTTTTTTCAAAAAAGAAGTGGCAGTGATGAATTTAAATTTTTAAACCGTAATTTAATGCGACCATTAAGTAGTTAAGGCATAGTATAGAAGCTAAATTAAAACGGAATCTTGTATAAAATTCATCTTTTTCCAGCAATATGAGACTCCGTCTTAGAATATTGTATTGCGAAAGAAATAAAAATTACACCACTGTAGGGAGATTTTAATAAATTACAAATTTATCATACATTTACGATTGTTTAGAAATTTTAATTACTAACTTCACCTTATCTTAAAGGTAGCAATTTATGATATGTCCTTAGCATTTTTCAGAACACACTACGACCAATTGTGGAACGTGTAATTTATGTCCAATATGGTATCTGAAAATGATGACCGTCTCGTGGAACATGTTTGGTAATAAAACTGTAAACGATCGTAAAAATAAAACTGTAAACGATCGTAAATGTATGCTAAATGTGTAATGTGTTCAAGTTGTCATAGTTAAAAAACGCCCTCTGGTGATAATTTTGAACTTCTTTTTTTTCTCTCTCTCTCTCTCTCTAGCAAACCAAAAATAGAGGAAAAAGTATTTACTCTTATTACGTCTTCTACAATATTTCACTTCTGAACAATAATTTCGTTTCAAGACAACTTTAAACAAGCTGGAAACTGCACGTCAAGCGTAACAATTGAAGTGCGTTCGTGCTATAACGAAGTTTTATAAATATTCAGATCTCAGTGTAATAGGATGCAGTACTTCAGTACAGTACAGTAACCAAAATTTTTGTTTTTCCCTGTAAATAGAACCTGATATCTATTATACAGAAAGTAACTTGTAATAAACCTCAGTAACGTATATCAATTTCATAAAATATGAAATAGTTTTACATAATTAAAACGCGCCCCAAACTAAGTTTCCCCCTATACCATTGTATAACGGAATACTTTTGTGTGGACCTGTAAATTAATGAACAAATATTCTTTGCACCCCAAATTGTGCAGAATGTATATTTTAGTATATACTTCATAGATGCATACCAATTTTATTATGTTCAAAAGAGTGTAACATCATTGAAATGCACTTGAAATAATTTTTTCTCATTGGCCGTAATATAGGGGAATACTTTTGATTGTTCCTGTAATTAAACTATGCATCCGATTTTCATAAACTGTGAAATGAATCAACAAAATATGCAACAATATTACATTTTAAATTTCAAAAGATTCGTTTTTTTTAGCTCTGTTATATGCTGACGGACAGACAGACGGACATAGGGTCTGAAAGACGACTATAGCTGCTACGTACTTACGTAATAAAAAAGACCCTAAAAAGGGACTTTTAATTATGGACACCCTGTGTTTCAATGTATTACATACGTTTTTGTTGAAGTCGGTAAATAAAATCCATTAGTTTCTATCTATTTATTAATTTTAAAATAACTGAACAACTAACCAATTTGAAAACTAACTTCTGAGTGATTATCTTTTTCCTGGGACAATATTTATCACATGGAAATGTCAAATAATCTCAGCAGCGGAGGAATGATATACCTGGAAAAAAATCGATCCTCTCCTTGCCGTAAATATTTCGGCAAAGTGTCTTCTGCAACTTCTTTCCTCCTCTTTTTTTCACCTCCCTAAAATCGTTTGCAATCTGTCTTCCTGATTTTGCATGATGATAAAACATGGCGGGTTGATTATTTGGTATAAATTATTACCGGGAATTCTACTTTTTCTGAAATTTCTTGTTTGATATGTTTGTGCCTGTTTCTTTTTCATTTTTTACACAAATCTTTTTATTTCTGGAATGCTTATAGAATTGAAAATAAATTGCCATGTTTTGCATTATTTATCAAATAACAATTAATGTACATGCCTTTCAGCTTTGTTATATTTTTAAACCTTTTTATCCAGTTCAGAAAAAATATCCTATTTGCAAAAGTTTAAAATGATTGAATGACGCGAAAATTTACAACTATACACATATTCTTACCTTTTTTCCTTTTCTTTTCTTTCTTTCTTTTCTTTTTCTTTTTTGTTCTTTTTTTTTTTTTTGTTAAAATTAGTAAAATATTTTGTTAACTTACTAAAAAATTAGATAATTTTAAAAAATGACTGTAAGTAAAAAAAAAAAAAAAAAAAAATCTCAAAATATTACATGACAGTATTAACAAAATAAACATACTGCATTGATGGTGAATACATAGTGTTGTACTCATTGCGATGAAGTAAGGCAAAAATTTCTATCAATAATACTGGTACCTTGGTTCTGGATATGCTGATGTTGACAACTCTCCCGTTTTCGGAATACTACTATTTTTTACAAGAAATATTACCTCTATTTTCATGACCAAAATTATCCAATTATATTAGACAAAGATTACAATTTTCAAACAGTGGTATATAGAAAATGGAATTGTTAAGCTATAGTAATATTCTCCGTCAATATTACTGACAACAAATTCGCATGGTTTGCTTTATCTATCAAATAACAATTAATTAGCATAAATATCAGCCATGTTATATTTTTACCTCAGTTAATACTTTTAAGAGTTAAGAAATCTATTCGTAAAGTTCAGAAATAATTTAATGATACCAGGCGGAAAAATTCGGCGGAACCTTTATAATCACCAATGCTGCAGATAAAAAAACGCAGTCAAAACAACAAGCAGAAAATAACACACAGTCAAACGTATTTACATAAGTAAATCATAATATTGTTGCAAAACAATTGATGTAGCTTTCATCATCATAAAAATATGTAAGAGTAGTGAGTTACTGCAAAAAGCACATTGTTGAGCTCAGTTCCAATGCAATGTCAAAAACACACAAAATGTTTGTACTAAATCATTGATAAATATTTACATTATAGTAGGAAGCAAGTATTTGCAAAGTAAAATTGTTCAAAATCTATAGGGGAGAGTGGGGATACTTGAGCATAGGAGATACTTGAGCCACCCCCTTTATCTCTACAGTTGTTCAATTTTTCTTTCTAAAACTGGCAACATGGTAACATATTTATAGTTCTGAACATGTAAAAAAGAAATCATATACCTTGGTACCATTTTTAAAGTATGGTGATTAACCCTTTGAGCTCTGCTGGTAGAATTTTCTACCACAAAATTTTAATTCTGAAATGTCACAACGACACCAGAAAATTCGACCAAATTTATTTGAAAAAGGTTTAATGCATTTTTTCGCGTATATTGTAAATCGTTTTTTTTCTTTGCAAAATACTGGTGCGAATGTGACATCTGGCTCAAGTATCCCCTCCATGGGGATACTTGAGCCACAATGTAAAAGAAAAAGTAAAAATTTATTAGACATAGAAAAATAGTTCAAAATTAATTGAAAGTGGTTTTCAAATGAAGAAAAAATATCAAATTTTCATTTTCAATATTTTATTTTGTTCTAAGAAATTCTAAAAATTTTAAAAAATTAAAATTTAAAAAATGGCTCAAGTATCCCCATCTTCCCCTACCTAATAAATGATTGTATTAAGTGCACTGCACACAATTTTCTATAATTTGAACGGGTGAAGGGAACGTTTTGAATGTATCCATCACAGAGTACAGTTCCTGTTGAATTTAAATGTACGAGGAATTAACAAACAATGTCCAAACAAATAATGTTGATTACTTATTCCTACACTACCAAAGTTGCACCAAATTGTTTTCATACTTAGAAATTGGACAATTTCCATTTTAAAATTCTGCTTCGAATGTGGCACTTAATGATAAGAATTAAGTAATCAAATAAAAAGAATATTGCCCAGTTAAACTGATGGCATTGAGCTCACAGGCTACGCATACTAATTGTACATTACACCCTTGTATTTTCAAGGATTAATTCCGTTCGAAAAAAATTTAAGAAGGGGAAACAGCTCTCCCTTTTCCCCTTTTTTATACTTAATTATTGAACCTCCTAAACTATCAAGGACATGCTTTATCATATAAAAAATCTATATCCAAAATTCAGAGCAAATCGGATAATTCTTAATAAAAACCCATTTAGCATTTATATAATTTAAGAGGAGTTATCCTCCTCTTTTATACTTAACCATTAAACTTCCAAAACTATTCAGAGATTTGAACGAAATCTGACAATTCTGCTTGGAAAACCCATTTATATAAATTAAGGGGAGGGGCATTAGAATCCCCGTTCCCCCTGTTTATACTTATTCAATGAACACCTAATAACAGTCATGGAATCGGCTCATCAGAATGATCCTATATCTAAATTTTGAACGAAAACTGTTAATTCTGCATGAAAATCCTATTTATATCAATTAAGGGGAGGGGCATGAACCCCCCGTTCCCCCTGTTTATACTTATTCAATGAACACCTAACAACAGTTACGGAATCGCCTTATCAGAATGATCCTATATCCAAATTTTGAAAGAAAACTAATATTTCTGCATGAAAAACCCATTTATATCAATTAAGGGCAGGGGCATGAGCCCCCCGTTCCCCCTCTTATACATATCGAATGAACTCCAAAAACTAATCAGGGAAGCGCCTTATCAGGGTATACCTATATACAAAATTTCAAGTGGATCCGATATTTTTATCATGAGTTATCGCGTTACGCACGTACGAACGTACGAACGTTCATACAGAACGGGCGGGCACATAAGCTCTTAGGCTATGATAGCCTGTGAGCTAAAAAGGAGTCACCGAGCTTCTAGTGGTTAAGATTTGAGTCAATCAAAAAATCTAGTTTTTCATTAATCATTTTGAAATACAGTTTATTTATATAACTTTAAACAAAACCGTTTTCAACATTTTCATTAAAGCAAAAATATCAAAACTGATTTTGCTATCGCGATATACAGAGAAATCATAACCAATCAAAAATAAAAATATGTCGATATGTCTGGCTGATGAATGGCTTGAATTGATGTTAAATTTTATACTTTATACTTTATACTAGTTTATCTTTTTTCCTGTCAGTTTCTTTTTTTTCTACACAATTTATTTTTATTTTAGTTGTCATGTCGTATAAAAGTGAACGCTAAAGAACTTCAAATAAATTCTCATCTTTAACTCTTTCTTACATACAATTTAACGAAAACTATGAGTAAAGATTAATTGAAAATGGGTGTTTTTGGACTATTTTCAAAGCTTTTCTTTTTCCTTATCTTTAGTTTGATAGGCATAAATTGTACATAAGTGATTCTTTTATGAATAATAAATACGAATTTACATTTGTGTAATTGTTCAAAAATAGTAATGAGAAATTGTATTAATAAAATGGTTTACACAGTTTCCAGGAGGACATTATGGATTTCAGAGAGCATGAAATTTATATTTTCCAACCATCACCAAACACAAAACTTTAAATCTTAGGGGGAAGATAGGTTGGTGCTCCAATAGGTTTGTTTGTTTGGTTTGTATTTATGGAGGCCAATTATCTACACGTAGGATATAGGCCCTAAGGGAGGGGGTATGCCCTCCGTGGAGTTTTTCTAAGGGAACCTAACTCGTATTTAAGCAAGGAAATCCAAGGTTATAAGAAAACCACGGAAAACTCCGAACGGTTAGGCCGACGGGCCGATTGGGTTCGAACCCAGCATCTGCTGTCTACCAGTTTCGGAAGCAGAACCTCTTGGCCACTAGGGCGGCGTTGCTCCAATAGGAATGCCTCCCAGCTGGTCACAGCCTGGATTCGTCAGTGCTACTTTCTGTTTCAACTGCTTTTTTGAATACGCATAGTTTTTCCAAACGTGAGAGTTTGCAATTTTAATTATTCCTAAAACTAATTTGGTGTCAAAAATGATGTATAGTACCTGTAAAAATCAGAGGAGACGAATACCAGTTCTTTTTCGTAAAGCAGTACTTGCCATAGTATTCTTTCTTTACAACTTAAAGGGCAAGCAATAATGTCTCAGTAATATTAAATTCTAGCCGTAATAATCAAAAATTTTTATTTAAAATTAAAGAAACGCAATTTTTTTTAGCAGACTGAATTCAAAATTCAAAATATAAAATTTTGTTAAAAGTTTCTGGTGTAAATTTAGTTTAAATTAAGTGGGATAAAATATGTCTCACTGCCCTACAAGGAGTTAAATAAGACAATTATTTTCTTAAAATGTGATTCGTGTAGAGCCACCAATCAACGTCTTATTTAAATACAGATTATTAATGGTAACCCTATACATAATGATTTAATAGGAATTCTAAAGGAAATTTTCCTTTGAATTGTATAATATATTTGATCGTTTTAGGAATTTTTTTCTTGTGTGTCTTCTCGTCTCTTTCTTGAGTGATCGATATTTTCCATCTCATTTAATTTATTTCTATATAACTATATATATTATTGAAAATTCGTCTATAGGTGCTACGTATTTACATAATTACAAATGCATTTAAAAATATCCACACCTTGATGTAAGAGTATACAGTATTTCGGATACACTATAGTGGCCGAAATCTTTTGTGTGTCTCTGTAAATACTACCTGCTTTCTGTTATACAGAAAGAAATAAATAGTAAAATTCTGCAATGTATATCAATTTCATAAAATGTGAAACGATTTAACAACATTAAAACGCACTCTACAAGTGTTTCCCCCTATACTATTGTGTAATGGAATAATTTTGTGTGGTCCTGTAAATTAATAACAAATATTCTTTGCACCGCAGATTGTGCAGAATGTGTTTTTTAGTATATACTTCTTAGACGCATATCAATTCTATTATTTTCGAAAGAGTATAATATCGTACAATAAATTCAACTATATTCACGAATAAAATTCACTTGAAACTATTTTTTCCCATTGACCGTAATGTAGCGGAATGCTTTTGATTGTTCCTGTAAATAAACTTTACATCCGATTTTCATAAAATTTGATATGACTCTACAAAATTAAGCAACAATTATAGATTTTGAATTTCAAACTATTCCGTAGGATAGTTTTTGCTCTATTATATGCGGGCAGATGAACAGACGGACGAAATGAACAACGACTACTTATTTATATAATTATAGACCTTACGTATTTATATAATTACGAACGCACCTAATAATTTCTTTTGAATTTACAATTGGACTAGATTCTATATTTTTAGAATGTGATATTCAAAATCTGTAATTCTTGACGCTTCCACAATACGTATTAATAATTTCTTTTATTAAGAATAATATATTAAAAATTGTTATCAGAAAGGAAATCCTCTTTTATTTATTCAGCTAAGATAAACGATTTTCTGCTGGTCATGACACTATCCTTTTAATCATAATCTCGTCCTAAGATAATACTTCTCTCAGACAGATGTTGAATAATCTCGACCACGGCAGAAGCAGCTGTTTTCTAAAGGAAAATCAATTCATACAATAAACTTTATATCAATCCAAGAAGTTCTTCCCTTTTCTTTACATTTTTTTATGATCTAGATATTGTTTATTTCTGTCTTCCCTGATTTAATCAATTGATAAAAGTGGCAAGCTAGAAAGTGAAGCTAAATTTTATTACTTTTTTTTTTATAGAATTTGGCCATCTCCTTTACTTTAAAAAAAATACATTTTTTCTAAGAAGAAAAGACAATGTAAGAATAAATATTATTTGTAATCGTTTATTAAAAAAAATATTTTATAATACTGTATTTATAGCATTTTATTACATTTTACTTAAAAAAAATTATACTTCTTATTGTGAAATAAAACGAGAAATAACAGACTCCACAAGCAAGATATTTTTTCGTACAGTTATTAGATTGATTTTCAAAATTTTGATGACTATTTAATCTACTTTTTGATTCGTAGACAGAATTAGGCTACAAAAAATGTAGATCACAATTGCCCGAGATTCTATATCTTTAGAATGTGACATTCAAAATCTGCAATTATTGACACATCCACAATACTCATTAATAATTTGTTTTATTAAGAATTATATATTAAAGGTGTTACAAGAAAGGAAATTTTTTTATATTTATTCAGCTAAGATAAACGACTTTTTGCTGGTCTTAACATTATCATTTTAATCATAATCTCGTTCTAAGATAATACTTGTCTCAGATAGATGTCAAATAATCTCGACCACGGTAGAAGCAGCTGTTTTCTAAAGGAAAATCAATTCATTGAATAAATTTTATGTCTTTCCAAGAAGCTGTTATCTTTTCTTTACATTTTTCTTTTGTATGTTTTAGATATTAGTCTTCCTTGATTTAATCAATTGATAAAATGACAAGCTAGAAGGTGAAGCTAATTTTATTACATTTTTTATTGAATCTGGCCACCATCTTTACTTTAAAAAAGTTACATTTTTTTTAAGAAGAAAAGTTTCTGTAATAATAAAGAATATTAGCAACCGTTTAAGCAAAAAATGAATTTATAATATTGTACTCATAGCATTTTAATGCATTTTACTTTTTCAAAAAAAAAAAAAAAAAAATACTTCTTATTGTGAAATAAAATTAGACATAACAGACTTTACAAGCAAGGTATGTTTTCGTATAGTTATTAGATTGTCAAAATTTTGATGAATATATAATCTAATTTTTGATTCGTCGACTGAATTAGGCTACAAAAATTGTAGATTACAGTTAAATTAGATTCTTAATTTTAAGAATGGATATTCAAAATCAGTAATTCTTGACACTTCCACAATACGTATTAATAATTTCTTTTACTGAGTATAATATATTTAAAATGTTACAAGAAAAGAAATTTTTTATTTATCCAGCTAAGATAAACGGCTTTCTGCTGGTCATGACATTATCCTTTTAATAATAATCATGTCCTAAGATAATACTCGTCTCAGACAGATGTCAAGTAATCCCGACCACGGTATAAACAGCTGTTTCCTAAAGAAAATTGATTCAACAATCAAATTTATATATTTCCAAAAATCTGTTCTCTTTTCTTTACTTTTTCTTTCTGTGTTCAAGATATTGTTTACTTTCTGTCTTCCTTGATTTAATCAATTGATAAAAAAAGAAAGCTAGAAGGCGAAACTAATTTTTTATTACTTTTTTTATTGAATCTGGCCATCATCTAAACTTAAAAAAAGTCACATGCTTTCTAAAAAAGACTATGTAACAATAAATAATATTAGCAACCGTTTATTAAACAAAAAAACGAATTTATGATATTGTACTTATAGCATTTTAATACATTTTACATTTTTCAAAAAATGATACTTCTTATTGTGAAATAAAATTAGAGATAGCAGACTTCACTAGCAAGATATTTTCTCGTACAATTATTAGATTGATTTTTAAAATTGTGAGGCATATGGAATCTACTTTCTGATTCGTAGACAGAATTAGGCTACAAAAAATGTATATTACAATTGCTCAAGGTTCTATATTTTTAGAATATTATATTCAAAATCTATAATTCTTGACACTTCCACAACACGCATTAATAATTTGTTCCATTAAGAATAATATATTAAAAGTGTTACAAGAAAGGAAATCTTTTTATATTTATTCAGCTAATATAAACGACTTTTTGCTGGTCTTGACACTATCTTTTTAATCATAATCTCATCCTAAGATAATACTTGTCTCAGACAGATGTCAAATAATCTCGACCACGGTAGAAGCAGCTGTTTTCGAAATAAAAATCAATTCATGCAATAAACTTTATGTCTTCCCAAGAAGCTGTTCTCTTTTCATAAATTTTTTTCTGTGTTCTAGATATTGTTTACATTCTGTCTTCCCTGATTTAATCAAATGATAAAAATGGCAAGCTATCGTGTGAAACTATTTTTTTTTATTTTTATTTTTTTATTGAATCTGGCGTCATCTTTTCAGGTTACATTTTCTAAGAAGAAAAGACAATGTAGCATTAAAAATATTTGTAACCGTTTATTAAACAAAAAATAACTTTATAATATTGTATTTATAGCATTTTAATACATTTTATTTAAAAAAAATGAAACTTCTTATTGTGAAATAAAATTAGATATAGGAAACTTCCAAAGCAAGATATTTTTTCGTACAGTTATTAGATTGATTGCCAAAATTATGATGACTATTTACTCTACTTTTTGATTCGTAGACAGAATTATTCTACAAAAAATGTAGATTACAATTGCTCGAGATTCTATATTTTTAGAATATGATATTCAAAATCTGTAATTCTTGGCGCTTCCACATTACGTATTAATAATTTCTTTTACTGAATATAATATATTAAAAGTGTTACAAGAAAGGAAATCTTTTTATATTTATTCAGCTAAGATAAACGATGTTTTGCTGTTCTTGACACTATCTTTTTAATAATAATCTCGTCCTAAGGTAATACTTGTCTCAGACAGATGTCAAATAATCTCGACCACGGTAGACACAGCTGTTTTCTAAATAAAAATCGATTCATGCAATAAACTTTATGTCTTTCCAAGAAGGTGTTCTCTTTTCTTTACTTTTTTTTCTTTGCTCCAGATATTATTTACTTTCTGTCTTCTCTGATTTAATCAATTGATAAAAATGAAAAGCTAGAAGGTGAAACTAATTTTTTATTGCATTTTTTATTGAATCTGGTCATCATCTTTACTTAAAAAATGTTACATTTTTTCTAAGAAGAAAAGATTATGTAACAATAACGAATATTAGCAACCATTTATTTAACAAAAAATAAATTTATAATATTGTACTTATTCCATTTTACTTTTCAAAAAATTATACTTCTTATTGCGAAGTAAAATTACAAATAGCAAATATACCATTTACAAGCAAGATATTTTTTAGCACACATATTAGATTGGTTGTCAAAATTTTGATGAACATCTAATCTTTGATTCGTTGATTGAATTAGGCTACAAAAAATGTAGATTATAATTGGACTAGATTGTATATTTTTAGAATCTGATTTTCAAAATATGTAATTCTTGACACGTCCAAAATATGTATTAATAATTTGTTTTATTAAGAATAATATATTAAAATTGTTACAAGAAAGGAAATCTTCTTTTATGTATTCAGTTAACATAAACGAATTTCTTCTGGTCATGACACTATTCTTTTAATCATAATCTCGTCCTAAGATAATACTTGTCTCAGACAAATATCAAATAATCTCGATCACAGTAGAAGCAGCTGTTTTCTAAAGGAAAATTCATTCAACAATAAAATTTATATCTGTCCAAAACTCTGTTCTCTTTTCATTATATTTTCTTTCTGTGTTCAGGATACTGTTTAGTTTTTGTCTTCCCTGATTTAATAAATTGATAAAATAGACAAGCTAGAGAGTGAAACTAATTTTTTATTATTTTTATTATTGAATCTGGTCATTATCTTTACTTAAAAAAAATTTACATTTTTTCTAAGAAGAAAATTCAACGTAACAATATTTGCAACCGTTTATTAAGCAAAAAATAATTTTATGATATCGTACTTAATGCATTTTGTTACATTTTCCTTTTTAAAAAATGATACTTCTTATTGTAAAATAAAATTAGAAATAGCAGACTTTTAGAAGGAAGGTATTTTTTCGGACAGTTATCACAATGATTGTCAATATTTTGTTGTAATCTACTTATTGATTCGTCGGCTGAATTAGGCTAAAAAAATTTTAATTACAATTGGACTAGATTCTATATTTTTAGAATGTAATGCTCAAAATTTGTAATTCTTGACACTTCACAATACGTATTAATAATTTATTTCATGAAGTATAATATATTAAAAATGTTACAAGAAAGAAAAAAATTCTCTTATTTATTCAGCTAAGATAAACGACTTTCTGCTGATCATGACACCATCCTTTTAATCATAATCTCGTCCTAAGATAATACTTGTCTCAGAGAGATGTCAAATAATCTCGACCACGGTAGAAGCAGCTGTTTTCTAAAGGAAAAGCGATTCAAACAATAAACTTTGTGTCTTTCCAAGAAGCTGTTTTCATTTGTTTACATTTTTTTGTGTTTTAGATATTGTTTACTTTTTGCCTTCCCTGCTTTAGTCAATTGATAAAAATGGAAAGCTAGCGTGTGAAACTAATCTTTTATTTCTTTTTTTATTGAATCTGGCGCCATCTTTTCTCAGAAAAGGTTACATTTTCTAAGAAGAAAAGACAATTTAACTATAAATAATATTTGCAACCGTTTATTAAACAAAAAATAATTGTATAATATTATATTTATAGCATTTTAATAAATTGTACTTTTTCAAAAAATGATTATTCTTATTGTAAAATAAAATTAGAAATAGCAGACTTTACAAGCAAGATATTTCTTCGTACAATTATTAGATTGATTGTCAACATTTTGATGAATTTGTAATCTACTTTTTGATTCGTTGGCTGAATTAGGTTACAAAAAATGCAGATTACAATTGGAGTAGATTCTATATATATTTAGAATGTGACATTTAAAATTTGAAATTTTTGACAGTTCCACAATACGTATTATTAATATTTTTTTAATAAGCATAGTATATTAAAAGTGCAGTGTTAAAAATCTGCTGCATTTTGTTGTAACTCACTCCACTGCTTGTATAGAAAACGGTTACTTGGCCGTGAAATGGAGCTTTCTCATTGGTTGGAATAGAGGTATTATATACAAGCGGTGGAGTGAGTTGCAACAAAATGCAGCAGATTTTTAACAGTGTGTTACAAGAAAGGAAATCTTCTTTTATTTTTTCAGCTAAGATAAATGACTTTTTGCTGATCATGACACTAACCTTTTAATCATAATCTCGTCCTAAGATAATACTTGTCTCAGACAGATGTCAAATAATCTCGGCCACGGTAGAAGCAGCTGTTTCCTAAAGGAAAATCGATTCATACAGTAAACTTTATGTCTTTCCAGGAAGCTTTCTCTTTTCTTTATATTTTTTTCTGTGTTTTAGATATTGTTTACTTTTTGTCTTTCCTGATTTAATAAATTAATAAAAATGACAATCTAGACGGTGAAGCTAATTTTTTATTACTTTTTTTATTGAATCTGTCCATCATCTTTACTTAAAAAAAAAAAAATGTTACATTATTTCCAGTGTTCTCGCTAACATTTGACAAACGTTAGTAATTTGGCTAATTAAAAATAAAAAACATTCGCCAAATGAAAACTAGTCGTTGGAGGCCACCGTAATACTTACCCATCATTTATATGCATATGAAAATAAAACATGTGAAAACTGTTTATACAATGTATTTCAATTCCAAAACTAAATTTAAATATTGTTAATACACATAGTAATATTCTATTAATGAATTGCTGATGCACCAATTTCAACAAATTATATAAAACGCCAAACTACTCAAGAAGTACCAAACTGCGTAAAAGAAACATCCATATAACTCCAAAAATTATAATCATATTAACTAACAGCATACTGCGTCGGATTAAGCGTCTCATTTTCAATTAAAATATACCTC
This sequence comes from Maratus speculifer, assembly GCA_964019185.1. Lineage (NCBI taxonomy): Eukaryota > Metazoa > Arthropoda > Arachnida > Araneae > Salticidae > Maratus > Maratus speculifer. The sequence continues at coordinate 197,062,621 of OZ025302.1, read as the reverse complement.
TGAATTGAAATTTGAATGAAATACAGGGTCATGAAAAATCGAAGAATGTGGAAAACAGGATTACAAATATCTCGACAACTAACAATCCGATCGACTTCGTTCTTTATGCAAAATGTGTGTTTTTTTATTGCCTTTTACATGCATTCCTTAAAATAAAAAAAAATCGAAAATTTTTGTATACCTTTCATCAGAACGAATTTTTCAACAATCCGGAAAAAATAGTTCCGGATAATCGAGGTTGCTGATATTCAATAGGCTTCGTCCCATTCTTACATACTAAGTACATACAAAATTTCAAGTCTCAATATCTCAATTTGTTCGTGATATCTCACGAACAAATTTTCGTATATTAATATATGATTCACGAACAAAATTTCGAATTGAGAGTTTACAGACAGACTGACAGACAGACAGACAGACATACGGACGGCAAAATTTTTTTTTTTCTAAAAATATGTTTTTCGAAATCTCCACTATCTAAAACGTGTAAATCCGTCAAAATAATTTTTCGATTTTCAAAACGATTTCAAGACTTACCCTATACTACGTATGATGGGTAAGTAAAAGTATTAGCAAAATAGATTCGCCCTGTAAAACAAAAAATTATCTTTAATCCATTAATGTACCTATTTTTTTCAATATGTTTGTAAATAACCTAAGTTTTTAAAACTGCGACAATGATTCTCATTATCTAATTTCAACTATCCACAACAAATATATTAAAAATATGTATATATGCATACTCATGAAAAACGAAAAAGAAAAGAAAGAAAAAGCAAAAATTGAGCACTAGCAATTTGGCGAATCTAATCGCTTGTTTACTTACCAAATGGAGAATTTAGTCGCAATTTGGCGCAATGGCGAGCGACAGCGAGAACCCTGATTGTTTCTAAAAGAAAGGATAATGTAAGTATAAAAAATATTTGCAACTATTTATTGAGCAAAAAATAATTTTATAGCATTGTACTTATAGCATTAATTAATATTTATTTTATAATTTTTACTTTCTCAAAAAATGTTTATTCTTATTGTGAAATAAAATTATAAATAGAAGACTTTACAAGCAAGATATTTCTTCGTATAGTTACTAGATTCATTGTCAAAATGTCAAAATTTTGATGAATATACTCTAATTTTTGACTGATTGAAGAATTTGGCTACAGAAAATGGAGACGTTTCTCCTCTGTACTGCATGCAATAAAAACAATTCAAACTGCAATCTTGCATGCAATAAAAACAATTCAAACTGCAATCTCTCTATCGATACTTCATGCAACTCAGATAGGGTTGCGGGCAACTTTTCTTTATTGCACGATAATTACATTCATGCTGCTAATAATAAAAGTAGCTGCTAATATTAAAATTTTTTACATTAAAAAATATTTAACTTATGTATTGGAAGATAGTAGTAATACTAAAATTTTACAAATGGGTATAAACAAAGATTCTTAAGCCTCTTTCCGGCACGCATATTTCAGATGTGTATATTGCTGGGACGATTACTGTTTCTAAACCAACAGGAGAGCGTCATTATCACGGTCAAGTACACGCCCACACAGTTTGATTGACAGGAACTCGTGGACAATTGACGGTGCTAATTATAACGATAATCTGTTGCGGATGAAAGTGAGCTGACTGGCTGAATTGTTAGAGCGTCGAGATTGAAACCGGAGGATATGGGTTCGAGTCCATCGCGGGCCGAGAGTCCGTTGGTGATTTTTTTTTAAATTATTGGAGGCTGTCTTTTATTAATAAATAAGACATTAAAAAAAATATTTCAAACCCTTTTAATATTCTAAATATCGTTCCAAAATGATTTATATATATATTAAACAAATGGGAAAAAAAGTATTCTGCGAAAATATCCGTATAAGCAAAATTCTTACTTTAATTTTTATTTATTTATTTATTTATTTATTTATTTCAGGATCAGAGGAAGTATAATTTCTAATTGAAGTAAATAAAATTCAGTCATTTTGAAAAAAAAAAAAATTCTTTCGTACCTTTAATTTTTAATTACCGAGTACAAATTCAAACAATCCGAGTACAAATAAATAATAAACACACACGATCAATTGTCCACGAGTTCCTGTCAATCAAACTGTGTGGGCGTGTACTTGACCGTGATAATGACGGTCTCCTATTGGTTTAGAAACAGTAATCGTCCCAGCAATATACACATCTGAAACATGCTTCCGGCACGCATACTTTTCGCTCATTCTCAAGATGTTGAGTTTCTCAGAATCCTTGATTATTCTCACCCAGTGATGGTAACCTCATCGCGTAATTTTTTTTTCCAACCACCTTCGTCGTTCCAAGCCCAAGCTCGCACTCTGATGGTTGTTGCTCTCGGCACTGTTTTCATGTAACTTGGCGATAATCATACTTGGAGTAGCGATAGATGCTTCCGTCGAGGAGTTTGATTTCCTTCCGAACCGAGTACAAAGTAATTTTTTTCTTGCAGCATTGGATTGGATGGAACGTGTCTTACTGAAAGCTGTACTCTTTAAAAGTTTTTACACACAATTTTTTACTTTGTACTCGGTTTACTTCGTACTCGGTTCGGAAGGAATTCAAAGTCGACGGAAGCGTCTATCGCTAAGCCAATTATGATTATCGCCAAGTTACGTGAAAACAGTGCCGAGAGCAACAACCAATCAGAGTGCGAGCTTGGCCTAGGAACGATGAAGGAGGTTGGAAAAAAAATTACGCAACCTCATCAGCCAGATTTTCCCTCAAAATTTACCACGTCAGTATGATTCCCCCCCCCCTTAACGAAGTCACCGGAGCTGCCCTCTGTCGGGAATATTTTTTAACTACATTATTCCCTATGTTACCCTCCCCCCCTCTTTTTGGCTTTTTAACTTAAAAATATAGTATATTTTTAAAGTGAAATATATAATAAGAGAAAATAATTAAGAACTTTTGAAAGATTTTTCTTGTTTCAATTAAAAAAAAGTACGTACTCGAGGATTAACATACTGAAAAAAAATAATTAAATTGGTTTATTTAAACTAATCATATAATTTCGACGATTAGTAATAATTTGAAATATTTCATTTTAAAACAATTTAAATATATGTCTAAGAAGTGTCTGAAAGTGAAGATATGGATCTCCTCTATTATTGTATAAGCTTATACTACAGAAATAAATTACGCATACAAATTAAAAACTTTAGTAATGGATTTAATTAACAATTAGTTCTGGGATGATAGAGAAGGTGTGTTACATCTCCTAACATAACCTTTTAAAATGTTATTCAATTTGTATTTTCACTTAGAAAAGGGTTTTTCTTTCTTCGAATATTCATTCTTTGGCAGCGAAAAGCAATTTTACAATGGCCCACCTTGTATGTTGTAATTGCACAGATAATGCGAAAGTCAGTTTTAGTCCAATTCTATGGATTTTCCAGAAATGTTGATGCAGAACAATAAAGGAAATACATTAATGTTTGATCGTCCATTGTAAAATATCGCATTATGCATTAAAAAAAAAAAAAAAAAAAAAAAAAAAAAAAAAAAAAAAAAAAAGGATAAAAAAAAAAAAAAAAAAAAAAAAAAAAAAAAAAAAAAAGGATTGGAGGGATAATAATGAATTGCAGCTAGCAGCACTTAACACGAGGATACCATACATCTATCGTATCTCAGCATATAGCACAATTATCCAGTTCTGATTTCATCCATGGTTGTAAAATTAACCAGCCCTTCATGCTATGAAGAAAAAATGCATTGTTCAGATTATGAAGCTTGCGACATGGAACGAGGCTTGTCTTCCCCGTGCATTACTATGGTGTTTGAAAATGTTTATTTTAGCCACTGAGCTAAGTATTTTAAATATCTCAGTCTGAACGGGATTTCAAGAATCATACACAGTAATTACGCCGCTTATTTTGGGGAGAAAATATCTAAGAGCGAAAATTTTCAAAAACATCGAAATTTTTCACGAAACCACGAAAATTCCCTTTTTACCACAGAGCTCTGTTTTCCTCTCAAATGGGAGAAATTTCCCACGAGTTACTACCACTATTCTCACCAGTAAAATCGTCTTGTAGATTTTGCCTTATCTAATCTGAGCCTTTTCGCGATTCAGTTAAGCAAAATTTTCTGTTTAAAAAATCGATGTTACACAATTAAAAATTCTGTAAAAGACGCTCGTGCCGCAGATGTTAAAGCTCATATTTTATGTTTTGTAGATTATGGGTGTTTTGAATTCTGCAAAATGAGGCATTTTTTTCGTCACCTATTGCATAGCTGTTTCTGAAGCAGCTGAACGAGAAAAAAATATATAAATTTTAATTTAAATATAATAAAATGACATTTACACCATTCAGAGATAATGCATAAATCAGAAATACAATCTGGCAAAATTTAGTCCATAATTTAAATCAACCTGTAAATCCTATGAAATATTTCCGTAAAATTTTGTTTCTGACAACTGTGATAAACGTGCTTTTATTTTGACACTTAATTTTATTGTTATTATTATTATTATTTATTGTGAAAATACAGCATACACTACCCTCATTCCAATCTGTATTCCTCAAAAAATGTTCCATGAATATGTCATGGAAAGATTTAAAAATACATTTTCAATATTTTTCATTGGATTTGAATGAAACACCTTCAAATACTTTTTAAATGTTTTTCTCTTATATATTTCGGCCTCTCTAAAATTGACAATAACATTATTGAATTTATTTTTTTCTGTCCTTTCATCGCTTTTATTTCTTTTACGTTACGACTGATAACGCTTTGCATTGTAATATTTCAGGTGCTGAGTGGAAATAATGTGTGGCGTTTCAGGGAGCGAATAGCTACTGAAATGCATTCAAAAATATTTCAAATTGCATGTTATGAATTTTGTAATTTCCTGTGAGAAATTGGATAGATTATTGGGACATTTTAGTTTTCAGTTAAGACAAAAAAAAAAAAAAAAAAAAAAAAAAAAAAGGAACGATTGAAATCGCAATATATTTTTGATGCCATCTGGCAAATCTGATTGATTTTTCTCAAATCTTATTTTAGAGTAGAATTTCACGATTCGTCAGAATATTTTCAAAGAGAAAAAGAACTTTATAACAAGTTTTTCTGATCTATAGAGGGCTGTCGGAGGCGACTAATTTTTTTTAACATTTTCCAACAAAGTTGATAAATGATTATGATTTCGGATTGTCTTTTCGTCTGTCCACGTACTAGCTCGCGTAAGTATTCTCGGATTACCCTGAAATTTTTGGAGGTTATTGACATTTACCCTTGCATGAATACTATTTCAAATGAAGTTAACAGCATCATCAATTTATTTACAGCGACAATTAAAAGTAAATATATCCCCCAGGGGGATACCTTCTTTAGGTATTCACGGACTTCACAACCCCGGGCACCTGAGTGACCTTTCTCTTTTCCTTTTCCTCTTACTCCTCTTGTCTTCCTTTCATCTTTGTTTCACTCTCATTGTGGTTTCCTTTTAGGAGGTGAGGGCAATTCTGTATGAACCGATATCATCCTGTATATCGACTCATGAAGAATTGTAAACCACCCACGTATTGGCCGAGCGTGGCGACCCGTGTCCCTGGAAAGGGGGATCCTTGCAGTTGAGGGAAATCAACACACTGTTTTGGCCTCTGCTTCAGGTAGACGGAGGGGATATTGGTCCCGTATACACCAATCGACTGGTCAGCTGACTTTGTCACTGGCTTTAGAGATCAAGTGATCGAGCAGCTACTAGTCTCGTTAAGGGTGGAGACTGACATAGGGTTGTCTTGTGACCGTATGGGCCCTGGTTAGCGCTGTTGCACGAATGTGCATCCCCTTGTTGGGTACGGTAGTGGGTGGTGCGGCCGGGGTCTGAATTATATTTTTTTGATTATGGAGGGAAAAGCTTCATTTCCTTCTATTTCTCTCCTTGGTGGAAAGCAACAAAGTGTACAGACGCCTTCTTTCACTCGCTTCTTTACCGTTAAACGTACTGATAGCCACTCTGATTGCTCCTTTTAAAAGACTTCATCATTTTCTTTGTTAAAACATTCCAATCTGTCTTGAGAAATGGTCATTCTCTCAAAAAACTACAATCTGGGCACTTACTAGTTGAGGTTTCTGCTGTCAAACAATCACAGTTTCTTTCTAATTGCTCTACAATAGGTTTTTTTCCCGTGTCTGTCCAAGCTCATAAAACTCTAAATACAAGTCGTGGTATAATATCCGAATCTCGCCTTTTATTCTCCACTAAGGATGGACTTACAGAAAATTTAAAAGACCAAGATGTAATAGATGTACGCCGTATCACTAGCCGTCGAAATGGAGACGTTTTACCGATAAAGCATGCCATTCTAACATTTAATAGCCCTACATTACCAACCACAATTAAAGCTGGCTATCTAAGCTGTCCAGTCCGCCCCTATATACCAAATCTTATCCGTTGTTTTAAATGCCAGAGTTACGGCCATACTAACACTACTTGTCGTGGATCTGTTACCTGCGCACGTTGTGCAGAAGTCGGCCATGACAATAAATCATGTGAAAAACCCGAACGCTATGCAAATTGTAAAGGAGATCATACAGCATACTTCCGCACTTATACTAATTGGAACCGAGAAACTGAAATTCTTACTCTTAAAATTAGTCAAAATTTGTCTTATCCTGATGCCCGCAAACTTGTTGAAACCAGAACTCCATCTATTGGAATTTCTTGCTCCAGCTTATTTAAGAACCAATAAAATTCCGTAAGACACATAAGTACCCAAACTAATACCTCATATCCACCAAGGAAATCAACCATAACACAGTCAACTAACACACCAATCAAAGAAACCCGTGATATCTGTCTCCCTACTAAATGTTCCGGCAACCCACAATTAAAACGTTGGCTTCTTCATCAGAACCTGACCTAGAAAAACGGCGACAGAAGCCTCAAATTCAATCTAAGACATCATCCAAACTTAAAACTGAAACTGCGACTGTTCCATCCCAAAAAAATACTTTAAATCAACTGAACCACAGACTAAGATCAAGGGAGATACTAGTACTAAAATACCAATACAGAGGTCTGATACTACCCGTAAAACAAATTTACAAAAAAAATCTAAAATATCTACTCCTGCCTCTCCACGGTGGAAAATTGTGGGAAAAAGACAGAAAAATTCTTCACTTAGAGCTTGTATCCGAAATGTAAAAGACCCGAAGCAGCTACAAAACTATGTTGAGGAGGCCATGGAGTCAGAGGCTTACAACTATGACTCAGATTCAGAGGACAATACTATAGTAGAAGAGTATGTGCCTTACTAAATTTTTTTTATTACTCTGAGTTTTAAATTTTTTATATAGTTTTATGTAGTATTTGTCTGTTTTATTTTTTGTGTTATTGTCTTACTGCTTTCGAATTTTAACTATTTGTAGAATTTTAACAATTTAAATCTTTTTAATCTCATCGATTGTTTTAATTATATCTTCATGTACCACCATATTTCCTTTTTTCCTTTACTTCATATCTATGCCCGTCTTTTGATACGATTATTACTTTTTTCATATTTAACATTTAACATTTTATATTACATTTTTAACTTTTGTATTCAATACCTTGTTCTTGGCGCAGCATGACCCACAGGGGACCTTGCTCCAGAAAACCTTATTCAAACTACCAACCAAAAGTAGATATAAGTAAATATAATAAAATGTCATTTAAACCCAACATAGGAAATGCATAATCGAGAAATGCAATCTCGTAAAACTCAATCGATAGTTTAAATCACTCTGTACATCCAATGAAATATTTCCGAAAAATTTTCGACAACTTTGATAAACTTGGTTTTATTTTCTGATATTTCTTATCATTTATTGTAAAAAAGCAGCATACACTATCCTCTTTCTAATCCATCTTTTTCAAAAGTAATTCCTCCAGAAATATACTATGAATATGTTGCAAAATGATTTGAAAATAAATTTTCAATATTTCTCACAGTATTTGAATGAAACCCCTTCAAATATTATTGAATATCTTTCTCTTACATTTTTCGGCCTCTCTAAAATAGGCAATAACATTCTGGAATTTATTTTTTGCGTATTTTCATCGCGTTTAGTTCTTTAATGTTACGACTAATAGCGCTTGACATTGTAATAATTTATGAGTTGTGTGGAAATAATTTGCACATTTATGGAGAAGCAGGGAGCGGATAACTACTGAAATGCATTCAAAAATATTTCAAATTGCATGTCATGAATTTTGAAATTTCCTGTGCGAAATTGAATACATTATTGGTACATTTTAGATTTCATATAAGACAAATGTAAGGAAAGATAGAAATCGCAATGTATTTTTGATGCCATATAGTAAATCTCATTGAATTTTCCAAATCGTATTTTAAAGTAGAATTTCACGATTCTTCAGAATATTTCCAAAGAGAAGTAGAACTTTGTAACAGGTTTATCTGATCTATGCAGGGCTGTCGAAGGCGACTAAATTTTTTAACACTTTCCAACAAAGTTGAAAAGTGTTTATGATTTTGGTTTGTCTGTTCGCCTGTCCGCACTCTAGCGCGCGTAAATATACCAGGATTGCCCTGAAAATTTGGAGGTTACTAACATTTACCCTACCCGAGCCCTATTCCAAATGAAGTTTCTAGCATCATTAATTTATTGACAGCGACAATCAAAAGTAAAGGTAAGTAAATATAATATAAGTAAATATAATAAAGTGTTATTTACACCCATCATAAATAATGCATAATTGAGAAATGCAATCCTGTAAAATTCAGTCCATAATTTGATAATTCCCCCTTTACATCCAATGAGATAGTTTCATAAAATTTTGTTTTCGACAACTTTGATAAACTTGCTTTTATTTCGACACATATTTATTATTGTTATTATTATTATCATTTATGGTGAAAATCCACCATACACTATCTTTCTAATCTGTCTTTTTCAGAAGTAATTCCTTCAAACATATAGTATGAATATGTCACGAAAATATTTGAAAATAAATTTTCAATATTTTTCACTGGATTTGAATGAAAATTCTTCAAATATTATTGAATATTTTTCTCTTATATATTTCGGCCTTTCTAAAATTGATAACATTCTTGAATTTATTTTTTTGTGTTTTTCCATCGCGTTTAATTCTTTAACGTTGCGACTGATAACGCTTGGCATTGTAATAATTCAGGAACTGCGTGGAAATAATTTGCACATTTATGGAGAAGCAGGAGAGCGAATAGCTACTGAAATGCATTCAAAAATATTTCAAATTGAATGTCATGAATTTTGTAATTTCCTGTGTGAAATTGAATACATTATTAGGAATTTTAGTTTTCATATAACATAGATGAAAGGAAAGATAGAAATCGCAATGTATTTTTGACGCCATCTAGTAAATCTCATTGATTTTTTCAAATCGTAATTTAGAGTAGAATTTCGCGATTCGTCAGAATATTTGCAAAGAGAAATAGAACTTTGTAACAGGGTTATCTGATCTATGCAAGGCTGTCAAAGGCGACTAAATTTTTTAACACTTTCCAAAAAAGTTGAAAAGTGTTTATAATATCGGTTTGCCTGTTCGCCTGTCCGCGCTATATCGAGCTTAAATATACTAGGATTGTTTTGAATATTTGCAGGTTATTAATGTTTACCCTACTTGAGCCCTATTTCAAATGAAGTTTCCAGCATCATTCATTTATTAACAGCGACAATCAAACGTAAATATAAGTAAATGCAATAAAATGTTATTTACACCCATCATAAAAAATGCATAATTGAGAAATGCAATCCCGTAATATTCATCCATAATTTGACAATTCCCCATGTACATCCAATGAAATAGTTTCATAAAATTTTGTTTTCGACAACTTTGGTAAACTTGCTTTTATTTTGAAAAATATTTATTATTATTATTATTATTATTATTATTATTATTATTATTATTATTATTATTATTATTATTATTATTATTATTATTATTATTATTATTATTATTATTATTATTATCATTTGCTGTGAAAATCCGGCATACACTATCTTTCCAAACTGTCTTTTTCAAAAATAATTACCTCAAACATATAGTATGAATATGTCATGAAAATATTTGAAAATAAATTTTCAATATTTTTCACTGGATTTGAATGAAACTTCTTCAAATATTATTGAATATTTTTCTCTTATACATTTCGGCCTTTTTTAAATTGACAATAACATTCTTGAATTCTTTTTTTGTGTCTTTTCATTGCGTTTAGTTCTTTAACGCTGCGACTGATAACGCTTGGCATTGTAATAATTCAGGAGCTGAGTGGAAATAATTTGCACATTTATGGAGAAGCAGAGAGCGAATAGCTACTGAAATGCACTGAAAAATATTTTAGATGCATGTCATGAATTTGTAATTTCCTGTGTGAAATTAGATATATTATTGGGGCATTTTAGTTTTCATATAAAACAAATCAAAGGAAAGATAGAAATTGCAATATATTTTTTGATGTCATCTGTTAAATCTCATCGATTTTTTCAAATCGTATTTTACAGTAGAATTTCACGATTCGTCAGAATAATTTCAAAGAGAAAAAGAGACTTATAAAAAGTTTTTGTGATCTATGCAGGGCTGTCGGAGGCGACTAATTTTTTAAACACTTTCCAACAAAATTCAGAAGTGTTTATGATTTCGGATTGTCTGTTCGTCTGTCCGCGTACTAGCTCGCTTAATTATACTCGGATTGCCCTGAAATTTTTGGAGGTTATTGATGCTTACCCTAGCATGAACACTATTTCAAATGAATTTTCTAGCGTCATTAATTTATTTACAAGGACAATCAAAAGTAAATAAAAGTAAATATAATTAAATGTCATTTACACCATTCACACATAATGCATAATTGAGAAATACAATTTAATAAAATTCTGTCCATAATTTGAATCACCCTGTACATCCAATGAAATATTTCCCTAAAATTTTGTTTTCGACAACTTTGATAAACTGGTTTTTATTTTGTCAGATATTTATTATTATTATTATCATTATTATTATTATCATTTATTGTGAAAATGCAGCATACTCTATCCTCTTTCTAATCTATGTTTTTCAAAAGTAATTCCTCCAAATATGTAGCATGAATATATCATGAAAGGATTTAAAAATACATTTTCAATATTTTTTTCACTGGATTTGAATGAAACTCCTTCAAATATAATTGAATATTTTTCTCTTATATATTTCGGCCTTTCTAAAGTTGACTATAATATTCTTGAACTGTCTTTGTGTGTTTTTCCATTTCGTTTAGTTCTTTAAAGTTGCGACTGATAACACTTGGTATTGTAATAATTCAGGAGCTGAGTGGAAATAATTTGCACATTTATGGACAAGCAGGGAGTGAAAAGCTACTAAAATGCATTCAAAAATATTTCAAATTGCATGTCATGAATTCTGTAATCTCCTGTGTGAAAATAGATACATTATTGGGACATTTTAGTTTTCATATAAGACAAATCAAAGGAAAGAAGATAGAAATCGCAATATATTTTGATGTCATCTGGTAAATCTCATTGAATTTTTCAAATAGCATTTTATAGTAGAATTTCACGATTCGTCAGAATATTTACAAAGAGAAAAAGAACTTTGTAACAAGTTTTTGTATCTATACAGGGCAATCGAAGGCGATTAATTTTTTAACATTTTCCAACAAAGTTGAAAAGTGTTTATGATTTTAGATTGTCAGCGCTCTAATTCTCGTAAATATACTCGAAATGCCTTGAGATTTTTGGAGGTTATTGACGTTCACCCTAGCACGAACCCTATTTCAAATGAAGTTTCTAGCATCATCAATTTATTTACAAATTGTGTCATCAAAAATAAATATAAGTCAATTGACAATCAAAAATAAATATAAATAAATATACTATAAGTAAATACATTAAAATGTCATTTACACCCATCATAGATAATTGAGAATAGCAAATTGAGAATTACAATCTCGTAAAATTCAGTCCTTAATTTGAATCTTCCTGTATATCCAATGAAATATTTTCGTAAAATTTTGTTTTCGACAACTTTGATAAACTTGTTTTTATTTTGACAGATATTTATTATTATTATTATCATTTATTGTGAAAATACAGCATACACTACCCTCTTTCCAATCTGTCTTTTTCAAAAGTAATTCCTCAAAACACGTTCCACGAATATGTCATGGAAAGCTTTAAAAACACATTTTCAATATTTTTCACTGTATTTGAATGAAACTCCTTCAAATATTATTGAATATCTTTACCTTACATTTTTCGGCCGCTCTAAAATAGATAACATTCTGAAATTTATTTTTTCTGTATTTTCATCGCGTTTAGTTCTTTAACATTGCAACTGATAACGATTGGCATTGTAATAATTCAGGAGCTGAGAGGAAATAATTTGTGGCGTTTCAGGGAGCGAATAGCTACTGAAATGCATTAAAAAATATGTCAAATTGCATGTCATGAATTGTGTAATTTCCTGAGTGAAATTGGATACATTATTGGGACACTTTAGTTTTCATATAAGACAAATCAAAGAAAAGATAGAAATTGCAATATTTCATGATGTCATCTGGTAAATCTGATTGATTTTTCTGAAATCTTACTTTAGAGTAGAATTTCACGATTCGTCAGAATATTTTCAAAGAGAAAAATAGTTTTATAACAAGTTTCTCTGACCTATGCAGGATTGTCGGAGGCGACTAACTTTTTTAACATTTTCCAAGAAAGTTGAAAAGTGTTTATGATTTCGGATTGTATTTTCATCTGTCCGCGCTCTAGCTCTCGTAAATACACTTGAATTGACCTGATATTTTTGAAGATTATTGACGTTTACCCTAGCACGAATCCTATTTCAATTGAATTTTCTAGCATCATTAATTTATTTACAGGGACAATCAAAAGTACATGTAAATAAATGTAATATACGTAAATAAAATAAAATTTCATTTACAGCCATCATAGGAAATGCATAATTGAGAAATACAATTTTGTAAAATTCAGCCTATAATTTGAAACATAGTTGCGTCCAATGAAATAGTTCCGTAAAATTTTGTTTTCGACAACTTTGATAAAAATGTTGTTTTATTTCAACACACATTTTATTATTTTTTTTTTATTAAAATCCGGCGTATACTACCCTATTTCCAATCTGTCTTTTTCAAAAGTAATTCCTTCAGAAATATACTATGCAAAAGATTTGAAAATACATTATCAATATTTTTCACTGGATTTGAATGAAACTCCTTCACATATTATTGAATATTTTTCTCTTATATATTTCGGCCTTTCTAAAATTGACAATAAAATTCTTGAATTTATTTTTTGCGTTTCTCCATTGCATATAGTTCTTTAATGTTACGGCTGATAACGCGTGACATTGTAATAATTCAGGAGCTGAGTGGAAATTTTTGCACAGTGATGGAGAAGCAAGGAGCGAATAGCTACTGAAATGCATTCAAAAATATTTCAAATTGCATGTTTTGAATTTTGCAATTTCCTGTGTGAAATTCGATACATTATTGGGACATTTTAGTTTTCATGTAAGACAAATAAAACCAAAGATATAAATTGCAATATATTTTTTGATGTCATCTGGTAAATCTCACGGATTTTTTCAAATAGTATTTTATAGTAGAATTTCAGGATTCGTCAGACTATTTACAAAGAGAAAAAGAACTTTGTAACAAGTTTTTTTTATCTATACAGGGCAGTCGGAGGAGATTTATTTTTTTAACACTTTCCAACAAAGTTGAAAAAGGTTTTTGATTTCAGAGTGTCTGTTCGTCTGTCCGCGCTCTAATTCACTTAAATATACTTGAAATGCCTTGAAATTTTTGGGGAGTTTAGACGTGTACCTTAGCACGAACCCTATTTCAAATGAAGTTTCTAGCATTATCAATTTATTTACAAGGACAATCAAAAACAAATATAAGTAGATATTTATAAGTAAATACATTAGAATGTCATTTACACCCATCATAGATAATGCATAATTCAGAAATACAATCTCGCAAAATTCAGTCCTTAATTTGAATTTTTTTGTATATCCAATGAAATATTTTCGTAAAATTTTGTTTTCGACAACTTTTATAAACTTGCTTTTATTTTGACACATATTTATTATTATTATTATTATTATTATCATTTATTGTGAAAATCCAGCATGCACTACCTTTCCAATCTGTCTTTTTCAAAAGTAATTCCTTCAAACATATAGTATGAATATGTCATGAAAATATTTGAAAATATATTTTCAATATTTTTCACTGCATTTCAATGCAACTCCTTCAAATATTATTGAATATTTTTCTCTTATATATTTCAACCTTTCTAAAATTGACGATAACATTCTTGAATTTATTTTTTTTGTATTTTTCCATTGCGTGTAGTTCTTTAACGTTGCGACTGAGAACGCTGTCATTGTAATAATTCAGGAGCTGAGTGGAAATTATTTGCACATTTATAAAGAAGGAGGGAGCGAATAGTTACTGAAATGCATTCAAAAATATTTCAAATTGCATGTCATGAAGTTTGTAATTTCCTGTGTGAAATTGGATACATTATTGGGACATTTTAGTTTTCATATAAGACAAGTCAAAGGAAAGATAGAAATCGCAATATATTTTTGATATCGTAACTGCGTCCTCGGTTAAAAAATTTACACGAAAATTTAATATGCAACAACTGACTCTGACTTTATTATTAAAAAATCGACCAATACGCAAAATATATAGTTCCTAAATAACAAAAAACTGTCAATTGAATGCTTTTGAGATTAAAATCGAATTTAAAAATGAGTCATAAAATAACCAATTTGTTCGATTTCATCGATTTTTTCAAATCGTATTTTGGAGTGGAAGTTCACGATTTGTCACAATATTTGCAACGAAAAGAAAAAAAAAGAACTTTGTAACAAGTTTCAAGTTTTTCTATGCAGAGATGTTAGATGCAACTATTTTTTTATTATTATTTAGCCGACAAATATTAATATAAAATAGTTTCTCAAAGGTACTACAAAGGTAGTACAAAGCATGTACTACAAAGCATTTTACTAGTTGGGGAGTATTCAATTTGTTATACCTTTTTTTTAACAGTAATATTCGCGTTTTTTAATCTGACGTTCAATGTGCGTCTATTAAGTGTTTTAAAAAATGTAGCTTTGAAGAAACCTGAATTAAAAAACTTGCAGTATTTGCAATATTTATACGAAGATTGTTGTTTTCATGTAAAGTTAAAGAGAAAAAAATAAATTGAATGTGGCATTATTAGTCTTTTCCTTCATCTCATACATGTTATTATTTCCAGAAAAATGAAACATAACTGCGCCCTCGGTTAAAAAATTTACACAAAAATTTAATATGCAACAACTGAATCCGACTTTATTATTAAAAAATCGAACAATACGCAAATTATATAGTTCCTAAATAACAAAAAACTGTCAATTGAATGCTTTTGAGAGCAAAATCGAATTTAAAAATGAGTCATAAAATAACCAATTTGTTATTTGAATACATCCTCAATTCTTAAATCATGATAGCTTTGGGAAATTTTGTGCGAAGTGCTCACTTTGATAGCTTTAAATATATATATATATTTAACCTTTATCAAAAAACTGACCAATACGACATATTACACAGTTCCTAAATAACAAATAACTGTCAATGGAATGCGTTTGAAAGCAAAATTGAATTTAAAAATCAGACATAAAATAACCAATTTGTTATTTTAATGCATCCTCAATTCTTAAATCATGATCGCTTTGGGAAATTTTGTGCGAAATGCCTAATTTGACAGCTTTTAAAAAATATATATTTAGCTTTTATCAAAAAATCGACGAATTCTCACATTATATAGTCCCTAAATAATAAAAAACCGTCAATTGAATGCGTTTGAGAGTAAAAATGAATTTAAAAATAAGTCATAAAATAACCAATTTGTTATTTGAATACATCCTCAATTCTTTAATCATGATGGCTTTGGGAAATTTTGTGTGAAGTGCCCATTTTGGCAGCCTTTTTTGAAATATATTCTGCCTTTATCAAAAAACTGGCCAATCAGTCACATTATATAGTTCCTATATAAGAGGATCTGTAAATTGGATGCATTTGAGAACAAAAATGGATTTAAAAATGAGTTATAAAAAATGCAATTTGTTATACTTCCTCAATTTTTCAATCACCATCACTTTGGGAAATTCTGTTCAAAATACCATTTTTGGTAATCTTTTTTGAAAAATATTCTGCCTTTATCAAAAAACTGGCTAACTATTATAACATTATATAGTTCCTAAATAGGAGGATCTGCCATTTGGATGCGTTTAAAATTAAAAGTGAATTTTAAAATGATTGAGAATATAAGCAGTTTGGATTTGAGTTTTTTCTCCAACTCCTATTTTTGTTTAATTTATTTTTACTATAAGAATTGGTCCTATGAAAAACTTGTTATTAGAAAAGTCGTAGATATTATTGAGAAGATGTAAAAATTTTTTATTAGATTTGACTGCTAAAGAATTGACTAAGTAATGTATTTTTTCTTTTTCCACCCCCCCCCCCCTTTTTTTCTTTTCGTTTTTAATTTTTTTTCATCGGTAAAAGTTGTTTCTATCAAAAACTTATAAATACAAAAGTTTTAGATAATTTTGAGAACATTTATAAAAAATTTAATTGGATTTGATATCTAATAAATTGACGAAGTTATGATTTTTTCTCCCAAAAACCCTGCTTTTTTTTCGTCCCTTGAGCCCATTTTTAACTTTATCAAAAATCTGTCGTGCATAAACTTTTGGCCCATTTTTGAGAAGTAATATAAACTTTAAACTGATACCATATCTATTTTATTTTAGAAGTTATCGCGTTTTTTCTGTTTTCACAAAAACCATCCTAACTTCCACCCCCTTGGTCCGATTTTGCCCAATAACAAACTTAATCGAGATTTTATGCCCCTTGATTTTATGTAAAAGTTTGAAGAAGATCTGAGCGTAATTATGGAAGTTATCGTGTCCAGAAGAAAGTGATATAGACTGATATATATATATATATATATATATATATATATATATATATATAAACTTTTTTACTAATGGTAGTTTTGGGGTCTAGGGGTCGTGATCGGTGTAGATCTGCAAAGATTTCTCAGAAATTCCAACATGGGAGCGATCGCAATAGGTAGTATTTCATACGAAGTCTACCTAAAATTTAAAATGTACAATGTTTAGAAGTGTAAAATTTGCAGTACCAGAAATTGCAAAACCGAAATTTCATGGGAAAGTGTTGTGCATTTTAATTTCCATTTTTTTCAATTTTAAGAGAAAATGGAGTGATTCTGTTGCCACAATTACAAAATTGGTACTAAAAACTATTTTAAAAAATAATATTTCAAAAATAAAGTGAGGTACAGCTTTCAAACAAATTGCATTTAAAAGTGTTTTTTTTTCTCTATACGACGGTGTAAAAATTTTAAATATGCGAATTTTAGAAGTGTAAAACTTGCAGTAGCGAAAATTGCAAAACCGAAATTGCAGGGGAAAGTGTTGCTATTCGCAAAATGACGTATGCGTTACGCACAGATACGTTTGGCCTTTAAAATGTAGATTTTTAAAAACTTGACTAAAATTTACGGCCTTTCTAATGTGAAACGGACGTTGAATGGGAAGACTAAATAAAATTAGGAATATCGTTTTTATTTTTTGTCGGAAACATAGCAAAATTTGGACAGAATGTTTTTATAAAACTAAAACACATTTTAAAATAAAAATCTAAAGTTCGATATATTTTTTAAATTTTTATAAAAATCGGCCCTGCGTCCTTAAAAAAAAGAAGAAATATAGATTTTTAATTCTACTCAGAAAAGCAAAATAGTTGCACTTTGGTTCACATCAGCAAAAATGAAATCCTTATAATGCACTTAAACATTCTAAAATAATTGCATTACTTGTGATAGACTGTTCAGGTTTAACCTTTTGATTACGATACAAGATTGGCGACTAGCTTTAAATGGAATCACAGTGTTGCCAGTAGGCTACTCTTTTAAAATTGAGATTTCTTGACTGGCACCACTTTTTTGTAGTAAAATTTTGCTCATTTAATTACATATAAATTAAATTGAAAACAGGGGAAATTTTGCCATTTAAAAAATGTGGTGTTGATCAAGAAATCTGAATTTTAAAAAAAGTAGCCGACTGGCAACGCAGTGCAATCATATAACAATTTGCAACCGAAAAAAGGGAATTTTTTTTAGAAAATATTTTAATGTAAAATATCCAATTAAAAGAATGTAATATATGACACAGTTTTTTTTTCCAAAAAATTGTTCTCTAGGACTAATATGTCCATACCTGTTCAGTGCTGCCAGTAGGCAATTTTTTAAAAATTCAGATTTCTTGACTGACACCACTTTTTTGGAGTAGTAAAATTTTGCTCATTTAATTACGTATTAATTAAATTGAAAAAAGGGGGAATTTCGCCATTTAAAAAATGTGGTGTCGATCAAGAAATCTGAATTTTTAAAAAATAGCCGACTGCCAACTTTGTGCCTGTTATGGATGTGTTAAGCTTGTTCTCAGCTGCTCTGTTCAAGTAGCGCAAAACATTTTGACACATTTAAAAATTATTTTTTTTTTCTGAAAAGTACAAAATCGGAATAACTGACTATGGAAGCTATTTCAAATTAAACTTAGTTTTCCATTTTGTGACTACGTATCGAGTTATAAACGATTTCGATCACGTGATCATGCTTTTTTAAGAACATGCTTTTTTCCTCAAATTGCAAAACTGGTTTTTCTGTTTTCGTCGGGAAACGCGTTTGAAAACGCCAAATTTGAGGACTTGTTCTAAAATACCTATTGCGTTTGAAAATAAATAAATAAATAATTTAAAAAAAAAAACTCCAGAAAAATGAGTGAGATTAGGTAATTTCCGAACAACACCACCTGCTAGTTTCCTGCATTTCCGAATAAAATAATTTTAAACTTATGTCACAAAGCTGTCCTTTTTTATTTAAGAACACCATTAAACAAAATTTTATTTGCTATACCAAAAATAATGTATTGTAATTAGCAAATTTAAGTTTTTAATTAACGAGAGAAAGAAAGAGAGAGAGAGAGAGAGAGAGAGAGAGAGAGAGAGAGAAAGGGAGAAAGCAAGAAAAAATAAAAAAAATAAATTGAAAAATTTCGTTTTCTTAATTTAACTCCTTTCGTACATTCGTCGACTGAGATTCTTCATGCATTTGCTAGTGACGCTTATATTTTATGTTTTATTCGTACTACATTTTAAATAAAAATAAATTTATAGCATATTTCTCTTGTAAAGAAAATTTGGTAGGCGAACTTTTAAGTTGTGATACTTGCTTTAAATTTTCATAATTTTTTGCGTAGTACTTCGTATTTACAAATTTTTTGACCCTGTATAAGGATTATAAAAACAACTGTATAGAATACATTTCCGTTTTGAAATTCTTGAAAGGGGATTTTAAATTATGCTGTCAAATTAGTTCACATAGTTTATCTAACTTTCAGCATATGATTTAACATAAATACCAATATATATATCATATACAAGGTTTGAAGTAATTCTGCTACAAAAAAATACTGATATTTTAAAACAATTCTTACATTGCAGTTGGAATGTCCGGGAAAGTGTTTCATAATTTATACAGGACGCAAGAATTCCCGTTCTTGTTTACGAGTGGTAGAGATAATCGATAAAGAAAGCATGAAATATGCTATATGCCTCAGACATACACCTCATTTCATTGTTATTCCCTTTAAAAATGCTTTTTTTATACTGGTTTTCTAGAATAAAGCTACAGAAACAAAATCTTCAGATCTAAATTATATCACAAGCGAAGATATTTTTACGAAAGTAGTTGTTTCCAAAAAATAATTACCCATTCCAACCGTCACAAAAACCTGGGAAGATGGAAAAATAGTACTTGTTTCCTGCTTCATTCAAAATTCATTGTGCAAGCAGACTATCTTTAGGCTCCCATATGGTTTGCTGGTTTCAACAAATGCCGGCCACGTAATCCATTCATATTTGAATACCACTTTTTTTTCTAAGAATTTTTTTCTTTTAGATTTGTCTTACAAAACAAAAGTTACAGAACTCCCATATTTATCACGCTTAGAAGCACTTTAGTGTCACTATATCTGAATACCAGATTTAGCTTATTATGAATAATATGTAGAGTTGAATTACATATTAAGCTGTTATCAGATTTCCGAACTTTACGCGCGATAAACTTTTTATCCGATTTTAACTCCAACGTTTTCCCATTCAAAGAGAGAAAAATGTTACATTTGTCTTGGAAAAAAGTTGGAGAAAAAGCAAGAAAACCAGTATTACTAGTACCAGCCATTAATATTTATCGCCTATTCGTATCAATCGCTTATTTCTGATTCATTGAAATGTTCGATGTTGGATGAAAAATCTCGGCTAGCCCAGACTTTTTTGGAACTATGGAAAAAGTCGGGGGACATTGCTGTTTGCTATCACATTGGGTGTTGGGAGGCTATTTCGCGAAAAGTTGGAGGAAATCAAGTGTTGGCTCAAAAGTCTCTCGAAATGTTGGTGAATCTGATAGCAGCTTTATAGTGCTGTCCGCAAAATACCTTACATTACTTCCCTTCAAAATATTTAGTTCAGAAGCACGTTATTATATTATTCTACTATGGTAAGGAATCAGAAATAAAACCTTGAGATCTAAATAACTCCAAAAGCCAAACACATTCTTCACGAAGATATTTGTTTCTAGAAGATAAATATCAATTTTGAATGTCACGAAAAGCTAGAAAGCCCCCAAAATAATATTTCTTTCATTCAAAATGCATGGCACTTCTTTTGTCTTTTTACTTTCTTCTATCTTTACAAGAAGAAAGTATTGGATTCATGAAATTTTCGACTTCCGGTTTCGACGGTTTTCTTATACGTTTTAGAAGGTCCTGAACACGTTTTGACTATTTTTAGAAAATGTCTGTCTGTGAGTCTGTCCGTCTGTCTGTCTGTCTGTCTGTCTGTATGTCTGTCTGTCTGTATGTGACAAAAAATTTGTGGGCGCTCTATCTCAAGAACTAATGCTCCAAATTTAATAAAATTTTATATTCAGTTAGACCTTGATATGAATTAGTGCCTATTGGTTTTTGGTGAAAATTGGACTGCAGGTGGCGCTGCTATACTACGTTTTTCATGATTTTCAAGATTGCTATATCTCAAGAACTAATGCACAGAATTTCACCAAACTTCAGATTCTGTGACCCCTTGATATAAATAGACGCTGATTAAGTTTTGGTGTAAATTGACCAGTAGGTGGCGCTGCTGTGCCACGTTTTTCATGATTTTCATGATAGCTATATCTCAAGAACTAATGCACAGAATTTCACCAAACTTCAGATTTTGCGACACCTTGAGATACATACCTGCTGATAAGGTTTTGGTGTGAACTGCCTTATAGGTGGCGCTGCTATGCTACATTTTGCACGATTTTTGCGATAGTTATATCTCAAGAACTAATGCAGAGAACTTTATCAAATTTTAGATTCTGTTACACTAGAATATATAACATAATTAGACGTTGATTACATTTTGGTATTAACCTTGCAACAGGTGGTGTAGCTATGCTGCATTTTGCACGATTTTTCCGATAGCTATATCTCAACAACCAACGCACAGAATTTCATCAAACTTCAGATTTTGTTACAAAATGACATATAACATAATTACACGATGATTACGTTTTGTTATAAATCCTTCAACTGATGCTGCTGCTGTGCTATATTTTACACGGTTTTTTAAACTAGCTATATCTCAAGAACTAATGCACAGAATTTCATCAAACTTCAGATTCTTTTACACCATAACATAATTAGACGCTTTTTTACGTTTTGGCATAAATTGTCCAAGATATGGTGTTGCTGTGCTACGTTTTGCAATTTTTTTGTTATAACTATATCTCAAGAACTAATGGACGAAATTCCATGAAATTTCAGATTCTGTTAGGTTTTGAGATAAATAGATGCTTTGTAGATTTTAGTATAAATTACCCAACATGAGGCACTACTAAGCTCATTTTCTCAGAATATTAATAAAATTTTGCGTTTTAGGCTTTTCGAATACCAGAATCTCATTAGGCTAGGTCAAATGTTCGAGGAAATTTGATAGTGGGTAACTTTGGGGTCACCACGTTTTTTTTTAAATATTAAAATGTACTTATGAGATAGAAGAAAGTTTCGGGATTGACACATCCAACTAGTTTTTTGGGGGGGGAAGGTGAATAATCGCTGACAAACAAAGAAGAAATATCATATACATAGAAATTATAGTCGTAAACAAATATTATATCTGATTTATGTTCGTTATTAAATGTAATTTAGTTTTACACAAAAATTAGTATTTTGTTAACAAATCTTTCTCCGAAATAATTAAATTAGATTTCTATTACCAACATGAAAATTTCCCCCAAAACATGTAGACCTTTTCATCAAAACAAAAGTCACGGAATTCCCAGTTTTTTACGCTTACAAACACATTAGTATCACTATATCTCAATACTAGTTTTGCTTATTCTGAATTATTATAGAGTTGAATTATTCATTATAGTGCTGTCCGCAAAATATCTTACATTGCTTCCCTTCAAAATATTTAGTTCAGAAGCACGTTATTATATTATTTGCTGTAATATAGGCACAGAAACAAAACCTCGGGATCTAAATAACCACAAAAGTCAGTCACTTTCTTCATGAATGTATTTGTTTCTAGAATATAAATATCAATTTTGAACGTCACAAAAAGCTAGAAATTCAACAAAAAAAAATTTTTTTCATTCAAAATGCATTGCACTTCTTTTGACTGTTTCGCTTTGCTTCTTTTTTCTGCGGAAAAAATAGATGATGTAGATGAAAGAAAGGTTATAAAAATAAAATATATATATATACTTGTAGACAAATATAATAATTGAATTATTATACATAATATAAAAAATTCAATTTTACATAAAATTTTGTGTCTTGTTAATAAATTTCTATCACAAATAAGTAAATTAGATTCCGATAAACGGCGAGTAGTTTACCCCCAACTCATGTAGACCCTTTGCATCAAAATAGAAGTTACAGAGCTATATAATACCATAAATACTACGTTTACAAGCATTTATGTCATTATATATGAATAGTTTTTGCTTAATCTGAATTATAGTAGATCTAAATAATATACAATAGTTATACTATTATTTTTAACACAATCAAACTAATTGGTAAAGTTATCATACGAATTGATTATTTCCAGCTAAGCGAAAAATTGCCCAGGCCGGGAATCGTACCCGGATACTTGGCTTACAAGGCCAATGCTTTACCTGTTAAGCTATCTGGGCGATAGCCGGCTGGGATTTTTCGCTCAGATAACCTTATTGGTCGTAGCATCTGGTCTGTTATTTGAATATATCTGGTCTGTTATATTCTGCGAGCTGTTTCAAATAACAGACCAGATGCTACGACCAATAAGGTTATCTGAGCGAAAAATCCCAGCCGGCTATCGCCCAGATAGCTTAACAGGTAAAGCATTGGCCTTGTAAGCCAAGTATCCGGGTTCGATTCCCGGCCTGGGCAATTTTTCGCTCAGCTGGAAATAATCAATATACAATAGTGCTGTCCGTAAAATATCTTTCTTTACTTCCCTTCAGAGTATTCAGAACAGAAACACATTATTTTATTAATCTGCCACAATAAAGTCTTAGAAACAAAATTTGGGATCTAAATAACCACAAAAGCCAAACACATTCTTCGCGAAGGTACTTGCTTCTAGAATATAAATATTCATTTTGAACGTCACGAAAAGCTAGAAAACCCCTAAAATAACGTATCTTTCATTCAAATAGCATTGCACTTATTTTGTATTTTTCTTTTTTCTTCTTTTTTTACGGGAAGAAAAGCTGATATAGATTTAAGAAAAGTTACATAAATAAAAAGTATAGTAGTAGGCAAATATACTAATTCAATTATGTTCACTGTTATGTATTATGCAGTTTTACATTTTTATTTATTTATTATTATTTTTTTAATATTCTGTTTTCTCAGAATGTAACTTAATTACCTTTATGTGGCTAGTAGATTTTCCTCTAAACATGAAAAACCTTTTTATCAAAACAAAAGTTACAGAATCCCCATATTTATTAAGCTTACAAGCACTTTAGTGCCACTATATCTGAATACTAATTTTGCTTATTCTGAATTATATGTAGAGCTGAATTATATATTATATTGCTATCCGCCAAATATCTTACATTACTTCTCTTCAAAATATTTAGATTAGAAACACGTTATTACATTAGTCCATGATTAGAAATAATAATATACGTTATTAGATATAATTACTAGGTATAATAAAGAATCAGAAACAAAACCTCAGGATATAAATAACCACAAAAGCCAAACAATTTCTCCACGAAGGTATTTGTTTCTAGAATATAGATATCAATTTTGGACGTCACGAAAAGCTAGAAAACCCCCAAAATAATGTTTCTTTCATTCAAAATGCGTTGCACTTTTATTGTCTTTTTCTTTTTCTTTTTCTTTCTTTTTTTTTTTTTTTTTTCTTTTTTCTTTTTTTTTCTTTTTTTTTTTTTTTTTTTTTTTTTTTTTTTTACACGAAAGAATAGCTGACGCAGATGGAAAAAAATTCATATGTATGAAAAATACAGTTTTCCAGAAAAAGTTTTATATAGGAAAATGTTCTTTCTCTTATGAAAAAAAAATAGATTTGCGGCTACAACGAGCTGAATTTTGCGGTATGAATGATTTCTACGTAATAGATAATGCAATTATCACATCCATATTGCAATATTAAAAAAAAACTTCACATAATACGATTTTATTATATGATTTGTAATTTAATTTGCTATAAATTCCTGTTCAAGGAATTTATTCATTTTTCTATAAAACTTTACGTTTTATGTATGTCTCGCCGATCCAGTGGCGTGGTTGGTAGTGGCAGCTGCTCTCACACCGTTGGTCTCTGGTTCGAGTCCAGCTAGCGGCATGGGTGTCTGTGTTGTCCCTGTGATATGTATTTGATAAAATTGTTAAGTTATCATTATGAAACAAATAACTCGCCTGAGCAGATTTAAAATAAAGAAAAAAATACTTTAATATACGAGATACATGTTGCCGCATCAAAACGGCAAAATTGACCACAACTGAAGTGGATAACTGTTGCCACAAGAGTAAAAACAAACTTACATGAAATATTTTGTTTTAACATATAATGAATGAATCATTAGTGAATGAATCTTAACACTTTCCCTTGTTAAAATAAAATATCATAAAAAAATAAAAAATAAAAACAGTTAAAGTTTTAGGAATAAATAGTTCTTATAAAAGTCCTATTTTAGAACATAGAGTCAATAGCCTTGGTTTAAAAAGAGCCTTAGTCATCATATCGGCTATTTGATCTTCAGTAGAAACCTGTTGTACTACTAATTGTTTTTCTAGAACTTTTTCTCTAATGAAAAAATATTTAATGCTGATATGCTTGGTGCGATGATGAAATTCTGGATTTTGCGCTAATCTAATTGCAGCTGTGTTATCAATTTGAAGCACTGGCATTCCATCTAATTTTGTAACACTGGTAAAAAGAGATTTCAACCAAATTACTTCTCTGGCACATTCATTAGCAGCAATTATTTCTGCTTCTGTCGTAGAAGTTGCAACTACAGACTGTCTTTGGCTAAGCCATGATATAGCACCACCACTATACAAAATCACAACACCACTAGTGGACCTTCCAGATGTTTTACATCCACCAAAATCTGCATCACTGTAACATTCTAGTAATCCTGGTTTGTAATTATGTTTGTATATAATACCTTTATCATATGAACCAGCAATGTATCTAAATACACGTTTTACTTTCATCCAGTCTTCTCTAGTGGGATTTTCTAAATGACGAGAAAGAACACCGACAGAAAAGGCAATATCTGGCCTTGTGCCTATCATTAAATACATTAAAGTACCAACAGCTTCTCTATAAGGGAAGACTTCACTGCTATGTTCATCATTCTTCTCTGCATTTATGCTTTCTTTAAGAATAGGAGTGGATACTGGTTTAGAATTTTCCATATGAAACTTTTTAAGAATTCTTTTGGCATATGCTTGCTGATTAATTTTGATACTTCCATCCTCAAAATGATGAATTTCAAGACCAAGAAAAAAGGTTGCCTGTTTGGTTGTGATTTTGAATTCTGACTTCAAATCATTTATGAATTTTTCTGATTCTTTGAAATCGGTTGCTGCTACTAAACCATCATCAACATACAAACAAACAATCAGTTTTTGTTCATCTTTTTCTCTTATGTACAAGCATGGATCAGCTTCACTTATCTTAAATCCAAGTTTTGATAAAAATTCACCAAAGTATCTGTTCCAACAGCGAGAAGCTTGTTTTAGTCCATACAAACTGCGTTTCAACCTACATACTTGATTAGTACCATCACTGTATCCCTCTGGCTGCTGCATGTATATAGCTTCATCAAGTTTCCCGTACAAAAATGCTGAACAAACATCAAACTGGGTAAGATGCATTTTTTCATTAGCTGCTATACTCAGAATTGAGCGAACAGTACCCAACCTTGTCACTGGGCTGTAGGTTTGCTCATAGTCTATTCCATAACGCTGAGTAAATCCTTTGGCAACTAACCTGGCTTTGTATTTGTCAACTGAACCATCAGGATTTTTCTTAATCTTGTAGACCCACTTGCATGGAATGACTTTAGAATTTCTTGGCAATTCTTCTAAGGTCCATGTTTCATTTTCAATTAATGAAGACATCTCTGAATCCATAGCTTCTTTCTAATTCTTGCTCTGTTGACATTTAATAGCTTCTTCAAAAGTTGAGGGTTCTTCAAAATCTGCAATAAAAGCTTCGGCTACCATGATATAGTCTTCGTAACGCTTTGGTTTTCTTAAAACTTTTCTATCTCTGAGCTGTTTTGTCTCCGATTCATGGTTTGAGTCATCATTAATGTTATTATAATCTTCATCAGATTCATTTTCAATATCTTCATATGATTTTTCTTCTAACTTTCCCTGATCTTTAGACTTGGAAACCATTTCATTTTCATCTGTGAAGGGAAGATAAACAGTCTTTTCACAATTTAATATTTTCTCATTAAATTTTACATCTCTTGAACATATGATAGTATTTGATTCTTGAATCCAAAGACGATACCTTTCATCACCATCATACCCTATCAAAAAAGCTTTGGTAGCTTTATTATCCATTTTTCTCCTTTTCTGCCTTGGTATGTGGGCGTAGCAAATTGATCCAATGATTCTTAAGTGTTTTATTCGTGGTTTCTTACCTGTCCATAATTCATAAGGACTTACACTTTTAACTGACGATTTTCCTGTTCTGTTGAGTATATATGCTGAAGTATTGATAAGTTCAGCCCATAATGCTGGAGGAAATTTTACTTCAGGATTAGAATTCTTCAGTGTTCTCGCCATTTCCACAAGAGTTCTGTTTTCTCTCTCGCTTCCCCCATTTTGCTCAGGAGTGTATGGAGCTGTCAGTCTTGGAATAATACCTTTCTTTTTTAGAATTACTCTCACTTCTTTATTATCAAATTCTCCTCCATTATCACTAATCAATTCTTTTACAGAATGGCCCATATTTTTGACATAAGCTAGGTATTCTTCAAGAGCATTAGTAACATCAAATTTCTGTTTAAGGAAGAAAACACAACGAAACTTGGTAAATTGGTCCTTAAAAAGAACAAAATACTGAAAACCCCTAAAAGATTTGTCGAAGGGACCACAAACATCCGTTGAAATTAATTCACCAGCTGAGGAACAATTATTCCTAGATCCAAAACTTAATCTGTGGGCTTTTCCGTAAATGCACGCTTCACATAAATTATCTTGAACATTAATCTGTATGTCAAGTTCAGAATTTAAGATAGATTTTATGTGACGTTTGTCTTGATGACCAAAACGCTCGTGATAAAGCTGAAGCACTGAATCATCTGACATAGCTAAATTTACTTCAACAGATTTTTTTGGAGTAACGACTTTCATATCTGCTTTGAAGAGTCCTCTTCCTTTACTTCTAGTGCCATGTAAGACACATATGTTGATCTTCAGCCAGCATTCTGTTGCAGTAGATTCAAAAACACTGTTTACATATCTGTCATGGGTAGCCAACACAGAGAATAAATTCTTACTGATCTCAGGGACATACCATACATCTTTCAGTTCTTTGAACTGTTTCGTGCCGTTAACTATGGTGACAATTTGAAGTGTACCTTTCCCAATTGCTCGAAGAACTTTTCCATTTGCTGTTGTAATTCCATGTGGTGACTCGAATTTTTCAAAATGAATAAAGTTCTTGTTATCCATGGTTATATGCTTGGAGGCACCGTTGTCAATATACCAGCTATCTGAGTGGATTTCTGAAGCAAATACCTCTTCTTCGACAGATATTAGGCCTAAGGTAGTGGCTGTACAGGAAGTCCCAGCATTTCTTGAATCAGGCTTAGGTGGTCTACCATCTGCAATCCATTTTGGGCATGATTTGACCCAATGGCCTCTTTTGTTACAGTACTTACATTGACTGTTCTTTCTGTTGGGAAAAGAATTTTTATTTCTTTTCTCTTTTACTAAAAGAGCTTCTTGCTCAGGTGTGTTTTTTTCATGATTTTTGAATTATCTTTCATAGGAGCACAACTGTGTTGTTAGTTCATCCACAGTTCTTTTCTCTTCACTTAGAAGCAACCAACTGGATCGAAAAGATACATATTCTTTTGGTAGGATATCCAAAACTTTGCAGCCGAGCAGCAACTCTGGCAATGCAGGCTCATTTCTATTTTGTAGACCCGAATTAAGCTCGTTCCACAAATTTTTCAATCCTGAAAGATGTGCCGCTACACTGTCGTTTTCGTTCCATTTGAATTGGAAAAATCTCATGCATATATTGTACAACTGGTTTTCCGATGATGCTTCAAATAATTTGTGCAACTCAGTCCATATTTCTCGTGCTGTTTCAAACCGCATTACCTTTTGTAGCGTTTCTTCGGTCATTGAATTAGTTAAAACAACCATCGCACTAGTATTTGCTTTCTGATAATTTTTCATATCCTTTTCATACTTCGTACGATCTGCATCTGCAGCGTCTGTGGCAATATCAGCAGGCTTAACTAATGTCCCTTGAACTACTTCTAATGCACCTGTGTGGCAGTTCAAAATAAATTTTATTCTATACTTCCAGACTTGCCAGTCACTTTCACCAGCTAATGGTTTAATCTGGACTTTAGCTAGATCCATATTCTTGTTTTATGAACTGGTGAAACCAACGTGGTTGAACGTGCAAATTAGAGAAAATTTGAACTTATGTGCGAAGGGAAGCGATATTGTTCCCATAACCTGATAAAATTGTTAAGTTATCATTATGAAACAAATAACTCACTTGAGCAGATTTAAAATAAAGAAAAAAATACTTTAATATACGAGCTGCATGTTGCCGCATCAAACCGGCAAAATTGACAACAACTGAAGTGGATAACTGTTGCCACAAGAGTAAAAACAAACTTACATGAAATATTTTGTTTTAACATATAATGAATGAATCATTAGTGAATGAATATTAACAGTATTAAATGTATGTACTGGATTTTCTGTGATAATAAAGTGTTCTGTATTTGTTTCTGTGTATTCTGGATCAATCGAGGCAACAGCCATTGTAGCTATAGGCCTCAAAGCACTGTTCACTCAAACTCAAAAACTATGTAAGTCTCTTTGTTTTTATAATAGGTAAAATTAATAAAAAGGAAGTCATTGGTTTTAAACCTTCAATATATATATTTTTAGGTGCCCTCGTAATTACATAAATACGTGGCACGTAAAAGCATCGTCTAGTCCGTCCGTTTGTCCGTTGCACATAGCAACGCAAAAACTACTCAACAGTATGGTTTAAAATTTAATATATAAAATAATTTCAGAATTTTGGTGAATCTTTCAAATTTTATGACAATTAAATCAAAAATTAATATAAACGGTATCAATAAATAGTTTCTTGATTGTACTAGATCCAATCATACGTAATTTTTCGAATGATATCCCATGATATGTACTGATTCAAGGTTGCAATGGTTATTATGTTCTATTTCAGATGGAATCCCGTTATTTTCATATTATTGATTTTAATGCATAGAAACGTAATAGACTTTATTTTCATGCATTTTTGCAAGAGTGTAGCAACTATTGCAGCAAAATCTGAATGTTTATAAAACTATTTACAGTAGAAATGCATCTCACTTACCACGTTTGACGTAAAACTTTCTATTTGTTTGTTTTTCATACTTTTTTTAGAAAAATTATTTAATTCAAAATAGATCAAAAGAAACAGCAGGGTCAGTTTTAAGTTGAAAATGAGCAATTTAAACCAGGATAAATAGTGGTCAGGGAAAAATACAGTAAATAACAAGTTGGAAATCGCACGTGAGAGTAGCAAATGAGGTGCTTTCGTACGATAACAAAGTTTTAAAAATATTCAGATGTTGCTGATATAGTAGAGCGTACTTCGGATACAGTATAGTGGTCGAAATCTTTGTGTTTCTGTAAATATGCAGGAAGTAATTTTTATTACATTTCAGCAACATATATCTTATTCATAAAATGTGAAATAGTTGAATATAATTAAAACACGCCCCAAACAATGTTTCCCCGTATAATGTAGTGGAATACTTTTGTGTGGCCCTGTAATTTAATAATAAAAATTCTTTGGATCACAGATTGTACAGAATGCATATTTTAGTATATATTTCATAGATTCATGCCAATTCTATTATGTTCCAATGAGTGTAACATCATTAAAATGCATTTGAAACTTTTTTCCCATTGACCGTAATGTAATGAAATACTTTTGATTGTCCCTGTAAATGATCTATGCATCCGACTTTCATTACATTTGAAATGACTCGACAAAATTACGTAATAATTATATGTTTTAAATTTCAAACTTTTTCCCCCATTCACCGTAATGTAACGGAATCCTTTTGATTGTCCCTGTAATTGATCTATGCGTCCGATTTTACTACGAAACTACCAGTATTTTTTATAGAAAATTCTTCGTATAATACTGTAGACTCTCATTAATTCAAACTCGTTGGGACTGCAAGAAATGTTCGAAGAAAGTTGTCCAAGAAATGTCGTTTAAAAGAGTACTATCACAAAGAAATTAATGTTATAGTATTTTTTCAATTTACAGTCGACTCTCGTTAATTCGAACTCGTTGGGACCACAAGAAATGTTCGAATTATCCGAAGTTCGAATTATGGAAAGCATGTTTAATATGGTACTATTACAAAGGAATTAATGTTATAGTGTTTTTTAAACTTATTTCGTCTGTTATCATCATAATATGACTTAATATTAAATTAAAAAGTATGAATACATATACTAATTAAAAGATTAAAAACAAGCCCGATGGAAGAAAAATGTAAAGCTTCACCGATTCACAGACGAGGCTCTAAGAAAGTGGATATCAAATGCATTGGATTATATGTATACTCGTTCGGAACAATTTTCACAAATATCAAAGAAAGAAATTTATTCAAATGATCTGAAATCGGTGAGGAAGAAAAGAAAAATGAAAAATCGGAATTCTCGTTTGTTCGAATTAAACGAAGTCAAGAGAAAATGAGTTCGAATTAATGAAAATGTTTAATGTTATTCTGTCATTGAAAATTTCGGGACTTCATGTTTAGTTCGAATTAAGCGAAGATTCGAATTATCCGATTTCGAATTAACGAGAGTCGACTGTATTTCGGCTGTTATTAGAATAAGCCTTATTAGTAAATTAAAAGATGTAAATACATGAACTAATTAAGGGATTAGGAACAAGCAGAATGGAAGAAGAGGTCAATGTGTCTTTGAAGGACAGAGGGGACTCTAAAGAAGCGGATATCAAATGCATAGGACTATATGCATACTTGTTCAAGACAATTCTGACAAAAATAAAAGAAAAAAGGTTATTAAAAGATCTGGAGTCCAAGATAAAGTAAAGAATAATGGAAAAGTCTCGTTAGTTCGAATTAAACGAAGTCAAGAGAAAATAAGTTAGAATAAATGAAAATTTTTAGCATTATTTTGCTATTGAAAACTTCGGGATTTCATCTTTAGCTCGAATTAAGCGAAGATTCAATTTATCCAATTTCGAATTAACGCGAGGTGACTGTATATAGATAAAGGAATATAAATTTCTCTTTAACAAAATGCTGGTATTTAATACGTTTTCTGACTGTGTTTTTCCTTGACCATTCGCCATCTCGTAAACTCACTCAAGCTGTTTGTTTATTTTTAAATGTTGTGTGATTTTCTCAAATCGTGTAATTGCTACCTGACGTCTTGCAAAGAATAAATCATTTGTCAGAAGATCATTTGCTTCTCACAGATATGTGTAAAAGGTTCATATCCGCAATTTTCATGTACTGTTTTATGAATTTAATGAAGAAAATTTTATTTGTTACGGTTGTAATTTGTTTTACCTTTAAAAAACATTCTGATCAAACACAAATATCATATTTTTATTTGCAAACAGTAGATGAAAATTGTAGGTATGGCCATTTTATACATACCATGTGTCCCAAAAGTGTCATGTTTATTTAATAAATTTATATTATTTATTTTCTGTTATTTTTATATTAAATTAGTATTATCTAAATGTAATTTTGTTTCTAAAAAGTACTTTTATCTCATGTACATTATAGAAAAAAGATGCATTTATATTGCTTGTTTTTTTTAAAAAAAATTCTTTTTCAAAACACTGGTACAATGTGATGAATAATTATAATTTATTAAACCAGACATATTTACTAGTGATAATATTCGGGGAAGTATGCAATTTGTTTCTTGATAACTTGAAATGTGTTGATTATTTTCCCTGACTTTCTCGTCTAGATTGTTTATTAATAAGTGGACAAGTATTTAAGCACTATTTTCGAATAGGTCTATTATCTCCCGATCTTTTTACTTGTGTCTCAAATAATTCAGCGCATAAAATTACAAATTAAGTATATTCAGTAGCGGTTCATCAGGGAGTGCTGCATCTGATTTTTCACACCACTAAAATTTAACAGAACCTTTCATATTATTTATTTGACAAATTTTGTTCATTGAATAAAACTGAAATTATCATACAATTTTAGTATGCACCCCCTGAGGAGCCGCTTCTGAATACATCTTTGAGAAAGATTTTGGGAGCTAAAAAAAAAGCTAGTGTGATATGGCGATTTCAAAAACTTCCTTCTGTCTCATACATTTTATTACATCGAAATTCACTATTACAGTGCCAAATTAAACAACAATTTATGCCGATCATGCGTATTCTAATGGTATGAAATTCCATGCATTATTTCTTGAGATATAACTATAGCTAAAATCACGTAAATTATCAAAATGCAGCATAGTGACGCTGTTTTTAGATAATTTACAACGAATCCTAATTTGCAGCAATTTATGTCAACATCTAACAGATCATGAGGTTTGATTAAAATCCGTGCATTAGTTCTGTAGATAGATCTATTGTGGAAATTGTGATGAATAGCTAGACGGATATGGCAATCTCAAAACTTTCTTCTGTCTTAATACTTCAAAATTCGCTATCGCAGTGCCAAATTAAATGACAGTTTATGGCGGTGATGCTTATTGCAATAATATGAAATTCCATGCATTATTTCAATAATGGCGCAGAACATCATCATCTTTTGGGTGAATGGCACAGAACTGTATAATCACAAGGCATATTAAGGACTAACTAAATCTGAAGTTTAATGAAAATCCGTGTATTATTTCAAAATAGATGAGAAAAAAACACCAAAGTTTTATCTTTAATTGAGTTAATACCTGCAAATTATAACTATATATTTATATATCTACCAATCAAACCAGGTATTATAACAGTCTTTAAAAAAATATGCATTAGTTTTTGAGACTAAGCTACTGCGGAAATCATGAAAAATGCTGCATAGCAGCGTCACCTTTTGAGTGATTTACACCAGAGACTAATAAACACATACTGAAACGGAAGCGCGATAATGCGCAATGGAATAACAATAATGCGCCACAAATATAGCAAATGCTAATATTCTCAATTATTTTGAAAATTTAATGAAAGTATCTTTTTCAGATAATCTATATTATAAAGGCCAACGTATAACGCATGCGTATACCAAACGTATATGCGTAACGCATATGTCATTTGGAGAATGGCAACACTTTCACATGCAATTCGGTTTTGAAATTTTTGGTAGGGCAAATTTTATACTTCTAAACATCGCATATTTTTAATTTTAACACCATCGTATAGAGAAAAATATGTACTTTTAAATGCAATTTATTTGAAAGCTGTATTTCAGTTTATTCTTGACATATTATTTTTTTATTATTTTAAGTACGAATTTTGTAATTGTGGCAACAGAAATACGCCATTTTCTCTTAAAATTGTTAAAAATTGAAATGTGCGCATGTAAATTATGAGAAGATGAAACTTATGACGGGTTTAGATTTCACGTAAAATTCTAAGATCGTGTCAATTTCAATTTTTTTTTTCATGTGCATTTATAACAAACATAAAAGCCCCAGTTGATAACTTCATCTTAATAACTGATCTTTATTATGCTGAACTGACCATGATATATGCTACTGATGCAATGATTCATGCTGCTGAGCTGACTATATAACTCATCTTATTTTGCTTTATTATTATATCTCTACATATGCGATAAAAGTTTAATTTAATAATTTCGACAAATGAGTTTTATAGAAATATTATTTTTTTTCTTAATTTTAGCTTTAAATAATATTTGTTTGAGAGTTAGACTGACTATTGTATGATGCATTTTTTACTGTAGCTAATTATGTTGGTTTATTATAAATCAAAGAAACTATTCCTTCTTAAACAGTTTCTTTCGTCGAAATTCGACGGGTTCCACCTTGTAAATATCAATTTCTAATGTCTCGAAAACCTGAGCAGACAACAAATTACTTTATTTCATTTTCTTCATTCATTATTTATTAATTTGACAAACATACCAGGCGGCTGGCCCAAACATAAATTTCTGTTATGACTGCATAATAAATTTTCTGCATAAAATTGAAATGAAAGTGCAAAGTTTGCTCAGCACAAGGTTTTCACTTTACTTGCTTTTATGGTAATATTTTCAAGAAGGTAAATGTTGGCGTAAAATAAATAATAATTTTGATTGTCTCAAAAATCTGAGCAGAGAAGCAATTATTTTTTCCTACTTGATTTAAAATGCATTATACTAGTGCCCTGTTGACTGTTTCTTCTTTTCACATGGAAAGGATAGTTAACACTTTATATAGAAGAAAAATCACATTATCATAGCTGCCAACATCTCCCGTTTTTTTGGCCAGGAAAACTTTATAGTAAATTTTACCATTTCAAATCGCTATAATCTGCCGATTAAACAAGTTATACATTTCTATTAAATATTTCCGTGCCCAAAAAACGGGAGAATTGGCAGCTATGCATTATATTAAAAAATTCCTTTTAATATTTCTTTATAATAAATTTTCTTGTACCAAATAGATTAAACTAAATTTGTATAAAAATCGAGCTATTTAGGAAAAAATATTTTTGATTTTTAGGTGAAAATAAAACAGAGTGCATAAAGCTTGGAATTCTCCAAACCAATCACATTAATTTTATTCTGTTCGAAAATTCGTTATTACACTACACTGTTAAAAATCTTGTCCTAGTTTGAACCAAATTTTGGTGCTCAATATCTGCCACTGTAATATGGTGAAATCTTGAACCAGTATTTGGAGCTCCTTTTGTAGTATAGTTCCAATAGTTGGAAGGAGGTTGAAATAGGAAGCTCCAAATGTTGGTACGAGATTTCATCATCTTATGGTGGCAGCTATTGAGCACCAAAATTTGGTTCATACTTGAGCAAAATTTTTAACAGTGTAGTATACTCTAATAATCGCACGGAAGCTAAAACTTGGGTTGCAAATAATCAAGAAAGCCATTTATATTTTCATGAAAGTTGTCAGTTTCACAAAATATATAAAAATTTTAAAAATGATGAAAACCTGAAAAATAATGTTTGTTTCTTTTCTCATTTAAAATGCATTATGCTGGCATTCATTTTATCTGTTTGTTATTTTCATAAATGAAAAGGATAGCTGACACATTGCGTAGGAAACATCCTATATAAATCACACAAAATTCAGTTTTCAATGCACATATTTCTTCCCCATGGTAAAATGTTATTTTTCCAAATAAATGAAAGTTCACTTATAGATGTATCGAGTTATTTCTTGTAAAAATATGAATGGTTTCTACTTAAACGATAGTGTAGTTATCGCAACCAAAACAAAAGCTATACGCTTGTGCCATTCGATTTTTGGAGAAAAAAAAATATTTTCGAAGTTGTTTCGCAAATATTTGAATTTCCTTTACTTTTGCGTTGACGAAAGTTGTTTTTTGTCAGGTTCGATCATGTAATATCATTTGCATACATATATATGTGTGTATGTAAGTGTATATATGTGATATCCATTGGAGTTTAAGACATGTAAAATACACACCATTTCGAATATTGGTTCATTCCCCAAAATATTAAATAGAGTTTTCTGACCGATTTATTAAAAAATTATTAGCTGTCAATAATAGTTATTAAAAAAAGTATAAATGCGGATGATTCCAATAATGAGCAATCGATGAAAGGTTACGAGGTTTTGTCAGGTTTTTGTCAGGTTATTGCGCAGAAGGAATTTGAGTCATATAAATCGCAAAAAACAGCTTAGAATTTATTTGTTCTATTTGTAGGTCTTATTGCTTTTACAAACAACTAAAATTAACGCTTGATCTAAAATTTGCGATATAAGTTTTGTGATGTGAAGACTTTTTTTTTTAACCGGACATTCTTTGTTTATTACATAAATTTGTAGTGCACTTCATGTACTTTCAAAATGTTGTAGAAGATTTTAAATATCTTCTCGAGATAATTTGTAGTTTAAAATATACTGCGCAATATTTATACCGGGGTAATAACGCCAATCCTTGGCATTAATACCCGGTTGATTCCCAACAGTGGCAGAACTACATCCTAAATACTGATTCAAATAAACACAGTTAAAACCGTGCAATGTTTCTAATAATTCTATTTAAACGGTCCTTTTTAAGCAAAAAGTATCTTAGAATCTTATATTCTTTTGCCTCCTCCCCCCTCCCCCCACCACACCTTTTTTTTCTTACACTTTCAGAAAAAAATTAACATTTTCAATAGCTTAGAATGCAATTTGTCAATTTCTAGTGCCATAGCTGCCAACTCTTCCGATTTTTTGGCCCGGAAATATTTAATAGAAAATTTTCACTTAATTAATCGACAGATTACAGCGATTTGAAATGGTAAAATTTTCCATAAAACTTTTCCGGGCCAAAAAAGCGGAAGACGTTGGCAGCTATGCTAGAGCTGTAGAGTCTGTATTTTTGGAATTGGGCAATATACATGCCATTATTCCATCTTATTTTATAGTTCTTTTTGCATGGCGTTATTACCCACCTATGCGGGTAATAACGCCAAATAGCATTGGTCAAGAAATCACGCCATTACATTTTATGAATACATGTCTGTTAATTTTTTTTTTTTTTTTTTTTTTTTTTTTGTATAGATAGTCAATGATTTGCTGTATTAAATCCTATATTTGTTTGAAAAATACAATTTAAAACTAAGCCGTGAAAATTAGTAGAACCTTACCGTGGCATTATTACCCCAGGATACCTTATATGTCAGCATTTGAACGGAGGATGATTTTGGGGTCTGGGGGTCATGATCGGTGAAAATATATCAAAATTTTCCGGAAGTGCTTTCCTCCGGACAGCTGCGATAGGTAGCTTTTTACTTTTTGTAATGAAAGCTACCTAAAAAAGGAACAATGGAGTAATGCATTTGTGTACAAGAATAATGTATAGCATTAAATATTTTTTTCTTAACCATGATATACACGAAGTGCTTTTTTTAATTAAAAATATCTGTGAGAGTTTTGTAATGGTAATTTATACGCCATTAAACTACGGAATGGTTGGTATCAAATAAATCGATAATTACTGTTCGTAAATTATGGTTTATATTTTGAAGTAAAAATAGGGCTTGTACTGTTCCTGAAATTTTCACATGTTGCTACCAGTATTTAAAAATCAAAAATCTTCATGGCATCACTTCAGTGTTGCCAGATTGTTGAAAGTCAATTTCCCCAAAATTTCTCAAATTTTCCCCAAATCTGGCTTTTTTTAGAAAAAGTCCCCAACGCAATTTCTTCTCAAAAAGGTAAATTCTCAATTTTTAATTTTCCATTACAATTTTTTTTTAACAAATTTAAACTCAATTTTTTCCCAAATCAAGCATTTTTTTGAAAAATTTCCCCATTTATGAAAAAAACATTTTCAAACATTTAATCTCAACAGAATTTTGCATGTATATTCAAAGCTAAAAACAACAACAGCAAAAAGTTATAAAATTGTTATAATTTTTGTTCCACAAATCTATACTATTAAAATGAAATGTATATCTGTGTTTGTGTTTCTGTCCGCGATGACAATAAAATCTGAATCACTTATCTGAATATCAGAGCCTCATTAAGCTGAAGTTGGGCCCAAGGTCTGTTAAAAAGTCCCCCCCCCCTACCTACTCATTGCCGGCGACACTTCCAGAAAAAAAGTAGGTTTGCTTAATAAATTGACAAAGTTTTTGAGTAAAAAGTGCCTAGATTAAAAGCTTCTAAAAATTTCATTGAGTCATTCAAAATATTTAAATTTTACATTCCATAATTTATAAAACATTATAATTTGAAAAGTATTTTATTAAGGAAAAAAAATCAGCCACATAATTTGTGGTTTCCTGAAATTGGTATTTGCAGGGACGAGGCCCCGGAGGCCCGTGCATATAATCAGGCCCTGCTGAAAATTCAGATTGGGGGGATCGCCCAATGCAGATCATGATGAATCTGTAGTACATGTAAATGGTGAGCACGACCACGAGAATGATTTACATCTATTATTTCTGTATTTTATTTTCATTTTCCAAACAAAAATCGAATTCGAGACCGATCTAGAATTGGCAAATTCCTGAAAGTAAAAATTGAAATTGTGATAACAATTCCCCATATATGTTCATTGTCCCCAAACATGTCCCCAAGATTTACTTGTCCCCAAAAAATTCCCCTGGGGGTTCAAAATCCCCCAAAATGGGGACAAAATCCCCAATCACTGGGTCCGTTTAACATCTACAACAGAATAATGCACTGAATATTACCGTTTAAAAATTGTGGTAGGAAAGTACGAAAATTTTAGGAACAGTGCGAACCCTGTAAAAAGGTCTCGAAACCAGCAAAGTACCTTCACAGACACCATAACAGTGTCGTATAGTATAGTTGCTATGAAATTAAACTTTCCGTATCATTTCAACGTTTTCATAGTGTTAGAACTTCATTTTGCATTTTAAAATAATTCGACTGCTTTTAGTTTTAATTTTTTTAGAACTATAATAAATTGTTATTGATTCTGAAATTTACTCTTCGGAAGATTTTTTGTCAGAAATGACTGCGTTTCAATAATTTCTCTGCAAACACATAAAGGCATAAAAGGTTTATTTAGTTTATTATGGTTTGGGATCAATACTTCAGTAGAATTTAACAGAACTTTTAATTTTTTTATTGAAAATATAGATATATATTTATTTGAAAAAAAAAAAAAATAGCAGATAATAAAATTTTTATACAGTATTATTTGTTTTGACTGAAAATGTACATAAACGATGTTACTGTTTCTTTCTATGTTTCGTGACTATGTTTTTCGTTCATAAAATGGTATCTTCGTGCAAAAGGGTTTGGCTTTTGCGGTCAGTTACATCTGCAAAGTTTGTTGTTTCAGATATTTTATTACTGTACATGAGTATCATAATGTGTTTGTGAAGGAGATAAACGGAAAGCTTTGAGCCACTTTGGAGTTTAGCCAAAATTCTTGTTATTTTTATCCAGTAAAATTACAGTTTCATCAGGCATACGTTTAACAGTACAAATGAATGAGTTTTTTATGTATTTGAATAAGGAAAAAACACTTTAACTCTAGAATCGCGGAAACATTATTCAAATTTCATAAAAGTATTTCACACCGTAATTTCAACACAAAACACACTTAACTTAATTAATTAACTTTTACTAGGACAGTTTACAACATTTAACATACGTAAAACCTTTTTGTTAAGATCGCATAGCTGCCAACTTTTACGCATTTTTGCTACCACAAAAATTTTATAGTAAATATTTTCTTATTTAACCGTCAAAATATTATGACTAAACATATGAAAATTTTTTTTTACAATTTTAGTGGTAGCAAAAATGCGTAAAAGTTGGCAGCTATCAGATCGAAATATAATCATTTGGGTACGGTTTAAAAGAATATTCCTGAACCCGTGTACTGCGGTACACCAGTGTGCCACGAGAAATTTCCAAATGTGCCGCAAAGATTTTGGATAAATAATTAAAATTCCATGATATCGTGTACCATGTTTTCTGTTTATCAGGTTCTTAACACTTAAGAGTGTATGGGATACATTTTAAGATAATTTTTGTTTATTGAGTTAAAATTTTGAAAATTTTTGTGATGGTTAATCTTATTTCATAAACAAATCACATGATAAAACTTCTCATATATATATATATTTAAAATTTAAAAATTTATTAAAAAGGGAGATAATTTTAAAATTATTATAACTCGAAATATTATTCGTAGAATTGTTTTTTCATTTAAATGATTAGAAATACATAAGCTTTAATTATGATTCAGCATTTTTAACTCCTAAACTGGTTAATACTTTTCCATTCAATGAATTGAAAATAGCGGACTCACACCACTATTATTTAAATAAAATATTCGTAAAATTTAGTCTAAATATTTCCGTCTTTCAACAGTATGAAATTAAAAAAATAAAATATTAGTGGTGTCAAAAAGCTTAAAATAATAAAAAAAACAAATTCGTCTTGCCCGAACACCGTCCGGGCAAACCAGTTAAGGGGTTAAAAATATTAATTTGAATAAAAATAAAATATTTGAATTAAAAATTTTAAACAAGAGTAACGCATAACATTAAATAAAAAAAAACGATTAAGTGTAATATTAGGTGAAAACATGCTTAAGTGTAACGATAAGTGAAAAAACGCATCATGAAGAAAAACGCATTTTCACACGAAGTCATTTCCATGACAACCACTGCTTGGAAGCTCGATTTTAAACAAACAAAAACGAAAAAAATTATATTTTCTGTTCCAGCTATGATAGAAACATGATTTAAACGTCATTTTAAGTAGAAAAAATTAAAAAAAAAATTAATGCAATAAATGTTTTAAGGAAATTTGTAGGTTTTTGTGTCACGGACTCCCTTAAAAATTGCTTTCCTCTGCTTTCACTTGGCGAATATGAATGGTTGATGAAGTCATTTGTGATTTGCGAAAGACAGATTTGACATAATCAAGACAGCATATTTTGATTTGCGGAATGTTAAGTTTTATCGTTAAGAATCGTTTGAGAAACATTTGGATGAGTTCTGGTTTTATGTCAAAAATTTTTAACATGCAATGAATTTGAAAGCTATATTGACCCTTTATCTACAGAATTATGAATTCATAAAAATTTTACATACTAAAGAATTTTAAGTAAATTGTTTAAACTAAATTAAAAGATATACATAATCATTTAATAGATTTTTGAAGGATTTTACAAGGATTAAAGGATTTAGAAGGATTGATTAAATTTGAATTTACAGGTATTTTGTGCAATATTTATAATCCTACTCATATATTTTATTTCAAACTGTTTTCTTAGTATTTTGTAGAATTATAAAATGCACAAATATGCTGTTCTTATAATATAAATATAGAAATATTTCCGAATGGAAAAATCCCAATCCCCGCCCTCCTGCAGTGCCCAGAAAGTTGAAAAGATACAAAGGCCAAAAAAAAAAAAAAAAAAAATCATCCTTTGAAAAATATTTTTGTTTTCTATCACCAATAATGCTTTTGGAACAAAATAAAGTAATTTATCTGTAACTAATTCTAAACAGTATCACAACTAAATAGTCTATTAAAAGAATTTTATAATAAGTTATTTTAATGGAACTTATAAGTAACGTCGGTTAAAAAATTTCTGCCTTTTGCCTCTTCATGGGTCTGCGAATTGGAATTTTCAGCAGTAATATAAATCATTTCTAATTAAACGAATAAGTCTTTTAAAAGTTGACGATGAAGTGCGAACTTGCTGGGAGACAGCGGAAGCTCGTTTGATTTAATTTGAATAAATTTTATAAATAAATATGTATATGGTTTCGTATTATACAATCTTTAGATTTTTTATATTCAGGTATGCCGCCAAAAATATAGATCTTTTTAGTGTGCCGTCAATAAAAAGAAGTTGAGAAACACTGGTTTAAATTACAGTTCTCATGAATGTTGTAGCGTAAAGTTATTTTTAAAAAATGAACTGTAATCGGATATAATTTTTTAATAAAAATTTTATGAACTCTGTAATGTAGATTTTATATAAAAAAACGCAGTATATTTATCAATAAAAAAAGCCAAATAACTTGTAATACTCTTATTGAAACGTAACAAAGTGGAGTTTTATTAAATACTTTTTAAAATAGTCATTTTTCTGTTTTATTAAAAATAAAAAGAATACTGCCCAGTTAAACTGATGGCATTGAGCTCACAGGCTGCGCATACTAATTGCACATTACAGCCTTATATTTTCAAAGGTTATTTCCGATCGAAAAACAAATCAAAGGAGGGGAAACAGCTACCCCTTTCCCCCTTTTATACTTAATCATTGAACCCCTAAACTAAGCAGGGACATGCTTTATCATATAAAAAATCTATACCCAAAATTCAGAGAAAATCAGAAAATTCCTAATAAAAACCCATTTATATAATTTAAGAGGAGTTATCCCCTTCTCTTTTATACTTAACCATTAAACTTCCAAAACTATTCAGAGATTTGAACGAAATCTGATTATTTTGCATGAAAAACCCATTTATATCAATTAAGGGGATGGGCATTAGAAACCCCGTTCCCCCTGTTTACACTTATACAATGAACACCTAATACCAATCACTGAGGCGTCTAATTAGAATGATCTTATACCTAAATTTTGAACGA
The DNA here is from genome assembly GCA_964019185.1 of Maratus speculifer. Classification (NCBI taxonomy): domain Eukaryota; kingdom Metazoa; phylum Arthropoda; class Arachnida; order Araneae; family Salticidae; genus Maratus; species Maratus speculifer. The sequence continues at coordinate 197,019,416 of OZ025302.1, read as the reverse complement.
AAACTGATAATTCTGAATGAAAAACCCATTTATATCAATTAAGGGAAGGGGCATGAGCCCCCCGTTCCCCCTCTTATACTTATCGAACGAACTCCAAAAACTAATCAGGGAAGCCCCTTATCAGGATATACCTGTATACAAAATTTCAAATGGATAGGATACTTTTATCATGAGTTATCGCGTTACGCACGTACGAACGTACATACACAACGGGCGGGCACATAAGCTCTCAGACTATGATAGCCTGTGAGCTAAAAATCCTGAAATATTTAGAAACTAATTTCTAATATAAAAAATTTATGCTTCAGTACTTGAATACTGTTTTTTTTTCAAAAGAGGAATGAAAATATAGCTAATCCACTCTTCCTAATGAATTTTCTATTTGGTTAAATTTTCAAAAGATAGTTTTAGTGACCCTCTCTTTTTTAGGTGCCTTCGTAATTATGTAAATACGAAACATCTACAATCGTCGTTGAGTCCGTCCATCCGTCTGTTAATCGTCTGTCTGTTCGCATATAACACGGTAAAAACTTTCCAAACGAATCGTCACTTCAAATTTTATGACAGTCGGATGTATAGTTTAATTACAGGGACAATCAAAAGTATTCCGTTACATTACGGTCAAGGGGAAATATAGTTTCAAGTGCATTTTAATGATGTTACACACTTTCGAACGTAATAAAATTGATGTACATCAATGATATACTAAAATATACATTCTGTACAATATGTGAGGCAAAAAACATTTTTATTAATTTACAGCGCTACACAAATGTATTTATTATAAGTATTGGTATAAGGGGGAACACTGTTTAGGCGCGTTTTAACTGTATTAACTCTTTTGCATTTTATGAAATTGATATACGTTATTGCGGTTTACTACAAAATTTTTCGTGTATAACAGAAAGTAGATATTATTTACAGGGACATACAAAAGATTTCGGTTACTCTACTCTCTCCAAAGTACTGTATACTATTACACCAACATCTGAATATTTTTAAGATTTCGTTATAGTAGTTACGCACCTCATTTGCTACGCTTGACGTGCGATTTCCAGCTTTTTTGCTTTGTATATGTTTGCAAATTACATAAATATATATTTATTTCATATTTATATAATATTAGATAATATTTATTTCATATTTCTCAATCTACTATTTTCAAATAATAGTCTTCATGGTGTATTTCAACTAGAAATATGCTAAAAAATGTATTGCTTCAAACTTGTTGAAGATTAATAGAATATCCGTACTGGGAAAAAAATTGAACGCATACAGCCAGAGGCATATCGAGAAAGTATATAAGCTACGGAATAAATCTATTTGTGTTAATTTCCCCAAATAGAAAGTTTCTTTTAAAAAAATCATCAAAGAATACGATGTATGCTATCATATATCTTCACTGTGAAACAACCAGAATGGAGGTTTAAAAGCATTCACTTTGTTTACATTCCTAATTATATATTCATGAAAATTTTATCTTCTAAAACAGTTTCCATGAATTTTTGAAATTCCATTAGAAGATTTACAAAATCTTTTTTCATTTCTTCTTTTTATTGTGTTTGAAAATATATTTTTAAAATATTTATGCGTCCGTACTGCTCTTTTCAGTGTTTTAAAGCATCTCACTTTCTAAATAAATAAGTGAAAGAAGTAATTCTTGATATTTTTTTCTTTCTTTGCCAGACCAACAACGATAAGTTGTTATGTAACAAAAACAATGATTTGACAATAAAGTATGTCCTTTTGTCCAACGGATTTCAAAGGGCCTCATTAAGCAGAATCGAACTCTAAATTAACCTACCCTATAATGCTTCTTGGTAGTAATTAATTTAATTATCTACGACTTAACAATAATAGTAGTTCATGTAACTTAAATAAATTGTATTTTAAATAATGCAAAGACAAATGTAACATATACTTTGTAACAATGACATACCAAAGACAGTTACGTAAGTAATTATATATTGTAGGTTTTTCAATTAAATGCACGTTTCTGTTAGTTATGTAAGCGTCAGTGTAGTAATATTACAGGATGAATTAATACATTTATCCAAGTAACCCTGCATATATCAAACAACTAATAATGTGAATTTTTTTAATGTACAATAACATAACAATTAATCAATATTTGTATTCTGTTTTCCAAAAGATTGTTACATTGTTAGAAGGGATCGTTAATTATTACACTAAATTTGATGTATTGTTATTGAACATAAAAATGCATTTCTCTTTGGAACAAACGAAGACAAATTTAATTTATTTTATATTCAAATCGATTTATGAAGAAAACCGTTCTTTATCTGCCAGAAACTGCTGTCTTGACACAAATGTTTTTTACTGTTATAGACGACTAGAGCAATATTTTCGCTTGTTTTTAAAATAAACTGTAATCTATGAATAAAACGATAAATTACTAAACGAAACAGAAAAGTACTTTTAGCTTACTTGGCGAAAAACCAAAAAAGTAATAAAATTATCTTACAGATACATAACATAATGTGCTTTTCAAGGACACAACCATTAAGCATATTAAGTGATACATATGGCAGAAATTTAAACGCAAACATTTTTTTGCATTCTTATATGACTAGTTCCATGAATTTTGTAGTGTAAATCACACATCTTATAACGGCAAAGCTTTCTGGCCACCATTATTTTCCAAAAATTTTCGTCATTTTATTTAATAAATGAGATATCTCCGGTTTAAAAATTAGTGCCATTTTTCCATTCGGAAATACTAATAGTCAACAAAGAAACAATTTGCACCTAAGTGATGTAATTAAAGTACGCATGGAATTAGCCATATCTAATAACAAATAATTAATATTTGTATTGAATTTAGAAAATTATTATACAGCAAGAAGTGATCGATAATCGTTACACTCAATTTCTCTTATTGTTATTGATTTGTGTAACATAAAAATCCGTTGCATTTTAGAGCAAAAGAAGACAAACTGAATTTATTCGGGTGACAAATATCTTCAATTCCATTTATGAAGAAAACTGTTTTTTATCTGCCAGAAACCGCTGTCTTGACACAAATGTTTTTCCGGTTACAGACGATTAGAGCAATATTTTTGTTTGCTTCTAAAATAAGCTGTAATCTAGAATAAAACGATAAATTACTAAACGAAATAGAAATATACTCTTATCTTACTTGGCGAAAGACCAAAAACGATTTAATTATCTTACAGATAAATATCATGTGTTTTTTCAAGGAAACACCGATTAAGCTTATTCAGTGATAGATATATAGCTGAAATTTAAACGCCAAACATTTATTTTTGCTCTCTTATATGACTAGTTCCGTGGGTTTTTGTTGTGTAAGTCACACAGCTTATAACTGCAGAGATTTTCGGTAACCGTTATTTTCAAAAAGCTTTTTTCATTTTATTCAATAAATGAGAGATCTTCGATAAGATAAGTCCCATTTTTAAGTGCGTTTGCAATTATGTAAATACGTAGCACCTACAGTTGTCGTTCAGTTCGTTCGTCTGTCCGCATACAACAGCGCAAAAAGTACCAAACCGAATCATTTGAAATTTATAATATATAATTATTCCATAAATTTGTCGAGTCATTTCGAATTTTATGAAAATCAGATGCATAGGTCAATTATATGGACAATCTAAATTATTCCGTTACATTACGGTCAATAGGGAAAAAAAGTTTCAAGTGCATCTTAATGGTGTTACACTCTTTTGAATACAACAAAATAGATACGCATCTGTGAAGTATATACCAAATATGCATTCTATGAAATCTGTGGTGCAAAGAATACTTGTCATTCATTTACAAGGTCAAAAAAAATATTCCATTAGACAATGGTATAGGGGTACCATTGTTTGGTCGCGTTTGAAAAGCATTAAACTATTTAACATTTTATAAAACTAATGTACGTTACTGAGGATTACTATAACTTACTTCCTGTATAATAAGAAGCAGACAGTATTTACAGGAACACACAAAAGATTTCGGCTGCTATACTGTGTCCGAAATACTGTATACTATTGCACCATGATCGGAATATATTTTTTAAAACTTTGTTATAGTATGAACGCACCTCATTTGCTACGCTTGACATGCAATTTCTCACTTGTTCTTTCTAATATACTGGTAGACAAAAATTGTAGCAATTTATACACTTATGTGACGCAACTACAAACATGCATGGAACTAGCTATATCTAATTGAACCTAGATTTTATATATAAAGATGGAATTTTTCAGTCACTTTTTAATCTACTCCTTGACATACTAGAATTATCAAATTATGTCCAAAGATGTATTTCTGATTACTATCCAAAATTTTAATACTTTTACAACTTAATTGAACATTAAGAATTTTAAGATTACTTTCAACTAGCTTCCCCTACCCCCGCATATGATAAATCGCCAGATATTCTAGATAAGGGGTTGTGCAAATATAACTTTATCAACTTTTTGGTTATTTTGAACACCCCCCGCCTTTTTGATATCATACGGTATCATTACTCGACTCCCCCCTCTCCTCGGTAATGATACCGTTATCAAAGTGAAAAAAAAATTAAAAATTGTACTAGTTTACAAATTTCAACTTTTTTTTATACCCCGAAAGAAATATATATTAATGTATTAGTCTACCTTCCTTAAACCTAAAAGTGTCAGCAGAAATATTCTATCACGTCACAATTTTCTTTCTGCAGTCAATTGTTTTTTTTAACTACTCAACGTGGTGACGACAGTTTAATGTTCATTCGTTCGCTTCAAACAACAAATATTTTGTTTCGGATTGAATTAAAATATCGAATAGAAAGTGTAAACAAAGTTCTGATCGTTTTTGCTATGTTTGTGGACAGTTTATATATATATATATATATATATATATATATATTAAAGAAGATCCATTGTAGATTCGTTACAAAGTGCATATCTTCATTTTTTCGGATTTCCTGTTGCAAACCAAAATAAAAAGTGGTTGTCTCATGTGTTTTGCGAAAGCTGTAAAATCGTTTTACTCCAGTGGTCATCAGGAGAAAACGTACACCTTGCATTTGGTTCACAAATGGTATAGGGAGAACCTAGTAATCATGAAAATGATTGTTACTTTTGTGTTACGAAGACAGTGAGATATAATACAAAAAATAAGGCGAGTATTATATATGCCGAAGTTCCGTCTGTTATTAAGCTCATTTTATACTCGAAAGATCTACAACGTCCAGTTTGTCCCAGTAATTCGAGTGTAAATATACTAGGAGATGACAATAAAAGTTATGGTGAATCCAAATTGATTTCTAGTGATTCAGAGGAGTTCTCTCTTCTAGAAAACACTCCACATTTAATTAACCAAGCCGAATTAAATGATCTTATAAGAGACTTACAATTACCAAAATCTAAAGCAGAGCTTCTTGGTTCTCGGCTACAACAATGGAAGTCATTCAAAATGGTTGTGGAAGAATTTTTAAGAAATAAAAAAAGTAAAAATTACAAAGAAATTGTTGCCGATTTATTGAAAAAATTTCAACAGATGGGAGTAAACTTGTCATTAAAGATTCATTTCCTGTATTCGCATCTGAGTTTTTTCCCTGAAAATTTAGGAAGTATTAGTGATGAACAAGGGGGACGTTTTCACCAAGATTTAAAGGTTTTTGAAGAACGACATCAGGGATTTTGGTATGAAAACATGCTAGGGGATTACTGTTGGTCCATTATAAGAGAAACTGATCCAAATAACTATAAAAAGAAGGAAGAATTAGCCATTTTTGATTTTTTTTAAATGTTAATACAAAAATTATGTAATCCAGTTAAGTAAATAAATAATTTTTAAACCAAACGTTAAAGAATTTTTTTTTATTTTCTCTGGATAACTCTACCTAAATAAACAATAAATTAACAACTTTCAGCTGGGGTATAAAAACCGTGTAAACTAGTGTTATTTTATAATATCTCAAAGCAAGTGGACAAAACTTCTCCCCTTTTATTATTATTAAACACAAATTTCATTTCAAATATATTTCACATATGTTTTCTCGAACCGCGACTATATATGCAGGCACATGAAGAAAACAGGAATTGCAATCGTTAAGAATATTCCACATTTTGTAATTAAATAATTTTATAATCTATATATTTAAAACACCTGGCTGTTTTTTTGGACATCAGCCCTGAGCTTTCTACTGGCCCGATTTTGATAATTATTTTTTTAAATGAAAGCTGTTTACGTGTAGATGTGCCCATTCTGGCTAATTTTTAATTTATTTCAATTTTTATATTTTATTTTTAATTTTAAAAGCTTTTTCATGACATTTCTTCAAAACAGTGGCAACAGGTTAAGCTTTTCTCAAAATTTAATTTGTTTCATTATTTTCCACCAATCAGGAGCCCTGATCTCTTCGGTGAATGTATAATCGCATTTCAAAAAAATAAATAAATAAATAAATAAATAAATAAAGGTTTTCGTTAAATTTAATCATAATAAAATGATTGCACATACCTGAAATACACAGATTATTTACTGAGTAATATTATTAAATATTATGTAAGTAAAATAACAGAAGATAAACTTTAATAAAATATAATATCTAAAGTGAAATTTTGTCGATGGAGAAAATGTCGTCATAAAGAAACCATATAAATTTATTCCATGACTATAATATAGATTGTTATTGCTGTGTCAGTAATGATGTCATATTCACTGACTTTAATTCCTGCATCTAAATAAAGTGAACTTCTATTAATTTAAAGGTCCATGGTGTGCACAAATGAAAATATTTCTATAAACTGCGCCATTTCTATTTAATTATAATGAATATTTTATGAAACTAAAGAATTTTGAATAACAGCATAAATCACGCTTTTATTTAAGAAAAGATGAGTATTTCTGAAGGTGTAAATGATGTCATGTTAGAAAAAAAAAGAATAAAACCTGTGATATGCCGCTATTACTATATTTCTATCTTACATAATATCAAAAAATAATTAAAATCATTTCATTGTATTAAGCTATTGTTTAAAATAAAAAAAAATTGCATTTCAGCAACAAATACAAAAATTTTATTCTTTTTAATAACAGAGATATCTTTTTTTTTTTCGTTGCCATAGCAATAAAATTAATTTTTACAAGTTCATGGAGGATACAAACCAATAAATAAATTAAATTTATTGCAAGTGCTATAAATGTGTAGTGGGTTGGTTAGGCATTTTAGTAAGTTCCTGTTTCTATTATAATTAAAATGTTTCATTGATATTATAATTATTGTATAGTTATCAAGCGATATTTAAACGGAGAAAAAATAAACTATGCAGATATTTTTGAATTCATCTTACGGGGTATAATATTAACTTCCTAAGTAATTTGGCATTTAAATAATATTTAAGGTTTAGAAACTGCATTAAAAAAAGATTTGTAGCTGATGTTAAGTCCAACATAATAATTTATGAATTGTTTTCCTTATTTTTGTTATTTTCTGAAGTTTGTGTATCGTCATCATGAAAAGTATGTTATCTCTATTTTAAGAGGTGGCAATTGTTTATTTCACTCAGTATTTTCCTGTCTATATAAGATTGATACATATCACACCTAATATATATTATTTTCCGTCGAGTTTCGACGGGTCGAGCTAGTAATTCAATGATTTGAGTAATAAATTTACATTTTAATAAAAATAGATAACAGGTTAAAAAAATAACACATTTTTATGAACAAAGGCTATGTAAGAAATAAAAGTAAATAAACCTTGATCTTATCGAAAATGATATCGATATCAGACAAACCCTATTCATAGAGATATCTTATGATATCATATGCCATGCCCTCTCCTGTCCCCTAATATATAACAAAGTTTGAAAAAAATATGTATGCCACACAATAAACAAAACAAAATAAAATAAATAAACAGATTGTTAAATAAACCATCTTTGAAAGAAAAATTGAATATAAAATCAGAGCTGCCAACTTCTACGCCTTTTTAAATGGAATAAACGTGTTTCTAACCAGAAAATTTATTAAATAACATACGTCCTGAATTTATTTCATTATTTGTAGTACTGCATACTTTTTAATTTGTTATATAAAATTCCTGGTTCGAATGTGTTTATTTGGCTGTAAGAAGGCGTAGTAGTTGGCAGCCATGTAAAATCTTTAAAAAATAAATTCTCATTCATTTAATTTATTTGATAATGTCTGATTATCGTACTGCAAGTAAGTATTTTCTAAGTATTACAAATTAATATCATAAAAAAAAGAATAAAATAAAATAAACTCGCGCTTAGAAGAATTTGTCGAGATATTTTTTTTAACTGTGATTTTGAATGGAAGTAAAATAAATAAAATAAATAAATTTTTATTTCTGCTTTGTATGGCGATTTGCCAACATTAAATGGAACTAATACTGAACTTTTTAACTTTGTGTGAGTTATTTTTTTTTTAATCTGAAAAGGCAATAAATGAAATTAAAAAATTCAAAACATATGACGATTTTTGCAACTTAAAAAAAATTTCTTTAGCAAAGGGAATAGTTAAAAAGTATCTTTTTTAGTTCCTTTGTCGGAAAAAATAACGAAATAAATTTAAAAGAAAATCTTAAGAAAATTTCTATAGAAAATCTGTAGAGGAATTGGCCCGTTTTTTTTAAAAAAAATCTGCAGATATTTCCAAGGATATCTTTCAAAAATCTGCAGATATTTTTAAGGTAAAATTACATCTTCAAAATTTCTTCGGATTTCTGTAGAATTTCTGAAAAATGTATAAATTTAGTCAGGTACTCTTAAGATTATTTTTAGTGGGGAAAGAAGCAAATATCATACATCAGGCATAGATTCTGAAATATTTTCCTACACCAACTAAGCATACTTTTGAACATCTATATAAAAAGTGTTTTTTAGAGGTTTGGTTTTGAAATTGGCAACACTGATTCAAATTACAGTCGGGGAATGGTTGTTGCAGATGTTGGCTCAGATGCAGCCACAATGTTGGCGCATGCGTATTTGAACTCTTTTTTTAAAGTCTGCTCGAAAATGGAGATAGAATGTAAATAGCGCAACAGTTTATAATCGCATAATTTTTTCTCTTTCGCAAGCGACTCTGTAGCATGGTAACAGCATGCGGGATTTGTGATTTTTTTCTAAGTGAGTTAAAATCCCCCTCTCATTTATTTTTTGGGACGAAAATTTATTTCCCTGTTAAAAATAATAGATAATGCATTGAAGTAACTATAAATAACTTTAAATAACAACAAAAAATATTCTTGTCTGTAGGCATAAATCTTTCTCTTTTTTTATTCGTTTATTTTATTTTATTTTTATTTTTATTTACATATTTCAATTTGCAAAATTTCATAGTTAAAAAAGCACTTATATGCGACAAAACGTACATTTAATTTATATTTTTTATTAATATTAATATGAACACGTATTAAGAAACCGATGTTTTCAATAGATAAACCAATTATCTCCTCGAATCAAGTATTAATTTAAGGGTACCGTCATTTTCTAGATGCAACATTGGTATTTTATTTTTCTTTATTTTCTTTCTTTATTTATTTTGTAAGAAAAAAAAATAAATCTAGTTCAAGTGCGCGAAATTTCGCCTTCTTTAAAGAAATATTTTTTTTTATCATAAAGTACTGGTACAAAAGCATTTTCTGGTCCAGAAATTCCAGGGCCAGTACAAACCTTTATTAGCCCCTTAAAAAATGAATATTTTTGAAAAAAATCTTTCATATAATGTTAATTTTTTTTCATGTATTTTACAGAATTTTTAATTTTTTTTCACCGGTTTTTCGAAATAGAAATTTTTGCCTAAGTGAGTCGGAAAATGGGTGGATTAAATAATATAAAATTTACAATAAAAAATTACTGGTGAGAATGATAAATTATGATTGGAATGTGGATGCCCGTATCACATACGGGCAAATCATGATTCTTAAAAACACGTTGCACGTATGACACACGGGCAAACCAGGGAAGCGGTTTAGTTTACAAATTGTTGCTTACAATGCTGTCCACATTCTTTGTGAAAATAGTAGTGTCTACTTTATTTCGTCGAAGAATTCAGCGATTAAACATGGCAAAGAGTATTGTAACATGCGCATTCCAAAGAAAAAAATAAAAAAAATAGACTACCAGTCGTCACGTGACCTCAGCTCTGCTAAATTAAAAATGTAATTGTAATATTTTTCGTCTAAAAAAACCTGGCAACACTATTTTTCTTTAAAAAAAAACATTCTTTTCTTAGTGATGTTCGAAAATTCGAAAGTTGGTTGTGAACAGTGAGTTCATGTCTTGTGTTGGTGGCGTTCGCAAGGAGAATTATGTAATAAAAGCTTTATTGATAAATATTTTATGTGTGTTATTGTTCTAAATGTTAGTGCTGTCTTTCAAGAAATAAAAAGTATTTAAAGCCCTGGGATATCCAAATTTAGATAAGTGATGCTTTTCTTTCTTCTTGTAAATAAGTAAGACGAGTTCTTACAGTATTATTTTAAAATAACAGTATCCAAATATAGTATCTCAACATACTTTTAAATCTTTTCATTTGAAAGCTACATGTACGATCGAATTAAATATTCTGTTGAATGAAACAATTTAAAAGATTAAAACAGAATTCATCTCTCACATTTCGTCGCGGCTCCATAACTACCTTTCCCATACTGTTGAAAGCTAAGACATATATTTCCCGAAGCTAACGAGAAAGACAGGCTGCTGCGGTGCATTCTACGTATCTTTTTTTACAGACCGCTGGAGTCACATGATGCTCGAATACACCGATGTGTGTGCATGAATAGAGCAATACGTCATTCTGGCGGTCTCTAAAAAAATATACTTGGGATGCACCGCGGTAGCCTGTCTTTTTCGTTAGCCTCGATATTTCCTCCATTATCCTAGAAACACATGTTTTCAACAGATAAATCAATTCTCTCATAGAATTTGCAAACAAATTCCTTCTTTTCAAAATGCCGTCTATTTTTTTCAAACACATCTTAAAACATATTTTTTTCTGATTTGGTTTAAAAACTTTGTAGTAATGGAAATTAAAATTATCTTTTTGCAAATATTTTAATAAATATTAAAAAAGATTTATCCACAAATTTCATTCTCAGCGCCGCATTTCTATATATTTCCTTTATTAGCTACTGCAAACTAAAACATGTATTAAAAAGCCAATATTTTCAACAAAATTTAGAGTGAAAAAAAGAATAAAGATGAAGTATAATGGCTGGGAGTAACGCCAAAAATGTAAACCTGAAATCCGGTACGTTAAGCCCGCACTAAACCACATACTTTAACAGGAAAAGAAGAAAACGTTTGGGAATACAATTTTTAATACATAATGCAATGAAATGATAATTTAGAATGCTTAAATATAAACAACTCATTTTCATATACAGAAGGAAATCATGACTAATAACAAAGAATCTGTTTCCTGTTCCCCGTGCTTGTTCTGTTTGTGCCTAATATGAACATTAAAAATTGAGCGATAATGGTTTCATATTGTAAACCTTGTTTTACGGCATACTGCAGCTTCACCAATCTTTTTCCTCCATGTCAAAAGATAAACCAATTTTTCCTTCGGATCTCCATATTAACATACGTGACCGTTATTTTCGGGGTGAAACATCAGTATTTATTTTATTTTATTGTAAACAAATAAATCTAGTTCAAACGCGAAATTTCGCCTTATTTAACCCTTTGCGGCGCAGGACAAATTCATTGCTTAAGTGTTGAAATAAATGACTGACACCGGAATTTGAAAGCAACTTTATTTGTAAATAAGAAAACACTGATTTCCCGCATTCAATAAACCGTAATTTTTTTTAAACAAAATTCCGGTGCCAATGTGGTGTTTGAGAATTAAAATTAAAGGTATATCTATGAAACCACCGCGCCGCAAAGGGTTAAAGAAAGATTTTTTATCACAAGATAATGGTATAGAAGAATTTTCTGTCCGTATATTCCAGAAGTCGTAAGAACTCTGATTAACCCTTTCCGGTACACTGTGCCCGGTCTGGGATACCTAATTTTAATTCCAAAGTTGCAAACGGCACCAATAATATTTTATGAAAATTTTGCTTTTACAATAAAAAATTTAATTAGGGAATTCAAAATATTTAAAAAATTATTTTGTGAATACCGGTGTCAGTCGATAATTTCTCATTTTACTACAGATTTTGCCCGTGACGGAAAAGGTTAAGTTGCTGTTTACAACGCCGTCCTCATTCTTTGTGAAAATAGTTGGGTCTACTTTCTTTTATAGAATCTTTATTTCAGCGATTAAAGAAGGCGAAGAGTATTATTTTAAAATAGCGATATCCAAACATAATATCTCTACATGCATTTTAAATATTTTCATTTGAAAGCTACATAAACGATCGAATTAAATTTTCTTCTTACTAAAATAGTTTAAAAGATTAAAACAGAATTCATCTCTCACATTTCGTCCCGTCTCCATAACTACCCCGTACTACTGCAAGCTAAGACATATATATTTCCTCCATTATCCTCAAAACATATGTTTTCAACAGATAAACCAATTTCTCTCATAGAATCTGCAAATTAAGCCCTTGTTTTCAAGGCCGCCCTCATTCTCTCTGCGTTTCCATGATAACGCTTTTGTTTCTCGCTTACTATTTATTGATCGTCATCTGGCAGCGGAAATTTCATGACGGGGATTGAGATCTTTAATACCGTTGCCAACCACAATAGTTAAACAATGAAACTAATTACTCGAATTCGCATTCAGGTTTGTTCTTTCTAGGATTTTTGATGAAGATGCTTTGTGTGGGAGAAGATTGTTTTAAATGATTTTAGACACTTTAGAAGATTTCTGTTTCATACAAACTTTACAATTCGTTTAATTATAGAAGAATAGATACTTTGGATGAGTGTTACTTTTTTTATATATATTTAAAACATTTTGTTAAAATAATCATTATTGTCTAATATTTCATTACATATAATTATTAGAGCGATTGATGTGAGTATAATTCAGATTTTAAATTTTTCAACAAGAAAGAGTAACCAGCAGCGCCATTTTAGAATTTTGTTTTGATTAGATTCAATGTAGTCTTTGAGGTCGAAAATTTTATCTTGCTTTGCACGTCTGAGAAGAGAACAATAAATTTTCATTCATGAATATAATTTTTTATTTTTTTAGAAATATTATTGATAAATATTAGTATCACTCAGCTTTATCCATATCGACCATAGAAGCTTTCAATATTTATTTAGAAGATGCATAGCATTAGTGTTACCCACTCACATACTGAACTAAGATGTTTTTTATAATATTACTTTCTCATATACAGGGCTTCCACAGGCGACTGTTTTTTCTTATATATAATTTCTTATTATAATTCGCACCCTTTTTTAAAATAAATATATTTCATCTGAACTTGGACAACATTTGCCAAAAAGTGTACAACAAAATGTATTTTTAAAAAATAGTAGTTCGAACACAATATAAAAATAGTAGCCTGTGGCAGCCCTGGATTTGTCATCTGTTTGTGGGAGTGGATAAAACAAATTGTATACACCTTCTAAATAAACAATATCATTATTTTTCAAAATGGAGTTGATGTACTATCATTTTGATACAACTCATATATCGGCTATGGTGATTGTAACGAGCATAGAAATAATTTTCCGAAGATTGTTAGGTATTTTTAAGTACAAACTGTATATGAGATTAATATTTGCCTGCAAAATGGTATACCGTGCATTTGTATTTCCAAGAATTACAAAGTGATAGGTTACAAAGCGAGACTGAAATTATCGATCTCATTTTCTTATCAAAACTAACTGAACCGCCCGGCATTACACAGGCCCGTCATAATTTTCTTAAATGAATCTTAAATTTGCATAGTTTTATGTATTTAACTCGATTTTTCCTGAAATATGTGTCCGTTGACTGTGGGGAAAAGCAACTTAAGTAAAAGAAAATCTGATATTTACCGTTAAAAAGATTCTTGACAAATCTTAAACTGCGCCCTAGCCCATTTAAAAATCAATTAGAATCTAAATGTGACAATGCTCCATGTTGGGAATCACCGTATTTAGTATCTGTTTATTCTCAGATTCATCATAACAGTGGTTCCGCGTCTATCATACTTTATCAGGATTTGTACGGTTGCCGTTTGTTTTCCAGGTCAAATAGTAGCACAGACGAACGCCGTTGTAGCGAATCCGGTATACAACGAACTACCGGATGTAACAAACTGAAAGTTTTATACCATTGATCTTCAGCAGTGTTCTTTTTATATATATTCATTCCAAGAGAAAAAGTAATAAAAGTTCGCACCTACCTCTTTCAGGAGCTGGTTGCCGTGTATCCGTTAGGTAACTGCAGAATTAAAAGACTCAACAACGTAAGGGAGACACACTGACACGAATTTCACTGTCTTGAGTAAATTTAATCACTGCACACTTCTAAAAATAAACTTAAACAAAAATTAGATTAATTAAAACATATAAAAAAACATATTCGTGAAGCTCTTTAGCTTTCACAGTTTAGATGATTAAAATATTTTAGCCAGCCACAACAATTGGCTTGGCATGATAAAAGTTGCTCACAACAGCGCAACATCGAAAAGGAGTCTAAAATACAAAATTGAGTTTGATACACAATAGAAAAATGATGATTATGCTGTTTTATTGTCTCTGGGCTATAATATGATGTCCGGCGTGCACACAATACTTGCCTGCATGGTGCTGTCACCTGTTGACTGATTTAAGAAGTAATCTAAACGGATTATCGCATCTTCATTGTTTCACAGTCATATCTTGAACTCGACACACAGATTTAAATATGATAAATAAACACGATAAGAAAAAAAAAAGATGAATTGCGTTGCATGCCTCACTTGAAATTAAAATATAATTTATTCTAGTCATAATAGTTTCACACAAAACAGGGATTTCCATTTGTCTAACTTGAAATTCTGTGCGGGAAATCCAACACAAATGAAATTTTTGGTCCTGTCGTTTGCATAAGATATTGAATGCTAATTTAAATTATCCTTTTATAGCGGATCCCCAAAATCCTGAAAATCGACTTAAAAAACAGAACTTTTTTTCAATCATCGATTTTTTTTTTTTTTTTTTTTTTTTTTTTTTTTTTTTTTTTTTTTTTAACATTTACGCAGTTGTGAAAACAGGTCTTCAACTCTGATTTCATAAAAAAATTTTTATGACGGATAGTGACAAGTAAATTAATATGAAATTAAAATGAATCATTCAGAGTCAGGAGATTCTACATCTGATGCTGATACAGAGGGGCGCATAAGTGATAAAATCCCACTATATCAGGTGCTACAGCAGCTATACGTGCAATTAATAATAATAAAAAAATTCTGCTCAAACAGTGGAAAAAAGAGTGCTGGAGTCATTTGATACCGTGAACAAATAAATTCGTAATATGGTTTTCGAAATCGGCATCACATCAACAGAAAATTATCGATTATGTTTGTATCAAAACATTTGAGCAACAATTAAAAGTAAAAGGAATTTATTTTCATTTGTCTTCATTTTAGCTCACTTAATAATTATTGTGTCAGTTTAATGTAACTGATTTTCGTCAATTCATTAATTATCTCATTAATAACCCGTTACGCCATTAATAACCATTTTTAATACATTTTATCATTTTTAATGCATTCTTATTAACGCACATAGTAATTGATGAGTTATATGTTTTATGAACTGTAACATTTTCTTAACGGTTCGGATATAGCGAAACACCGGATGTAGCGAACAAAACCTTTGGTTCTTTAAAGTTCGTTATAACAAGGTATAGCTGTATTGTGTCATAAAAAATTATATCTGGTTCAAACGTATGAAATTTGGCATTGTTTAAAGATAAAAAAAATTCTTTTTATTCTATAATAGTATATTGATTTTGGCTGAAATGAAATAAAGAAATTTTACATGAAACATAGCTTTTAACAAAAATTTCCCGACCATTAATTTCGTAAAATGTTTTGCGGATATTTGTGTTTAACATTTCCAAATAAAGAACAGATTCTTTTATTTTGGAAAAATAATAGAAATGCAATGTAAATGTTTGCAATCAAATTTCTGCTTCCTTTGTCCGATCAATACTGAAGTTATATACGGGTGGTTCTCATGGAAACGATGAAAACGAACAAAGATCCTGAATACTGTTGTGGATTTGCAAATTTGTAGATTGCATTGTTTTTTTTAACACTAGAACGACTGTAGCAGTCATTGAGACCGCTACCAAATAAAGATATTTCAATTCGAACCAGAAATTTCTTTCCAAAATAAGCCAGATAATTATCATAGAGAAATAAACTAAATTTATAAGATAAATAGTTTAAAATAAAAGTTCTTGCTTAAAATATTTTTATAACACTTGTGTAATTCCAGTATTAATATATTTCCATCATTTGCTTATACTGGGTGTCCCAAAAATGACTGATGGATTTTTAAATTCAATAACTTGCAAACGGTGACAGCTATTTTAATTTTTTTTTTGCAGGAGGGTTACGTATAATGTCAGGAGTTTTTAACCGTATAATTTATTATTTTAGTTCGAATTTCAAACAATAGGTGGTGCTGAAGGCCAGGGGATCAGTGCTGAGTGAAGAGTCGACCTGGCCTTCAATCGCCATCAGTGCCACTGAAAAACGTGTTTGAAATTCGAACTAACAAAATTACGGTAAAAAACTCCTGACATTATACATGACCCTCCTGCAAAAGTTTTTTAAATAGCTGTCACCGTTTGCAAGTTATTGAATTTTAAAATCTATCAGTCCGTTTTTTTATCAGGAAATTTCAAATTTATACCGGAAATTCTGAATAGTATTTTTTGTATTATTTAATGCCAGGCGTTGAGTAACAGTGAAAAGTACCATTTTCCTTTTCGGAATTTCCCTATGACTTCGTAATGTCTCAATTAAAAATAGTCCTGAAATCCATGTATACACTATTTGGCCATTTGCGATTTTAGACATTTTCTTAAATATCTAGAAAAATACACTAGGAATTATCCTGAAACTCTAAGTTTGTAACCATAATAGTAGAGATCATTCATTTCCGTAAAAATTTTTTTCCCGAAACTCCATAGGGGACCGTCAACAAATTGAAAAAGAGCGAACATCTTTTTGGATAACAGTGTCAAAACTAATGTAGAAAAAGCATTTAAACTGGAGATTATTATTAAGTGGCTTATTGTAATAAACTGTGATCATTTTTACGCAAATAGCATGTATACTAGTAATGTAGGATAATTCTTTGAAAAAAGTGAGGTATGCAAATCGCAAAAGTTTGGACACTTTCTTGATTTTTGTCAATTTTTCATGGAAAAAATTAAAATTTTAAGTCTATGACGTCACTTGGATGAAGTGTTTAGGTGCACCTCACGACAGCATGGGTTAGTAAAAATACCTGGAGCTAGAGAAATTCAGTCATATGAACTAATTGAAATATGGAAGCTGAAATAGAAAGAGAAGACTGTTGCACAAATTTCAGTTACTTTGAATTGTTCAAAGAAGTCTAATGAGTATTGTCTAAGGATGACTCCTTCAAAGCAAAACATAGATCTTTAAGGCTTCGTGTGACCAGAAAACAAGATGACACAAGGATCCATAAACTGGCATCTACACAAATGATGAGTGCTAGTCACATTAAAAGTAAGTCGGGACTTTCTTTATCTACGGATACGATTCGTAGATAAATTAAGTATAGAGCTAATATAGCTTACATGAAAATGAAAAAATTAAAAACTTGTCAGCTTTGAAGTTTCACTACAGATAGAGTTCATCAGTGGTGACGTCACAACCCCAGAAATTGGTTCAAAACAAACCACAGAGTTAAAATAAAGATTGAGATGAAATATGTTGTTTTATCGTGAAGCTAAAAATTCAACCCTGAAACTGATTTAACCAAGTTACAATTCGGCCCAAACACTTGCGGATTGCTTTTAAAACTTCAGCAATTCAACAATCAGCCTTTGAACGGTACCTTATTTCATATTGAAAGACTTTTTTTGAAGGTATATCGTGCATCTCTAACAAACTCTAAACTCTTTCGGTTTGTATTGACCCAGTTACCATGGAAATGCGGGGTTGAGTTGTCTGTGACGTCACACTGATGAGCTCTATTAACGAAATTACAGTGAACTTGGAAACATGTGTCGTATGGACTCCAGTGGGTTACTTTAATATTTAATCACGAATCAAATAAGTGGAATTTGGATAGCCCAGATGTATGGGTACATTGTTAGCACGACTTGTGTGAAGAATCTCGGAGTTTAGTTAGTCGTCAACAATTAGTTGGATCTTTAAAGGTTTGGGTCTCATTTTGCTCAAGTTTCTGAATGTTCGTCAAACAGCGCAAGACTACTTAAATTCACTGGAGAACATTAGGTTTTTTTTTATATTACTTAAGTAAGGTGTCATAAAAATTAAATTATTTTTTGGTTTGGGAAAAGGGGGTAAGATTCTTTCCTTAGTTTTGTTGATAAATTAGATAAAAATATTCAATTTACATATGAATTAGAAGTGAATTGTAGTTTACCATTTCCAGACACTTTTTTAATTAGGGAGAGGGATTCATTGAAAAGATCAATTTATAGAAATATTATTCCAAATTCCGCATATTCACCTTTTTGTTATAAATTATCTACTTTCGGTTTCATGGTTGACAGAGCTTTTAAAGTCTGTTCTGAAGAATTTTTAAATAAGGAGTTGAATAATATCCGTGAGATTACAGGTTCTAATGGATATAAAATAAGTAGCATCAATAAATTAATAAATTGTTATAGAAAAGGGAAACCTAAAAAACAAAATCCAGATTTAATTGTAAGATTCTATAAAAGGGAAGATTCTACAAAATTTAAAAGAGTTTCATTTCCATAGCCGAAAGGCGGTTTTGAAAAGTTAAAATTTAAATTAAAAAAGTTTAATATTGAATTCATTGCAACGCCGCCACCAAAACTAAGGTGTTTACTTAATAAGCAAGTGGACCTTATTGGACATGATGATCTTGCAGGAGTTTATGAAATACCTTACATTACAGAAAAAAGTGACTTAAATCATTACATAGGCACGACTGGGAGAAATCTTGGAATTAGAAAATGTGAACATGAATCCTATATTAAATTTGGACGTACTAACACTGCCATATCTAGAACATATTTAAAGGAAAAGGATAAAAATACTGTTTAGTGAAAGCAAATTATGTTTCATATCAAATTGTTGTCTTAAGTCTATTATAAGAGAGTCCATCGAAATTTATACGAGTAAAAATTTTGTTTGCAATGATACTGTTTCTTTTATTATTCCTAAATTATGGTCAGAATTAATGAATAAATTCCTCGTGAGAGCTTGAACGGGATGAACCAAGGAACCAAGTTGGAAATTATTTTAGATCATGGTCTATTTTAATTTAATTTTTTATAATAGAGAGCGTGTTTTTTTTTCTTGTTTATGTCTTATCGTCTCGTGTCATTTGTATTGATCGTGAAATGATTTGAATTTCATTTTTATTTTTATTATGATTATGGATCTTATTAGACGGATCCGAAACATGTCAATGTCATTTCTTTTAATTGTTATAACACCTTTCTTAAGTAATATAAAATGTTTATTAAAATGTTTATATAAAAGGTGAATGTTTTAAAATCTTGTGATTTACAAAATCTATCGGATTTTATAAACTTTTTATCACTGGATAACAATTTACAGCTATTTGGGTATCTTTTAGCTGGTTCCAAGTATATATTTCAGCAATTATTTATTCATGATGCATACAAAACAAAAATATGGTTTAAATCTCAATTATTTTCTGTTTTCGACTGGCCGGCGTGTAGTCCCGATCTGAAGCAATCGAAAACCAATGTGGAACCATGTCTTGTAAGGTTTAAGCAATTTTTTGGCAATACTTCTCAGTTAATGAACTTAGATTTGCTGTCAAACATGTTTGGTACAAAAGAAACTCTTAAATGATGAAAGATTTAAATTCTCCCAAGGAAAATTGCATTTTTGCACTAATTACAGACAATGTGGGTGCATTTCAATTTTAATTTAGGGCTGTTTTTCTGCAAATATACACATTCTGTATTTTTTCCATTATGTTAATTTCTAATTTTTTTTGTCATTATACATTATGTAAAGCGTATAACTTAAAATTTATTAAATATGAATAAAGGATAAGTCACAAGTAATATATAGCAGTTGTGTTACAACAATCCGTTGCACACTTCTCAGTATAGAAGTATAATTGATCATTGTCTAAACTTTTGTTGCGCACTGTAATACCACAGAATTAATTGCATGAAAAATTCTGTTTAGTTTTATATTTCTTTAAGAATTATTTCTAATATGTCATCTCAAACTTTAATATAAAATATTATGTATCTCTAAAAGTAACAAACGTACGTTCATTAAACAAAGCTATTATTTTCACAAATCTACAAATATAGTGTCTGAATTTAAAACGTCCTTTATTTTTATTGTAATTTAGAAACTATCGTTATCTCATTTCTGTCACTTCATTCGAAAGGATAAATTTGAATGTAAACGTTCTTTCTTTATATTGGGTCATGAAAGCTGTTCTTATCTCACTTCTATATTGATTGGTATTTGGAAGTATAAATTTGAACGCAAACGTTTTCCCTTTTTTATTGGAAACATGAACACTATAGTTATCTAACTTTTGTATTGATATGTATTTGGTAGCATAAATTTGTATGCAAATGTTCTTTCTTTTTATTTGGATTTTAAAAACTAACATTATTTCACCTTTTTATTGATTAACACTGGGAAGCATAAATTTGAATACAAAGATTTATATTGTGTTTATTTTTTTCTCTTATCAAAACTTTCTATTATTTTATATAAAATTTATAACAAAAATACATTGTAAATAATATTTACATTAGATAGTAATATTACAGAATAGATTGGATTGAGAATCCTGTTGAATGCTGTGTTTAATTTCGTACTTTAGCTAACGTACTTTACATAAATTTCGAATTTTATTACTGCGAATGTCAATATTAATTCATTTACTACAAATATATTGGGTCGTTCGCAAAGTCGTTTTTGTTTGGAAGAATTAATTAACACCGAAAAATTCTATCTTTTAATTTTTAGGCATTTTTTGCCGATATCTAATGTTCAGTAGTTAATGGGCAGAATTTTCCGATACTAATTGATTTTCCCAAACGGACACGACTTTCCGAGCGACGCAATAAGAATTTTGTTAAATGCAGCTTTTTCTTCCACAAATCTACAAAACTACTATCTGTATTTAAGAAGTCTTTTTTTTTTATTTATGTATTGATTGGAATCCGATAGCATAAATTTGAATGCAAACTTTCTTTTTTATTTGTATCCTTTGTATCTTCTGTGATAGACATTTTGAAGTACAAATTGAAATAAAAATGATCTATTTTTTATAGGAATCTCGAAAACTCTCTCATTTTACTTCTGAATCGATTGGCATTCGGAAGTGTAAATTGGAATGCGAGCGCTCTTTCTTTTTATCTTGAATCTTGGAAACTATCCCTAGTTAACATCTCTATTGGTTGGTTTTCTAAAGCATAAATTAGGATTCGTACGTTTCAGAAAATTTTCCAGGAGATATATCAGTATTTTCTAATGGGAAAATGTATTTTGGTTAAACGTGTGAAATTTCGCCTAATTCAATCAGGAATTTCTTTTAACTTTCCAGCAGGCGCGCGTATACGTGGGATGCACTAGAGATGAATTTCGTTAAGCCTCAGGCATTAGTACGCCAATTTTTTTCTTATAGAATATGAAAGTGTACTACAAGGACAAGCAAAATAATATAAAACTGTTCCGAGATATTGCTGCTGTTAGCAGATAAAATTGGTTAAATATCCAAAAGTTTCAAAATCCTCAATATTTCAAATACTCTTATCCCAAATAGCGACACAACTGAATAAAATAAAATACAACATGTAGTAATAGACTATAGGACGTTAACCGGAGGGCATTTCGAAAGCCTGACCTTGGCTATACTTCACTTTCAATTTGACCTTTTTGCAGTTACATTTTGCAATATACATTTTACAATAGCCTATCTAGGAAATATGCTGACTTTTCATGTTGTTTTGATGAGCGTGCCTGCTGAAAGATTAAGAAAACTCTGGTACCAAAGAATTTACTGGTCGAAAACTTCCAGAAGGTGTGCGAGCCTTTATAAGTTTGAATGCAAATGATTTTTATTTTATTAAAATCTTCAAAACTCTCATTATTTCACTTCTGTATTGATTGACGTTCAAAAGCATAAATATGCGCGCAAATGCTTTTTTCTTTATTATCGCTATCCTTATTTGCCCGTACGTCCTACGGGCATCCTGTTGTACTAATCATGATTTTTCCGTACCACGTACGGGCATCCATATTCCAATCATGGTTTATTATTATCACAAGTTTATCTTATTTATTCGGAGCATTTTTCTGATTCAATTACGCAAATTTTCTGTTATGAAAAATCGGTGATAAAATTTTAAAAATTCTGTAAAATACGTGAGTAAAAAAATAGGGATTATTTGAAAGATTTTACAAAAAAATTTACAGTTAATTGTTTAATGTGATTAAGAAAACTAGCCTTAGTGCACTTCTGTATTGATTGCCATTCTAAAGAATAAATTGCAATGTAAACGTTCATATTTTTTTCTGTATTTTTTTTAATTGGAAGAAAATTTTATATTTTTGGGGAATATTTAGAACACTAATACGTTGCAAAAGGGAAACATTATAGAGTGAATATAAGAGAAAATTTTGTTAAATGTTACATTTCATTTAATATGATTCCGAACTTTATCACCTTCAATGTAAATGACTTCATTTATTACAAAAGTAACAAGTAATTTTTACTAGATGAAGATTTTTGTCTTCCACAAATCTGCAAAGTCAGTATCTGTATTTAAAAATTAATTTCTTATTTTAATGAGATCCAGAAGACTATCCTATCTCACTTCTGTATTGATCGGCGTAGGACAGCATAAATTTGAATGCAAAGGTTTATATTTCGTTTTATTTCTTTCAATAATTAAATAAATAAATGAAATAAAATAATAAGATAAAATAAAATAACTTCTTTTTTATTTTTATGATATTTAAAACAGAAGTACTAACAAAAATCAACACTGACATCATAATAGTAAAAATGATGTATACTGCATTTATTATAAAAGTAATTCGTGATTTCATAAAACTTAGTTATTTTTTTCCATAAGTTATAAATTTAAAGTACACATAAGATATAATACTTCTTTCTAACCGTTTACTTTAGAACTGCCTGTACCCAATGGAATAAAGCGCAGTGTATTTTTCTTTAAATTTCCGTCAAAAAGAACAAAAATTTCTCGTATGAGAAAATAACTGAAGTGAAATGTAAAATATTTGAATTAAAATTTATTGTTTCAGATGGCGGTCAAAAGAGAACTAAGGAACGGATGATTCCAAAATAAAAATGATGAACTAAATTTCCAAATACAAGCAGATTGAATTTGCTATTGTTTTTCTTTTAAATTTGTAATGACAATAAGATTGTAAAAATATAAATCCTGTACGCAAAGGATAAAATTGACCTGCCGTTTGTAATATTTTTGTGTACGTTTTCAAGTTTTAATATATAGGAATCTCATTCCACAAACGTTTTTCTGGGCTGCCCTGTCGTTGATAGCGATCCGTGGTGATGATAGCTATTCTGATAGGTGGAATTTGTTGAGGTAAAACCTTATTCGTAGGCCTCCCCGCCTGCCCCGAAACTGAAAGTAAAACTTGAAGAATAAATATACTTCTTTCTAGGTGGCACCGGTTTCAATTTTAATTCTAGACTGCTCAGTGGCCTCCAAATTTCCCGATTTTATGTTGCCATTAATTTTCAAGTACTTTTTTTAATATAACTGCTGACAGCAATTAAATGTAGCGAAAATTTTTATTAGAAAGCAATGTACTCAAAAATTGGAAGAATTGAACACTATGCTAATCTTAAAAAAAAAAAAAAAAAAAATGAAAAATGTTTTAAAAGTTGTGAAATATTTTTTATGATATGTTTTAAAATGGCATGCATTTTAATGTTTAAATAATTAGCAGAATTTTCGAACAAAGTTTTAAAACGTATTTTTATACAGGGCGTCCCTGATAAGGCGTTACACTCTTCGAGTAGCGGTACGATACACATAGACGACTCGGAATCACACAAAAATGCTGTGTCGGAAACACCTTCCTGAGCCAGTAAGGGCACTTACAGTGTTGTCAGTGGACTACTTTTTTAAAATTCAGATTTCTTGATTGACACCTTTTTTCTGAAATGGTAAAATTTCCCTTCATTTTTTCTTAATTAATATGTTGTTGAATAAGGCAAATTTTATTATTTCAAAGAACTTATGCCAACTTGGAAATCTGAATTATAATAAAAATAGCTCAATCAGAATGAAGGCTGTATCACACAAAGCAGATCTTTGTCCATGGCAGAGTTCTCAATGTGCTACATTTTTTAAATTCCGATTTCTTGATAGGTACCTCGATTTTAAATAATAAAATTCTGGTTGTTTAATGTCATATTATTCAAGTAGAAAAAAAAATTCAAAAAAGTAACGCCAATCAAAAAATCTGATTTTTATAAGTAGCTCACTGACCCTATTAGCGTCCTTACTGAGTCAGGACGGAATTTCCGACCCGACATTATTAAGTGATTCCAAGTAGTCAAGGGGTAGTACCCTACCTCCTCTGAAAGTGTATAACATCTAAGACTTGGACACCATGTATATATTATACAAAATAAGTTGAATTATATTGTGTATGTAATCATAACTGCATGTCAGCAGAATTTGAAGAATGTGGAAATTTTGCTACTTTTAATGTTGATTATGGAAATAGAGAGATGCATGAGATAAGTATTGAGTATTTCATAAATTTTTGCTGCAATAAATTGCAGAATAATTTTTATTAATCATAATTTTAAATATAATCTTATTATCAAATTATTCCGTGCTCAACTTATGTGCCCGAGTTATTTAGATTAATAAAGACTTTTTATTTTTAATTTTATCTTCATGTTGAAAAATTCGTTGTGACATCCATCACATAACGTGCACACCTCATATAATATACATACGCATGATTACATTAAACACTCTTATAAGCTAAATAATCATTTTTCAGCAAATAAGGATATGGATAATGAGATATTTTCTACAATCCAGTTTCAAGAAAATATATAATAAACTAAATAGGTCGGAAAATTGGGTGGCATATACATTTTATTTTCTGTAAAAGCGTTTAAATGAAACAGTAATGATTTCTTTTTCATAATATACGTGTGGTACATTAATATTTCCTTACTCTGATGGGAGAGGTTTTATCAAGAATTAAACAACGTCAACCGCTAATTAAAAGCAAGAAGCTACACTTAATTTACTAATAAAATGAAATAAAACCTTTCATTGATGAAGATTATTATCTAAAAGCACTTACACCACATTATTTTTATTATTATTTTTTTTTTTGGGGGGGGGGGCGTAATTAAAAATTAAACACAAGTAATACCAGATCATTCCTGTGTTTGTCTATTGGTCTCGTAAACTATGAAAGGTTGAAAATTCAAACTGACTGAAGTAATAAAGACTATTAACTCACATATTTATAAGATCCTTTCTGTGTATGTCTGTAATAAACATTTTAATGGTAAATTATTGATCCACATATTTATAAGATCACTCCTGTATTTGATTCGGCGCATTCATTTTACTCGTAAACTATTAAAAAGTGGAAATTCAAATTGATTAAAGGGCTATTGATCCACATATTTATGGATTATTAACCATTCTCAAGTAGATTTAGGAAAAATGTAGAGAGTCTAATTATGTCACTCTAAAAAGATCTTTTCTGTATATAGCGTGTGGGATATCGTGTGAAAGCCTTCGTAACTAGAAAACACATTTCTTTTAATTTTAAATAATACATTTTCAGAGATATCGTCGAAATGTGATGCAAAAAATATGGTACTGCTACTTTATTTTCGAGTCTACTGAAAATAAAATTATGAAAAGATTAGGAGTAGTAGAAGATTTAAACCTTGCAGGAAAACTATAGCAATTACCTTGAGCGCTGGCGATATTTATCGTCACAGAACTATAAAATGATTATTGATAATGATTTCTGAAAAAAAGGTCGATAATTAGCTGAAATATTAACCCTTAAAGACACGGACTTTTTGGACATACATAAAGACAAGGGAGTCGTATCTATACGCCATCTTGATGGCAAATTTTAGTGATATATTTGTGGGCTATTCCATGCGAATTTGTTCGTCTGTTACACAGCTAAAAATTGCTATGCTTGTTGGCCACCTGTATTTTCGTAAAGTTTAATTCGTTTTATTCAATTGATGAGATATCTTCAACGAAATAAGTCTAATTTTTTCGACATAAAATACTGGTAGCCAAAAATCGTAGTACGTAACAGACCAACGAATTCGCATGGAATAGCCCTTGTGTAATTCGATGCCAAATAGTACTATAAAAGCAATAAAAGTGACTAATATAGTTAGAATTAATCACATAATTACTTTAGAATTCGCAACTAGTTTGCTTTGAGTGGTTCTTTCAAGTGCACTACCCATCAGTATTTTTAAAGATCTAATTAAAAACCTATCTAAAGTAAAAAAACGCGGCAGTGATCAAGGCGGCAATGCAGTTTCGCAACCTCCTTTCCAGACCTCCCTTGGAATAATGCGTGGTATAAACTTTGAATAAAGGTTTCGTTTTAAGTAAAATGTAAAAAGAAAAGATTATTACTGCGCTGAATTTGAGTTTATGGTATTCTAAATAAAGTTTCAATATGCATTAAATACATGATATTTTATTGTCAGCACTGAATCAAGTTAACCACAAAAAAGTTTGAGTAATATTAACAAAAGAGTTATAAAGAATAGCCAAGGGTGGGGAATTTTCAGAAAATCTTACCAGCCAAGTAAAATGATTTAATTCCCTAAATCTGAGAACAGCAAAATTTTATGCGATTTAGGCATCACATTCATGATATATCCATTTATACTTTTCTAGTATATACACCTATATACAATCATAAGTTGTATACAGTTTTACTAAGCATTAATCAAATTTTTGTAATAATACAGTTACTAATTTATATGCTGTACGAAACTCTCAGTATGCGACTAATATTCGCACGTAATCCATTGCTCTTTGATATAATCCATTGTTTTTTTTTTCGGCGGGGGGGGGGGGGGTGTACGTAGAATTAAAAGGAATATTTTTTCCATTTACAATAAAAATTCTCCAATCATAATTTATAATTAATCTTTTCTAGATCGAAGTTCAATACTTAAAATCATTTAATCCGTAAGTCTTGTTATTTGAAATATATATTTTAATTTCAGAAATAAAACCTTATATGAAATTTAAAAATTGTCTGAGTTTCGGGTTATCTCTTCTAAAAAATACATTAATCTTGGCATTCTCAGACGTCAGACCTTGCGCTGAATAACATTACGAAGTCGAGAAAACGGATATGACAATTGTATTTCATCTGAAAAAGAAATCATTTACCTTGTGCACAAGAGGATAATATTTTGGATACAGTTCAAAGAGGGTTGCATAAAACCAGAAGCTCTGTGTGGAATTCAGATTATAGTTGCAAATTATTATATTGTAAGGAACTCTCTGTACTCGAGTAATATATGCACACAACCTATTGCTTTTTTATAAAGCGCAACGATCGTTTTTAAAAAGAATTAGAAGAATATTTTTTCATTTAACCCTTTCCGGCACGGGAAAAATCTGCACTGAAATGAGAAATTATCGACTGACACCGGAATTCACAAACGAATTTTTTAAATAATTTGAATTTCTTAATTTAAGCTTTTATAGTAAACGCAAAATTTTACTAAAATATTACTGGTGCCGTTTGCAAGTTTGGAATTAAAATTAGGTATCCCAGACCGGGCACAGTGTGCCGGAAAGGATTAATAAAAAAATTCGATAATTAATTCGATAAAAATTTTAAGTCATATTTTTTAATTAAACTTTTCTAAATTGAAGATGAATACCTTACCGCCCGCACCAAAAAATATTATTGAATCTATTTTTTATACTTGCTCCAAAGGATGTGGAAAAGCATGTGGATGCCGAAAAAATGGATTGAAATGTTCTGATATTTACATAAATTGCTGCTGATTTTCATTTCATAATACAAGTAAAATTGAATTTGAAGACGAGGGAAATATTGACAGTATCCTTGACAGTGGTTACAATTCCTCCTCTTCCAGGCTTAATAAAAATATCTCTATCTCTGGAGGTGCTAAAGCAGTCAACAATACGAGCAAGTCAACATCATCGCCAACAACAGCAGTAAGCGCACCAGACTTTGCTACTTCAATAGTGTTAACAATTAGTGTGTCTGCATCATCTTCTGCTTGTTTAGCTTCGAAACCATTCTCCATAAATTTCTCCATAAGCATAGATATGAGACATGTCTTATGTTAATGATTAGATTAAAAAAACGCGATACTTTAGAGCTTTCTTTTTTTCCTTCTGTAAAAAATCTTCGTCTAATGTATCAGAATATGACAAACATTTTCCCTTAAATTCAAACAACGGACTGCCATTTCTCAATTTTTCCTTCAATGAATGATTAATGTGTGCGGACATTGATCTTTTTTTCTGCAATAGATTTATTGTATGATTTAATAGAATCCTTTCGTGAATAATTTTTCTTACTCTTGAATGAACTGTAAATTCATTATTGTTTTAACCATTTCTCCAAATATTTTCCACTTATGGTCATCTTATTCCGAACTTGCTGTCACAATGGACTTCAGTCGCTTTTTTTTCTATTTTTACATAATCTTTCGAAATGCAGTCCTCATCTCATGCAAGATGAACTATTTTATCAATCTCCATTTTTCGCTCAGAATCAGCAATTAACAAAGAGTCATTTTAAACTGTCATAACTAATTTAAAACTTTCTACAACATGCGTTGAAAATAAAATTATTCCCTTCCTAAAATCTCACAAAGAATAAATACTTCGTTCAATAAATTAGGGTGATTTCATACAAGCGAAATGAGCACCAAATGAAAATAAAACATTGATAAGTACTTGTACGTGGTACATTTCGACAAATGCAGAGATAGCGTATTGGGCAATGACTATTCGTCACCTTAGAATAATACAGTTCTATCTGTGTTTTTGAAAATATTGACTTATCTATATAGAAAGGCTCTATCTGTATCTATGAAGGCATTTTTGCATCAAAATGATGTTATACATAATTTACATATAACCTTACAATTATATTACGACATTATTTTAATCGAAAGATACAAATAGATACAAATAGAACATTTCTATATCGATAAATCGATTTTTTTCAAAAACACAGATAGAACCTTATTATTTTCAGGTGACGTATTGCACAAGCGCGCGAAAACGCCATACAGACAATGGGGGAGAAATGAGGAGGGATCGAAAATTGTTTAGTATTTATTCTGCCTCTTCGCCGCGTTATGATTGTTCTTGCACATTTTTTTCAATAATGTTTACTTTATCTTAATTTTTGGCAGGGAAGGGTTGGTATGATAAAAAAAATGTTAATGACACTTTTTGTAGGAAACTAAATTATCTACATCTTTGTAATTGAACTTTTTTGTCTAGATACCATTGTTCGTGAGATATTAACATAAAACCGATTTTCAAGCTCTTTAGCGCCCCCTGGAGGCGGAAGCTCACATCGGATCGATGGGGACTTTTAGTATGTTAAACTATATACCTTAACTAGCACCTATGCAAAAATCCAGCTTTGTTCTAATTTTTTCCGCTATTTGCAAAAAAAGGTGCTAAAATGACTGGACTATAAATACATAATACTTTATTGTCAGCACCGAATCAGTTAACCAAAAAAAAGTTGGAGTAATATTAAAAAAAGAGTTACAAAGAATAGCCAAGCGTAGGGAATTTTCAGAAAATCTTACCAGCCAATGATTTATTTTACCAGCCAGCAATATATAGTGTACAATTGAAAGTAGTTATGACATAATCATACGCGACTGCACAAATAAATACTATTGCTACATTTTTAAAAATATGTACCTTTTGCTGCATTATCAGTCCATCACTTTTATAGAAAATGATTGCTTGGCTGCATTATGAAGCATTCTCATGGATCAGAATAGATATTCTATAAAAGCGATGGTGTGATTATAAAAAAGCTTCAGACTTTTAACAGTGTAGCATGCATTTTTACTATTTTTCCTATAAAATTAAGACATACATACAATAGATTAAAGCTCAATTTAGGCTAGAGCTTAGTACAGTTTTACAATCCAATGATTTCGAAAGTTACAATATACTGGTTAGAAAAATGTTTTTGGTATACTATAGCCTATAGTTTTCAAAAACTACCTAAAAGTTTACTCGATCTGTCAGAAAATCTACTCGCCACTGTCAAGTAAAAGGATTTAATTCCCTAAACCTAAGAACAGCAAAATTTTATGCGATTTAGGCATCATGTATCTTTGAACATTCATGATATATCCATTTATACTTTTCTAGTATATACACCTATATACAATCATACGTTGTATAAAGTTTTACTAAGCATTAATCAAATTTTTGTAATAATACAGTTACTAATTTATATGCTGTACGAAACTCTCAGTATGCGACTAATATTCGCACGCGATCGATTGCTCTTTGATATAATCCATTTTTTTGGGGGGGGAGGGGGGTACATAGAATTAAAAGGAATATTTTTTTTCAATTTACAATAAAAATTCATAATTAATAATTAATCTTTTCTAGATCGAAGTTCAATATTTAAAATCATTTAATCCGTATGCTTTGTTATTTGAAAAATATATTTCAATTTCAGAAGTAAAACTTTATACGAAATTTAAAAATCGTCTGAGGTTCGGTTTATCTCTTCTAAAAGACACATTAATCTTGGCATTCGCAGACGTCAGACTTTGCGCTGAATAACATTAGGAAGTCGAGAAAACGGCTATCACAATCCTATTTTATCTGAGAAAGAAATCATTTATCTTGTGCACAAGAGGATAATATTTTGGATACTGTTCAAAGAGGGTCAATAAAACCAGAAGCTCTGTGTGATATTCATGTTATAGTTGCAAATTTATATATTTTACGGAAGTATCCGTACGCCAATAATACATGTATAGGACCGATTACTTTTTGATATAATGCAACGACCGTAAATGGAATTAAAAAGAATTTTTTTTTTCATTTACGATAAAAATTCACCAATCATAACTTTATTTAAAAATTTTTAGATAGAAGATCAATATTTAAAATCATTTAATCCATATGGATTTTTATTAAAGAAAAATATATATACAGTGTCTCACATAAGTGATGGGACACTTGTGCTTTACAAAAGGAAACTAATCAAATAAATTAAAAAAAACATGTACACATTTTTTGTGGGTGTGTTTCATACTTAAATTTAGTAAAGATTATTACATAACATACATTTTGTCAAAATATTAAAATATTAATTTAATAAAAATACAAATGTTTAGAACGGAGCAAAAAATAGCTCACATAAGTGATGGGACATCATTATATATGCAACAAAAATCGTCTGAAATAAGCAATAAAAATATTTTTTGCGGTTTTATTTTTACTTAAAAGCAATTGGCAATAATTTATAAAATAGTCTGCAGTATTTCTCTCCAGTATGTTTTGGAATTTTTGTGTTTTTTAGCTCTGTGTAGCCATGAATGCTAAACGAAAAGAAACTTCGCCTGAAATTCGAAAATTAGTTATTAATTTGCATATTGAACGTGGAAAATCTATTAGAAAAACTGCTGAAACAGTTAACTTGAGTCGTTCAACAGTTTTCAATATCATTAAACGATATAAAAAGAATCATAGGATTCAGGATAAAAGAAGACCTGGCCGAAAATCAAAGCTATCCAATGGAATAAAGCGAATTATCGTTCGAAATATTAAAAAAAATCCAAGAAATAGTGCTTCAAAAGTTGCTGCTGATTTACAAGCATTATATGGAATAATTGTTAATCCTGAGACTATTAGAAGGGTAATTGGATCTGCTGGATATCACGGTAGAGTAGCCAGGAAAAAATTCTTCGTAAGTGGAAAGAATAGAAAACTCACACTAGCTTTCGCAAAATCCAACATAAATAATAATTCTGATTACTGGAATAAAGTTATACTTGCTGATGAGAGTAAAATAAATATATTTGGTTCTGACAGTAGAATCTAGGTGTGGAGAAAACCCAGGGAAGAATTTCGCAAACAGAACTTGGTACCAACAGTAAAACATGGTGGAGGAAGAGTTATGGTATGGGGGTGTATGTCGTCCGCTGGAGTTGGTAATCTTGTTTTTATTGACAGTATAATGGATCAGTACAAGTATATTGATATTTTAAAGCAAAATTTGAAATCTTCAGCACGAAAATTGAACCTGCATAACGATTTTAAATTCTACCAGGACAATGACCCTAAGCACACTGCTCTGAACGTTAGACTCTGGCGGCTATATAACTGTCCTGAAATAATAAAAACACCACCACAATCTCCAGACTTAAATCCCATAAAGAATATTTGGCAAGAATTGGAATCAAGAATTCTCAAACACACCATTTCTTCAAAACAACAACTAAAATCGGTGCTTCAAGTAGAATGGGGTAAAATCACTCCAGAATTCACAAAAAAATTATTCGAATCCATCCCAAAAAGATTAAATCCTGTATTAAAAGTAAAAGGAAATCCAACAAAATATTAAAACCTTTTAAAAAGTAAAATTTTTGGATAAATATTTGATGGAAAAGTAAGTGTCTCATCACTTATGTGAGCCATTTTTTGCTCCGTTCTGAACAATTGTATTTTTACTAAATTAATATTTTAATATTTTGACAAAATGTATGTTATGTAATAATTGTTACTAACTTTAAATATGAAACACACCCAAAAAATTTTTGCACATGTTTGTTTATTTATTTTATTGCAGTTTCTTTTTAAAAAGCACAAGTGTCCCATCACTTTTGTGAGACACTGTATTTCAATTTCAGAAATAAAATCTTATGTGAAATTTAAAAATCGTCTGAGGTTCGGGTTATCTCTTCCAAAAAACACATTAATCTTGGCATTAGCAGACGTCAGACCTTGCGCTGAATAACATTAAAAAGTCGAGAAAAGAGATATGTCACAATCGTATTTTATCTCACAAAAAAATCATTTATCTAGTGCACAAACCGATAATATTTTGGATACGATTCAAAAAAGGGTTGAATAAAACTAGAGGCTCTGTGTGGAATTCAGGTTATAGCTGCAAATTATTATATTGTACGGAATTCTCTGTACTCGATGAATACATGCACACAACCGATTTCTTTTTGATATAATGCAACGATCGTTTTTAAATGGAATTAAGAAGAATATTTTTCCATTTAATAAAAAAATTCGATAATAAATCCGATAAAAATTTAAAATCATATTTTTAATTAAATTTTTCTAAATCGAAGATCAATATTTAAAATCATTTAATCAGTATGGTTTGTTATTTGGAAAACATATTTCAATTTTAGAAATTTAAACCTTGTATGCATACTAAAAATCCTCTGCGTTGCTGGTTATCCCTTCTAAAAAACATTAATCTTGGTATTCGCAGACGTCAGACCTTGCGTTGATTAACATTACGAAGTCGAGAAAACGGATATGTCACAATCGTATTTTATCTGAGAAAGAAATCATTTATCTTGTGCACAAGAGGATAATATTTTGGATACAGTTCAAATAATCGTTGAATAAAACCAAAAGCTCTGTGTGGAATTCATTTTATAGTTGTTAATTTACATATTGTACGGAATTCTCTGTACGCTAGTAATGCATGTACAAAACCGATTACTTTTTGATATAATGCGACAATCGTTTTTAAATAGAATTAAAAAGATTTTTTTTTTAATTTACGAGAAAAGCTCTCCAATCATATCTTTTAATTAAGCTTTAATAGATCGAAGATGAATGTTTAACATAATTTAATCCGTATGGTTTGTTATTTGAAAAATATATTTTAATTTCAGAAGTAAAACCGTCTATGAAATTTAAAAATCGTCTGCGTTTCGGGTTATCTCTTCTAAAAACACATTAATCTCAGCATTCGCAGATTTCAGACCTTGCTCTGAATAACATTACGAAGTCGAGAAAACGGATATGTCACAATCGTATTTAATCTGAGAAAGAAATCATTTATCTTGTGCACAAGAGGATAATATTTTGGATACAATTTAAATAATCGTTGAATAAAACCAGAAGCTCTGTGTGGAATTCAGAATATTTGTTTTTACATTTAATAAAGAACTGAAAAAAATGTACAGGTTTCCTTGCAATTTGAAATATATTGAGAGTGATTAAAACAACTTATGTTATAGAATTGTATTTGAAATGTGTCGTAAATTGTAGATCAAACGTAACAAATGTGGTGCGTTCGTATTATAACTATTTTTATAAAAATTAAGATCTTGGTGAAATAGCTGCTGTACTCTTATGTACAAATATAAAATTTATTACGATTCTATGTATTAAATTCGGTAATACGGAAGTAATATTACTCGATCTTAGATATGAAATCATCCCCATGACAACCTATTATCATTACCCATCATGAGATATCATTTATTTAATTTTGACAGGATTTAATGCAATGAAGAAAACTTGTATTAATATCTGTTTGAGTTCTGATTCAATTTTCCTGAAATTTTAAAAGACTCGGCAAATTTTTGCAAAGATTGTGACTATTAAATTTTAAACCACTCGGTTTTTTCACTGTAATATATAGAGAGACGGTCCGACCAGACGACGACTATAGGTGCTACGTATTTATATACTTATAAATACACTTGATAATAAACTACTAAGACTTTTATTAATAAAATAAATATTTTCAAGATTAAAGATTATTTAAAATAATTTTCTTTCTGTTATTTATTATTTTTTAATAAAATTCATGCATCTTATTAAAATAGAAATTTTAAAAATATTGTTTTATGTAACATTAAAATTATCCATACATATTTTTAGTTAATCCTTTCTAAATTAAATGTAAATATTTAAAATGGTTTTCTGCATGTGGTTAGTTATAAAAATATATTTCAATTTCAGAAATAAAACCTTATAAGCATTCTAAAAATCCTTTGCGTTTCGGGTTATCTCTTCTAAAAAACACATTAATCTTGGCATTCGCAGACGTCAGACCTTGCGCTGAATAACATTGCGAAGCCGAGATATGACATAATCTTATTTTATCTGAGAAAGAAATCGTTCATCTTGCACACAAGAGGATAATATTTTGGATACAGTTCAAAAAGAGTTGAATAAAACCAGAAGCTCTATGTGGAATTCAGGTTATTGGTTCCATACATTTATCCCATTAATGCCCACATTATTTTCTTCATTTAAAATGAAGTTTTGAATTTCCCACCACTTTTAAAAGAAGAATAACTTTTATCTTAATTTATTGAGGAATTTGTCTCGTGAAAAATAGTATTTATTTATCTTTCTGTTTACTGGTGTAAAAAGTGCTTTCTTGCCTTTTTGTTATTATCGTCCTTAAAAAGGGACACTAGGCACTAATGGGTAATAAAGATTCGACTGAAATGTACACAAATCCTCATAATTTGAAATATGGGGTGAGCATAAATTATTAAGCGCATTTCTAGGTTCTATAAAAGAAAAACAAATGAATGTGCCAAGTGCTAATGTTGTTTAACATGCATAAGCGATTCAAGCACATTTCTTTTCAGTCACAAATTTATTCCCAGCTGAATGGTGCAACTTTACACTAGAGCTACACAATTTACGAAAAAAAAAACCCCTACAGGAAACATTTTCCAGACGATAGATTGGTAGAAGTGGACTAGTTCCTTAGCCTCGACGATCACCTGATACATCTTCTATTTACTCATCATACAAAATATAGGGTAAATCTTGCAATTGTTTTGAAAATAAATAAATAATAAAAAAAGAGGGATTTGCACGTTTCAGACACAAAAGATTTTGAAAAACACATTTTTAGAAAAAAAATTGCTGTCCGTCTGTCTGTGTGTCTGTAAGCGCTCTAACTCCAGAAAAATAAAAGTAGAGACTTGAAATTCGGTGTGTATTTACAATGTAATAATGTAAAAAAGCCTATTAAATATCAGTAACATCAATTATCCGAAGCAAGGTTTTTTGAACTCTCGGATTATTTGTTCTGATGAAAGCTATATAAATTTTTTTTTTTTTTAATTTAAAAAATGAATGTTTAAGACAATGAAAAACACAAATTTTGAATAAAGAACGAATTTGATCGAATAATTATTTTAATTATATTTTAATCATATTTTCTACACTCTTCAATTTTTTATGACCCTGTATTTCATTCAAATTTAAATTCAAATGCATTTTTGTTCAACTCGACTAATTGGGAACAATATAACTCTGAATTTATTGTCTTATTGTTTGGTAAAAGCTTATAATAATGCCACTTTTCTAATCGCACCAGACACAGGGCATGATCTTTTTTGGATGAAAGTCAGCTTTTTAAAGAGAAGGATGTAGATTAAAGATGGTCCATTTTTAGGGTTTCGTTCATCTGACGAAACCCTATTCGTCTCTGGCCGCTGTCTGTCTGTCACAAAGTCCGTACACAAAAACTGTAAAAGGTAGAACATTTAAATTTTGTGTACTTACCGCTGAATATTTCTTGTCACACAACAAATCATAAAAGTTTGAAAAAAACTATTATTTTAATTAAAATATTTATTTTAATATGACTTTATTTATTTAGTTATTTGGTTTGGTTTATTTTATGTCGGCCGATTATCTACACGTGGGATATAGGTCCTAAAGGGTGGGTGTCCTCCGTGGGGGGGGGGGGGAACTCTCTAAAGGAACCTAATCCCTTTTCAAACAAGGATTAACATTAGAGAGTGGGTGTTTTTGCTTGAAGTAGCTGCTTAAGAGGCTACACTAGACATGGAGAACACGGGAACGCTAATGTTAATTCTACGGGCCAATACCTTGGAAATTTCTCGCACGCATTTCAATACTTTTGACTGAATATTTTTGCGAAGAATAACTGAGAACGATCTATGACTAGTTTTTACTTTTTGGATTCTGGTTTCAGATTTTTCTTTTTTAATTTATTTTAATTTTTAGAACCAATTTAAAATGGTTCTGAAAACAAAACTATCATGTACCCCCCCCCCTTAATATCACCCGTTAATTTTTTTTGTTTTTGTTTTCTCTTCCAATTGTTGCCAAAGTTTAAATACACTGTTAAAATTTTGACCCATTTGCTGCAGCGTCACTCCAGAGCTTTTATAGAATATATCTTTTATGACCAATGAGAATGCTCCATAACAAAGTAAAGTAACCATTTTCTATAAAAGCGGTGGAGTGACGTGGCAGCAAATGGGTCAAATTTTTAACAGTGTAGATTTAAAAGTTATTATGTATCTAACATAAATTAATGGATTAAATAAATCACGTAAAAAATGTTTAATTGTTTTTATTTTGCTAATTAATTCCAGAATTGTTTTAAATTCGTTCTCGATCTTGTTTGCTTTTTCTCGAGTTTTGGATCACTCGAGACAACAGCTCAGCTGCTATAAGTCTAAAAAAAATCCCTCTCCAAACCATATCCAGAATTGTATTTTTTGCCACGGCAGACCACGTGAAATTGAAAGAAAAATAGATAATTCATTTTACTAGGATTTGATAATAGCTGCACAATTTTTTTTTAATTCAGGGAGAAAAATTCAGGGGAAGGAGAGGGTCGTCAGAGGGGGGGCTATTTTCTAAATTTTGTTAAGTTTGGGAAAACTAAACAATCAATTGCTTTAAACTTTAACATGTAGTTTATAATACATAATAAGAATAAGGATAAAGTTTTTTGAAAGAGATGTTAAATAAAAGGCCTATGTGCGATTTGTGATTACACTTACCCACTTGTTTATCCACAGCCACTATTTGCTTCAAAATAAGTGTATCTTCGTTACGTTTGTAAAGTATGTCGAAAATGAAAATGCGATCTAATAGATTTTTTTCCGTTAAATCGTGCGGGACACATATATCTAAACGGTTTATGTATAAAAGCTTTACCAAATACTCATGGATAATAGATTTTGATATATTTAACATTTCTGCTATTTTACGAGTCGCAAATCGCTTTTTGTTTTCGATCAGCCTTTTATACGATCTTTTTCTGTAGTAGTGGGTTTATCCGAACTTTCTCGACCTACCAGGTCGATAATCCGTTTGAATCACGAGAAGAAAATAAAACACTGATGGGTGAGTTCTTTACAAATTTCTCGCTTTGATTTTATAATTTTGGATGATTTCTTTTGCATAGGATAGATGACAGTAATCTAAAACGGGGTTAGTTTCCTCTTTTTCGATTATATTTATTTTAATATTAGGATAGCTTCAATTTGAGAATCGAGTTGCGAAAGTTAAAGCTCTTTTTTAAAATCTGAAACTAATTTTAAAAAAAAGTAAAAACTAGCTCAGTTGTTGATAGTTTTCATGTATAATAGGCAAAAAAAAAATAATAATAAAAGTAAATAAATAAATAAATAACAAGAAAAAAAAAGAAAAGAAAAAAAAATAACAATAAATAAAATAAATAAAAATAACAATAAATAAAATAAATGAAAATAAAAAAATAACAATAAATAAAATAAATAAAAAAAATAACAATAAATAAAATAAATAAAAATAAATCTAATATATTAAAATTAAAGCGAGAAATTTGAAAATAACGCTCTTGTAAACTTAACATTAGCATTCAAGTTTATCCACTTAACTACTTGTGAACTCTTAAGGATGAAATCACCAGATTTAACACTTTGCACCCGAGAGGTGATTTTCACTGTATACTAGTGTTCGCATTAAATGGACTCTCCATATGCTTTGGACACCTATATTTTAAACTAATTTCCTTTGCTCTATCAAAGACCAAATAATCTATGAGAAAAGGTGACAAAATAAACTAAAAGATATTAATGGTTGCAAAGTGTTTTGCATTTTCATTTACGAAGAAAACTTAATAACACTAGTTGTGAGTCAGAGTCATCTCTCGAGTGCAGAAGATTAAAGCTAGCAAAACACTTTCATATATTTGGCCATGGTTACATCTTTGTTTACAATCTTTCTTATATATGTAGAACCCCCCCCCCCCTTACTCCACCATTCAAAAATAAACACAACTTTCCTCACAATCCATTGAAACCGTCTTACACTAAAACTGAATAATAGTATTAAAATAATTAAATGAAAGAAGAAACATTGCACTTAATTATTTCAGCATAATCAATACTGATTTTCGGCTGAGATTGATTTTTCTCATTTGAATGAAAAATTTTCCATGCTGGTAATTGAACAAAAGATCTTGGCTTAGGCCAATGGTTCCAAAACTTTTATTGGCCGCGTCCCACAGAAGTATCTACAAAATAGTTATCCTTTTTCCTTTTCATTTACATATTTTTAAAAATATATAGATAAATACATCACTTATTTTTTTCTAAAAATAAATTCCCATCATCAGACCTCGACAGTAACTATTCATTTCACAATTTTTTAACTTATCAATGAGATGAATTAGATGTCACAAATTTGTTTTTAACATAATTCCATAAATGAGACGAAACATAATCACTTTTACGTCATAAAAAGTTTTGTTCTACATTTTCTACTTACCTAAATAGATAAGAATGGTATTATATAGTTCGCTTTTTTTTATCTCCGAAAAATACTTAAAGAAATTGCCTTATTTTGCATTAAAATTGACAGCATTAACACTCTGTATAATTCTAAAAGGTGGTAATTTTTTTTCTTTCGAGGGCTTACTGTAAAAAAAACTAATAAGGAAAATTAATTGCCTGCCTTCAAGAAATATTTTTGGTAAAGGTAAATACAGTAGTGATGAATTTGACAATTTATCACTTCAGGATAAAGAAGTGATTTCACTTCAAGTTCATGTATAAAATTTCTATTGCACTCTAAAACATCTCCATATATCAAATTATCTTTTTTGACGAAAAAAACATTAATCTTGGCACTCACAAACGTAAAATGCGCTGAATGAATGACGGAGTTGACAAAAATGATATAACATAATCGTATTTTATCCAAAGAAGAATTCTTTTTATCTTATGACATAAGAGGGTTATTGTTTGGATACAGATAAGAAAGGTTTAGTGAAATTACAGACTTGATATGTATTTAAATTCTCTCGTTCTGTACGTTTAGTCTGATGGATTGAAATGCAAATGAATCTTGTTCTAACTCCAAATATAATGCACGGAAATAAGTATAGCTTCTATTTTAGAACATTTTTTTTTCGAAAACAACATCACATATCAGAGTTCGCACGAGTGTCTACTTTTGAGCCATTTAGCTACGCTTTCGCTTTTTGAGCGAAAAAGCAATTCTTCAGCTTTCTTCCACCAAAGTTATAAAATTTAAATTTAATTAAAATTTTTCGGTGCGAATCTGCATCAAAATTAGGTGAGATATAATAACACCCCTCAATGCGTTAATAATATATTTTTATCAGCATAAACTTTATATTTGTATTTATATGTATATATAATGTTCACAAATATATTTAAAATAGTTATTTTCGATTTAGGAAAATTTTTTTAAAGGTACATTTCAAGTCCATGTATAAAATTTCTATTGCATTCTAAAACGTCTCCAAATTTCATATTATCTTATTATCTTTCTTGAATCTTTCTTCATACTCACAAACATAAAATAGTGTGCTGAATGACATTATGAAGTTGAAAAAAGTTGTTAGGATCTGATAGCACCTGTGCTAAAGAATGTAATGTCTACTCTTTCTCTATTTGAATATTTTTTTTTTATTGTATGGTTGTGTACAGAATTTCCAAGGTGACATTCCTTCTTTGTGGGAAGGGGAATTGCCAGATAATCCTTTACAGGTGGGGTGTTAGAGAAAAGAGATAGCTGAGAGGCATGTCCACCTGTCAGTGAAGTATGCGGATGGTGAGCAGATTAGCAGCATGTCACTAAGCAAGGAAAGAATGGAATATGTGTCCAATGAGGAGGCTCCAAAGGGGTTTATGTGGGGGAAAGCAGTGATTTGGAGAGGGCAAGTTTGCCTCAGATCATGAATTCGGTACCTAGGTTTCGGACCTAGAGGTTGCTCTGTGTGGAAGAGCGTAAAGTGTGCGTTTTCTGGTGCGCAAAGGACACAGACGTCCTGGTGTTTAGTGTTCTGGGCTAAGAAGTGCAGGCCCAGTATACTTGTGTTGGGAGACTCAATGTTGAGCTCCAAAAAGTGAATTTAACGTGTATTGAGTGCGAGGTGGAAAGTGTAATTGGAATAGTACACAACCAGTCTTTACGGTATCTAATTTAATGTTGAACCGGATCACCTATATCCGAGTTGTAGTTGTATATATTTGTAAATAGCGTATTTTGTGTGTACATATATTCTTAATAAACTGATAATTCGGTTACTAGCGTAAGCCTTCATTTACACCAATCTCACAGTGGGTGACCGATATCACCTAGTAATATCGGTGGTGGCAGCTATATCTACCACGGACATTCTTCAAAGTTGTGTGGACTGAGGGGAACGTCCGACAAATTGTTGGCAGCGTCGGGATAGAATCGCCTGAAACCAGTGACCAGCGAGCCGTGTTGCAGTCTGTTAATGCCGGAGTATCCAGTGGAATTCTTGTGTGGTCGTGCCATATCGTAGAGTATGTGCTAAAGCATCGTGCCGGATCGTCGATTGTGTGTAAAGTGTCGTGCCGTATCGTCGAATGTGTGTAAAGTGTCGTGCCGTATCGTCGAGTATGTGCTAAAGTATCGTGCCGGATCGTCTAGTGTGGACTGTGCGTATCTTTATTAGAAAAAACTAAACTGAACTATTGTGCCATATTACTGCTACATCGTGGAGCTACCTGTGATTAGAAAAGTAATCCAGCAAAGAAAGTATAAGGTAAGGTGTTTTGATCATATCTTTCTGCTGATATCTCGAACCAAAATTTGTTGTTGTATAATTAATAGTAATTTAAGTAAATTGTCTATATCATTTATGTGTTTTATCAATACTCCCTACCTATAAAGTGCTAATAACCATATTGGCTATTGTTTTAAGGAAAGGTCATAATAACTTGAGCTAGTATTGATTGTCTATAATTTTTTTTTTACTAATTGTGGTAATAGTAGTTGTAAGGAATAATTAAATTTACTTAAGTTTAAATTATTGTTAAAGTAATATTTAAATGAAGCAACATTTTTTAAGTTAGAAGAGTGTATAATAACATTTGCTTAGGATTTTAATTGGCCAGTAGTAAAAAAAAAAAGGCTCAAAAGAGAGCCATAGTGAAAAAAAAAGGCCCAAAAGAGAGCCATAGTGGAAAAAAAAAGGCTCAAAAGATAGCCATAGTGAGGAAAAATAAAAGTAAAGATTTTCAGTATATTTGTTTTAAGTGTAAGAACCAGTATTGAGTTCGGAAATATTTTAGTGAGGATAATTGTAGAAATTTATATAGGCATGTTTTACAATTTTTCTTTATGTGGATTTCTTGATTGACACCAATACTTCTATTCAATTTCAACGTATCAGTATTATTATATAAATTGTATGTTGTTATCTAAGTGTATATATTGGAATCTATACTGCATAGTAGTCAAATCGAATTATTGTTTTACCTTTTTGTTTTATTGGAAGTAAATTGTGTGATATCAATGGTTGAGAAAAATTAGAGTATTCAGTAGGTTAATTAGAAATGAAATGCATGGATTATCTGAAAGGGTATTAATTAGTATAATAAGTGGAGAAATATCTGTAATAAGTTAGAAATTTAGGAAATATTAAGTTGGTAGGTTTAACTATTCTTGTGGGGTGGTAATAACAATCGGTGAAGGTATGGCTTTCTTATTGAAACTAAAAAAGGTTGATCTTCAGGTGATAGCTGAAGAATTAGGTGTTGAATTCGCGGAAGATGATACCAGAATTCAGCTTAAGAAAAAGATAATGGACAGTGATGAGTATGACGAGGGGGTTATTAAGGAATTATCTGACGCTATTGTTGCAGAACGATTAGAACAGGAAAAATTAGAGTGCGAAAAGTTAGAAAAACAGGAAAAATTAGAGCGCGAAAAGCTAGAAAAACAGGAAAAAAGAGAGCGCGAAAGGTTAGAAAAACAGGAAAAGTTAGAGCGCGAAGAAAAACACGAAAGGTTAGAAAGAGAAGAGAGGATAGAAAAGTTAAGGATGGAACATGAATTAGAAATGGAGAGAATAAGGGTTCAAGGATCGGCAAATAATTCTAATGTTTCTAGGGAATCTAATAATGAAAGTAATATAGAAAAATTGATCAAAAGCGTAAAAACTCTATCTATCAAAGTACCGGAAGGGACTGAGGGATGGAATTTATTTTTTAACAGCTTAGAAAGGGCATTCAAAACTAAAAATGTACCGGAAAACCAGCAGGCCGAAATTCTACTAAATATGTTAGGAGATAAGGCGGATAATTTGTTAATTTATACGACTACGGAACAAATGGAAAATTATGAGGAATTAAAGGAGTTAGTTCTAAGGGAGCATGAGCCGACACCGAAGGCATGTTTGGAAAATTTTAAGAAGGCTAAGAGAAACCAGAACGAAACTCATGTATTATTTGTATCGCGTTTAATAGCGACATGGGAAAATTATTGTAAGATTAGAGGTGCTGACTCGTATGAAAAGGTCAACCAGTTAATAGTTACGGATAAATTAGTAAGTACGTTAGATGAGGATACCGCGTCATATATTGGGTTAACTCACCAAGGTAAGAGGCTAGAAACTTCTAAAATTGCTAAAGAATGTGACAGTTATTTTGACGCTAAACATAAGTCTTACGCCGTTACGTATAAAAGTTTTAAAGGTAAAGATAGGCACGTAAACAATGAAAAAATGAGACCGAGGGATGATAACAAAGTTCGTAATAATTGGAGGCAAAACGGGAGTAATGAGACTAATTCTTTTTCGAAAAGGAAAATAGATTTTAAGAAGCCTAGTGATGCTTCAGCTCCTAAATGCTTTAAATGTGGTTTGAGAGGTCATTACCAACGTTTTTGTAATAAAGAGGGTAATGAGGGAAATAATGGTAATAAAGGGCGAGATCCGAAAGCGGGTGTGCATAAGGTTGTGGTAAAAGAAAGCAAAGAGTTACCTAATGGAGCTATTGTGGCGAGAATATCGGCAAAGGCCGAACAGAGAACTAACGTTATTGGTGAGAAATTAAATAAACTCGAGAAAATTGAAGTTAGTGTAAATGGGCAAAAAGCAAAGGGATTGGTTGATTCTGGATG
Organism: Maratus speculifer; assembly: GCA_964019185.1. Taxonomy (NCBI): domain Eukaryota; kingdom Metazoa; phylum Arthropoda; class Arachnida; order Araneae; family Salticidae; genus Maratus; species Maratus speculifer. Next base: position 196,975,064 of record OZ025302.1, on the reverse strand, counting down.
TGAAATTAGTGTTGTTCATAAAGATTTGGTACCGGAAGAGAAATTGAAAGAAGCGGGTAGTATTTACTTACAAGGGTTATTCGGTGAAGCAGTTAAATCGCCGTTGGTTAAACTACCGTTAGCTATTCCGCAATTCGGACAAACTAATATAATTCATCAGGAAGTACTTTGCGCAGTGACTGATAATATTAATGAGCAAGTGATTTTACATCCCGAAGTGATTAATGAGTTGTCAGGTGTCAACCGCGAGGAGCCATTGCTAGACGGCCAAGAATTAGAAAGTTCGGAAATTATTATTGATAATTCGAGTGAAAAGGAAGATATGAGTAACGATAATTGTAATGTTTACGCAATTGAAGCGAAATCAGAAAAGGTACAAAGTCAGAATCCAGAAAAAACAGAAGTGGAGAAAGATAATGAAGCCATTGTTAACAATTCAGATATGTTTAAGAAATCCCAATTAGAATGTAAAGAGTTAGAGAAAGCTTGGGAATTAGCTAGGATGGATAAGGGGGATTATTATATCGTAAATGGTTTATTGTATCATAAAGAGAAATTGTTAGGCGAAACTATAGCGCAATTAGTAGTACCCAAAGTAAGAAGGGAAGAAATCTTATAATTAGCGCATAGTTCGGTATTTGGAGGGCATCATGCAGCTAAGAAAACTTTACAGAGGATCAGGTATTCATTTTATTGGGAGGGGATGGCGAAAGAAACTAAACAATTTTGTGAGTCATGTTTAGAGTGCCAGTTGACTAGAGGGGTTAAAGTAAATGATAGAGCTCCTATTTCCCCAGTGTCGCTTCCGGAACTTCCATTTCAGGTAGTTAATGTTGATTTAATTGGGCCTATTGATCCTAAAAGTTCCCAAGGGCATCAGTATATACTAACCTTAATTGATCAACATACCAGGTGGGCGGATGCGATCCCTTTAAAAAGTTTAACTGCTAAAACCGCGTGTGATGCGTTACTTCAAATATTTATGAGGACAGGAATTCCGAATATAATTGCTTGTGATAATGGAACCAATTTCACCTCCGACTTAACGAAAGAATTTGAGAAAAGGTTAGGTGCTAGTCCAAGATTTTCGACCCCACAGTATCCACAGTCTAACGGGCTTGTGGAACGATTTAATCAGACCCTTAAACGTATGTTACATCATACTATTCGAGAAGAAGGAAAAAAGTGGCATGAACAAATACCATTTGTATTATGGGCGTATAGGGAAGTTCCAAATTCTACGACGGGAATCGCACCTTTCCAATTATTATATGGTAGAGCGCCGGAGGGTCCTTTATCGATTCTCAAGTCATCCTGGGCAGGAGAAAATAAGGGGGCGTAGTTAGATACTGCGCCGATTCATGAGTATTTGAATAAACTTAGGGGACGTTTAAAAAGAGCCGCAAATGAGGCAAAATTATCGTCCGAGGTGCAACAAAATAGAATGGCGTATCATTATAATTTAAGGTCAAAGGAAAAAACGTTTGAAGTAGGTGATAAAGTAATACTGTTAATCCCCGATTCGACTAATAAATTATATTCTAGGTGGCAAGGGCCGGCAACCATAGTCGAAAAACGAAATCAGCATTCGTTTATAGTTGAGTTAGTCGACGATAGTAGGAAGCATGTGCACCAAAATAAGATAAGAGAATTTATTGCTAAATGTAATATAGTTAATATTGTTTTTGGGGGTGATGAGGAATTCGGTGAAGTTGGGGAAATTCCTATTTTGAACCGGGATCAGGAAGTAGAACGAGATATAGAGACGTTCAAAATAAAAGGGTTATCTAACAATCAAGTTAAAGATATAAAGTGTATTTTGAGGGAGAATAAAGAGGTATTTATGGGTCCTGTACGACCAGCTGATGTAGGGGAGCATCGTATTGATCTTAAACCGGGGGTGGAAAGGAAAAAGCCAAAGATATATAGTGTACCGGTAGCTTACAAAGAGGAAGTAGATAGACAGATTCAGGAGTTATTAGAATTAAATCTAATCGAAGTGTCAAATGCTGAAATTAGTCATCCAATTGTTTGTGTGGCGAAAAAAGACGCAACTGTTAGGCTTTGTATAGACTATAGAGCATTAAATTCGGTAACTCAGGTGCCAACCTTTCCGATGAAAGATTCTCAAGAAATCATGTATACCGCAGGGGCGGCTAAGTATTTATCATCAATTGATTTATTGAGGGGTTGTTGGCAGATTAAAATGGCTGAGGAGTGTAAACATTTGACAGCTTTTACAACGCATAATGGAACTTATCAGTGGCGTACAATGCCTTTTGGATTATCAGGGGCGGCTGCTACTTTTCAGAAAGATATGAATGAGGTTCTTCAAGGTCATCGGAGGTATGCGGAAGCATATATTGATGATGTCATCATTTTCTCCGACACCTGGGAAGAACATTGTGAGCATGTTAGGGCTGTCATTGAAGAACTTAAAAATAGAAATTTTATGATTAGATTGGATAAATGTAAATTTGGAGAGAAATTGACTAAGTTTTTAGGTCATGTAATTGGAGGTGGAACGCATGCACCTGATGAGGAAAAAATAGGAACAATAAGGGATCTAAAGCGACCAAAAACTAAAAAGGAAGTTAGATCTGTTTTGGGATTAATGGGATTTTACCAATCTTATATTCCAAATTATGCCGAAATTGCTATACCTTTAACCGAATTGACAAAAGGAAAGGTTAAAAATAATGTACCATGGGATGAAAGGGCAGAAAAAGCATTTAATACCCTTAAGGATGAGTTATGTAAGGTGATGAGTTTGGCTACACCTATCGTAGGCCGGGAATATCAGCTCCACGCAGATGCTTCCGACCTGGCAGTAGGATGTTGTCTTACTCAAAAAGATGAAAAGGGTCAGTTTAAACCAATAGCATTTGCCAGTCAGAAATATTCAGGGGCTCAGCGTGCTTGGCCGAGTATAGAGAAAGAGGCTTGGAGTGCTCTCATTGGGTTGTGAAAGTTTGAAAAATGGACATATGGATCTCAAATTGAGATCATTACGGATCATAATCCATTAAAATTTCTCACCGAAACAACCCCAAGATCACACAAACTCACTAGATGGGCTCTTGCCTTGCAACGCTGGAACCTGAGTATTTCTCATCGTCCAGGAGCCCAACATTTAAATGCTGACGCAATTTCCAGGCTACATAGAAAGAGCTGGGAAGAACAACCAATTGGTAGCCCATCAACATCAACGACCCAATAGTGGACAACCTTAAAGGGATGTCGTCACACATTTAATTTTTTTTCTGTGTGTGTAAATATTTTTTTTTATTTTTTTTTTGTTTATAATATTGAATTAACATGTGTATTGTTTATGTAATAATAATAGTAGTAAATGTTCAGTAGAGATGTCAGTAGATACTGTTCAGACACCTGGAAATACCTATGTAATAAGCATAATGAAGAAATCTGTAACGAGACTATTGAACTCTTCTGCGATATTATTATATGTTTGGGGAAAATTAGCCCCTAAAAGGCATATTTTCCGCTAAGGTGGGGGGTGTCAGGATCTGATAGCACCTGTGCTAAAGAATGTAATGTCTACTCTTTCTCTATTTGAATATTTTTTTATTGTATGGTTGTGTACAGAATTTCCAAGGTGACATTCCTTCTTTGTGGAAAGGGGAATTACCAGATAATACTTTACAGGTGGGGTGTTAGAGAAAAGAGATAGCTGAGAGGCATGTCCACCTGTCAGTGAAGTATGCGGATGGTGAGCAGATTAGCAGCATGTCACTAAGCAAGGAAAGAATGGAATATGTGTCCAATGAGGAGGCTCCAAAGGGGTTTATGTGGGGGAAAGCAGTGATTTGGAGAGGGCAAGTTTGCCTCAGATCATGAATTCGGTACCTAGGTTTCGGACCTAGAGGTTGCTCTGTGTGGAAGAGCGTAAAGTGTGCGTTTTCTGGTGCGCAAAGGACACAGACGTCCTGGTGTTTAGTGTTCTGGGCTAAGAAGTGCAGGCCCAGTATACTTGTGTTGGGAGACTCAAGGTTGAGCTCCAAAAAGTGAATTTAACGTGTATTGAGTGTGAGGTGGAAAGTGTAATTGGAATAGTACACAACCAGTCTTTACGGTATCTAATTTAATGTTGAACCGGATCACCTATATCCGAGTTGTAGTTATATATATTTGTAAATAGCGTATTTTGTGTGTACATATATTCTTAATAAACTGATAATTCGGTTACTAGCGTAAGTCTTCATTTACACCAATCTCACAGTGGGTGACCGATATCACCTAGTAATATCGGTGGTGGCAGCTATATCTACCACGGACATTCTTCAAAGTTGTGTGGACTGAGGGGAACGTCCGACAAAAGTGATAGGACATAATCGTATTTTATCCGAAGAAAAATTCTTTTTATCTTATGACATAAGAGGGTTATTGTTTGGACACAGATAAGAAAGGTTTAGTGAAACCTGAGAGTTGAAATGTATTTAAATTCTTTTGTTCTGTACTTTTAGTGAGAATAAATAAATAAATCTGATGGATAGGAATGTACATGGATCTTGATGTAATTCCAGATATAATGCACAGAAATAAGTATGGCTTCTACTTTAGTAATTTTTTTTCGAAAACAATATCAAATAATAGAGTTCCCACGGGTGTTTACTTTTGAGCCATTTAGCAAAGCTTTTGTTTTTTAACCCCCTAACTGGTTTCCCGGAACGCCGTTCGGGCAAGACGAATTTGCTTATTGCATCATTTAAAGCTTTCTGACACCACTATCATTTTAAAGAAAATTTTCATACTATTGAAAGGCCGAAATGTTTAGACTAAATTTTATGCATATTTTATTTAAATAATAGTGGTGTGGATTCGCTCTTTTCAATTTATTGAACGGAAAAGAATTAACTAGTTAAGGAAGCAACTTGCCAGCTTTTCTCCACCAAAGTTATAAAAGTAAAATTTAATTAAAATTTTCTGATGCAAATATGCATTTAAATTAGATGGGATATAATATATCCCATCGCTTTTCAATGCGTTAACATTATATTTTTATCAGCATAAACTTTTAATTTGCTATTTTAATCAGCATAAACTATTAATAATTTTAATATATATCTATCTATATACAGTGACGGTCAAAAGTTTCAGGCCAGCAAAAATATTTCAGTTAATTTGTAAATATACCCTTATGAAGGGGAATCTTAAAGTGATATTTATACATTTTATTGACATAATAGTTAGGAAGTTACTTATAGAAGAACATGTAAATATCAATAAATTTAACTGACAAAACTAAGTATAAAGGAAAACGCATTTTCTCAAAAGTTTCCGGCCACCTTCACAAGTTTGTAAAAAAGTGGCATTGTAATAGAAAATTACAGTGATCAACAACATTTACAATTAGTATTTTATCTTATTACTATTTTATTAGCTTTGGTAATAAGTGCTGCGGCGCAGCAACGTGACATTCATACAATCAACGGTTAAAGATTGTCTATGGTATGTTTTTTTCCACATTTCTTGCAATTTTGGCTTAATTTCGGCTGAGTTGGAATATTTATAGTTCCGCAGACTTTTGTCAACTTCTTTTCAAAGATTTTCTATTGGATTCATGTTGGGCACTTGGGCTGATCATTTTTGTGAAAAAAACCATTCCTTATCGAGGTTTGCAAACATTATTTATGTCGTTATTAAGTTAAGAAAAATAGTTGCGACCAAATTTTTTTCTCTAATAAGGCAGAAAATAGTTTTGCAAGATATTCTTATACATTGTATCATTCACATGGCTGTGGATTTCAAATAACGGACCGACACTTTTTGAAGAGAATACACCCCACGGCATAACGTGTCCTCCGCCATGCTTCATTGTAGGAATAACATAAGTCGAATCATATCTTTTGTTGTTAGGTCATCGGACGTTGTGGCTGCCATCACTTCCAAAACTGTTTCGAATTCGATTGATGGAAAAATAAAACTTTTTCCAGTTTTCACTTGACCAGACTTTGTGTTTTTTGGAAAACGCCAGTCGGGTACGTTTGTATTTTTTTTTCACTCTGAAAAAAATTTAACACCAACTCTTCCATAAAGTTATGCATCATGTCAGCATGTTGATAGAGTATACGGACTTATTTCAGCAATATTTTCATTCCGTAAATCGCAGTATATTGCAGCGGAATTTTTATGCGGATTAGCAATTGTTTTTCCCCTGATAGTTCTGTCCACAGGAATAGTAATTTTCCGGGATCTCCCGGACCTCTGAAAGTCCTGAAGGCCACGATCATCTTTATATAATTTTTAAATATCGCTTACGGTCGATTCTACCGATCGATAACTTTGCCGCAGTATCTCGAGAAGATTTGCCTTTTAGCGACAAACTAATCACTCATTTATGAATTATAATTGTTGAACTTTTCAATTTTGAATTCAGACTATGCTATACACGTTGATTCATTCATAAACACAACCCAAAAACAGTTTACCGATAGAAAAAAAACTAAAGAATGATAAGTGGCCGGAAACTTTTGCACACGCTAACTTCGAATTTTATCCCTTTGCATAAAGCATCTTCAGTATCCAATCAAAATGATCACGTGGTCAGAAGTTATTCACATATTCCTAACTTTTGAGGCAATTGTGCTTCTTCTTTGCTGAAACCTTTTGGTAAATAAATCGAAGAAACTAACTGGCCGGAAACTTTCGACCGCCACTGTATATATAATGCAAACAAAGTTATTTAAAATATTTACCTTCAATTTAGGAAAAAATATATAAAAGTGCATTTCAAGTTCAAGTATAAAAATTTCTATTGCATTCTAAAACATCTCCACACACCAGATTATCTTTTTTGACGAAAAAAACATTAATCTTGGCACTCACAGACGTAAAATGCGCTGAATGACAAGACGGAGTTGATAAAACTGATATAACATAATCGTATTTTATCCGAAGAAGAATTCTTTTTATCTTACGACATAAGAGGATTATTGTTTGGATACAGATAAGAAAGGTTTAGTGAAACCAACCACAGACTTGAAATGCATTTAAATTCTGTTGTTCTGTACTTTTAGTGAGAATAAATAAATAAATCTGATGAATTAAAATGTAAATGGATGTTGTTGTAATTCCAGATGTAATGCACGGAAATATGTATGGCTTCTCATTTAGTAATTTTTTTTCGAAAACAACATCAAATAATAGAGTTCTCACGGTGTTTACTTTTGAGCTATTTAGTAATTAGTTTTCTGATCAGGTATTCATAGTTACTTAAAGAAAATTTTAAATAAAAAAGCAACTAAAACTTTTGTGCAAAATGCTGAAAATCAACGTTTAGAAATGCACAAATAATGCATGAAAAGAAGCAAACAGCAGTTTCGAATCTACTATCGATATTCTTTATCAATGCCAGACTCAGAGTGCTGGAAAAAGGAAGAAAGCTGTGCAAAGCTGAGAAAAACTAAAGCTGGCTCAGCTTTGTTTTTGATGAAGAATCTCGATAGTAGATTCAAAACTGCTGTTTGCTATCTTTTTTATGCATTATTTGTGCATTTCTAAACGTTGCCTTTTTATCTTTATAAATCTTAAATTATGCGTCAAACGTCGCAGATGAGGATTTAAAGGAATTAGTGATTCAAAATTATTTGGTTCTATATTCGACTAAAGGCAACTCAATGCTGTTTATTTTTTTTAGATTAATGCATAGAATGATTCAAAATTACAAAAACAAATTTAGAGCAGGACTGGGGAACACCAAAACTATACGGAGTCATATAGAAATGCAGGGTTGCAAACAGGGGTGTAGTCGTAAAAATAACAGAGGATATACGCTCTAAGCAGAGGGTATATGTGCACAAGGAAGAGGGTATATCCTGGAGCAGTGGCTCCCAAACTATGGGTCGTGGAGGCTATTTTGGTGGATCGCGAAAACAATCGAGGTTTGTCACAAAAATATATCTTTTACACTAACTGTCGAAAAACTTTAACAATTTCAACAACAAATAATATTTTAAGAGAAATTTCTTAATTTTCATATGAAGGAATATATGAGCAGAATTTCTAGAAACATCTAAATGAGCTTTGAATTCCTTGATGCAGTTCAACACAACACACTCGTGTGAACATGCTTTTTTTACTTGGCTGTTTTTGAAAAACAAGTATAGAAAAACTATGCGTAGAAAGTAAATTAAGTTTGAAATTAACAAGTTTTAACCCTGATATAGATGCTTTCATCGCTAAACACCAGTACCAGAAAACGCACAGATTATAAAGTTATGTTTTGACAGTATTCGTATCGAATATTGTGTTCGTTATTATTCCACTTAAACACATTGAAATAACGATTTGTTGTTTTCGTTGATTGTGCATCATCCTTCATACTTACATTTGCTTTTTTCGTAGCGTAGGATAGCCGATAGCTTATAGAGATCATACAATAATTACCATACTGACATACACGCTTTTATTTGGTGGGTCGCGAAATTTTTTTTTTCTTAAAGGTGGGTCGCGTACACATAAATTTTGGGAACCGCTGCCGTAGTGTGTGTATACTATAGCTTTCTTGAGAAACAGAAGGTAAACGGTATTCCTTTACATAATCCAGAAGGTATACGGCGTGTATCCCCGTATACCCTCCACTACATTCCTGGTTACAAAACTAATCCTAACAAGATAGGGCTACCAGTGGCCGACAGGTTCTGCTGTCTCATAGCTGGTAGACGGTAGGTGTTGGGTTCGAACTCAATCGCGCCAATCAGCCTAATCATTCAGAGTTTTCCGTATTTTTCTTCAAATTTGGGTAGCCTTACATAGATACGAGTTAATTTTCCTTAAATACCACCTCCCCCTCACGGAAGGCACCCTTCTTAGGTCCTATATTGCTCGTGTAGGTAATCGGCCGTCATAAATAACACCAAATAGCACCTAACAAGATAGAGTTTTGCAGGGGTTGAATTACATGATCAATACTCTATACCATTGAAAGACCCTCAAATAATTCATGGATTTCCTGATAATAATTTTTTCTGTGCTTCGTCAGGTGGGAATGAAACGTACGAAACATCAAATCTCGGATGTGCTGAAATATGTCATCCACCTATCAGACATTCCCGGTAGCAACTAGCGCCATTTCAAAACGACCCTACTACTCAAAGGTGCGAAATTGTAGATGGTAAGAGCAAGACATGTAGGCAGAAAACTTCGAAAATTTCCATTGTAAGAAAATTGATGATGCTTTCACAAAAAGGTACATTCATGAAGCTTATAATCTTTAAATGCCAATCAGCTATACAATGATCTAGACGCAGTGATGCACAACCTTTTTGCCTGAAAATTGTTTACCTCCAGAATATTTGAAAAGCGACGTTTGTTTTATTTAATAGCAAATTTTCTGTCATTGTTATAAGGAAACTTATTCTGCATGAAAATAGTGGTAACTTTGTGGCCCGCGGGCCAAAGGTTGCGCATCCCTGATCTAGAGTCTAGCAATCCTCTATTTCGTAAGGATTACGGTTTCGGTACCGCATTGCAATGTGATTCCGAGTCATCAAGGTGTATCCCACCTCTCTTAGAAATTAGTTCCACTAGTTTTGAATACTCTGTAGTAGTTACTGTTATCTTTAAGTAAAAAGTCTAATTTCAATAATTAATCAAATTTTTTGAATTTTTCTAGTTATATTTACTGTTTTTCTGATTAAATTTTTTTTACAATATAATAACTATTGACATCTTTCTTTAACTTATTCGTGATTCATACTTTCATTAGTTTTATTCTTTGTTATTCACGTTTTATTTCAAACCAAAATGCACTACAACTTCTACTCAATGGCAACTTAAAGAGAATGATCATAAAAACTCATTCTTACATTACATTGTTTTTATGCTCCGTTAACTGCAAAAGAAGATTAAATACAAAGAAACTAAAACACTTTCATGTATTGTTTAATGCGCATCCATCCATGATCTATCGCAGCAAATAAGCAAATATTCGTACTATTTATACTTTTATTTCAGAAAAAAAAATTTGCGAAAAGAATGATTTTCTTCGTGTGATTGGACAAACAGAGAGATTAATGCAAGTTATCGAATTTTAAAGATGTATTTATTTTTCAATATCTGCTTCATGTGTACATGCAGAACTCGCAGGGAGCAAATTCACACCATTATTGTAGAATATTAATTTTTACCTTATTTATCTTAGAAATTATCTGTTTGAATAAATTGCAGATTTTTATTATTAATTATTATATTCTTAATAATTGTCGATTATTATACTCTTCTTTCATATTTTTATTAGTTTCATCCTTTCTTATTCACATTTATTTCAAACGAAAGTGTACTACAACTTTCACTCTACCGCAACCATAAATATAATGATCATAAAAACTCATTCTTACACTGGATTATTTTTATGCTCCATTAACTCCAAATGAAGATTAAATACAAAGAAACTGAAGCAATTCAATAGGTTGTTTAATGCCTATTCATTCATGAGCTATCGCAGCAATTAAGCAACTATTTGTACTATTTAATACTTTTGTTTCAGAAAATAAAGATTTGCGAAAAAAATGATTTTTTTTTTTGTTTTGTTGAACAGATTGAGAAGATTAATGCAAATAGTCTAATTTTGTAGATGTATTTGTCTTTTAATATATGTTTCATGTGTACATGCAGAACTCGCAGGGGCAAATTTTCACTGGTATTGTCGAATATTAATTTTTACCTTATGTATCTGAGAAATTCTGTGTTTTAATAGATTGAAGATTTTTACTATTGATTATTTTATAATACTCTTCATTCACATTTTTCTTAGCTTTGTGTTTTGCTATTCACATTTTATTTCAAACGAAAGTGCACTACAACTTTTACTCTACGGCAACGTTAAACAGAATGATCATAAAAACCAATTCTTATATTGCATTGTTTTTATGCTTCATTAGCTCCAAAGGAAGATTAAATACAAAGAAATTGAATCAATTTAATATATTGTTTAATGCCTATCCATTCATGGGTTATTGCAGCAATTGATCAAATATTCGTACTATTTATATTTTTGTTTCAGAAAATAAAGATTTGCGAAAAAAATTATTTTCTTCTTTTGAATCATCCTGTAGTTGTTCCTATTATATTTATCCTCCGTTTTATCCTTTGTTATTCATATTTTTTTTCAAACAAAAGTGCAACTTTCACTCCAAGGCACCTTAGCCTTCCTACCCTGAATGGGTCTAATCGACCCATAACTATAATTTGTGGATACGATTTGAACCAGAACTTTTTTCATAATGAAAGTTAAATAACAATTCCTGATATATAAGTCAATTAAATATATTAAAATGTTTTAAATAACAATTCTGGTGGGAAATGTTTTTATCAAGATTGAGTAAAATTTGAACAGGGTAGGAAGGTAAAACAGAATGATCCTAAAAATTCATTCTTACATTCCATTGTTTTTATGCTCCATTAACTCCAAAAGAAGATTAAATACAAAGAAACTGGAGCACTTTTGTGTATTGTTTAATAACTACCCAATCATGAGCTATTGTAGCAAATGGGCAAATATTCGCACTATTTACATTTTTGTTTGAGAAAATAAAGATTTGTGAAAAGAATAAGTTTTTTTTCGTTTGAATGAGAGATTAATGCAATGAATCTAATTTTGAAATAGATGCATTCATCTTTCAACATATGTTTCAGTTGTACATACAGAACTCGCAGAGGCAAATTTACATCATTATTCTCGAATATTAATTTTTACCTTATTTATCGAAATTCTGTATTTGAATAAATTTGCCGAGTTTTATTAATAATTGCCGATTATTACACTCTTTATTCATATTTTTCTAAGTTTTAACTTTTGTTATTCACATTTTATTTCAACGAATTCAAATGAAAGTGCACTACAACTTTCACTCCAGGGAAACCTTGAACAGAATAATCATAAAAACTCATTCTTACACTGCATTATTTTTATGCTCCATTACCTCCAAAAGAAGATTAAATGCAAAGAAACTGAAGCACTTTCATGTATTGTTTAATACCTATCCATTCATGAGCTATCGCAGCAATTGAGTAAATATTCCTACTATTTATACTTTTGTATCAGAAAATAAACATTTGCAAAAAGAATGATTTTTTTTTCGTTTTGTTGAACTGATTGAGAAATTAATGGAAGTGATCTAACTTTGAAGAAGCTGTATTTATCTTTCACAATCTTCTTCATGTGTACATGCAGAACTTTCAGGGGCAAATTTTCACCTGTATTGTCGAATATTATTAATTTTTATCTTATTTATCTTAGAAATTCTCTGTTTGATTGCCGATTTTTTATTATTAATTATTATACTTTTAATAATTGCCGATTATTATAGTCTTCATTCATTTTTTTATTAATTTCGACCTTTGTTATTCACATTTGTTTCAAACAAAAGTACACTACAACTTTCACTCCGCGGCAACCTTAAACAGAGTGATCATAAAAATTCATTCTTACACTGCATTGTTTTTATGCTCCATTAACTTCGAAAGAAGACTCATTGCAAATAAACCGAAGCAGTTTGATGTGTTGTTTAATGACTATCCAATCATGAGCAATTGAGGAAATATTCGTACTATTTACACTTGTGTTTGAGAAAGTAAAGTTTTGCGAAAAGAATGATTTTTTGTGTTTAACCAGAAATAACGAAATCTTAAAAGCTTGATTTTTGAAACTTTTGAAAACCTTGAGATCAGCATTAACAACTTTTCTCTTTTCCTTTTCTATACATATATATATAAGTTATTAAAAGTCGCATTATACACAGAACGGGTAAAAACTTTTAAAACATTAAATAAAATTTTAAAAATTTAAAACCGACAAGTTTCGGCAACTCTGTGACCTTTATTAGGGTCATACAAAATTATGAGAGGCAGTCTCACTTGCCCGTTTGCGAAAGACAACCGTTTTTTTATGTTTAGAGTGTATAAAACTCATTAATTTTTTTGGTAAGAAATATTTGCTATATTTATGATGCAACACTCACATCATTTGAAATTTATTTCGAATGTAAATTTTGAAGTTTTATTTTGTATTACAGTCGGCTCTCGTTAATTCGAACTCGTCGGGACCACAAGAAATGTTCGAATTATCCGAAGTTCGAATTACGAAAAGTATGAAATGAGAACATTCTTAATGTGGTACTATTACAAAGGAATTTATGTTATAGTGTTTTTTAAATTTAGTATGTCTGTTATCATTAGAATATGACTTAATATTAGAATAGAATGTATAAATACATAAACTAATTAAAAGATTAGAAACAAAGCACAAAGTTTAACGTAAAAAAGTTTAACGTTATTCTGCCATTGAAAATTTCGGGACTTCATGTTTCTTTCGCATTAAGCGAAGATTCGAATTATCCGATTTCGATTTAAAGAGAGTCGACAGTACAAACTGTCAGTCACCAGTGATTGACGCAGCATAAACGGAAATTTCAGTGACTGTCACCGATGACTGTTGTGGCACTAAATGTATTAAAGGGAGAATAATTAAAATAAGAATTAATTCTTACAGTGGATTACGCTGTTACGGATATAACAATTAGTCAGATAAGTAGTTACTCTAATTATTTCTTATTTGCACTTACTCTCAAAGAAAGGCATACCATGGTTTCAATCCGTTAAATAAGTACTAACATAAAAAAGTCATAATATCTCTATATTCATTTCATGCTGCATTAAATGCAAAAGAACAACGGATGAAAAGAGAAGATCATTTTCTTGCTCTGTTTAATGTGTATCCCTTCATATGCTGTGAAAGGAATCTCATATTTTATATATTTATTTCTCTATGATATGAGAGCAGTGTTTTATTTGCTTGATTGAATCTACTATATCTGTCTGTTAGTTTGTATTTCAGTATAACAACAGCGAGTAAATAAAGTAAATAGCGTTTTATTAACCCCTTCGAGACGGGAGTTTTTTACGAAATTTTTAATGTTTTGTCACTGGTATTAAGGCCCCATTTTAGGCACAGAAAAAGACCCGGATGACAATGTAAAGTCTATAAAGGCGTTCTTTTCATATATCTCGCTCAAATTTTAATATTTTTACATTATTATTATTATTATTATTATTATTGCATAGGATAGCTGAGGAGATCTACAATCCGCCTAGTTTTTACTTTTTTGATTTTGCTTACATATTTTTTATATTACGATAGTTTCAATTTCAGAACCGGTTTAGACCGGTATTGAAAGATAAAATAATTTAAAAAAACAATCTGAAACCAAAACTGAAAAAGTAAAAGCTAGGCCGGTTGTGGATTGTCATCAGCTATCTTGTGCAAAAAAATATGTAAAAATATTAAAATTTGGGCGAAATATTTGAAAAGAACGCCTTTTTAGACTTTACATTGTCATCCGGGTCTTTTTCTGTGCTTAGTGTTGCAACTTAAAAAACAGAAATACGTTCCTTCTTAAATCGAGAAAATGCTCCAGTTGAATAAGCCAAATTTTAGAGTATAATTTTAGTGGTGGCATTAAACAAGGATTCTTAAGCCTTTTTGCGGCACGTATACTTGTCGCTCGTGCACAAAAGGTGTTAAGTTTCTATACAGTAAAATTTTCGTAATATATACTTCCGATAAAAGGACACTTCTATGCAGCAGATACATTCACTTAGCGAATAATTTTGAAATCGAACACTTTACACTGTAAAACATTTGTGTAACGTTACTCCATGAAACATTTGTGTAACTTACTCCATGGTGGCAGCCTTTCTGCCTCCAATTTCATAGAGTACTTTAACCGATATAACCGGTGTAACATTGTAATGTTACACCAGTAATATATGTTTAAATTACACCATTATATAAGTGAAAAAAAATTACTCCATAAATTTGGAGGCAGCAGCTGCCACCAATTTTATGAAGTAACGTTACATAATTTTGTTTTTTACAGTATTGAAATTTATACCACTATTTCCGACTGATAAACTTTGCTTTATGTAAGAACAGAATATCTGTCATTAAATAAAGCGCAGATTATGTCACTGTAGCCAATTAAAAAATCTGAATTTTATGCACAATACGATAAAGAAGAATTTCTATGGATTATTCAAAAAAAAACTTAGTTATTACTTTAGTGGGAATTTGTAAATCTCAAATGTTAATTTTATCAATTCAAATATTTGTCCTTTTTATGCATGAAATCTGATGCCTCTGGACACGCTTAATCTAGTTAGACTATTTGATCAAATGCGCCTTACATAATTATACCGAGAATGGATGTGAATACAAATGAGTAACTGCATGTAAATAAAAGGAACCAGCAATCAAAATTGTACAATATCACGTAGCTCCTATGGAAATTTTTTTATCTGTTAACATATTTTGTATTATGTGTGCTACATATGTGCCATCAATGCGAATTAGGATGATTCAGAATAACTGTAAAATAATATGATAGAAGGTATAGTCCACAATTTCAATTTCAATTTTTTTTTCTCCAGCCGGGCTTCCTCTAAGGTGTCTCAATAAGAGAAGAAAAGCTAAAGGATCATGGACGTTAATCCTTTATCTACTGAGTTTCTTATAAGTACCATAAAAAATACTTATTATAAAATTCTTTTGATGCGTCAATTAATTGTAATACTGTTCAGAAAGAGTTGCAGTTATATTACTTTATCTTGTTCCAAAAGCATTATTGGTTACACAAAACAAAAATATTTTTTAAAGAATGATTTCTTTTGCCTTTGTATCTTTTCAGCTTTCTTGGCGCTGAGGGAGAAGCGGTGGGGGCTTTTCAATTCGGAAATATTTCTCTATTTATATTGTAAAAACATCATATTTGTACATTTTATACTTCTACATAATTCTAAAAAACAATATAAAATAAAAGATTTGGATGGGGTTAAAAATATAGCACAAAATCCCTGTAATTTCAAATTTAATTAATCCTTCTAAATCCTCCACTTCTTTTAAAATCCTTCAAAAATTTATTAAATGATTATCTAAATCTTTTAATTTAGTTTAAACAATTTACGTAAAATGCTTTAGAATGCAAATTTTTTATGAATTTATAATTCGGTAGATAAAGGTTTAAAAGAAGTCAAGATAAAGGATCACGGATATTAAAAGGGGGGGGGGATAATATGCAGACACCACAAAGTCTATTCTCAACCGAAAACAGCAACTGTCTTAAAAATGATTCAAGAAAAACAACATGATTCTCATTTTTAGAGAAAACAAATGGGGTAACTAATGGGATATCAAACTCAACAAAGCAATTGCGTTAAGTGCTACTAATACATTTTTCCTTTTCAAAGTAAACTTACCCGAATGAAACATTAAAACGTTTTTTGCGTGACTTCATTTACATGTGCTTTACAAAACGTCAGAGCCATTAGAAATTCCGCAAATTCTAGTTTCGCAAGTTCCTGTGTTTTGTCTACTAAATATTCAGATAAATATTTTATATAATAAGTCAGGAAGCTGCTTTCTCTTAAAATTTAAGTACACCCATTGCACGTTTTTTTCTTCCTTTGAATTTTGCAGCATTTTCTATTCAGTTTTTTCCCCTCACAATATTTAATTTTCCCTTTTTAAAAGTTTTTAACATAGTTGCAAAATGTTTATGGATTCTGTTTGTCTGTCTGTCTGTTGACGTTCTAATTGGCTTAAATATAGTTGGATTTTCATGGAATGGATATACGTTAATTTTATTTACTACTGCATGTTCGGTATTCAATATGTTGCGTGTGGCATTAAAATTTCATTTACACACTCAAAAGAATTCCGTAGCATTAGTCAGCGGAAAAAAAATCATTTGCAGTGTATTTTAATGTCATTGCGCTATATCAAATTTATTAAAATTGATATAAATCTCTGAATTTCTTTATAAGATGATTGCTATAGAGTAAGGCATTCAGAGCAGTTATCGTATATTTACAGGGACACACAAAAGAAATCAGTTGCAATACCGTCTTTGAGCAATAATTGCTTGTAGTGGGATTCATGGGGTTCAATTTCGGAGTGCAATTTCAAATTTGGTATGCAATTTTAAATTTAAATCATCTTTTTTTGCATATTACGCGTTGTTTATAAATTCTGCATCTCATACACAGATCTGCCCAAAACAACTCGCGCACAATTGTTCTTATTAGAAGAAATTGCAGATGAATTTTCATAAGTGGTTTTTATTCCCTTACATTACCAGATTGTTGCACGCATATAGTTTATAAATACAAATCTACACATCATATACAGAGTTGTTTACTGAATTCGACTGTTGATGGGAACTGGAGAAATTGGGTTTTCAAATGTACTATGCGTTTACAAATGGTTCAATTACACGTACCACATTTTAACTCATTAAATGTTGAATTTTTGTTACATTCAAAGTGTGTTTTATAATCTATGTTTGACGCATGATAATTTCCTTTTTTGACTGCTTTAACAATCTTATATTACACTCTTTCATTTAACTCAGTTTGTTCTTTTGTAAAAGGATGTTTTTTAATCGATTTTTTGCTTAGTTCTTGATTTTCCAGAAATTAAAAATACGAGGTGGAATCCGTCGAAATTCCACGTAGGAATGATGAAGGAAAGGAAATGTTTAAGAACGAAGGAAATGTTTAAGAAGGCACTGTTTCACTGATTTATAATAAATCTACATAATTCGTTACAGTAAAAAATGCATCTTATATTGATATGTAACTCTCAAACAAATATTATAAGGAAAACATCTTATGTTGATCAACCTAACTCTCAAACACATATTATTTTAATTAGATTAATTTTAAACACAATTATTCAATCGATAAATTAATTATAACAGGTGTAATTTTAATGTAATAAGTAATGTAATAATGTAAATAAGTCCGGGCCAGGATTCGAACCAGAGGTGTGTTGGCTGAAGCCGCCAATGCTCTTCCAACTGAGCCATCCTGGACACGAACACTGGAGGACTATTTCACCCACAGAAATTTTCAGAAATTTTTTGCAGTTCCATATATTGACCTTCGATTTATTCTGTTTAGCTGATCCTGAGTATCAGACCAGATAAAGTGATCGTTGAGGTTAATTGGGTGAAATAGTACTCCAGTGTTCGTGTCCGGGATGGCTCAGTTGGAAGAGCATTGTCGTCTTCAACCAACACATCCCTGGTTCGAATCCCGGCCCAGACTTTTTTCACCCAAAAATGAAAATTGGAAATATTTACATCTGCTTTCAATACCACTTTAAACTAAGATTAACAAAATACTATAAAACGCAGTTGTCCAAATTTTTAAAAATAAATTTTAATCGCATAAGTATTTAATAAAATATAATATAGATCAGTTGTTATGATGAAGTTATCAATTGATGACTCTTATGTTTTTTATAAATGCGAATGAAAAAAAAACTTATTCCAGAGTGACACAATCATAGAATTTCACGCAAAATTAAAACCCGTCATGATTTTAATTTCCTCAAAATTTACTCACGCACTTCACACAACCGTAACCACCACTTTTAAAAAATTGGTATTTTAATTTTATCATTTTACAATCACTTTAATTCAAAACTTGAAGTCATTTAATTTATAAATAAAAATGAAATGAAACCGAAATCACCAAACTATATAACAGACAATATTTTTGACAAAATATATGCATTTTAATTTCAATTTTTTTTTCAATTTTAAGAGAAAATGGAGTGATTCTGTTGTCACAATTACAAAATTGGCACTAAAATTTATTTTATATCTCAAATCAAAGTGAGATGCAGCTTTCAAACAAATTGCATTTAAAAGTAAATTTTTTTCGTTAGACGATGGTGCAAAAATTTTAAATGTGCGATGTTTAGAAGTGTAAAATTTTCAAAACAGAAATTGCATCGTAAAGTGTTGCCATTCACAATATGAAGTATCCGTTACGCACAGATACGTTTGGCTTTTATAAAATAGAAATATTTATAGGTGTGGGTCTAAGGACAATACACCATTTTAAATATTATAGAACTCGAGACACAAAAATTTTCAATTTTTCTATTAAAAAAATTATGGAATAAAAATTTTCTTTGTAAATTTTTGCTTAAAATGACTTAATCGCTTAAATCACGTTTCTATATCCCTTGGAACATATATATATATATATATATATATATATATATATATATATATATATATATGTATATATATATATATTTCCTTTTAATTTGTTTTCAAAATTTATCTTTCAAGCAACAGTTGCCATGAAAACGACTTCTTGTAAAAATGCCTTTCTCTTCATGATGGTTTTTTTCACCATTAATTCTATCTAAATTATTATAAATCAATAACCGTTAAAGAAAGAAGATGTTCAAATTTGAACATGTCTTTTTCAATTGTATTATTTTGATTTCGAATTAGAAAGTTAAAAGAAAGATACATTTGAAAATATGATTTTTTATTTAAAAAAAGTTACGTAATATTTTTTTTTTCAATTTTTTAATTAATATTTTTCAAATTTTTACTTAAATTAATATTTTGAAAAATATTGAATCAACGTTAAATCTTACATATTTCTGTTTATTTAAATGAAATTTTGCAATTATTATTTTGAGTTTAACGGTTATAAACTACCCCACTTTTTAAATAAATTTTAAAATTTAGTTCTTTTTACAAAAGTTTATTGAAGTTTTATCACGTGATTTTGTTTACCAATAACGTGGTTAATTATTACAAAATAATAATAATAATAAAATAAAATAAAATAAAATTTTAACTGAATAAAAGAAAATTAGTTTTAATTGTGCGCTGGGCACTCTTAATTACAATTAATACTCAAATTTCTGCATTACACTCTCAAAAATACTTTCTAAAATTCGTAGAAATATCCTTGGCAGATCTGTTACCGGTATATATCTGAGAATTGAGGAAAGTTACTTTCGAAACAACAATTTTGTCTAATAGAATTATTAAAATTTTATTTAATGCCCGTATGTTATTTTCTAATTTTTAAATGTACCTTATTTTCAGGCATTAGTTTTTTTCCAACACAAAAACTACAACCATAGAGAAATTTTCTTATTTATACTCCCTACATAAAAAGTACAGTTTCCTTCATATAAAAGGCATACATAATTAGTTTCATAGTTTTACGATAGTGCCATCACTATCCCGAAAGAGTTCAATATTTAAAAGTCAATTAAAAATTCAAGTTCAGATAATAAATAAAAATTAAATTTTAAAACTATTTTTTTTAAACACCATACACATAAACTGTTTTTGACTTATATCTATTTGATCACAAAAGTCCTAAGTTCGCACTGTGCCAATATCGTTTTTAAAAAAATCCACTCTTGTCTAATTCAAAACAGTTTTTTTAACCGAGATATGTACATTTAGACATAATTGATCTAAAGTTATCACGTCTCCAAGGTTCAAAATATAAAAATTTCATAATTCACTTTTAGTCCAGTTTTTATCTATTTTCATTAAAATAGTTCAAAAAAGATACTATATAAATGTTCAGAAAGTTTTATGTCATTCTCACCCCCCTCATCTCGTTCCTCCTGTAGCTTCCGTATTGTCAAAAATTTCATAATATTTTCGCTTTCACTTTCACGGAGGCGTCTTCAGTTAGAAATGACGGCAGTTCATCCGGGGAGGATATCTGTTTGAGATTCTTCGGCTTTTCAATGCCGAAGCCCCTTTTTCGGCTCTTTTCCGATCATAATCGGAAAAAGGCGTTCTTTAAAAAACACGTCTCTCTCGGTCTTCCGTAGATCCAATGGGTTTTAACCACTTAACTGATCAATCTTTTTGAAAGAAAAAAAAAGCGTTAAGTAATGTCTAGTTTTTTCATAATGTTTTACAAAATTTTTAATCTTTCTCACCGGTTTTTCAAAACAGAAATTTTTGCCTACCTGAATCAGAAAAATGCTCCGTTTAAGTAAAATAAAATTTTATTGGCGGGAATATTAAATTATGATTGGAATATGGATGTCCGTATGTGGTACGAACAAATCATGATCGGCAAAAACATTTTGCCTGTATAACGTACGGGTAAAACAGGGAAGCAAAAAAAAAAAAAACTTTTACTGCTATACTTTTACTTCTATAATTAATTTGAAAGAGTTTAAATAATAATTTAAGAATTTTTCTAATGAAACATTCAAGTTATTTACCGCCAAATATTGAAGGGTACTATCTAATAGACAACAGAATTCAAGCCTTTCGTTTGGAGAGTTTTTGCGCTGTTGTATTATGACAGACGGACGGACACAGTCATAATTAGAAATGTTGTATAATTACGAACTCACCTTAAAATTGGAACACAGATGAAAAATCAAAAGGCAAAATTCAACAGAATAATTGTTTGTGTCTCTAGAATATGTTTCCCCCTTGAATCTAAGCATAAAAAGGGAACATTTAAAGTGTCTTTTCGCGTGTCTTGACTTGCTTGTGATTTACTAACAGCAGACTCATTCTCAGCAGTTCTGGCGAATTCCGTGAACTCTAATTTCAAAAGCTCCTCGCTCCAAAGCTTTCAGAGAAATGTCTTACATAATAAGACAAGAAGCTATTTCCCTAGTAAAATTTATACTCTATAATTTTAGATTTTTACCTACATTCAGATTTCCTATTTTATTATTATTTTTAAACTCAGTCGTGCTGATAGGATTTATTATTACGGCATTATTTTAAAAGTCAATCATAATAATTGGATTTATTTTTAAATTATGAATTTTAAACTCAATCATACTGATCGGGCCATATTGATTTTTTAGTTAAGTTGGGTAAAGTATATTCGTATGGTTACTCTGTTATGTTTTTATAATTTTTTGGTGCTTTCGTAATTATATAAATACGTGGGACCTATAGTCGTCGTCTGATCCATACAGACTGTACTCTGTCCGCATGTTACAGCGCAAAACTACTCAACTGATTGACATGAAATTCAATGTTGACAGTCTTTGCAGAATAACGCCTATAATCATTTTAAAATTTATGAAAATTGCATTAAAATTTATTAAAAGTTTTTTCATTCTATTAAATCATATTCTTTGTAATTAATTCAGTGATATCCCACGATAAGTAATAACTAAATTTTGCCATGACGATTACGTTCTACTTAACTACTTGACTGATCAATATTTTTGAATAAAAAAAACTTTTAAATAATGCCTATATTTTTCATGTGTTTTATAGAATTTTTAATCGTTTGTCACCGATTTTTTACAATAGAATAATTTGTCCAATTGATTCAGGAAAAATGCTTGGATACAATAAAAAATTACTGGTGAAAATAATAAATCATGATTGGAATATCCACAGAGTAGTAACAGAGAATCAACTTTCATACACTGTAATGGCAACTTGTTTAACATGGGATTACGCATAGACAGTAGCGAGACGAGCAGACAACTCTGAAACTACGATCATAACATAAGAGAGGTTGCTAATTCGGCGAAACATCGCTTCCTTGGCGACAAATGATAAAAGAAAAAAAAAATACAGCGACGGCTTGCTGATTCTTGTTTTGAAATTTATGAAAGAATTAATTTAATATGAAATAACTTTGACGTATTCGTCTTGCAAACAATACATGTGTCTCTTCGTAACATAACGACCTAATAATTTAAACTTGAAAATTCAAGAATAATAACAGTAATAATTACGAATCAATATAAGCGCGGAAATCTAAGATCAAATAGCATAAGCACGTGTGCAAAGATAATCAAATCAGCATTCAGCAAGAAGCGCCAAACCAGAATAGGGTTACGGTTAATCAGAAATCACGAGGATAAAAATCGCCAACGCAATCCTTGGCGACAAATGATAAAAGAAAAAAGAAAAAAAAATACAGCGACGGCTTACTGATTCTTGTTTTGAAATTTATGAAAGAATTATTTTAATATGAAATAACTTTGACGTATTCGTCTTGCAAACAATACATGTGTCTCTTCGTAACATAACGACCTAATAATTTAAACTTGAAAATTCAAGAATAATAACAGTAATAATTACGAATCAATATAAGCGCGGAAATATAAGATCAAATAGCATAAGCACGTGTGCAAAGATAATCAAATCAGCATTCAACAAGAAGCGCTAAACCAGAATAGAGTTACAGTTAAACAGAAATCACGAGGATAAAAATCGCCAACGCGATGGTTTAGTTTTTAAGTGATCCACTGAGGGCGTTCTTTTCAAGTCGAGTTGAGGCTCTGTTACGTACTTTGTGGGAATATCGATGCCCGTATGCGGTACAAGCAAATGGTGATTGGCAAAAACCCGTTGTCCGCATGAATAACGGGCAAATCAGGTAAGTAGTTACGATGGAGTCGTATTATTTCTGTATTACAGAATTTAATATATAGAAAGGTAATAAATTTTCTTTTCATGCATTTTTTCCATAAGAATGTAACACCTATTGCACCAAGATCTGAGTATTTATAAAACTACTTGCAGTACGAACGCTACATGTATGTCACGTTTGACGTACAAGTACTGACCTTTTTCTTTCAAGTTTCATATTTTCATTTTAACTAATTATTTTCATTTTCCATATGGATTTTGCAACGAATTAAATTTGCATATTTTAAACTAAGCCAAAATGTTCTCAGATGATTATTTGAAAAAATTGCAATGCTCAAAAAGAAAAGATACACGACTTTAAATGGATATTGGCCATTAAAAACAAAATCCTTCCATTTTCAATGGATTTATTTAAAAATTGATATACATGTTAAGAATAGTTCAAAGGCTCAACAACAGCTTGCTCGTTCCAATTGCTATGGCAAAAGAGGTGGCATTTGAAAGACACGCAATAGCACTTTTTAAAAATGTTTATATAATTAAAGCAAGATGTATGCTCTTTTACTTACAGAGTGCCAAAATCTGAAAAATGCCATATTAATCATTATTCAAACAGTCATAATTTCTTGCGGAAACGATATTTTGAAATAAGTCTTTTACAATTGTGTTATTCTATTATTGCCCTTTAAAAAAACTGCATTGAGGCAAGCAACTTAAAAAAAAAAATGCCTTTTTAAACATGCCAAAATCAAAATATCAAAATGTTTATAAAGGTTTTGGTGATAAAATAATAAAATGATTTAAAATTATTCAATTTTTAAAATTTTAAAATAAAGAATAATTACCACATTTTAAAATGGAGCATGGATTTTTTTTTTTTTTTTTGCATAAAATATGACAATATTTAATCACGAGATACTTTTTATATATTACAATTGATGTTGGCCTGAATTGTGAAATTTCTCTAAATATATACGAGTAGAAATTTTTTTATAATTATTCTTCATTTTTCCAAAAAATAGCTATATATTTTGATATTCATAGAAATTTCAACATTAAACTTTTCATAATTTTTTTTAATTATTCAATTTTTAAATTTTTAAAATAAAGAATGATTGTCCTATTTTAAAATGTCCCTTAGAAATTTCTTGAGCATGAAATATGATAATATTTATGCATAGGATACTTTTTATTTATTACAGTGGAAACTGGTATAAATTGTAAGGTTCGCTGAAAATATAAGTAGAAAAAAAATATTTTGATAAATATGCTTCGTTGTTTCAAAAAAGTCACTACATATTTTCATATTCATATAAATTTAAACATTAAAATATTCCTAAAATGTAACTTTTTATGCTAAGATTTATTTATTATTGAACAGACAATATAAAGTATAAATTTAAAAGAATCTGATAATTAGGAATGCGCATGGAACGTTTCAAAGGTTAGAAATTAGCAAAATTTAAAATTTTTGGTAAACGGCATTTTAAGTAAAACAAACTGCAAATATATATATAGTTTTTATAAATATAAAAGCTTATACATCTACAAAGAAGCGAAAGAGTTGAAAAATTAAATTTGCATCAGATAAATTTAAGCATCTACTTTTATTATTCTCGAAAAGAAAAAAAAATCAATACCTTTGTCAAATTTCGTAATTTTTAATGTCCTCTGTTGCCTTAAGAAGGCCCAGGATACAAAAATCTTTACATTTTCTAAAAATATTTTATTACATCAAAAATTTCTCTGTTCCTTTTTTTTTTTTTTCATTTGTATAATGACGTTTAAATCATGTTTCTGTCTTAATTAGAAAAGGAAATATCATTTTTTTTTCGTTTTGGTTTGCTTTCAAAATCTATCTTTCAAGAGAAATGGTTGTCATGGAAATGAATTCCTGTGAAAAAACATTTTTACTCATGATGAGATTTTTTCACCATTTCTCAGATTTAAATTGTTATAACTTAGGAGCCGTTAAAGATAATTGCTTTGAACTTGGACCATGTCTTTTCTGGTTGTTTTATTTTAATTTGATTCAGCAAATTTGAAAAAAAAATTATTTTTGAAAATATGATTTTTCAGAAATAAGATAGATTATTTCTTTTTCAGATTATTACTTTAAATATTTTCATTTTTTTTAGCTGTAATATTTTTTAAATTCCTAATCAAAATTAAAATTAAGATTTTTTTTAATGTAAAACAAATTCTACAAATAATATTTTTAGTCATAAAGATTTTAAATTACCCCCACTTTTTAAGAAACTGTAAATTGTAGTTTTTCTTAATTATGAGAAGTTTTATCATATGGTTTTGTTTACAAATAAAATGGTTAATTATCACCAAAACATTCAACATTTTAACTCAGTAAATAAAAATTATTTTAAAATGTGTCCCCGACCCCCTTAAGTAAGTAATATTTAAGTAACAGAAAATGTGAAAACAGTGACAAATCAAAGAGTAAAATTCATAGAAACCATTGCGAGATGCACTGTTATGTTTTTTCTCGAGAAAATAAACATATATTATTGGAACATTTAGAATGTTCGCGTGACTTCATTTGCATGTCAATTACTTAAGAGCGTAACTTTGCCAACAAGTTTGACGAAATCCGAAAATTCTAATTTTGCGTGCTATTTTCTACAAAGCTTTCCAAGAAAAATCTTACGCCATAAAACTAGAAGCTATTTTCCCCCTTCAAAAGTTATGGAACTAATTATAGATATATTTATAAGTTGAAATTTCAGTTTTTCTTGATTTCTTTTATAGAAGGTTTTCATTTTCAAATTACTGTATATTTTCGTGTATAAGGCAAAGCTTTTCGCATTTTTTTAATCTCTAAAGTAGAGGGTCGGCTTATACACACATGTAACCAAATTTTAAAAATTTATATTCTTAAATAAGAAAAAAATACGGTAAATATAAAAAAAAAAACTTTAAAAACACATACAAATTTCAGTAAAACACCGATTAACCGAATCTCGGTTACCCGAAAATCGACATAACCGGAAAAACTTATAATTTCTTAAAGTCCTTTTTAAATGTGAAAAATTGATCGTCAACACCATTTTTACATATGTCAAACGACACCTTTCAACGTATTTTCATTTACGATTTCTATTTTATTTGTATGTTCTAGAACAAAAAAAAAATAAAAAAAATAAAATAAAATAAAAATAAAAATAAAAATAAAAAATAAAAAAAATCTGAATGCATATTAGCTTTAAATATTATAAACAAAATAAGAAGAACAAATCAAAACTTTGTAAGGTATTATTGCACACTTGTAGAAATAATGTTAAAGCAAAATATTCAATGTCAAATTACTTATTTGGTCGATTGTGTATTTCGAACGATTTATTAGACAGACACATACAACACTGCATTTTTTTTTTTTTTTTTTTTTTTTTTACAAAATAGGTTGCGATTTTCTTTCGTTTTTCAACATCATGGTACTTTGATACGGTACCACAACATTTTTATGTCAACTATTTTCTAAATTACGATCGCAGCTTTTCATCAAATCAACTTTAACCATAAGCTTTCCGGATATTAAAAAAATCCCATGTAACACTTTTAATCGAAAATGCTTTGGTCCCATGTTTTTTGGGTAACAGGGGTTTTACTGTACATTAAAACTCTATTCTTTTGCTATGAAAAATGTTACCATTCGTCATTCAGTATTCAAATCATTATCAGTATTTTCACCGAACTCATTAAAATCGTTTTTTTTTTCATTGATACATCAAAATGAACATTGATAGTGACCAATTCACCATAATCACAATAACAGTCTTCTTCAAAATTGTCAGCGTCTCCAGTTATATCCATTGCAATTGCATTCTTGATGCAACTTTTTTGTAGGATCAAACGATCATTTCTTGTAGCAATTCTAGCCAAAAATCTAGATATTAGATTTTGTATGAACGAGCAAGTCATAACAGAATGAGCGGGACCTTATTTAACAGATTTGGATGGGCACCCAAATAGGAGAGATCAATAATTTCGGAGATCGTACTTTTTTCTATTATCCGTACAAAAAGTTAAAAATTTGCTAAATTTTTAACTTATACACGGATTTCAAGTTTTTGCCGATTTTTCACTGAAAAGTCGTATACTTGGCTTACGGATTGCCTTATATATGGAATAATAAATAATTACCTCATCATTTCTGTGCTTTTATTTAATATATTACCGCTTATAATAAATGGTTTACGCAGTAAAAAAGGACGATTTTACTGAGATTGTTCTGGTAATCGGGACACCAGTACAATTTACTGTTTTTTAACGGAGGAATTCCTGTATGTTTCCGGAAAAAACGAAAATATCGTGGAATTTACGAGAATTTTTCTGTTAAAGACAATGAACTTTACTGGCGGCCCGATTGCCAGAACAATCTCCGTAAAATCCTCCTTTTTTACTGTGTAATGTATATCTTAAAGTTATAACTTCCAAAAAATTGTAGTCATATATTGATTCGAGTTACCTCATAAGAAAACACGCACGACTGTTAGTAACAGAAAATATGAAAACCACTGATAAGATCGAAGAGCAAGTTTCACAGAAAAAATCGATATGTGCACAAATATATTTTACGAGTTTTTGAACAGATTTTATAGACACATCGTGGTTGGCGTGATATATTGTTCTTTGTGCCGTTTTGAAAATTATTATTATTGTTAAATCCTATTTCGGTCATATTCCATCCAGTTTGGATAATTTTTAAAGCAGTTTGGAAAAATTGCAACTCATGTAATTCATTCTATCCAATGTAACTTTCTGAAGCAGGTACAATTTCAGGTACAATTACACAAGCTATATTTTCAAGTTTATTATATAGTGAGTGCACATGAATACACATATTTCTGTGGAGTATTCAGGCGCACATATCTTTGTTATGTCCATACATATGTATATTCTTTTTATATTGTTAAAATTTTTCTCGTTAATACTTCGTTCTTACACATATACCTGTCTATTTTTCGGCATATTTCTGCGTCATTACGCAAAATACACAGATATCATTCAATATGAAACTTACATAGATTTTGTGTAATTCGCAAAATATTTAAAGTTAAAATAACACGCAAATTCGGGTAAAACCATACTTTTTTTACGTTTAAACATTTGTCTGTTTTTGTAGTGATAACACATTACATATTTCTATTAAGTTGATAAATACGTATCAATAGAAATATTTGTTTAATAGAAGCGTCTAATTTTAAAAATTATTAAAACTAGTCGTTGGGGGCCACCGTAATACTTACCCATCATGGATATGGATATGAAAATAAAACATGTGAAACTATTTATACAATGCATTGCAATTCATAAACAAAATTTAAATATTGTTAATATACAGAGTAATGCTATATTAAAGAACTGCTGATGTACCAATTTCGACAAATTATATAAAACGCCAAACTACTCAAGTAGTACCGAACTGCGTAAAAGAAACATCCTTATAACTCCAAAAATAATTATTCTATTAACTAACAATTAACTGCGTCGGATTAAGCGTCTCATTTCCAATCAAAATATACTTCTGAATTGAAATTTGAATGAAATACAGGGTCATGAAAAATCAAAGAATGTGGAAAACAAGATTACAAATATCTCGGCAACTAATAATCCGATTGACTTCGTTCTATATGCAAAATGTATGTTATTTTATTGCCTTTTATGTCCATTCCTTATAACAAAAAAAATTCGAAACTTTTTATATACCTTTCATCAGAACGAATTTTTCGAGAGTCCGAAAAAAATAGTTCCGGATAATCGAGGTTGCTGATATTACATAGAGTTCGTCCCATTCTTACATACTAACTACATACAAAATTTCAAGTCTCTATCTCAATTTGTTCGGGAGATAGAGCGTTTACAGACAGACAGACAGACGGACGGCAAATTTTTTTTTCTAAAAATATGTTTTTCGGAATCTTCACTATCTAAAACGTGTAAATCCGTCAAAAATTTTTTTTTCGATTTTCAAAACGATTGCAAGACTTACCCTATACTACGTATGATGGGTAAGTAAAAATTAATTAAAAAAAAAAAACTAACAATGAAGGTTTTTTATACGGGCATTCTCCAAAAAATCTGAAAAAAATACAGTATGTTTTTCTAATGAGGATATATACGTTTATGTAAAAAATTCAACGGAATCTCGATAGAACGTCTATAAAAGAAAAAAAATCGTTATTTGGTGATTTTGCATCGGTTGGCGATGGAATACTATTTAAAGAAATACTTTTTATGTCAAGTATACTTTAAGGGAAACAATGTTTCAAGTTGAACTAGTTTAAATAAATTTAATTTAAATAAACTTTAGTTTTGTCAGTTTCAATTAGTTTGAACTATAATTTTGCCATATCGATATTTGTATTATTTACATTGAAATTTAGATATAACTAGTCGTTGGGGGCCAACGTAATACTTACCCATCATGGATATGCATAATATAAAATATGAAAATAAAACATGTGGAAAATATTTATAAAATGCACTACAATTCCAAAATAAAATTTAAACGCAAATTTAAATAGTTTTAATATACATAGTCATGCTTTATTAATGAATTGCTGATGAGCCAAATTCGACAAATTATATAAAACGCCAAAATACTCAAGTAATACCAGATTGCGTAAAAGAAACATCCTTATAATTCTAAAAATAATAATCATATTAACTAACAATTTACTGCGTCGGATGAAGTGTCTCATTTCCAATTAAAATATATATTTGAATTAATATTTGATTCAAATACAGGGTCATGAAAAATCAAAGAATGCGGAAAACAGGATTACACATATCTCGGCAACTAATAATTCGAACAACTTCGTTCTTTATGCAAAATTTGTGTTATTTTATTGCCTTTTACATCCACTCTTTAAAATAAAAAAAATCGAAAATTTTTATATACCTTTCATCAGAATGAATTTTTCTGGCGTCCGAAAAAAATAGTTCCAGATAATCGAGGTTACTGATATTAACCCGCGAGTAGTCGCGACTTTTTTCACAACGTCATTAGTCGCGCTCGGTCTTTTCGCCGCTGGCCCCCCGCATACCAAATAAGTAAAATAAGAAATATTTTGCACCTAATATACGAAAATAACATTACAACGAAGATATAAATTTGCAGTTTTCTTAAATTATGCATTTTTTTCATGCTATCTGGTGTAATTGGAAAAAGTAAAAATGAACTCGCATTAGTGACTTTTACGTAGACTTTTTTGTCGATTTCAACTTTGTTTCTAAAAATCTACCTAAAAGAAAAACAGAGGTGTTTTGTTACTTCACTAAGGTGCTCGAGAAAGCTTCAAAGTCAGCTACTTGGTAGATCTCCGCTGTATTTGAAATGTGATATAAGTTAGGAGAAGATAAGTTATACGGGCGGCGAAAAGACCGATACGCGACTACTGGCGGGTTAAATAGGCTTCGTCCCATTCTCACATACTAAGTACATACAAAATTTCAAGTCACTATCTCAATTTGTTCGGGAGATAGAGCGTTTACAGACAGACAGACTGACAGACAGACAGACGGACGGCAAAAAAATTTTTCAAAAAAATATGTTTTTCGGAATCTCCAGTACCTGAAACGAGTAAATCCGTCAAAAAATTTTTCGATTTTCAAAACGTTTGCAAGACTTACCCTATACTACGTATGATGGGTAAGTAAAAAATTACAACTTTAGACGAAAGTCAAAATTTAAATTTTCAAACTTAAAATTAAGTCCATTTGTGCATTTTTCATTCGATTTTGTTGCTATGGAAACGATTTTTGCTTTTTTTTTAATACATTAAAATGAACAAAAAGAAAATTTTCAGTACGATTTTTTTTCTTTTTTTTATGTGTGTATGAAAATATTTTTTCAATGCTAAGTTAACTGCAGAAACAAGCAATGTATATATGTAATATAATATATAATATACTCTTTCATTTTAAATTTAAATTCATTAAATAACATTAAGACGCATTCTAAAAATCCATTAACAAACAATTTTCAGTTAAACATTCAGTTCACATTAAAATCATTTGCTTTTGGCGATGAAAAGTGCTGCATGCGAAATTGCGTGACGCATTTGTTTTTTCACGTCAAATATTCGGAAGTACAGTGGCGTCTCTCTATAACGAAACTCCATACATCGAATTTCTCTATATAACGAATTTTTACCAGGAACGGTACCCTTTTCGCATGATTACATTAAAAACAGTCTCTATATAGCGAAATATCTATCTCCATATAACGAATTTTTTCATAAATTGGTCTTAATTTATTCAGTTTTAAAAAAGCTTCGAAATCATATGGAATCAATTTTCAATCACTTAATTTTGATTTACCCTCAATACTGGGTAATATATATATATATTACTTCTCTCCTTGGTCTATAAATCCAACGAATTCATCCCACCTCCCACACACCTTTCCACATCCTTCTCAAAACAGAGTCAAATGGATTGATACACATGTAAGAGAGGAATCAATGAAAGGCACATAAGAGAGGCCTTCAAATGGAGGAAAATGTTAATGTTTTTCCTTCCTTGCTAAAATTTGAGCACTTTTTTGAGAGCGTAACAATTTTAAAAACAAAACAACAAAAAATTACAGACTTCTTCGTCTGAAATTAATGCAGATCTTCCTCATTTGATTTTCATTAAGCTTTCAAATAAATGTTTGTTCTCTTTTTTGAAACAGCTTAAATGATTAAGAAATAAAATGTTAGGTTAATATTTACTTTAAACATTTCCAATTCTTAATTCAAAAGATCAAAAATAATGTTTGTTCAAATTTCACACATTAAATACGATTTTTAACATCATTCTCTATACATCGAATTTCTCTATATAACGAATTTTTTACTGGACGGTGGATTTCGTTATATAGGGACTCGACTGTATTTTATTATTTTTCTTTTACAAGCTTTATACTGTAATTTCGCCTCTAAATTTCACTGATACTTTATTACATACATGAGTACTTTAATTAGCACTTTTTTTCAACATAATATGAGTATGCCCAGTATGGAGACCTACCTTGTAAGTAACAGGAAGATGGATAACCTAGAAAGAACCTACCGAAAATGATATATTAATGATCGTAGACTAAAATCTCACAGAAGCAATCGCGATAAGCGTCAAAATAGACGTTTATTCCTTGTGTGATTTGAAAAAAAAAATGGAACGTTTTAAAACATCTTTTTTGCGTGACCTCATTTGACTGTATGTCATGTATTCCGCAGGAACACCTTTCTCAACAATTCTAATCAATTCTATCAACTGCAATTTTGAGGCTTTTTTACAATTTTTACTTACTCATCATACGTGGTATAGGGAAAGTCTTGCAATCGTTTTAAAAATCGAAATATATATATATATATATATATATATATATATATATATATATATATATATATATATATATATTGACGGATTTACCCGTTTCAGATACTAAAGATTACGAAAATTATATTTTTAGAAAAAAAATTGCCGTCTGTCCGTCTGTCTGTCTGTGTGTCTGCAAACGCTCTATCTTCCGACAAAATTGAGATAAAGACTTGAAATTTTTTATGACCTTAGTAAGTAAGAATGGGACGAATCATATTTAATATCGGTAACCTCGATTATACGGAACTTTTTTTCGGACATTTTAAAAATTCGTTCTGATGAAAGGCACATAAAAATTTTTGAATTTTTTATTTTAAGAAACAAATGTAAAAGACAAAAAAAAAAAAAAAAAAAAAAAAAAAAAAAACATAAATTTTTCATAAAGAACGAAGTCAATTGATAATTAGTTGCTGAGATATTTGTTATCCTGTTTTTCGCATTCTTTGACTTTTCATGACTCTGTATTTCATTCAAATTTCAATTCAAAGATATATTTTAATTGGAAATGAGACGCTCAATCTGACGCAGTAAACTGTTAGTTAATATGATTATTATTTTTGGAGTTATAAGAATGTTTCTTTTACGCAATTCGGTACTACTTGAGTAGTTTTAAGTTTTAAATAATTTGTCGAAATAGGTTCATCAGCAATTCATTAATACAGCAATACTATGTATATTAAAAATATTTAAATATGCGTTTAAAATTTTGTTTTGGAAATGTGATGTATTTTATAAATAGTTTCCGCATATTTTATTTTCATATGTTATAGTTTGCATGGCCATGATGGGTAGGTATTATGGTGGCTCCCATCGACTAGTTCTCAGAAAGAAGCGATTTCCTCATAAATGTTCTATTTTTTTTAATTGTAATTTTCTTTTCCAATCTTGTTATTGCTTGCTGTTGGGACGAAATATTACTTTTTCTATATGTATTTGCGTGAAAATTGTTCGGGATGAAAAAAGAAATCCTCTTTCGATAAAGGATACAGCGCACTAGCGTTTATATATTAAAAGGAGTTCAAACCATGGCCACCCGGGTTACAGAATATAGGCGTAACCATTTATATGTTTTTTTTTCTTACTTGAAAACTCTGAAGATTCGCTACGTTTATTATGTATTTTTTCGTTTTTTTTTTTTTTTTTTTTTTTTTTTTTTTTATAAAAAAGATCTTTGTAACAAAAAACAAGGCAACCTAGGAAGAATCTAACGAAAATCAATGACCATAGAGCAAAATGTCACAGAAGCAATCGCGATAAGTGTCAAGATTTATATTTATTCCTTTCGTGAATCTTAAAAAAAAAAGAATATTTTAAAACAACCTTTTTGAGTGACTTCATTTGCATGTATGTCATTTATTCCGCAGAAATACCATTCTCAACAATTCTGATCAATTTTATCAACTCTAATTTTGAGATTTTTACCTCTTTCTTTCTTTTCTTTTTTTCAGAGAGATGGGATTTTCTTACAGATGTTCTATTTAGCATTTTTTCCCCTCTTTTTTTCTTTTAATTTTCTATTTCAATTTGTTATTGCTTATTTTTAAGGAGAAATATTTCTTTTTCCATACATATTTGCGTGATGTTTTTTTTTTTTTTTTTTTTTTTTTTTTTTTTTTTTTTTTTTTTTGGGGGGGGGGAGAAAAATCTATGAATATTGCACATGAGTAGGGGAGAGTGGGGATACTTCAGCATAGGGGATACTTGAGCCACCCCTATTATCTCTACAGTTGGTTATTTTTTCTTTCTGAAACTGCCAATATGATAACATATTTATAGTTCTGAACATGTAAAAAAGAAATCATACATCTTGGTACCATTTTGAAAGTATAGTGATTAATAGTTGTCTTTTCCCTATCTGAACTGAGGATGTTTCTACCGTCGTTATAACTCACGTTGAAATTATCCTTCGACAACCAGTTTTAATGACAATAAATGATCGTATTACTAGCTTTGTTTTCTCAATTGGTTTTGAAGGACTTTATGTTTCATAATTTATCATTCTGTAAAATGTTTGTGCAAAAATAAAGCGAAAAAAAATTACTTTTGTACGTATCTTGCCGTAGTGGCTCAAGTATCCCTTCACCATGGCTCAATTATCCCCCCCCCCCCATGGGGATACTTGAGCCACAATGTAAAACAGAAAATAAACATTTATTATACATAGAAAAATAGTTCAAAATTAATTGAAAGTGGTTTTTAGTTGAAGAAAAAATATCAATTTTTAATTTTCAATATTTTATTTTATTCTAAAAAAATAGAAAAAATTTAAAAAAATTTAAATTAAAAATATGGCTCAAGTATCCTCATCTTCCCCTACACATATTTTGTGTTATATTCTGGCGCATATATCTTTGTTATGTCGTTACACATGTTTCTTGATATTATTTTTTCTTACACATATATTTGTCTATATTTCAGGCCATTTTGCGCATATTTAAGCGTAATTATGCAAAATATACAGATTTTGTGCAGTATGAAACATACATAGATTTTGTGTAATTCGCAAAATATTTAAATTTACAATAACACACGAATTCGGTAAATCCATACATTTTTCAACGTTTATATATTTGTCTGTTTTTTTTAACAGTGTTTAATGGAAATAATTGTTTACTAGAAGACCCTGCCTAAAGTGAGTAATTTACGCATTCATTGTGTAGAGAAAAATTATTTATAAGATTGTACTAAAATTAATGTTTTGCTAATTATTGTCCTAGTTTTTTTTTTTTTAAATCAATAACTATTTATTTAAGAAAATCAAGTAATTTGCAATATTTAACACATTCGCTGCCGATCACGCGCCAGCGTGTGATATGGCGCCAACGTTAAGGGGCCACTCACGCGCCAACACGTGCATGATGTGGGGTGATGTCCAATAGCCAGTCACATGCTGGCGCGGGAAAATCTTTCACTGATTCTTTGTTATAAAAAGTAAATCGGCTTCTGGGAAAAACCCACTTCTACAGTGCGGCATTAACTATCATCTCATCTTTACGTAAGCGGCAGCGAACGTGTTAAATTTATTTTAATGATAATTAAGACATAAAAAGCATTTTAGTAGATAGTGCAATAGAATATCAGGACAATCGGAAATTTATTTTAAAGGAAAAAAAAAATAAGCAACAAAAAAACTAAGTAATCTAGAAGAAATTTATCGAAAATGAGATATTAATGACCATAAACAAAAATCTCACAGAAGCAATCGCGATAAGCGTCAAGATTTACTTTTATTCGTTTCGTGAATTTAAAAAGAAAAAAAAAGGAACGTTTTAAAACAACCTTTTTGCGTGACTTCATTTGCATGCATCTCATTTATTCCGCAGAAACACCGTTCTCAATAATTCTAATCAATTCTATCAACATTTTTTTTACAATTTTTTTTCCAGAAAGACGTGATTTCCTCATAAATATTCTATTTATCATTTTTTTTCGCTTTTCTTTTTAATTTTTTATTCCAATCTTATTATTGTTCCCTGTTGGGAGAAAATATTACTTTTTCTATATATATTTGCGTGAAAATTATGTAATAATTCTACATTATCAATTTCAAATGATTCAGTTGAGTAGTTTTTGTGTTCTTATATGCGGAATGACAGACACACAAACGGACAGACTGAACGACAACTATAGGTGCTATGTATTTATATAATTACGAACGCACCTAAAAAACTAAGTAAAAGGAGACTAGGTAACCTAGAACGAATCTATTTAATATGATTAATTAATAGCGATAGACCAAAATCTCACAAAAGCAATCACGATAAGCGTCAAGATTTACACTTATTTCTTTCGTGAATCTAAAAAGAAAAAAAAAGGAACGTTTTAAAACATCCTTTTTGTGTGACTTCATTTGCATGTATGTCATTTATTCCGCAGAAACACCGTTCTCAACAATTCTAATCAATTCTATCATTTATAATTTTGAGTCTTTTTTTTTTTAATTTTTTTTCAGAAAGAAGCGATTTCCTCATAAATGTGCTATTTGTATTTTTTTCTTTTTTTTTTAAACTATTTGGAAAATATAATTGTTATTCTTGGAAGGGAATTGGGAAATCTGAAGTGTATCTGAACGTTTTTATTGATTGAATTCCGCAACTTATTTCATTTTATTCATAATCTGATTGGTGTATGTTTAATGTCCAAAAATGGAATACTTCTGTTTTTTATTTTATTCATTTTTTGATTGGTCCCTGCTTAATGCTTAGAAATGGAATATTTCGGTTGCCACGATGACAAAAACAGTATTAAAAAAACTACAAAAAATTAAGAACTTAAAAACAAATTGAGGTACAGCTTTCAAACAAATTGTATTTGAAAGTAAATTTTTTTCTGTTCAAAACGGTGCAAAATTTTAAAATGTGCGATGTTAAGAAGTTTAAAAATTTGCATCGTTTGAATTGTAAAACTGAAATTTCATTTAAAATTTGCTATGATGGGTCCAGGAATATCATTAATGTTTAATCCATGTCGTACGTAATAGGGGTGTTCAGAAGTCAGTCTGATGAATTCCATAGAATAAAATTGCACATTTTAAACAGCTAAAATTGTATATCTATAAACTACTGTTTTTTTTTTATGGATCTAGGAATATTAAAGTTGAATCCGTGGCGTACGTAATATATGACTCACTATGATTATAATAAAAATGATATTTATTATTATAAATTAAAAAGTAATGAGTATTTAAAATTTGAGTCTTTGTAAATATCATTTTCCAAATAGTCGTTGTAATTTGTTAAATTACAATTTTGTTATTATTATTATTTTATCTTTTTCTATTCCAATGTTGTTATTACCTATTGTTGGAACGAAACATTACATTTTCTATAAATATATGCGAGAAGGTTGTTCGGAGATGGGCGGGGGGGGGGTAAAAATTCTCATTCGATAAAGAACACACGCACACTAGTGTTTATATATTACAAGGAATTATAACCAGGGATCTACAGGTTACCTAATACAGGTGTAACCATTTATATGTTTTTTCTTATTTGAAATCTCCGAAGATTCTTTACGTTTATTACGTATTTTTCCGATTTTTTTCATACAAAAAATCTACATAACAAAAAACTAAGTAACCTAGAAAGAATCTAACGGAAATCAATGACCATAGACCAAAATGTCACAGAAGCAATCGCAATAAGTGTCAAGATTTACATTTATTTCTTTCGTAAATCTAAAATGAAAATAAAAAATGGAACGTTTTAAAACAACCTTTTTGCGTGACTTCCTTTGCATGCATGTCATTTATTCCGCAGAAACACCGTTCTCAACAATTCTAATCAATTCTACCAACTCTAATTTTGTGTCTTTTTTTGCAATTTTTTTTCCCCATAAAGAAGCGGTTTCCTAATAAATGTTCTATTTATAATTTTTTTTTTCGCTTTTTTTTTTTTCTATTCTAATCTTATTATTGCTTATTGTTAGAACGATATATTACCTTTTCTATAAATATATGCGTGAAGATTGTTCGGGGGGGGGGGTTAGAAATTCTCATTCGATAAAGAATACACGCGCACTAGAATTTATATATTACAAGGACTTCCAACCAGGGCTCTCCAGGTTACAGAATACAGGGGAAGACCATTTTTTTTTCTTTTTTTAGGGTTTTGTTCATCTGATGAAATCCTATTCATCTCTGTTTCCTGACTGTCCGCCTGTCACACAGTCAGTACAAAAAAACTGTATAAGTCGGAGACTTGAAACTTTGTGTACTACAGCTGAATACATTCTGTAATAGATTTTTTTTGAAAAATCACAATTTTTTTAAAAAATCTATTATTTTAATTAGATTAATTTTATCAATGTCATCCGTTCATTTTTGCGATTTACATTTTAAAACAAAACCTTAATTTAAAAGTTTTGTCTGTAGACATCCTAGTTTCCCTCATAACATGCATGATCACAGTGACGTCACAATGACGTCACTGTGAGTCACTTTGGTCACATCACATCTGTGACCGAAATGTCACCTCTCAGAGACGTCACATTGTGACTGAGATGTGACTATCTTAAAAATCTTTAGAAAATTACAAAAATTCTTCAAAACATTTTATTTACTTTAAAAAACACTTTTGTCACAACGTCGCTTTTGTCGCAGTTTCGTCACGATTTTAATGTCAAAGTAGTCACAAATGACACATTTTTCACAAATTTGTCGCACCGTGACTTCATAAAGTGGTCACAATGTGACGTCACAAACGGGCTCTAAAACGGCTTCACATTTTAGTCACTGTGACTTCACATCGACAATCGATGGTCACAAATTCACAGTGTGACTTCACAACGACGTCGCTGTGCCATCACCATGCCTTACGGAATGGAGGTAAATCATCTCGCTAGTAAGACGAGATTGATGCTCGCTGCTGCAAAGTGAAACATTCATATTAAGATGGATATAATTAGAGAAATTTCGCATTTTTTATGAATTTAATGTTTATATTGTATTAGGGTTTTGTTCATCTGAGATTCATAATATTTTTGGAATTCCACTTTCTTTATATCTTAAAAACTATTACGATTTATTAATGATTCACCAAATTAAATTTCTTTGAAACATTTTTTTTCGTTTTCAGAAATTTAAAATTTTATTTAAATATCCGCTAATTTTTTTTTAATTTTGGATTTTCAAAAAATTGAAATTTTGGATTTTATTTAATTAATTTGATTGGAACATTTTAAATTTAATTAAATTAAATATCTTCCTTTTATAATTTTTTTTAAATTAAACGAGGTGGTGCTACCATCTATGTATGAATTTAATGATTATAAATTAACAATTTGGATTTATTAATTAAAGGAATAGCTTTTAATATTTTGAAAGAAATATTAAACGAAACCGTCTATGCTGTCTGCGATCACACTTACCCATTTGCTGTTATTTGAAAAATATGAGATTTTTCACTAAAAGAAAGCAACAATCATTTTTATGTATTAGAAATTATGTATTAAAATAAAATTTAGAAATTTATTAAACGCGATAATTTCGTATTAGTCTCTTGCCAAAAATTAAATGTTTAAGAAATCATTAACTGTGTGTCTGCAAATGGTAGAAGTAGATTTAATAAAATTATACTTTAAATTATTTTAAAAACAATAAAAATTGAGTAAGTGGCGATACAGTTTTCAAACAAATTGCATTTGAAAGTACATTTTCTTTTTTCTTTTTGCGGGTTAAATTTTTTTAAAAAGTGCAATATTCAGAAATTTTTAAAATCGGAATTTTCTTTTATAAATAGTTAAAATTGATTGTCTATTCTTGCCATTCGCTAAATGACGTCAGCGACATAATTCTAAATTCCTTACAAGTTGTCCTAAATTTTATATTATTTTAAATAATTGTTTTAATTTTCTTTTAGAAAATTTTAGTGAATTACATTTTAAAGATAATGTTAGCGTTGTCTTTAAAAATCTACATTTTTTGCACACGCACACACACACAATAAAAGACCTAGAACGGATAAAAAATTAGCTGATTAGAATGGAAAGGTTTTTAGGCACGAGGTTACCCTATTTGGGTTCTTAACCTATATTGGTTACCGTTGTGTATTCGTTTTGGGCACTTTTAAATACTCAACCAAAAAGATCAAGTTATTCAAAATAGATGTTTAACAGTGCCCAAAATGGATTCACGGTGGTAACCAAAACAAGCCTAATGAACGTAAATTGAGTAACCTCATAACTCTACCTTTCTACCCAATTCGGGTATTTTTCTAATTGTTTTATGTTTTCTTCTTCTTCTTCTTTTTTTTCTGTATTTTACAAGAACATAGATTTGCCATTTAAAAACTAGATATTTTAATGCATTATCAAAAAAAAAAAAAAAAAAAAAAAAAAAAAAAAAAAACCTAGGCATTTACATTTGTCGAAAATGCGATATTAATGACAATAAATCAAAATCTCACAGATACAATTGCGATGAATATCAATATTTTCTTCTTTCTTTTTCTTCGCAAATGTAAAAACTAAAGAATAGAATGTTTTTAAACATCTCTTTTTTTTTCCTTGGTGTGACTTTATTTGCATGCGTGACGTTATTATGCAGAACGTCATTTGAAACAATTCTAATGAATTACATAAGCTCTAATTTCCAGTCTTTTTTACAATTTTCTCCTGTAAAAATTGATTTCTCTGTAAATGTTCAACCAACTATTTTATTTAATTTTTCCCGCTTCTTTCTTGATTTTCAGTTGAAATCATGTTATTACGAATTGTTGGAACAAAATATTAATTTTTACCTCAAAGGCTATCAAAGCCTGACAGCTAATGTGCTGTTCGTTCTGTATCTACGTATGTTTGTACGCACGTATTGTATATACATAAAGAGATAATTCATAACAGAAATATTCGATTTGCTTCAAATTTTGTATACAGGTTTGTTATGATAAGCGCCTTCCCTAATTAGCTTTGTGGGTTTATTGGTTAAGAATTAATTGGGGGAGCAATTACCGCTCTTAAGGAGGTCTGGGACATAATTAAAAAATTAATATTTATCGAGTTAAAATTCCGGAGTTTTGTGATGGTTAATAATATCATTTTTTAATAAAATCACATGATAAAACTTCACATAATTAAAAAAATTAAATTAAAAATTTATTATAAGAGTAGGATAATTTAAAATTATTATAACTCAAAATATTAATTCTAGAATTTCAATTCTTTTCATTTAAATAAACAGAAATATCTAAATTTAAACTTTGATTTAGTATTCTTAATATATATATATATATATATGTACATTTGTTTTCAAATTTGCTGTATCAAAATTAAAGTAAAATAATAAAAAATTATGTTCCCAGTTTCAAGCATTTATCTTTAACGATTCGTGAGTTATAACAATTTAAATTTAAGAAATAATGAAAAAATCCATCATGAAAAGAAAAAAAAAACGCATTTTCATAAGAAGTAATTTTTATGACAACAATGACTTAAAAAGTAAATTTTGAAAACTAACCAAATCGAAAAAAATCAATATTTTCTTTTCTAATTAAGATAGAAATATGATTAAAACATCATTTTAATCATAAAAAACAGGGAGTTATTTAATGCGATAATTTGTTTTTAGAAAATTTGCATATTTTTATGTCCCGGACCTCTTTAATTTAGATAAATGAGTTTTTCATACAGATTTATCCTTGCTTGATTTATTTGACTTACCAGTTTATTCTAATATGACGATTCTTTGAAGATTCTTGACGATTCCCAAAATCTAATGATTTGGGGGTTCATTTTATAAGTATAAAGGGGGGTAAACAGCGAGCTCTTTCCCTTTTTTAAATTAGATAAATGGGTTAGAAAATGCAACAGCAAATCATAGGTGCGCATTATACACCATTGCATCTTATGCGCTGAATTTTATAGCAATTAATGCATTTAATTCAAGGTGTTTTCCTGTATAAATACTTGTTTAATGCTCCCAAAACTCTAATGTAAACATTTGCGATGTTTCAAACTGCAGACAGTTTTTATACCTAGTTATAGGTAGCATTCAGATATATAGAAAAAATAACAAAAAATTAGGTTATTTTTTTTTAAGTTTTACATCTAGACACACGGCAGTGTGTCAGCCAAGTTCACAAAGTAAAAGGCGACACACCGGCCGTGGGTTATATTACCCGAACCATTTCGAACCACTTTTGACCCCTCAATAACTTAAATTCTATTTGACCTACACACTTGCAATTTTTTGTGTCGTGTAAGACCATCTTCTAATTTCCGAATCTAAAATAAAAAAAAAAAAATCTTTTACCGATGAGGAGAAATTGACGCCTGAAAACCACTGTTTTTACCACTGACTCACTCACTCACTCATAGAAATGTTTGACTACTTCCACGTGACTTAGGAAGTTGAAATTTGGTGTGAAGGTAGGTTATTGGATCTATAAATAGGAAAAAATCAGAAATCACCATTAATTAAACATTAATGGTTGGTTAGAGGATAAATTATTGGATTACAATGGAAGCTTATGAGAATTTCACAAAATACCAGTAATAGTGCCAAGTTGGCGTCACTTTTGGCGAGTATCAGGGTTAATCTCTGAAACTACCGAACCGATTTCAAAAGTAATGGTACCAAAATGATGGTATTCGCCCCGGTTCAAACATAGACTGTATCTTATGTCTGTGCCACTAACCAAAAGAGGGTTCAGAAGCGAAAAACATTCTAAAAATGTGATTTTTGTTTTACTGAAGGGCCTAGAAGCACAAAATTTGGCATGTTAATTATTTATAAGATGTAAATGATCACTAATGACATTTGCTAAAAAAATATCAAATTTAAATGGGTGAAAATCCGCGAAGAGCGTTCTAAAAAAGTTCGAAATACCAATTTTAAAACAATCTCAGCAAACAACAAACCGATCTTAAAAGTAATGATATCAAAATGATGATGACAGTCTTTGCACCAACATAAGATATATCTTATGTCGATTACACCAACCCAAAGGAGGTAAAAGAGCATAAAAACATTCTAAAAATGCGATGTCTGTATATTAAGGGACTAGACTGGAAACATAAAGTTTGGCATTTTAGAGTTATTTCGCGAAATATCAGAAATAGTGCCAAGTTGGCGACACTTTTGGCAAGTATCGGGGCTAATCTCTGAAACCACCGAACCGATTTCAAAATTAATGATACCAAAATGATGGCATTCGCCCCGGTTCAAACATAGGCTATATTTTATGCGTATACAATTAACCAAAAGAGGGTGAAAAAGCAAAAAAATTCTAAAAATGCAACTTTTGTGTTACTAAAGGACCTAGAACTATAAGATTTGGCATGTTAATTATTTATAAGATATAAATGATCTCTAAGGGCATTTGATAAAAAATACGGAATTAAAAAGGGGTGAAAATTTGCGAAAATGTGCGAAAAGCGTTCTAAAAATGTTCTAAATTGGGATTTTTAAGCAATTTCAGCAAACAACAAACGATCTTAAAAGTAATGATATCAAAATGATGGTGATAGTCCTTGCTTCAATATAGGCTATATCTTATGTCGATTCCACTAACCCAAAGGGGGTAAAATAGAAAACTAGTCGTTGGGGGCCACCGTAATACTTACCCATCATGGATATGTATATGAAAATAAAACATGTGAAAACTATTTATACAATGCATTGCAATTCATAAACAAAATTTAAATATTGTTAATATACATGGTAATGCTCTATTAAAGAACTGATGATTGCCGATTTCGACAAATTATATAAAACGCCAAACTACTCAAGTAGTACCGAACTGCGTAAAAGAAACATCCTTATAACTCCAAAAATAATAACTCTATTAATTAAAAATTAACTGCGTCTTATGTCCAATTAAAATATACCTCTGAATTGAAATTTGAATCAAATACAGGGCCATGAAAAATCGAAGAATGTGGAAAACAGGATTAAAAATATCTCAGCAACTAATAATCCGATCGACTTCGTTCTATATGCAAAATGTGTGATATTTTATTGTCTTTTACGTCCATTCCTTAGAACAAAAAAATTCGAAAATTTTTATGTACCTTTCATCAGAACGAAATCTTCGAGAATCCGAAAAAAATAGTTCCGGATAATCGAGGTTGCTGATATTAAATAGGTTTCGTCCCATTCTTACATACTAACTGCATACAAAATTTCAATTCTCTATTTCAATTCGTTCGGGAGATAGAGCGTTTACAGACAGACAGACAGACGGACGGCAAAATTTTGTTTCTAAAAATATGTTTTTCGGAATCTCTACTATCTAAAACGTGTAAATCCGTCAAATTTTTTTTTCGATTTTCAAAACGATTGCAAAACCTACCCTATACTAGGTATGATGGGTAAGTAAAAGCGTTCTAAAAATGTGATGTCTGTATGTTAAGGGCCTAAAAACATAAAATTTGGCATGTTCATTAATTATAAGATATAAATGATCACTAAGAACATTTGTTAACAAATACAAAATTTAAAAGGGGTAAAAATGCGCGAAAAGCGTTCTAAAAACTTTCTAAATAGCAATATTTAAGCAATCTTGAGTAGTTAGCGAACCGATTTAAAGAAAAAAAAAAAAGATGCCAAAATGATGGCGACAGTCCTTGCTCTAACAAAATTATTGGATAAATTACCAGATTACAATGGGAATCTATGGGAATTTGGCAAAATACCAGAAATAGAGCCATGTTAGTATGACTTTTGGTGCGTAATTTTTGTCGTCAATATAGCGATATTTCGCCAAGTTGGCTACAAACATTTTTGGTCGACGAAATAATCAAGTAGTACCCAATCACGTAAAAGAAACATCCTTATTAGTGGAATTTAAAGGAACATAAGCAGTCCTAATGTTAAATTTTTTAATTTGACTGAAAAAAAACAGTGAATAAATGCAGGAAAAAGCTGAAATTAATATTAAA
Source organism: Maratus speculifer (assembly GCA_964019185.1). Lineage (NCBI taxonomy): Eukaryota > Metazoa > Arthropoda > Arachnida > Araneae > Salticidae > Maratus > Maratus speculifer. Next base: position 196,930,083 of record OZ025302.1, on the reverse strand, counting down.
TAAAACTAATTTAACCTACTTATTTCAAAAAGGAAACAAATACCTACTTATTTGACAAAAAATAATGATATCCTATCAAAAACATGAATGTGAAAAAATGCCAAGTTCGTTAAAGGTTTCGCTCATAAAAGAAGTGATTTGACAAAAAATAATTGATATCCTGTCAAAAACATGAATGTGAAAGAATGCCAAGTTCGTTAAAGGTTTCGCTAATAAAAGAAGTGAGATGTAACTGCAAACCAAGTTCTTTCGGAGCTCCTTAAATCATAACTCCTGTCATGCATAATATTATTCAATTGCTTAAAATGATTTGTTAAGTTACTTGTTATTCAATAGAGCGACTTGGCAAGTTTTCAGTTACCAACTTTAATCTTTAAGTCGGAGTACAATTTAATCTAGAATCTGATTAACAAAGATCTAGTCAATCGAGTGTTCGAATAAGTATATTGAAGTTAAGGTACTGATAAATTAAGGAAGGGATCAACTTTAATTTCTGATCAACTAAATAGAAAAAATTGAATAAGAGAAAACTTGCTAAGTCGCTCTATTGAATAACAAGTAACATAACAAATCATTTTAAGCAATTGAATAATATTATGCATGACAGGAGTTATGATTTAAGGAGCTCCGAAAGAACTTGGTTTGCAGTTACATCTCACTTCTTTTATTAGCGAAACCTTTAACGAACTTGGCATTCTTTCACATTCATGTTTTTGACAGGATATCAATTATTTTTTGTCAAATCACTTCTTTTATGAGCGAAACCTTTAACGAACTTGGCATTTTTTCACATTCATGTTTTTGATAGGATATAATCTACTTCACTCTTTCTTTTATATTTATGTTAAAAATGCATTTTTTATTCCTTTACTAGTAAGAATAATTTGCATTTATTTTAGAGTTTTAAATATATTACGTCCTTCTAGAACAGTCTTATTTTAGATTTCTCTCCCTGTATATTTTATTTTAATTCGTAAAAAAAAAAAGTTTCTTGGAGTTTCCGTGAGAATTATTAGAAATTCTCGAGTGTTATTAAGCTTTAAAAAAAAAGATTAAATAGAAAACTAACACGCAGATCTGCACGAAAGCCAATTATAATGAATAAGTTTCAAATTATTTTTAAAAAGTGTATGTTTTTTATTTTAAGTAAACTTCATATTCTACTTATACTTACATGCAAAAATTTGTTTATGTATACATATATATATTTTTTCTTTTTCAGATCCTTTTCTCCAAAAAAAGCCATGCCTACAGAAGATGATGAACATATGTTTAAGAAATACGAAAAAAAATGTTGCCAAAAAGCACTCGAAAAATTTCGGAAGAGCTCTTGAGATAATTATGGTATAGCACATATGATTTTTTTACAAGCTTAATGAAATATCATTTTATGGTATGCATTAAACTGATTTTAACTAGAAAATTCCACTTTGTAATATTATGAAAATTATATAAATAGAAATACATCAAAACTCTATAGCTCTATGATTTCTAAACTTACGGAGTAATACTGTCTTATGTTATATATATATCGAAATATTTATGTGTAAATATTGTAAATATTTAACATATTATAAAATCGTTTAAATATATAAAAATATATTAAAGATTGTTTTTAAATATTTATATATCTACATTAAAAATATATTCTTATATATATTAAAAGTAGCAGCAGAATGAAGAAATATTATATGAAGAATTTTATATATTATATTCAAGATTATTAAATGAAAGCCATAAGATTCTTATTCATCCATTGGAAAATTATCTCTCTTTAAATATTTAAAATTTTATATAACTAAGATTCTTGTTGAGATTTACAAAGTATTAACTAGAAAATATCATATGAGATGTAATATTTGATTCTGAAGAAATAGAAATAATCTTTGAAACACTGCATTAAGTAGTATTAAGAAATGTCTAATTTAACATTTTGAATTTATTTTATTGGCAGTTGACTTTAAAACTATTCTTTATTTAATAATACATTTGATTTAAGTAATAAATATGAAAGAGTAATACTAATATTCCTATTTTTTTTGCAGAGTATTAATAAATAATTTAATTTAACTGACAAAAAGAATCAATTTTAATTATACAAAGATTTATATAATTATTCTGGTATCAAAATTTTTACATTTATAATTTTTGAAAGGTGCAACTTAATGATAACCTTGTAAAATAATCTGAATGGCTTGTCAAGATTTTAAAAAATATTCATGTAACAAAATTTTCATGTCAAAGAATTCAGGATGTGCTCATGGAAATCTTTATTTCAAAAACAAGCTTACATAAGAATTTGATTCCACATTCACATAAAACATTTGCAAAGAAATAGTTATTGTTCTAGTGACATAATTCTTTTATAACTGACGATGATCAAAGAAAGTAACAATGTTAACTATCAAGTGTACGTTGAATTGTTTGTAGTAGTAATCAGTATGGAATAAATCTTGTTGTGTATTCCAGATAAAAAACAAAAGCGACCAAAGAAAACAATATTGTTAAGTAGGTAGGATTAATTAAATGACTTAACAATAAGTCCTTGCATGACAGGAGCTTTCATTTGATACTTTTATGTGTTAATAACAATAATGTCCTGAAAACGAAGATGTATTAGTGGTCATACTTTTAATACGGTAAAATAGTAGGATGAGAGAAATTAGCTGTTGGTAAATCAACTTGTAGCACAGAATATCGCTTGTCATCCCACCTTAATATGAACCTAGACGCCGAGAATAGAGTTGTTCTGAACGTAGGAGGGATTCGCCATGAAACGTACAAAGCTACCCTCAAGAAAATTCCTGCTACTAGATTATCTAGATTGACAGAAGCATTAGCCAATTACGATCCAGTCCTCAATGAGTACTTCTTTGACCGACACCCTGGAGTTTTCGCACAGATACTCAACTACTATCGATCAGGAAAACTCCACTACCCAACTGACGTCTGTGGACCACTTTTTGAAGAAGAACTAGAATTCTGGGGTCTTGACTCCAACCAAGTAGAACCTTGTTGCTGGATGACTTATACGCAACACAGGGACACTAAAGAGACTCTAGCAGTATTGGACCAATTAGATTTAGATACGGAGAAACCTACTGATGAGGAGATTGCGATGAAGTTCGGAATGGAAGAGGAATACAGAGCTGGGACATTGTCATGCTGGCAGAAGATTAAGCCGAAGATGTGGGCGTTGTTTGATGAACCTTATTCATCTACAGCGGCAAAGGTAAGTAATGATTTGCTTTTTAAAGTTATAAAGGGGAAGGAAGGATAAAAAATCCAATGTAAGCGAAGTGGCCATTTGAGTTTTTTCGGCTGTATAGTATCCCCGCCACGCAGAATCTGGACAAAACAGTCGTCAAAAATGCTGGTAATAATTTCTGCGACTTTGATAAGGAAGTCTGCATTTACCTAATTTTGAATTCATTTTATTGTTTTTTTTTTCATAGTTTGAATTATAGGTAATTTTTACAACATCTTGTTTATAAATAAAAACTATGCAGTATTATAATTATTTAGTCTTATGCTGTTTGACCAAACAACCTTTCAAATGATGTGTGCTTTAAAACGCTAAGTTATGTAGATTAGATGCTAGGCCATAGTTTTTGTAATGATGTTAATTCGGGCAAAATGCCCATAAAGAAATCAGACAAAATGACCTGATGGCTACTTTGCAAAAAAAAACGACATTTTTAGCAGTGTTCATAACAAGATAATATCCAAAAGTATTTTTTTGAAAGAAAAAAATATAAATCGAGGCAATAATGTCAGCAGAGAAAGGCTTACTCTAGGCATTTGCATTCGCATGCGAGCTGGGAACACTTCTAGTCTTTTGAAAAATTATCAGGTAATCATTAGAAATTATTTTATCGTAAATGTAACAAAACATAATAGTTCTTCTTAATATTTGTTATTTTATCCTGTGTTGATAAGAACTTCACTTTCTGAATCTATGTTATTTGTCCATTTGCCTATGTGTCGTTGCCCATTTCACTTAATCTAATAAACATTTTGAATTTTTTTAAATAATTTGTACAATTAAATGTAAATTAAAACAAGTAAAATGGCAATTATTATAAAAGTTATAATAGTTACTATTAGTATTTTTTTCAAGAACTTTACTGATTAAAATGGTTTTCTGAAAATTCGTCAAACTTTATAGTGATTATTTTATCCTTTCTTCTCCTACTATTTTATCAGTGCTGTATAATAATAATGAATGTTGTATAAATGATATTTAAAAAATGAGTTGATATAAAAAAATATTTATTTCAAAATATTAGGCATACACGAATACAGAATGATTCAAATTCCAAATCTGTCATTGGCAGTTTTTGGAAACCGTTTGTAAATGACAGCATTGGGAAATGGTTGGGAAATGGTAGGTGCCTTTGATTTGGAGCATATGTGAGTAGTAATTTAGCAGGAAATTTTTAAAATACTGTTGGACATTTGAGCCGTAAACGAATACAGAGTAATTTAAATTTCAAGTTTATCGTTTACAATATTTTGAAACCGTTTGTAAATGATAGGACTGGGGTTGGTAAATGGTAGGTGCAGGAATCCCCTAATTTTGAGCGTATCTAAGCAGAATTTTTTGCGACAAACTGTCTAAATACTGTTGGACATTTGTTGATAAATAGTTTTTTCCAATGCTGCAAAAATACACATATTTGTTACGGTGGACCAACGTAAAGTAAATATTAATCACAAATGAACATTTAGCTAAGCCTTTCTTGCTATTTGGGAATATCAGATTAGATTCCATATGTATTTCGTGAATTATATACTATACGACTATTTTATTTTACATTTCATAATACTAACAAAAAAATATAATCGATTTTAAGCTTCCTTGTGCTGTATGGATATTACCTTGGCTAATGCAGGAATCTTGCCGCATCCAGTGTGAAATATTTTGGGTCTAAACGATTACCGAAGTGATGATTTCATTTAAAGTTATTGCTAGTTGTGGTTCGTAAGTTGCTTACTTAACAAAATATTCTTCACAAGATAATAACATGGCTTTATACAAACAGAAGTCAAAACGAATGAACTAAATAATTGTCACCTTGTTCAAAATGATAATTTTTTCGCACGAATGATAGTTAAGAATGTTGTCGTGATAGCATTTAAGGTTTGAGGACATTATATTTCAAATGATTTCCACTTGAGTCGCATATAATGCAAGAGGTACAATCGTGTTATATGATGTATGCAACATAACATATTATCCTCCCATAGATTAACATTTCCTAAATTTTTATGTTCATAAAACCTTATTTTTAATATTTAAAGTGCATTAAACTTTGATGAGGCATAGATGGATTAAATTCAAATGTAATTTATGTCTCGCTACTTTTAATGGAGGGGGGAGGAGAGACTAATGTGAAATGAAATTTATAGGCATTTTTTCTTTCATTAGTCTTAAAAATTTATTTACCATCTGGATATTACAGACTTAAAGTTTTAAACTTCACAAAAAATTTAAAGATCTTTAAGAAGTCATTACATTGATGTTCTTGATATGCGCCGAGTGCTTGAACCCTTTTTTTCTAAACATAAATTTTTCCATGCCGGGGAATTTAACTCAAAAAATAATTGGCTAATTTACTTCAAGTTTTGCACAGGTATTCGTTAACGTATTGGCCACAGCGCAAAACTAAATATTTATTAAAATAACAATTATATTTATGATTTTTTACAATTTGTTTATAAAAAAAGTGATTTTAATTTCAAAACATCTTCAATTTTCCAAATTTTCGTATTTTCCGATATATTTAGGTTCATGGTGAGGGTTAGGACGTAATTTACTCAAAAAATATTCCACTTTATTGATTGTAGTTAAACTACAAAACACTTTCCGGTAAAACTACGGTTTTGCAATTTTCCCTAGGAATATTTTTTAAAACTTCTAGACATCTCAAATTTTTAATATTTACAAAGTCATATAGAGAAGAAATGTACTTTTAAATACAATTTGCTTGAAAACTGTACCTGAATTTGTTTTTGAGTCACTAATTTATTTTTGTAGTTTTTAATTCTATATTTCTAATGGTGACAACTAGAGTACGCTTTTTCCAGTAAAAGATACCATTTCCAGATCCAGTAAAGAAAAAATAGCAGATTGCTGTATATTTTTGTTGCCATTTTTTGAAAAGAACTGAAAGAACTTTATTTAAAATACCTACTACGTCAAAATAATGGTTGGCTATAAAACCTGGTGAATTTCGATTTTATTCCTTTTTACATGTCAATTAAATGATTTTATTTTAGTACAAATTACTTTACAAAAAATACATCATTTTATCTTTACAAAAATGAATTTTAAATAATATTTGTGTAACGTATTTTCTCAGTATTTATTTATATTTATATCAAAAATTATATAATGTGATTTTATTACTCCGCATGAAGTAACATTTTTTGAATTTCGAAAAAAAAAAAATTCATAAATGAAAGATTTCTCTGATAATACATAGAGCTACTATAAATAAAAAAATGAAGGCATTCGAATCGTTCGATAATAGATTTGTTTTGTCGACTTTATTAAATGATAAGTTTTTATTGAGTTTATATATTATACCGCAATGGTGACGTCAAATGCATACTTTTATTGCATTTTGTTTAAGACTAGATGATAAAATTCGAATACTTAATGCAAATGATGCAAATGGTGTCATTTTATGGAAAAGCGCTTGTTTAAATATTTAAAATTAAAACTTGTTTTGTAAAAGTTAATTCACTCGATATATACATGCCTCATTTTCACTCCGGCAACTATGAAAATTTTCACTAAGTGGAAATGCTTCACTTTGGAAAATAAAGTAATTGAAATCACATATACAGATAAAACGCAATGTTTTACAATGATTTAGCCCGTCTTTATAGAAAGGTGGTGACATTCAGTGTGCATTCGCAGATCGGAAGCCTTTGTCCCAAAAATAGCAATTCATATCACAGAAATTGGCGATTCTCACCTTGATGAATTCACTTCGCCGAATTAGAAAAGTAAAAAAAGATAATCTTTGTAATTATTCCACGATTAAAGTAACTTCAGGCTCCTGTCTCTCAACTAATAAAATTTTGTTTTCCTTCTATAAAATATATCATAATAACCTAATTTGATTAATCATAATTTTCCGTTACCCGAATATTAAATGGGACACTTTACTTATAAGGGAAAAAAATATAATCTATATATCAAAACACAAAGCTGTATTTTAGGCATCGGCCTAAGTTTTCTACTGAACAAATTTTACTAATAATTTGTTGTAACTAAAAGCTGTTATTTTGTAGGTGTGTCCTCACTAGTTGCTTTTATTAAATATCCCTATTTTTATATTTTAAATTCAAAACTTTTCATGAAGTTTCCTGAAAACGGTGGCAAATGGATAGCTTTCATTGTTTGAACGGTTGAATTTTGAACAGTCACTTTGTTGTATCGAATTTAGTACAGCAGAATCGCATTAGAGTCATGATGCCCAAAATATTTTGAACGGAAAATGACGTACTTGGTTTGAAACACATTTTCGTCATAAAATTGCTATAAACAATTTACTATTTTAATTCTGCTGATACTGATTATGAGACATCAGGATAAATTCTTAAGTAAATGAACATGAATTAATATTTAAAAGAAAACGACCATTTAGATAAAACAAAGGTCTTCTCACAAATGCGTCTAAAAGACTTAAATTACGGTAATGTTTATTTTCACATACTCTTACGTCAAGAGTGCGAGTATATATATATATATTCAAAGACGTAACTGATAAATATGCAGTCAAGTTAGGAACTTAAACCATTTTAAAACGATGAAATTAAAATGTCAATTTTTTTAAATAGCGTATACGAATATCAGAAAAGCGTAGTTAAATATGAGAATGTGAAAATGATTTCATATAACATTTTATAAGGAAAAAAATTCTATAATCGTATCAAAGTGAATTTTTTTTTTTTTTTGTTTTTTGTTTTTTTTTTTTGTTTTTTTTGTTTTTTGCTTTTTTTTTACATTCTGGAATACCAAGTATAAAGACACTCAATAGAAAACTTCATTTTAATAACTAATCTTTATTATATTTAACTGATTACGTATACGATTAAAATTTAACTTGCAATAATTTAGACGACTAAGTTTTATGGAAATAGCATTTTGATAACTTTAAATTAAAATGATATTTTTTGAGAGTTAAATTAACCAATCTAAGATACATTTTGCATTCTAAATAATTTTCTTGATTTATTATACAGTCAGTGAAATTGTCCCTCTGAAAGCATTTTCTTTTCTTCGTCGTAGCTATAACCCACTCAGTGCTGAGACAAATATTAATAAAAAGAATATTGCCCAGTTAAGCTGATGGCATTGAGCTCACAGGCTACGCATACTAATTGTACATTACAGCCTTATATTTTCAAGAGTTAATTCTGTTCGAAAAACAAATTAAGTAGGGGAAACAGCTCTCCCCTTTCTCCTTTTTTATACTTAATCATTGAACCTCCTAAACTATCAAGGACAAGCTTTATCAAAAAAAAATATCTATATCCAAAATTCAAAGCAAATCGGTTATTTCTTAATAAAAACCCATTTAGCATTTATATAATTTAAGAGGAGTTATTCCCCTCTTTTATACTTAACTATTAAACTTTCAAAACTATTCAGAGATTTGAACGAAATCTGACAATTCTGCTTGAAAAATACATTTATACAAATTAAGGGGAGGGGCATTAGAACCCTCGTTTCCCCTGTTTATACTTATTCAATGAAAACCTAATAACAGCCACGGACACGCCTCATCAGAATGATCTTATATCTAAATTTTGAGCGAAAACTGTTAATTCTGCATGAAAATCCCGTTTATATCAATTAAGGGGAGGGGCATGAGCCCCTCGTTCCCCCTCTTATACATATCGAATGAACTCCAAAAACTAATCAGGGAAGCGCCTTATCGGGATGTACCTATATACAAAATTTCAAGTGGATCCGATATTTTTATCATGAGTTATCGCGTTACGCACGTATGAACGTACATACAGAACAGAAGGACACATAAGCTCTCAGGCTATGATAGCGTGTGAGCTAAAAAGGAAAGAAAAGCAGTTTAAAATTACAATGAAATATCTTTAACCACTTAACTGATTTGTCCGTATGTCGTAAACGACGTATGGGCAAGAAATGTTTGCTTGATTCATCACTTAAGGCCCCACACTAGGCGCAGAAAAAGACCCGGATGATAATGTAAAGTCTGTGGGAGCGTTCTTTTCAAATATCTCACTCAAATTTTAATGTTTTTACATGATTTTTTGCCCAAGATAGATGAGGACGATCCACAACTGGCCTAGTTTTTACTTTTTGGTTTTGCTTATATATTTTTTATATTACGATAGTTTAAATTTCAGAACCGGTTTAAACCGGTTTCGAAAGTTAAAGTAATTTAAAAAAAAAAATCTGAGACCAAAATAGAAAAGTAAAAATTAGGCCGGTTGCGGATCATCTTCAGCTATCTTGTACAAAAAAATCATGTAAAAATATTAAAATTTGGCCGAAATATTTGAAAAGAACGCACCCGCAGACTTTACATTATCATCCGGGTCTTTTTCTATGCCTAATGTTGCGCGTTAAGGCTTTTTCACACCATTAATTATTTTAATACAATTTCGGGCAATTTAATTGTAGAAATATTTAGATTGAATATGACATATATTTTAGCTCTAAAAAGGTGATATTTATCCCATATTTTTAGTCTATTGCACGTAAAAAAAGATAAATTAAGTGGTTCAAAAGTCCAGAAGTAATTTTAACAATTCTAGAATATTTAAATTAATTTAAAAGGTTTCTTTAGTGTCACCTACAGGCGAAATCAGGATTGAGGTGGATAACATCAACCACAAACATACATTGCAAGCAAAAATATGTTGAAAAAATTATCCTATTTTAAGATGCTCTTAATTGCTTGCTACAACTCTCATTAAAAGGACTTTAACCATATACATAGTACAAATGCTTCGCGTAATGCATTTATAAAACTGTAAATTTTATTATAAAAATTTGCTGAATGTAGCGGCGATATACAAAATCCTCATAATGCTCAATACATGCTGAATATGTCCCCATTATTAACCCGGGAAAACGCGCGCTTAAGCAGAGTACGAATGGTTTTAACTTTGCCACCAATAAAATCAAATTAAAACAGTCCCTTTATTTAAACGGAGACAATTCGTACAAATTTTGCGATAAAGTAAGTTGAAGATTACTTTAAAAAATTTAGTGATTGCAATTGTAAAAACCATATGCACTCCGGGTCTTTTAGGCCCTGCGCGCGTCCTCCCGGCTTAAAAACGTACATGTTACAATCAAAAAATCTTACATACTTCTGCTCGCTCTAAAAGAAAGCACTTTTCAGTTTGTTCAACATATTCGTCTACACATACTGCAATTTAAAATAGAAAATATTGTTTTGTGATTAGAGCACTTTCTTGATGATAAATATGTTAAGCATGTTTTGTATCATGTTAAACATTTATCTGGAATTTTATACGACATTTAAATATACAGGGTCACTCAACGGTTTTCAATGGCTTATTTTGAAACAATAAGTCATAGACATATAGTTTTAATAACAAAAATGTTTTAAATAAGGTAGTAAAATATTTTAAAAACCATTTTGATTAATTAAACCCTTTCTCAAAAACCGGTGAAAATGTGTAACATTATTCTTAATATGTTGGAAAGTATTTCATAATCTATGCTTGACGTTTGATTTTACTTTCATGTTGATTACATATGACGTAAGAAGATTACTTCAAAGAATATTTTTTAAAGCTTGCACCATGTTCACTGAAGTATTCAATGTATGAAATTTTATTCTAAAAAAATACTATTTACCTTTTTTATTATATTCTTAAAAATTATTCGTATCTGATATAAATTCTAATTAAAAAATATTAATCTTGTAAAAATATGACATTCTACAAGGACGATATGTAACCCAGAAAGAAAAACTCCAGATGGCAAAATTAATTAAATTAAAAGCTTGAAAACAAAAAGTCTTTATACGAAATAACTATCTTTTCATACACATTTTTTTTCTTGTATAAAATTTATTGATTTCTTTTGCTGACTTTTTTTAGTTAATAGTTTTTCTAAGGAGAATGGAAAAAAATGCATGAAATAGAAGGGAAAAAAATGGGCTTAAAGTACTGATAGAAGAATAAAAAAATCTTATTTCTTTTAAAAACTTTGAAAACCATAATAAAGCAATTTTTAATTACGTGTTTGTGTTACTTTTGACATTTAAAGAAATACATATAAGCTAAAATTCATTTTTAATTTGTAGTAAATGAAGTATATCAGAAAGATGCTTTTTAGGCGCAGTTTTTTATTATGGAAAAATAATATTTCTTTTATAAAATTAATTCAAATTCAATTGTTCCATTGCTGCATATTGTTGCATATCCGGAATAAATACTGTACATGGAATGATGCAAATTACATTTGATTTTAATAACCTGAAAATTTATACATGTATAATGTGTGGATAAAGGATAAAATCTGTTATTCCAAATCCAATGAAGAGTGTTTTTATTTAATGAGTTCACTAAAGCTTAGATACATATTCTCAAAAGTTGTTTAATGTTTTTTCACTTGAAAAAAAAGATTTAAAAAATATTTTTCTATTCCTTAAAATCTGTTTATCAGTTCTCAAGAACGACATGACTAAATTCGATAATAAATTTCATTTGTAATTTGTAATAAATGAAGTATATAAGAAAGATGCTTTTTTACCGCAGTTTTTTGCTATGGAAAAATAATATTTCGTTTGTAAAATCAATTCAAATTCAATTGCTCTATTGCCTCATATTGTTGAATTTCCCGAATAAATACTGTATATGAATGATGCAAGGTGCATTTTAAGAACCTGAAAATTTATACATTTATAATATGTGGCTTACTGTTGCAAGGATAAAATCTGTTATTTCAAATCCAGTGAAGAGCAGTGGCGTAACAAGAGTGCTTGCCCAAGTGCTTTGAATACCGGTAATTTTTTTAAGTTCTGTTCGGCCGTATCTATCCAATAAAAATATTTTCTGCAATGAATCAAGGAGAAAAAAAAAAACCTTACAATTGTTTCGTATGCAATCAAAACTTAATAATGGGTGCAAAATACTCTATAAATGATACTTGGACTCTCCTGTTAATAAATTTATTTTATACATAGAATAATAGCATGACTGGGATGTATGAACAAACATTGAATTGAAAGTATTTACATATATACAAAATATAAATTATTTTAACCATGGAAATTTCAGATGATCGCACTTATTACCTGAAAAGATGATCTTGTATATATTTCTGTGTGCCTGTCTTGAAATTCTTCGCATGCTTTTTCCGAAAATAATAGAATTCTTCAAAAATACTTATAACATACACGACAAGCAAAAAAAACATAAACATTATCTCAGAAAAAATTCCTCTTTCTCCCTCTTTTCTTCGATAAAAAAATTGATGTCAACTTTTTCCCCTAAATTTTTACCTTTTCTCGCACGATGAAAAATATAAAAGGAAAGTAAAATAAAAAACTTCCTAGTAAACTTCGCTGCTGTAGCAACGAGTCGCGTTTCATAAATGAAATATTACAGTGGCAAAATTGCAAAAGCTGTGAAAATAAAATAAATATGAGTTTATCAATTCCTAACAAAAACTGGTAAGGGCCACCTATCCTGGTTACGCCACATAAAGAGTGTCTTATTTCACAAAGCTGAAATACGGCATTTACATTATCAAAAATTGTTTAATGGTTTTTTTTTCATTTAGGATTTTTTTTTTCAAAATATTTTTGTATTCTTTAAAATTTGTTTATTAACCTTCGAGAACAACATGGTCAAATTCAAAGTTCTTTATTCATTGGATTGTTCGACATATTCGGTTACACATATTGCATTTAAAAGTAGAAAATGTGGTTTTGCGATTAAAGCACGTTGTTGACGGTGAAAAATATACTACGCATGTATTGTATAAGGCTGAACATTTATCTGAATGTTTAAAAGACATTTTAATGTACAAGGTCACTCTCAACGATTTCCTATGACTAATTTTGAAGCAATTAGTCATAGACATATAGTTTTACTTACAAAAATGTTTTATCCAAGTTTTTATTAATTAAAACCAGCCCTTTTATTAATGGAAACCATTAAAAGGGATTTTTTTAAATGTGGTATGCATTTCTAACTTAACTTTTTTGTGTATATCTAATTTACAAGATACAAAAAGATACAAAGCTGTATATCTTAAATAGTGCTTCTGACAGAATTCGAATAAGTTCTTGATTGTAAATAAGAATTTATGAAATTGTGTTTTTGAATATATTATACTTAACGGTGCATTTTGTTTTACATTATTCTGAATTCGCTGGAAAGTACTTCATAATCTATGCTTGACACTTGATATTTTTGTGTTGATAATTTATCTGGTATAAAAAGACTGTACTTCAAAAAAACTTATTGAACTACGATGTTCTCTGAAGTATTCAATGTATGAAATTTTATTTTCTCAAAAATACTATGTCCGCTTTTTTTACACCATTAAAAAATTATTCGTGTTTGATATAATACTATTTAAAAAACTATATTCATATAAAAAATTGACATTAAACAAGGATGAAATGTAACCTAGAAAAGAAAAACTCCAGATGGCAAAATTAATTAAATTAAAAGCTTCAGAAAAAAGAAATGTTTATACAAAAAAACTTTATCTTTTATTGCACTTTTTTTCCTGGTATAAAACTTATTGATTTCTTACTCTGACTTTTTTTAATTTATAGTTTTTCTAAGGAGAATGGAAAAAAATGTATGAATTACAAGGTAAAAAATTTGCTTAAAATACTGATAAAGTCTTTCAAAAAATATAACATCTTTTAAAAACTTTGAATACCAAATTAAAAGAAATTTTAATTAAGTGTTTGTGTTACTTTTGGCTTTTAAAGAAATATGTATGAGGTATATTTCTTTTATAATTTGCAGTAAATGAAGCATATTAGGAAAGTGCTATTTTAGACGCAGTTTTTAGGTGCGTTCGTAATTATGAAAATATAACACATATAGTCGTCGTTCAGTCCGTCCGTCCGTCTGCCCGCGTATAACAACGTAAAATCTACCCAATCTAATCGTTTGAAATTTAAAATATATAATTATACATTCATTTTGTCGAGTCACTTCAAATCTTATGAAAATCGGATGTATAGTTCAATTACAGGAATAATCAAAACTATTCTGTTACAGAACGGTCATAGGAAAAAAATAGTTTCATGTGCATTTTAATGATGTTATTGCACTCATTCGAATATAATATAAAATTGATATGCATCTTTGAAATATATACATAAATATACCTTCTGTACAGTCTGTGGTAAAAAGAATATTTCTTAATAATTTACAGAGCCACACAAAAGTATTCTATTACATAATGATATTGGGGGGAATATTGTTTGGGGTTCGTTTTAATTATTTTTAACTATTTCATATTTTATGAAATTGATATACGTTGTTGAGGCTTACAACAACTTTTTTCCTGTAGAATAGAAAGCAGATACTATCTACAGGGACACACAAAAGATTTCGGATACTATACTGTATCTAAAGTACTGTATACTATTACACCAAGTCTAAATATTTTTAAACTTCGTTGTAGTACGAAGGAACCTTATTTGCTAGGTTGCACCTTATTTTTACGTCCTTATTTGCCTTATTCCGTTGGCTTAAGACACACTAGGCACAGAAAAATACCCGGATGATAATGTAAAGTCTATGGGGGCGTTCTTTTCAAATATTTAGACCAAATTTTAACATTTTTACATGTTTTTTTTTTTTTTTTTTTTTTTCACAAGATAGCTGAAAACGATCCACAATCGGCCTAGTTTTTACTAACTAGTACTAACTTGTAACGTTACATGCATGCTGAGTGTCTTTTGTAACGTTAGGTTGGTCGTGGTGCAGGTTAAATGTAGACATACTCAGTGATTAAGATAAAACAACAACGTTTATTGAAACGATAAAGGCTGAAGGGAAGTGGAGCAAGTCTTAGTTTTACACAACTGAGAAGACTATGAAAAAACTAAACACATACTCACAAGCTTCGGCCTAGCTCAGTCGGGGCACCTACTAATACCTTCCGCTATCTCTTGGCTGATCTGCTAGATAAAGCTTAATTAAACAGCCCGTGGCTGTGGGTAATCCTTTATTCACAAACAAACCAAATGAAACTAAGAGGTTCCTTACCCCGGCCAATTCTCAAGTCAACTGTCGGAACTCCTTTCCGCTCACTGGAGGCTTCGTTGCTACTTTTCAATCGGCTAGCACTTCGCTGAACACTAATTCACTTCGCTTGTCTAATACTAGAGATCCTCACTCGGTGGCTATTGCCCGAGACACTCACTGGCTAATGCCAGAGACACACCCCATTCACTCAAACCCAAGCTTTTATATGCTGCAAACTGAGATACTTCACATTAACATATTACTAATAACCGCAAGCTAACTGTAAAATCCGAAAGAGCACACACACTCTAGAAAGTTAAAGTAAAAGAGAGGATAGATGTCGCTTTTACGCTTACACATGTTAACTTATTGACGTCACGATCTCAGAAACACTAGAGTGCCTCACAACCCCCCCTCGGATTTTACAGAGAAAAAGGACTGGGCCAAATGCATACCCAGGACTTTTTCTTGTTATAAATTTCGAGCCGTAATAAACACAGTGATGGGCGAAATTTAGCGCCGAAACATAACTTTTAAAATATTAACTTTAACCCATCACAACCAAAAAACCTCAGTTTGCCTCAAATATTCACATATTCAATCCAATCATTCTTCTATCTTACAAATAGCCTCCGTAAAACTTCCAAAAACTCGTAAAACTCTCAAAACTAATTACTTCTTCTTTCAAAACAGCCCACTCCACTGGGAGTGCTAAAATTTCTCAAAACACTAAACTTCCGAAATTTTCCTCAATATTGCAATACAACTATAACATTACCAAAAATTTCTCCCATAAAACTTTCCTAATACTAGAATTCGCACCAAGTCCAAAAAACCCAATGCGCAAAAATTTCCTCACCAAATTCCGAACTCATCTAAAATTAAATTTTACTTCATACTCAAAATAACTCTGCTATTACGTAATACCTACATACCCATTAGCCAATGAACTAACTCCCAAAATTCTTCAGAACTGAACTCCACTTTAACAATAATTGGGTCACATACGTGCAGCGTCATATCGCTGTGCTTATGCAACAATAAAATATCAAAAATTTACAAAATGACGTCATGATGTTCTTCATCTGTATTAACTAAAAGAAAATTAGCAGAATCAATACATAACACAGGTATACTTCCCTGCAAGAAAATCACATTAACATTCAATTTTAATACAATACAATTTCAAATTCAAACGCAGCTTAAAAATTCGCAACTTGCGGAAACCATTCCCAACTAAAGTACAAACGCAACACATAAAACACGAACGATAAGGAGAAAGTTAATTCATTAAATGTTAGTATAAGAGATAGAAACGCGTGTCAAGGACTTCTTGACCGCAAAACACGTGCGCGCCTGAACCGCGGCGCGTGTACAAAATAACCCAAATTACTATCTGTACTTTCTGAAAATTTAAACATACATTAACATACATTTTATAACACATGAACAATATAACAATATAGTAACATTTTAAACGAATAACACAACAATTTAACAATAGATCCAGAATTTTTAAAAGCAGTTAAGACCAAAACCTTAAACATACATAAAACTAACAATTTTGCAAACAAATTTTGAACACAATTAAGCACCAATCGTGAGTCCGTCAAAAAATTCCAAAAATGGCCAAAAGTACAAAACAGTCTTTCTGCTTTCTATTCCTTCATATTGCTACCACATATATGCACTCTAATAGAAATTTAATAAAGAACATTATCACCCAATCATAGAGATGATTCGCTGCTGGCAGGCTTCATACTACAGGATGGTTTTCTCCTCTTGTCCCAGAAACCTTGTACGAAGGATCTTTCGTCATCAGAACTGTATGGTGACGCCACAGTTGACTGTCGTGCCTGCAGCCTGGTTCTGTATGGATGCCGTGGGATACTTGTAGGTTCCGCTCGACGACTCTGCTCTGGCCGTAATCTGAGAGATAATCTGTTGGTAATCTGAGAGTTGTCTCCTCTTTCTAGACGCACCCGAAGTTACTGAAGATCCTAGGCCACGTTTCTTTCCGGATCTATGTTGTTTCTTATTAGGCAAAAATTCGGAATTTAAAGTTCGTTTAACAGTTTGCCGAGTGTCCACCTGAAATCTTTTCCGGGGATTAAGTACCGAAGATGGTGAACTATTAGATAATGTATGTTTGTGAGGTTGCTGTCTCATAAGTGGAGGAACGGGATAGTTTATAATTTTTTGCCTTTTATGGCACACAGAGTCTGAAGTATTTGACACTGCTCTCTTATTTTTGTTATCATACTTTGCTCTCGGATTGCTAGGCTTTCGACTCTCAATAACAGTTTTTGGAGCTGTTTGACCAAATTTTCTTCTTGAATATTGATGAAAAGAATTAGATGAAGAAGTGCTGGACTCGGGACACTCATTGGATCGGGAATTTCGCGAAACACCACTCGACACATGAGAACCTTAACTACCATTTTCTCTAAACTTATAAACTCTAACCTGATCCAAATTAACCGTCATTCTTTCACCATTGACATCAACAACTAAATTATTATTTCGAACTTCTAAAACCTCGAACGGACCTACAAACTTCGGACCAAACTTAGCTACTCTCTTTTGACGACTTGACCTTAACCAATGCTTTTCTACTAACACAAAATCTCCAACTTTCACTTCTAACTCCCTCCTACGCATATTATAATACTGAGCCTGCTTTTCTTGCGCTTTTCCCATCTGAACTTGAGCTTCCTTAT
Source organism: Maratus speculifer (assembly GCA_964019185.1). Classification (NCBI taxonomy): domain Eukaryota; kingdom Metazoa; phylum Arthropoda; class Arachnida; order Araneae; family Salticidae; genus Maratus; species Maratus speculifer. The sequence goes on along the minus strand of OZ025302.1, from coordinate 196,912,102 downwards.
CCAACCTCTCAATATCCTGACACATGTACTGACTTTCCGCATCTGACACCATAACTAGTCTTTGGAATGAAGTAATGACTTTTCTACCCAAAAACAATTCAGCTGGCGTTTTCCCCGTCGACTCGTGAACTGCTGTACGAAGTGCATACGCAAAATGCTGAAGAAACTGGTCCCAATTTGCGTGATGAGAACCAACATATGAAGAAATCATTTGAATTAATGTACGATTTACACGTTCAGCCATATTAGACTGAGGAAGTTCCTTACCGTCCCCAGTCTCCAACTTTTCACACAAAGACTTAAAAATATTAGATATAAAATCATAACGAAATGGTTTACTAGCAACAAGTGCGTCAAAACCAATATGAATTTCATTAGTTAAACTCGGTTTATCTGAAAAGACTTTACGAAAATCGACTAAAGACTTATTAAACTCCACTTTCTTAACCTCACTTAAACCCGACTCCTCTAAATTAACTGACACTGAAACATGCTCTTTTTTACTCACATTCTCATCATTATTCACTATTAACGATTTTTTAAAGAAATCCAAACTAATTCCTCTATCCTTCATATAATCCACACCAACTATACAATGCACTGTTAATCCATCTAACACACAAAACTCCCAACATGTCCTAACCGAACGAATTTCAACTTCCAATTCTACTGAACCTTTATTATCGCAAGCTACTCCCTGTGCCGACTGAACCACCAGACTTAACCTCTTCAACTTCTTATACGAAAAATATTTCCGATAACAATTAAAAGAAATGAACGACTTATCTGCCCCTGTATCGAAGGCACTTTTAACGACAATACCATCTAACACAATTAACACTTCAGGTAACTCAACCGGATTAATAGTAATTTTATTCAAACTCACCGAAGACATTTCCGACCTCTGAACACATTTGTTTTGCATTGACCTATTTTCAACATTCTCATCCGAAGTTAATCTCCTTACTTGCGAAGAAACATTCCTGTCCCGTCCTCCCCCACTACGATTATAACCACTATTCTGTCTATTTCCATACATATTTCTCTTACCACTTCTAAAACTATTAGCACCACCACAATTCCGATTACCATTATTCGTATTCGACATATTACGACCAAATCCATCATTTCTATTACGCAAATTATTATCCGGAAATCGCTGTCCCCCTCTCACAAAATTACGTTCCCCCTCATTTCTCAAATTACTATCTGTGACCGGTCTCTGACGAGGGCTACGCAAATCCCGTTGATCCGAGCTATGCCGAGTCTCATACTTCGATAATATCTGATGCATCTGTGCAAAATTCTTCGGTGCTCTAACTTCAATAAAGTCCTGTATACTTGGATTAAAAAGAGGAAAAACAATGTCCAACAATTCCTCAAATGTGATATCTAAATCTAATTTATTTTTTAGTTCAAGCTTACGTAGATAGAATTTTGACGCCGACTCATAAATATTCTGCTTATTACAATAGAACTCTTTTCTCAAAATACTTTTATCTTTAACTGGAGGAAATGCCTTCTTTAACTCAATCACAGTTTGTTCAAATCTTTTCGCTTCATCATTAATCAAAAACTTTCCTATATTTTCCAACCACAAAAGTGCTTCGCCCTTCAACGAGCATTTAAGCACTACGTACCTACTTTTCTCAGGTATATTATTGAACAAAATATAATCATCTAATTTAACTAAAAATTCACTAATATCACCTTCACCGGTAAAATACACACGAGGCACAATCTCACAGTGTCCGATGTTTCGTTGGGCGCCATTTGTAACGTTACATGCATGCTGAGTGTCTTTTGTAACGTTAGGTTGGTCGTGGTGCAGGTTAAATGTAGACATACTCAGTGATTAAGATAAAACAACAACGTTTATTGAAACGATAAAGGCTGAAGGGAAGTGGAGCAAGTCTTAGTTTTACACAACTGAGAAGACTATGAAAAAACTAAACACATACTCACAAGCTTCGGCCTAGCTCAGTCGGGGTACCTACTAATACCTTCCGCTATCTCTTGGCTGATCTGCTAGATAAAGCTTAATTAAACAGCCCGTGGCTGTGGGTAATCCTTTATTCACAAACAAACCAAATGAAACTAAGAGGTTCCTTACCCCGGCCAATTCTCAAGTCAACTGTCGGAACTCTTTTCCGCTCACTGGAGGCTTCGTTGCTACTTTTCAATCGGCTAGCACTTCGCTGAACACTAATTCACTTCGCTTGTCTAATACTAGAGATCCTCACTCGGTGGCTAATGCCCGAGACACTCACTGGCTAATGCCAGAGACACATCCCATTCACTCAAACCCAAGCTTTTATATGCTGCAAACTGAGATACTTCACATTAACATATTACTAATAACCGCAAGCTAACTGTAAAATCCGAAAGAGCACACACACTCTAGAAAGTTAAAGTAAAAGAGAGGATAGATGTCGCTTTTACGCTTACACATGTTAACTTATTGACGTCACGATCTCAGAAACACTAGAGTGCCTTTATGAACAAAGGTCACTCCCTCACAAACTTACTTACTTATTACTAACTTACTACTGCTATATACTTAAAATGAGAAATAGTTAAACCTAATTAAAACGAGCCCTAAACAATATTTCCCTCAATATCATTATGTAATAGAATACTTTTGTGTGGCTCTGTAAATTATTAACAAATATTCTTTTCACCACAGACTGTACATAATACTGTATATTTATGTATATATTTCAAAGATGCATATTAATTTTATTATAAAAAGACTGTACATTTAATTTTGGTTTCAGATTTATTTGAAAAATTATTCAGATTTATTTGAAAACTTTCGAAACCGGTTTAAACCGGTTCTGAAATTGAAACTATCGTACTATAAAAATATAGAAGGAAAATCGAAAAAGTAAAAACTAGGCCGATTGTGGATCGTCCTCAGCTATCTTGTATAAAAAAACATGTACAAATAATAAAATTTGGGCGAAATATTTGAAAATAACGCTCCCATAGACTTTACATTATCATCCGGGTCTCTTTCTGTGCCTAGTGTGGGTCCTTAACAGTAATTTTACCCCCATTCAGAAACCATCTCAGGTAAACTCCCTCCACGAGGAACCAATTTTTTTGAAGAAAACGAAATAAGTTTCGTTTATTCTTGCTCGCTTCAAGAAGGTTTTTTTAGAAAAAAAAATCCGTCAGTGGGACCTTTCAAGTATTACGTAAGCATAGTTTTAGTCATTTTGTACCCTCTCCCACCCTTTGTAAGAAAATATAAGCAAATGCTAGAACCCCCCCACTTTGCTTAGGTAAGATTTTATAACAGTTTATACATCATTACTTCTTGACTTATAAAAAGTTACCAATCAGTTACATTATTAATCCTACAAATTTATATAGGCATATAGGGATTGTGATATCAAAATATATAAAATGGTTTCAATATATTGTTGCTTATTGCATTAAACAAACCACAGAATACAAAATGGTTTAAATATTTTGTTACTTCTCACACTGGGTACAATAAAACAAGATATACAAGAAGTCTTAACTTACTTAGGCATCATAACTAAAATTTTTCACATGAATCATACAAATTTTGGTGTTCATATTTTAATCTGATGTCCAGGATCCTTGACCCATGTTTCAACATTGTCTATTATAAAGTTTTCACTGGAACAGTGACTTGAGGTATTGCAGATTTCCGGTACTTGTTCTTCCACTTCTTCTTTCTCCAGCCACTCAACGTCTTCATTACCATTTCCAGGTGACATCGATTTTATTTCAATGCCAGCGTAAACTGAGGGTATGAGTTTATGGCACTCTGCCACCACACAGTCATGGAAAATAAAATACCGGAGTTACGTAAAATAAAGTCATCTGATCAGTTACCCTGGCAACAGAACCCAGCCACACCGGTTCCTGTGTTTTTCTAGTCTTGCTATGTACTTGACTTGGCGCAAAACTTAGCAGACAACAATGAAGACAAAGGGCGAGTGGATGATGCGGGTCACGCGACTGCCGATGGATAAGCAAAGGATAAAATCGAAAATAAGCGGCGAATTTCGAACGGTCTGTAGAATGCTCTTTCCCCATAATACTTTGTTTTCTTGTTGAAATTCAACTGCAGTTGCTTCGTTGTTTAATGCTTACGTAAGAATTGTCGCGACCCCCCCTCTCCCTTGTCAGAAAAAATAAGCAAACTCTGGACTTCCCCCTCCCCCTTTAGTGTTTACATAATACTTGAACGGTCCCAGTGTTGAAGACATTTTTCTTCGGGAGGGATATTTGTGGCTCCGGGGAAACATTATACAGTTTCAGGCTGGAGAAATTGCACTTTTTAGCTAATAAAGCACAAGATCACAAATCGTCCTAGAGGGGGACGTCTCAATGCTCCAGTGGGGTAGTCTCGCCCAGGTCAACCCCTGAATTGAACACAGATTCCGAAGACTGTATTACTCATCAAACTTCTAAACTAAGTTTAGATTTTTCTACTCTGGTAAATTTTAAGTGTTTTAAACGCTTTTATGCCTTTTTATTAAAAAAATTAAACCTTGATAACAAATTAAGAATGAGGGTCAATAAACACCTCTGCCCTATCCTGTCAGAAAACTCTCAAAGAAATAGATAAATTAATAAAATTGTCATTATTTCTCCCTCTCCCCATGAAAAATACATTTATTTACTGAATTTCAAAAGGTCTTGAAAAAAAAAAAGTTATAAAACATAAAATCGTAAAAACAAAGCAAGCTATTAAAATCTACATTCAAACATGAATTAATCGAAGTGCACTTTAAAAGGATGAGACCACATTTCCGAGCGACCAAGTTTTATTTGAACGGAATGTGATCGCTTTAAGCAGGTTTTACTATAGATAAATGATGCAAGATATGTTTTATTTTAATTACCTGAAAATTTATGCATGTATAATATGCGTCTTATTGTTATAAGGGTAAATTCAGTTACTCCAAACACAATGAATATTATTAGATTAAATACAGCCGAACCTGGATTAATCGTTTTTCAAGGGGTAAGGGGAAAAACGATGAATGCGGGAAATGATGAATGCGGATTAACTTCAAAACGCAAAAAAAAAAACAAAAAAAAAAAACAATGTTTATGTATTACTAATGCATGCATTGATACTGTATACTAATAAATACTACTTTGTTGCTTACTAAACTGTAAAAGAAATAAATCGAAGTTATGAAAAATTGATATATATTTTAAAATTCAATAATTTTGTTTGGTTTTTCGTTCATATTTTTTTTAATCAAAAAAAATTTTTTCAAGATATACAATATTTTTCTGGTCATTTTCAGTAATTCCATATGCATACCTAAAAGTTCATACAGTTTTAAACACCGTAATTGCATCAGACAGAGTTACCGATGTTTTCATATGTTTAAAACACCACATGTCGCATGATTAATGGAAAAATAATCGTATCCTCTGCTATATACAACCACTCTTCAACTGCTTTATTGCCACCATCATGAACACAAACAATACGAATGAGTTATTTTAGGGTAAAATAAGTAATTCCAGCTGGTATTTCATATGGATTCACGTGATTTTCAATTTCATTTTGGTGAGGAGAAAATTATTTTTAACGAAGCGACTTTTGAAATACGATGCTTGTGGGTTTTGTTAACATCTTTGAAGTATAACTTGTGCAGGAACCGTAGAAGTAAAACGATCAATACAGGGAAACGACGGATGCGGGAACGATAGATGGGGGTTTCACTGTATTATTATACTCCTTTTGGAAAAGCATTGGCGGCTTCAAACAATACATCCCTGGTTCGAATCCTGGCCCAGACTTTTTTGACCCACTTCAAAAATTTACTTATGTTACAACTTATTTACCGACTGAAAAATCGTGTTAAATTAATCTAACTTCGGAAACAGCATTTTCTGCAGTTCCATATATTAACTTGTGCAGGAACCGTAGAAGTAAAACGATCAATACAGGAAAACGACGGATGCGGGAACGATAGATGGGAGTTTCACTGTATTATTATACTCCTTTTGGAAAAGCATTGGCGGCTTCAAACAATACATCCCTGGTTCGAATCCTGGCCCAGACTTTTTTGACCCACTTCAAAAATTTACTTATGTTACAACTTATTTACCGACTGAAAAATCGTGTTAAATTAATCTAACTTCGGAAACAGCATTTTCTGCAGTTCCATATATTAACTTTCGATTAATTTTGTTGCCTTGATCCAAAGTATCAGACCAGATTATGTGACCGTTGAAGTTATTTGGGTAAATTAGTCCTCCAGTACTCGTCCGGGATGCATTTTGAGAAAGAATCACGTTTTGAGCACCTTATCGCCACAACAACGATTGGCGCGAAGATGAAGTCAATGCTACGCAACCTTTGTTGTTTGTGACGTCAAACGCCTAGCGAATAGCAACCCTTCTTTCTGCAAAGAGCAAAGCGCATTTGTTTTTCCGTAAATGTTATCAAGCAAATACTATAATATGAGGAAATGTTATTCACCGTTGTTTACGGTTAAAACATAGTTTAAAACAAAGAGCTTTTTCAGATTAAAATGCTTTAAATTTCACAGAACATCTAAACATAGGTTTTTTTTTTTTTTTCTCTCAATTTAAAAATATTATTTCCTTAACTCGCTATGTTCGAAGAAATTGAGAAGTTAATTAAAACAGTAGTAAAGATTCGCTTGTAATAAATATAATTCTATTAATCATATGTTTTATGACACATTTGAACTTAGTTTATTTGTGTTTGGTGATGCAGCTAGCTGAACGTTCTCGCTTTCGCCAACTCGCCAAGGCTGGTGCTCAAAACGTGATTCTTTCTGAAAATGAGTCCGGGATGGCTCATAAAAGTTGGGAAAACCATTGGCGGCTTTCGCCAATACATCCCTGATTCGAATCCTGGCCCGGACTTTTTTCACCCACTTGGAAAATTTACATCTGTTCCAATGAATATCGTCTTCTGTTACAGAGTTTTTAAATAGTAAATTTTTAAAAAGTGAGGGAAAATTTTTTTTCGGGATTATTTCAGTATTTTAAATATGTTTTAAGCAATTTTTTGCTTTTGAAAATGTTATTTTTTATTCATACTTTCGTTAAATTTTTTAAATTGGTGAATTTAAAAGTATTCGAGTTTTCTATTTTTATTAAAATAAATTACTTGAATATTTTAATTTGATTAATATATATATATGTGACATTTTGAAGTTAGGGGCCAGAAACATCATCGCCGGTTTTCCCTTTCTCCGCACAGAAGTCATGGCCAGTGAGAAAAAAAAATAAATGTAGAAGATCCAATAAATCACTCCTTGGCTGCTGTAAGTTCATTTTATTAAACTGAGTTATAACAGAGAGAAAAACTCCTTTTGCAGACGATCTTTTACCGAAATATCCGAAAAAAATATTCCATCATTTACTACAACCAGTCGTACTCATGGAAGAGAAAACCCAAGAATCCTTCTTACCACCTCTCGAGGTTTCCTCTTTTTAATCTAAAAAGAAAATTCTAGAACATTCTTTACTCTCAAACCATTATTCTTTTATATAAACATAATTCATGCCCAGAGCCGAGATTAATATTCGACAGACGACAATTTTATTAAAAAAAATATTTAACCATTTTATAATCGACTCAGAATTTTCAAATATCTTAGGTAGACGAATTTTTATAGACGATTAATTTTAAGAGAAAAAGAAAAGAAATGAATTTATTGATATGCACAATATCAAATGTTGAATGAGGGAAAATAAATAAATAGATAAAATAAAATAATGATATTTTTTGAAAGGTATGGTTTTGGAATAAATTTAACAAGACTTTCTTGAAAAAGGGTTAATAAAAACATTGAAAAAATGAGTTTTATTTGGAATATTAAGAAATAAAGTTTATTTAAGAATATTTTTAATTTAGAGCCATCTTTTTAAACTTACGCATATTGGAATAAATGTTTTTAAGGCGAATTAAGAATTTATATCGTTTCCATAAAGATTAACAGATTAGATCTAGAAACAAGATTTCAATTTAATAATTTAATAAGTCGAAGTAAATACGGAATACTATTATAAGGAAACTAATATAGTATAAAGGTTAATTTTGGCGAAAAAAATTTAAAATTTGTAATATATATATATATATATATTAAACCATTTATGTAGCAATTTAACAATTATAAATGAAGAATTTTGACTTATAATTAATGAACAAAATGTTTTATAAAACATATGAAACGAACTGTGTGTCACACTTATCTGTTTGTTTTATGTTGCTTTATAAAAAAAAAATGGTATTCCATAAAAACTCCCACTATCTATGGTATCCCACTCCCACTATCTTTTTTTATTTTTACTCTATTCCTTGTGACACATAAAAAATTAAACAGGGTTTTTCTTTTGTATTATATCTAGAAGTAGGAACAAAATTTGTCAATAAAGCAATTATTTTCTTTCTATTATTCTGTGTAAGCAGAAAGTCAGACATTTTCCACAAAAATAACTTCTGTATTTATATTTCGAAAGCGTCATTGTTTCTTCCTCAAACTGAATTTTATTTTATTTATTGTTCTGGAAGAGACAACAAAATGCTATCCAGAAAAAAAATGGTTCAATAAAATATTTTGCTAAAAAAATTGAACTGCCGAATATTATCTAAGAAAATAAACAAAAAAGGTTTTCTAAAGATAGGGAAGCTTAGAAAATCGTCTGATTTTATTTTGCGTTTGAAAAAAGTTTTCTTTATTGTTGTTGGCAACATCATAACTTTCGAGAAGCAAATATGTCTTGAACTACAGAAAATATTCTGAGTTATTGAGGTTTGTTTTCACCATATAGTAGCGTCAAAATAATGTATAGAGATTTTTTTTCTTCCAGAGAAACTCATTTTATTTTTTTGACAAACAACATAACTATTTTGAATTAATTTAAAATAATCTGTGCTTTATATATATATATACATTCATATTTATATTTGTGTATAATTCTATTATAAATCATATAAAATTATCATCAACAAATGTGAATATACAAATTAGTAATAATTTTATGCAAATTAAAAATTATGTACAAACAGTTGTAAAAATCTTTAAAGCAAGTCATAAGAAGTGAAACAAAGAATTGAAAATTCCTGATTTCAACAAATGTATATAATATACAGTGGCTCACAAAAGTGTTCGTACACTTTAAAAATTTGTACTAAAAAGAAATTTCCCTGTAATTAAATTCGTATATGAAGTCGAGAAATTTTTTATATTATCTCCAAGTTATTCTAAATAACACACAACCTTTTTGTTTAAAATTAATGGATTTTTTTAAAATCTAAAAATGTAAACGGAAGATGCCACAGAAAATACACGCCACAAAAGTCTTCCTACACAAAAACATTTTCGGATAAATTCAATATTAAAAATATTGTTTGTCGCTTTATTTTTATTTATGCATTGTATTGACATTTGAAAAATCGCTTGGCTTTATATTTTTCAGAATTGGTCCGTAATATTCTATTTATTAATTAAAAATGGTTTGTAATGGTAATGTCACGACTAATAGCATTTGAAATTAGTTATTTTTCTTCCTAATAGTAGTAAATTAATTCGAAATATTGCAAAATTAGTTAATTTATTCCATTCTACGGCGATAAAAGGCTTTATAGAAATAGGTATGTGATAAAAGGCTTTATAGAAAAAAAATGGATTGAAAATTAGGTATGAAAAGGTCTTCAATCTAAGTTAACAGAATGAGATCAAATACTTACAATAAAAAAAGTCGTAAAAAATCCGCGTTTAAGTGCTATAAAAGTTGCTACAGAATTTAATGAAACAGTTTTTACTTCATTTTCAGCTGAAACTGTTCGACAAGTGGTAAGTCCAGCTGCATTATATAGGCATTCTGACCGTAGAAAATTCTTTGTCAGGGCGAAGAACAGAAAAGTGTAGGCTTTCTTTAGTAAAATCAATGCTAAATAAACCCGAATCATATTAAAATAATGTTTTATTTACAGATTAAATCTAGTATGCTATTCGTGGCTCCAATGAGGGCATAATAGTATGGAGAAAAAGAATTAAGAATTTAATTCAAAGAACTTAGTTGGAACAGTTAAAACATGGCAGTGGAGTTGTCCTTGTGTGAGGGTTCATAGCAGCATCAGGATTAGATAATTTTGTATATATTGATAGCATAATAAATCACGATCTTTGTTCAAATATTTTAAAAGGCAATTTAAAATTATCAGGCCAATATATGGGTAACAGATACAACTTTGTTTTTGATCAGGATAATGATACAAGGCACATGGCTCTCAACGTTCGCCTCTAGCGTCTTTACAATTGTTCACAAGTTCTAAAAACATCACCTCAATTGCTGAATTTAAACCCAGTAAAACATATTTGGAGATAACTGGAAGTTAGAACACGAAAACACAGCATTGAAACAAAAAGCGAAGTAAAAACAGCAATGTTTGATCAAGGCATCAACTTTCATTCAGAAATTACAAAAAACCCTAATTAAATCTATTCCCAGATGTTTAAAAAACTTTTGTGGGTGTTAAATAATATCCTATTAAGTACAACTTTAGCGAAGTATTACAATATGTACAAATATACAGCGATTTTTTTAAAGTGTACGAAGACTTTTGTGAGGTAAATTTTTTGTTGTTTTTTGATTAATGATTTTTTCAAAATAAAGTTTTACTATGTTTTTAAAATATTTTATGTAGTTTTGTTATAAATGAGTCATAGATCTTACTCTTAAATACCCATTCTAAAAAATTAATTTTAATTAATAGATAGAGCACTATTTCATTGAAATTCCTAAGTGTACGAACACTTTTGTGAGCCACTGTATTCTTATAAAAAAGAAAAGTAGTTAAAGTTCGTCATTCTCACAAATGTTTGATATTACTTCATTCCGTGACTCTGCAAATATCCAATCGGTAAATCAGTTCTTGAGACAGAGTATACAGCGTGTTTCATTCGACCAAATTAATTGCAGTGCAGATTTTTGAATTTTGTTCAGGAATGGATGTAGGAATTTGCGTCTATGACACTTAATCCTTTACAAAACCCGGTACACAGAAATGAAGCGGTGATAGAAAGATCTGGTGATCATGGATTCCAATGAAAAACACCTCAGCTTAATAAACGACAGCGTCAGTTATGATATCTAACGTCATTTATATGAATAAACTTTTGCAATATTAGTGCTAGTCTGACTTTTAACTATTTAATTCCGTTATTACCCCAATGCAAGAAGTTATTCCATTCAAAAACAACCTTTTATGGAAAACTTTTGAGTGCCTCTGTAATAAAAAAAATTAAATGCTAAATACTAAGGTAAGCCGAAAAAAACTTTTTTCTTTTTTTGATTTGCTATATCTCGAAAAACTTGTGTCTAGATTAGCTTAATTAAATGCTAAAAATAAAAAAAAAAAAAAAAAAAAAAAAGAAAAAAAAGAAAAATAAAATTTCATCTGGTGATAGAGCATCGGGCAAAAATGTCAGGAAAACACGATTTTGATCATTTTTCTAAGAAATGGAAATGAATCAAATAATTACTGTAGCAATCAGCTATTGATATATTTAAGTACAACAAAATATAAGAATGATAAATAAATGAATATATATACAAGGTATGTCTAAACTCTTGGTCAGAACTTTAAAGGGTGATAGTACACATCAGGACAAACAATATTAAACAGGAAACTAAGGGTCTCAAACGTTTTTCGAAGGAGATAGCGTCATAAAGTCCAATATTTCAAATGATTATAAAAAATGGAAAAATTGGTCGCTTCGTTTGAGGTTTTCACTAAAACTATTCTTTATGTGAGTTTTGTCTTAAAATTAATTATAAAGATAAATTTCAAAAAATGCCGATAGAGGGCGCCTTAAACTTTGGAGTAACGAACAACTATTTCTTACCGTTATTTTTGCATCTCATTAAATTTTTTTAGAAGCTTAGACATAAACTTAAATTTTGATCTGAAAATCTGAATCGTTGGGAGTGGTTAAGTAGCGCAAACTGAACTGTGTTCAATGGGGGTGGGGAGGTTCAAATGTCAAATGATTATAAAAAACGGAAAAATTCATCGGTTCGTTTGCGATTTTCGCTAAAACTATTCTTTATGTCAGTATTTCCCTGAAAAATTTTTTTAAAGATAATTTCACAAAATTCCGTTAGAGGGCGCCTTAAACTTTAGCGTAACCAATAACTATTTTTAACCGTTGTTTTTTGTATCTAATTAAATGCTTGTAAAAGTTTAGACTTAAATTTTTAGCTCAAAATCTGAATCATTGTGAAAAATTAAGAACGCAAAATTGAACTGTGTTCGACAGGTGGGGAGGGTAACATTTCAACTCCCGAACACAGTTCAGTTTGCACATTTTAATCCCTCCCAACGATTCAGAATTTGAGCTCAAACTGTAAGTCTAAGCTTTTGCAAGCATTTAATTAAATACAAAAAGTAGCAGTTAAAAATAGTTGTTGGTTACTCTAAAGTTTGAGGCACCCTCTAACGGAATTTTTTTAAATTTATCTTTAAAATTTATTTTTAAGGAAATACTGAGATAAAGAAAAGTTTTAGCGAAAACCGCAAATCAATTGACCAATTTTTCCGTTTTTTATAATCATTTGGAATTTGAACCTCCCCACCCATATTGAACACAGTTCAGTTTGCGCTATTTAACCACTCCCATTTTGAGTTCAAAATTTAACTTCATGTCTAAGCTTCTAAAAAAATTTAATGAGATGCAAAAAATAATAGAAAAAATAGTTGTTCGTTACTCCAAAGTCTAAAGCACCCTGTATCGGCATTTTTGCAAATTTATCTTTATAATTTATTTTCAAGACAATACTGACATAAAAATCAGTTTTAGTGAAAACCGCAAATCAATTGACCAATTTTTCCGCTTTTTATGATTATTCGAAATTTATGACCCTAAATTTTAATGGCGGCTATCTCCTTCGGAAAACGCTTGGGATTCTTGCTTTCCTATTTAATATTGTTTGTCTTGATGTGTACTATCAACCCTTAAAGTTTTGCCCAAGAACTTAGAACCTTTTAACCTTTTTCTATGTCTGTTCAAAACATTGTCATTAGAATGCTTTTTTACTTGATCGAAACTCGATTTTTACTTAATGCTGGATGTAATTGGATGTGATGGCATCTTTACTAATACAGTGCGGAAAACCTGTGTTATAAGCTCAATTGAAGAAGTTAAAAGACCACTACAATGGGGTATAAGTCTCTTACATTTCAATGAATTTCCATTCAGGCATTTGTTTCAACTTTTAGATCAAAGTTTTTGCTGGCTTTTGATTAAAATTAGGAATTTGTCGAAAAAGAAAAAACAATAGCCAAATAAAAAAAAAACAGTTAAAAAAATGGATTCAATGCGAAACATTGAAAAATCTACCTTTTAACCCCTTATTGTATCCCCATTTTTTCAATACGTTTTTAAATAACCTGATTTTTTTTTAATTTCTTATAAAATAAAAATTCGGCAATCAACTACAGATGCTATTAAAAATCAGTACAATTTAAAATATTCCTAAATACGTAAATGCTTCAGATATTCTAATAGCATTTCCTTAAATAAAAATTCGAAAGAGAAAATTTAGATTTTTTAGCGAAAATGTACACTATGCGATTTCAAGTTCGATGAACGACCGGCAAATGACATTTTAAATACAGCTAATAAATAGTATGGTAAGTGGTTAATTTCAACTCCACATCTCAGAAAATTGCTTCCCTATTTGGCGCTTAATTCAAACAATTTTGTTATGGTTTGCCGCGCGAGGCCGGTGCATAGATAGTGATAAACTGCAATTGACAAATACGAGTCGAATAATCATTTTTATGTTTTTGGCTGTCGATAAATAGAACTAATGTTGAATCAGTATATCTGTAAATAAAATAATGTACATGGCACGCTGTAATTTAGCATGAAAAGCAACATAAAATCGCTCAATATGGTGGATCAAAATCTGGATTCTACTAGCATACACATTAAAAAGGCAGAAAAACTGAACACTCGGAATTTGGCGAATCTGATTATTCATTTACTCGCCAAATGGAACATTTTGTCACAATTTGGAGAAATGGCGAGCGGCAAAGAGAATCCTGCTTTAAATGATGAAACGACTGGGACGAAATCATTTAGTGATCCGATCGGCACAAAGATCAGGAAATGTCAAAAAACTCCCAGTAGTAAAGTTTGGTCGACCAAGCCGATTAATCGAAAATCTACTTTATATGTAGTTTGTTTTTAAGGATTCACGGAAAAGGTTTGTTTAAAAAGACGCTTATCAGAAGATTCCTTCGTTTATCATTTGCTCCGTTTCACAGGAATTCCACGTTACCGTGCATACCAAATCAACCTATTCCTTTAGATTTTAAATGTAAACTAACGATCACCTATATTTATGGATGTTTGATAAATACTGCCCTTGTTTTTATTACACGATAAAAGAATTATTTTAAATAGTTATTAGCTACAAAAGAGTTTTATTAAAACAAATACATGCTGTTATGATAAGAAACCAGGCAAAACATTTCAATCTAATTATTATGGAAATACATGAAAAGTATGCCAATCTACCAAATGGCGCTAAAACAGTTCAAGATAGATAATCTCATTAATGGCGCGTTTGCGAATGTTGCTCTAAATAAGACAGACTTCATTATCCTATGCACATAAGTTCCGTGAACGACATAAAACAGTTTTTAATTAATTACTCTTTGTCTGACAGAACTGTTGAAGTTTTGTGTGAATGAGATGAAAAGTAAAAACATTTTTAAATTAAGAGATTAAAACTTGTCCTAACGAGTAGTTTGGTATTTTCAGTTGATTTCATTCTATTGACATAATTAAAGAGTTTTCCTGAGTGCTAATAAATTTTTCCATGCGCAATACACGTAAATAACTTTATCTAAATGACAATTTCCAAAGCTCTGTTATACTGCTAGAATTGTAAAAAAAAACTGTTCTAAAAAGTATGTTTTTTAACAATTTTATTGACATCATGCTTATTTATGACAAAGCTGCTAACTTTAAAAAAAAAGAGACGAAAGTTTAAAAAATATTTTTAAATTAAGAGATCATGTTTCATCCTAGTAAACAATTTTGTATTTTCAGTAGACTTCACTCTGACATCATAATGAATTAAATTTTCTAAATGCTAATAAAACTTTGCATCCTCAAATGAATAATTTTTATCTGAAAGACATTTCCCAACGCTGCGTAATTCACCTATGTTTGACAAATTTTCGGTTGTTAATGGGCGGTTTTTAAAAACATAATTGAAATCACACAAGATTTATGACAAGCATGGTATTTATTAAATGACACTAAATCCCTTTAACCCTTGCGGGTCCGATTTTTGGAAACTTTACTTGTACTTACATTATTAGCTATCCAAATTGATTAATTACAGTTTAACGATATTTCATTATCTATAACATAACAAATATTGTTGTTTTGCGTATAATCAATTCATATTCACATGACAATAGCCTAAGGAAGGATTTTTGGAGATATATAGAAAATATTTTATTAAAACAAGATTTAACTGGTATTACAATTTTTAATACTTTTTACGCTTTATTACACATGATTATTTCAAAAAAGTAAACTCCATGTTAAATTTAAAGAGTGAAACATATGCTTGAAATAAAAGAATCGCAAATGGTACAACGAGAATAAAACAAATACTTAATATTATTTTATAGCTAAATGTTTAAACGTTAATGAAGTCATATAGTTAATGCATATACACGTACTAACATCACTACATGTAAACAGTAACAAAAGTATTTGTTAAAACGGAATAATACTCCTTTAATTGGCATGCGCTATTAATAGTATACCAGACACGAAAGGGCTAAGTAAATAGTCACAGTAATGATACCTTTGTAAAGGTTCTATTAGATAATGACAGTCTTCCTTGTCTTAAACCTAGAAGTTCTGTAAACGAGACGAAACAGTTTTATACTAATTAGTATTTACCTGGCAGAAACATTGAAGTTTTGGAAAAAAAGATGAAAGTTTAAAAATATTTTAAAATTAAGGGGGCTCAGGGGTTGAAAACTTTTTAAAAAATCGATTTTTTATGATCTAATTTGATTATTCATTAAATTCTTAACTCAATGCAAAAAACCGCATAAAAATATTTGCATTTTTAACGGAGTTATAAGCATTTATGTATCAACACTTTCATATCCGCATCCATATAATTTCAACTTTAATTCGCGTTTTCTCAAAACTTGATTTTTGATGACTAACACCAAGATTTAAAAAAAAAACTATTTGATGGAATAGCTTAATTTTTTTTTTGCATGCGTATAACATCATTATCTAGATTATGAATTAATATATTTTAGATAGTTTAATATTTTGAGTATTTTTAATGGAAAAAAAGTTGTATTTTTTAGGGTTTTTTTAAATTTTCAACTTTGAGAGATTTTTTAATAATGTTTTTTTAAGCGATAGTTATATCCTTAATTCATAATCTAAATAATGATGTTATATGCATGCAAAAAAAAAAAATATTAATTCATTCCATCAAATAGGTTTTTTTTTATTTTGGTGTTAGTCGTCAAAAATCAGGTTTCGAGAAAACACGACTAAGGTGAAATTATATGGATGCGGCTATATAAATATTGATATATAAATGCTTATAACTCCGTTAAAAATGCTAATATTTTTATGTGGTTTTTTGCATTGAGTTAAGAATTAATTGAATTATCAAACTAGATCATAAAAAATCGATTTTTTGAAAAGTTTTCAACCCCTGAGCTCCCTTAAGAGATCAAAAGTTATCCTAACGATCAGTTTTGCATTTTCAGTTAACTTCTGTCTGTAATGTAATTAAGGAAAGTTTTTGATTGCTGAATGCATTTTTGATATTAAAAAAAGAAAAAAATAATTTTTATGGAAAAAAATCTAACATTTCTAACGCTTTAAATTAAAAAAGAAATCTAACATGTCAGACGCAACAAAAGGGTGCAAAGGTTTAAATGTTTTAGATCTTTAGTATAAATTATATTTAAATATCTTGTTACGAATTTTCTTAGAATGAACATGAGGAAAACGAAAAAATATCTTGATAAATTTTTCGTAAAATAAATGAAATTACAACAATTAACAATAAATAATTATGACAAACATGCTAATCTACAAAATGACACTAAATTACAGCAAAATAATAATAATAATAATAATAATAATAATAATAATAGTAATAATAATGTGTTCGTGAAGGTTTCACTAAATACTGTCAGTCTTCATTATTTTATGTACATAAAATTGCGTCATTCCGTTATACTGCTTGTATAACAGTCTTCATGAGCGGCAAAATATTTGAAAATTGTGTCACTTCACTGCTTTTTAGCTCACAGGCTATCATAGCCTGAGAGCTTATGTGCCCGTCCGTTCTGTATGTATGTTCGTACGTTCGTACGTACGTTCGTGCGTAACGCGATAACTCATGATAAAAATATCGGATCCACTTGAAATTTTGTATATAGGTACATCCTTATAAGGCGCTTCCCTGATTAGTTTTTGGAGTTCATTCGATATGTATAAGAGGGGGAACGGGGGGCTCATGCCCCTCCCCTTAATTCACATAAACGGGATTTTCATGCAGAATTAACAGTTTTCGTTCAAAATTTAGATATAGGATCATTCTGAGGAGGCGATATCGTGGCTGTTATTAGGTGTTCATTGAATAAGTATAAACAAGGGGAACGGGGGTTCTAATGCCCCTCCCCTTAACATGTATAAATGGATTTTTCAAGCAGAATTGTTAGCTTTCGTTCAAATCTCTGAATAGTTTTGGAAGTTTAATGGTTAAGTATAAAAAAGGGGATTAACTCCTCTTAAATCATATAAATGCTAAATGGGTTTTTATTACGAATTATTCAATTTGCTCTGAATTTTGGATATAGATTTTTTATATGATAAATCATGTCCTTGATAGTTTAGGAGGTTAAATGATTAAGTATAAAAAAGGAGAAAGGAGAGGCTGTTTCCCCTTCTTAATTTTTTTTCGAACAGAATCAACGAAAATACAAGGCTGTAATGTACAATTAGTATGCGTAGCCTGTGAGCTCAATGCCATCAGTTTAACTGGGCAATATTCTTTTTATTAGCTCACAGGCTATCATAGCCTGAGAGCTTATGTGCCCGTCCGTTCTGTATGTATGTTCGTACGTTCGTGTGTAACGCGATAACTCATTATAAAAATGTCGGATCCACTTGAAATTTTGTATATAGGTATATCCTGATAAGGCGCTTTCCTGATTAGTTTTTGGAGTTCATTCGATATGTATAAGAGGGGGAACGGGGGGCTCATGCCCCTTCCCTTAATTGATAGAAACGGGATTTTCATGCAAAATTAACAGTTTTCGTTCAAAATTTAGATATAGGATCATTCTGATGAGGCGATTCCGTGACTGTTATTAGGTGTTCATTGAATAAGTATAAACAGGGGGAACGAGGGGCTCATGCTCCTCCCCTTAATTGATATAAACGGGATTTTCAAACAGAATTAACAGTTTTCCTTCAAAATTTACATATAGGATCATTCTGATGAGGCGATATCGTGGCTGTTATTAGGTTTTCATTGAATAAGTCTAAACAAGGGGAACAGGGGGCTCATGCCCCTCCCCTTAATTGATATAAAGGGGATTTTCATGCAGAATTAACAGTTTTCGTTCAAAATTTAGATATAGGATCATTCTGATGAGGCGAGTCCGTGGCTGTTATTAGGTGTTCATTGAATAAGTATAAACAAGGGGAACGGGGGTTCTAATGCCCCTCCACTTAACATGTATAAATGGATTTTTCAAGCAGAATTGCTAGCTTTCGTTCAAATCTCTGAATAGTTTTGGAAATTTAATGGTTAAGTATAAAAAAGGAGAATAACTCCTCTTAAATTATATAAATGCTAAATGGGTTTTTATTAAGAATTATCCAATTTGCTCTGAATTTTGGATATAGATTTTTTATATGGTAAATCATGTCCTTGATAGTTTAGGAGGTTAAATGATTAAGTATAAAAAAGGAGAAAGGAGAGGCTGTTTCCCCTTCTTAATTTTTTTTCGAACGGAATCAGCGAAAATACAAGGCTGTAATGTACAATTAGTATGCGTAGCCTGTGAGCTCAATGCCATCAGTTTAACTGGGCAATATTCTTTTTATTAGCTCACAGGCTATCATAGCCTGAGAGCTTATGTGCCCGTCCGTTCTGTATGTATGTTCGTACGTTCGTGTGTAACGCGATAACTCATTATAAAAATGTCGGATCTACTTGAAATTTTGTATATAGGTATATCCTGATAAGGCGCTTTCCTGATTAGTTTTTGGAGTTCATTCGATATGTATAAGAGGGGGAACGGGGGGCTCATGTCCCTTCCCTTAATTGATAGAAACGAGATTTTCATGCAAAATTAACAGTTTTCGTTCAAAATTTAGATATAGGATCATTATGATGAGGCGATTCCGTGACTGTTATTAGGTGTTCATTGAATAAGTATAAACAGGGGGAACGAGGGGCTCATGCTCCTCCCCTTAATTGATATAAACGGGATTTTCAAACAGAATTAACAGTTTTCCTTCAAAATTTAGATATAGGATCATTCTGATGAGGCGATACCGTGGTTGTTATTAGGTGTTCATTGAATAAGTATAAACAGGGGGAACGGGGGGCTCATGCCTCTCCCCTTAATTGATATAAACGGGATTTTCATGCAGAATTAACAGTTTTCGTTCAAAATTTAGATATAGGATCATTATGATGAAACGAGTTCGTGGCTGTTATTAGGTGTTCATTGAATAAGTATAAATAGGGGAACAGGGGTTCTAATGCCCCCCCCCTTAATTTATATAAATGGGTTTTTCAAGCAGAATTTTCAGATTTCGTTCAAATCTCTGAATAGTTTTGGAAGTTTAATGGTTAAGTATAAAAGAGTGGAATAACTCCTTTAAAATTATATAAATGCTAAATGGGTTTTTATTAAGAATTATCCGATTTGCTCTGAATTTTGGATATAGATTTTTATATGTTAAAGCATGTCCTTGATAATTTAGGAGGTTCAATGATTAAGTATAAAAAAGGAGAAAGGGTAGAGCTGTTTCCCCTTCTTAATGTTTTTTTCGAACGGAATTAAAGAAAATACAAGGCTGTAATGTACAATTAGTATGCGTAGCCTGTGAGCTCAATGCCATCAGTTTAACTGGGCAATATTCTTTTTATTATTTTTCGTATAGAATGAATTTAATATCTTGAGACTTCTTAAAATATAGTTGAGGAAGACGAAAAAATACTGTGATAAATTTTCAGTTCTTAATGCAAGGTTTTTAAAAACATAATTGACATCTTACTTATTTATGACAAACACGCTATCTACCAAATGGAACCTAACAAAACAGTTAAAGTTTCAGAAAAAAGAGACGAAAGTTTAAAAGGTATTTTTAAAGTAAAAGATTAAATCTCATCCTAATGAACAATTTTGTTCATTTAATTGACTTCAGTCTGTCAACATAATTAAATTTTATAAATGCTATGAAAACTTTACATACTTAAATAAATTATTTTTTATCTGAAAGACGTTTTCCAACGCTCAGTAATGCATTTATGTTTGATAAATTTTCAGTTGTTAATGGTTTAATAACTGTTTAAAAACTTAATAGAGATCATACTGCTTTATAACAAGCATGCAACCTAACAAATGATATTAAATCACTTTAAGCGGCTCCGGGATAAAAAAAAAATCTTTAAATTTTCTAAAACCTTTTATTGTATTAAAAATTTCCCTTTTTTAATGTTTAAAATAATGTTTAAATCATGTATCTAGCTTAATTTGTTGCTCATACTGTACCAAGAATTTTGACGCAGACTTGTTAGTCCTGCTAACAAGTGCAGCTAATAATGCTACTCTACATCTGGATTTCTAAGCCTTAATTCGACGACGTGATGATACCACCAAAATTGGTATAATTGGCGCCCCGCTCAGCTCGTCTTGTAACAAATTCAGCTCGTCTTGTACCAAATGTCGAGGCAGACTGAAATATTCATATCGTGCTACTCGGTTTCTCTAATGTGCCAATATTTCAACCCGTAATATTATGGCATGATATTATTCTCAAAATAGAGGTTTATGGCCCCTTCCATTTCGTTTTGTGTCAAATTAAGTAGAATCAGTTGTTTTATCGCTTACTGTTAATAAGTTTTCTCTAAACCATTAATTCATCTTGAAAGTCGGTGGCGTAGTAATATATATTGCAATGTAATATAAAATATTTTGTTTATAGGGTTTGAATATGGTACATTATGACGTCTTTTTTTGCTATAAATTTTAGTCTGCCGAAGGTTTCTACCAGGATATCCACGGACAGACCAAAATATTCTTAAAATACATTATTTTACCTTTAATTTGGCACCAGTTTCATCTCGTAACTCGATGACGTAATAGTGATGACAAAATGTCGAGTTAGCGCCAGCTGTTGCTCAAATTGTTCTAAGATATGCCGAGGCAGACGAGTCATTCCTTAATCTACACCTAATAATCTTGTCCTACATCATGATTTCGTCCCGTAACTCGATGACGTAGTCATTTATTTCGCCGCTGTCCGCTCTATAATAGGAAAGCCAACTTCCTTTTATTTTAAAAAGTGCAAAATAAATTTTTACTATCATGTCATAGCATATTACGGCATGGATTTGTCTGTGAATTAATAATAATAATAAAAAAGAAATAACCGAAAATCAAAGATGGGTTTTAACAGCATTGAATAAATTCTATAGCAATCAATAATAAATTACCTCACCTAAAAAGCCTCTTAAATACTTATAACTTTCCATAACTGTATTTCATCTTTTACTTTTTATCAATTAAATAAATCTTTCTTTAATATTTATAATATTTTCACCGTAAAGAATTATACAATATTTCATTATCTAAAGCTGAAATGTGATTTTCAATCTTTTGCCTGCATTTTATCTCCAAATTCCCCAACATAAAAAAAAATATTTTGAAGTTCTTTCATCTGATTAAAGATACTAATAGCCTTTAGGAAGAAAAAACATTTTTCTTCAAATTCTAATCTATGATAAACACTTAGAAAATCTTTAACGATGTAAAAGATTCCAGAATTATGAGAGTAAATAATGAGAAAACATGTGAACGACATATGCCAGATAATAAAGATTTGAGCGGCTCAGCAAATATTTAGATAGTTATTAATAAAAGGAAAACCAAATACTAACTTTTTTATGTTGGAAGTGTTCAATTTTTTTTCCTTTTTAACGATTTCCAACAAAGTTGAAACATGTTTAATCAGTCAGTTTGTATGTTCGTCTCGCCGTCTACCACGCTCTAACTCACGTAAATACACTGGGATTTTCATGCAATTGATAAAGTTTATTTAGGTGATAAAGTTTAGTTATTTAAGAATGCAAATATAAAGTAAAGCCATCTTCCTATTTTTAAATAAATGTAAAATTAACTTTTACTGTTCTCTCACAGCATATTATGGCTTGTTTTGTCTGAGAATTAATAATGAAAAAAAATCGGAAATCTAAAGATGCTTTTTAACGGCATTATATACCTTATATAAGAAACAGTGGTAAATTATGTCATAAAAAAGCTCTTTTAAATACATATAATCATTGTGAGTTTTTCATCTTTTACTTTTTATCTATTAAATCTTTCCTTAATTTTTATAATATTTTCAGGGTGAATAATTATACAATATATGACTATCTAAAGCTGAAATGTGATTTTCATTTTTTTTTGCCCGTATTTTATTTTTAAATTTCCCAGCATAAAATATTTATTTTGAAGTTTTTCATTAGGTTGAACATAATAATAACACTTAGGAAGATAAAATATTTTTCTTTTAATTCTAATCTATGATAAACACTTAGAAAGTCTTTAACGATATAAAAGATTCCAGGATTATGAGAGTAAATAATGAGAAAACTTCTGAATGACTTACACCAGATAATGAAAGTTTGAGCTGCTCAGCAAATATTTAGATAGTAATTAATAAAAGGAAAATCAACTACCTTTTTTTATGTCGGAAGTGTTCATATTTTTTCCTTATTAACAATTTCCAACAAAGTTGAAAAGTATTTATGCATTCGGTTTGACTGGCTATCTGTCCGCGCTCAAACTTCCGTAAGTATACTTGGATTTTCACGCAGTTGATAGATCTTATTTAGGGTCACCTGGGCCTGTTTTGTATTGTATATGAAGTATGTGGAATTAATAGTTCATTTGCAGTGGCATTTAAAAGAATTCTATTACATTATGGTATATGGGGAAGGATCATTTGCTGAGAATTGTAATGACAGGAAGCTATTTCAAATGTATCAAAATTGACATAAATAACTGAATTACGCTGCAAGATGATTATGGTAGAATAGGGCATTCATTGCATTTATCGTCCATTTACAGGAACATACAAAAGAGATCGGTTACAATACTCTCTTTGAATGATAATTGCTAGAAGTGAGTTTTGTAATTTCAACTAAAGTATGTATGTATTTCTTAACTGAACTAAATTGTTGCATGCATGTAGTTAACACATACAAATCTATATACGGGATGTTTCTAAGTATCTAAATGAATATCGGGGTTTTAACGCTTGGTAATATTTATTACACAAATCTTAAAATTATAATTAATACATAAAAGGAAAAATAACTCAAACAGTTTTACCTACAAGCTTACAAGTGTTCAATATGATCATGTTTCATCACACGGCACACATCAAATCGATAGTTAAATTCTTCCCAAATGTTGATTAGCAAAGAAGGTTCTCTTCTGATGCTGACCGGATCTGACGCCATGTGATTTATATCTGTGGGTGTTCATAAAGGATCATGTGTATGTGCCTCCACAACCAGCTGACCATTGCAGTTGTTGAAACAATCACCCCACAAACACTAATCAACGATTTGGAAGAGCTGAACTATTGACTTCATGTGTGCTGTGTGACGATAGATGCTCACATTGAACACTTCTAAGCTGGAAAATTTTTTAAATTGCTCTTTCATTTTATGTATTAATTTTAATTTTATGTTTTATGTAATAAATACCACCAAGCGTTAAAACCCCGATATTCATTAGGAAACACATCATATTATATACAGGAATGCCCGAAGCATTTGAATAATTTTCCGATTGTGAAAGAGAACTGCTGAAATTGGGTTTTCAAAAGTGTTATGCGTTTCCATATGGTTAAATTAGCACACAGTACTCTAACTTATTAATTGGTGTAGTTTTGTTATGTTATTCTGATTGTGTTGGAAAGTGATTCATAATTTGTGCTTGACGCATAATTTTTTTTTCTTTTTTGTTTCTTTCTACTTTAACCTTTCCGTTCCGAATTTGGTTTTAATTTTGAAGGAAAATTCACTTTACTTTTAAAAATCTAAACGTAGATATACAAGTCAGAACAGCAAAGGTTTACTGAAATTTTATGACTGTGTCACTTATTGTAATCTACCGAGTAAAATTATTTTACGTATAATATGACAATAGGTTAAAGGAGAATTTAAAAATATTTGAAAATGTAGAAATACAATAGAATTAAACGGACTTAACAAATTTTAAGAATTAAAAAATTATATCATAAATAATTCGTGTTGTAAAATATCCACTGTTTTAAATTTAAAAGTCCAAACGTGTGTTTGAAAAAAAAGTCACCAACTGCGCCATGTAGAATACGTATAATTGTCTTATATGTATCATATTCCAAATAATAAAGTGCTATTTTTTAAAAAAATCGAAATGATAGCACTGCTATGGGAGAATATCGTCATCACAAGATGTATTAATTTAAAATGAATCGGGAATTGCTCGCCAATCGTACAAATGAGGTGAGTTTGTGCTATAACGAAGTTTAAAAAATATCTAAATCTTGGAGTAATAGTATGTAGTACTTAAGATATAGTATAGTAGCTGAAATATTACGTTCGTCCCTGTAAATAAAGTCTACTTTCTATTATACAGAAAGTAATTTTAGTAAACCTCAACAATGTATTTCAATTTCCTAAAATGTGAAATAGTTTAATGTAATCAAAACGCGCCCCAATCAATGTTACCCCTCATATTATAATGTAATAGAATACTTTTGTGTGGCCCTGTAAATTAATAGTCTTTGTACAACACATTGTACAGTATCTATACTTTAGTATGTACTTCATAGAAGCATATCAATTTTATTATATTAAAAAAATTGCAACATCATTATAATGCACTTGAACACGTTCGCTGCCGCAGACGCGCCAGCGCGTGATGTGGGGTGGTGTCCAATAGCCAGTCCCGCGCTGGCGCGGGAAAATCTCTCACTGGTTCTTTGTTATAAAAAGTAAATCGGCTTCTGGAAAAAACCCACTTCTACAGCGCGGCTTTAACTACCATGACATCTTCACGTAAGCGGCAGCGAACGTATGAAGATATTTTTTCCCACTGGCCTTTAACTGAGCATTTTTGATTGTCCCTGTAATTAAACTATACATCTAATTTTTATAAAATTTTACAAGACTTGACAAATTTATGCAGCAATTATATATTTTAAATTTCAAACGGCTCGATTGGGTAGTTTTTGCTCTGTTATATGCGGACAGACTGAAAGACGATTATAGATGCTACGAATTTGCATAATGAATTATTTTTTTTAATGTTTGCTATTAAGACATTTCTAACGTTTAAAAACCATCTATCGGCAAAATTACAAACTAATCCTTTTTGTTGCATAACTCGTTTCCCCATACTGTCAACTATATTAACAACAAAACTTTTAAAAATAATCCAAATAGTTTAACCCTTCAAACCCGTGCAGTTTTGCTTATGCTCACTCTGTTTATTTAGTACGATTCATGTACGGTTTGATTATTACAGCAAGACTGCCACTACTGACTATCATTTAATCCTATCTCGTGCCAGTTTCTCAGAAAAAAATCTTTGACGCAGCATTCAAGGATTTCGAAAACTTTTTCTCGGGAAGCCTTCGACCTTTGTCAAGTAATCCCAAAAAGTACCAGGTGTATAAAAATTAATGTGGAGCAAGACCTAATAAAAGATGAATAGAAAATGTGTAGAGGGGAGAGGGATATCACATGGAAATTTTAATTACACATAAAAAATGTTTATTCCTGAATAATGCTGAATAATACGTTAAAACTCAAGATGAAGTTGGTAAACAACATTCCGAATCATCCAGAATCACAGCCTCTGTAAAAAGCAGTACAGCGGATTTAGTGGCGTAGATTTTCAAACAAAAATTGATTAAATCTTACCTTGGCAAACCCGTGATACATGTCAACACTGATAGCTTACTATCTATAAAATAGCTCTTTTATCAAATCGTAGTCATTCATAAATGCATAGAAGTCCATTGAAAGTAATGAAATATTTCAGAATTATGAGAATAAATGATCGGGAAAATCTAGTATATTTCAAAAGAAAGATACTGGATAAACATGGAAAATTTACAGTAGTTCAGCAAATATTTGGAAAGTGATTAATAAACGAAAGGCAAACTGAATTTATTTTTATAACACCTGTTTCTTATTTCTTTGAGAATTTTCCATTTTCGAGCCAATTTCGATGGAAATTAATATTAAAAATTACACACAAAACTGAAATATGCCTTTGAACAGAATTGGATAGTATTCATGAAGGAAAAAATTTTAATAAATGAAATAGAGATAATCACAATATTGTCATTTTTATCGATGATTTTTGAACGATCAGGAAAATGTTTCAAAAGAATGATAAGCACGAAAGATTTCAAATAGTTCAAAAAATATTTGAAAAGCGTTTAATAAACGAAAAGCAAACTGACTTTATTTTTAAATATCTGTATTATATTTCCTCGACGGTTGATCATTTCCGAACCAATTTGGATGGGAATTATTATTAGAAATTAAATACAAAATCGAAATATGCATTTGATCGGAATTGGATAGTGCTCACAGAGAAAAGAAATGTAATAAATGCAAATAAAGTTCATTGCAATATTTGTCATGTTTAATATACAGAATGACTCCAAAAGATTCGAATATGTTTTATTGTTTTATTTGTTGAAAAAAGTTAAAAGAGTGCTTGTTAAAAGAGTGCAAATTTATCTGTTTCCAATGTTTTCTTTATGACATTGATAGCTACTATCATGAAACTATCTCTTTCTTTAAATCACAGTCCCTGATAAATGATATAGAGTAGAAATATTTTAGTATTATGAGAATAAATGATACAAAAGAAAGATACTAGAGTGTTTCACAGACTGTTTCAAAGAAGAGACTGTTTCAAAAGAAAGATACTAGATAAACACGAAATATTCCGAGTAGATCAGCAAGTATTTGGAA
Source organism: Maratus speculifer (assembly GCA_964019185.1). Lineage (NCBI taxonomy): Eukaryota > Metazoa > Arthropoda > Arachnida > Araneae > Salticidae > Maratus > Maratus speculifer. The sequence goes on along the minus strand of OZ025302.1, from coordinate 196,884,751 downwards.
AGTGATTAATAAGAGAAAAGCAAACGGATTTTTTTTTTTTTAATATCTGTATTATATTCCTTGGATGGTTGATAATTTTTAATCAATTTCGATGAGATTAAAATTTGAAATTAATTAAAAAATTGAAATATGCATTTGATCATAATTGGATAGTATTCACGACGCGCGTTAATGTCATACCTGTTCAAAATACATAGGTAGTGTAAATTACAAAAGAGTGCAAAATTATCTATTTTCAGTGCTTTCGATATAACTAATGACACTGATACCTACTATCAAAAATATCTCTTTCTTCAAATCACAGAACCCTGATAAATGCTTTGAAGGTATACAAATATTTCAGTATCATGAGATTAAATAAATTGGGAAAATGTTTCTAAAGAAAGATGCTGGATAAACACGAAAGATTTCCAGTATTTCAGGAAAGATTAGGACAATGGTTAATAAACTGAATTAATTTATCAAATATCTGTATTACATTTCCTTGACAGTTCATTATTTCTGAACCAATTTCGATGGGAATTAATATTCGAAATCAAACACAAAATTGCAATATACACTTGAACAGAATTTGATTATATTCACGAAGGAAAAAATTTGAAATAAATCAAGCGAAGGTTATCGCAATATTGTCATCTTTAGTATACAGAGTGTGTCAAAAATATTTACATGCACGATAATGTTAGAGATACATACCGGGAGACCCAAAAATGACTGATGGATTTTAAAATTCAATAACTTGCGAATGGTGGCAAATATTATTATTAGTATTGTTATTATTTCTTTTTTTTTTTTTTTTTTTTTTTTTTTTTTTTTTTGCACGAAGGTGATGTATAATGTTAGAAGCATTTTTAGCTTCATTTTCGAGTTAGTTCGAATTTCAAACAATAGATGGCACAGCGAGAAATAACCGCTAAATTCAGTCTTGATTTTTGGTACCTATTCGGAACCCATTTAATACATTTGAATCTCCCTTTTTCGCGTGGAATAAGAGAGAGCCCAAAAATAGATCGTCGCTAAACGCTCGCTGAGTTATCTATTGTTCGAAATTCGTACAAACATCAAATGTCACTCTAAAAAAAAATTTTATATCTCCTGCAGGAATTTTTTAATATCTACCACAGTTTAGAAGTTATTGAATTTTAAAATCCACCAGTCATGTCTGAAACACGCGTACGTAGTGTAAATTAGAAAGTGTGCAAAATAATGTACCATTTAAAATTTTCTTTATTATAGTGATGCCAATATTTTTTTATGTTACACTTTTTAATTACTAAGAAAGAAACTCAAGAAAGCTATTTAAATAGAATTTGAATCGTTTGTATTTGATTCGGAAATCTTTTTAGATCAAGGATGATTTGAATAAAGCGATTGGAATAACATTTTAAATAAATCTGTTTTATATTACTTGTCTATAATGTATTAAATGTAATGCAAAAAAATTTAATTTAATTATTTATTAGAAATTTCCATTCTCATTAAATATTAACTTTGGTATACTCAGCAATTTGGGTGACAACTGGAGAATAGTTCTGTTAATTTTGATTTATTCTACAACTAGCTTTTGCCAGCGGCTTCGCTCGCGTTAAATACAACTATGTAATCGACCTTTTAAAAACTCAGACAATTATTGAGAGATAAGTGGAAAATAATTTTTACTTATTACTTTTATACGTATTTACTCTAAACCAAAAACAACAAAACCGGTTCAAAACAACAAAACCAATTCAAACGAAGCAAAACTAAACCCAAAACCAAAGAGATTGTCTTATTCCTTAAAAGACCAGGAATGTTATAAATCTAAACTAAACGAATTAATCCAATCCGAAAAACAACAACGGTAAAACCGAATTCGAAACCGAGTTTGTTTTCGGAAATTGGAAAACCAAACCAAGACAACAATACCAAATCGCAAAGCTAAATACGAATAGCCAAAAATCGAAAGCAGTTAAATCAATGTTAATAAATCGTCAAATAACAGAGTATAGGTACCATATGCACTATAGTGTGAAGCGCGGTTCGATGCCCGCACATAAGTACAGATAGAGAGCACACAACGTTATCTTATTTCAGAAACCTATCAGCGCCATCTATCGGAATCCATGAGTAACACTTTAGCTTTCTACCTTGAAGTTGAGGAATGCTCCATACAAACTTCCACCCCCATTTTAGGGAAGTGGGGGGGGGGGGTTAGAAAGAGACAAAAAGTAGCCTATGTCAATCTCGATCCCTTCAAATGTCTCCACTTAAAAAATCACGCCAATTCGTCGCTCCATTTTGCCGTGAAAGACGGACAAACAAACAGATACACATACACTTTCCCATTTATAATATTAGTATGGATTTGACTTGCTACTGGACAAAAGTTGTATTAACTTCGATGTACTCAGAAACATGGTTTGCTATTATACAAGAATTGTTGGTTAAAAAAAAAGATTAGTAAGGGATATGCGTTGTGGGACTAATTGCTTTAACAGATATGAGAAAGAAGAAAGTTTTGGGATTGGCACATCCGATTAGATTTAAAATACTTTTTAAATAGGATCTATGCAATATACAATTATCTGAACTTTAAATATTATTTTCTATATTCGTTCTTAGAAATTTTAAAGCATTAAATGTTTATTAAAAAAGGTAAGTAAAAAAATGATATTCTTTAATATTACAAGGAATAAAATATCTATGTTCCTCAGATTCTAGATTCAGACGACAAAAAAAAAGCTACCAAGATATAGATTTCCGGATTATAAGGGGAAAAGTTCTGAAGTATATTACAAAGTACCTAACATATAATAAGGGGAGATTTTGTCCAGTTCACCAAATATTTGGAAAGTGATAATGATAGAGTTTTGTGGCGATTTATAGATTCCATTTAGAAGAAAATATTATATCGAGTGTTATATATGTCATTGGAATTTTTTTATTCATATTGCATACGTTTGTTAAAATGTATCCGTAGATATATAGAAAATAAAAATATTTAATAATAATTAAATAAAAAATAGCTATTTTTAAGCTGACATTAAATAATAATAATAATTATCGACAAAAACAAAAACAATTGATTGTATGTTAGCTTCATGTTTTATATCTGTCTTGTATTGTTATCCATTCCAGAGTCTTGTTCATGTCAGGATATACTAACCAGAAAGTCAACACGAAACTGCAACCGATCGAGATTATTTAAAATTAATACTTTAACACTCAGCCGAGTATTTTACTAAAGTTCTAGAAAAAGTGTTTCACACCAGAATTTTAATTTTAAACTATTTAATTTATTGAATTATTATTTTTTTTTGTGTGCTGCTTACATTTAACATATCTTATGAAGGATATTCTGGTTCGAATCGACTACTATCATTCTGGCAGGGGTCATTTTGACCCCTAATGGCGGTTCTAGTGTTAATTTATTAATCCATATAATAGTAAAAATATGATAAACAAACGTTAATAAACCTATAAATATATTGATCATGTATATACAAACACAGATATTTCATTTTAACCATTATTTTTGATATTCATCTGTAAAAGAAAAAAGTTATTGAACTCAACCAGCATTGATCAACATCCAATCTTAACGTCTCCCCTCCCTCAAAAAATAAATAAATAAATAAAAATTAGAATCAATCAGACTAGCAAAGAAACAAAAACATTATTAGAACTTAACCTACACACACTACAGATCTGGTTAGATTCTTGTAAAATCTGGATAACCGACATGATACAGGACTGTAATCCATATCACATTTTAGCCAATATCGCTTATTTTGACTCGCAGTAGATGATGATATTTAAAAGTTCTGAGATGACTCCATATAAAACTATAAACAATGCGACACTATATAAAAGATGTGAAGTAATGCCATGTACTATATAAAAATTTTGCGACGATTCTAAATTTTCTTATTAAAAAAAAATCCATTTCATATTTCAACAGAAGCATCCAGAATCAGCTTTCTACGTTTTTCAGCAATGAAATCCATTAAAAATTATTCTAAAACACCTCGCACTTTGATAACATTAGCGTAAAATTTAATCCCGTCCTGTAAATTTATAATGAATCAATGATTCCAATACAGAGATAACTTGCATTAGATATGAATGTGAATATCAAATTTCAAAGTATTTTAGAGGAACAAATAGGAATTCGAAATGAAGTACTATATCCGCTTAATGAAAGATATTCAAACATGATTTGATTTAATCATATTTTATTTACAAATGTTTGTATATCACACATAAATTGAATAAAGCACTTGCAAAAATGGATTAAATAAATGTGATCTATATAATTTGTCTATAATACATCAAGCTTAACGAAAAAAACTTAATATGATAGCTTTTTAGAAATTTCAGTTATAATTAATTTTTAACTTTAATGAATTTAGAAATTTGATTGGCTGCTAGACAAGAGGGGCATTGTTCGAATACAAATCAGGAATAGACATGCATCGTTGGATCAATTTTACAGTAAAATGAAATTTCGATATAAGAACTCTTATGTACAATATGGCTATAATACAAAGAAATTTATACAGAGTACTTTATTTTGTAACTACTAACCACTTCATTTCTTTCTATCTGAATAATAAATTGGTGACTCGCACAATTGTACGTTTTAACCAGAAGATTAAAAAATGTAATAATGTATTAACAATAAAATAAACTTTAAAAAATATGTATCAACCGACTTAAAAAAGCGCTAAAACGAATTAAATAATTCTTTAAATTTCTCTAATAACGAAACGTTATCCAATAATCACACATCAAAAATCAGGTACCGACATAAAAACAGTTAAATTTAATAGATAGAATTTAATATCCACCAAACCTGGATTTTCGAGACAATATTTTACATAAGAGATGAATTTACATATTTATGAATTAATTTATGAATTTATACATATAAAAAGTAATGAATTACTTTTTGAAATCGGTTCCAAACAATCACAATCAATAATGATCATCATCATTATAGTTATGGTACTAGGCACAATATATTCACAATTTTTATTATACTTGGTAGTTCGGCACCAACCTAAAAAAGTAATTCATTATTTTTTATATGTGTAAATTCATAATTAAATCATAAATATGTGAATTCTTCTTTTGTAAAAAATATTATCTCGAGAATCCATGTTTGGTGGATATTAAATTCCATATATTAAATTTAACCATTTTTATGCCGGTATCTGATATCCTGTGTTTGGTTATTGGATAACGTTTCGTCATTAGAGAATTTCAAAGAATCATTTAGTTCATTTTAGCGCTTTTTTTAAGTCGGCTGATACATTTTTTTAAAAAGCTTATTTTATTTCCCCCTTTTTAGTTATTCTTATTGTAATGCACAATTATGTGACTGACATATGATAGCTCTTTGCGATTTATCGACTAATGATGTAATTTACTAGACTTCATGTATTCAATTTGCTGGTCAATTTTCTGTTTTATTTAAAGCTTTTAGAAGGCAACTTACAATGCCGGTTAGTATGGATGTAGATCATAGATTTTTCGGATACGGTAGCGTGTTTAAAAAAGATCTCGCACTTCGAAAAGTTACCACAATCATCAAACTTTAAAGTTCTTATCGCTTCTTATGGATCTCGGAAATTGGTATCGAAAAGATGACCCATCAAGGAAATTGTCCTTACACATCAAAGAGAGGCAAAGAGCTTATATATAAGTACACAGCAAAATGACTTTATACGAGGGTAATTCGGAAAGTAACCTCATTTTATGAATTAAAAAAAACTAATGAAAGGAAACAGGTTTTATTACTTACGTATAAATGACACGTTCTTCAGCTACTTCTCAGCATAATTGCCGTATTAATTAAAACAATTATCATAACGGTAAATCAGCTTTGAAATTCCATCATCACAGACTTCTGCCGTATGGCCTATTCAACTGCGATTATTTTTAAATTCAACTCGCACCACTCTTTCGATCCAAAGAATTTTAACATATTTTTCTAGATAATTTTCTGATAAATGCACTACCAAAAATGTTTTAAAAAATAGTGGGTCAAGTAAAATATTACGAGAGCAATTCGGAATTCGTCAGTATGAATAAAAGAATATGTTAAAATTCTTTGGATTGAAAGAGTGGTGCGAGTTGAATTTAAAAATAATCGCAGTTGAATAGGCCGGCGGTTGGAGTCTGTGACGATGGAATTTCAAAGCTGATTTACTTTTATGATAATTGTTTTAATTAATATGGCAACTATGTTAAGAAGTAGCTGAAGAACGTGTCTTTCATACGTGAGTAATAAAAGATATTTCCTTTCATTAGATTTTTTTAAATTCATAAACGGAGGTTACTTTCCGAATTATCCTCGTATATCAATGGACAGTACAAAGCTTTTCTAGTACTGACCCCTTTCAAACAGAAAAAGCAAAAAGAAAGATTTTAACAAAAATCACACTATTCTTTAATAGGCAAACAATACAACCTAAATCCATTCGCATGACAAAAAAATTCAAATAATCTATCATAGTTATCATAGAAATATGCCCTTAAATTATGCCCCCATAGAAATGCCCCCTTAAATATGCCCTCAAATGGACCGACTAATTTTATAATTCAATAACTTGCAAATAGGCAAATGGTGACAGAAATTAAAAATTTTCTTACAGGAATGTTTTGTCAGATTAAAGTCGTATTTTAGAGGGATTCATGATTTTAGTTTAACAGTCATTTTGACTGGTACCATGTGAATATAGACGGTGTCCAGCAAATAAGACCCCGATTTCAAAAGCAAATTTCTCAAAAACAAAGATCGGCAGATTTATGCGGTAAACGGTTTGTTTATTAGGAAGTTGTAAAAATCTTGTACAGAAGTTTAGAACGGTGAATATTTTGAAAAGATTATGTTCTGATTGCAAAGAATGCTTAATTTGACGTATTTCATTTTTTAGATTGCGTGCAGAGAATTAGGTTTCCGGCTTAAGATGCCATATTTTAATAATATTTTGAATTTTAATTTCTGAAACTTCATAATTCTAAAAATATAGTTCGAAAAATCTTTAAAATATGGCCCTGTAAGCCTAAAAACTTATTCTTTGAAAGCAATCTAAAACAAGAAAAATATCAAATCAAGCATTCTTTGTAAGCAATCTAAATCAAGAAAAATATAAAATCCTCATTCTTTGCAATCGGAACATAATCTTTTCAAAATATTCACCATTCGAAACTTCTGTATAAGATTTTTACAGCTTACCTAATAAATAAACCGTTTACCGCATAATTCTATTGATCTTCGTTTTTGAGAAATTTAATTTTGAAATCGGGGTTTTATTTGCTGAACATCTTGTATCTCGGTTCAAACCAGATATTTCATTATAAAGTAACTTTAAAATATGCAAATAAAAAAAAAACGTTGAATATATGTTAACACAAGAGGAATTTCTTATACATCATAGAGTAATGAATGAATTCTTTAAATCTGTCTGTTGCATCAGTTATGATTATAACTATTAAATTTTAAACTATTCTAATTCCAGAAGCACGGCTTTGAAATGAAATAGCACATTCGCATGACACAATAAATCCAAATATGTCTCATCCCGATTTCATTCGCAACTCGTCAGAGCTTCCCAAATAACATATCGAAATTATCATACAAAGATGTCCTTAAACGAACTGACATATTTTAAAATTCGATAACTTACCAAATGGTGTAAAAATTGTCCCTTTACTTCCTATTCTCACCTACTAAAATAGTTATCTTAAAAAACTGAATTTCGAAACGTTATCTGTTAACACTAAAACCGCCATTAGGGGTCATTTTGACCCCTGCTAAATTGTAAAATAGCGGATTCGAACCAGAAATTTCTTGATAAGATTTGTTAGATATGTAAAACACAAAGACAGGCTAATTAAATAAGTTAAATATTTTTAAATAAAAATTCTGGTGTCAAACAGTTTATTTATAAAATTTGCATAAAATAGCCGGCGGTTCTAGTGTTAACACAAGACAAATTTCTTATACATTATTGACTAATAACAGAATCCACTAAATCTGTCTGTTGCATCAGCTTTGACTATAAACATTAAATTTCCAACTATTCTAATTCCAGAAACACGGCTTTGAAAGGAATTATAGTATTCGCATAACACAATAAATTCAAATATATTTCATCCATATTTCATTGGCAACTCGTCAGAGCTTCTCGAACAACGTATCAAAATTATCATACAAAGATGTCCTTAAATTGACTGACTGGTTTTAAAATTCAATAACTTGCCAAATGGTGTAAAAATTGTATCTTCCCTTCCTATTCTCATCTACTACAGAAGTATACCTTAAATAACTGAGATTTGAAACGTTACATGTTAATACAAGAGAAATTTCATATACATTATTGACTAATACATGAATCAACTAAATCTGCCTGTTGCATCAGCTATGACTATGAATATTAAATTTCCAACAATTCTAATTCGAGAAACATTGCTTTGAAATGAAATATCACATTCGCATGATACAGTAAATTCAAATATATCTCATCCATATATCATTCGGAACTCGTCAGAGATTCCCAAATAACATAAAGTCCAACAGTCGATCGCACAAAACCCTAAGTCATCGAGCACAAGAAAAATTCCTTTATTTTATGGAAGAGTAGTAACAGGGAAATCTAATGATCCATGTTTGCCGGAAGCGAAGTGGTGCAAAAGCCAGAAAGTAATATCACCAGTGGTTGACTCGTTGGATTAGTATTGTGTTTGCCGCACAATCAAAAGTATTAAAACATGGAAAACTGGGTGCAGGAAAACACAAATGCTGAGCTTACGAGTCAATCACTAGTAGTATTAATTTTTGGCTTATGCACGATTCGCTTCCGGCAGACATGGATCGTTAGATTCCTCTATTACTACTCTTCCATAAAATAAACGAATTTTTCTTGTGTTCAATGACTTAGTTTTGTGCAGTCGGCTCTAGGACTAATAAAAAAATTATTATACAAAAATGTCCTTAAATTGACTGACTGGATTTAAAATTCAATAACTTGCCAAATGGTGTAAAAATTGTATCTTCCCTTCCTATTCTCATCTACTACAGAAGTATACCTTAAATAACTGAGATTTGAAACGTTACATGTTAATACAAGAAAAATTTCATATACATTATTGACTAATACATGAATCAACTAAATCTGCCTGTTGCATCAGCTATGACTATGAATATTAAATTTCCAACTATTCTAATTCGAGAAACACTGCTTTGAAATGAAATATCACATTCGCATGATACAGTAAATTCAAATATATCTCATCCATATATCATTCGGAACTCGTCAGAGATTCCCAAATAACATAAAGTCCAACAGTCGATCGCACAAAACCCTAAGTCATCGAGCACAAGAAAAATTCCTTTATTTTATGGAAGAGTAGTAACAGGGAAATCTAATGATCCATGTTTGCCGGAAGCGAAGTGGTGCAAAAGCCAGAAAGTAATATCACCAGTGGTTGACTCGTTGGATTAGTATTGTGTTTGCCGCACAATCAAAAGTATTAAAACATGGAAAACTGGGTGTAGGAAAACACAAATGCTAAGCCTACGAGTCAACCACTAATAGTATTAATTTTTTGGCTTATGCACGATTCGCTTCCGGCAGACATGGATCGTTAGATTCCTCTATTGCTACTCTTCCATAAAATAAAGGAAATTTTCTTGGGTTCACTGACTTAGTTTTGTGCAGTCGGCTCTTGGACTAATTTCAAAATTATTATACAAAAATGTCCTTAACCCCTTGAGCTCTGCTAGTAGAATTTACTACCACATAATTTTAATTCCAAAATGTCACAATGATACCAGAAAAATTTTAACGAAATTTACTTCAAAAAGTTTTAATGCATATTTTTTTCGTGTTTATCGTTAACCGGTTTTTTTTCTTTGCAAAATACTGGTGCCAGTGTGACATTTGGAATTTTGATGAAATTTACACCCCAGAGCTCAAAGGGTTAAATGAAGTGACTGATTTCAAAATTCAATAACTTGCAAATGGTGTAAAAATTGTTAAATTCCTTTCTATTCTCCACTACTGAAAATGTATATTTTAAGTAAATGAGTTTTCATTCGTTATCTCTTAACACAAGAGGAATTTTTTATACATTATTGACTAATACATGAATCCACTGAGTATGTTTATTGCATCAGCTATGACCATGAATATTAAATTTCAAACTATTCTAATTCCAGAAGCACTGCTTTGAAATGAAATATCACATTCGCATGACAGAATAAATTCAAATATGTCTCAAACGTATTTCATTAGCAACTCGTCAGATCATCCCAAATAACCTATCAAAGTTATCATACAAATATGTACTTATTTGGGACTGACTGATTTTAAAATTCAATAACTTGCAAATGGTGCCATACATTAAATAGATTTTTGCAGGAATGTTTTGTCATATTTCAGTCGTATTATTAAAGCGATTCACGATTTTAGTTTAACACTAAAATGGCCGTGAGCAGTCATTTTGACCGGTACCGTACGAATATATCGGGCGTCTATCAAACGAGACCCCGATTTCAAAATCAAATTTCTCAAAAACAAAAAGATCGATTGAATTATGCTGTATACGGTTTGTTTATTTGGCAGCTATAAAAATCTTATACAGAAGTTTCGAATGGTGAATATTTTGAAAAGATTGTGTTCTGATTGCAAAGAATGCTTCATTTGACATTTTCTTGTTTTAGATTGCTCACAGAGAACGCGTTTTCTGGCTTACAGTGCCATATTTTTATAATATTTGGAATTTTAGTTTCTAAAATTTCAAACTTCAAAAATTTTTATATGTGGTACTGTAAGCCGAAAAACTCATTCTCTGGAAGCTATCTAAAACAAGAAAAATATCAAATCAAGCATTATTTGCGATCGAAACACAAACTTTTGAAAATATTCACTATTCGAAACTTCTGTATAAGATTTTAACAGCTTTCCTAATAAACAAACCGTTTATCGCATAATTCTATCGATCTTTGTTTTGGGGAAATTTAATTTTGAAATCGAGGTCTTTTTTGCTGGAACCCTTTACCTTGGTTCAAACCAGATATTTCATTATAAAATAACTTTAGAATATAGAAATAAGAAAAAAAACGTTGACTATCTGTTTACACAAGAAGAATTTCTTATACGTCATTGACTAATAAATGAATACACAAAATTTGTCTGCATCAGCTATGACTATAAATACTAAATTTCAAGCTATTCTAATTCCAGAAACACGGCTTGGAAATGAAATATCACAAATTATACAAATATCATTCGCATGACAAAATAAATTCAAATATATTTCATCCATATTTCATTGGCAATTCACCAGTATGCTTTCCAAATAACGTATCAAAAGTATCAGACAAAGATTTAAAAATTCAAGACTGATTTAAAAATTCAATAACTTGCAAATGGTGTCTAATTGCAACTTCCAACAGACATTAAACGAGTTCTTGAAGGAATGTTTTGTAAGATTTCAGTCGTATTATTTTACAGCGATTCACGATTTTAGTTTAACACTTGAACGGCTGTGTGTAGTCACTTTTAGAGCTATGAATATATTTCGGATCAAACCAGATATTTCTTTATAAAATAATTTTAAATTATACAAACAAGAAAAACATTAAATAAGAAAGTTAAACTCATTTAAATCAAAATTCTGGAGTGAAATATTTTGATAAAAGTTGGTTAAAATTCCAGGTCTCAAGGATAAATTGTGTTACATGCAATAGGTGATAAATCGGGACCTGATTTTAACCAAGGCTGCGGAACCCCGTGCAAATCTAAGAGGAAGAAAACCTGTCCCGGTTCAAAATGAAAAAACACGTTAGACCTGGCCAAGTCTTCAAAAAAAAAAAAAAAAAAAAAAAAAAAAAAAAAAGCCAGGTTCCGGGTCTTGGCCTCTCCGGTTTCTGAATATAGACTTTTTTAACGGCCTCTCCGCGACGATAAAAAGCCTCAAGCTGTGAGGCTAAAGTTATGAAAAATTTCTTCATCGATATGTTAGAAAAAGCATTGTTTTAAATAACTGGTCCACATTTAAATAGTCAGAAATGAGATGGAAATGCCAAAAGTAAAACAAAATCGGAAGTTTAAGCTTCAGAAAGATGTTATTTTTTCACATGTAGTTTTTTAAACCCCTTAAACATTTTAGTAGAAGCCAATCTTTGGTTAAAACTTTATATGTGTTTTTCTGCATGATTTTTTTTTTTTACCATTTCTCGTCTGTAAATTATTAACTTAAGAATAGTTAAAGAAATAAAGTTCAAACTTGGAGCTTGGCTTTTTTTTCATTAATTTTGTTTTTGGCAAATTTGAAAAATTATTGAACCCATTAATGCCTAGCGTCCCTTTTTAGAGACAATTATAAAAAAGGGCAAGAAAGCGCTTTTTACACCAGTAAATAGAAAGATAAATGAACTCTATTTTTCACGAGATAAATAATCTTCAATAAATTAAGATAAAAGTTATTCTTCTTTCAAAAGTGATGGGAAACCCAAAATTTCATTTTTAATGAAGAAAATAATTTGGGCATTAATAGGTTAATTTTGAATATACAAGTTTTGATAAAATAAGTTGCATCTTTTTAAAAATAAACATTGCTAATATTTTAAAACTGATGTTTAAAAATGCCCTGAATGAAAACTAAAATTATATTTTCCTCTTAAGCTAAATAAAAAAAAAAATGAAATCCGATCGGTAATGTTTCAAGTAATAATGATTTTAAATTATTGCACTTATAAAAATACTAACGAGTTACATTTTTTTTTAACTTTATGCGAAAATATATATGATTAACCCTTACAAAAAAAGAAAAAAGATCAAAATGCTAAATCAATAAATATATTTTTTGTATGTTTCCTAAAACTCTTAAAGTAACATTTTTCTTGAATTGCATGCATTTCAATTTGTGTCAAACTCCTTAAAAACTGTCGAATTACTAAAACGGCTATAACTCTGTGAATTTTGAAGATATGAAGATTTAATTTTTTGTAATTAATTAAGGATTGGATAAGGAATGTTTTCCTAAATGGAGTTCTTACCCTACGAGGGCTCTATAAAAATTTAATTTCAGTATTTTTTCGACTATACATCCTATGGAGTTGCAACTTATACCATCATATTTTGTACCTTTTTTCAAAGAATATTTTTAACGTGAAGTATAAGTCTAGGGGCAATATTGAAATAGATAGCCTATTACTTTCATAATTATGACTCACTCTGTATAGTTTTTACTGATATAAATATTTTTAATGGAAAGATTTCAATCAACTTTAACGTTAAAAATTTCTTAAAATAATTCTTCGATTTAAAAGCTGCCCATTTCATCATATTTCTTGTACGGAAGGTCTCCATTCGGGCATAAACAGAAAAATCTGAAAAAATTACCGAATTTTCTTCTCGTGTGGATATATATACGTTTATAAACAAAAATTTCGGCGGCATCTCCATTCAGTATCAGTAAAAAAATAATGAAAATTTTGTTATTTGGCGATTTATCGCTGGTTGGCGAAGGAATATAATTTAAAAAAGTACTTTGTGTCAAATATACTCCAAGAAAAAAAAGTTTCACGTTGAACTTGTTTTGATAAATTTAATTTAAATAATTTTAGTTTTTTAAGTTTTAATTTGTTTTAAGTATAATTTTGTTATATAGATATTTATGTGTATTTATATTCAAATTTAATCATCAAAATTTGATATTTAAAACGAAATTCTTAATTTAAATTAATTACATTTTGTTTCCTGCTCAAATTCCAATTGAGAATTGTCGATTAGATTTTGTTGCTATGGAAATACGTGGCTTTTACTTTTGAATACGCTTAAATTTGTGAAGATAATTTTTCTCAATATGATTTTTTTTATCGATGAAAACATTTTTTCCACTGATTAATTAAATAGCTACTTCAACAAGTAATATATATATGCAATATAATATGTATATATATGTACATGATATATTAAAGTCTCCCATTGTTTATGTTTAAATTAATTAAATACGATTTACACGCATTCTAAATATCCAACAGTTTTGAGTTGCATAATAATCGTTTGCTTTTGGCGAGGAACAGAGCTGCCCGCCAAATCGAGTGACTCTTTCGTCTTTTCACGCCAAATATTCGAAACTATTTTATTTTTTTCCATAATTTCTAATGTGATTCCGCCGCTAATTTTGATGGATCTTTTATTACCTACATAAGTACTTTAATTAGTATTATTTTCACAAAATTCTGAGTATGCCCAGTATGGAGACCTTCTTTGTTAGACATTTCTCTATAATATATATCACTTTCATATTTTTGTACGCTGTAGTTTTCTCAATATTAGTTAAGAAACATCTCAGGTCAAAAAAAATTTATTTTCGGCACCGATGAGATCATTGGTTACATTTTTTAGAATAGTATTAGAGAGGGGCATTTATATGTTTCAAAATTTTGAACATTTTTTTTCGATTTAAATTGTTTCAAGTCGAACTATTTCATATACAGCTTTCCGTAATTTAAGGATTTAATATATTTTACTTAAACAACTGATATTATTGATTTAAATCATTTTCATCATCACTCACGACCAATCATTTAAAAATCTTTTTAAAAAGTTACTTCTGTACAAAAATAATAACTTAACAACTGTTTGAAATTACAATATGAGCTCAATTATACTACTTTAATTATCTACATTGGTTTAATTGTACATGTGAAACTAATCCAAATATAAAATTGAAATTTAATAAAAGTCACTTAAAATATTTTTGACAAAAATAATTTAAGAATTGTTTTATATTAATAAATAATCTTAATTATACCAAAAATAATATACTATATACATCTGAATTTTAATATATAAAATCTTAACACAAGAGGAATTTCTTCGTTATTGTACTACCTCTGACAACAAAGTTCGGTGAATGAATTCAGAACGATCGAACTGGCAACACAGGGGAAACAAAACGCTGCCTCTGCATAGAGGCAAGTGTTGACCATCTTCCCCCACCGTTGTTCAGTTGAGCGTAGTTTATGTTCTATGTAAAACGTGCTTTACTAAGTGCTTGTTTAGTGTGTTGGTTCTTAACTGAGAACATGAAAATGAACGAATAAAAGATCAATTTAAAGTTTGGTTTTACGTTTTGCAAGACACTGAAAGAAATTCATGAGAGATGGTGCAAATTGAACACTTACCATACTTGTCAGATCTCAATCCTCCAGACTTCTTTCTATTTTCACGACTCAAACTCTCTTTGAAAAAGATGGTGTATTGGTGTATTTTTGTCGTCCGATTATCTACACTAGGGATATAGGACCAGGTGGAGTGCCCTTCATGGGGGTCTTTCTAAGGGAACCTAACCCGTATTTACGCAAGGATCGAAGAAAACCACGAAAACTCCGACCGGTTAGGCCGACAGCCGCGATTGGGTCTCTTTGAAAAAGATTTGACCATATTGTTGACATCCAACGAAACGTGACGAAGCTTTTGAACTTCATCCCAAAAGAAGACTTCTTGCGAATTTCCCAGGACATGTATAGCAGATCTCAGCGGTGTATAGTTATAGGAGATGACTATTTCGAATTATGGTATGGTAGCTTTCGTTAATATTTCATCTACATTAATGCTACAAGACTATTCACCGAACTTTATTGTCAGAGGTAGTATATATATCAATTAGTAATAAATGCAATAAATTAACCATGAATTCGAATATTAAATTTCATAAATACTTCATACATAACTTGGTTGTGAAATATCATATTCCAACGACTTAAACTATTCAAATATGATTTGCCTCAGTCATATATTATTTTCAAATAGTCAGAAGTTCACAAATAAAATTTTACAGATATATCACCTGTTTGTAATGTATTATAGATATGAGATGTTCTTGATGTGTTTCAAAATCTCTAAATAAATCAAAATTAATTTTAGGATGTTATCATAAGGGGATTATTATAAAGCAGGTGATTGCAAATAATTATCTCCGTACTGTATTTTATGTCATCTGATTTTACTATGTATTCATTTAATTTACATAAGAATTTTAACCTCTTCAGTTCCGCAGCTAAAATAATAATACAAATAATTATTCGTTGGTTTTTTCCAAACGAATTGACATTGGAAATAACAGAATAAATATTTTTTTTCTGAAATTGTTCCTTTAAACGCTTAGGAAGTTAGGTTCAAAAACATGGATTTAATAATTAGAAATCCCCTTAACCTTCCAACTGCCGCGACCGGATATATCCATTAACTAGGCTGCAGGTTTCACTCTGTTGAAGTTTTATTTAAATTAATATAATTCTACAAATATAATCCAATTTTAACAAATTTAGCTATGATTGATACTTTAAAGGCTTATTGGCATATACATAACAAAAAAATTATATCATGATAGAAAATCCCTCTTTTATTAACATTTAAAATAAATTGCCGAAAAAAAATACAATTTTGTCCTCTTGCTTGGCGGTTAGGGGATAAAAAAATCTGTTTAATAACCATTAACCTAAATTATCACAATCACAAATTTAAGAGCTATGAACAAGTAAATAATCAACAAATCCTCAATAAAATTTATTGAAAAAGATTTAAGTTAAATACTTATGAAAATTTATCACTTTCTTGGTCACATTGTCTTTAAGACATTTTGCAAACTCAGATGAAAATAACTTTTATTTTATAAAGTTAGCTTAGAACTAGGTATTTATCCGTCGTGTAAAAAAACGATTTGATCACAATTTTTCTCTTAAATTTAATACTCTTCACAATTAAAGATTGCTTTTAATTGCTTTATTCAACAAGTTATTGTAGAAACTTTAAAATTTTCCTCATAATGTTTGATGAAAAAAATCTCTTGCAATAGAAATTTTGAATTTTACAATATTTAGGATTTCTTATTTGTAACATCATGTTATGTCTCATGTTTTAGAAATTATTAATCTATATTTTGCCTAAATATAAGGGTTGGAATTCTCGGAGTTTTGGCTATACTATACAGCTGTCGAGTGGTTATTAGTCTATTGAACTGGTGAAAAAAAAATGAGTCCATTTTGTAAAAATAGGTACTTTATAAAACAAAATTAGCGAATATACAAGTTAAGTATTCGCGAATGCTGAAATTTTCCTAATTCTTTATTTCGCAAATGAACAAAACTCGTGAATGTTAAGGTTTATTGTACTCTTAAATTTATTGAGTTTGTGGATAAATCGCTCGGGGATGGAAATGAAAACATAATTGTAAACATATGAATCAGCCGTTAAAATAACGTTTTTAAGTTTTTCCCACGAAGATATGACTTGTCTGACAGATTGAATTTTAGTGTTTAAATCGAGATTTAACTAATTCTAGAATTCCATTCGTGAGTTCGATGAGGTGATTGTCTGTGCGGTCACCACCCCCCGGTCGCATTTTCAGAAAGAATCACGTTTTGAGCACCAGCCTTGGCGAGTTGGCGAAAGTGAGAACGTTCAGCTATCTGCATCGACAAACACAAAATAAATTCAGTTCAAATGCGTCATAAAACATATGATTAATAGAATTATATTTATTACAAGCGAATCTTTACTACTGTTTTTAATTAACTTCTCAATTTCTTCGACACATAGCGAGTTAAGAAAATAATATTTTTGAATTGAAAAAAAAAAAAAAAAAACTATGTTTAGATGTTCTGTGAAATTTAAAGCATTTTAATCTGAAAAAAACTCTTTGTTTTAAACTATGTTTTAATCGTAAACAACAGTGAATAACATTTCTTCATATTATAGTCTCTGTTTGATAATATTTACGGAAAAAACAAATGAACAATAAGTGCGATCTCTTTGCAGAAGGAAGGTTGTTATTCGCTAGGCATTTGACGTCACAAACAAGAAAGGGTGCGTAGCATTGACTTCATCTCCGCGCCAATCGTTGTTCTGGCGATAAGATGCTCAAAACGTGATTCTTTCTGAAAATGCCCCCCGGTCTCAGAGAAGAGGTAAACAGGTATACAGTTCGGTCAGGAATACCGAATGCCAGCTAACTCTAAAATATTTGCGCAGTCACAGTTTATACTCTTTGCATGTGTGTGATCATACCAAGAAGCAGATCCAAGCTAAGATTTTTTGAAAATGAGGACACATGTTCACCACTATTTATATTAATGAGAGAAAATTTTATGAGATTTTTGACAAAAGTTCTGATGTTACGTTAGACGCCACAGATAGTCCCAGAATTGACAACACAAAAACCTATGTTATCGAGCACAAGCAAAAAAACCTTTATTTTATGGAAGAGTAGAAATAGGGTAATCTAATGATCCATGTCTGACGGAAGTGAAGTGGTGCATAATCCAAAAATAAATACCACTAGTGATTGACTAGTAGGTTTAACATTATGTTTGCGGTACAATCAAAGACATGAAAACATAGAAAACTGGGTACAGTAAAGCACAATGATAAACCTGAAAGTGGGCCAATAGTGGTGTTAATTTTTCGCTTATGCACCACTTCACTTCCGGCATACATGGATCATTAGATTCCCCTATTACTCTTCTTTCATATGATAAAGGGTTTTATTTCTTGTGCTCGATAAAATAGGTTTTTGTGCGTCGGCTCTTGAACTATGATATTCCTTTATCAAATGTCTCGGGTGTGAAGTGGCAACAGACTTTGCCGAGAAAATTAAAGTACACTTTTGAGTAATCTCATGTTTCTTTAAAGCAGTGTACTGAAAATAAAATAATCCTAAATTTATTAAATTTGCGAATAAAACTCTTTGTTATAGTAAGATCGAATTATTGCAGCAAATCTTCAAAACTATTGAATGTTAAATATGTAACGTAATTCAGTTTTGGACCGCACGCTTATAAAATGAGAGAAATCCTCGCTAAACTAACAATTAATGAATGAATCTAGTAAATATTTTAAATATGAATTTGAATATCCGTTTTCAAAATACTTGAATACCGGAAATCTAAATCGGAAGTCAAATACTTTATCCGAAAAGCGGAAACTATTCAACTGTTATTTGTATAATGATTCAATTGAAAATAGTTTGCTTTTCGTGAATAATCGGATTAAAGTTGTTTAATCAATGTTTAAATGCATAAATATCTGATGAGCATGGCATTATTTTAATCAATACGTAAATACATATTGTCTGATGTACCCGGTATTGCCTGAAATTTTAAGTTCTTTTGAAACTACATCAAAAAGCATTTTTATGTGAAATATATCAATGTGAAATATATCAAATGCGTATTCACATGATAAATTTATGAAATATGCAAAAAACTACTTGTATAATTGCAATAAGCTTCTCATATCTTAAACGCTGTTATAATCTCTCTACAGGCAAAATGATTAGTTCAGTTTATTTTCCAATTTATCAAACGAAACATACTCTCTTAAAATGTCAGCCAAAAAATAACTCAGGTTGAGCCGAAATTCGCTCATCTCATGTTTTGAAAGGCAGCTTCTCATAAAGAGTTAAAACAACTCAAGTGAGTGAGTTGTTTTTAAACAATTTAAATCAAGAGGAGTTATTTGAATAAGCAATCTAAATCAATATGAGTAAAGCATTTCAAAACAACTCATTCACGATACAGTAAATTACAGTTCTTTCTTGAGAATCAAAATCCACTCTTTCGTTTTAAGAGTGTACATTTTTTATTCAGATGAGATAGGTAAATTTTGACAAGATTTGGAAATCAAACGCTAATTATGGCAATCTGGTTAATATTTTCTTAGAATAATATGTTTTGGGGTATGTTTGTAATTATATACATTTACAGTCGTTGTCTGGTCCGACCATTTGTCCGTCTGCACATAACAGAGCAAAAAATATCCGACCGAATGTCTTGAATTTATATATAAAGTTTTTACAGAATTTCCTTGCGTCATTTTACATTTTATGAAAGTCGGATACATAGTTCAATTACAGGGAGAGTCAAAAGTTTTCGTTGCACAACGGCCATTGAAAAATTTTGTTTCTAGTGATTTTAGTGATGTTAGTACCTTTTAAACATAAAGAATTTGATAGCATTTATAAAAAACACTAAAATAAATATTCTGTAGAATATGCGGTGCAAAGAATATTGTTTATTCATTTTCAGAACCACACAAAAATTGCTTTACATAATGGTATAGGGGGAAACATTGCTTACGGCGTATTTGTATTTTGTTAAATTATTATGTTATATATAATGAAATTGATATACGTTGCTGTGATTTGCGACTAATAATTCAGATATAATAGAAGTTGCATAGATTTACAGGGATACACAAAAGGACACAGGAACAGTTAACTGTATTCCCTCACATTACAGCTAATTTGAAAAAATAGATTCAAGTGCATTTTAATGGTGTTGCACACTTTCGAACTGAATGTAATTTATATACAGTTAAGAAGTTTACCAAAATACTGTAGAATATATGTTTTAAAGAATATTTCTTATCCATTTACAAAACCATACCATAAAACCCCCGTTACATAAAGGTATAATAGAAGGAAACATTGTTTGCGACATATTTTTATTATGTTGAACTATTTGACATATAATGAAATTGGTATGCGTTGCTGAATTTTACTACAAACTAGTTCCCGTATGATAGAAAATGCATAGTACAGGATGGTCATAAAAAAACTTTGCCGGTATATGGAGCTCTAGCGGCCAGTCCGTTCAAACGATCGAGGTCAAATTTCAGATATAGCTATTCAGAGATATGAGCTCGAGGTTCTCTGAACGGCGACAAAATGGCGCTTACGATTACGGTTATAGTTACAAAAACCCGAAATTTTCCAATGGCAACACCCATTTATTTTCATCGCAAAATGCTCAGCGCATGCGAAAACCCTAAAGAGCATTGGAATCGTACGTGTATAGCAAGAAACGGACAAGTTATACACACACAAAAAACTGTCCTGCGAATCCCCCTCTACCATAAAACACGATTGGGGAGCATGGAGTAAATTTGCATATGACACAGAGTCAGTACACTAATCCCTGATTACAACACAGATCGGAGAAAACTTTTATTTTGATTACACATTTTCCACTTGGGTGCCATCATATGAAATTACACATTGCATGGTGGCGACTGTGGACAATACAGCCGAACATTATAACGCATGAGGGATGTTTGCAATCTCACGTTTGATAAAATCTTACAAATCCGGCAAAATTTGCGGATTGCACATATACACTCTAGATTTTAGATATTCCCACAACCTGAAATCCATAGGAGCGAGGCCGGGGTTCCCGGAGGCCATTGACGTTACCAGTTAAGGTGAAATGTGCCTCGTCCGTTCATAATATGCAAAGAGGTCGATCGTTATCTCCATCGTATTGGATAAGAAATTCATTAACAAAGTCTATGTGTTGTTGATGGTCTCTCATTTCCAACATCTGGGCGCGCTGGTACCGAAAAAGAAACATGCGGATAACAGAGCGGAGTAACTTTAAGACCATTGATTTTGGTATATCATATACACGAGATGCACCTTTTGCAGTTTGCATGCATCCTCTGGTCACTATGTGATGCACTTCCATAACAGTTTACTCAGGAACAGTTGGTCGTCCGGATCGCAGACTATCACAGGTGCAGCCAATTTCTTCGAACTAAATGACGAAGAGCTTGTGAAATGCATAAGCCACGTATTTGGCAATGGTTTTGACGGTAAAGGCGCCAGGTTTTTGCATCATTCATCTCATTTTGATAATAGTTTTACCAACTCATCACGAACGAAATCATTTTTTGACATCTGCGAGCTCCGACTGAAGAACTAAGATTCAAACCTTACTTTTTATCCCTTTTTTCTACGCTGACTATCTGGCAAACGATGTTCCATGATTGGTATTTTGTCTCTGTCATATTCAAATTTTCTTCGTGCGTCTTGGTCGTGTTCTTTTGGGGCCATTCTTAGAGCTGATTTTGTGCGAGCATAACGCGTCCATTTATTGCAATAACCGAACCGTTCCAGCGCTCTTTAGGGTTTTCGCAAAATTAGGGTTTTTGGCAAATTTCGAGTTTTTGTAACTGTAACCGTAACCGTGAGCGCCATTTTGTTGTCGTTCACAGAATCTTGAGCTCTTACCACTGTATAGCTATATCTGAAATTTCCCCTCAATCGGTTGAACGGACTGGCCGCTAAAGCTCCATATATCGGCAAAGTTTTTTTTATGACCCCCCCCCCCTGTATTTACAAGGGCACATAAAAGATTTCGGATGCTATATTGTATCTTAAATATTGTATTTTAGGAAATGCATTTTTTTATTGTGATATGATATTTTAAGTCTAAGCTGAATTTTTACAAATGTTCTGTGTTTAAATGCTGTAGATTATATACATGGTTATACTAAAGAATTCTTAAGGGTTATTGTATAAGAACGAAAATAGCCTAAAGATGGTTTTTAAATGCGTTATGAATATTTACGCTGAACTACATATATTATACAAAGATATATTTGTAGAATATAGATAAAATGATATACAGGGCCACGAAAAGAATGACATACATAGCTGACAATCTCCGGAAATGTGATTTCCTTAGTTTTAAGCGTGTTTTATTCTTTATTGTATTTTAGCGAAAATGTGGTATTTATATAAAGATAGTATGTAAAATTCAGGGTTGTACAAAAATATTCAAATATGCTTTCATCAATTAATATAAATTTCTGAAAGTTAAATTTTAACCTATTACTCGTTTTGGCACTTTCCAACATAGTTGAGAGTGTTTATGAATACGGTCTGTTATCTATCTGTCTGTCTGTTTGAACTCTAACAATGTAGTAACAATATACTCTGGTAATATAATTGCAATGGTGTTGTGGGGAATCATGTTTTAACGCCAAAAGGGCGATGAATCCTGATCTTATGTACGCGTGGCAACCCCTCCCCTGGGCTCAAGATATTTTTTGTTTTGTTTATGTTTTTCAGAGAGAGAAAAAGAATTATTACGCGATGGTGTTATGACAGTCTTGATAGAAGAATAATTCTAAAATATATCGAATTTCATGTAAATATTTGTAACATATGTGTAAATAAGAAGGTGTACAGTATGTATAATATGTATAGAAGATGTAAAGTATTTTCTTCCAATTAAAAAGAAGTAACAAGATTCCCGTTTTGAAGTTATTGAATATGAATCGCCTAAATTAATTTTGTGTTTTAAATCCACTGAACCAGCCGACGCGACAATGGTGCATCCGACGCGGGAAATAATAGAATGAGAATATGATTCAGACGATTGCATATATGAAACGGGTAAGTTTTTTTTTATTGTTATTTCTTTGATTTTATGATTTGGAAGAAACAGTACTGTACAAAATGAATGCCGGTGAAAATTTGAAAAGAAATATTACTAAACGCGGATCAATTAGATCCACAATAACAAAATTAATTAAAAAAATTGATAATGAAATTTTGAAAGAAAGTGATTTGAAACCGGAAATTGTGGAGGATTGTTTAGCAACATTGCTGGAACATAAGATTTCTCTAGAAAACCTAGACGATTTAATACAATCTGAAATTGAATCTTCTAATTTGGAAACCGAAATTGAAACTTGTTTAGAATATAAAGAATCGATTATTACTTGTAAATCGAGAGCAAATAGATTTTTGAATAATTTAAAGAAAACTTCTGATATTACAAGTGAACCAAAAGTAATTACGCCCCCCATATCAGATACTCAGTTAAAGTGTAACACCAAATTGCCGCGAATTTCTTTAAACAAATTCACTGGCGACATTTGCGAATTCCAAGAATTTTGGCCGCAGTTTAAAGTCGCTGTTCACGAAAATGAAGCCCTTCAAGAGATAGAAAAATTTACTTATTTGAAATCTTTGATTTCGGGATCAGCAGCTGCTGCTATTAACGGGCTTCCATTAACTGGTGAAAATTACGCAACGGCAATAAATATATTAAAGGATCGTTTTGGAAAAAGAGAAGTTTTAATATATGCGCACACAAATAAATTATTAAATTTAGAAGCAGTGCGAAGATCAAATGATATTTATTCATTAAGAAAATTGTACGATGAAATAGCGATACAAATAAGAAGTTTAGAATCATTGGATGTGAAATCAGACCAATATGGTTGTTTATTGTTACCTATTATTTATAAATGTATACCTAATGACCTTTTATTGCAATTTCATAGAGAACAGTGCGAGAAAAAAGATGTTTGCGTAAATGATTTATTATTGTTCCTTAAGCGCGAAATCGAAGCGCGGGAAAAGGTTGTTAATGTTACATCTGTCAGTTTTGAGATTAAATCTCATGAAAATAAATTTAAACAAAATCCTTCTAAACATTTTCTTCAAGGAAAAAATAAAAATCCTTCAGCATTTACATTAAATACAATTACAGAAAATCTTTGCCCTTTTTGTTCTCAGAAACATGAAGCAAATTTGTGTAACTTAAATTTGGAAGAAAGAAAGCAATCTTTATCGAAACAAGCGAAATGCTTTCGATGTTACAAAAGATTTCATAAGAGTAAGTTTTGTAAAAATTCTAATATTCGTTGCACTCTTTGTAATTCAAAGGCTCATCAAAATTCTCTTTGTAATAAAAAAGTAAAAGAAAGATCATCAAAGGAAAATAAAATTGACCTTGTTTCAACTGAAGGGGATGAAATAGGGGGAAAGCAAAATACGCAATATGAAAAAATAACTGTTTCTTCACTTTGTTGTAAGCCAGATGAATATGTTTATTTTCAAACTTTAAAGGGAACAATGATTGGGAAAGATAAAAATATTAATGTTCGTATCTTGCTAGACAGTGCGTCGCAGCGTACGTTTGTCGGAAAGAATTTGTCAAGGCATTTAAATTTAGAGGTGACAGGGCAGGAATCATTAAAAATCCATACATTTGCTGGTACGAAACCTATTGTTAATAATCACAATAGAGTTAAAATTTTCTTAAAGGATAAATTTTCTGACAATGTAATTTCTCTGGAAGCATTAGAAACAGAGAAAATTTGTTCAGATATAATACGCGCCCCAAGTTCAGAGTTAAATGAAAAAATAAAAGAAATGGGTATACAGTTGTCAGATGTTTCAAATGAATTAAATGATGGGGAGAATAAAATAGATTTGTTGATTGGTAGCGACTACTATTGGTCAATTATGACAGGGAAATATAAACGTATTTCACCAACTCTTGTTTTGAATGAAACTAAACTAGGTTGGACACTTCATGGGAAGTTCTCAGATGAAGTTTATGAAAATAATTTAGTGGGTGCAATGTATATATCTATTTGGGATAATAATGAAGATGATAAAATGTCAATTCAACTTGAAAAATTTTGGACTATAGAAGGGTTAGGGATTCAGGAAGATAATACAAATAAAGATTTGTGTGATAATGAAGTATTAGAACAATTTGAAAATTCTATTCAGTTTAAGAACAATAGGTATGAAGTTAAATTACCTATGAAATATGACAATGTTGATCTTCCGAATAATTATGATGTTGCCAAAAAGAGATTTAATAGTCTAATTAAACGATTTGTAAATAATCCTGCATTGTTTAAGGAATATAAAGAAATTATTGATGAATATAAGGCTTTAGGAATAGTAGAAATTGTTGAACCGCAAGAAATAAATTCACCGAATGGTAATTTGACCTATTATTTACCCCACCACCCTGTAATTCGAAGGGATAAACAAACAACCAAATTGCGCATTGTTTTCGATGCCTCATCTCATGCTCCTTCTGAACCTTCTCTAAATGATGTACTATTCCCAGGTCCCAATTTGAACTCAGATTTATTTGATTTAATTTTGCAATTTCGAAGCAATAAAATTGCCGTAGTGGCAGACATTGAAAAGGCTTTCTTACAAATAAGTCTTGCTGAAACTGACAGAGATATAACGCGTTTCCTGTGGATCGAAGAACTCCCTCAAGATAAAAATTCCCCAATTAATTTTATAATTATGAAAATGTGTCGTGTATTATTTGGCGTCACTTCGAGTCCATTTCTGTTAGGAGCTGTAATTAAACATCATTTGAAGAGGTATGCAACTTTATATCCAGAAACTTGCTCTAAAATTGACTCTTCCATGTATGTGGACGATTTATTGTTAGGAGCACATACGGTTAATGAAGCTTTAAAAATTTCAAAGGAATCTTTAGCTATTTTTCAACAAGCAAATATGTTTTTACGTAAATGGCAAAGTAATTCTACTATTTTAAAGGAACATTTAAAATCTTTAGGTATGAATGTTTGCGCTGATACATCAACTGAGACAACCCCATTTAAAATTTTAGGGTTAATATGGGACACTGAAGAAGACATTTTTAGATTAGATAATCAAAGTCTGTTAGAATTTGTTCATTGTCAAGATAAGACCAAAAGAACTATAATTCGAGCAGCTGGAAGAATTTTTGACCCTGTTGGGTTTTTATCACCATTTACGATTTTAATTAAAATGATTTTTCAATCATTATGGGAACATGGTATCGATTGGGATCAGAATTTGCCAGAACATTTAGAGAAAAAATGGGATAACTGGTGTGCACAGATTCCCTATCTTAGTAAAATAAAAATTCCAAGATATTATTTTCAGGAAATAGACAAATACGACAATGTAGAAATTCACTGTTTTAGTGATGCAAGTATTAAGGCCTATGGAAGTGTTATATATCTGAGATATAACAACAATAATAGTATAAAGACAAGTTTTGTTACGTCAAAAAGCAGACTAGCTCCCATAAAGAAGTTAACCTTGCCCCGCCTCGAACTGATGGGTGCTCTGATTGGAGCTAGACTTGGAAAGCGGGTAATGTCTGTTCTCAAGATAAGTGAAGACAGAGTACATTATTGGAGCGATTCAAATATCGTGCTTCACTGGATCAAGAGTTCATCTAGTACTTGGAAGCCATTTGTAAGCAACCGAACATCAGAAATACAAAGTTTAACAGATCCAAAGAACTGGCGACATTGTCCCGGTAGCTCAAATCCTGCTGATCGACTCACAAGAGGACTATCCCTTCTCGACCTCGAAAAAGATGACCTGTGGTGGTCAGGGCCTCCATGGTTAGTTAAAGATTCAAAATTATGGCCCAAAGAAGACAGAGAAATAGATGAAGATATGAAACAACTAGAAGCTAAAAGAAATGTTATTTTCCAAAATGTTTGTTCATCAGAACAACAGAAGCCACTTATAGAAATTGAGCGTTTCAGTTCCTTCTTGAAGGCAGTTAGAACATTGGCAAGAGTTAGAAGATTTATTTTCAATTTAAGAAATTCAATCAAGCGTAAAGATACATTATCTGCTGAAGAATTGAAAGAAGCTGAAGAATTATTAATCAAAGAAGTACAAATGAAGAATTATAAGGAGGAAATTGAATCATTAGAAAAAGGAAATTCTGTTAAGAAAACATCACGAATTTATTCCCTGTGTCCATATTTGGATGAAAATAAAATTTTTCGAATAAAAACCAGACTTAATGAAGGCTCCTTTGATTCGAATGAGACCAACCCAATCATATTGCCGAAGAATGAAAAATTAACAGAATTGCTAATAATGCAAGAACACAGAAATTTGCTGCATAGTGGAGTTTCTTTAACGCTTGCACAAATCCGGAAGAAATTTTGGATTCCACAAGGAAGACAATCTATCAGAAAAAATCTAAGAAAATGTCTAATTTGTAGAAGATACAATGCAAGGGCAGCTGACCAGCTAACAGGGCAACTTCCGAAAGAAAGGATCTCACAATCCCCTGCGTTTACCGTTATAGGATTGGATTTTGCCGGCCCAATAATCATTAAAACAGATAGTAAAGAGACGTCAAAATCCTACATTGTACTGTTCACCTGTGCCGCAACAAGAGCAATACATTTGGAAGCAGTCAGGGATATGACTACAAAGTCCTTTATGTTGAGTTTTCGTAGATTTATTTCAAGACGCGGAAACTGTAAAATAATTTTTTCTGATAATGCATTAAGTTTTAAAGCTGCCGACAAAGAACTACAACAATTTGAAAAAATCATTAAAGATCAAGAACTTCAAGACTTCATATCAAACAAAGGTATTATATGGAAATTTATCATCGAGCGTGCCCCATGGTGGGGAGGATTTTACGAACGTCTCGTAAAAAGTGTAAAAGAACCCCTAAGAAAAATTTTGGGAAGAGCTCTCATCACATTTGAAGAATTGGCTACAATTCTGACAGAAATAGAAGCCGTAATAAACATGAGACCTCTTACGTATACAACAAGTGATTTCGGCGAGCCAGAGCCACTTACACCAGCTCACTTTCTTCAACTCGGAAGAGAAAATATTAGTTTTCCACTACATTTTGCCGAATTAGAGAATAAAATCTCTACCCGAGAGACATTATTAAGGAGAAAAAGATACCAAACTACCTTGTTGAAACAACTGTGGACCAAATGGAAGGAACAATACTTACTGAACTTAAGATCGATCCATCAATTTAAAACTCCTGAGAGACACAAAAATCTAAAGATTGGAGATGTTGTCTTAGTGGACGGTAATGCTAAATCAAAACTGTTGTGGGACTTAGGAGTAATTCAAGAAGTGATTCTTGGCAGAGATCAGCTTATTCGAGCTTGCATGGTAAAGACTGCTCATGGACTGCTAAGAAAACCAGTTCAACTTTTGTATCCTTTAGAATTAGATTGTTGAATGTTAATTGATTTCAGTATTTGAAATTTAAATTAATTACTTTTTTTCTACTATTGTTTGAATATATAAATGTGATTTATTTCTTATTATAAATTCATAGTTGAAATATCTTTTTTATGTGTGTATTTTGCAATTGTTAATTTATCCATTTAGAAAAAAGGTTTCATTGTGTATAATTATGCTTTATTTCAAATTGAAAGGATTATTGAGATATTAATAATAGTATTTAATTTGTTTATATTATGTATATATATTTAGTTTATTTTATTCAGGTAAATGTCTGGCCAGACACGTTCATGTAGCTACATGTTATTGAAGTGCCATTTTTTATTTATATTATTCATGATATTATTTTATTGTTTTATGCTTTATATGTCAGCATCTGAAGATTGAAATTTTTTTCTGTTTTTTTATTTGAGTTATGATTTAAATTAATGTTTATTGTAAGAATTTAGTTTTATTGATTTATCATTATGTACTCTCATGAGTCCAGGTGGGGAGTGTGTGGGGAATCATGTTTTAACGCCAAAAGGGCGATGAATCCTGATCTTATGTACGCGTGGCAACCCCTCCCCTGGGCTCAAGATATTTTTTGTTTTGTTTATGTTTTTCAGAGAGAGAAAAAGAATTATTACGCGATGGTGTTATGACAGTCTTGATAGAAGAATAATTCTAAAATATATCGAATTTCATGTAAATATTTGTAACATATGTGTAAATAAGAAGGTGTACAGTATGTATAATATGTATAGAAGATGTAAAGTATTTTCTTCCAATTAAAAAGAAGTAACAAGATTCCCGTTTTGAAGTTATTGAATATGAATCGCCTAAATTAATTTTGTGTTTTAAATCCACTGAACCAGCCGACGCGACAGGTGTGTAATCCATATAGGAGTTTAAGATTTATTATGCCGTGTTCGGTAGGGAAAAAAAAATTCGCGTTCATTTTCAGTTTAGTAACAGAAACACTCAAATGTATTCCATTGCAAAAGATGGTTTATAGGGAATTACCGTATTTATATAATTATGTAGCACATATAATCGTGATCTGATTTGTCCATCTCTCTCTGTAGGAAACAGCACAAAAACACCCAACCAGAGAATTTGAAATTTAATAATTTAATTGTTACAGAATTTTATAGATCTGTTTCAAATTTTATGAAAATCTAATCAGAATATATACAGATATTAATAAATATTTTATTCATTCTATGAAATCCTATCATCCGCAATTAATTCAATGACATCCCATTATAGGTAATGATTCTAGGTTTGCCATAGTGATTATGTCCTATTTAAGTCTTTTTACTTTGAATTATTAAATATATATTCGTATAAAATTATGTATTTTTGCATAAGAATATAACAGCTATTGTATGAAAATCAGAATGTGCATTAAACTAGTTATAGTACTGGCATTTTGATGCGCAACTTTCAAATTGTTTTTATATTGCAGTAAAAGTTACTTTAGATTTAGGGTTTTCGCTGGCTTTTTACCAAACAATAGCAATTTGAGAATAAGAAATAAAAAACAGTAGCCCCCCCACCCCCCCCCCCCCAAAAAAAAAGATTCAGCGTGAAACACTGAAAAATGTACATTTAACCCCTTATTGAATGCGTTTTTTAATGTGTTAAAATAACATAAATTTTGACATTCCTTAGAAAATATAAATCATACTATTAACTACAGAAATTTAAAAAAATAAGTAAATTCTAAATGTCTCCAAAATATGTAAACATTTCCCTCATTCTTTTAGCGGTATATTGCTATGACATTTCGAATAAAACCGACTGCAACCGATAGTGTGATTAATGATTCACCAATATTTTTTTTCATATATCTAATAAACAGTGTGGTAAATGTTAAATTCAACGGCGCAGAACTTTCTCGGCAGCAAAGCTTTTCTCGATTTGGCGACTGATGCGAGTATCTTTGTTATTTTACCGCATAGATAGTGATAAATTGACAACAGATAAATATTTATTGTATAAACCTTTCTGTCTCTTTGGCTGTTGCTAAACTGAATTGGTGTTGAGTCAGTATCTCTATAATTAATAATGTGGTGCGATTGAAGATAAAAAAGGAAATCAATAGTACAGTAATGTGGATAAGATTCTCAGCTGTAACCACACACATACACAAATAAGCAGAAATTGAGCATCCTCAATTTGGCGATTCTGATTGTTAATTTACTCGCCAAATGATGTAACTTGTCGCTAAAAGGGCAATGGCAAGCAACAGTGTACCCTGTTTAGATTATTATGGGAAAGAATCATTTATTGTTGAGATAGATTGAACAAAATAAGTTTCGTATTGCAAGCCAAGCCTAACATAAGAAAGATTCAGTAATACAAATAATTTTATAATTTAATTCAGTTTTATAAACTATTATTCATATTTTGGTGCAATAGCTTTTGAACTCTCATGTAAGAATGTATAAATATAAAATTTATTACTATTATATATATTACATTCAGTAATATGGAAATAACATTGTATCAATCCATCTAAAAAAGGATGTCATCACCATGGTAACTCAGAATCATTACCTATCATGGGACATATCATTGAATTAATTACATATGATAGTATTTAATAGAATGGTGAAGCCTTTTATCAATATCTTTTTAAGTTTCAATGCTATTTTCATAAAATTTTAAGAAACGTAATATAATTCTGCAACGATCACATATATTAAAATTCAAACCATTCTGTGAAGAATTTTTTGTGCTATTATAAGAAGACGGTCGGACCAAACCTTGGCTTTTTTTGCTACGTTTTTCTATAATTCCAAACGCACCTATAAATATATGAGCGGCAAAAAATGAAATAATAGAAGAGATTGTTGTCAACATCGTTAATAACATGAGTATTAAAAAGTTCTGTAGTGGAAGCCATTCTATTGTTGCTATCGGTGTTCCGGGAAGTACTTTGAATGCAGCTAAGAATAAAGAAAAAGTAAAAGGTAGTTAGTGTATATCAGTTGGGAGTAAAGTTTTCAGATCGTAGGGTTTATTACTTTCTTAAAAAAAAAAAAATAGTTACGGATTTACATTAACAAACTGATAACTAAGAAAGATTGAAAAGCGTAAACAATTAAAATTATGTACCCAATAGGATACGTCAAGTCTGAAGATATTAAATAATACAAAAATGGTTATTCAGATTTATTGATGGAAGTTTGCCCCGGCGGTAGTCATATTCACTAACATCAGTTCTGAAGAGGTTAAATAAAACAAAAAAGATTATTCTGATTTGTTGATGGAAGTTTGTGCTAGCGGCAAACATACTCGCTGACATTGACAGGAAGATTATTTATACTGTCACAATTTAGCGAAATCAAAGGGTCTGACTACCGTTGAGAAAAGCTTTCACATTAACTCTTTCGGGTCCAAATTTTTCAACTTTGAGAGAAAGAATACCTTTTCGTTAATAATCTTATACTAGCAATCCAAATAGATTTACTGAAGTTTAGCGAATTTGGCATTGTCTGAAATCTAAAGAATGTGGTTACTTTGAGTTGTATACATTTAATTTTCATATGAAAAATGACTAAGGAAGAGTTTTTGGAATCGTTTGGAAAATATCGAATTACAACAACATTTAACATATACTACATCTTTCTAATATTTTCAGCGTTTTATCACAGTTGGTTCCTTCAGAAAAGTAATCTTTATTTTAAATGTAACAGTGAAATGAAAGTTTAAATTAAATGAATTGTCAAATGTGCAAAGAGATTTAAGCAAACTATTATTACTAGTATTATTACTACATGTTAAAACAAATGAAATCATAATAAAAATGCATAGACATATATTGTCATTACTATATGTAGATAGTAATAAAAGCAAATGTTAAAACAGAATATTATTCAATGAAAAAACATGCACTATAGTACACCAGATCTGAACGGGTTCAATGAAGGGAAGATCATTAGCCTAAATATAAAATATAATAATAAAATAGTGGTAACATAAAAAATGCTAATAGTTGACAGCAATAAAAGCTTCAATATTCACATAATTATCCACAATAAACAGCTTAATTTTTGGATTGGTTCATATCTAGTT